>CM066041.1:238729634-239955884 GCA_033557465.1 Ichthyophis bannanicus
GGAAGGCGATGGCAGTGGGGGTGTACTATCGACCGCCTGGCCAGAATGAACAAATGGATGATGAAATGCTCAAAGAAATCAAGGAAGCTAACAAACGTTTCAGTGCAGTAATAATGGGTGATTTCAATTACCCCGGTATCGACTGGGTCAGTGTCACAGCAGGACATGCTAGGGAGATAAAGTTCCTAGATGAAATAAATGACTGCTTCTTGGAGCAGCTGGTTCATGAACCGACCAGAGGGGAAGCCATTTAGACCTAATCCTTAGTGGAACACCAGATCTAGTGCAAGACATAAGGGTGTTGGGGCCACTTGGCAATAGTGATCATAGCATGATCGCCGTTGATTTAATTAGTGGAGGAGGGATAGTAAGGAAATCCACAGTACTACCTTTTAACTTTCGAAAGGGAGACTATGATAAAATGAGGAAAATAGTTAAGAAAAAACTAAAAGGAGCAGTTGCAAAGGTTAAAGACTTACATCAAGCTTGGGTGTTGTTGAAAAGTACTATCTTGGATGCCCAGACCAGCTGTATTCCATGCTTTAAGAAAAGTGGAAGGAAGTCCAAAAAACTGCCAGCATGGTTTAAAGGTGAGGTCAGAGAGGCTGTTGCCAAAAAAGCATCTTTCAGTAAATGGAAAAAAGAGCCAAACGACGAAACCTGGAAACAGCACAAGCACTGGCAAGTCAAATGCAAGGCATTGATAAGGCAGGCAAAGACAGAATTTGAGAAGAAGCTTGCTGCGGAAGCAAAAACGTGAAATAAAGACTTTTTCAAGTACATTCGTAGCAAAAAACCTGTGAGAGAGTCAGTTGGTCCATTAGATGATAGAGGGGTTAAAGGGGCACTAAGAAGCGACAGCGGAGAGACTGAATGAATTCTTTGCTTCGGTCTTTACTAAGGAAGATGTAGGGATGTTACCCATGACTGAAGTGGTATTTAAAGGTGTGGAAGAATTGAAGGAAATATCGATATATAAGAAAGATGTATTACAACTATTAGATAAACTGAAGAGTAGCAATCACCTGGGCTGGATGGTTTACATCCAAGGGTGTTGAAAGAACTGAAATATGAGATTGCAGACCTGCTATTAGTAATCTGTGAACTATCATTAAAATCATCTCTAATACCTGAAAATTGGAGGATCGCCAATGTAAAACCAGTTTTTAAAAAGGGTTCCAGGGGTGATCCGGGAAACTACAGATCAGTGAGCCTGACGTCAGTACTGGGGAAAAATGGTAGAAACCATCATAAAGAACAAAATTACTCAGCATGTAGATAGTGTGAGACTAAGCCGGTCTTAGGCGGTTGCCTAGACCTGGGTATAGCCTGAAGTTGTGGAATAAAGACTCTGTAGTCGTGTCCAGAGTGAAAATTAAGGTTAGGTTTTATTCCCTTTCCCTGGAGGATGTCTTCAAACAAGGACAACATAAATTGAACGGTTGCTTCACCGGTGTAAAGGATTCTTACAAATAATAATTATGCTTCTTCTTCAGCAAAGAGAGTCCATCACATTCCATATGTGCAAAAACACAATTCCTTTCCTGCTCCCTTTTAACACAGAGATTCTATGTCATCTGCTACACACAAAGCACATTCCATGGGCTCGGAGATGTTTTCTGGGATAGAGCTCTCCCACTGCATAAGGTCGGGACCTGGTCCTGTATATGGGCACTGAGTACTTGTGAAACTGCTCTCAGAGCTTTGCCCTCGGGAGACCTCAGCTTCTGATAGTTGGAGCTGCTTTAGGGTGTCAAAGCTAGCAGGAGCTATGCTGGGGATTTCCTCCCACGTCCTATGCCAATAGGGATTCTCTAGCTTGCTGTAAGCCTGGCTTCTCCTATAAGCTTCCTTCCCTTTACAAAAGACAGGGTACTTATCTCTCTTTGGGGAGAAGATGGTTTCCAGCCCTTCTTCTTCCAGCCAAGGTTTTCTCTCTGACTGGCTCCCTGCTTTTCTCTGTGAGCATCGGTTGCTGTGCCTGGCTGAGCAGCACTCACTTCCTCTCTTCAGTGAGCTTCCCTGTACGTGACCTTTGCTCTTTGTTGGCTTGGCTGCTTGCCTCGGTACGAGGACCTCTCTGGCTGGGAAAACTTTGCCACTGTCCTTCCTAGCTCTCTCGAGTTTTTCAGCCTGCCTTTCTTCTGCTCTGATTCTCCAAAGCAACGTGTCTTTCTGAAACTGCTCTGGAGTTCTTGTCTCACCTTCTCTCTGAGACTGACTTCTCAATCTCCTGGACTGCTTTTACTCGAGCTCAAACTCCAACTCTGGCTGCAGCCCTGAATGCTGAACTCCAGCCTTTTCCTCCAGATGCTTGAACTCCCTGAGCCTGAGCCCTCGCGTGAGCTCCCTAGGCCTGAACTTCCCGGGCCTGAGTCTCTCGGACCTGAGCTTCCTCTGTGTGATTTCCCACCTGGTTTTATCTCTCTGCTCATCAGACGTAGAACGTGACTCTGGCTCCAGGTGAGCCTGATTGGGACCCTGAATTCTTACTGCGTCACTAAGGCCATGAGGAAAGTTTGTTTCTCCTTTCCCTGCCTTTCTGCATTGTGTACGCTGCAACTGTACGTGTGGCTGTAAGGTAAGCTCTTCTTTTATTTTACTCTTTAATGTTTCAGGCTTAGTGCTGTCTAGCTCATGACAAGTAAGCTCTTCCTTTGCATTACTCTTTAATATTTCTGGCTTAGTGCTGTCTACCTCATGACATATCCCCCCTCTTAAGCTATTTCGGGCTGAGGGACATGTGTCCGTACAGCACGGAATACGCGACAATGCATCCGCGTTAAGGTGGAGCTTGCCTGCCCTGTGTTTTACGGTAAAATTAAATGCCTGCAGGGCCAAGTGCCAGCGAGTGAGCCGCGGATTATGATTCTGCATAGTACCCAGCCACTTCAGGGGTGCATGATCAGTTACCAGTATAAATCGGCGACCCGTGAGATAAAAACGGAGAGCTTCTACCGCCCACTTAATTGCCAGGCATTCTTTCTCCACCGTTGCGTAATTAATCTCTGCCCTGGACAGTTTCCTACTTAAATATAGAATGGGGTGCTCTACTCCCTCAAATTCTTGTGATAGGACGGCCCCGAGACCAGATTCCGAGGCGTTTGTCTGTAGGATAAATGGCCTGTGGAAGTCTACTCCTCGCAAAACTGGGGCTTGACATAGCTTCCCTTTTAACAGGAGGAAAGCCCTCTCCGCTTCCGCTGACCAGACCAAATTATTTGGGGCATTTTTCTTCAACATGTCGGTTAAGACCGCACTTTCGTCCGCAAACCATGGTATGAACCTGCGGTAATAACCAACCAAACCAAGGAAACTACGAAGGTGCTTCTTGGTTATTGGCTGTGGGAACTTCTGGACACTTTCTATCTTACTGCCTAATGGTCGCACCATACCCTTCCCGATCATGTGCCCTAAATATTTCACCTCTGCCCCAGCGAATAAACATTTCACCGGATTAAGGGTCAGACCGGCCTGTCGTAGGGCTTTTAATACGGCCTCTACCCTAGGCAGATGCTGTGCCCAATTTTCACTATGTATCACAATGTCGTCCATATAGGCCATTGCATATTGGTGGTGGGGACGTAGCACCTGGTCAACTAAGCGTTGGCATGTCGCCGCTGCCCCATGTAAACCAAATGGCATTCGCCGAAATTGAAACAAACCGAGGGGTGTGCTAAAAGCTGGTTTTGGCCGAGATGCACGGGTAAGCGGAATCTGCCAATACCCCTTCATAAGGTCAAGGGTGGTCAGATAGCGTGCCTGCCCTAACTTGTCGAGCAACTCCTCGATCCTCGGCATGGGGTATGCATCGAAAAGGGAGATGGCGTTGACTCGACGAAAGTCTATACAAAAACGCAGGCTCCCATCCGGTTTTGGTACCAAAACCACCGGACTGCTCCAGCAACTTTTGGACTCCTCGATGACTCCCATTTTTAGCATATCCCGTACTTGTTCTACCACCTCCCTCTTACAGGCCTCCGGCAGGCGATAAGGCCTTTGCCGTACTATTTCCCCAGGAGGGGTGTGAATTTCATGTGCTACCAGCCCTGTCTCTCCTGGCAATGGAGTGAGGACGTCCCTAAACCCGGCCAGCAGTTCCGTTACTTGGTCTCGCTGCCGTTGTGACAACTCTTCTCCCATTCTCGGAGCTGGGTTTTCCTTACACTCCCGGACCTGGGGTCCTAAGTCGTCTTTCCCCTTTTCTTCTGCTAGGGCGGCCATAGCTTTAACCTCCTTTTGACCCGTGGAGCCAAAACCACCCCCTCCCCGGCTGGTGCCCCGGTATGGCATCTCCCTTACCTCGGGGAACCCAACCTGCTCACATATGAGTTGGCCTACTCTGTCCCCTACCTTGACGCTAAAATCCTGCTCGCCAAAGTTGAAGAGTAGGATTTGCACGACCCCCCTGTAATCGGGGTCAACAACCCCCGCCCCAACATCGATAAAATGTTTGGCCGCAAGCCCAGACTGGGGTGCTATCCTCCCGTAGCAACCTGCTGGCAACTGGATTTGTAGCCCGGTGCTTATTAATGCTTTTCCCTTCTTGGGAACTACCTCCTCTACTGCGCTGAACAGGTCGTATCCGGCTGCAGCAGCGCTGGCTCTTTGTGGCCCTTGGGCGGTTGGGACTGCCTTACAGTACTTTAACACAAAGCCTTCCTTTTTGGCTACCTTAATATTCTCAGGGGTTTTCTTACCTGCCTCTCCTCTCTTGGGGTTTGCAAATAAAGGCCCAGGGATTAAGGTCATTAAGGCTTCTCCCTCCCCTTTGTCCTCCAGCCATTCTTGGGCCTCCCCCTCTTCCTGCTTGTCTTCCATCTGGGGTTCAGCCTGGCCTGTCACCTGCTGGGCGTAGGGCCCGCTAGGGACGCTCTCTTCTTCACCTAGTAGGCCTTCGCCTATCCCTTCATCGAATAGTGGCCAATCTCGGCCTAACACTAGGTCAAAAGGGAGACGGGGAACTAAAGCAACTAAAACCTCTTCCCTAACGCCCAACCCTTTTATGGATAGCTTGTAAAGTGGGTAAGGGTTAGCCGCCCCATGTATGCATTTTATTTTGGCCACGCCTTCTAGTTGATTAGGGGCAGATTGGTTGCTGGCCTGTAAGCGTCACCAGAACCGTTCTGACATCATAGTCTGGTCCGCCCCGGAATCAAGTAGGGCCTCGGCCTGCACACCATGTACTTCCACATCCAGGCGGAAGCCTCCTTGCTTATATTTTGCTTTTTCACCCATTAGTGCTGTGCGCTCTTTGCATTCATACCTCTTGTGACCCCTCCTCCCACATTTAAAACACACTATGCGAGAGTCATTCGCTATACCTTTACTCCTACATTTTTCTGTAGCTGGTACGCTTAATCTTGGGTCTTTCATTATTCTGCCGAAGTTTGCCATGTCATGCGAGTCGCTAGCTCCTCCTTGCGATCCATGGGCTACCTGAGCCTCCATGAATCTTTCTGTTAAGAGAGCAGCCTTGTCTGTCGTCTGGCAATTCTGGAGAGTGAGGAATGACCTTACCTCAGCTGGCACAGCCTCGGAGAATTGTTCTAACACAAGCATATCTAAAATGCTTTCTATTGTCTTCCCTTCGGGCGTGAGCCACTTCCAGACTAGGCTACGTATCCGTTGGCCTAGTGCCTTCGGAGTTTCACCTCGTTGGATTTTTGTAGCTCTCAGCATTCTACGATATACCATAGGCGACAGGCCTAGCCTATCCCGTATGGCTGCCTTTTCATTATTATATTCATTGGCCTGGGCGGCTGGCATAGCCTTGTATGCCGCCAGGGCTTCTCCCGTCAGGGAGGTAGCTAGGCGGACCGCCCATTGTTGCTCGGGCCAGCCTGCACCACGAGCTACCCGCTCAAAGGCTTCAAGGAAATCGTCAATATTGTCTTTTCCTGACCACTGTCCAAAAGACAAAATTCCACATGTTTGTGGGCCTACCCCACAAAAGTGTCCTTCAGTTCTTTTCTCTGTCTGCCGCTCTTGTAGTACCGCCTGCAACAAGTCCGTCAGCTGCTTTTGCTGCATCGACATTGCTGCTAGGGCTTGTTCTTGGCACTGCTGGGCAAGTTCGCATTGCTTCTCGAATTGGAGCCCCATCCATTTCAAGATGTCTGGTGGAGTCTCCATGATAGCCTGAAACAAATCAGAGAAAAACACCAAGTGCGGAACCCCCCCTTTTTTCTTTTTCTTTTTTTTTCCCTTCTTTCCCAATGCTACTACGCTGGGATTTTCAGTCCCTCAGATACCTCCTCAGAATCCCACCCTGGCTGTACCCAGATACGATTACCTGAGTCACGTGGTGATTCTGGCCTTGAGAAGGTCCTTGACTGCTCCTGATCCTGAAGTTGTCTGGGCGTGTTTCACCGCTGTCCTGGTTGCGTCCTCTGGCGCTGGTGACTCCATCCTGCTTGTACGGTGTCCTTCTTTTCTGGCATCCAAAGAACTACGCCATTTGTGAGACTAAGCCGGTCTTAGGCGGTTGCCTAGACCTGGGTATAGCCTGAAGTTGTGGAATAAAGACT
Source organism: Ichthyophis bannanicus (assembly GCA_033557465.1). Taxonomy (NCBI): domain Eukaryota; kingdom Metazoa; phylum Chordata; class Amphibia; order Gymnophiona; family Ichthyophiidae; genus Ichthyophis; species Ichthyophis bannanicus. Next base: position 238,736,165 of record CM066041.1, read on the forward strand.
CTGTAGTCGTGTCCAGAGTGAAAATTAAGGTTAGGTTTTATTCCCTTTCCCTGGAGGATGTCTTCAAACAAGGACAACATAAATTGAACGGTTGCTTCACCGGTGTAAAGGATTCTTACAAACAATTATGCTTCTTCTTCAGCAAAGAGAGTCCATCACATTCCATATGTGCAAAAACACAATTCCTTTCCTGCTCCCTTTTAACACAGATTCTATGTCATCTGCTACACACAAAGCACATTCCATGGGCTTGGAAATGTTTTCTGGGATAGAGCTTTCCCACTGCATAAGGTCGGGACCTGGTCCTGTATATGGGCACTGAGTACTTGTGAAACTGCTCTCAGAGTTTTGCCCTCGGGAGACCTCAGCTTCTGATAGTTGGAGCTGCTTTAGGGTGTCAAAGCTAGCAGGAGCTATGCTGGGGATGTCCTCCCACGTCCTATGCCAATAGGGATTCTCTAGCTTGCTGTAAGCCCGGCTTCTCCTATAAGCTTCCTTCCCTTTACAAAAGACAGGGTACTTATCTCTCTTTGGGGAGAAGATGGTTTCCAGCCCTTCTTCTTCCAGCCAAGGTTTTCTCTCTGACTGGCTCCCTGCTTTTCTCTGTGAGCATCGGTTGCTGTGCCTGGCTGAGCAGCACTCACTTCCTCTCTTCAGTGAGCTTCCCTGTACGTGACCTTTGCTCTTTGTTGGCTTGGCTGCTTGCCTCGGTACAAGGACCTCTCTGGCTGGGAAAACTTTGCCACTGTCCTTCCTAGCTCTCTCGAGTTTTTCAGCCTGCCTTTCTTCTGCTCTGATTCTCCAAAGCAACGTGTCTTTCTGAAACTGCTCTGGAGTTCTTGTCTCACCTTCTCTCTGAGACTGACTTCTCAATCTCCTGGACTGCTTTTACTCGAGCTCAAACTCCAACTCTGGCTGCAGCCCTGTTGCTGAACTCCAGCCTTTTCCTCCAGATGCTTGAACTCCTTGAGCCTGAGCCCTCGCGTGAGCTCCCTAGGCCTGAGCTTCCCGGGCCTGAGTCTCTCGGACCTGAGCTCCCTCTGTGTGATTTCCCACCTGGTTTTATCTCTCTGCTCATCAGACGTAGAACGTGACTCTGGCTCCAGGTGAGCCTGATTGGGACCCTGAATTCTTACTGCGTCACTAAGGCCATGAGGAAAGTTTGTTTCTCCTTTCCCTGCCTTTCTGCATTGTGTACGCTGCAACTGTACGTGTGGCTGTAAGGTAAGCTCTTCTTTTATTTTACTCTTTAATGTTTCAGGCTTAGTGCTGTCTAGCTCATGACAAGTAAGCTCTTCCTTTGCATTACTCTTTAATATTTCTGGCTTAGTGCTGTCTACCTCATGACAATAGTCATGGCCTAATGGGAGACAGCCAACATGGCTTTAGACAAGGAAGATCTTCTCTTACTAATCTGTTATGTTTTTTTGAAGGTGAGAATAAACAGGTAGACAAAGGTGAGTCGGTTGATATAGTGTATCTGGACTTTCAGAAAGCCTTTGACAAGGTCCCTCATCAGAGACGTTTGGCAAAACTAAAGAGTCATGGGATAGGAGGCAGTGTACTATTGTGGATCAGGAACTGTTTAAAAGATAGAAAGCAGAGAGTAGAGCTAAATGGCCAAATTTCTCAATGGAGAAAGGTGAATAGTGGTGTACCCCAGGGATCTGTGATGGGTCCACTGCTTTTTGACAAATTCATAAATGACCTGGAAAGTGGAATAACGAGTGAGGTTATCAAATTTACAGATGACACAAAACTATTTAAAATTGTTAAAACCCAAGAGCATTGTGGAAAATTGCAAGAGGATCTTGATAAATTTGAAGACTGGGCATCAAAATGGCAGATGAAATTTAATGTGGACAAGTGCAAAGTTATGCACCTATGGAAGAACAACCCAAACTATAGTTACATGATGCAAGGTTCCACATTAGGAACCACCACCCAAGAAAAAGATTTAGGCGTCATTGTGGATAACATATTAAAACCCTCGGCCCAGTGTGCAGCGGCGGCCAAGAGAGCAAATAAAATGCTAGGTATCATAAGGAAAGGAATGGAAAATAAAACAGAAGATATTATAATGCCTCTATATCATTCCATGGTGAGACCGCACCTTGAATATTGTGTGCAATTCTGGTCACCGTATCTTAAAAAGGATATAGCGTTATTAGAAAAGGTTCAGAGAAGAGCCACCAAAATGGTAAAGGGAATGGAAGGATACGCCTATGAAGAAAGGCTAAAAAGGTTAGGGCTCTTTAACCTGGAAAAGAGACGGCTGAGGGGAGATATGATAGAAGTCTATAAATTAATGAATGGAGTGGAACGGGTAAACGTAGATCGATTGTTTACGTTATCAGAATATAGAAAGACTAGGGGACATGCAATGAAGCTACAGGGTAAACTATTTAAGACTAATAAAAGAAAATATTTTTTCATTCAACGTGCAATCAAACTCTGGACTTTGTTACCGGAGGATGTAGTAAAGGCTGTTAGTGTAGCTGGGTTTAAAAAAGGCTTGGACAAGTTCCTGGAGAAAAGGTCCATAAACCATTATTAAGAAGGGACCCAGGATATCAATGCTTGACCCAGTACAAGCATTGTGGAACCTGTGTCTTTTGGGAAAACTGCTAGGTACGTATGACCAAGATTGACCACTGTTGGAAACAGGATACTGGGCTTGATGGACCTTGGTCTGACCCAGTATGGCATATCTTATGTTCTTATGTTCACCTACCTGGCACAGAGCTCCAAGCCCAGCACATCCCGAGAGACCCGGGTGTCCTTTGAGTTCTATGGCTGTGGGGCCTCTGAGAACATCCCGGAGCTGGAGAAGAAGAAGAAGTCGAAGTTCGCCGAGGAGGTTGCACTGGAGAAACCTGGTAAAACATCATGGAGGGGCTCTGGCGACTCAGAGAAGCACCCCACCAAGGTCCTCAAGAAGGATTCCTTAACCAGCGGAGAACGTGTGAGGTTCCTTGAGACTGTAGTCTTCGAGAGCGCACTGCCAAAAGTGCTGGCACCAGACCCAAAATCCTCGGTGCCCACGCTGAAGGCTACGGAGCCTTCTGGCTTGGAATCCAGAATGGCGGCCATGGAACAGAACATCACTGCTATCCTGGCCCTACAGCAGGTGATGATGGCCGGTCCCTCTACCTCATCTGCCTTGATGACCGGGCCCTCTATTGCGAGGGTCCCCGGTCATCGTGCTGAGCATCAAGCGCCCCCGGCCTCAGGACAGTCTTCGGTGCTGGTCAAGTTCCTGGTCTCATATGTTGGTTATCCTGTTCTCACCGGCCACTGTCCACGATTTAAACCCTAGGTCCTCCACAGGCCGTCGGCCCTTTGGAGCCTGCCTCGACTCAAGGAGTCACACTCATTGTCACTGCTCAACTCTAAGTGGGAGACTGAGGACGAGACATCCCCTTGGGCCTGTCACTCCTGGCACCTTGATGCCCTTCTCCCCCGAGGGTGTGACTTTCCATGACTTTGTCAGGGATATGGCCAGGGCGTTCTCAGTGCTGACCGAGGCGGAGGAGGACCCGCGCACTGAGGAGCTGGAGATTCTCAAGTATGAGACGCCACCCAGAGAAACCCTCATGGTGCCCATACAGCCGATCCTCGAGAGGCTGTTACTCCAGATGTGGGAGACATCTGCGTTGTTGCCGATAGTTAGTGTGATAAGGAAGCTTATCATAGCTCAGGAAGGAGCTATAGAAAAGGTGAAGTGACTCTGAACAAGCAACCTGTCAGTGCTGGTAGAAATGAGAAAACAGAATTTTGCCATAAAAGACTACCAGTCCCAGAATGCACCAGGTTTCCAACAGCCATGAGAGGAGCTGAAGTGAGAAAACGTGTGTTCAATCAAAAGGGCTATGAGGTAATCCCCAAGCACTCATTGCAAAGGGCAGGGCTTGATTCAGCACAGCTGCGCTGTGCTAGGATGGAACACTCATCTCAAAGGGCAAGGCCTGATTCAGCACAGCTGCGCTGTGCTAAGGTGGAGCACTCATCAAGGCAGAATAAAGATAGTCTATTCTACAGAGAATCATCCAGAGCTGGGATGTCATGATCATTGGTATCTTGATCATCCACGGGATCCTGATCTTCATTCTCATCAGAAGCAGAGGTCAGAACGGACGGACAGAGCAAGAAGCCCTTTAAAAGAAGGAAGAGAAAAGCCTCTGGGAAGTCTACAGGAGTCCAGCACAGTACGTATACTGGGAGACAGACAAGAGGCCATCATACACCATTGGACTGGGGGAGACCAGAGGAGTGGTATTGCAGAGGCAGGAATCTCCAGACGGCACCTGTGAGGGAAACAGCTGCACGTGGAAGGGACCCTAAGACCCATGCCAGAAGGTATGTGAAGAGAGATCCAGTGTCCAGGGATCTAGATTGGAAGGCTGGACACAGAAACTGGACTACATATTGGCCAGGCTATTTAAAGGGGAACTCTAACAGCAATGGAAGCTCAGGTATGAACACTGTTCTATGCCCTAGCTATAACTTTGAAAGGAAGCAGGGAAATGATTATTCTCCTGGTAGTGCTCCATTGAGAAATTCCTTTGTGCCAAGCCAAGATATTGAACCTATGATTATTGAAGAAAGGGGAGAGGTCTTAGAACCAGAATGTGAATATATGGACTGCTCTCTGTCCAAATTCAAATGGTAGTTTTCTGTTACAAAGTGCAACAACCATCACAAAGAAATACCAACTTGTTCTTTAATCTACTCAGAAAACCTGAGTAAGATTTTGAGCTACACAGTGAAAGCAAGCCAGCTAAGGGGTTTCAGCTGGGCGATTGCTAGCAATTGAGCTTACCTAATTGCTTGTGTGCTCTGAAGGGAATCACTTCTGAATTTATATGTAAAGATATAAGAAGTTAACCTGAAGAAAAGAACAGTTTTCCTACTTTGTGGGTTTATTTGGTTGCTTACTGCATTGCTAAGACATTATTTGCTAAAGCCTACAAGAAAGACCAGTTTGTTGCCAACCAGGTCTTTAATCCTTTGCTTTAATTACCTGACCAGTTCAGATGTTTTTTTCCTGATTTTGTTTTCCTAACTTTAAAACTGCAAGCAAGTATCCTGAGTTCTGTGCTACCAAGCATTATCTGTGTTGGGAGAAACCCTCATAAATAAAAATCTTATTTGCTTTACCCTTGAGCAAGTATTATTAATTATTGTTCACGGCTGTGTCTGGAAGGAATGGACTACATTACCCACAAATCCTTGCAAATCATATAAAAATATGCTTTGGCCAAGACTGTGAACATTCTCACCCAGGCGGCCGTCTGACATTAGTCATTGGCTCGACGCAATGTACTGCATCTGGAAAGGACTGGAGTTCCACAAACCCCAGCTCCCACACAATTCCATGGTTGTCGAGTCGACCATGCAAAAGCTGAAGAGCCAGAAGACCCACTCCTCCGTCCCTCCTGGTAGGGAGGCCCGGGCCCTCAATGCCCTCATGTGCAAATGTTATCAAGGCTCAATGCTGGGTTGCCAGACCCAAGCCTATGAACTCTACATAGGCATGTACTGTGATACAGTGGATAATATAGAGCCCATGGAGGTTAGTGAAAAGGAGGAACTTACCTCAGATTTAGCTAGACAGGAAGACTCAGCACATGTAGAAACAGCTGAGCAACAAGTGCCGTCAGCACAAGAAAAGCTAAAAGGATTTAAAGTGAAGTTTCCCTGTAATAGTTCTGACGCAGGCAGAAACAGAAAAGCTCATCAGGAGCACCTGTGCTCAGAGTCCCACGTAACGTGCAGAGAAGGGAAGCATATAAGTTCCTGGTTAGAACCAGGAAGAGGAGGTCTTTGGAAAGACAGGAGTGGAGGTCCTTGGCAAGAGAGGATTGGAGGAGGTCCTTTGTTAAGAGAGGAGTGGAGAAGGAGGTCTCTGGAAAGGCAGTCCTAGAGAGAGTTCCCACAGGAGCAGGAAGTGGGGCAGCAACTCAGGAGGACTGAATGAGCAACTGAGGAGCATAGCTCAGGCTGGCGGAAGTGTGCCAGGGGAGAGAAAGCCCAAGCGTGACTTCAAAGCCAGAAACAAGGTAAAAAGCTGGAAGCCTTGTTTTTATAAAGAAGGGGCTGGAAGCTCTGCATGTTTCAAAGGGCGTGGCTCTGAGCATAGCTTTAACCCAGGAGGATATACAGAGTTCTCACTAGGTGGGACAGGAGAGAGAAACCAGCAAGAAGCCTTTCATGCACCAGGCATTTATGACCCTAACTTTAAAGAGCACTTTATAGGAAAAGGGGTTTGTCTGCCACAGGGGAATGTGCCCTGCTCCAACACATGTAAAGAGTGTGACATTGAGAGTATCGGGAGTGGACCCGAGATAATGCAATGGGAGAATAATAACTATTTTCCAGACCCAGTACCGATGGACTGTACGATTTGTTTGTCAGACGACATCACTTCTTTAAGTTGACCTTCAGGAGAATGACCTTGTGACCTTAACAAGGTGAAAGAAGATATTTTTCTGTAACCGCTTTTGTTCTAATGCTGTTTTGTTCTGTTGCACTTCCAATAATGTTTTCTGTTTCGGGAAAGGGAATAAATCCCCAATTTATTGTTTAACCACTCGACTGACTGACTCTGTTTAAAGTAGAGAAGCAGTTTAAAACTCACAATACCCTAGGCAGTGGCCTAAATAGGGTTCACAGAGACTCTACCATAAGGGTCTCCGTGACAGTACCTAAAGGTAGCAGGCCTCGTCGGTGAACCCCTCCAACGGTTCCAGACCCTGACTTCGGGAGTGCGAGACTGCTCTGTTCCTCTCCTGGGCCGTCTGTGATGGCTTTGAGTCAGCGGCTCAAGTTGCAGTGACTGGCATCGGGGCCTGGCTACAGGCCTGGCTGCAATCCTCTGACCTCAAGCAATGGGTCCAGGACAAACTGCTCAATGTCCCCTGTACCAGTGAGAACCTCTTCGGCAAACCCATGGCTGACAAAGCTGCTGAGATAGGGGCCAACTTTGTCACCTGTCAGAGGTTCTCTAAGAACTCATCCCATCCCCACAAAAAAAGTCAGGGAAAAGGGCGTCTTTGCACAGGGTCATCAGTACCAGCCCTACTCTGGCCATGAGCAGGGTTCTCACCTCAAGAGGCAGGGGCAGGGGGCTCAGAAGGCAAAGGCACCTACTCCCCTGACTCCAGCTCCCTCCCAGCTTGGGGGGGAGCTTTTGATTCCCAGAGCAGGGCCTCCCCTTCCCCAGGAGACTTTCACCAGCCCATAGGGGGGTGCCTGGTGCTCTTAGCCCATAGATGAGCCTCAATCACCTCAGACCTGTGGGATACCTCCTCCACCTACAGCAGATCCACCCAGGTTCTTTCCTGGAGAGCCGGTATGACCACTCCTTCACCAGACACTGCTGCTCACAGAGCTCGCAGGTCTTCTCGGGGACAATGCAGTAGAACCTGTACTCAGTAACCTGTGGGGCAAAGGCTTCTACTCCAGGTACTTCCTTGTCCCAAAAAGGACTGGGGGCCCCAGGCCCATTCCAGATCTGCGAAACTTAAACAAGTTTCTGGTGAGGGAAATGTTCAAGATGCTCTCCCTTGGAACACCGCTGTCCTACTTCCACCAGAGAGATTGGCTTTGTTCCTTGGATCTAAAGGATGCTTACACACATATCCTGATCCACCCCTCCCACACGCAGTGCCTAAGGCTCGTGGTAGGAGGAGGGCATTACCAATTTAGAGTGCTACCCTTTGGCCTGGCCTCCTCACCAAGGTTTTTCACAAAATGCCTAGCAGTGGTCGCTGTCCACCTACGTCTGCAAGGGACCTTCATCTTCCCCTACCTGGACAACTGGCTTATCAGGAGCAGCACAGCCGCAAAGGCCCACCAGGCCACAGGGCGCATAAACCCAGGTGCTGCAGCAGGAGAGTTATCATCATCTACCCCAAAACTCATCTCACTCCAGCCCAGTCTAGAGTTCATAGGTGCTCAGTTGGATACCCTGCAGGCCAAGGTCTTTCTGCCCAGGAAAGGGGCAGACCACCTCAGGGAGTTAGTGGTGAAGCTGCAGCACCATCGCTCAGTGTCAGCCCATCTCCTCCTTCGCCTTTTGGGCCACATGGCCTCCATGGTCCATGTGACCCTATTAGCCCACCTGCATATGCAAACAGCCCAGTGGTGCCTCCATGCTCAGTGGAAGCAAGTCATGGACAGATTGCAGGACAGGATCAGGATAAAACGCCAGCTGGTGGAGTCCCTTGACTGGTGGCAACTTCCCTGCCACCTCCAAGCCGGAATGCCTTTCCATGCGCCCCTGCCCCATAGGGTCCTGACCATGGACACCTCCCTTCTCGGGTGGGGGGCGCATTGCAAGAACCATCACACACAAGGCAGCTGGTTTCGAGCGGAATCCCTGCTACAGATCAATCTTCTGGAACTCAGGATGATTTTTTTGTCCCTACAGGCATTCTGCCACTGCCTATGACACCACTCAGTACTGGTACAGGTGGAGAACCAGGTCTCCATGTTCTACATCAACAAGCAGGGGCATGGGGTCGTACTCCCTCTGCCAGGAACCAGTGGCCCTCCTGTCCCTTGTGGCTCGCAACAACATGCTCTTGTGGGTGGTCCACCTCCAGTCCTGGGCTAGCCTTCTGGCGGACAGACTCAGCAGGGTGTTCCAGCCACATGAATGGCACCTGAACCCCAGGGTGGCCTCATGGCTCTTCCACCTCTGGGGATGCCCATGATGGACCTCTTTGCCACCCCAGACAATGCGCAGCTGCCCTGCTTCTGCTTGCGGCAGCCAAACCTGGTGAGGGTAGCAGTGGATGCCTTCCTGTTCCCGTGGATGGAAGGCCTCCTTTATGCCTTTCTGCTGACCCCTCTGGTCGTCAGGACCCTCTCCATGTCTAGCGCAAGGGGACAGTACTGATACTAATTGCCCCCGGGTGGCCCAGATAACCATGGTTCCCACTATTGCTCTTCCTGTCGGCAGCAGTCCTGGTCCCGTTGGGCCATGCCCCAGATCTCCTGACTCAGGAGGGGGACTCCCTCCTGCACCCAAATCTGGAGTCTCTAGCGTTAACAGTGTAGCTGCCGAAAGGGTAGCCTTGGCCTCTTTCAACCTCTCACGAGAGGTTGAGGAGGTCCTATTGGCCTCCCGCAAGCCCTCCACAAGGCAAGCATATACCTTTTTAAGTGGCATAGATTCTTGGTATGGTGTGCAGAGAGGCAGGAGAACCCGTTCTGCCCAGTGCAACTGGTGCTCCAAAACCTACTGCATCTGTTGCACACTGGACTGAAGTCCAACTCAGTGAGAGTTCACCTGAGTGCGATTGCTGCACACCACCACCCTATCAAAAGGAAACCTCTCTCGGGTCAGGCCCTGGTCTCTCGGTTCCTCAGGGGCCTCCTGCTATCTAAGCCCCCCATCCACCCCCCAGCAGCGGAATGGGACCTCAATGTGGCGATCTCACAGCTCACCAGGCTGCTGTTTGAGCTTCTAGCTACTTGCCATCTGTGTTATCTGTCATTGAAGATGGCCTTCCTAGTAGCTCTCACATCCGCTTGCAGAGTAAACGAGCTGCAGGCCTTGGTGGCAGAGCTACCATACACAAGATTCTACAAGAACAGGGTGGTGCTCTGCACTCAACCCAAATCCCTCCCAAAGGTGGTATCTCCTTTCCACCTCAACCAGGAGACGGTCCTTCCCTCCTTTTTCCCGCAGCTTCACGCTGGTCGGGAGGAAACAATACTCCATACACTGGACTGCAAACAGGCCTTGTCGTTCTATCTACAAGGGACCCAGGGTCATTGCAAAGCTCCTCAGCATTTAATTTCCTACGACCCCAGCAGACTGGGGCTTCCTGTGACTAAGCAAACTCTGTCCACTTGGGTGACGGACTGTATTGACCTTGCCTATAAGTTGGGCTCTCCCTGGACCACTGGATCACTGCGCATTGCATGTGAGCGATGGCCACATCGATGGCAAACCTGCACTCAGTACAGATGGAGATTTGCAAAGCCACCACATGGTCTTCAATTCATATGTTCGCAGCTCACTATTGCCTGGAAAGCGAGTCCCATTGGTCAGGTGGTATGCTGCAATCTGTTCGGGATGTAGGCAACTCCTCCCTCCGACCCTTCTGTGTTTAGGCTACCGGAGTGATAGTGCGACTGGATGCTAGAGTCTGTCAGTGGGGGACTCATCTTCTAAAACTCATAGCCACCCAACCATTCACCGTGGATACTGTCGTGGTTCGGTCCTCGGTAGCCTGGACCTAGGGAGTCCCATATGTAAGGACTGACTTCCTGCTTGTTCCTGGAGAAAGTGTAGTTGCTCAACTGTAACAGGTGTGCTCCAGGGACAGCAGGAATCAGTCCTCACAACCCTCCCTCCTTTCCTAGGAGTTGCCTCCCTACCTTGTTTTATTTTTACTACTATCCTAGCTATGTCATCTGACTAAGCAAGGTGGCACCCTTAGGCGGGAAGGGGACCACGCATACATGGTGTCATCTCCCAAAGGCTTTCTTTGAAAACTGGGGAGATGCTTCCCCACGGGCTCCATTGGTACCCATGTGAGGACTGATGCCTGCTGTCCCTGGAGAACATCTGTTACAGGTGAGTAACTACACTCTTGGTAATATACATTCAACAGGGACATTGATAACCATCCATTGCCTCAGAAAAAGCAAAGTTAAGTGACTTGCCCAAGGCCACAAGGAGTGCTAGTGGTAATCAAACCCTGGTCTCTTGGTTCCTAAGCCAGTGCTCTAACCATTAGGTTACTCCTCCACAGTTAGTTATGCACATGGAGATGTAATTAACTGCCCAATGATTTTTGGCTGCGTTAGCAATTAACATACAGTAATGACCTGCACGTTAACTGCAAAGCATAGTCCCCGCCATTCAATGCATTCCATGCCTTCTAATATGAATTTCTATGATTAACATGGCAGTTACTGCATGCTAACAATTAACATGGTGCTGTGCTGTTAACACATGTTAAAGCATGGGTGAAACAGCTAACATGGCTTAGTAAACATGCTTCATAGCATGGGCACTTTTCAAGATCATCCCCATGTCTAAGGGGTATGTTTACTAAACCGGGCTAACGGTTAACCCGGGCTACCTGCAACTAGGTCCCATTGAATAATATGGGACCTAGTGGCAGATAGCCCGGGTTAACCATTAGCCCGGTTTAGTAAACATACCCCTAAGTGTTTTATGCACAGAAATGTCTTTGACAATTGCTACTTAAAAGTTAGCCGTGCTGGCATGAAATTTTTTTTCGGCACTGTCTGTCCTATGACATCCTAATATGGAAGAGAAGCAGCCTCCATTTCTATAAGATAACGAGGGTAAGGAAAAAACTGTTTGACAGTTTTCTGCTACTGTACAATTACATTTGACGACCATCCTTGTTGCATAATGCATCCTTTCTTTGTTTCCTCCCTTATATAATTCTATTATGCAGTCCAAAGGATGGCATTAGTTGGGGGCTGGAAGGCAAGCCTGTTCTGATGGGAAAACTCATCAGTACTAGACCTATATGAGGCCAGCACAAACTCCTGGATACATGCCTGGACAGATGGATGTCCTGGGCTCATTTTGCACTTCTTGCAGATATGAACTGCAGGTAGAGTGAAACTTGCTAGTCATTACCTGAAGCACACTTTTGATCTGATCTGATCTGTATTTTTGTTTTTGTAAGGCAAAGGGTGTGGCCAGGTTGAGCTGCTGCCTGTGGAGAGGTTTGGTTTCCATACTATCACGTGCTGTGGATATATCCCACAGGTAAGGGAATCCTTTTACTGGCAGAATCCTATGTGACTTTTCTCCAGCCAGTGTTTTAGCACCATTTTGGGTGTTGATTTCCTCAATTTGTGTGGATTTATTGATATTTCTGGCCCAGCTTATTCTTCCTCATTTGAAACCAGATCCATATTTTGAAAGGCCACAACTATATTTGAGGACCACAAGATTTGATAGTAAACACACAATAAAGGTGGGAGATAGATTTATGAAGGTCTGCTTGTGCGTAGAGCCAGTTTTACACATGAAAAAGGCCTTTTATAGAATTATGTGGCTGATTCTTCCATGTGTATATATGTATGTGAGCCAACAAAATGGTGTTTACTTATACACATGCAGTGAGGAAGTGTCCCATTGGGTTTAGTTCGGGCAGAGCTGGAGCAGAGTTACAATAACATGCAGGTGCACATACTTTGAGCACCTGCACACATTTTAACCAAATTTGGAGAAGGTGTATTTCTGTACGTCAGCATTTCTACACTACTAGAGCTGGTTTTGTAAAGGTATAAAATTGTTTCATAAAGACGTATGCTACCTTTATAAAATAGGGATGAAATAGGTGCCTTCTTGGACTTCTCAGATCAGGATCCTGTTTTAAAATCAGATCCATAATGTACAGTAATGAATTATCATGTTGCTATTTCATCTTCTTTCTACCCACTATGGGTGTTGAAAGTTGGACAGACACATACCCAGTACGATGCCTAAGTTCTTTCTTGGCGGAATACAGTAGAGATTTGAAGTGGTATTTTAGAAAGGATGTCCAGGGTGGAACTTGCAGAAAAATGTCAGGGACATTTATGTTGCCGAGCGATCTTTGTAACATGGACATCCCCAATATGGACATATATGCCGGTGGCCACATGGACATCTCCCTTAGGAGAGTGTGGGTTGGGGACGTCTATCCCATGCAAGTTAGGATAAGGACACCCTGACTACGCCTCCATCATGCTCCCATTCAGACTTGGACTTCCTCATGCTGGCTTCTAAAATGGCTCTGGAGATGTCTCTGTGCATTGGATGTCTCTATGCCCGTGTCCAGACATCCAAAATAACCCCATTATTCTGTTGAGCTGTTTGAAGGCAGGGGGGACTGGAAGAAGAGTTCTCCAGGAACAAGCAGGAAGTCAGTCCTCATTTATGGGTGACGTCGGCACCGACGGAGCCCGTGCAGAGCAATTCCCCGGCTTTCAAAGAAAGCCTTAGGAATTGCTACCACGCATCCGTGGTCCTCTTCCTGCCCAAGGGTGCCATCTTGCTCAGTCTCCCTTTTTCCGCGGAGCCCTTTGGACGCACGTCCTCATCCCTCGGAAAAAGTTTTGTTTTCCTCGCCTTAACAGGCTCTCTTTTTTCCTGTTGCACTGGTCCTCTTTCCGTCCTTTCAACTGCTCTACTTCAGAGCTCTCGGGGATACACATTTTTTCCTAAATTTTTGGTTTGGGCTTCGCACCCTTTTTTCTCCCCAACCGCTGGCTGCGTGGGTCTTCGACCTCGCAGGGGCCATTTTTGCTCCCATGGCCACTGAATTTAAAAAATGTGATAAATGCTCTAGGAACATGTCACTTACAGACACTCATGACTGTTGTCTGTGGTGCCTGGGAGCCGACCATGACCCAGAGCTCTGTTCACTTTGTAAGAAAATGTCCTCTAAGGCCCTGCTCAGCCGTAAGCAGAATTCCGAAGACATTTTTCAGAAGGCCACCTCGGAGTCCACGGTGGCGCCCTCTGTCTTCTCTTCTCCAGCAGATTCTCCCCCTGTGGCCCTGCATTCTCGGTGGCACTCTGACCAGGGGTCCTTTGAAGTGGAGCGATACAAAAAGAAGAAGGCCTCGAAGTCGCTGGTCATGACTCATGACAAGCGCGAGCACTCCCACGCCTGGTCGCTTAGTTCCCTTCAGTGTTCCTGAGAGTCGGACAAGGTGCGGCCCTGCAAGGTACCTCGCAGAGAAAAGGAGGCCTCCGGCGAAGGCGCACAGTCTCCTGAGGGTCGTCCTGGTGTGGACCCCCTCTCCACCTCAACGCCCAATGTGGTGACCCCGGTATCGGCGTCCCAGGGCCCCATGCCCGTGTGGGAGTTTCGTATGCTGGCACTTGAACACAGCATTTCTGCGTTCATTGCTTTCCTGCAGGCACTCATGGCCAGCTTCGCTGACTTGCGCCCAGAGACCGAGGGTCCCTCGTGTGAGACACCCAAATCTGTCCAGCAAACCCCCGAGAGCCGCGGGCTTTGTGAGAGTCATCGACATCGGTCTCGCTCGCTCTCCCGTTCCTTGGAGGCAAGATCGTCCAGGGCCTCCGGCTCCAGGCTGCTGGCCATCAGACAGGGTAACCCGTCTGGCTCGGATCCCTTGACCGATTTTTCGGACTGGGAGTCCGATGGTGACACCTTCACGGAAACCCAAACCCACCAGGATCTTCCGTCAGACCCCTCGCCGCCTGCATTACAGCGGCGCTCACCACCCGAAGACACCTCCTTCTTGGTATTTATCCAGGACATGGCTCAGGCCCTCAGCCTGGTCATGAGGCTGAGGAGGACCCTCGTGCTGAGGCACTCAATATTCTTCAGTACGAGTCCTCGCCCAGGGAATCCCTCACTGTGCCCGTACCGCCGATCCTATCTCGGCTGTTGCTCTGCATGTGGGAGGCCCCAACCTCGGTCCCCATTGTGAGCAAGCGCCTTAACACAATGTACAAAGTGAAACATGGGCCCGGCTTCCGAAAGACCCAACTCTTCAGACCAGCAGCGGCCTTCCCGCCGGGGGATCGAGCAGGCAGGAGCCAGCTCCAACCGGCCCGTGCAGCCTTCTCCTGCCCAATCGGGGCACGGCAACAGCTCTACTTAAGGGCGCCATCGGGAACAGCAGCCCCTCTTCAGACCAGCAGCGGCCTTCCCGCCGGGGGATCGAGCAAGCAGGAGCCAGCTCCAACCGGCCTGTGCAGCCTTCTCCTGCCCAATCGGGGCACGGCAACAGCTCTACTTAAGGGCGCCATCAGGAACAGCAGCCCCTCTTCAGACCAGCAGCGGCCTTCCCGCTGGGGGATCGAGCAGGCAGGAGCCAGCTCCAACCGGTCTGTGCAGCCTTCTCCTGCCCAATCGGGGCACGGCAACAGCTCTACGTAAGGGTGCCCTCCGGCACGCCCTCGCCTGTCGGGCCCACACCTGAGGGCCTCGCCAGAGGGCCCTTTGGCGTGGCCCTTAGGCGAGGTCCTATACAAAATCTCCACAAAACGTATTTACTCCAGATCACCACGACCTGAAGTCTCTCTGACCGACTACCCTACACGAGATCCAGCTACCCCAAGCTCCAGCAACTTGACTCTCAGAGGCCTACAGCAGCGACATGAACTAATACTTGCTATGAACTCATTCCAGCTCCAAACGTAAGCAACTCTTTTTCATCTTGTTACCATTAATACACATTGTTGCCTTATGTTCCAAACTAATCTGTAGTTTTCCTCATGTCAATATATATAACTGCTTAATTCTATACTGTTTCAAATTGTGCTACAAAAGTATCTAATTACTGTGACACCCACTGCTGCTAATATTCAAAAGTACCCATTTTACTGTGATATTCACTGTTGCTTATATCACCCCTCTGTACAGACGCTAATCCCAGCCAGACCCTGTCCCTGCCATTCACCCCCTCTCACACAGTATCCCTTTTCCATATCCTTATTGCCACCATACTCCTAACCTATCCAAGAATGGCCCCTCTTAATTCTTGCTCATTCACCCTGAGGTTTGCTCTCATTATACTATACATCTCCTTGATTACCTTCCCTTATGCGCTTACTCTGACCCATAGTGCCCCCATTCCAATAATCCACTCACCCAGACACCTATACATCCCACCTCATCTCTCCCACGCCCATCATAACCCCCACTACCACACTTGTAAACTCAAACCTATTGGTATAAATCTTAACCTTAAACCCAACTCTCCCTCTGACCTCCCCCATCCCCCCCTCAAATGCGCCCTACTCAATGTTCGCTCAGCCAGAAATAAAATCCCCTTACTTGCTGACCTTATAACCGATTATGACCTTGATATATTTTGCCTCACCGAAACCTGGTTTCAAGACTCTGACATGGTCCTAATAAACCAATTATGCCCCAAAGCATATTCAATCAATATATCAACAGGACAAATGGCAGAGGAGGGGGTGTAGCTACTGAATCCACCTCTACCTCAGGCATGGACTCCATTACAGTTTCCAACTCAACTCTATCTTTGCACCTCTTCTACCGAGCACCCCAGACAGACTCAACTGATCTCTCCACGATCCTAGACACAGCCTGCTCCCCTCAACCTGCCTTATGCCCCCTTATAAGCTTAGGTGATTTAAACTTACACTCCACAACTCCTATACAATCCTCTACCTTCCTCCAAGCATTGAACGCCCTCCACTTCACCCAAATTCTGGAACAACCTACACATTCCAAAGGAAACATCCTTGACCTAATATTTATTCCACAACAATCTCTATTCACTGATCAGGTCCTACACACTATTCAACCCATACCCTGGTCTGATCACGCTCTCATCCTCTTCTCCTTCCCCTACTCCACTCACAAAAGTCAACCTCCTGCCCATCCTCAACATACCCGTAAATTTAAACAATTCAATGCAGCCAACTTTCTAGAGCAAACAATCCCTTCTTTTGACCTACTAAATAGTAAGAGACTGAACCAAGAGTCCCACATCTCTAAATGGAACGAAATCCTATCTGCAGCCTCTCTACTCCCTCCTAAACAATTTCCTCAAAAGCACCGCAAAAAAGCCCCCTGGTTCTCCACAAAACTAAGAAGCCTCAAAAGGGAGCTTAGATGTCTTGAACGTATATGGAGACAATCTCATGACCCAAATGCACATATTGCTTACACAATTAAACTCCAAACCTACTGCTCTGAAACCCTCAACCAAAAACAAGAATATAATGAAAACATGATCCAACGGTCACTTAACAAACCTAGAGAGCTTTTCTCCATTGCCAAATCCTTAATAAATGAACCCTTACAGCAGGACCAGCCACCAAAAATATCTGCACAATCTATAGCTAACCACCTGATCTCTAAATTCCTCCCGCCCTCATCAACCAATAACCCCCAACCTATTGCTGACTACTGCACTCAACCACATGAACCAACCCCCTTAAATTCATGGAATGAATTTGATCCCCTTACATTGGATAACATATCTAATGTTATAAAAGATTTAAATGCCTCAACCTCTGCCCTTGACCCTTGCCCTGTCCCTTGGATCAAATCCACCAGATGTTCTCTCAGCCCCTACATCCTGTATATTGTACAAACCTCCCTCCAGACTGGATCTGTACCACCTCCACTTAAGTGTACCACTATCCGTCCAATCCTAAAAGGAACAAAACTTGACCCCACTTCCCCCACCTCCTACAGACCCATTTCTAGCATCCCTTTCCTAGCAAAGATAACCGAGAAGCTAGTTCAAACCCAACTTCAGAACTATATTGATGATCACTCTCCTCTAGATTTATTCCAACATGGTTTCAAAAAGAACCATGGAGTTGAAACCCTCCTTACCTCTCTACTAGATTCCTTATACCTGCACACCCAGAATCCTACCCAAGGATGCCTACTCATTTTCCTTGACTTATCCGCTGCTTTTGACTCCCTTCCTCACCATCAACTCCTAAACAGACTCCACGAAATAGGACTGAGAGGCACAACCCTAAACTGGTTCCGATCCTACTTAGATGACAGAACCCAACAGGTCCATATCGGAAATGATACCTCCCTTCCATTTATCCTAAAACAAGGTGTCCCCCCAACAATGTTCCCTCTAATTTTCTGTGGGCTGTGTGCGCATAAAATATCAGCTGTGCAGCTTTTGAAGGAAGGTTAAATTTTTGTGCGCCACATAACGACACTCGGAGTTATATACTTTAAATTTGACTACACGTCAGAATACAGTATGTACACCACATTGATTGCACTAGAAAATATTGTAGGACTTGTGAAAACCATAAATACACAACAACTTTTCAATTTTAAGAACATCTGTGTTGTTTTCTATCAGAATCAGAACTGTAATTTTTGTGCGCTCTGTTGTAAAGTATGTGCGCTCACTCAGTGAGGTGTGTGCGCGCGCACACGCGCACAGCTTAGAGGGAACAGTGCCCCCCAAGGATCTAGTCTATCTGCTCTTCTATTCAATATTTTCCTTCAACCTGTCTGCAAGATCTTCCAAAACTATGGCATTCAGTACCAATTATATGCGGATGACATGATGTGCTTCACCCCATTTAACCTTACTAACCCTAACTTTACTAAACTAAGTGAATGCCTAACCAGCCTAAAATCTTGGCTCTCCCAGCACAACCTCCTAATTAATCAATCCAAAACAGAGGTTCTTCAGGTATTTTCCAATACCTCATACACCCCATCTCCAACCATTACTATTGGCGATCTCACACTCACTATAAAAAACCAAGTGAAATATCTTGGTATTATCCTTGATCAGAACCTCTCCTTCACTGAGCAAATAAAGAGAACCCCCAATACAATATACGCAAAGCTACGTACCCTCCGGAACCTCAAACCTCTCTTAAGCCCTGACTCTTTTTGTTCTGTCTGTCAGGCCCTCACAATCCCTTCTCTTGATTATTGTAACCTCATCTATCATGGCCTTCCCAAGAACAATATACAACCGCTCCAACTAGCCCAGAACACGATAGCGCGGCTCATAACCAACAACCCCAGATGATCACACATCACACCAATTCTATATGATCTCCACTGGCTCCCCATTCAATACAGAGTTAAATTCAAAGTGCTTACCCTTACACATAAAATCATCTCCAGTGAGTCGGCTCCATGCCTCTCCCCACTCCTTCCCTTCCCCAATAACACAAGAACACGCCGCTCCATTACCAAAAACCTACTGACCATCCCAACAACCAAAAGACATTCCAAACAATCTACCTGTAACAGGGCCTTTTCCCTCTATGCTCCGTCCTTATGGAATACCCTTCCTCACGAGCTGCGAAACTGTCCAAACCACTCTGAGTTCCGAAAGCAGTTAAAAACTCATCTTTTCCTCGAACATTTTTCCCTACCACCTTAGTACCTAACCTTTTACATCCACTTCCTGCCCCTCAAAAATCTATCATGCAGCCATGTGGTATCTCTGTATATACCTTTGTAAATAGTTGTTCATTGTTCATTTAATTTAATTAGTTTATATTGTTTACCTATATATCCCTGTTACTTTGTTCTATGTAAACAGTTGAAACATACTGCCACGAAATGTTTTATGTAAACCGTCTTGATTTGTAGAAAGACGGTATATAAAAAAGGTTAAATAAATAAACTCCCACACACCTCGATGGTGGTGGAATCAGCCATGAGGAAGCAGAAGAGCCCAAAATCCTACTCATCGCTACCACTGGGCCGAGAATCGAGAGCCTTTGATGCCCTGGGCTGCAAGGCCTATCAAGGTTCCATGCTGTCTTGTCGCATCCAGGCATACCAATTATACATTGGTATGTTCCTCCGCGACTTAGCAAAAGAACTTGGAGGTTTCTCTGCGGACCTCGACAGATTCCGCACCCTGTTGAAATCAGTGGCCGACTGCTCCAAGTATATCTCTCGAGCCTCCTATGATGGCTTTGAGACATCGGCTCAGGTGGCGGCTGCGGGCATTGGAGCCCGCCACCAGGCCTGGCTCCAATCTTTGGATTTGGAACAGTGGGTGCAAGAGAAGCTCCTGGACGTGCCCTGCCTCGGTGAACAACTTTTTGGTAAGCCGATGGAGGAGAAGGCTGCGGAGATCGAGATGGAGTATGTCACTAGAACCCATCTCTCCTGCAAGACCTCTACTCTGCCTCGGAAGAAGTATAAGAACATAAGATATGCCATACTGGGTCAGACCAAGGTCTATCAAGCCCACTATCCTGTTTCCAGCAGTGGCCAATCTAGGTCATACATACCTAGCAGTTTCCCCAAAAGACACAGGTTTCACAATGCTTGTATTGGGTCAAGCATTGATATCCTGGGTCCCTTCTTAATAATGGTTTATGGACCTTTTCTCCAGGAACTTGTCCAAGCCTTTTTTAAACCCAGCTACACTAACAGCCTTTACTACATCCTCCGGTAACAAATTCCAGAGTTTGATTACACATTGAGTGAAAAAATCTTTTCTTTTATTAGTCTTAAATAGTTTACCCTGTAGCTTCATTGCATGTCCCCTAGTCTTTCTATATTCTGATAACATAAACAATCGATCTACGTTTACCCATTCCACTCCATTCATTAATTTATAGACTTCTATCATATCTCCCCTCAGCCGTCTCTTTTCCGGGTTAAAGAGCCCTAACCTTTTTAGCCTTTCTTCATAGGGGTATCCTTCCATCCCCTTTACCATTTTGGTGGCTCTTCTCTGAATCTTTTCTAATAACACTATATCCTTTTTAAGATACGGCGACCAGAATTGCACACAATATTCAAGGTGTGATAATAGAGGCATTGTGGTATCCTTTGTTTTATTTTCCATTCGATACCTAGCATTCTATTTGCTCTCTTGGCCGCCGCTGCACACTGGGCCGAGGGTTTTAACATGTTATCCACAATGACGCCTAAATCTTTTTCCTGGGTGGTAGTTCCTAATGTGGAACCTTGCATCGCGTAACCATAGTTTGGGTTGTTCCCTAGGTGCATAACTTTGCACTTGTCCACATTAAATTTCATCTGCCATTTTGATGCCCAG
Organism: Ichthyophis bannanicus; assembly: GCA_033557465.1. Lineage (NCBI taxonomy): Eukaryota > Metazoa > Chordata > Amphibia > Gymnophiona > Ichthyophiidae > Ichthyophis > Ichthyophis bannanicus. Next base: position 238,756,700 of record CM066041.1, read on the forward strand.
TCTTCCAATTTATCAAGATCCTCTTGCAATTTTTCACAATCCTCTTAGGTCTTAACAACTTTAAATAGTTTTGTGTCATCTGCAAATTTGATAACCTCACTCCAGGTCATTTATGAATATGTCAAAAAGCAGCGGACCCAGCACAGATCCCTGGGGTACACCACTATTCACCTTTCTGCATTGGGAAAATTGGCCATTTAGCCCTACCCTCTGCTTTCTATCTTTTAACAGCAGCCAACCAAGAAGCCCTTCTTCTCCAGAAAAGGCCTCCAGTACCATGGCTACCCGCCGTACCCGGCTACCCCCACGCCAATCACTCCGGCGCAGGGGAAGCCTGGCCAAGGCCACCGTAAACCAAAGAGCCCGAAGGCCCAGACAGCGGCTCCCCCGCAAACCCCTAAGGGGTTTTGACACCAGCAGCATGGCCTCTCACCCTCCGACAATACAGCAGCCAGTGGGGGGACGCCTGTTCTGCCTTCACCCCGTCGTGGGTGCTTATCACCTCAGACACCTGGGTCCTCCAGGTCATCTGGGAGGGCTATCGCCTCCATTACGTCAGGCTTCCACCTCCTTTCTCCCCGGCGGAGCCTCCTCAACTCCCCGCACACCAGCTGTTGCTGCAGTGGGAATTGCACTCCCTCTTTGCCCAACGGGCAGTCGAGAAGGTCCCTCCACACCTTCAAGGTCGTGGCTTTTATTCCTGGGACTTCCTAGTCCCGAAAAAGACAGGAGGTCTTCGGCCTATCCTCGACCTTCACAGGCTGAACAAGTTCCTGGTGCGGGAGAAATTCAAGATGTTATCTCTTGGCATGCTGCTGCCCTTCCTCCGGCAGGGTGACTGGCTCCTTGGATCTGAAAGACGCTTACGCCCATATCTTGATCCACCCCCAACACAAGCAGTATCTGTGTTTCAGGGTGCAGGGAGAGCACTTCCAGTACAGGGTGCTCCCCTTCGGCCTTGCGTCCGCCCCATGGGTCTTCATGAATTGCCTCGTCATGGCCACCGCTCATCTTCGGCGCCGGTGCATGCCGGTTTTTCCCTACCTCGATGACTGGCTTGTTACGGGTTCCTCCATCGAGGAGGCCTGGCAAGTTATGTCACGCACTGTCGTCGTCTTGGAGAGCTTGGGGTTCTTGGTCAACTACCCAAAGTCTCACCTCGAGCCAGCGCAGGCTCTTGAGTTCATCGGGGCACGCCTCGATACTCAGCAGGCCATTGCCTTCTTGCCGGTGGACCGATCCACCCACCTCCGAGCTCGGTCCATGCTACGTCTCCTGGGTCATATGGCCTCGATTGTGCATGTGGTTCCTCACGCCCACCTGCACATGCGGATGGCTCAGTGGTGTCTCAGTACCCAATGGAGTCAGTCCCCCGGATACCTCAGGGACCCCGTCAGGGTTCTTCCCGAATTTCGCTTGACCCTGAACTGGTGGCAAAACCCATGCAACCTCCTGCGGGGATCGCCCTTCCACGCCCTACAGCACGATGTGATGCTGACCACAGACGCTTCCCTGTTAGGATGGGGAGCCCATTGCGGATCTCTCTGCACGCAGGGGTAATGGTCACCCGCAGAGGCTCAGCAGCAGATAAACCTGCTCGAACTCCGGGCCATCTGGTGGGCCCTGAGGGCCTTCGAGGATTTCCTCAGTGAGAAGTCAGTTCTTGTACAGACCGACAACCAGGTAGCGATGTTCTACATCAACAAGGAGGGGGGAACGGGGTCGCATTCCCTCTGCATGGAAGCAGTCCTCATCTGCTCTTTTGCTGCCCGACGGAGGATGTCCTTCAAGGCGATGTACCTCCCAGGTCAGGAGAATGGCCTGGTGGACAGACTCAGCAGAATCCTTCGCCCCCACAAGTGGCGACTGGATCCCAGAGTGGCAGGCTGGCTGTTTCTACACTGAGGCTCTCCAGCGATGGACCTCTTCGCCAGCCCCCAGAATACACAACTCCCTCACTTTTGCGGCCCGGTACTGCACCCGGACAGGGAGGGCCCCGAGGCATTTCTCCTGGACTGGTCCTCCAGTCTCCTATATGCATTCCCTCCTTTCCCCCTCATTGTGAGGACTCTGTTCAAGTCTCAACAGGACGGGGCATCGCTGATTCTCGTGGCCCCCTCGTGGCCTCGGCAGCCTTGGTTCCCGCTCCTGCTCCAGCTGTCGTCTGAGCCTCTGATTCCCCTGGGCTCTGCCAGGGACTTGCTAACGCAGAAGGAGGGTCGGGTACTTCACCTGAACCTAACCTCCCTATCCCTCATGGCCTGGCGGCTGAACAGGTCTCTCTGGCCCTTCCGGAGGAGGTCGAGGAAATCCTCCTTGCCTCGAGGAAGGACTCCACTAGGCAGGCTTACATCTTTAAGTGGAAACACTTCTCCATTTCGTGCTTGGAACACCAGATTGACCTCTTCTTGTGCCCGGTTCAGTGGGTTTTCCAGTACCTCCTCCACCTCTCAAGGGAAGGGCTGAAGTCTAACTCTGTTAGAGTTCATTTGAGCATCATATCAGCTAATCATCTCCCTGTCGAGGGAAAACCTCTCTCGGGGCAGCCACTAGTCTCCTGCTTCATGTGGGGCCTTCTGCTTTCCAAGCTGCCCATCCGTCCCCCTCCAGAGGAATGGGACTTGAACGTGGTGCTCACTTAGCTCACTCGTCCACCCTTCGAGCCGATGACGACGTGTTCGCTCTGGCACTTGTCCTGGAAGGTGGCCTTCCTAGTAACACTGACCTTGGCTGTCGACCCTTACACCAGGTTTTATCAGAATAGGGTGGTCCTCCGGACCCATCCTAAATCCTTACCCAAGGTCGTGTCGGCTTTTCATCTCAACCAAGAGATAGTGCTCCCAATCTTCTTCTCGAGGCCCCACGCCAACCAGGCGTTGGGGGCTCTCCACACCCTTGACTGCAAGCTGGCCCTCACCTTCTACTTGCAGCCCATCCAGACTCACTGCAAGTCTGACAGACTTTTCGTGACCTACGATCACAATAGGCAGGAGCAAGCAGTCACTAAGCGCATCCTCTCTATTTGGGTGGCAGACTGCATCGCGTTCGCCCATGCGAAGGCGGGTGTCCCTCTCGATCGTCGAGTCACTGCTCATGGGGTCCAAACCAAAGCGGCCTTGGTGGCCTTGCTGCGTTCCGTGCCCATGATGGACATCTGCCGGGCGGCAACCTGGTCTTCTACGAATACCTTCGCCGCCCACTACTGCCTGGAAAGGGAGTCCTGTTGGGACAACGCCTTCGGCCAGGCTGTACTCCATAATCTGTTCGGGGTATAAGCAACTCCTGCCCTCCGACCCTTCTTTATGGCTACCGAGGACTTCGCCCCGAGGACCCAGGCTCCTTTGGGCTTCAGCTTCGGCTTCTGCTTACGGCCTCGTGGAGGCATTTTTTGGTTATAGGTTCGGTAGCCTGCAGTTAGGGAGTCCCATAAGTGAGGACTGACTTCCTGCTTGTTCCTGGAGAAAGCATAGTTACTCACCTGTAACAGATGTTCTCCAGGGACAGCAGGAATCAGTCCTCACCACCCTCCCGCCTCCCCTGATGAGTTGCTAGATTTTTGTGCTTCCCTTGCCATCTGCTTGGTAGGGCTCGAGCTAAGGGACCTGACTGAGCAAGATAGCACCTTTGGGCGGGAAGAGGACCACGCATGCGTGGTAGCAATCCCAAAGGCTTTCTTTGAAAGCCGGGGAATTGCTCCGCGCGGGCTCCGTCGGTGCCGACGTCACCCATAAGTGAGGACTGATTCCTGCTGTCCCTGGAGAACACCTGTTACAGATGAGTAACTACGCTTTCTGCAATGGGTTGCTTACTTTTCTAAAGGAGACAGCAATTTATTATTGTTGATAATCACTGATCAAATTATTCAGATAGGTACAGAACACCACAGGGACATTGTTTTCCCAGTTATTGTTTAACATCTACTTAGCACCATTAGCTGATGTTTTTAAGAAGTTAGGTATAAAGTTTCAGGGAATGAGAGTTTGCCAAGACTGAACTGTTTGCAGGAAATGAAAAGTTGGATGGACACAATAAATTACACATCAGTCCTCATAAAACTGAAGTTTTGGGGTATGGAAATCCTTGCTATTATAGGATCTGCTATTGCAACAAATAGAAGTTAAGCTTACAGGAGCCAAGATAAGCTTATTATTTTAATATTTTTCATACATTAGATAGAGATGATTTGGTGATAGCGGTGCGATATTTTTCACGGTTTGAGAAAATAAGAAGATTAACAAAAAAAGAAAAAAAAGTTTTTCAGTAGTCATTGATGCAAATGAGGCACAAGTGTTAGCCCACTGAAATTGTGGTACAGAGTGCCGTCAGAGTCTGAGACTACAATTTGCCTGAAGACAAAAGGTTTCAATAAGCTATTGCCATAGTTCCATAGCAACATTGACGTTCAAGTTACAATAGAGTATCTCTTGATTTATTATAGGATCTGGTCAGTTTGGTTTTGGCAGGGGGAATAGATAAAACTACAGGAACAGGTTGTTCAGATGTTGAATTGAATGGGGTCTTGTCTATGAAATTGCAAACAATATCTGTGGGTAAGGCTTGTTTCTTTATTTTTACTAGTTGAGGGAAATTCCGAGGTTCTTTTTTGAAACTGACTTTGCTCAGGTTCTTTACTCACTGTTTATTACATGGCTAGATTATTAGATTATTGTAATCTTCTATCTCCAAGAACAAGAAGGAATGTAGTCTTCACATTTGGATGACATCGGTACCAGCGGAGCTCGTGCAGGAACGTTCCCCAGTGTCCAATAGGAAAGCCTTTGGGAGTACTCCACTGCACCCATGCAACTGCTTTCCTGCCTTCCCAACTCCCTCTCTTCAGTTTTTCATTTTAGGTGGAACCAGCAGGAAGCAAATCCTGTCGCCGAATAAAATTCTGTCTTTTCTTTTATGTGGTTAGCGTCTGCCTTCCCATCGACGCTGGCACCACTGGTTCCCTTATTCTTTCTTTAACTTAGCATCAATACGCCTGAAGGGTTTTTTTACTATCAGAACTTAATTCTGCCATACTGTCCACCAATGGTATGGAGAAACCGACTAGTTGTTTCAAAAAATGTTTTAAGTGTGGCAGTACCATTTCAGCAACTGACACACATGACTGGTGCTTGAAATGCCTTGGGCCCAACCACCAGCCAACAGAATGTTCCCTTTGTAAAAAGATGATAAAGAGAGGCCTGCAGAATCGGCCTCTAAATTTGGAACTCTCTTCGCTTTGGATATGGTATCTTTGGCATCGGCATCATCGAGACCTCATCCTCCTCCCATGGATCTCAGGTATTGAAAATGTCCAAGCACAAGTCTTCATCGAAGACAGAAAATTCCTCCAGAGGTAGATCTCATTCCAAGTATCGCGATGCTTTGGACATTGCAGTGGAGTTGGATCGGCCTACTAAAAATCCCTGGCAGGAGGACCTGTCCTCCAAAACTATTGAGGGGCCCCAGGATACTCCCAAGACCTCAACCTCAGGAGAGCTATTGGTGCCATGCTCCGGGATGGTGGCACAAGTATCTGTCACCGATACCCAAGCATTGGCAACCTCGGTAGACCAGCATATACTGGCCATCGAGCGGAGCTTGGCATCTCTATTGGAAGCCCCTGTTTCCATCAAACCTTTGTCCTCAGACACTGGGTCATCGATACTGGTACCGGTACCAGCACTGACATCAGCACCAGTGCATGGTGCATTGGGATACATGGCACTGTCATCACTGCCACCCATGCCCTCTCTCGAGTCCATCACCAATACCGGGGCTTGACCCAAACGATTCCCCGAGCCCAAAACCGACACATATCGGTACTTGCAGTTGGCAGAGGGCGAACACCGTCCCTGCCGATACCTTGAGTCCTCTGATTCTGATTCACCCATTTTGGATGCAGAGTCACTTGATTCCTGGAGGTCCTGAGGCCTGCCTTCAGAGCCTCCCCATCTCCAGAGCCATTTCCGTCACCGACACCCATGACTGGTGTCTAAAATGTTTAGGTCCTGACCATTCCATAACAGATTGTATGTCCTGTTCCATGATGTCTAAAAGAGGTCGGCAGAACCAAGCTGCCAAGCTCAGTACCCTGTTTCCCTCTGATGCGGCTTCGGTGGCATCGACGTCTTCCAGGGCTTCTTCTTCCTCACATGGATCTCAGGTAACTAAACATAAATCCAGCCGGTCCTCGAAGGGTAGATCTCCTTCTAAGCATCGAGATGCCTCTGGTGTTGCCCTCGAGGATTCTGCACCGGCAAAATTACCCCGGCGGGAGGCTTCGGCCTCTAAAGCATCATCATCGGGGTTCCAGGATGATCTCGATGGCGTGGCCTCGACAGATCTCCTGGTGCCATGCTCTGGGGTACCGGTGGCTTCTACCGGTACCGACTTCCAAGCATTGGCGGCGTCAATGGATCTGACGGCTTTCCTTGTGGCATCGACGCTCGTGGTACTGCAACAGACTACTCCGCCGGTACCGGTTCTAGCATCGCCATCGGTACCGATCCCGGTACTGGTGGCATCGACATCAGCATCGGCATCGGTGTCCGCTATGCTGATACTCTGTCCGCTGAAGCCCTCCGGTACCGATACCCCAGTACCGGTTATTCCCGATACCGATCCCGGTAGAGTTGGTCGATGCAGTGATGCTTCTTCCACAGGAGGAGTCCTCTCCTAAACGAAGGATGTCGCCTCCAGAAGACTTGTCTTTTCAAGACTTTATCAGGGAGGTGGCTCGGGGCCTCTCTATTACAGTGGCCCCTGAGACAGAGCCCAGAGCCAAGGAGTTAGATATTTTACAATATCCTAAAACTCCTAAGGAGGCAGTTACCTTGCCTATTCATGAGATTCTGTATGATCTCATGTTGAGGATGTGGGAAGCACCTCCAACCACCTCTCCTCATTCTCGCAGGTTCGATACCATGTATCCTGTCCCTCCTTGTCCTGGTTTCCATAAAACTCAACTTCCTCACCACTCTATTGTGGTTGAGTCAGCAATGAGAAAGATTAGAAGTGCCAAAAGACATGCCTCTATGCCTCTAATCCTCCAGGACGTGAATGTAGAACCCTGGATGCTTTTGGAAGGAGAGTCTTCCAAGCTTCCATGCTTGCTGCGAGAATTAATTCTTATTGTCTCTATATGGGAATGTTCATAAAAGAAGTCACTGACCATTTACAGACTTTAAGTCCTTTTATGTCTGAAAATAAAAGGCAGGACTTTCTCACTGGGCTCAAACATGCCCAAGATATCTCCAAATTCTCCAACCGTGCAGCTTTCGACTCCTTTGAATAGGTAAGCAGAGCCTCAGCTATTGCCATAGGTGCATGTAGGATTGCTTGGCTTCAAGCATCTGATTTGGAGATCTGGGTTCAAGATGAATTGGGAAATATCCCTTGTACAGGTGAGAACCTGTTTGGTAAGGATTGGCAAGCAAAAGCCAATCAGATGGATGCTGAAAATTCTGCTTTTAGACTATCCAAATCCACAGCTGCTCCTGCTAAGAAAAGGTTATTCAAGAAAACACCTTTTTCTAAAAAGGGAAGATTCTATCCTGCTTATGGTCAGCGGGCATCTTCTGCAGCTCAGTTCCCTACCAAACGTCAGCAATCCTCCAAACAGAGCAAAGCAAAGGCCTGCTCCAGCCCAGCAACCTCAGCCCCCTCAGGGCCTTTGACTTTCCGCTAGAGAACTTAGCCTTCCTGGCTCTAGAAGGACCAGAGCCCTCCACCATTCCAGGAAGGTTATGTCACTTTGCTCCCAGGTGGGGGCAAATTACAGCAGAGCATTGGACACTCTCCATCATAAGAGAGGGGTACAAACTTCATTTTTCAAGCTTGCCCCCTCTCACAAGAGTGCACCAGTTCAATTCTCCAACCTCCCTCCTCAACCTGTTGCAGCAGGAGGTTGCCACTCTTCTCGCCCAGGGGGCAATAGAGGAAGTGCCTTTTCAACAACAGGGCACAGGGTTCTACTCCCCCTATTTTCTTATTCCAAAGAAAACAGGGGGCTTCAGACCCATCTTAGATCTCAGAAAGTTGAACAGATTCCTAGTCAAGGAAAAATTCAAGATGGTTTCTCTAGGAACTCTGCTGCCATACCTTCAAAGTCAGGATTGGCTTTGTTCTCTAGATCTCAAGGATGCATACACTCATTTTCTCATCCATCCAACTCACAGAAGGTTCCTTCGGTTCCTTTTTCAAGAGAAGCACTATCAATACAGAGTGCTCCCTTTTGGCCTGGCCTCTGCACCAAGGGTGTTCACGAAATGCATGGCAGTAGTAGCTGCTTTTCTGCGCACCCTGGGAATATTCGTCTTCCCTTACCTGGACGACTGGCTCATTCGAGCTCCCACTCAATCAGAGGCCAAGAGTTCTCTAACCTGCACAATGTGTATCCTTCAGTATTTAGGGCTGGTAATAAACATCCCAAAATCCAATTTGATCCCTACTCAGTCCCTGGAGTTTATAGGGGCGTTGCTGGATACCACAAGGGCAAGGGCCTATCTTCCCCAGGCCCGTTGCCTTCGCTTGGTGCAGTTAGCTTCTCAAGCAGAGTTGAAGCCCCTACTAACTGCTCGAGAGATGTTACAGTTGCTAGGCCACATGGCATCCACCGTACATGTGGTACCATATGCTCGCCTTCACATGAGGGCAGCTCAGTGGACTTTATCCACCCAATGGACCCAGGCATTAGGCTGCCTGTCAGACAAAATAGCAAACACAAGTCACCTCATTTTGTCCCTCCAGTGGTGGAAGTCCCCTCAAAACCTGTTGCTGGGGTCCCCCTTTCAACAGCCTCTACCCCAAGCAACTCTTACAACAGGTGCTTCTCCAATGGGGTGGGGAGCTCATCTTCAGGACCTCTCCACCCAGGGCATCTGGTCCCCACAGGAGACTTGTCTACATATCAATCTCTTGGAACTCAGAGCAATCTTCCTTGCTCTGCGAGTTTTCCACACCCTGCTCAGCCACAAGACAGTCCTTATCCACACGGACAATCAGGTAGCCATGTTCTATGTGAACAAGCAGGGAGGAACTGGCTCTCTGTTGCTTTGCAACGAAGCTTTGTGACTGTGGGCCCTCGCCAGAGAGCATCACATTCATCTTCTGGCAGTTTATCTTCCAGGCATTCAAAGCTCTTGGGCAGACAGACTCAGTTGAGTTCTGCTTCCACACGAGTGGTCCCTACATATGGACCAGGTATCCAAGATTTTTCAAATTTGGGGAATCCCGGACATAGACCTCTTTGCAAGTCCGTGGAATGCTAAACTTCCCCGGTTCTGTTCCAGAACTCTGGCTCAGGGAGCTCAGGCAAGGGATGCTTTCCTCCTTCACTGGGGTCAAGACTTCCTTTATGCCTTTCCACCCATTCCCCTAATTCCCAAAACCCTGTTCAAGCTTCAGAGAGACAGAGGCCACATGATTCTCATAGCTCCACATTGGCCATGGCAAGTGTGGTACCCTCTGCTTCTACATCTCTCTCAAGCTCCCTCCCTGGAGTTAGGGTCTGCTCCAGACCTCCTCTCTCAAGAGGAAGGAAAGTTATGGCATCCCAATCCCCAGTCTCTGCATCTCAGGGCTTGGTTGCTGAAGGCCTAGATCTCCAGGATCTTCATCTTTCTCAACAAGTGAAAGATGCTCTTTATGCTTCCAGAAAACCTTCCACTAGACGTTCTTATGCTTTCAAGTGGAAGAGGTTTACTATCTGGTGTTCTTGGAAGGGTCTTAACCCCCTTGTCATACCTCTGGAAAATTTGCTGGAGTATCTCCTCCATCTGTCTAATGCAGGCCTTAAGACAAATTCAGTAAGGGTCCATTTGAGTGCTATTGCAGCTTCCCTTAAGCCTCTAAATGGACAACCTATTTCCTCTCATCCTCTTGTAGCAAGATTCATGAGAGGCCTACTTTTAACAAAGCCTCCCATTAGACCATCCCCGGTGGCATGGGACTTAAACTTGGTTCTTGGTCAGCTTATGTAGCCGCCTTTTGAACCTTTAGCTACCACCTCTTTGAAATACCTTTCTTGGAAGGTTATCTTTCTCATTGCAATCACATCAGCACGTCGTATTAGTGAATTGCAAGCACTCGTAGCTAATCCACCTTATACAAGGTTCCATCATGACAAGGTGGTCCTTAGGACTAATCCACACTTTATGCCTAAGGTGGTCTCGCCTTTTCACCTCAACCAGGAGGTCTACCTACCTGTCTTTTTTCCAGGACCTCATGCATCAAGTGCAGAGAGTAATCTTCATACCCTGGACTGTAAAAGAGCTCTGGCTTTTTACTTACAAAGAACACAGCAGCATAGAAAGTCTTCCCAACTCTTTGTTGCCTTTGATCCTTCTCATTTGGGACTACCAGTCTCCAAGAGAACACTATCTAACTGGATTGCCCAGTGTATTTCTTTCACCTATCAGAGCAAGAACCTTTCTCTGGAGGGCCATGTCACAGCTCACAATGTGAGAGCCATGGCAGCCTCAATGGCTCATCTCAACTCTGTGTCTATCGACGACATCTGTCGAGCAGCCACTTGGGCCTCGGTTCTTACCTTCACAGCCCATTACTGCTTGGACAAGGATTCCCGCCGGGATGCCTTGTTTGGTCAGGCTGTTCTTAAACACCTGTTCCATACTTAATCAACTCCTACCCACCATCCCTCATGGGATGCCAGAGATCCATGTGGGGAAGTGCAGCCCTGTCCCAGGGACACACAACTTCTGGGATCTCTCCCTGGCATCTAAAGCTAGGGAGTCCCCATATGTGAAGACTCATTCCTGCTTGTTCCTGGAGATAGCACAGTTACTTGCCTGTAACAGGTGATCTCTGGGAACAGCAGGAATAAGTCTTCACAACCCACCCACCTCCCCTAGGAGTTGTCTCTCTCTCTATCTCTCTTCCTTTCCCTCTCTCTCTCTTTCTTTGTCTCTAAAACTCAACTGAGGAGAGACAGTTGGGAAAGGCGGGAAGGCAGCACGCAGGTGCTGTGGGATGCTCTCAAAGGCTTTCTGATTGGACGCTGGGGAGCGTTCCCGCGCAGGCTCCGTCGGTACCGACTTACCCATATGTGAAGACTTATTCCTGCTGTTCCCAGAGATCACCTGTTACAGGTAAGTAACTGTGCTTTACAGCAATATGCATCAGTGCATCCAGGATTGCATGGCTTCAGGCCTCAGATCCTGAACAGGGATATCAAGATAAGCTGGGCAATATACCCTGCACAGGAGAAAACCTCTTTGGCTAAAGCTTCTCAGTTAGAGTCAGAAAATACCACTCTAAACAGACTGTCTAGAACAGTTAACCCTGCTAGAAAAAAGACAGATACAAAGAAGGTTTTCTTCAATAATAAGAAGAAATTCTACTCTTCTTATCCTGTTTCTCGGTACCAAATTCAAGGCCCTTAGAAAAGGCAGCAACCTCCTAAACAACAGAAGAAGCCACAGGTGGCTAAATCTGAATCAGCTCTGCAGCCACAGGCTGTGCCTGGCTTCTGACTCTTTCTAGAGAACATTGCCACCCTGCCTTTGGAGGACCCCCATCCTCTCCACATAGCAGGAAGACTGTGTCACTATGCCCACAGATGACACCTTATCACCTCAGAGCTGTGGACACTAACCATAGTCCTGGAGGGCTACAGACGTCATCTGTAAACTCTGCGCCCTCGACTTCTGGGGAGAATATCACACATAACCCCCCTCACTGCTGTCCTGCAGGAAATGGTGTCTTCTTTTCTATCCCAGGGCACCATAGAAGATGTCCCAATATCCCAAAAGGGAATAGGGTTCTACTCTCTGTACTTTCTCATACCAAAGAAGGTACAGGCCCATCCTGGACCTCAGAAACCTCAACAAGTGTCTGGTCCACGAGAAGTTCAAAATGATCTCTCTTGGGACTCTCCTTTCCTACCTCCAGAGTCAGGATTGGCTCTGTTCTCTAGATCTAAAAGAAGCATACACACATATCCTCATCCATCCAGGACACAGGAAATTTCTATGCTTTATCTTTCAGGGAAAACATTATCAATACAGAGTCCTTCGCTTCGGACTCACCTCTGCCCCAAGAGTCTTCACAAAGTGCAATGCAGTCATACCCACATATCCAAGATCTCTGGGGATATTTGTCTTCTCTTACTTAGACAACTGGCTCATAAGAGCAGACAGCTCCCAAGAGGTTCAGCTTTTCTCAAATCATATCATCACAGTACTACAACACTTGGGATTTGTCATAAACTTTCCAAAATCCCAGCTTGCTCCATCTCAAAGACTAGAGTTCATCAGAGCTTTACTGGACACACAAAAGTCCAGGGAATTTCTGCCCCAACTCCTTTGTACCCATCTCATCAAATTAAAGTCCCAAGCGCTACTCCAAGACCATCTGATGGCCCTAGAAATACTGCAGCTTCTGGGGCACATGGCCTCAACAGTACATGTTGTCCCATATGCCTGCCTCCATGTGTGGACAGCCCAGTGGACTCTTGTCTCCCAATGGACGCAGGCCTCAGGCCACCTCAAGGCAAGATTCAAGTCACTGCCCCTCTCACCATATCTCTCCAATGGTGGTGTTCTCCAGAAAATCTCCTCATCGGGTCACCTTTACAGATGTCTCCACATCATTGCACCCTGACAACAGATGCTTCCAGACTGGATTGGGGAGCTCACCTGGGCACTCTCTACACAAGGTCTCTGGACAATGCAGGACCTTTGGGAGTCACAGTTCCAGATCAATCTCCTGGAGTGTTGCGCTATCTCAAATGCCCTCAGGGTGTTTCACGATCACCTCAGGGTAGTGGCTTAAGAACTGAATGTCCAGGGTTCAAATCCCAGTGTGGAACTTTGTAATGTAAAGCTAGTCACTTAATTCTCCATCTTCTCTACACTCTCTGGATTTTTTAAGGTGAAAACAAACATTTTCCTGATGCCTATTCATCATGCTTGGGAGTAGGAATCAACATGTACATTCCTGCAGACAGCTCCACTGTTTCTGGAATTGAATAGGGACGTGGAAGTCCACTGCTCCTCCCCAGACATGCCTCTGCCACACCCCTGTACCTATTTGAATGTCCCTGTACTAGAAACATCTGCAAATGGGATTTGTGGAATGATTACTGAAGAATACCTGTGATCTGGCCACAATACCATGGCTCTTTCAGTCTCTGGTCCCTCAAGCAGTGAGAAATAAGCAGAGAGTAACACAGAACACAATCACACACAAAGTGCTACTTTTCTTTGAGCTCAGAAGGAAAACAACAGAAGGTCCATGGACACAGCACAGGTCCACCTCTGCTGAATTCAAATTCTTCCTCCTTTGAAGCTATTTTTATTGAAGAGAAAAGGGGAAGTAACACAGTCATTAAACATAAACATAACATAACACAAGGTGTCACTAGAATTCTTTATAGAGTAAGAGCTGTTTACAGTGTATTAGATGACATTTACTTGATTATGACAGAATTATCTATAATTGCAGAAATTATGCCGTGCCAGCAGGGACCTATAGTTGACTGTACAATGAACTATTGTTGCGCAGTTCATAGCCTATGTTTACTCTTTATGCTTGCGTTAACAATGTTCTCAAACTATTTTAAAGACAGTTACACAGAACTCATGGTCATGATATCCCACTCCACCCAAGAGGAAGTAGGTGAAAAGACAAACCCGTCAGTGACAGTCATTGTTAAAAAGTTCTTCTATCAGCATATTCCTTCTAGCAGCACACAAAAGAGTGGAGGAGTGGCCTAGTGGTTGGGGCAAGGTACTTCAGGCCGGAAGGTTGGGGGTTCAAATCCCACTAGAGGACAGCAACCTTGGGCTGGAAGGACTGAGGTTTCTAGTCCCACAGGTGCTCCTTGGGGTCTTGGGCAAGCCACTTAACCCTTCATAGCCCATGTTCCCTGTAAAATAGTTATCTCCAAGTTATAATGCCCTGTTCAATGTAATTTCAGTTTGTTCAATGTAAACCACCTTGATATCATGAAAGGCAGTATATAAGAAATGTTAAATAAATAAATAAAATTTTAGAGATCTGTATCAAGAAATTCATCTATTTTTAATTACATCTTGGGGATTCTGGTATCCCCTTTACCTGTCCATTCCTACAATTACGGAGACGTGTCCGTGATGCAGACATCCAAACCACGACTAAACCTTTTAGAATGACCCTCAAATGGAACAATTGCAACACTGCAATACCCAGTGTTAAATATTATAAATAAGTGAAAGGGACTGTTAGATGTGGATAACACCAATCTCATTTTGCAAATATTGGTATAGGAAACTTAACATATCAGTCATCAGTCCCATGTAATAGTAAGCTGTCCCAGTATATAAATTCAATTTGTAACTTCAAAGTCAATGTAAAAATACAAAGGTAGCACTGTCCCATAAACTTCAACCACAGTATTTATCTGAACAAATTGGAATCAACACTCCATTAGTTCAAATTAATAGACCGCAGCCACAGTGAGTGCTAAAATTATTTGGATTGAAGTAATGTTGACCCCTAACACAGATTGGAAACCTGGCATTGGGCTGGGTGCATCAAGCATGTTTCAATGAATTGCAGCTTGTTCAGATAAGTACTGCTGTTGAAGTTTGCGAGACGGTGCTGCCTTTATATTTTTATATTGGCTTTGAAGGTACACCCCTAGGGTTCTTTTACTAGCTGTCAGTGTTGAAGGTGCACTGTACAGGCGCTGAGAGCTAGCTTGGGGCCATGACAGCATGGCTGAATGTCCATGCTAATTGTCCATTAGGGGAACAAGTGGGCAGGGAGATTGCCTTGCAGTCAGCGTGCCCGCACTCCTACAAGGTGGTCAATTCGCATGGATGCAATTACCGGCATCTCAATAGATGGAGGTATGGGCACCTGCTCTAATGTGGCACACATTAGGGGACAGTGCTGCATGTTAACTAACGGGAACATACTTTCCACACCTCTGACAGTTAACACAGTGGTGTTGCACCTCATGCACCATGGCTCTGCATGCTAGTATGCGTTAGATGCAAATCACAGCACACTTTAGTAAAAGAGCCCCTGAGTTTATATTTTGGGACTGCTTATATTGCACAGGACTGATGACTGATATGTGAAGTTTCCTGCACTAAACTTTGCAAAATGAGCTTGGTGTTATCCACAGCTACAGCCCCTTTCACTTATACCTAGGGCCCGATATTGAAAGCGATTAACACAGTTAGTAGACTTGCTAACCATGTCAATTGCGGTGACTGTTGAATATTCCTGAGTGCCACAACTGAATGCCTCAATGGTAACCGGCTGGCACTGGGGTGTTCCAGAGGCAGAAGGGAGGCAACGCCCAGGGATAACCGGGCAGCGGCAATATTCAGCCGCTGCCCGGTTGTTCTTAAGTGGCGAAAGTTAGGCTCCTTAAAGGCTCACCTAACTTTCGCCAAGGAAGCTCACTAGGCAGCAACTAAATATAGCCACTGCCCAGTTTGCTTTGCCGCTATCTGGATGATCCTCATATCCACTGCGGGTGGCTGGGTCTTAGTTTCCGAGGCAATGGCTAGCTACTTTACAACAGCGAGCCACTGCTGCTGCTGAATATCGGGTCCATAATTTTTAACACTGGGTCTTCAAGTGTTGCATTTGTTCCCTTTGTTTGTTTGTTTATTCATTTATTTATTCATTCATTCATTTATTTTGGAAGTAAACATAAGGTATGTATTCTGATTCTTTATAACGATTGATCCTGTTCCTAGTAACATGTTCCTATTCAGTAGTATTACATCTGTAAATAGATTGTAAATAGTTTCCCTTGTTATCCAAGTTCCTTCCCTTGTTATCTGTAAACTCATGCAAGTTAACTGTACTGAGATTTTTGTTCTATGTGAACCGCGCTGATGCTGAATAGTGCGGTATATAAGAGAATATAAATAAATAAATGTCAGAGTTTCCAAGTTACACAGCTCTAGTAGAGAGAGGGGCCAATATTCAAAGCCCTTATCCTGCGGGATAATCCATGGGGTCTATCCGGATCAGAGCACTGAGAGAGATATTCAGTAGCTCTGTCTGGAGAGTGTGCTGAATATCTCCACAGAGCACCCCCGCAGTATCTGTTTAGTGCAGGGGTGGTCTGTGGGCAGAGATGAGTGCCGACCTTATCCGGATAGCATCGATTTTCAGCCAGCACTAATCCAAATAGCTAGCCTGCATGAAAAGCAGGCCTGAATTATTATTCAGATAAGTGCCAGCTGACAGTCTCCGCTATCCAGATAAGATCAGCACTTATCCAGATGGAAGCTGCTCGGCAGCTGCTGAGCATCTGGATTATATTGAAGTGCATAAACTGGAAGTCTGCATCGGAGGAGGGTGGAAGAGACAGATAGCAGAGTGCAGAAACTGCGCTGCAGTGTCGGTGAATTGATGTAAGCGCTGCCACGCAGTTTCTGAACCGCTGCTGAAGGTCTCGGAGAGGGGCGGTGGCAGTGGAGGCAGAGGGGCATAGGGGAGTAGCAGGATAGAGGGGCCTGTCTAGGGCTCCTCCAGTACTTGCACCAGCCCTGAGTACACACCTACTTTCCTGTACAAAATAAGTGCAAAATACACGTGTCAACACGCATTAACCTAGGAGACCCTTATAAATGTGCCATCCGTGTGGTACAGTATCAGCATTTTGATTATCCACATTACTGTGATCAGTTACATGTGGTGTCAGCTTACTGTATCTCAGTTTTTCCATTGTGCACACATCTGATTAAGTCCCTGGGGTTGCTATTTGGGGATGTTTCAAAGATCTTGGGTGTTATTTGCAGAGAAATGATTGGCAGAGTGACTGGGCCACCTTTTTCGTACGTCAGCGACTTCAGACTCAGATGGATTTGATTGAGAAGGATTATGGAGATAGACAAGCTTGCGAGCTGTGGGCAGCACTCCAGGTAGGGACATGAACTCCAGCCATCCCTTCACGTTACCAAGAGGCTGTCAGATCATCAGCCTTTTATAATATGTTTAATTATGCATATGAAAAAATATAAATCAAGAAAGTCTTCACAAGAAATAGTTATGGGTACATAATCACCATAAAACACCTAACAGTGAGAAGGGAAAAAGGGGTGTTCCTACACACCCAAAGTTAGCCTACTATATTTATTTAGCAGTGCTTATATAGTGCTCTTCGCTGGATCAAAGTGGTGTTTCTTCAGGTACAGTATATATTTCCCTTGTCCCTGAAGGGCTCACAATCTGTGTTTTGTACCTGAGGCAACAGAGGGTTAAGTGGCTTGCCCAAGGCCACAAGGAGCACCTGTGGGACTAAAAACCCAAGTCCCTCTGGCCTGAGGTTGCTGTCCTCTAGTGGGATTCAAACCCGTGGCCTTCTGGGCTGAGGCAGCTTGCCCCACCACTGGCCACTCCTCCCTCACTATATTGGAAGGCTCAATTGAAAAAGAGAAAGAAACGGCTGAAATAAAAGAAAAGAGAAGGAAAAATTCTCAGGTCAATATTTAGTCGCGGCAGTCAGTATTTTTTTTAAACGCCAACCATTGTGATTAAAAGGAAAGTGGATATTTAGTGCCAGTATCTGGATAGCGAGTGGTGCTGAATATCTGTTCACTGTGGTCAGCACTGGCACTTTCCAGATAGTGATGATTTTCATTAGCCAGCTGAATAGCCATTTAGGACCGTTTTTTGCTGTTCTGCGTTATCTGACTAGCTATCTGTATAGTGGTACTGAAAATCACTGCTAAACGGTTAACTGACAGCTCTACCCCCCCCCCCCCCAGACTCTCCTGGAACAACTAGATTGAGGCAGTCATAGCACTATTGTTTATAATATTGCCAAATGTCACTTTTAACAGCACTTATCTAGTTAGCAAACACCTGCTACGCAGATAAGTACCTTGCATATTGATCTGTTAATAGGCAGATTAGAAATTTAATAACTGAAATTAAATTTCTATTGAATTCTATTAAGGCATTTATATATTGCCCATCTGCTAATGCATTCTATGCTGTTAACTATCAGGTGCTGTATATATTCCCTCATCCCCGAAGGGCTCACAATCTACATATATATAAATCACACTGACTATGGGCCCGAGATTCAGCAGTGGCCACTGAACCTAAGACCTGGATATTCGGTGCCGAGGCCATATCCAGCCACCGATGTTGAATATCTGGGTCAGCCAAATAACAGAGAAGTTGACCGGGCAGCGATGATATTCAGCTGCTACCTGGTTAGCTTCTGAGGTGAAAGTTAGATCACCCTTTAAGGTGCCTAACTTTCACTACTTAGCGATAACTGGGCGGCGACTGACTATCACCCCTGCCCGGTTATTGCCATGTGTCACCTCTGCTCCTCCTCCAGAATGCCAGCTGGCATCAGGGGGTTCAGCGGCGGCACCTGGGGATAATCAGCGGCATTAACCACCTTAATGCTGTTGAATTTCTCGGTCACTGTGATTAGCAGGTCTGCTAACCGCGTGAATCGCTTTCAATATCGGGGCCTATATTTCTATATCATAGTGAGAGTAAACAAGCATTATCATTAACCCTAGAAGAGGCAGTACCACTTGGACGTTTAGGAGCTCTTTTATGAAAATAAACGCACGTTAAGTGCCATTGCGCCCATAGAAATAAAAGAGCTGTCGGCGCTTAACGTGCGTTAATTTTCATTAACGCGTGTTAAACCCTTTAGTAAAAAAGCCTCTTAGCGTTTAAAAAAGTAATGAAGTTGAGTCAGCTCAAAGAACTAATCGTGAACACCAGCCAGATCAAATACACATTTACATGGAGACACATTTTCAGCAGCAAGTGCATCAAGAACCTTTCGGTGTGCATCAAGAACTCTCTTCCTATGAATATGAATAACCACATATATATCTGGAAAATGCCATACTTTATTATCTGAGGCTTCCAAAAAGAAGGTTGCAGGATGGAGTCCCTATCCTGAGAAAAGCACGGTGGCACATCTAATTACCGCTTCTTTCGACTTCTCTAATAACGTCATGAGATATGAACTGTGAAGGAATATTTCTTCTTCTCTCCTTGGGCAGTCTCCATTTGCCTTCTCCCCAGTGGTAAAATGAAGGCTTTATGAATGAGAGGCACCATTTGTCAGAATACCGATGGTCCCAATGAGATATTTCTTGAACGAGTATACTGGAGGTATCAAAGGAACTATGGGAAAATTCAAAATCCTAAGGCTTAACAACCTAGAAGAGTTTTCCAGATTTTCCAACTTGTGATGGACATAATTTTTTTCCCATAGCAGCATCACTTCTGCAAATACTATGGCGCGATATTCAAAGGCATTTACACAGTTTGCAGATCTGAAAACCATGTAAATGGCACTCAACAGGCTATTTAGTGGCAATAAAATGGTTAGGGCCGCTGAATATCCATGGGTACCACTGTTACACGCCCCGATGCTAGCCACTTAGCATCAGAGCATGCCAGGGGCATTTTGTGTCATCACCTGTCGCTGACCTGGTAGCAGTGATATTGAGCTGAAGCCCAGTTAGTAACTCACAGTGAAAGTCAGGCGTAGGAAACACTGGCCTAATTTTTGGTGCAGAAACTAACAGAGCAGTGGCTGAATATTGCTGTTGCCCAGTCAGCTTCGTGGCAATCTGGGCAACCCAGATACCGTATTCAATGCCGGAGCCCGGATCTAGCCGCCAGTGCTGAATATCGGGCCCTATTTGTTTAACTTGCTGCTCTGACTGTTTCTCCAAAGTCCCATCATCACTTAAATTCTTCCTCTGCATCTGAAAACACAAAAATAGATCCAAAGTTAATACACCATCCATGGACAAAGCCTTTTCTAGACCAACCAAGACATTTTAGCCTTTAACATCATTATTGCCAGTTTCTGAACAGGTGGTCAAGTGCTCAGAACTTTCAAAACCTCCATAAATGCAAGGTTGGAATCCACACTTGCCCCAGTCCAAATGCAAATCCATATTTGCAAAGGGCCCGATTCTGTGCCACGAATAGCAGGGATGGACAATCCAACGGGACATCCATCCCCACTATCCGTGCCTTCCCCGCCGCGTCTAACTTCCCTGCTGGTTGTACGGGGAAGTTAGATGGGAGTGGGGAAGGGGTGGCTCGGGGACAGAGTCTGGGTGGGCGGTTGCCGGCCCTAGATGTACAGGGCCGATTCTGATGTTGGCCCTATACGTCCAGGGCTGGCAACATGTGCGGGGAAGTTATTCCACTTCCAAGGTGGAATAACTTCCCTGGACATGTCATTTTTTCAATGCTGGGGCACAGATGGGGCAGTGGGGGCTGGAGAACATTTCCCGCAGCCTGACCCTGGTCTTAGGAAGCCAGATCAGGGGTCGGACTGCAGGGAATAAGTTTTTGTTTCTGTCGGCCGGCATCGCAGCTCTTCAATGGAGCCGGGGTGCCATGGCAACATGACACCATGGCACCACAGCTCCATTGAAGAGCCTTGACTGAGTTAGCCGGGAAGGTCCTGTACGTGCAGGCCAGACTGAATCGTAGTCCCGGCCTGCACGTACAGAACTGTTCACGATTCTGATTCTGTGGGGCTAGACATGCCCAGCGGGATCAGAATCGCGATCCCACCTGTACATCCGGCTCAGACCAGATATACAGAGGGGATCTACATCTGTAATGGAATGAGCCCTAAAGGGAACTGCTGAATTAGCCTCCATACTTTTAATTTCTCCTACATATTCAGGCAATATATCAGCCAGGTTTGTCAGACATAATCCAGTGCTGATTGATTCCTCCAATATATCTTTATCTTTTATCTTTATTCGTTGCTTGATATACCGCCCAGGCAGGTGCATCAGGGCGGTGTACAATATAATCAATCAGTAAAATCAAGAAAGGGAAAAGGAACGCCATTATTTGGACAGGATAGCGAGAAACAGAAAAGCAAAAGTGGGAGAGAGACAGGTTAGGGAAGATACTTGTGGGAAAGCCCCTCAATTTGTACTGATTCTCCTATTGAATAAGATAGGTGGGAAATAATTACAAAGCAGCCAATACGCTCACCTAAAAGAGCCTTTGCAGTCTACGCCCCCACCTTCTGGAATGCATTACCCACCGTATTACAAAACACCCAATCGCCTCAGGATTTTAAGAAAAACTTGAAGAAGCATGTCTTTAAAGAAGACCATGGCACAGATAAACAGAGCAGCCCATCACAAGAGTTCAGCTGCTGTCACTTGAGAAATGTACAGATAATTTAAAATATACAAATAAAGACTTGATAACCTAAATATGTATACCTTGGAGGAGAGGAGAGACAGGGGAGATATGATACAGACATTTAAATATGTGGAGCCTGATCCCTGAAGGGACATGCCCAGGCCGTCTGAGTGCCCCCAAGCAGGAAGGACCCGTTAGGATCCGATTCTGCACCGTGGGAGCCAAACGTTCCCACGGATGCAGGTTTGGGCCTTGAGACGGCCCAGTGTGCCCCTGCATACCTGCGGGGACGTCTTCCCCGCCGCTTGGTCTGCCTTTCATCCCACTGCCTGACTCCCGATGGGGGCTGCCAGGGCCCAGATCGGGCAGCAGGGACCCACCATGGGTGGCCTGTTGCTCCGGTGGGGGGGCTGCCGGGCTCTGGGGGAGGCTGCCGAGCAGGATTGGAGGGGTGCCACATGCTTATTCCACCTCAGAGGAACAGGCTCACACAGGCTTGAAGAACCCGTGCTTCTTATCTGTACCACGAGTGCTGGCTGCTGCAGGTTTGGGGGGTGAGGGGCGTAATGCAGTCAGCTGCAGACTAACAAAGATGGTGCTGGACTGGGGGGAAGGAGAGGGGGAAGGTTGAATGCTGGCCCATAAGGGGAAGTGGAAATAAGGAGTTAGGGGAGACGTTGGACATCATGAGGGATAGAATAGGTTGGATGACAGGGAGATGCTTGACATGGGGGGATACTGGTGCAAAGAGACATAGCAGAGGCTAGACAGAGAGACACAGGAGATGCTGGATATGTGGGGGAGGGGACTAATGAGACAGAGATTACTGATATGGAGGAGGGAGACTAGGGAGATATAGGAGATGCTGAACAATTAGGGGTCGGGCTAGGGAGAGAGACAGAAAATATGCTGGATATGGGGGAAGAGGAACTAGGGAGACTGGAGATACAAGATATAGGGGAGACAGACTCTGGATGGGGAGGGGAGAGAGAAAATGCTGAACACAGGGGAAGGAGAGGAGAGAATTAGTCAAAGACTGGGGAGTGAAAGGTTTGGGAAGGAGAGATGAGAATGGGAGGGCCAGATCAAGGAAAGTGATGGAAAACTGGGTAAATGCAGTAAACAGTGTGAAATTAAGGATTAAATGATAGAAAAAGAGAAAGAAAAGATGTTTGTTTTATTAAAACTTGAAATATCGCCCTTCAATAAACAGCAAAGCAGTTTACAATAAAATAATTAACAGGAAGGAAAAAGAAGCAGAAATCCATGGTATGAGATAGGAAAGGCTAGGTCACATTCACAATGAGGGAGAGAGGAGGGGGAGGGAGCTAGATGACTATAGGCAGTAATATGCTATGTGATGGGAAAGTCAAAAGCTTCATGGAACAGGAGTGTTTTAAAGCGGGATTTGATCAATATTACAGATTTATGTAGAGGAGGAAGTAAAGACAGGAGGAGAAGAAATGGCAAATGGACAGATGACTCTAAATAGATTTAAGAGAAGACAGAGGAAAGCAGAAACCAGAGCATAGGATCAACACGCTTAAAAAAAATTAAATGGCAGCATCAGCAAACACACACTGCCCCCAACCCCACGCGCACATACATTGTCCCCAGACACTCAGTCCCCATAGTCCTCCCACCCGCACACTACCCCCACGCTGCAAATGTTCAAGAAACTGTCAGAACTTCCGAGCCTCTGTGTGTCAGGTGTGGTGAATACATCAAATAATATTTAAAAAGAATTAATTTACATATTTATATATTTATGTTTGAAGACTAATTTTATTTGTTTATCATCTGGGGTCACATGAATTTTCAGCTGCTAAAATGGGGTAACACCAGAAAAATATTTGGGAAGCACTGTTGTAGACTAACAGAAATTACAGACTGACTTCTTTTTTTATTGTTTCCTGTTTTGATTTGGTTGGCGGAGAGGCTGACCTAGCAGTTTCCTCCTCCTGCTTTGGGGGTATTAGCTTAATTAGGACAAGTGCTGGGATCTTCTTGCTTTATAAAGAGCATTTCTTTAGTATGGAGATGCCTTGTGCCTCCTTTCCTCTTTGTAGCTACAATGGTAAGGAACCTCTGAAGGGTCCAGATTTGATAGTATTGTCATTTATTACAGGTTTTTGTCCCCATGCTCACCAAATTTTTAAGAACATTGTAATAAAAGAGGTACAGTATGTTGTTTACTTGAGTTGGTCAGCAGGCTGTGGTGTTAAACATATCTATCCGTAACTATTTGTGTTTAATAAAATAAATAACAAAATTGTTCTGGATTACTGTACTTACAGGCACTGAAAGCTGAGTAGGTCAAGACTTTCCATGTCTATCCTGGAGACCCACAGCCAGTCAGGCTTTCAGGATATCCACAAGAAATATGCATGAGATCAGTTTGCATGCAATAGGTCTCCAGTATATGCAGACTGATCTTACGCCTATTGTATTTATTATGTTTGCCCTGAAAACCTGATTGGCTGTGGGTCCCCAGGATAGTATTGAGAAGTCCTAGAGGACTTGCAGTCTGATTCTCTATACCAGTGGTATTTGCTTCTGGACCTCAAGGGCCACAAATTGTTTTTGCTTTTCAAGAGATCATGAATGAATATGCATGAGAGAAATTTGCATGCCTACTACTTCTAATGTATGCAAATCTATCTTGGCATTTTCATTGAGATTGACCCTGAAACCCAATCCATTTGCAGCCCTCGAGGACAGTCCATGAACCCCACTTTTAGATGTTCTAGAGGGAAGAAACACCAAATAAAGCTGTTTCATTTAGAGGCTGTCTGGGTTTTGAAATACATCTTTAAATGTGTTACCAGTTATCTCCAGGAACAAGCAGGAATGTAGTCTTCACATATGGGTATCGTTGGTACCGGCGGAGCCTGCAAGGGAACGCTCCCCAGCGTCCAATTAGAAAGCTTTTGGGAGCATCCCACAGCGCCTGTGTGCTGCCTTCCCGCCTTTCCCAACTGTCTCTCTCCAGTTCTTCGTTTTCCGCGGAGCCAGCAGGTCGTTGTTCCTGTCACCACAGAAAATTCTCCTTATTGCCCTTCTTTTTTGTGGTCGCGTCTGCCTTCCTCGACGCTATTATGTTTTTCTTGCTCCTTTGCAACTCGAGACACTATTGACATCTAGTCAGGTTTAAGATAAGATAAGTTTTTCTTGATCTTTTTCAACTTAATAAGATACGTTTTGTTTCATTTCAATTGGTTAAATGTATCTTATAGTTGATACAGGTTTCTGGTTGGGAGTAGTAGCCTTAGGTTAATTCGCCCTGGTTATCTCCTTTTGCTGCCTCTTCGTGATATGGGCTATGTAGTGGTTTTGACTTAAGTAATTTTTGTTTAGTATTGTTTTTTCTTTTTGTACCACTTAATTTCTTTGATTGTTTGTACTTGCAAATTATCATATAAATAAAAAAATATATATATATTAACAAAAAAAAAAAGCCTTAGTACTTTTTTCCACGTGCACGCGCCTTTTTGGACCTTAGGCCCAAAAATTCCTCCACAATGGAAAAACCCTCTTCGGGTTTCAAAAAGTGCACCAAGCGTGGCAGTACCATCTCCGTCACCGACACCCATGAGTGGTGTCTAAAATGTTTAGGTCCTGACCACACCATCACGGAATGTATGGCCTGTGCCATGATGTCTAAAAGAGGTCGGCAGAACCGAGCTGCTAAGCTCAGTACCCTGTTTCCCTCTGATGCAGCCTCAGTGGCATCGACGTCTTCCAGGGCTTCCTTTATCTCATGTGGATCTCAGGTAACTAAACACAAGTCTAGCCGGTCCTCAAAGGGTAGATCTCCTTCTAAGCATCGAGATGCCTCTGGCATTGCCCTTGAGGATTCTGCACTGGCAAAATTTCCCCAGCGGGAGGCTTCGGCTTCCAAAGCATTATCGGGGCTGCAGGACGTTCTCGAGGCCTCGACCTCGGCAAAACTACTGGTACCGTCTGTTTTCTCCAGTACCGACATCCAGGCATCGGCAGCGTCGATAGACCAGAGGTTCCTGCTATTGAACGCAGTCTGGCGACTCTCCTTGCAGCATCGACACTCTTGGAACCCCGTCAGACAGTTCAACCGGTACCGGCACAAACTCCGGCACCGGTATCGGTATCGGTACCGATAGCATCGGCATCGACATCGGTGTCCGCATTGCCAGCACCAAGTCATGCGATGCCCTCCGGTACCGATACATTGGTACCGATTACTCCCGGTACCGACTTCAATCGGTACGGGTATCGGGCTCTTCAAGAGCATCCGGACAGACGGTACTTCGAGTCTTCAGAAGAATCTCAGGATTCTGACAGTTCTGTCGATGCAGGAATACTTCTCCCAGAGGAGCCTTCCTCCCCTAAGTGCAGGATGTCTCCTCCAGAGGATATTTCCTTTCAGGACTTCATCAGGGAGGTGGCGCGAGGTCAGTCCATTACTGTGGCTCCTGAATCAGAGCCCAGAGCAAAGGAGTTGGAAATTTTACAATATCCCAAAGCTCCTAAAGAGACAGCTACTCTACCCATCCATGAGATCTTGCATGATCTCATGCTAAGAATGTGGGAGACGCTTCTTACCACCTCTCCTCACTCTCGTAGACTGGATACTATGTATCGAGTCCCTCCTTGTCCTGGTTTCCAGAAGACGCAGCTTCCTCACCACCCTATTGTAGTGGAATCAGCTATGAGAAGGATCAGGAGTGCAAAGAGACATGCCTCTAATCCTCCAGGACGCGAGTGCAGAACTTTGGATGCTTTTGGACGTCGGACTTTCCAAGCTTCCATGCTTTCTGCCAGGATCAGTTCCTATATTTTATATATGGGAATGTTCCTGAAGGAAGTTACAGGGGATTTAGAGGTTTTGAGCCCTCTTCTTCCTGAGGATAAAAGACAGGATTTTCTCCAATTGGTCAAACATGCCCAGGATGTTTCTAAATTTGTCAACCGTGCAGCTTTTGACTGTTTTGAGTGCATAAGCAGAACCTCTGCCATTGCCATAGGTGCACGTAGAATTGCCTGGCCCCAGGCATCTGATTTGGAGCTCTGGGTACAAGGCAAACTGGGCAATATTCCTTGTACTGGTGAAAACCTGTTTGGTAAAGATTGGCAAGAAAAGGCCAATGAGTTGGATGCTGACAGCTCCACTTTGGATAGTGTCATGGGGTAGACAGCACAAAAAGTGAAATGCTAAAGGCTAGTGCAGAGAATGAGCTTAATGGCCAGGAGATAGATAGCACTAAGCCTGAAACACTAAGAAACAATACACAGGAGAAGCTCACTTGTCAGAAGCCTGATAGCATTGAGCCTGAGATAGTAAAGGACAGTGTGGGGGAAGGGTTTAACTGGCAGGAGTTACACAGCACAGATCCTGAAACATTAGGAAATAAAATGGAGGAAGAGCTTACCTTGCAGCCTCAGGGGCAAGTGAGGCATTCACAGGGCAGAGAGGCAGGAAGGAAGAAAGCAAACATTCCACAGGGTTGGTGTGATGCAGGAAGAATTGAGGGGGCTAATCAGATCCACCTGAACTCAGACTCACGTTTCACGTCAGGGGAGCTGAGAGATAAAGGCAGGTGGAAAATCTCACAAGGGCAGAGTAGGCATCGGAGGCAGTTGAAGGAGCAGTGGCAGTTGGAGTCCGAAGCAGGACTGGAGCCAAAGTTTGAGTGCCAGGAGTGAAGGAAAACTCCCAAGCAAGTGCTGATAGACACTTTACCAAGGAGAGCCAGGACTGAGGGAAGACCGGCTGGCCAATCCAAGAGGGGTAAAGAAAACTGCAGCAGGGTCTTCCCAGCCAGAGGGATCCTCCTACCAAGGCAAGCTGCTCAGTCTACAGGAGGCAAAGGTCACATACAGGGAAGCACCCAGGAAACAGGAAGTAAGTTGCCATCAGTCAAGCAACGTAACCAGACCTCCCTCAGAGAACCAGGAGGCAAGACAGATAGAAAGTCTTGGCGAGAAGCAGAGGGATTGGAGCTTAGCTTTGACAGAAGAAAAGATAAGTACCCAGTTTTTACTAAAGAGAGGAAAAGGAATCCCAGGGTTGGAGACCAGGCATATAGCCAAGGGGACTCCTATCTGTACAAGCCGTGGAGAGAGATCTCCCACACCTCTCCTGATATCTAGGACTTACGAGGGCAGCTCCAACCAGTGGCAGATGAGGTTTACCCAGGGCAAGATACGGAGGGCAGCCTCCTAGGGGCTCAGTGTCCTTATACTGGAACAGGACCCAGCCCTATGCAATGGGAGAGCCATAGCATGGAGAATATCCCTGAAGCCATGGAGTACGAGGAGTATGTGCCTGAGGAG
Source organism: Ichthyophis bannanicus (assembly GCA_033557465.1). Classification (NCBI taxonomy): domain Eukaryota; kingdom Metazoa; phylum Chordata; class Amphibia; order Gymnophiona; family Ichthyophiidae; genus Ichthyophis; species Ichthyophis bannanicus. The sequence continues at coordinate 238,784,147 of CM066041.1, forward strand.
GCTAAGAGTCTTTATTGAAGTCAAGCAAGAAGTAGTATTTTTGTGCACAGTGAAAATACTAAACTGTATTGCTGAAGGATATTGTGCACAGTGAAATACAGGACTGTATTGCTGAGAATATTGTGCACAGTGAAATACTGGACTGTATCACTGAGAGATATTGTGCACCGTGTAAATACTGGACTGTATTGCTGAGAGAAAGCAGTATTATCATTTCTGGTTTAAAACCCTTTTTACCTGGTGAATTCAACCGTTCATTTATGTTGTCCCTTATGCTGTAACATCCTAAAGGGAAGGGGAATAAAACCCATCTTTTCATTTGGACCACAACTACAGAGTCCTTATTTCTTCCACAACACAACGCTACCCGGCTCTAGGCAGCTGCCTAGGACCGGCAAGTAGTGACAATAGGCTATCCAAAGCCACAGCTGATCCTGCGAGAAAGAAGTCTTTCAAGAAGCCTTTCTTCTCAAAAAAGAAGAGGTTTTATCCCTCTTATTCCCAGCAGGGACGTTCTGCAGGTCAGCCTGCCCGGAAAGGTCAGCAACCACCTAAACAAAGGAAAGCAAAGACTGCTAAGCCTCAACCGTCTCAGCAGTCTCAGTCTCCACAAGGCCTTTGACTTTCATCTAGAGAACCTAGCCTTCCTGGCCCTCAATGGACCAGAGCCTTCCACCATTCCAGGAAGGTTATGTCACTTTGCCCCCAGGTGGGAGCAGATAACAGCAGAGCACTGGACACTCTCCATTATAAGAGAGGGGTACAAGCTGCACTTTCTGTGCATGCCCCCTCACACAATGGTAAGACAGTTCAATCCTCAGACCTCTCTTATCAACCTTTTAGATCAAGAGGTCACTATGCTTCTTGCCCAAGGGGCAATAGAAGAAGTACCCATCCACCAACAGGGTACAGGGTTTTACGCCCTCTATTTCCTTATCCCAAAGAAAACAAGGGGATACAGACCTATCTTGGACCTCAGAGAATTGAACAAATTCCTGTTCAAAGAGAAATTCAAGATGATTTCTTTAGGAACTCTGCTGCCATACCTTCAGAGTCAGGATTGGCTTTGTTCTCTAGATCTCAAGGATGCGTACACTCATGTTCTCATCCACCTAACTCACAGGAAGTTTCTTCGGTTCCTTTTTCAAGGAAAGCACTACCAATTGTCACCAGTGGTCTACCCTGGGTCCTAAGGCATGCAGAGTAGGGCCAAGCTGGTGAATATCCTGGGCTGGGAAGTGGGGCAATGCAGGCGTAGTAGTGCACTGCCTTCTGGGTGATGTAGTCCCACACACTCCCCAAGCACAGAAATAGATGTAATTGAGTGGTTTTAAAGCAAATGAGGTTTTATTTCCCCTTCCCGGGGGATTGGTAAGCACAAAACTTAAGACAAAATATCCATACTTTCTGGCATAAGGAAATTAACTCAGGAAGAGAAGAAAAATAGCTTCTTTTTCTTCTAGCTTTTCAACACACCATCCTTTAACACAGGATTCACAAAACAGTTCCTTTTAAAGGCACGAAGGTTTACTTTGCTTTCAATGCTGTGCATATAGCTTTGTATATCCAAATCAGCGTAGAGACTCTGTTATCCATTATGGACAGTGTACAATCCATGGGTTCACCAATTACACTTTCATCTACAGATTCTATTTGCATATCTTCCAGCCCTTCCCCCACTGGGTACATAGGAACACAATCACACAGAGCTTTAAAACAGGTATCATTATTACTGAGAGAGTCCTGGAGAGCCTGGCAATCCCAGAGAAAACTTGTATCTCTATTTTTCTCCTTATCCCTTCTAAAGGGTTTACCTTCAGGCTTCTGCCTAATAGGTTTCCTTAGCAGTGCTCCTTCAGCATTATCAAAGTCCATAGGCCTGTGCCTCTCTCTCACCGGAGTTTCTGGGCACTCCCAAGCTGACCTTTTGGATGGCTTCTCTCTCCAATGGCCCTCAGTATAAGGCTTTAACCGAAAGTTGCTTCCCTGTGGTCTTTGGGCTTGGCCTCTCTGTAACTCCCAAGCTGGAGCATTCTCTGCTCTGTCCTCGTGGCTGCTTGAGTCAGATTCAGCTTCTCTGCTCTCAGACCTGCTGATGGCTCTGCTCCTCTGCACCCTCTCTCTCGTTCCTTCTCTTACGTCTGTTCCTGTTCGTGTTCCCGGGCTTGTTCTCGAGCCTCTGCTTGTTCCTGTTCCTGTTCTCTCTCTTGTCCCCCTTCTTCCTGTTCCTGATTCAAATGAGTGCTTTTTATCTTCCTTTCCCTTAGGGCTTAGCTTTGCCCCTCCCCCACCCAGGTGTCTACTATTGAGCTCAGAGCACGGGGATAATTTGTAGCTTGGGCGGGGCTGCTGCACTCGTGACTGAGTTTGTTTACATCTCCCCTGGCAACCTGTAGCCATGTGTTTTGCTGGCCTGTCAGAATCTGACGTAACCTCTTCAGTTTCATCTAGCTCCATATCAAGGGACGGGTCTTCCCCATTACACAATACAGGGTGCTTCCTTTTGGCCTGGCCTCAGCACCAAGAGTGTTCACGAAGTGCATGGCTGTCGTAGCAGCATTTCTCTGCACTCTAGGGATATTCGTCTTCCCCTACTTAGACGACTGGCTCATTCGAGCCCCATCAGAGTCAGAGGCCATGACTTCTCTATCTTGCACAATGCGTGTCCTTCAGTATTTGGGTCTGGTCATAAACATCCCAAAATCCAGTCTAACTCCCACTCAGTCTCTAGAGTTCATAGGAGATTTGCTGGATACCAGAAAAGCAAGGGCCTATCTTCCCCAGGCCCGTTGCCTTCGCATGGTGCAGTTAGCTTCTCAAGCAGTGCTGAAGCCTCATCTCACTGCCCGAGAAATGCTACAACTATTAGGCCACATGGCATCTACCATGCATGTGGTTCCTTATGCTCGCCTCCATATGAGAGCAGCCCAGTGGACTTTATCCACTCAGTGGACCCAGGCATCAGGGTGCCTGTCAGACAAAATAGCAAACACAAATTGCCTTATTTTGTCCATCCAATGGTGGCAGTCCACTCAGAACCTGTTGCTGGGGTCATTTCAGCAACCCTTACCCCAGGCAACTCTCACAACAGATGCTTCACCAATGGGTTGGGGAGCTCATCTGCAAGACCTCTCCACCCAAGGCACTTGGACTCCACAGGAGACTCATCTACATATCAATCTCTTGGAGCTCAGAGCAATCTTCCTTGCTCTTCGAGTGTTCCACACTCTGCTCAGCTGCAAGACAGTCCTTATTCACATGGACAACCAAGTAGCCATGTTCGATGTGAACAAGCAGGGAGGAACAGGCTCTCTGTTGCTTTGCAACGAAGCTTTGTGACTGTGGGCCCTCGCCAGAGAGCATCAGATTCATCTCCTGGCAGTGTATCTTCCAGGCATACAAAACTTTTGGGCAGACAGACTCAGTTGAGTTCTGCTTCCACACGAATGGTCTCTACATGTAGACCAGGTGACCAAGATTTTTCAAATTTGGGGAACCCTGGACATAGACCTCTTTGCAAGTCTGTTGAATGCCAAACTTCCTCGGTTCTGTTCCAGAATCCCGGCTCAGGACTCTCAGGCCAAGGATGCTTTCCTCCTTCACTGGGGCCAAGACTTCCTTTATGCCTTTCCACCCATTCCCCTAATTCCTAGGACCCTATTCAAGCTTCAGAGAGACAGAGGCCGTATGATTCTCATAGCTCCACATTGGCCTTGGCAAGTGTGGTACCTTCTGCTTCTACATCTCTCTCAAGCTCCCTCCCTGGAGTTAGGGTCTGCTCCAGATCTCCTATCTCAGGAGAACGGAATGTTGTGGCATCCCAATCTCCAGTCTCTGCATCTCAGGCTTGGTTGCTGAAGGCCTAGATCTCCATGGTCTTAACCTCCCTCAGCAAGTAAAGGATATCCTTTATGCTTCCAGGAAGCCTTCCACAAGACGCTCTTATGCTTTCAAGTGGAAAAGGTTTACCATATGGTGTTCACAGAAGGGTCTTAACCCCCTTGCGGTACCTCTGGAATCATTACTGGAGTATCTCCTTCATTTATCCAATGCAGGACTTAAGACTAATTCAGTAAGAGTCCATTTGAGTGCTATTGCAGCTTCTTTCAAGCCTCTAAATGGACAACCTATTTCCTCCCATCCTCTTATAGCGAGATTTATGAGAGGCCTTCTGCTAACTAAGCCTCCCATTAGGCCACCACCTGTGGCATGGGACTTAAACTTGGTTCTTGGTCAGCTCATGAAGCCACCTTTCGAACCCTTAGCTACTACCTCCTTGAAATTCCTTTCTTGGAAGGTTATCTTTCTCACTGCAATCACATCAGCATGTCGCATCAGTGAGTTGCAAGCACTAGTAGCTGATCCACCTTATACAAGGTTCCATCATGACAAGGTAGTCCTTAGGACTCACCCACACTTTATGCCAAAGGTGGTCTCGCCTTTTCATCTTAACCAAGCGGTCTACCTACCTGTGTTCTTTCCAAGGCCTCATGCATCAAATGCAGAAAGGAATCTTCATACTTTGGACTGTAAAAGAGCTTTAGCCTTTTACTTACAAAGAACACAGCAATATAGAAAGTCCTCTCAATTCTTTGTTGCTTTTGATCCTTCTCATTTGGGACTTCCAGTCTCCAAGAGAACACTGTCTAACTGGATTGCTCAGTGTATTTCCTTTGCCTGTCAGAGTAAGAATCTTCCTCTGGAGGGCCATGTCACCGCTCACAATGTGAGAGCCATGGCAGCTTCAATGGCTCATCTACACTCTGTGTCTATCAATGACATCTGTCGAGCAGCCACCTGGGCCTCTGTTCATACCTTCACAGCCCAATACTGCTTGGACAAGGACTCCCGCGGGATGCCTTGTTTGGTCAGGCTGTTCTCCAACACCTGTTCCATACCTAATCAACTCCTACCCACCATCCCTGGTTGGATGCCAGAGATCCATGGGGGAAAGTGGAGCCCTTTCTCAGGGACACACAACCTCTGGGGTTTCTCCCTGGCATCTAAAGCTAGGGAGTGCCCATATGTGAAGACTACATTCCTGCTTGTTCCTGGAGATAGCATAATTACTCACCTGTAACAGGTGATCTCCGGGAACAGCAGTAATTTAGTCTTCACAACCCACCCACCTTCCCTAGGAGTTGTATCTCTCTATCTCTTTCTCTTTCCCTCTCTCTCTCTCTTTGTCTCAGCTTTAAAACTCAACTGGAGAAAGGCAGTTGGGAAAGGTGGGAAGGCAGCATGCAGGCGCTGTGGGATGCTCCCAAAAGCTTTCTAATTGGACGCTGGGGAGCATTCCCGTGCAGGCTCCGTCAGTACCGACAATACCCATATGTGAAGACTAAATTCCTGCTGTTCCCAGAGATCACCTGTTATACGTGAGTAACTATGCTTTACTAAGAGTGAATTGCACATGTTTTTGCATTTGCCCCAGCCCATGAACATAGCACTATTGGCGATAGCTGGCCACTGTGAATGTGCACTGACACAGCTTTGTTTTGGTGCAGGAGAAGTGCCTTTATTATGTCAGCATATGCCAGAATAGCTTTTCTCGTTTAGCTTGCCAGTTTCCTCGGCTTTCCAGCTCAGTTGAAACCTGCCTCCACTGGGCTATAGCACTGCAAGTCTTTATTCACAATTATCTAAGAGGTTCCCCCCTCCATTTTTAACCCTCTCCCCATTTTTCCAGTCATTGCAGCATCAGGGGCCAAAGACTGTGGCGTCCTCTGGAGCCCAGTACATGTGCACTTTGAGTCTGCCTATATGAATAGAGGAATTGCATCTCTTCAGGAGCCGTAAGCTCTGTCTCTGCAGCATCACCACTTCTGCTGGCTTCAGGCACAGTAACCAATCAGAGGACTCAAGCCCGGCTTTCCTATGTGGCAGCGCACAGCATCTCAATGAGCCACCAGACTGGCCTACTGCAGCAGCTTGTTAGCTAGTACGTTATACCATGGAGGCAAATTTATAAAGGTTTATCCACACGTAAAGCCTTTTACACAAGGAATGGGCCTTTTATAAAATTGCCTGATGGTAAACCTATGTATAAATATAGGCATTGACAAGATGACGTTACTTATACATATGGTGTACAAAAGAGGCAAGAGAGATGGATGATCACATGTGCCTTTACTGAGGAGGAATTCGTTCCGGACATTGAAGAAGAATGGGGAAATATAGTTCGGATGACACAACGCCTGATTAGAGAAGAGCTACATGGATCTTCTATGTTAGAATATTGCCGTAAAAAAATTATTCCACGTGGTCTTAGAGTACAGAAGGCACCAGGCATGTTCAAGGACGATGATGTTTTTATGTCTAATTGGATTAAGATTTTAAACAAGTGTTCTTTGGATTTAATGATTTTAATTATTAATACATCTAGACGCAGGGCAGAGGTTCTTAAGCCATTAATTGACACCTCTATGGACAAACTTAAAAAAATGGATAAACAATTCGACAACGAAAAAAAGAAATTTGATAGGAATACTATAGAATATAGAAAAGAAATTAAAGATTTAAAAATTAGTAAATTTAAGCGTGATGAAGAAGATTACAAATTGAACACCGTATATTATTGGACCCATGATGGGTCCGCTTTTAGAAATAGAAAAAGAAATGGTTCCTATAGGAAACCTCCACAGTCTCCCCATTCTAACACTAAAAACAACTCAAGAAATAGACAAAAGACTAGAGTCAGATCTCCTTTAAGATCTCCTAACCCACAACGTGGTCCCAAAAGAAGTAGGTGTGCCTCAGATGAAATGACAGAAGGCCCAGTAGATCCTTCAGGCTCACTTTTCTCCACAGCTCAGCCCCCACAGCCGGCCAAAAGCCCCCGTCGGGGTTTTCGGATGGACTCTCTGTGGAAAGGAGGCGGTTTAGATTACCACCCACGACCTCCAAGATCACCACAGAGACGCAGGGATCATCAAACGTATTATGCCCAAGGCAGGGACAGGAATTATCAGATGTATTCTCCACGGAGAAGAGACAAGGATGCAGCATTGATGTCCAAAAGAAGACTGGACTGGGATCTGTAAGTAACATAATCAATTTGTCTGATCATGTTCTTACTGACACAGAGTTACAAGTATTAGAAAAGGGTTTTACTTATGTTCCCACAAAGTCCCATGATAGGTTCAACACTCATGTTGAACTCTATAAATTTTTTCGTAAGCTTAAAATTTTAAACTTTTTTGGTAATTCTCACAATGATGATACAGATCCCTCTGTAGTTAGACGACCCTCAACATGGATACCTCCCTCCAATACGGACCCTCTCATCATAGCTTATGAAAAAGTCGTTTTAGCAAAGGTACAAGAATTATACCAATCCAAAGTTAAAGTATTTTTTAATACAACAAGGGCTCAAAAGGAAGCGCTCAATGGACTACGTAACAACAATTCCATTATTATTATTAAGCCTGCGGACAAAGGAGGGGCAATTGTCATTCAAAATCGTAGTGCATATATAGCTGAGGTCTTACGCCAATTGAATGATGCTCATTTCTATGAAAAAATTTATGAGGATCCTACAACTAATTTACAAAAAGAATAGACACTATGTTATATATAGGTAGCCAAGCCGGCTATCTTACACCAAAAGAGGTCTCCTTTCTCACTGTTGCACATCCGATCATTCCCACCAATTATGTACTACCTAAGATTCACAAATCTTTGAAAAATCCCCCGGGTCGTCCAATAGTCTCGGCTATTGGTTCACTTTTTTGAACCTATCTCTAAGTTTTTAGACCATTTTTTGAGACCATTCGTTTCAGAGGCACCATCCTATATACAAGATTCTACACATGTCATTAATATATTGCATTCTTTTTCTGGTTATCATGATCGATTGCTATTAGTTACCTTAGATGTTGTTTCACTATACACAAACATTCCCCAAAAAGCGGCAGTGGAAGTATTGGCTAACACCCTGATTCGTAGACCATATCCAGCACGTGTTCCTACATGTTTCCTCACACAATTAGCTTCTCTTGTTATGGAAGAGAATTATTTTAATTTTAGAGGAATATTTTACAAACAGATAAAAGGGGTTGCAATGGGGTCGCCCATGGCCCCGGACGTGGCCAATTTATATGTTACTGATTTTGAAGATAAATTTTTACAATCACATCCTTTTAAACAACATATCTTACTTTGGAAAAGATATATAGACGATGTTTTAATAATCTGGGATGGAACGGAAGTTGTTTTACAAGAATTTTTTTCATGGATAAATGACTTGGATCCCAATCTACAATTTGAAGGCCATTTTAGTGAGGAGAGTATACCTTATTTAGATTTATTGATTAAGAAGGGAGAATCCGGTTTTATTACTGACCTTTATCGAAAACCTACGGACCGTAATAATCTCTTACGGTATGATAGTTATCATAACACGGCCTTAAAAGACAATTTGCCAATTAGTCAATTCCTTAGAATCAAACGATTGTGTACTAAAGAATCGGATTTTCAAAAACATGCAGCAGACATGCATATGAGATTTTCCAATCGCGGATATCCCAAGAGATGTATTAAAAAGGCGTATCTTAGAGCTTGCACCACACAGCGTATTACCCTTTTACAGAAAAAACAACGCTCTCAAGAGGATAGGATTACGTGCTCCCTGACTTTTTCACAATATTCAAAAGAGATCGCCAGTATCTTGAAAAAAGAGTGGTACCTGCTGACCGGTTTACCCAACTTCACTTCAAAAAAGATAATGATTGCTTACAAACGGAATCCTAATCTGGCCAATACACTTGTTCCTTCCGCTCTTACCTATCCTAAACCTGCACCTAAGATTAAAGGCCATTTTAAATGTGGGTCTTGTTCCGTTTGTGCGCATACTATTATAGTTAAGAATATGTTTGTACATCCGGTTACACAACAGAAGTTTTACATTAACCACTTTTCTAACTGTAAATCTGAAAAAGTCATATATTTAATCATGTGCCCTTGTAGTTTGTTCTATGTCGGTAAAACCAAACGCCAAATTCGCACTCGCATCATCGAGCATAGGAGTTGTCTACAGAGAAAACTGTTAGACAGTCCTCTAGTACAACACTGGCAGGATAAACAACATACCATTCAAGATTTAAAGTATTTTGTCCTTAAGACTGTGATTCCTAGTTGGAGAGGTGGAGACACAGATAAAGCTTTGCTTAGATTGGAACAAAGGTACATTTATGAATTTAACAGTTTGGCACCTCCTGGCTTGAATCAGGAGGTAGATCTGACAGTTTTTCTGTGAGCAATGCCCCTCCCCTCCCTCCCCCCTTCTTTCATATCATGAATTTCTCTGAGAGCCATTATTTGTTTACACTTCTTTCATTCATATTTACATTTAGTTATATCTTTTCATCATTACAATTTAATGACGCTTACCTGTGTGCCTCTTAATGTGACACAACATATAGAGGTACTTTTCTTCTGTTTAAAGGTTGAGCACTCCTATTTTGAAGTTTTTAGGTCACCTGATCACTGTCACATGGTCTTTTTAGCCTTGCCCCCTTTTTCTGGTATATAAAGTTCCAACGTTCAGCCAGTCAGTCCTTAACTCGTCCTGAACGCTAACAGAACGTGCTTCCTGTTCATTGACAACCCTTTTTGCTTTTGCTTGGGATTGAATTGCTCATTTCATGTAAGTTTGGCTCATTCATTGGTTTGCACTTATTTTTGTTTAAGTTACTCCGTGTATATTTTTGGTGGTGCCCATGTTTTTTAAGTTCATGTTTAGTTGAGTATATTTTAAATAGAGCTTCACATTTACCCTCAGTTTATTCATGTTGATGTCTTTAAAATATGCCAACCAACTCAGCTTAATGCCATCTTTTTTCTTTTCCTCTTCCTTTCTTCTTCTTTTTATCTGTATACTTTTTTACATTCTCATCTTTTGAGAGAATTTTGTTTTTATCCATTCCTTTAATAGCACGTTTGTCCATTAGTGCCAATTGCCTATGCTTAGGTACAGTGTTTTTACTTGTTTGTTTATGCTTTACATTATATATTTTTTATATGTTTGCAGTTAATTTTTAATACAAGGAATCTCCTTACCATTCTGCCTATTGGCCATTAACCAATTGTGCCTTGTAAGTAAACATCTGTTTATGTTATTATTAGTATCATTTTTATTACTATTTATTATATATATTATTATTTGCATGCTATTTGTTCTGTGAGTTCTGCCCTGCGTCTTTTAATTATTTATTATCTTATTTGCCATATTGTTTACTTATTTATTATCTTATTTGTTATATTGTTTATTTATATTTTTAGCATTGTTAAATGCTTGTTTTTAACAGTTTTTTCTTTTGGTTGTTACATTTGGTTTTTAGTGGCTTATATTTTGTAAACAATACATGCCTGTATGTTTTTATCTTTTTATTATTTGTGTTTTTTACTGTATAATTATTTAACATGTTGTTTTATGTTTATATGTTTAAGTATATCCCCCCGAGGAAGGCATACGCCGAAACGCGTAGGGGACACAATAAAGGCACATGTGATCATCCATCTCTCTTGCCTCTTTTGTACACCTACTGTATCAGCAAGAGCGGTTGCTCTTCTTGTGCCCGACCGTTACTTATACATATGCCATGAATAGGCATTTTCAGGGGTGTAGTTTGGGCAACACAGGGACGGAGTAAATATGTATTACAGAGTACCCGTGCACATTTACACCAGTTTCGGAGCAGATGGTTGTTGGTTTTGAGTGCTTATTTAATAAAGGCACATAGGCACCTATGTTGCTTTCATAAAATAGACTTAGCATAGGTGCTTTTTTAGACTCCTCACCTAGGTGCTTCGTTATAAAATCAGGCCCTGTGAATGCACATTGGCACAATTGATTAGAGCTTTGCACTTAGGGCGTAATTTTATAACGTCACTTTAGTAAATATGTGGCAATATCTGCACATAAACTAGCTCTTATAAAATTCCATCAGGCATAAAAGTCCACACTGTGGCATGAGCGCACGTATTTTATATTTTTACTGTAGGCATTGCTGGGGGTGTGCTCTGGACAAAGCGCACATGGACTCACTAATTACATGCATTGATTATAAAATACTCAACATGTGAACGTGTGCATGGGCATTCACTGCTGCTCACAAGCAGGTGTGATGTCTGCACCTTGCACTTTCTCCTGCATTTGTGCTAGCATTATATAAAGACAATAGGCACCTACATGCCATTATAAAACGGGGCAATAATAGGTGTTTTCTGGCCCAATAAATCTTAGAGTATACTGGTTCAGCTCAGCTACCGCTCTGCAATCTGAGCATGCACTGGCAGAGCTTATTAGCTCCCACTGGCTTCCACTGGACATTTGCTTTTAATTTGGACAGCAAGTCTTGCCTCCTGTTTTGGTGGTCTAATTTATTTTGTTTCCCCAGCTGAAGATACCTGAGATGTTTAAGGACATGGAGATTGTCCCGGCACTTCTGCATGGAGACCTCTGGAGTGGCAATATCGCTGAGGATGATGCTGGCCCCATCGTATTCGATCCAGCTTCCTTCTATGGGCATTCTGAGTTTGAGTTAGCCATCGCAGGAATGTTTGGTGGATTTGGAAACTCATTCTTCTCTGCCTACCACAGCAAAATCCCTAAAGCTCCGGGCTTTGAACAACGTCAAAAGCTGTATCAACTCTTCAATTACATAAACCACTGGAACCATTTTGGAACAGAGTATAGAGGATCTTCTCTAAACCTAATGAGAAAACTTTTAAAATAACATCATAAATAGCAGTTTCTTTAGAATACCAGATTGTCTCTTTTTTTATCTCTTGTCCCTTTAAGCACCATCACAAACATCTGATGACATACACCAATCTAATTTACTTAGATCCGTATTGGTGGGGAGCACCGACATTTTAAGAAACTCTCTAAACTAGCATAACTGTTTATGCTAAGAAATTGATGAGCAAAGATTTCTGGATAGTGTGTTGGCCAACTTGAATATGTAAACTGTTTTGAAAGGCGTTATAGCAAATTGAAATAAATCCTAAATCCTAAATCATACAGTTGTGATAAACATTTTTGGCACCCTTGCAATTCAATCCCTTAGTGTCAATATCTCCTAAAACAAAAGTGGCTAATTAAATGGCCAGTGAAATGTAAACATATTTGGCACATAAAAAAATCCAATAAAACAAGACCAATTAAGGAAAGGAAATAGTAGGAAATAATATAACAACTGGGACGTTGCCAGGACATGATAATTATTGGTAGCCCCAAATCTAATATTGTCCAAAAGCATCAGAATGAAGAAAGGAGACTATCCACACAAAAGAACTTCATTCTACCATACATCAAGCAAAGGGGCCAAATTTCTTAACATTTCCAATATGTCATTAGCTCAATTGGGAGAAAAACATCACAGAATCTCAAGCATATTCTGTCCAGGTATTTCAACCTAGGCCTTGGACTGGGCTCTGGAACATCAATGACCAAAATCTCCCAAAGAGCAAATATATATGTCTCTTGGCTTCACAATCCATACACTATGGTATACAAAACAAAAAGTGCAGTATGTGATTCACATATCATAATGCAAACAGTGCAATTCAAACCAGCACTTATCTGCACAATGCCCCAATCACTTCATCAGGGGGAGGCAGGGCTGCAAAGACCATCATTCCATATGCTGGATCTGATATTCATACTACTCTCTTTCCTCTAATCCTCGTCATCTCTTTAGCATACTCAATTCTCTCCTCAGTGTGCCTCCACCCCTGATTCCTCCCTCCCTTTCTGCCCAAACCCAGGCGACTTATAAACAAACTGAGCACCCTAGGGATGGACCCCAAAGTTACTGCTTGGGTTAAAAATTGGTTGGGTGGGAGGCGACAAAGAGTACAAGTAAATGGAGCTCACTCTGAGGAGAAGGATGTTACCAGTGGTGTGCCCCAGGGATCTGTCCTTGGTCCAATTCTTTTTAACATCTTTGTTAGTGATATAGCGGAAGGGCTGTCGGGTAAGGTTTGCCTCTTTGCAGATGATACCAAAATCTGCAATAGAGTAGACACCCAGGAAGGTGTAGATAACATGAGGAGGGATCTAGCTAAGCTTGAAGAATGGTCTAGAATTTGGCAGCTGGGATTTAATGTTAAAAAATGTAGGTCATGCATTTGGGCTGCAGCAATCCAAGGGAGCAATACAGTATAGGAGGTGAAGTACTTTTGTCCACTAAAGAAGAGCGGGACCTAGGCGTGGTTGTGTCTGATGATCTTAAAGTAGCTAAACAGGTAGAAAAGGCGACGGCAAAAGCTAGATGGATGCTTGGGTGCATACGGAGAGGAATGGCTAGCAGAAAAAAGGAGGTGATAATGCCTCTGTATAAGTCTTTGGTGCGATCTCATTTGGAGTATAGTGTGCAATTCTGGAGACCGCACCTTCAAAGGGATGTGAACAGGATGAAGTCGGTGCAGAGGGTGGCTACTAAAATGATTAGTGGGCTTCATTATAAAGTATATGAGGACAGACTTAAGGATCTTAATATGTACACCTTAGAGGAAAGGCGGGATAGAGGTGATATGATTGAGATGTTTAAATACCTCCGTGGCATAAATGTTCAGGGAGAGAGCCTCTTTCAATTGAAAGCAAGTTCTGCTACGAGGGGACATGGGATGAGGGTGAAGGGAGATAGATTCAGGAGTGATATGCGGAAATATTTCTTTACGGAAAGAGTAGTGGATCCAAGGAATAGTCTCCCAGTGGAGGTGGTAGAGATGAGGACAGTAACTGAATTCAAAAAAGCATGGGACCAACACAGAGGATCTCTAAAGGTAAAAAGTGGACTGTTGTAGTTGTTGATATGGAAGGACAGACTAGATAGGCCATGTGGTCTTTTTCTGTCATCATGTTTCTATGTCTCTGACATTGCTCCCCACTGGACGCCGGACACCAAACACTGCGGCCTCATTGGCATGGTGTCTGGACTGCTCTGAGCCAACAGAATGCCAATGCACAGTCCTCAGGGAGTCTGCTGCCAAACCTTGTTTCTGGACAAACTTTTTTTTTTTTTTTACCTCTAACACAATCGAGAAATAATGGATCACCGGACCAACAAGGACTATTAGCATCCCACTCCCCCAATTAATGGGATTCCGTGCCAACCAGCCCCGAGAGCAAGATATGGAAGGACAACTAGATAGGCCATGTGGTCTTTTTCTGTCATCATACTTCTATGTTTCTATGTTAACTACTTCCATGACAGAATCCACACAATCATCCTCCAGTTCCCCTCCTCTCCCTCTTCCCCCCCCCCCCCATTTCCCATTTCTCCCCTCGCCAAACTTCTGTCACCCTTTCTTCCTTCCCTCTGGTCTCTGACGAGGAAACGTCACTCCTTCTTTCTTCCTCCAAACCTACTACCTGCTCTTCTGACCCCTTCCCCACCTACCTCCTTAGCTCCATCTTTTCATCTCTCGTCCCTTCTATTTCTCATATTCTTAACCTCTCTCTCTCCACTGCAACCTTCCCTTCTGTTTTCAAGCATGCTGTGGTTACACCCCTCCTCAAAAAACCTTCACTTGATCCCACTTGTCCTTCTAATTATCGTCCCATCTCTCTCCTCCCTTTCGTCTCTAAACTACTTGAGCGTGCAGTCTATCACTGTTGTCTTGATTTCCTCTCCTCTCATACCTTCTTGGATCCTTTACAATCCGGCTTCCGTCTCCTACACTCCACTGAAACTGCTCTTACTAAGGTCTTGAATGATTTGTTCTTGGCAAAGTCCAAAGGCTTTTATTCTGTCCTCATTCTTCTTGATCTCTCTGCTGCCTTCGACACTGTTGACCATAACCACCTTCTTATCACCCTATCCTCACTTGGATTCAAAGACTCTGTACTATCTTGGTTCTCTTCCTATCTATCCCATCACTCTTTCAGTGTGTGCTTCGATGGCTCCTCCTCCTCCTCTTCAAACCCACTACCTGTAGGAGTTCCTCAGGGTTCCGTCTTAGGTCCACTCCTCTCTCCATACCCAATCCCTTGGCACCCTTATCTCTTCCCATGGCTTTCACTATCATCTCTATGCCGATGACTCTCAAATCTATCTTTCTGCACTTGTTATCTCTCCTGATATCCAGTCTAAGATCTCACTCTGCCTCTCTGACATCGCTGCCTGGATGTCCCACCGCCGCTTAAAACTGAACATGGCCAAAACTGAGTTTCTTATCTTTCCCCCGAATGCTTCCCCTCCTCTTTCCCCTTTCTCTCTCTCTGTTGATAACTCTGTACTCCTCCCTGTTTCTTCAGCACGTAACCTTGGTGTTATCTTCAATTCCTCTCTCTCTTTCACTTCACATATCCAGCTCATTGCTAAAACTTGTCATTTCTTTCTATAAAATATTTCCAAAATTCGCCCCTTCCTTTCTGTTGACACCACTAAGTTGATTGTCCACTCCTTAATCACCTCCCATCTTGATTATTGTAACATTCTCCTTGCCGGCCTCCCTGCAAGCCACCTCTTTCCTCTTCAGTCAATTCAACATTCCGCTGCTCGACTCATTTTCCGCCAGTCTCGATTTTCCCACATCACTCCTCTCCTCATGTCACTTCATTGGCTTCCCATCCGTCTCCGTATCCAATTTAAACTTCTCCTCTTGACCTATAAATGTATTCACTCTTCTGCCCCCCAGTACCTTTCATTTCTCATCTCTCCTTACACCCCCTCTCGGTTGCTTCGCTCTTCTAATAGTCTTCATTTATCTGTGCCCTTTACTTGTACTGCCAATTCCAGACTTCGCTCCTTCCAACTGGCAGTACCCTTTGCTTGGAATAGTCTTCCTATCTCTGTGCGCCAGGCTTCCTTCCTGGCCATTTTCAAAATCCCATCTCTTCACTATTGCTTTCCGTTCCTGTCTTACCCTATCTTGATCTCTCTATCAACATTTGCTTACTTTGTCCTGTAAATTTTTGTTATTTGTATTATGTAACTTATTTTGTTTTCTGTCTTATTAGATTGTGAGCTCTGATGAACAGGGACTGTCTCTCTTCTATGTTTGTACAGCGCTTCGTATGTTGCGGCGCTTTATAAGTCTTTAATAATAATAATTGCGCAGATAAGAGCTGAAATCTGCCATTGGTCAAACGAATCCTGGAAACATTCATGAGCTGGAACCAATCACAGTTGATGAGCGGGAGAAACTACCGGCAGACAGATGTATGAAACTTATAGATGGCTACAAGAAACATTTGGAGGCTGTCAACACTGCCAAGGGTTATCCAACCAAATATTAGTGAAGGGTGCCATTAATCCTGTCCAGGTCATAGTCTATTTTTATTCTTAGAAATTACTACGTCTAAGTTACACAGACATCTTTTTTTTTTTGTATACCTTTGAACATACTATTAAAACACTATGGGGACATACAGTTGGAATATTTCTAATTATTTCTCATGATATGGTACACAACATACCTACTGTAAAATGCAAGGGTGACATTAATATTGACCACAACTGGATGTAGAAATAAAGTTCAACAAACAAGCTAATTGGATTCATTCTCTTTCTTTGCTCTAGCTCTCCACGATTCCTGTGATCTTTCTTCCTTTTTACTCCTCCCTCTGTCTCTTCTCCTCCCCCTCAGTCTGTCTGCATCACACTATCTTCCCCCAGGCTGTCCCCCAACACACTCAAACACCTTCATTCTCTGGCATTCTAATCTCTTCCTCCTCCTCACTCCTTATCTTCTTTCCCCACTCGCCTCCTTACCTCTTCTGTATGGTTTAATTCTTTTCCTCCTCTCATAACAATATTCCTAAAAACATCTGTTAAAACTTAGGGGTTAACTGGTGCAATTTACAGCTGTTCGGCACCATGGTCTGGAGAGCTCCTCCAACCTGTTAACAAAAATAGCATGCCAGCAGACAATTGGACAGATCAAAATTATAGCATATTTCAAATTTTTAAACACTACTACTATTAATCATTTATATAGCGCTACAAGGCGTATACAATGCAGTACAGACACATAAAAGACGGTCCCCGCTCATCAGAGCTTACAATCTAATCAAATGCCAAAATGTATGTTTATCAAATATTTTACTGCAGTCACAGCATAGAAGAAAATGTTTGATATTTTGGACCCGCTTTCATTTTTAATGTATTAATTTTTTGAACCTTTTTTTAAATATAGAAAATGGGTTCCAAATAATAAATACAAAATTATTGTATTTTGCAATCAGAGCAGTTTACATAGAACAATAACACGGGAACATTTTACATTGAACAGGAATGTCAATTTGGGTAATTAAGCATGGTTGAACTATATTATATGATGGTGTATGTTTACTATGATGTCCTGTAGCACAAGAGTAAGCGGCTACGTGGAGTCGTCAGTTTATGATTGTTGAACATGTGCAGACTGTCCCTCTGGCCAAAATGAACAATTAACAGATATTAGACAAGCTAACACATTTGGAAACACAATACTAATGGTGATTTCAATTACCTAGTATTGACTGGATAAATGCCATGTCAGGATATGCTATGCAAGTTAAGTTCCTAGAGGACATGGAGTGGAGGAGTAGCCTAGTGGTTAGAGCACTGGCTTGGGCACCATGAGACCAGGGTTCAATTCCCACTAGCACTCCTTGTGGCCTTGAGAAAGTCACTTAACCCTCCATTACTTAGAAAAATCCAAGTTATCAACATCCCTGTTTAATGTACATTTACCAAGTTTAAGTTACAATGTAAACTGCTTTGATTGAAATGATAAAGCAATATAAAAAACTGTTAAATAAAATAAAATAAATAAATATTGTAACTGACTGCTTTATAGAGCATCTGGTTGCAAAACTGACAAGAGGGGGAACTGTTTTAGACTTAGGGGTATGTTTACTAAACTGTCTTAATGTTACCGGCGTTAGTTGCAGTCTTACTGTGACGAATGCCATATAAGGTAGTGGGCGTTCCGGTCTTAAGGTAGCATTTCAGGTTATCGTGCAATAAAGTCCGTTATCGCACGATAGAGGGAGCCGTGGCACATTAACGCGCGTTAGCCTTAATTAGGCGCGCTGACCTACAAACATAGCAACAGAGGTATAGCACAATGGTTAATACATTAACTGATGAAACAGGGGTCATGAGTTCAATCCTCCAGTGGGTTTAATGAGTAAGGCTGTCTGAGGCATTACCCTTTACTTTAAATCAGTGCTGTCTGAGGCATTTTCTTTTTTAATTTAAATTAGTGCTGCCAGCAAACACACCCTCACAGTGCCGTAACCTAAGGTGCCACATAAGGCGCCCTATAAGGCACTCCAGAGGGCACATTATAAAGTGCACTGTCCGCCAAGGCACCTTATAATGTTCCCTATAGGCGCCTTAAGGTTACAGCACTCTGAGGGTGTTTTTGTTGGCAGCACTAATTTAAATTAAAAAAGGAAATGTTTCAGACAGCCCTATCAAATAACACCACTGTGGGATCAAACCCATGACCTCTGCCTCCACAGTCAGTGAAGTAACCAGTGGGCTACATCTCTATAACTACTAACAAACCCCTGGCTGGCTACAGAAGGACT
Source organism: Ichthyophis bannanicus (assembly GCA_033557465.1). Classification (NCBI taxonomy): domain Eukaryota; kingdom Metazoa; phylum Chordata; class Amphibia; order Gymnophiona; family Ichthyophiidae; genus Ichthyophis; species Ichthyophis bannanicus. Next base: position 238,802,679 of record CM066041.1, read on the forward strand.
GCAGGTCACCACACAAACTGTCTGCTGTGGTTACCAGGATAGGGTTAACCCACCCGTACCCATGATGCACTGCACATGCAGATCAGCAGTCTACAGATAATCACAAGATGGGGTATGCACCCACACAGCATCTCGGCCTGGTAGGGGGAACTGACCGTGTGTGTTACTGGCACAGAGTAGGTACAGACCGTCACATTGTGCGGGTACTGTGCTCACCCTGAGGGCGAAGTGGGGCGCCCAGCACCAGGTCCGCAGCACCTAGCTTAGCTGAGATAGGCTATGCTGCAGGTTGCCATCAGTGCCAGTGCGTGATAGGTAGTCCTTGCAGACACACCTAGGATATACCTGTGTCCATCCGTATTTCCCAGTCATTGTGGACTATGATGCACCCAGAATAGTGCATATCCTGTGTGGGTGCCATGGTCACATGATTTAAATGAAGGGGGGTGTTTGGATCCATAAGCGGATTATGTAACACCACCCAACCCGCCCTCTGGGGCTCAGGGTGGGGACAGGATATCCCACCAACAGATCCACATTCTACATCCCTGCAATGGTGGCAGTAGAGGGGACCATCAACCCCATTCCTGCTGGAGAACAGGCACCCTACAGGGCAATCAATGCAGATCTGTATGCATCCATAAGACAATGGCAGACAGACAGTAGGCCTGGAAATGCTCAGCTGCCCCCCACCACTATCTGACATTCTCCAGCAGCGAGCACAGTGAGTCTCCAGCCGCTGCACCCTGCAAGGTGTTCCAGTCATACACATACTAACTGCAGACAGTCTGCTAGCTAATCCATAGTGCATGTTCCTGGAGGAGATGTGTGCACCCAAAACTGGGATGTGAGCACACCCACCAAGCAGATAAGTCAGTGATTTGGCCCCAGAAAAGACAACCCATAAATATCATTTGAGAGAAATATTATATAGCACTATAGGGGAACCTAGCCATGCTGTGGTCACTGCTCAGTCAGGGTGTGGTCACTGCTCAGTCAGGGTGAGAGTCAGGGTGAGAGCCATGCTGTAGCCACCCTGTCTGTACAAGTGGTGGCCGGGCACTACAATGTCCCAGCCATTTTCCTATGCCCTGTGCAGATGCATCCTGCCCAGGCCACCCTGTCCGGGCCATACCCACAGTACCTTGCTCCTCATTATGCACATTGGCAGGCTAACACTGGAAATAGTGCAAGCAGTGTGGGCTGAGTAAGGTGTAGGCAGCCGCAACACACTGGATAGACAGACACACACTCCCACACCTATGCCAGCATTGTGCAAATATAGAGGCTTTTGGCAGCCCTGGCCACCACACCAGTCCTGGGCACAGTGCAGGCATGGCTATGGTACGCAATACTGTTGGGGTCACTCCCCGGGGTGGTAAACACTGTCAGAAACCAAAACTGAAACACACTCCACAGATATCAGAAAAGTTGCTATGATGCAGCTCTATCAGCAAATTGTGCTTAACTTAGGAATTTTTATATGCCATTAATCATAACAACCTTTTGATATATGTGTAACATATTCCCAAGTTTAGGGCGGCATTGCTAAGGTATGCAAGTGCTAGTATTGGGAGATGCTGCTGCGTGCAGGGTCCAATAGCCTGACTCTCCATGAGGCTTTGGATAGTGGAGCCCGTGGGTGTTTATGCCCCTGTTGGCCGCTGCTCTAGGGCAGAGGTTCCCAACTCCAGTCCTGGTGGGCCAAACACTGTTCAGGTTTTCATGCTATCCCTAATGAATATGCATGAGATACATTTGAATACAATGGGGGCGGCACATACTAATGCAGCACAGGCATATTTATTAGGGACAGCATGAAACCTGAATGGTGTTTGGCCCTCCAGGACTGCAGTTGGGGAAACTCTGCTCTAGGTATTGCACATGTTTTTGGTGTCTGTGCTCTGTAGGGTAAAATATAGGTGTTTCAGGCATGTTTATTTTATCTGCAATAAAGGTTCTGTCTTAATTACCATGGTTTAGTACTGGGTAAAATATGGGGAAAGGGTTGGCAGGAGCCACAGCTAGGACTTGAACTTGTGACCTTCTGCTCCTGAACACACTGGCTGTGTGTACTGCACCACACTGTTGCCACAGGGGCAGTTTATTCCCTGTGGATACCATGACTGTTCGTCAGACAGACCCTGTCTGTTGCATTGCATGGCACCCACCTAAATGGGGCTAGGCCATGGTCTGCTGTGGGCAGATGCCACTGCCCCCTCTGCCACCAGCACCCCTCTGCCACCATGCTGCCATGCCATTATGCCGGTGGTGCTGGTGGTGCGCAGTCCCAGGCCATCCAGTATGCTGGTAGGCAGCTGCCTATGGTGTGGGTTCTCGGGTAGGGGTGCCTACATGGACATGCGCGCTTCCCCCCCACCCCCGCACTGCCTGCCAATGTTATGTGCCCTTGGGGGTATCTGCTGGGTAATCTCCCCTGAGACTCTGTGGGACACACACTCGTGCCCATGTTGGACCCTCATCAGTTGCTGTCTTGCTGCTTTACAGTTTCGGCATTCCTATGTGCCACCTAGGCATCTGCCTAGCCCGCACTGTGCCCCAGCTGGACCACAGCATCTGCCGCCTGCAGCCCCCTGTATCCCATTTACAGCATCAGTACAGTTGCCGTTTCCTACGTGCCCACTCTGCTGTTGCTGCACATCTGCACACCATAACAAACCTGCCCAGTCTAAACGACAGAAACCCTGATCAGCGCTATTTCAATGTGGGATCATTCACTTTGTAGGGGGACAGAGCATAGACCTTTCCAAACATGATATCTTAATTTATACGCTTTGTCAGTAGTGTTGCTTTATGTTTATCATTAATATCACTATTGGCCAGCTTGGTTATTGGGATTTTAGATGTGGTTCTGGTCCTTTTATATGTTTATTTGCCTTTTTGGTCCCTGCACATGTATCACAACTATCACTTTCTGGGTTTCCCTGCTTTGCGGCACATTGCTGACTGAAATGGTTTCTCTTTCCTGCAAATGTGCCGTAACGCGAGAGTTTCACTGGCGTTAGTGTTCAGACCCGGATTTCACAGCATTAGTGTGCCTGGAGCTTCTCCCCTCCCACTCTTCGCCCATTGACCCCTTCTCTCCGCCCTCTGGGAAGCCTTACTCCATCCTTCAGACCCGGATTTCACAGTTTTAGTGTGCCTTAACGCCACCACTGCGTTATCGCACGATAAGTGACGTTATCGCACGATAATGTCACTTATCGCTCGATAATACCACCGCTGCGATGTTAAGATGGTTAAGTAAACAGGAAGAGTGTCTATCTCTCCCTCATCTATCTCCTCCCCTTGGGATTCTTCCTCTCCCTCAGGCTCCTCCATGCTTTCTGCTGACATCTTCCCCACCCCTGAGGTTCCGGCTTGAGACTGGGTGAACACTAAGCCTGTTCTGGTGCTCAAATCTTTTACCAGCCCCTTATAAAAGGGAGGCCAGTCCTTACCCAGGACGATGTCTCTTGGCAGTTTTGGGACTATGGCTACCTTTACTTCTTTTTCCATGCCTAAGCCTCGCACAGATATTCTACGTAGGGGATAAGGTACAAATGCGCTGTGCACGTACCTTATGCGCACCTGGCCTTCTGCTTGACTCGGGGCTGACTGACGGCGCTCCTCAATGGCTTCCCAGAGCTTGCGTGAAACCATGCTCTGGTCAGCCCCCGAGTCAAGTAGTGCCAGTGCTTCAATACCTTCTACCTGGACTTGTAGAAGGAATCCCTCCTGGCTTGGTTCCTCGGCTCCAGACACAAGGACCGTTCTTTCAGTGCAGTTCCTCTGAAAATGCCCTGTTTTTCCACAGGCATAACACTTCCCTTTAGGTACAAACAAAACACTGTCATTATCATGTTTCTCATCAACATTAGACATTTTAGCATTAAACATGTTACCCTTTGAACATTTACCCTTTTTGCTAAAACTCGCCATACCAGCTGCTCTCAACACACCTACCCCTGAGGTGTCAGCCATCTCTGCTTCAAAATATATTTCTGCAAGATTGGCTGCCTCATCAGTGGTTCGGCAGTTCTGGAGTGTCAGAAAAGTTTTCACTTCAGTAGGGACAGCCTGCATAAACTGTTCTAAAACAATTATATCAACTACTGCCTCTAGTGTTCTCTCTTCCGGAGTCAACCACTTTCCGGCTAGACTCTTTAGTCTTTGAGACAGGGCCTTAGGGGTCTCCCGAGGCTTTATCCTAGCCTCCCTAAACATTCTTCTATAATGTACAGGAGTTAACCCTAGCCTGTCTTTGACTGCTCTTTTTACCTCTGCATAGTCAGAGGCAAGGACAGCAGACATAGCCTTATAGGCAGATAGGGCTTCGCCCGTGAGCGACATTGCGAAGCGGGTTGCTCACTGCTCTACAGGCCACTTTAACGCTCCCGCTATACGCTCAAAGGCGTCTATGAAATCGTCAAGATTATCATAGGGATTCAATTGTCCCAGTGTAAATGCACTGTGAGAGTTCAGTCCTACCCCCTGAACTATAGAGGGGATGGCAGCTCCTGCATCCAGCGGCTTCTTTAGGAGTGCCTCCATTGTGTCCATGAGCGGCTTCTGCTGTTCCCTCATGATTATTGCATTCTGCTCCTGGAGATACCGGACCAATTCAACCTGCTTGTCCCATTGTGCCTGCATCCAGCGCATGACGTCCTGCGGATCCATCCTCGGAGTCTGCGTCCCTGTGGAGAGAAAGCAAAGAAAAAGGCCACAAAGTACGGCACTGCGATTCTTTTTCCCCGTCTATTTCTCTGTGTGCCCACCAGCTCCCCCTTTCTCACCCGTGTCCTCCTACACTTGCCCTAGGTAAGCTTTACCTGAGCCTTCGTGTAGATTCCAGCCTGTGAGAAAGGTTACTGCGTCAGCACCACCTGGCCAATCTGCCAGCGAGAAATTGTCCCTGACGACTCTCCCGGTCTGGAAGCAGTCTTCTCCAGTGGCAAGTAGTTTCTTTAGTAATGTCCTTTATTCCTTAAGGCCAAAAATCCAATAAACTACGCCATTTGTCACCCACCTATAGGTTCCCAGAGACTAAAAGCATGGGAGCTACAGTGGGGCCTCTTCTTAAACAGCGGGGGTTGGTATCAAGAAGGTATTGAAATGCCCCCTGGGAACTGTAGTCCCACAAGCTACTATAAGAATGTAGTTGTAGATGAGAAGCAAGGCTTTAAAGAGAGGACTTTTTATTTTCCCTTCCCAGGTGAATTTTCAGCACATTGGAACAAAAGACAAAAGACCATACTTCTGGTATAAAAATAAAGGTAAACTACTGGAACAAAATTAATGCTTGTATCTTCAGCTTGGCAATAAACAAAAGGTAATTCAAACAGTCCTTTTTCCTGAACAAGCAAGTTTCTTCACTGCTGTTTTCCTTAAACAGATTTTCTGTAGCCACTTCAACACAATGAAGAAATCTCATCAGAAATTATTAACGTACAATCCATGCAAGACTCAGAAGATGTTTCCTCACAGAAATCACACTGCATTTATTCACATGCTTCTTAGGCTATTTTTAAACAGTCCCTCTTCTCGGTTAAGAGAGCTCCCCTCCTCCTCTCTGTTAGAGTAAAATGGGAGGTTACCACACACAGTAGAGTTTCCTTCCTGAGAGCCACACACTCTTGGATAAGTGTAGGTAAAACTCTTACTTTCAGCTTCCCTTATACTAGAAGGAATAAGCCTACCTTCTGGCTTAGTTCTCACGGAGCTTCTGGGTACAGGGAACTTAACGGAGCTTTTCCAAGATGAAAGCCTCTCACTGCCTTTCTCTTTCTGCTTTCTTTTGGGCACAAAAGTATCCTCAAGATAAAAACTTTTGCCCTCCTTGTACCTGTTGCTAGGAAGATTCTTTCCCACAGCTTTTCTCAGCCTGGTTCCAGAAATACCTTTGTGGCAAAGTCCACTGGGCTTTTGTTCTCTTGTGCACTGCTCTCTGAAGCAAATCCCTGGTATTCTCTCCTGGGTTTCTTCCTCTAGAACTTTGTGTAAGACTCCGTGTGAAGCTCTGGCTCCCTGTCCAACTCTCTGATCAGCTCTCCAATCAGTTCTGCAATCAGCTCTCCTCCCGGCTTTGCAATCGGCTCTCCAATCGGCTCTGACTCTAACCTCCGGTGAGTGAATTTTAACTGCGTCACTCTTGGTGTTTCCTTGAGCCCCGCCTCCTCCCAGCTGTCCCTCATTACCTAATGGGCTGTGAGGTAACCTACTGCTTGGGCGTGCTCTCACACCTGGTAATTCAGTTTGAGTACGTTGCCTATAGCAACTCTGATCCATGTGCTGCTCTAGCCTGTCATTATTAGAACTGTTCTGCTCAATTTTTCCTATTTCCATAGGCACTGGCTGAGCCACCTCATGACAATATCCAGCCTGATCTATGCAGATGATGTCTTGTTGTTCACCCCAATCAAAATTATACATCCTGACCTCTCCTCACTAATAGATTGCTTCAACGCAATCACTGACTGGCTCCTAACCCAGAATCTACGCATAAACTTTAAGAAAACCAAGGTCTTATTCATCACCAAGAACAAGAACTTCTCTCCCCCCACTACCTTGAAGGTGTGTGATGCAGAGCTCCCATGTAAATCTGTGATACGCTACCTGGGTGTCTCACTCGACCAACAGCTCAACTTCAAAGAACACATAAAGAAGACCACCAAGTCCATTTATAATAAAATCGTGACGTTAAGGCACCTAAGACCTCTACTAGCCCCAGACGATTTCAGAACAATATTCCAGATGCTTGTAACTCCACATTTTGATTATACCAACATCATCCTGCACGGCCTTCCGAAGAGCACCCTCAATCCACTGCAGATGGCAATGAATGCAGCAGCCCGCATCCTCTGTGGCATATCCAGAAGAGATCACATCACGCCCATACTTAAGGAATTACATTGGCTACCGTTACACAGCAGGATCACCTACAAGGCACTACTCCTAACTTTTAAAGCAATTAACCAGTTATCCCCCTCATCCCTCTCTGCACTCCTCACCATCACCCCCAAAAACAGCTGAGAAGGTCAATAGCTGCCAATTCGCTGACTATACTACTTGAGTCTACAAAATGCACTCAAACAACCAGGAACAGAGCCTTTGCATTCTATGCCCCGAAGTGCTGGAATAACCTCCCACCACATATCCGATCAATCAGAGACCTTTCGCAGTTCAGAAAAGCCCTTAAGCATCACTTATTCCTCCTTCACTTTGCCCACCCTAACCTAACACAACCACTCCCCACACCTCAACTCACTCATGCAGCCTCTGACACTCCAACTGTAGCAGCAGATAAGCATGCAATAAATAAAACCAGGAGTCTTTTCAAGGATCCAAGCCAGTTTAATGTGCACAGGCTCAAGCAATAATCAAATTCAAAATGGCTGAGCAATGGTTTCTAGCAAAACAACAACTTTTATACCGTTCTTCTCCATTCTAGACATAGGCAAACTTTTCATTGGTCCCAGTAACCCCTCTCACCCATCTATTGGTCCCGGTACCATTACGTAGCTATCCAATGGGGACCCTTGACTGGGCTCAGCACCTGGTTGCCCCCCTTCCAGTCCCAATTACAATGGTCAGTTCACTAACTTTGATACTTCTCTCCTCCAAGGTCGCTATCCAGCTGGAATATGTGGGAAAGCAGGGCACTGTAACCTTGCTTTCTGCAGAGTTAATTAATTCCATAGAAGCTGTGCTCTCTTATCAGTACCAATTAGACTTGTTTTTCTATATTTTCTAAGTTTCGATTCTGCTTAGCTATACTAAATTGTGTTCAGTTAAGTTTCAATTCTACGGTGTCATCATTCAGGGGGGTTTTCATTCCTCTGGGCCTAACTACAGGCTTCATTTACAGATCAAGCTGCTTAGGCCTGTCTGTTTAGTTCAATTAGCATAGATCATAGGCCTTCGCCTACCACATTCCCCCCTTTGATTATTCTCACCCGCAAGTGAGAAAGGGTGAGAATCAAATCACATAATACTAGGTAAAGGTATCACTCTGTAGTATAGGGTAGTAGTTTCACATAGCTGGTAGCTTTGTAGCTGCCTTATGCTCTACAGTGTTAATAACTGAAGTTATCATTCGCAAGCAAAGTGGCAAGAAACAAGGGAGCAACAAGCAGATAGTCAAAGTCCATAGTTTGGCAAGAGTGGGAAAAAGAACCAAAAGAATTAGAAGGTTCAGGAGCATTTATGCCGGACCACCAAGATGTCTTCTTTGTTGTGCTGTTGTAAAACTTCTGATTTAGACAGTCCAGCTGTCTGATCTTCATAGTAAGTTGTGGTCCGGTCCGAACAAAACACAAACTGTCAACAATGGGGTGGGCCAATACCCACTCACTAGTAGTATTATGTAAATCAGTCTGATTGTAGGGGATGGAGTAATTCAGTTCTTGCGTCTCCCAGGGCCACTGATCTCCCATCTTAGTTCCTCCACAAAAGAAACAGTCAGAAGTGTGGAGACTAGATGCTATTGCTCCAGCAAGTTCAAGAAACAAGTTCTGGGAGGCATGAGGAGTTGCAACGGTGGCTTGCATAGCCTTGTAGAAAGTCAAGATCTAGAACAACTTTTGGATCGGAGAGTATACCAATGCAAGTATAGGAAGAATGATAAAACAAGGTCTGAGTGACCTTCGGTCCAGTTCATGTTGTACTTATACAGGCTGCCCAGGGAGGTAAGGCAAAAGTCATCTCAAAGCACCCCAAGGCTGCTGCCAGAATAAAGCAATAATAAGGATTCATAATGAGCACAGTCTCTGGAAAATTGGTGGAACTGTCGACTTCCACAACAGATAACAGATGTAGGGTTGATTGTAGATCCTCAAGCTTCTGCCGTACGTAGACCTACCAGCTTTGTGGCAGAAGTAGGGCTGTAGATTCCAAAGTATCACTGTCCTCTGGGATGTCTCAATTTCTTACAATATCATAGCATAGTCTCTTAGGCTATTATTGCTTCCTTAGAGCAGTTCACTCTTTAGGAGATCAAAACAGTCTTTTCAGAGTATTTAAACACAGTCTCTTAGAAGATTCAATTTCTTAACACAACACAGTCTCTTTCTGATGATTGCAGTTTTTCTCCAGATGCGAGGCTTACCTTCAGATAAACAGATAGTCTTGAAATAGTGCAGTTTCTAAGGGACCAATAAGTCTTAGGTCCGTGGTTGTTGTCATAGGGTGAGGTGCAATGGAGTCTCAGGATGCTGTACAGTAGTCCAGTGATCAGGTTCAAGAGCAGCTGCTGGCTTCACTTGATTATGATGGATCCAAGGTTCAAATTCTGCGACTTTTACTGCAGTTGGAGTTGACAGGATGACGACATAGGGTCCCTTCCAATGCGGGGCTAACAGTGTCTTTCTCCACTCTATGATCCACACCGAGACTCCAGGCTTGAGAGGATGCAGGGGTTCAGACAAATTGATGAGTAATCGATTTTGTACCCAGGTATGAAGACTCTGCAAAACAGAACTTAAAACCAATAGTTCATGTCTAATAATTTCAGATCCTATCTGTCTCATATCTCCTTTTATTTCCTATACAATAGGCAGGGGTTGCCCATACAGAATCTCAAAAAGGGGAAACTCCTAAAGACTTAACAGGGGCTAAGTATATCCTAAGAAGGGCTATGGGAAGAACCTGGGGCCACTTCAGGTAAACCTCTTGGCAAAGTTTGGACAACTGAGATTTCAGGGTTCTATTCATACTTTTCCTAAATTCTGAGATCTATAGGCAGTATGTATCTGTTAATATCAATATCTTGGGGCTATACTTAATGGACTTGCTTCCTAAGGTTATCCACCCTCATTCTTTGTACAGGGCCCCATATGCATGCAAGGTTGTAAGGGCATACTTGGAATCTGGGTACACATTTAGACAGGGCTCTTTTCCTATTGTTAGTGCTCTAGTGAGGGCTATCAGTTCAGCTTTCTGTGGTGAAGTTTCTGGGGCCAGGGCTGAGGACTCAACTACCAAATCAGGGGTCACCACTGCATATCTAGCACAACAATGTCCATTGATGATGAAACTGCCTTCAGCCACAAAGAAAGTCTGTTCAGGGTTCTCCAGAGGGACATCAGTCAAATCCAGGCGGCTTGAGAATACAGTGTCCATAATTTCTAAACAGTCATGATCAGGGGGTCAAGACCAACTGGTAACAACATAACAGGATTCAAAGCTTGACTGACCTTCAATTGGAGCTGGGGTTTTCACACAACATACTCTAATACTTCAACATTCATAGATTTGTTAGCTAGTAGTTTCCTTTGTATTTCATATTGGTTAGAACAGAGTGTGGTACAGTAACTTGAAGATTCTGTCTCAAAGGGATTTTTCTTTTAGTTTTTGCTTACTAGGAAGGCTGTAGCTGTAACAGCTTCTCAAATAAGGTCCAAGAGATTGAGTCAACACTCCTAGAACATTTCCTTGTGACTCATGAACATAGAGACTGAAAGGTTTTCTGGACATCTGATAGACCCAGAATTGGTGACAACATCAGAGTGTTTTTTTTCAAAGATCAAAAGGCTGCATCCTGTTCAAGTCCCCATTCCAATGCAGACTTTTCCATTCCTTTGATAGCTTGATACAACGGTTTTGCTAGCAGCGCAAAATTGGGGATCCATATACAACATACTTTGTGGCACCCAAGAAGGCTCTCACTTGCCTCCTGGTGGTTGGAGTAGGAATACTGCATACAGCTGCTTTGCGTTCTGGTAAGGGTCCCAGGCGTCGAATTCCATTGGACAACGGGAATCCTAGGTATTTAACTTGTTGGACATAATTGCACCTTGGCTCTTGAGACTTTGTATCCAGCCTCATTAAAAAGGTGCAAGAGTTCACTGGTGGCTTGTAGACATTCACTTTCTGAGTTGGTGGTTATAAGCAAGTTGTCCACATATTGCAGTAGAATTCTTTCTCCTGGAATTACTGGATGACTTGTCAAATCTTTTGCTGAGTGAGGCAAGTTCTTGAATCCTTGAGGTAATCTTGTCCAGGTGAGTTGGCCCCGCCTCCTTGTAGTGGGGTCTTGGGCTAAGCGTATGCAGAAAAAGGCATCTTTTTAAGTCCAGAATGATGAAATGTATAGCTTCAGCAGAGATCAGTTCCAAGAGAATATAAGGATTTTGGTACCACTGGTTGTATAGTTTCAGCTGCATCATTCATTCTTCTTAGATCCTGCACTGGGCGGTAGCCACCTGTCCCAGGCTTCTTGACTGGCTTGAGGGTGACAATGACAGGGGCTATGTTCTTTGCTAGGCCAGGTGGATTATCTTCTGCCCATACTCCAGGTGGGGCTATAAGGTTGGTAGGTATACAGGAACTTGTTGACTTGACTGGAGGTGTGCTATAGAACCGCCACTCCTCTTCTCGGGGAACAGTCAGCACCATCAATCCAGCAGGTTTTGGGTTTACAGTCATTTGCATTTCTCCCTCTTCAGCAAAGGATATCTGTGCCTGAAGCTTTGCAAGCAGATCTCGGCTCCAAAAATGGAATAGGGCATTCAGGCATATACAGGAACTGGTACATTATTATTTTTTTTTTCCTAGTTCACACATGCGGTTCTGCAGAAAAGGCTTTGCGGACTTAGCCCCAGTAGCTCTGATAATGGTGATGCATCTGGCCTAGTCTTTATCCATGCTGTAGCCCTCTTTAGCTGCCACTTACTCTATAGCTACTTCCTTCTCCTACTAGAACATTGTGCTTGGTTTATTGTTTTATGACTCTGCAATCAAGTACTCCCTCCTCCCCTCCTGGGGAGGAGTCAAGATACGGGCATTCACTTCTCTAATGTCCTTCTCCTCTGTAATGGGCGCACTCACACCCAGTTTTTCACTTCCTCTGCTCCTTTGATTAGGAAACCCTCCTCCACATCATTCAACTAAAGCATCAGCAAGAAGATCTGTTCTCTTCTCCATTTTTTACATTACTTTCTCTATCACATTTATCTCCACAATTCACAGACATTCTGAACAACTTAATCGCGCTATATTCATGCCCGCAAATCCATCCAGTTTCATTTCTGTTTTTATATCTCTCTGGGACTGACTGACAAATCGTAAATTCTCCTGGGGCTGCTGGATCACATGGGGTACATAGTGAGGGCTGTCTGAATAACACTGTTTATTTGTTCAATTAAATCCTAAAGCTTTGAGGGAAAGGCACGTAAACAAGTCTGGTCAGCTGGCTAGTGCAAAGCTGGACCTAGTGCAATGGGATTAAGATTACGTGACCCTCTCTCTCACTGGTAGTTATACTTCTCCTGCTGCGGAGGTGACTTGTGACATTTGCAGGGAGGTATTCCCCCTCCTCCCCTTGCTCCAGGCTCACACTGTTTCTCCTAGCAACGCTCTATCCGGGAGGTGGTTTTTTTTTTATTTTTTTATGTTCTACTTCTCTGCTGTGGGCACATTAGTTCACGCCTACCGGGGGGTGACATCATCGGTGGACAGGGCTCCATCCCCCCCTTAAGCACTCTGAACGGAGCTACTTACAGAGAGAGAGAGAGTGACGAGACAGGATATCTAGAGATTCTGGGGCAAAATATGGTGAACTAAGGAAATATGGGCAACTAGCAGAAGCCACTCCCTTTCACATAGCATTCCTGATTGGGACAGAGACATTTGATTACCATAGTCTTCAGTAAATCCCTTACTGAAATTCTTGATCATACTTGAAAAGACACTTATTAAAAAAAACCTTATTACCGTAAACATAAGCTTAAATTGAGCACAGACATACAATTTAGATACAGTTCTTAAAATATCTTATAGAGAGAACTATAGCTATCTGTTACGTATGACTAGAATAAAAATACTTAGCAACTAGCTGCCAGCCGTAATCAGCATGTCTCTGCAAAATAAATTATTATTTTTTTAGTTCAGAAAGCAAATATTCAAAAGACATTCCGGATATTTTTCATAAAGTACAGTACACCTTTCCCTTTTTTCAAATACGGAAAAACAGATGAATTTTTCTTAAAAGCCAATATTGTAAAGGTCAGTGTAGCTAACTGATTTGTTCATTAGTAATTAGTACAGAGTTTAACAATTCAAAGTAATTACCTTAAATCGTACAGTTTGGGGAAGCATGCATTCAAATGACTTATACTTGTTCATAAAAAGGTTGGTGCAAACACTCCGCAAGATAAACTTTTTTTTTAAAACTTTGATTGAATGAATCCTTTATTTTAAATAAACGGGAGACCTCTCAACCGAGAGTTGCTGTCTCTTAAAACACATTTTTTTCCCTTCTCTGCAAGCTACACCCCTCTGCTCGCTGGGAAACAACTGAACTGTGCTCATAAAAAGAGACTTCTCATTCACACGCACAGAAAGATGCCAGAAAAAACAATTTAAATCAGTGTCAAGTCGTGATCTAATAATTACTTTGTAGATCAAAGGAAAAACAAAAACAGTTCTCTATCATTTCCTATTTAAACTATTACAGTGCTTACTGAAAATTTGAACATACAGCCGACAGAAATTCTTCTCACTTGGTCCGCAACCCGTAAGGGATTAATACAAACTTAACCCTTTTCAGGCTAAGCCCAAAAACTATCGGGACCCACAATCCTGACTAAACATTCTTATTAAATGATATATAAATGATATATAATACATAACCATAGCAGAAGGAACATTACTATTAAAAACATATTGAATAATACAGGTACAATTGTCCTGAAATAAGCACAAACTAACAGCATTGAGATTTAAGCCTGCACAGGGTTAGAAAGACACTGTACATTCTTTCCTCCAGACACGCCCCCTGTCAGTTTTTCACTGTGCAGTAGGAAAGCGAACTGGGGAGACCAGCTTTTTGATTTCTAAAGTGTCTCTAGGTGTTTTGCGTCTTCTTTCTGCTTTATTAATACACTTTCTTAATCAGTGAACTGTCACAAATTACTCAACAGAATAATCTCACATTTATAACAGAAGGGAAACTTGTGGTTTCAACAGAGAACAAAAAAAACAGATACACAGTAGGGCAGACAATACACATCAAACGCTTCACAATCATGCTAGCAACATATCCCAAAAAACCCAGTCCTGTCTGTTCTGACTAGGCTGAATCATGATTTTTTTTAACAGCTGTACCTCGCGAATACTCATGCAAGGATTTTCAAACAAATTTTTCCCCACGCATACTCATGTAGGGACCTCGCGAATACGCATATGAGGTTGACTTAAGTCTTACCAAACAAGAAGGACGATGGCTTCGCCTTGCGCATACTCATGCAAGGGTAATAGGACCGTCCTTGAGAGGGGATCAGTGCTCTCATTACCAAATTCCAAGTTCCAAGTTCTCGAGATTACAAGTTACAAGTTTCAAATTCTTACCAAAGTTTCACAAGTTTCAAACTGCAGTTCTAACTCATCTGTCTAGACAGGTTTTCAAAACTATATTTACCGGATCCGGTCCCCGATACTTCACTAGCTTCTGAGTTGGATCCTGGACTCCCCCGGGTCGGAGGTGTTGGCCAGCTGGACCCAGTGCCTGCCGAGGCCAGACAGAACCCCCTCCGATACAAGAGGATCGGTGGGCCCAGGGAAATTCCCCTGCGTCGGATTGGCATGGTTCCAACCGGACCAAACCTCAAGGCGAATTACGTGGATTTATTCACTTGAACACCATCCACCACTCGCACTTCCAGGCCGACGCACCAAGAAATGTAGCAGCAGATAAGCATGCAATAAATAAAACCAGGAGTCTTTTCAAGGATCCAAGCCAGTTTAATGTGCACAGGCTCAAGCAATAATCAAATTCAAAATGGCTGAGCAATGGTTTCTAGCAAAACAACAACTTTTATACCGTTCTTCTCCATTCTAGACATAGGCAAACTTTTCATTGGTCCCAGTAACCCCTCTCACCCATCTATTGGTCCCGGTACCATTACGTAGCTATCCAATGGGGACCCTTGACTGGGCTCAGCACCTGGTTGCCCCCCTTCCAGTCCCAATTACAATGGTCAGTTCACTAACTTTGATACTTCTCTCCTCCAAGGTCGCTATCCAGCTGGAATATGTGGGAAAGCAGGGCACTGTAACCTTGCTTTCTGCAGAGTTAATTAGTTCCATAGAAGCTGTGCTCTCTTATCAGTACCAATTAGACTTGTTTTTCTATATTTTCTAAGTTTCGATTCTGCTTAGCTATACTAAATTGTGTTCAGTTAAGTTTCAATTCTACGGTGTCATCATTCAGGGGGGTTTTCATTCCTCTGGGCCTAACTACAGGCTTCATTTACAAATCAAGCTGCTTAGGCCTGTCTGTTTAGTTCAATTAGCATAGATCATAGGCCTTCGCCTACCACACAACAACCTAATTCACGGCGAAGTACACAATAGATCCGCCCGTCAGGCACACTCACAACGATCATAGATTATAAGGTCTTTTGCATTATGATTACCAACTTGTAATATAAACTGTAATAGTTTCACAACAACCACTGTTGTTTACGTGTATATAGTTACCCTTGTTACAGTCCCAAGTTACCGATCCTTTTACAATGTAAGCATAAGATCTTTTGTTCTGATGCAAAATTTTTGTTGTGTGTAAACCGCACTGATATTGAAAAGCGCGGTATAAAAGAGCCTGTAAGTAAAATAAATAAATAAATAATAATGGCTTATAGACTTTCCTCCAGGAACTTGTCCAAACCTTTTTTAAACCCAGCTACATGAGGTCACATGATGCAGTGAGCCGAGCAAGATGTCTTGATCTCAGCTGCAGGGCTTCTCGCCCAAACTCGCCTCATATCTTTTCAATTGGCCTCTCCAACATAACCATTCTTGAGTAGTGGATCCAACAGCTCAACTTTACCTCTGCCGCCTATCTTGAAGTAGCTGAGCGGTGAATGGCGGTGAAGGTAGCCTGCTGAGACAAAACTCACATGCAGGAAGCTAAGATGGCCACCGTGTCGCCCGCTCCCTCACAGGGAGCGGAGGGCTCGTCTGTGGTGGCGGAGGTCTCCCTGGCCATAGTGAAAGCACTTGAGGAGCAGTTTCAGGCCCTGACGGACCAAATGACTCAAGTAGTCTAGGCAGTTTCTGATTTTAATGGACACATTATGCAAGTGAAACAGCGGGTGTCAGACACAGAGGATGCTCAGCAATCCCAGGCAGCTGATATTAGGCACTTGGAAGACCTAGTTCGCCAGCACGAGGAGAAACGCGATGATCTTGAGAATAGAGGATGATGGAAGAGCATCAGATTCATAGGGATAGAAGAGACGGTAAAAGACAATAAATGTAGCTCCCTCTTAATTTAAAGCTGGGGAGCAAATGGGCAAAATATAAATTAAAAGGGTCCATCAGCTTGGCCCATATTGAGACAACAATCCTCGGCCTTGGGTGGTGCTGGTGCGCTTCCACGACTTTGCCCAGAAAGAAGCAGTTCTGCGGGCTGCCAGGGAATCGCGTAGTAACAACACAAATGGAAACGTCGGCATCCTGATCTTTCAGGATTACTCCATGGCTGAGTTGCAGATGCTGGGAATATTCACCACTCTGTAAGCAACTACTGGTACGTAATATATGATTCTCATTGCTGTATCCTGCAAATCTGCATATCAGGGACAAACCCGCCGCTACACTAGGAGGCCCAAACATTTCTGAACACTTTTCTACCAGACACATGAGGCTAACGAGAACCTTAGAACACTATGAGGTCTGGAGAAGAGGACTTTAGCATCTATGTCAGTGCAGTTGGGGCCCATAATGAATGATGGCGGAGAGCAGAAACAACCAGAGGACTTGGAAGGTAATGGCCCTGACAGGGTTCTGGCACTTGGGGTTGCCTTCGCCCCATCCTGATGTGGAGGGGAAGCGGGGGCAGGACTCTACTGTACAACATCAGGCCCACCATCTGATTAAAGGACCTCCTCATAGGTTATACATTTTGTTATGTATTGAGTTCGGTATTGGGGGGACAGTTATATAGAAACATAGAAACATGATGACAGAAAAAGACCACATGGCCTATCTAGTCTGTCCTTCCATAACAACAACTACAACAGTCCACTTTTTACCTTTAGAGATCCTCTGTGTTGGTCCCATGCTTTTTTGAATTCAGTTACTGTCCTCATCTCTACCACCTCCACTGGGAGACTATTCCATGGATCCACTACTCTTTCTGTAAAGAAATATTTCCGCATATCACTCCTGAATCTATCTCCCTTCACCCTCATCCCATGTCCCCTCGTAGCAGAACTTGCTTTCAATTGAAAGAGGCTCTCTCCCTGAACATTTATGCCATGGAGGTATTTAAACCAATACGAGTTGCTGTACCGTTGAGTTACATGTACTAGTTAACAGCATGCAAGTAGGCTTAGGGGATATTGACCATGCTGGCTGGAAACTTGCTTTGTTAGGTGTTGTTTTCGTGGTGTTGCTGTCTTCCTTAATGCACCATTGCTACTACAGATGGTAATCTTAAGAATAGTGGTATAAGGATTACATTCACCATTTACTCTAGTTTAAGTATAGGGGCGATAGACACGGGAGATATTGGGAGAGAGGGTAGGCACTATGGTGGGGCCTCAAGTACCAGCGTGGTAGGCACATGAGAATAGTAGAGGGACAGGGGATGGAACCTATCGACCCAGAGAGAGATCTAGTTTAGCTTAGGCATTTATTTAGAGGTGTAAGCCCACAAGAGTAGAAGAATTTCCTGGGATGACTGGGTCTTGGGGGATGCGGCAGGGAGGGTGGGAAGCCTCTATGCCACAAAGGCCTTACATAACTCCAAGGGAGTTAAGCTGCGAATTAAGAAGGGGGGGGGCGAGAAGATGGAGGAGTGGGGTGGGGGGACGGGGTCTCTGTTAACAACATTGTTATTAGAGAAGGGTGGGAGAGGATAACACACTATAGTATTTTTGGTTATATCATGAGGAGGGTACATTTCCATACAGGTGTTCATGTTGGGGGGAGGTATGCGGATGAGTGGTCTAGGCTGAGTGACCACCCTCCTTGTAATGCGATATATTTGCATTGAGGGGATTTGGAATTCAGGGGTAACATGAGCCAAAACGTGACTCGCATAGTCTCCTGGAATGGCATTGGGAGTCTGCTCAAGCGATATAAGGTGCTTCGCTCCCCAAGAGATTAACACACTGATGTTGCGCTGCTCCAAGAAACACACATGTCGGCAGCAGAACACAACAAATTGCAGCGTTGGTGGGTGAGGGTGGTGTATGGGGCATCATCTGGCTCTAAGCGAGCTGGAGTGGACATTTTAATTAAAAAATCTCTCTACTTCCAATGTGAACAAGTGATACATGACCCTGGGGGATGATACTTGATCAGGGTGGGGCGTCTCCAGGGCCTCCCAATCTTAATAGGGAATATCTATGACCCCAACTGCTTTGAACGTAAATTCTTTGATGCATTGGTGCAGAGCATGATTGGCCGGGGGATCAGGGAGGTCATTTTGGGAGGTGACTATAACTTTGTGCTTGACCCCACTTTGGATCGGTCTCTGGGGGTGCAGATCAGGCTCTTCAGCAACATCGACGTATTCTGGGTCTTTGCGATAGCCAAGACTTGATTGATATATGGTGGACTCTGCATCCCGCGGAGCGTGACTATTCACACATGTCCCGGGCCCACAGGACATGGTCATGTATTGACTATGTCTTGATATCCGAAAGACTTTTAAGTTGGGTTGATGATGCGCAGATTGGCAACATTCAAATTTTTGACCATGCCATGGTGTGGGTGGACCTACAAGTGTCCACAGCACCGCCTATTGGGGGGCAGTGGAGGTTCCCTTTTTGTCTTAAGGGAGATGCTGATTTTGTACGTTTTCTATGACAGCAATGGGATTTTTTCACAATCACCAATGCTGCCCATAGAGACAACATGGCCCTCTTCTGGGAGATTGCTAAGACTTACCTCCGGGGCATTTTAATTGGGTATGTTAGTCACAGGAACAAAGAGAATAATCATAAATTAACTGAGTGGAGCCGACAACTGCACAGGTTACGGAGGTGCCTAGGACGGCAGGATACAGAGGCAAATAGAACAGCTTACTTGGCCCTTCAGAGTCAATTGAATACTTAACTCCATGCGAGGGCCAAGCGCTCCATGTTGCACTATTGATATGCCCTCTACCATAATTGTAATTCTCACATGGAGACACTGTGGTTGGAATTTTGCCATTTAATAACAGAGCCTTAACAGTACGATCAATTCTCCAAAAGCATTGGCATGTGTTGAGCTTACATTCTTGCTTTCAAAAACATCTTTGTGTGGCCTTTGCCCGCGGTAAGAAGTTGTGGCATTGGTTGGTATGGGCTGCCTCTGCCCCCTTGAGCACCATGGAACAGGTTGGGTATTTCCCTTGTGGGCGGTGCACATACTGTTCCGGTACTCTGGAAGAGGCTTCTTGGACAGATCCGATATCCAACAGAGTTTGGCATTTGAATTACCACACTACTTGTGACACTTCTTATGTTGTTTATTTATTAATTTGGTTTAAAGTATGTTGGCCATACTATACATCCGTTTAGGATAAGACTAGCAGAACATGCCTCACGGATACATACTAAGACCATGACAGCTCCGATCATGCAACATGTTGTTCAACAGGACCATACATTTTCTAAATTTTTATGGAGAATAATCGACTGGGTTCCCCCTTCTCCACATGGTGGCAATAGGTTATCTTATCTGCAGTTTAAAGAACAATGGATATTTAAATTGAACTTTATTATTCCGAATGGTTTGAATTTGGAGCTTGAGTGGCATAGTTTGTTTTGATCAGGATTGGATAAGTTGACCAGGTGGCGTCTACATAGTTGTTTTCAGCCCCCGGTTGGCTTAGCAATAAGCACGTGTTTTGGTGATGACAACAGACAACATGGATTTAAATGCCTTCTCTGAGGATTAGGTTGTAATATGGAGTGCAGTTATGGGGACAAGAAACCAGAAGCAAGGTTTATAAAGGATAAACCCGAAACACAGGACTGTGTCGTGTCAATCTACCCATTTGCATGGACTCCATTTTGCCAGTTAAGTGTGATTCTATAAATGAGTTTTACTGCAAGTGATTAAAATGGACGCGATTTTCCAGTTATGGCTTGTCCTTATCTGGTGATCATTGTCTGACAAAAAATTAATATCCTTAAGGATTTGGAATTGTGGAACCAACCATTTGTTTAGATTTTATGGGGCAGGTGATGTTCCGTTGAAGTCCAAGGGTTTTTGTTATTTAGTCTGATCTTAAGATCATGGCAAAGATCTTGACAGAACGCCTGGTCCCTTTGATGCCACCCTGGTTCTTCCATCGCAAGTGGGGTTTGTGAAGGGCCAACAAGCAGTGGGAACATTCAGCAAATTCTTGCTATCTAACATTACTGCGTAAGTAAAGAAATTCCATCCTTGCTCATCAGCTTTGATGCCAAAAAGGCTTTCAATAGACTGGGCTGGCGATATATGTTCCTTGTATTAGAACATCTGTGATTCAATGGCCTTTTTCTGAAAACCATTCGGGCGTTGTATTCTGATCTGCGCGCAACAATCTTGATTAACGGGAGAAAAACAGAGAGGTTCCCATTGCGACGAGGTACCTGTCAGGGCTGCCCCCTGTCTCCCCTCCTGTTTGTGCTTACCCCACCTCCACAGAGACTGGAGCACATTTGAACCAATCACGAAAGAGGAAATATCATCCACCATCTCCTGCCTGAATACCACCACCTCACCACTAGACCTCTGCCCTACAGAATGG
The DNA here is from genome assembly GCA_033557465.1 of Ichthyophis bannanicus. Taxonomy (NCBI): domain Eukaryota; kingdom Metazoa; phylum Chordata; class Amphibia; order Gymnophiona; family Ichthyophiidae; genus Ichthyophis; species Ichthyophis bannanicus. Next base: position 238,823,410 of record CM066041.1, read on the forward strand.
ATAAAGAAAATCAAAGAAGACCTGAGCATACCACTAACCCACATTGTTAATGAATCCCTCAGCCAAGGACGCATGCCAGACCTCCTCAAAACTTCAATCATCCGACTAACCCTAAAAAAACACAACCTGGATCCCCTCGACCCCGCCTCCTACAGACCTATAGCAAGCCTCCCGTTTACCGCCAAAATCATTGAGAAGATAGTCCAGCAACAGCTCCAAGAACATTTAGATACCAACAACATAATGGACCCACAACAGCATGGCTTCCGTCTGCTCCACGGAGTCAAGACCCTCATGACATCATTAATGAACACCCTCATCATAGGAACTCAAGCCAAACACTCTGGATACGCCATGATCTTCCTAGACATATCAGCAGCCGACACCATCTCCCACAACATCCTCATACACAGACTACAAGAAATTGGCATCAAAGATACCGTACTCCAGTGGTTCCACTCCTACCTAACCAACAAACAACTGATCCGCACAAACATATCAACCTCACCCCCCTTCCAACAACACCAGGGAGTACCCCAAGGATCTGCCATGCTCTTCAACATATACCTGCAACCACTCTGCTCAATCATACGTGCCCACAACATTAACTATCACATCTATGCGGATGACATAATGCTCTACACCCCAATCACAACCCCTAACCCAACAAACAAACACTTATCAGAATGCTTCACAGAAGTATCCAGCTGGCTACAAAAGAACAACCTATCCATCAACATAAAGAAAACTGAAGCCCTCATAGTAACAAAGGACCCGGATTTCACACCACCTTCACACTTCAACACTGGAACCACGCAAATACAAATACAACCGCACATAAGATATCTAGGAATCATCCTAGACCAAGCATTCACACTCCAGCAACAAATCAAAAAAAACACCAGAACAATATTCCACAAGGCTAAAACAGTACAGCGACTCAGACCTCTCCTGGAACCACAGGACCTCCGTACAGTGATGCAAGCCATGACACTCCCCCACCTGGACTACTGCAATATAATCTACCATGGACTCCCAGCCACTCACACCAACCCACTTCGAACTGCCTTAAATACCACAGCAAGGATTATCCAGAAAGCAAGAAAATGAGACAGAATCACCCCAGTCCTGAGGGAGCTACACATACTCCCCCTTGAAGCAAGAATCAAATACAAAGCCGCCCTACTTACCCACAAAGCTCTCCACCAAACTCAGACTTCTCAGCTCCGCACACTACTGCCCCGGCCAGCCCACAACAGAACAACCAGACAAACCACCAGCAACTCCCTCACCATCCCCCACAAACGAACCAAATGCAATCAAAGAACCTGCAACAGAGCCTTCGAACTATATGCACCAACCCTCTGGAACTCTCTACCAAGTCACATCAGAAGCATCAGAGACCCCTTATCATTCAGAAAACAACTAAAAACCAACCTATTCCAAGAATACCTCGGATCAGAAACAAGCACCCACCACTGATTACCCCCCCCCCATTTCATCCCCGTGAACATATGTACTAAAGAGATTGTATCACACTGCCTATGTCTGTGTCCCAAATATCTGTTATAATCATTAATGTTAGCCACCTGGTGATGGCCCCAACCCCAGAAGTTGATTATTGTCCACCCTCCCCTTTTATGTTACACCGCTTTGACTGGTGAAAAGCGGGATATAAATACAGATAAATAAATAAATCTTGAGCCATTCCTAGCCCATATACAGAATAATCCCGATATTTTGGGGGTTCACATGAGAAGTTAGGAATTAAAACTTTCGGCCTTCGCAGATGATCTGTTGGTCCATCTTACCGAGCCTGCGGGTTCCTTGAGGGCTTTCCTTGCTAAGATTGACAGATTTGGCCTCTTCTCAGGCTACAAACTGAATTTAGACAAGTCAGAAGCCATGTCAATCAGGGAATCTACATGTAGGACATGGAGGGGCATATTCCCACTAAAATGGGCACAAATTTATTTTCTGTATCTGGGTGTTGTTGTTCCAGTGGCCCTGGGAGATTTATAAAGTTCTAATGTGGAACCCCTGATGGCACAGACTGCACAGCTCTTGGGGAGATGGTAGGATTTGCCCTTATCGCTGGGAGGCAGGATAGCCCTCTTTAAGATGTCACTTTTTCCAAAATGACTTTATATGCTCCAGACCTTAAAGGGATCATGGTGTTGGGGTGGAATGGGGGTACAGGACCTCTCAGCTTATAATCTGGCATGCTTCTTGCGCCACTTGAAGGACTGGATCTTTGATACCAAGGAATACACACATTTGGGGTGTGACCGCGCCCTGGTTGCACTGGTTGCACTGCTCTATGTACTACACACACCTTTGAGCAGGCTGACCCCCCAGACAAGGAACTCCCCAACTGTTCGGACGACTCAGCAGGTCTGGCGCTGGATTTGTTGACGCCTTAACCACTCTTATTCGCAATCGGTCTATTTACCTTCGTACAGCAATCCTGACTCCCCTCGGGGATGTCTTCCGCCTGTCTGTGTCAGTGGCGACACAAAGGGATCCTGACTTTGGACTAAGTTTTAACCACTGATGGGGAGATCCTTTTGTTTGAAGAACTCCAAACACAATTTGATTTAGGCGGGGGAGACCTTTTTTCCTATTACCAATTGAGAAGTTATATCAAGGGCTTAGACAGGGGTACTTTATTGAGTGAGTTTTGCATAGAACTTGAAGACTTCTTTTTTTTGTGTGAGGAATATGACCAGATACGGGTGGCTAGCATACAATCTTCCTTTGCAATCCACACTTGTCAAACTTCTTGTTATCACTTAGCTGAAATGTGGAATGCTGATCTTTGTACAAATCTTACAGGGGAAGCCATAAGGAAACTTATTAGTGTGATCCCAAGATTCACCACTGTGGTCTCCCTACGCGATATGGAATACCATATAATCAGGCAGGTATATCTCTCTCCTGGTCGGTTATGTGCAATCGGATACAGTGGGCGGACTCACTGTCCTAAATGCAAAGAGGAAGGAGCCCCCTTAGTGCATTTGCTGTGATCTTGCACATACATACAAGAATATTTATTTATTTATTTATTTATTTATCTTTATCTTATATACCGCACTCTTCAATATCAGTGCGGTTTACATGGAACAATTATGTTTTACGGTGGGTTAACCGTAAAACTTCAGATAAACAGGTAACTCAACTTGGATGGTCAAAAATTAATTTAACTATTTACACATATTTAAACATAGTATTATTTACATGATATACATTATATGAGAGAACATAGCATTATATTGGACGCAGGGCTAATTTTTGGGAAGGTCGGGATGGTGCATCTTCATTTGGGTAACATTCGCAGAAAAGGTGGTGTTTCAATGCCCTTCTAAAATTGATTAGATTTGGGATTGCACGTATGTTGGGGGGCAGGGCATTCCAGAGTCTGGGAGCATTGATACTAAAGGCCCTGCTTGCTGTAGCCTGAGTGCATTGGGTCAGTGTTTTGGGGATTGCCAAAGTGTTTACTGCTGTAGTTCTTCTGGCTCTATTGGGGGGGGGGGGGTTTGTGTATGAGACCAGCGAGGGACATGGGGGAGAGCCCATTTATGGCCTTGAATGTTAGAAGTATTGTTTTGAAGACGATCCTACAGTGGATAGGGAACCAGTGGAGACTTTTGAGGATGGGTGTTATATGGTCTCGCCTCGAGGCCCCGTTCAGAACTCTGGCAGCGGTGTTCATGGCAAGCTGGAGAGGGATCATCGTAGATTTTGGGAGTCCTTGGAGGATCGCGTTGGCATAGTCCAGATGTGGGATGGTTAGGGCCTGGAAAATAGTTCTGAAGTCGTCTGGTTGTAAGAGGGGACGTAGATGTTTGAGAGTCCTAATTTTGTGGTATGTTGATTTGACCATGTTGCCAATGTGTGTCTTCATGTTGAGGCTCTGGTCTAGGGTAACCCCCCAGGTAACGGATTGAGGGCTTGGATTGGAGCTCTACTTCGCCGACTTTTAGGTGGGTTGGTGGAGAGAAGTTCGAGTTTCTGGTGATAAACAGCACTTCAGTCTTTTTATGTTGTATGCGAAGATTCTGATTCTGGAGCCGTCTTTCTACTGCGCTGAAGCATTCTGTAAGGGGTGAGAGGTCAATTTGGTCAGTGTTGAACGGCAAGTATAGCAGGACATCGTCTGCGTATATCATGCATTCAGTGTTGTATGAGCGAATGATGTCGCAGACGGGCTGCATGTAGATATTAAACATAAGAGCTGAAAGGGAAGATCCTTGTGGGACACCTTGTTTCTGATGAAATGGTTTGGATGTAGATGATTCGGTTCGCACATGCTGCCATCTATCGGCGAGGTATGACTTGCACCAATTTAGTGCTAAGCCGCAGATGCCTTTCTCTTTGAGCCGTTTCAGGAGGGTTTGGTGACAAACTGAGTCAAATGCTGCAGCTATGTCTAGGAATATAAGGGCCACTCCGCGATGGATGTTATCAATTGTGGTGAGGATGTTGTTAAAGAGGGTGGTAAGTAGAGTCTCCACACCATGAGCCTCTCTAAAGCCATGTTGGCTGTGGTCAAGAGGTGCAGCGTTGTCTATGTGCTGCTGGAGCTGAATTTGGACCTCCTTTTCGATTATCTTGGCCAGCAGTGGGATGCTGGCAATTGGTCTGTAGGATTCTACTTTCTGGGAGTCTAGTTTTGGGTTTTTTAGCAGTGGTCTAATGGATGTGTGTTTGAGACTTAGGGGGAATAAGCCTGAAGAGAATGATGCATTAAAGAGTTTGGCGATGAAGGGGCTAAACTCTGTCCTTAGTTCTTTTATCCAAAAAGCTGGACAGGGGTCGGTGTGGGCCGTGGTTGTGTTGATTGTAGAGATTAAGTCAGCGATTTGCTTAGGGGAGGGGGTGTCGAAAGTTGTTAGCATCGGTATGCATGCTGGACTCTTAGAGTCGGTAATATCAGTCTTGGTGGTTTGGTGTAATTTTGATTGGAGGAAGTCTGCATAGTCTTGAGCGAGAATCTCTGTTGTTTGCTCTGGTCCTGGTTCCTTCGTTAGATTCTTGACGAGGGCAAAGAGGTTGTGTGGCTTATTTAGCGATCGCATTAGCGTGTTGGTGTGAGCTTGTTTCATTTTCTCGGATATCGCAGATCTGTGAGTTGCGAGCTGTAGGTTATAGGCCTCCAGATCTTCGGTTGAGCGTGAGCGCCTCCATCGTCTTTCGAGTTTCCTAAGTTTGAGAAGCGAGGTCCGAAGGTCATTGGAGAACCAGGATGCCGTGGGTCTTTTCCTTGTGTTTTTGTTATGTACTGAACGTTGTGCTATTGTACTGAGACTGTTGTTCCAGTTAGAGACCAGACTGTCGGGGTCCGTTGTTGTCAAAGTAAGTATGGGTTGCGTGTGGTTTATGATGAATTCCTTGTTAAATGGTTGGAAACATCGTGCTGGCGGTCTCGTGGGGGCTGTCTTACTCTTAGGTGACTTTATTGGCTTGTTATCAATGGGAATTTGGAAAAGGATTAGTTTATGGTCAGACCACGGTACGTCAGTGTAGGTTGGTGATGAAAAGTTGGCAGTGTTGCAGGTAGATAGTGGGGCAAAGATCAAATCTAATATGTTTCCTTTTGTGTGGGTTGGTTCATTGATTAATTGCTGATAACCTAGGTCTTTGAGTGCTTCTAGGAATGCAGAGGCTTGGGAGTCTTGTAGCATTGCTAGGTTGAGGTCTCCTAGTATCCAATTTGGGATGCGCAGGTGTGGTGTATTGCAGGCTAGCTCTATTATTGTGGCTAGGTCGTCCAAGGATGATGTTGGGGCTCTGTATATTAGATTGATGGAGCAGAGATTATTGGTTATAACTACTAAGTCAAGATTCGTTGTGTTGGTGCTGTTGTGCAGCTGGAACTTGTGGTCTGTTTTGGAGATTATGAGGACTCCTCCTCTTTTGTTGCTTCTATGGCAGCTATGGATTGTAAAGTTGGGAGGTAAAAGGTGGTTGATGAGTACAGAGTCTTCATTTGTTAGCCATGTCTCTGTGACCAGAAGCATGTCTAGGTTGTGTCTGGTTATCAGGTCCGTGATGATGGGCCATTTCTTGCGTATTGAACGCACGTTTATGAGGGCAGCCTTTAAATTTGTGGGCTGTGGGGTGCCTGTTTTTGCAATTGTGCCATGTTTGATTGCAACGTGAAGCAGGTGTTGATAGGATGGTAGCATATCATCTAGTGCATTGAGTGGAGGGCATCTTGACCATCTCCTCCCACCACTGCGTAGGATAGGTATGTGTTTGTGAGTATTCATCAGAGCCAGGGTGCTGCTAATCAGCTCTAAGAGGAGGTATCCACAACTTATTGCTGGGAAGGTGTGAGCCATTTTGTGGTAGGGATGATTTTCGTGTATAAAGGAGGGTAGCTGGAGGGATGCTCTGAAACAGGCTATTGCGCTGGAGAAAGGGTGGACTGTAACCATTGACTCTGGGTAAATTAGATGTGCAACAAGGACAAGAATGAGATTGAGGGAGCACAGGTGGGAAGTTTGGTAGTATATGCACTTGTGGATCTCAAATTTGAGGTGGAATCAATGTTACAATATCCTATCTACGATAAGTAATATAGGTTACAGTACCATAATGTTCTGGTAACGGTACAGTGACAGCAGTCAAGTGTAAAAATTCAGATAGCAATGGTCATTTGCAGGGGCAGTAAATGGTAACTAGCAGTGATCAGAATACTGGCTACAGTACATTGATTCAGGTAGCAATGGTCATTTGCAGGAGCAGTAAAATAGTAACTAGCAATGATCAGAATACTGGCTACAGTACATTGATTCAGATAGCAATGGTCATTTGCAGGAACAGTAAAATGGTAACTAGCAGTGATCAGAATACTGGCTACAGTACTTGAATCAAATAGCAATGGTCATTTGCAGGAACAGTAAAATGGTAACTAGCAGTGATCAGAATACTGGCTACAGTACTTGAATCAGATAGCAATGGTCATTTGCAGGAACAGTAAAATGGTAACTAGCAGTGATCAGAATTCTGGCTACAGTACTTGAATCAGATAGCAATGGTCATTTGCAGGAACAATAAAATGGTAACTAGGAAAGATCAGAATACTGGCAACAGTACATTGAAACAGATCGCAAAGTCAACCGAGTCAGCACCCCAAATGAGTACAAGCACACACGCAAGGACACAACAGACAGAGCTCTCTCCATGGCTGCTCCAACAATATGGAACAATCTACCGGACGATCTAAGGGCAACTCCAGACCTCAAAGACTTCAGAAAACAACTGAAAACCATGCTGTTCATAGAGCACTATGGTCACATCACATAACCTAAGACAGTGATGGCTAACCTTTTTGAGCCCGAGTGCCCAAACTGCCGCACAAAACCAAAGAATTTCCTCAAAGTGCCAGCACGTCATTTGCATAAGTGGTCTTATTTGCATAAATATTTGCATAATGTTACCATACACTAACTTTTAGTAAACATGTCTCTTAATGAGTGTATGGATAAAGAAAGACTAAAAGATTTCTACATTACTATAATCCAGTGCCAACCGCCAGGCACATTAGGAACTACTACAAACGCTGCCCATTTAGAACCCATAGCAAACCCGCCGTATCCTGACAGCATTACCAGGACTCACAAAGCACCATACCCTACCTATCAAAAGGCAACACTGCAAATATTAAACCAATACATTTCAGAGAATACTGGGGAAAGAGAACAAGTGGCAACGTCAAATAGGAATTTCCTCTTGTACCAAACAAAGCGCAGATGTTAATGATGCACATTTCCCAGAGCTGACATATTCCAGTTAATAAATTCAAAATAAAGAGATATCTTTCTACCTTTTGTGCATTTTTTTTCAGTTGCAATTGGTCCAGCCATTTTCTTCTGGTTTCTTCATGTTTTCTGCTAACTCTCCATCGTCTGCTGTCCATTTGTCCTTTCTTCTCTCTTCTAGTTTTTTTTTCCATTCTCTCTCTCTCTACATCTGCTTTAACATACTAATCTTTCTCCTTTTGCTCTTTCCTCATTCCTATTTCATCCACACAAATTTTACCCCTCCATCCTCAATCCCCAATTACTCTCCCAATACCTGGCCAATTGTAGATTTTTCATCCCTCCTACACAAAATATTTTTCCCCTCTCCATTTTACTCTCCCAGCCCCATCCCATTCTAATCCTCCCCCAACATCAGCTCCCTTCTAGTTCCAGTCTCACCCAGCATCCATTCCCTTCTTCAAGCCCCCCACTTCCCCTCAGCCCATTTCCATTCCAAGCCCCGGCCCCCTCAGCGATGTGCAGTTCAAGCCCCCCGCTTCCCCTCAGCCCATTTCCATTCCAAGCCCCATCCCCAACAGCTATTTGCAGTTCAAGCCCCCTTCCACTCAGCCCATTTCCAGTCCTAGCAACCCCCCCAACCCATTACCAGTCCTAGCCCCCCATAGCCCACTCCCAGTCCTAATCCCACCAGCCCATTTCCAGTCCTAACCTCCCCATCAGCCCACTCCCAGTCCTAATCCCCCATCACTCAATTTTTAGTTTAAGCCCCCCCAGCGCCTATCACCACTCCTAACCCCCCCCAGCGCCCATCACCACTCCTAAACCCCCCCAGCCCAGCGCCCATCACCACTCCTAACCCCCCCAGCCAGCCCAGTGCCCATCACCACTCCTAACCCCCCCAGCCAGCCCAGTGTCCATCACCACTCCTAACCCCCCCAGCCCAGTGCCCATCACCACTCCTAAACCCCCCCCACCCCAGCCCATCACTACTCCTAACACCCCCCCAGCCAAGCCCAGCCCAGCCCATCACCACTCCTAACCCCCCCCAGCCCAGCCCAGCCCATCACCACTCCTAACCCCCCCCAGCCCAGCCCAGCCCATCACCACTCCTAACCCCCCCTCCAGCCCATCACCACTCCTAACCCCCCAGCCCAGCCCAGCCCAGCCCATCACCACTCCTAACCCCCCCCCAGCCCAGCCCAGCCCAGCCCATCACCACTCCTAATCCCCACCCCCCCCAGCCCAGCCCAGCCAGCCCAGGGAAAATTAAAAAAAAAAAGAAAACCTGTCTGCTGCCGTTGTCGGGGCCCCCGCGGCAGAATCGAGCGTGCCGCGCGGGGCCCCCCTGTACCCACCCGGCAGAGCCTGCCCTCCCCGTAGCAGCTCTCTCTTGGGCGCTACCGTCAGACACGCCGGCTTGCAGAGCGCGAAAGGAAGAGGTCCCGCGCTGCTCTGTTACGCCCGCGGGGGCTGATGGGAAGTGCCCATCAGCCCCCGCGGGCTTAACAGAGTCGCGAAAGGGAAACTCTTCCCTTCGCGCTCTGCAAGCCGGCGCGTCTGACTGTAGCTCCAAAGAGAGAGCTGCTACGGGGAGGGCAGGCTCTGCCGGGTGGGTACAGGGGGGCCCCGCGGCACGCTCGATTCTGCCGCCGCGGCCCCGACAACAGCAGCAGACAGGTTTTCTTTTTTTTTTTTCAATTGCGGACCTTCCCGCGTGCCAGCTGCAAGGCCTTCGCGTGCCACAGCTGGCACGCGTGCCATAGGTTCGCCATCGCTGACCTAAGAGAATGGATAACAGCACTCCAATCCTCCCAAACAACTGAATATATATAAAATATGATTCTAGCACCACTGTAAATAGCCCACCCTGTATATAGCTCAAACAAATCAAGCGCCCAACACATCCCTCACACAACTAAGTTTTATCCTTACTGCATGTACAACACACACACTTTACCTGATTGCTTGCTGTGATACCACCTTGATTATTAAGATAAGGCGGTTTAGAAATACTGTTAAATAAATAAATAAATAAATACTGGCAACAATACGATAGTAACTAGCAGTGACAGTGCTACTGGTCATAGTATTGTGATTGAATAGCAATGATAAGTGGTGAGGGATTGTTCGTGTAATAGCGTTGACTCACTTTGTTCTGTTGGCGTGTATGTGCCAGAGAGGTGGTGTTGGCTTGGCAACTGTAGAGTACCTTTCCGGGTAGCTTAGATGTCAGAGGTTTCTGTGAGACGTCCTGGGCGATTCTATATGGGCCACTGCCTAAGGGCCATGCCCAAGGGCCCTCAGGCGCAGGCCCGACAGGCGCGGACCTGCCTCACAGCTGCTTGAATTAATAGTGCTGCTGGACTCCTCCCACAGCCCCGATTGGGCTGGAGTGACCAGGCTGGATGTCGGCTCGGGTGCTCGACCCCTCTCGGGGGAGATCAAAGATGGTGCTTTTCCCGCCTCAGCGGCTTCAATTAATAGTGCTGCTGCACTCCTCCCACAGCCCCGATTGGGCTGGAGTGACCGGGCTGGATGTTGGCTCGGGTGCTCGACCCCTCTCGGGGGAGATCAAAGATGGGGATTGGCACCAGATACATTCCTTTGCTGAGCTGATCCTCGCCCAGAGATGGAGCCTGACACCACAGTCCACCTTTCTCATTATAATGGAGGGAGTAGAGGTTGCAGGCCGCAGCTGAAGACACTGGCTGAAACTGGCATGGACTTTGGCTTTGTGGTTATTCTCATGAATTGGAGAAATAGCAACCCCCCCCTCCCAAGTTATTGGCAATGGTGAAATGCTCTGCACCAGCATATGCTAGCGGATACCCCAATTTCATGAAGTATGGGGCGACTATATGCAGTTCTTGCCCCTGAGCAGTCATAGCTATGTCTGCAACGACCTTTAAGCAGAGACACCTGTGGGGTACAGGGGAGGGAGGGAGGGGGAGAGGGAAGGGTAAGTAGCAACAACAGAGCACGTAAGGAACCAAACTGCGCTCTATCTGAGGAATAGATTTAGTTCGCCCTTCTACCCTGGGGGGGAGGGGAAGGGTTCAAGGTGGCTTTAGGGGGAGGGAGGTAAGGGGTGGTTAGGGTGGGAGGGGAGGGGGAAGGGGAAGGGGAGGAGGAGGGGCAAAACACAGAAAAATTTGGGAAACTAAATATATTGAATTCTGTAACTCATATGGAAATTAAATGTGCATACCTTTCTTTATATGTTGATGTTTCTTTAATAAAAATAGTTTTGAACTAAACCCAGCTACACTAACAGCATTTACTGCATCCTCTGGTAATGAATTCCAGAGTTTGATTACATGTTGAGTGAAAAAATATTTTCTACGATTAGTCTTAAATGGTTCATATTGTAGCTTTATTGTGTGTCCTCTAGCCTTTCTACTTTTTGAAAGAGCAAACAACTGATCTACGTTTACCCATTCCACTCCATTCATTATTTTATAGACCTCTATGATTTCTCCCCACAGCCATCTTTTTTCGGAGTTAAGAGCCCTAACCTTTTAAGCCTCATTGGGGTATCTTTCCATCTCCTTTACCATTTTGGTGGCTCTTCTCTGTACCTTTTCTAATTCTGCTATAGTATATCCTTTTTATTATATGGCAACCAGAATTGCACACAAAATTCAAGGTGTGGTCGCACCATGAAACGATACAGAGGCATTATAATATCCTTTGTTTTATCCTCCATTCCTTTCCTTATGATTAGCATTCTATTTACTTTCTTGGTCACCACTGCACACAGTGCAGAGGGTTTCAACATACTATCCATGATGAAACCTAAATCCTTTTCCTGGATGGTGTTTCCTAATGTGGAACCTTGAAACGTGTAATCATAGTTTAGGTTGTTCTTTCTTAATAGGCCATTTCTATTCTGGCCATTCAGCCTCTATGCGGCCTCTCAGAATCGGGGCATACAGTGGTAGAACCCAATTCTGATCCTATGGGGGATAGATGTGCCCTCAAGATCACAATTGGGTCTACTGGCCTGGACATGCAGGCCGGGCCCCGATTCTGATGGGCCGCATGTCTAGCAGATCCCTGGCTAACTCAGCCAGGCTCCTGAATGGAGTCAAAGTGCCATGACTTCCCGCAGGGGCGGCCCAAGGGGGGTGCGGGGCCATGTGCGGAGACTCGGTGCGGGGCCTCATTTGCATAAGGGTCCTCATTTGCATAAATATTTGCATAATGTTACCATACACGAACTTTTAGTAAACATGCCTCTTAATGAGTGTATGAATAAAGAAAGACTAAAAGACTTCTACATTACTATAATCCAGTGCCAACCGCCAGACACATTAGGAACTACTACAAACACTGCCCATTTAGAACCCATAGCAAACCCGCCGTATCCTAACAGCACTACCAGGACTCATAAAGCACCATACCCTAACTATCAAAAGGAAACGCTGCAAATATTAAACCAATACATTTCAGAGAACAACAATACATGACCTACTGGGGAAAGAGAACAAGTGGCAATGTCAAATAGGAATTACATAAACAGAATACCTCAACTCAGTTACACATGAACAGAACATAAACCATCACCAAACAAGGAATCACAATTTAGAAACAGGAAGACAATAATTAAACTGGGAATCCCAAAAGCCAAACTTGGAATGTACAACACTGTAGAAATAAAACTATACATTAATTTGCTCTTGTACTAAACAAAGCGCAGACGTTAATGATGCACATTTCCCAGAGCTGACATATTCCAATTAATAAATTCAAAATAAAGAGATATTTTTCTACCTTTTGTGCATTTTTTTTCAGCTGCAATTGCTCCAGCCACTTTCTTCTGGTTTCTTCGTGTCTTCCGCTAATTCTTCATCGTCTGCTGTCCATTTGTCTTTTCTTCTCTCTTCTAGTTTTTTTCCATTCTCTCTCTACATCTGCTTTAACATACTAATCTTTCTCCTTTTCCTCTTTCCTCATTCCTATTTCATCCACTCAAATTTTACCCCTCCATCCTCAATCCCCACTTACTCTTCCAATATCCGGACAATTGTAGATTTGTCTTCCCTCCCACACAAAATATTTTTTCCCTCTCCATTTCACTCTCCCAGCTCCATCCCATTCTAATCCTCCCCCAACATCAGCTCCATTCTAGTTCCAGTCCCACCCAGCATCCGCTCCCTTCTAGTCCCCGCATCAGCCCATTTCCAGTCCTAGCCCCCCATAAGCCCATTTCCAGTCCTAGCTCCCCCATCTATTTGCAGTCCCATCCAAGTCCCTCCATCAGCTCATTTCCAATCCCAGCCCCCCATGAGCCCATTTCTAGTCCTTTCCTAGCCCCACCATCAGCCCATGTCAAATCCTAGCTCCCCTCCACTCAGCCCATTTCCAATCCAAGCCTCCCATGAGCCTACTTCCAGTTCTAGCCCCTTCATGAGTCCATTTCAATCCAAACCCCCACCTCCGCCAATTTCCAATTTTAGAACCACCCCAACACCCTATTTCCAGTCCTATTATAGCCCCTCCATGCGCCCTTTTCGTGTCATAGCCCCCCCTCTCCCATTTCCAGTCCTAGCTCCCTCCCCCTCACAACCCATTTCCATTCCAAGCCCCCGTCCCCATCAGCTATTTGCAGTTCAAGCCCTCATTCCACTCAGCCCATTTCCAGTCCTAGCCTCCTCATAGCCCATTACTAGTCCTAACCACCCAACAGCCCATTACGTCCTAACCCCCCATCACCCTATTTCCAGTCCTAGCCCCCCATCAGCCTATTTCCAGTCTTAGCCCCCCTCCCATAGCCAATTACCAGTCCTACCCCCCCATCAGCCCATTTCCAGTCTTAGCCCCCCATAGCCCATTACCAGTCCTAACCCCCCCATCACCCTATTTCCAGTCCTCGCCCCCCCATCAGCATTTTTCCTTTATTAGCCCCCCCAATATCCAATTACCAGTCCTACCCCCCCCATCAGCCCACTTCCAGTCTTAGCCTCCCCCCCATGGCCCATTTCCAGTCCTAACCCCCCCCCCCATGGCCCATTACCAGTCTTAACCCTCCCCCCCATCAGCCCATTACCAGTCCTAACCCCCCCCCCGGCCCATTACCAGTCCTAACCCCCCACATGGCCCATTACCAGTCCTAACCACCCCCCCCCATCAGCCTAATTCCAGTCTTAGCCCCCCCATAGCCCATTACCAGTCCTAACCCCCCCCATCAGCCCATTTCCAGTCCTACCCCCCCCCCATGGCCCATTACCAGTCCTAACCACCCCCCCCATCAGCCCACTTCCAGTCTTAGCCCCCCCATAGCCCATTACCAGTCCTAACCCCCCCCATCAGCCCATTTCCAGTCCTACCCCCCCACTTCCAGCCTTAGCCCCCTCCCCATAGTCAATTACCAGTCCTACCCCCCCATCAGCCCATTTCCAGTCTTAGCCCCCCCATCAGCCCATTTCCAGTCCTACCCCCCCACTTCCAGCCTTAGCCCCCTCCCCATAGCCCATTACCAGTCCTAACCCCCCCATCAGCCCATTACCAGTCCTAGCCTCCCCCCCCCATGGCCCATTACCAGTCCTAACCCCCCCCAGCCCACTTAGCCCCCCCCCCATGGCCCATTACCAGTCCTAGCCTCCACCCCCCATGGCCCATTACCAGTCCTAACCCCCCCCCATCAGCCCACTTAGCCCCCCCCCATAGCCCATTACCAGTCCTAACCCCCCCCCCCATCAGCCCACTTCCAGTCTTAGCCTCCCCCCCATGGCCCATTACCAGTCCTTACCACCACCCCCCCCCCTGGCCCATTACCAGTCCTAACCAGCCCCCCCGGCCCATTACCAGTCCTCACCACCCCCCCCCCATCAGCCCACTTCCAGTTTAGCCTCCCCTCCCATAGCCCATTACCAGTCCTAACCCCCCCCATCAGCCCACTTAGCCCCCCCATAGCCCATTACCAGTCCTAACCCCCCCCCATCAGCCCATTACCAGTCCTATGCTACCCCCCCCCATGGCCCATTAACAGTCCTAACACCGCCCAAGCCATTTTAGCCCAGCCCCCTTGGCCAATTACCAGTGCTAGCCTCCACCCCCCATGGCCCATTACCAGTCCTAACCCCCCCCATCAGCCCACTTAGCCCCCCCCCTAGCCCATTTCCAGTCCTATACCCCCCCCCCATCAGCCCACTTCCAGTCTTAGCCTCCCCCCCATGGCCCATTACCAGTCCTAACCACCACCCCCCCCCCTGGCCCATTACCAGTCCTAACCAGCCCCCCCCCCCCCGGCCCATTACCAGTCCTCACCACCCCCCCCATCAGCCAAATTCCAGTTTAGCCTCCCCACCCATAGCCCATTACCAGTCCTAACCACCCCCCCCCTATCATTCCAAATTAAAATAAAAAAAAAACCAAACTGGCTGCTTCTGCCGCGGCAGCATCAAGAGCTCTGCCGCGGCAGCATCAAGAGCTCTGCCGCGGGGCCCCCCCCCCTGCCCGGCAGAGCCTCCGTGCATCCTCAGCAGCTTTCTTCATGTCCAAAACGCAGGCTTCTTTCAGAGCCGCGAGAGTTTCTTTTCTCGCGGCTCTCTTAATCCCGCGGGGCTAATGGGAAATCCCATCACCCTCGGCGGGATTAACAGAGCCGCGAGAAAGGAAACTCTCGCGGCTCTGAAAGAAGCCCGCGTTTTGGACATGAAGAAAGCTGCTGAGGATGCACGGAGGCTCTGCCGGGCAGGGGGGGCCCCGCGGCAGAGCTCTTGATGCTGCCGCGGCAGAGCTCTTGCTGCTGCCGCGGCAGAAGCAGCCGGTTTGGTTTTTTTTTTTAAAACTTGGGATGCTGAAGAATGTTTTTTGCGCGGGGCCCCCTGAAACGCGGGGCCCTGTGCAAAAAACATTCTTGCTCAATGGACGGGCCGGCCCTGACTTCCCGCCGCCACGACACCACATTTCAATTCAGGAGCCGCGATCCCCAACTGACACACAGAGCTGTGTTTCCCCACAGCCCAACCCCTGATCAGGCCTTCTAAGGCCCGGGTCAGGTTGCAGGGAACCCTGTGCGCTCCCTCAACTGCTCTTCTGGGTGCGGTGCCACAATTCCCTACCGTCCAGTGGGGCTTATTCCACCTCAAAGGTGGAATAAGTCCCCCGTTTACATTGAAGGCCCCAGACGTACTGGGCCGTCCTCGGAATTGGCCCTGTACGTCCAGGATCAGTCGCCGCCCACCATCCGTCCTTGCTCCTTCCCCAGTCCACCCCCTTCCGTCCACAAACAGAGCTTCCCACACAAGTCAGCTATACATGCAGGGAGCTCTGTCGTCCGGATCAGACGTCCAGACCCACTAAACTAAGATCAGAATGACCCCCAAAGTGTATAACTTTGCACTTGTCCACATTAAATTCCATCTGCCATTTGGATGTCCAGTCTTCCAATTTATCAAGGTCTTCTTGCAATTTTTGACAATCCTCTTGTATTTTAACAACTTTGAATAATTTTGTCATCTGCAAATTTGATCACCTCACGTTATTCCCATTCCAACTTATTTATGAATATGTTGAAAAGCAGCGGGCCCTGCACAGATCCCTGGAGTACTCCACTATTCACCTTTCTCCATTGAGAAAACAGGCCATTTAGCCCTACTCTCCATTTTCTATCTTTTTACCAGTTCTTGATTTACAATAGTACACTGCCTCCTATCCCATGACTTTTTTATTTCGCCAAAAGTCTCTCTTAAGGTACCTTGTCAAAGGCTTTCTGAAAATCAAAATACACTATATCAACCAACTCGCCTTTATCTACCTGTTTATTCACACCTTCAAAAAATATAACAGATTAGTAAGACTAAATCAATCTTGACTTTGTTCCAATAAACCATGACTATCTACATGTTCAATAATTTTATTCTTTATAATGCTTTAAACCATTTGCCTAGTGCTAATGTCAAGCTCACCAGTCTGTAGTTTCCTAGATCACCCATTGAACCATTTTTAAAAATTGGCATTGGGCCTTCATGGGAGGAAGATGGCAGCGGCGGATATTTCATGGCTCATCTGCATGGAGGTGCCTTGCAGTTTGCTAGGTTTTAGCCTCTTTCCTTTTCCAAATGCCACACTTCAGTTGTAAGCAGAAGGCGAAACTGTCGGCAGCTGAATTAGAGATTCGTGGGTCCATGGATTCTTCAATGAGGCCTGCTGGTGAGGAGAGAGCTCCAGGTGGCCTGTTGGGAATGGTAGGAGTGGAAGGAGACCCTTCGCTTTCCCTTGGGCCTGATGTGTCCTGAGCATGGAGTGCCGAGACCTTCCATTGCAATCAGCGGGGAAGATCATTGAAGCTGGAGCTGGGGAATCACCAGAGGAGGAATCTGGTAGGGTTTTTTCCCCCTGGAGTTACAGCTGCCCTGGACTGGAAGAGATGACTAGGTGGTAGGGTTTCCTGCTGGAGTGCCTGGAGAGTTTGGGGCCACGGAGCAGCAAAACGTTCAGCAACATCTTGGAGAGGTTGTTTCTTTGCCTCCTTCGGATCTGCAGCTTCTGGACTCTATCCTTGTAGATCCTGGTGGTGTCCGTTTGGGATTGGTGAGACCTCAACTGTTTACTTTGTAAACTTTGTGGGAAGCTTTGTTTAAGTTGGAAGAGTCCCTTTCTCTCCATTTCAGACTATTTCAACACAGTTTATTCAGACTGACCAGAAGATTGAGGCACATGAGAGATTATTGGATAACTTTAAGGCAAAAATGTCTTCCACAGAAGCACAGTTGAATCATTTCCAAGATAATATTTCAACATTTATGAAGGACTTTGAAGTTATACATAGGAAGCTTGAAATCCTTGAAACTGCAAATAGAAATAGGAATTTGTGGATTCTTAACTTACCTAAGATTCCTTATATTTCATCTCTTGAACTGTTTAAATAGTTTTGTTTTGCTTTTTTTAAATTTGTGAATTTTTAGTCAATATAATAACCAAATTAGGTACAAGACAATTCCATAATCATTAACAAAGCAAATGAAACACTGTTACATCAAAAGGAAGTTAAGCTATGATAAACATCATGGAATCTAACTGCTAAATACCAAAAGAAACAACGAAAGGAAAACAAGAATAGAATTTATCCATAACTAGAGGTTTTTACTTTTTACATCCCCTCCTGTACTAGAGCCCCGTTTCCCGGCAAGGAAATTCTCAAGATGAGAAACTTCAACAAAGGAGTAAACAGCGCCATCATAACCAATAATACATTTACAGGGAAACTTTAGAAAAAACGTAGCACCCAATGCCAAAACCCGAGACTTAATATCTAAAAACTGTCTCCGGCGCAACTGGATGCTACTTGCAATATCGGGAAAAATATTGACCAACTGGCCACAGAATTTAACCAGTTTAACCTTAAAAAAGGCCTTGTATACGCTGCTTAATTTCCACAGAGGGAAAAGTTACCAACAATGTAGCCCGAACATTAATAATATCATGGGAGTCCTCCAAAAAGGCCGTCAAATTAGCCATAGGAGAAACAATCTCATCCAATTCCCCTTCAACCACATTAAGTTTCGTAACAGTTAAAGGAATATAATAAATCTGTGAGACATCAATAGTATCCGTAATTGCCAAAACTTCTTTTAGAAACTTATCTAAAAGAATCTTATGCAATATTAAAGGGGAATAAGGAAAATTAAGAAACCGCAAATTAGAAGCACTGATGGAATTCTCAAGGAGCTCTAATTTAGAATGAAGCATCAAGGAGTCCTTAATCCCTGCCACACTAGAAGCATGCAATGGGAGCACCTGAGATTCCAATTTACTAACGGCCACATCAACAAATGTGACTTTTTCATCCAACAGTTGCAAGGAAACAACAGTTTCCTGAGAAAAAGCGGAGAAAGAATTTAAGGAAAAAGACACTTTAGAATCAATACATTTTAACGCTGCCCATACATCATTTAAAGTAATTTCAGAATCAGAAGAAGGGGCAGGAAGCTCAGAAGAGCCACTCACCCCTGCTAAAGGAGTTAACGTAGGTAAAGAAATCGGCTTTAATTTTCTTACCGATTCGGAGGACTCCACAGGTAAATCAAACGAGTGCCCAGGAATAGGGCGCATAGGAGGGGATCTCCCACTGGAGCTCAACAACGCCAGATCCGGAGAAGACTGCACGAGCGGTAGGGGGGCAAAATGCTTATCAAGAGGTCCAACTGGTTTAATATCACCAGCCACGACCTCCGAAGTTTTGCCCCCTCTGGCCTTCCGCTTCCCCATTATCTAACAAACCAACTACAGCAAGCAAACTCTACAAAGAAACATAAAGCGCCGCAGAACCGCCGCAGTGACGCTGAAGGGGTGCCAAAGGGGTGAAACCAGCCCCTTTGGGCATGCCCCTTCGGACCACGCTCCACGGACACGCTCCACGTAAAAGGGAACAAACCAAATATATAACACGGGAAATGAAGGAAGACCCGAGTGATCTGAGCTGTCCTGGCTGTGCCTGCCCAATGGAGTGGGGAGGGGAAACTGCAACTTCTCACACCTCCGCCGCAGCGGCAGTCTCCAGGCTGGTAGATGACGCCACACACCTCCTCCAAATAGCAGTAGACCCACTGGAGATACCTCCCGGCACAGCTTTTTATTTCCCAGAGGCAAGACCTCCCGGTCTGAGCTGTCCAGGCTGTGCCTGCCCGATGGAGTGGGGAGAGGAAACAGCAACTTCTCACACCTCCGCCGCAGCGGCAGTCTCCAGGCTGGTAGATGACTCCACACATCTCCAAATAGCAGTAGATCCCTATTTAAATAGTTTTTGGTTTTGGTTTAGGTTTTGGTTTTGAAGATACCTGCTGAATCTCTGTCTCCAGTATCTAAAACTTATTATTTGCCTACTGCTAAAGTTGAAAGGAAGCTTGTCTGTACAGGGCTGTGTATACTGTGAGGGTACTTAATAACACTATATAACTGAAAGCCCTTAGAAAGAGTTAACACCACAGATTCAGTAGCTCAGACATTCCAGGGCCTATTACTTAGCTAACGACTTTGAGAGACTGTACTGAAAAACTATGCTGAACTTTCACATAACAGAGAAACTAAATTTGTTTATGAAAAAGACAGTGCAGGGAGAAATTTTCTCTTCAGTCTTGAAACAAAGATATGAAAACTGCTTGTGTTAGAATTATTGTTTATGAAGTTATGTCTGGGAATACATGTATGTCTCCTCCTGATGACCTATGCTAATAAGATCTGACCTATGACATAGAGACATAGAGATGCACATTATGAATATACGCTATGCTTGACGTAGAAAAATAAGGTGAAAATTATGCTGTGTAATGGAATTTTGACCAATAAATATAATAGCCGAAGTCTGTGATGTCAGGGAGGCAAGGTGAAAGCTTTGCACTCTCTCCCAAAGTTTTGGTGTTTTTTTTATATAATACAATTGTGTGTGTTTTGTATTATTAATGTTTACCGCTTCCTTCTCATTGCTCTGAGTGTGGAAATCCATTACCCAAGAGCCCAGGTGCTGTTACCGGTGAGGGGAGGTGCAGAGTACACTTTCAAAAGTTAAGATTGTGGAAGGCCATGATGAATCCTCTGTGTTGTCTTGTGATAGTTTGGATTTAACAGCCTTTTTGGAGAGGTCTGATTATGGTTATGGTTGTATTAATTTGATATACCATAGATCTGTAATCAAGTTATACGGTTTACAATAAAATAAAAATATAAAATCATGATTCTGAACCCAAGCTGACTGCAACTTTACTGGTCATCTTGGCTTTAGATGCAGACTGGGACTGACTCCTAAAAATTTATTTTTGATCCTCTAATAAAGCATTTATGGATTGCCATATTAGGATTTTCCCAGACGTCTCCAGAGCTATGCAAAAAATGAAGCAATTTTTGTTGTTAGAATCTTGGGTGCTTCAGTTAGGCGGGATATTTTTCTTACATTTTCCTTGTAAATGTTTTCCTTGTAAATGTTTTCTTACATTTTCCTTGTAAATGTTTACAATGCTGGATTTAGTGCTCAGCAATGGTGATAGCGTGTCGAATGTCTGCGTGAGTGCCCCTGAGAGCAACAGCGATCATCACACGGTGTGGTTTGAGATAAAAGCCAAGGTACAGGCCAAACATAGCAAGCTCAAAGTCCTAAACTTCAAAAACACTGACTTCAATAAAATGGCCGAGTACCTAAAGGAGGAGATGACAGGGTGGAAGGAGATAAGGGAAGTGGAATTGCAATGGGCTAAACTAAAGGTGGCTATAAAAGGGGCAATTGATAAATATGTAAAAAAAAGTAAATAAAAACAAGAGGAGAAGGAAACCTATTTGGTTTTCCAACGAAGTGGCTGCTCAAATAAAGGCAAAAAACACAATTTTCGCAAAATTCAAAAGTTTGCAAACAGAAGAACACAGAAATGAATACAGGATCAGACTCAAAGAATCAAAAAGAGAAATAAGGATAGCAAAATCAAAGGCTGAGGAAAAGATGGCTAAAGATGTTAAGGGTGGCGACAAAACTTTCTTCGGGTATATTTGGGAAAGGAAGATCAGAGTTGGAATTGCAGGAGTCAGAAGTGCTGGGAAAGGACTCGTGGAAAGTGACACTGAAAAAGCGAAATTGCTAAACAAATACTTCTGCTCTGTTTTTACTAAAGAAAATCCGGGAGATGGACCAGCTGTGACTCCCAAATATAAAAATGGGAAAGAAGTAGATACCACACCATTCACAGAAGATGAGGTGTTGGAACAACTTGCTAAACTGAAAGTGGACAAAGCCATGGGACCGGATGGGCTACATCCCAGGATACTGAAAGAGCTCAGAGAGGTTCTTGCAGAGCCGTTAAAGGATGTATTCAACAGATCCTTGGAAACAGGAGAGGTTCCTCAGGACTGGAGAATGGCTGATGTCGTACCTCTACACAAAAGTGGTGACAGGGAAGAAGTGTCATACTACAGACCAGTGAGCCTTACCTCGGTGGTGGGAAAAGTAATGGAGACGCTCCTGAAAGAGCGAATAGTGACCTTTCTCAAAACCAACAGGTTGCAAGATCCGAGGCAACATGGTTTTACTGAAGGACGTTCTTGCCAAACAAATGTGATTGAGTTCTTTGACTGGGTGACCAAGGAACTAGATCAGGGGCATGCGATGGATGTCATCTACCTGGATTTCAACAAAGCCTTTGATACTGTTCCTCATAGGAGGCTTGTCAACAAACTCAGTAGCTTGGGGATGGGTCCCAAGATGGTGAACTGGATTAGAAATTGGTTGACTGAGAGACGACAGAAGGTGATGGTACATGAAGCTCACTCGGATGAAAGGAAGGTGATTAGCAGGGTGCCCCAGGGCTCAGTCCTGGGCCCGGCACTGTTCAATGTATTTGTGAGGGATATTGCTGAAGGACTGAATGGAAAAGTCTGTCTTTTTGCAGATGACACAAAAATTTGCAACAGAGTGGACTCCCCCGAGGGAGTGGATAACATGAGGAAAGATCTACAAAAGCTGGAAGAATGGTCTAATGCTTGGCAATTACAATTTAATGCGAAAAAGTGCAGTGTCATGAACTTAGGTAGCAGAAATCCAAGGGAAATGTACGCAATAGGGGGCGAGAGTTGGTGTGCATGGTTCAGAAGAAAGACCTTGGCGTGATTATCTCTGATGATCTCAAGGTGGCACAACAGTGCGACAAGGCAGTGGCAAAAGCCAGGAGGATGTTGGGCTGCATACAAAGAGGGATTACCAGCAGAAAGGAAGAGGTACTTATGCCACTGTACAGGTCGCTGGTGAGGCCTCACTTGGAAAATACTGTGTTCAGTTTTGGAGACCATATCTTGCAAAAGATGTAAAAAGATTGGAAACTGTTCAGAGGAAGGCGACCAAAATGATTTGGAGCCTGCGTAAGAAACCCTATGAGAAGAGACTTGAAGACCTAAATATGTACACTTTGGAGGAGAGGAGGGATAGGGGAGATATGATTCAGACCTTTAAATACTTAAAGAGGAACGATGAACAAACAAACCTCTTCCAAAGACGGGGAAGCTGCAAAACTAGAGGGCATAACATGAAGCTGCAAGGTGGAAAATTGAAAGGCAATGTCAGGAAATATTTTTTCACTGAAATGGTGGTGGATGCTTGGAATGCTCTCTCGATGGAAGTGGTGGGGGCAAACATGGTGACGGAATTCAAAACAGCATGGGACAAGCACTGCGGATCCCTTTATAGCAACAGGATAAAAACAAAATAAACTGAACCATCTAACTTCTCAACAAATAGGGGTGTCCTACATGGAGTGGTGGGTCCACCCCTAAACAAAGACATGGGGAGGGGTGGCCTGCACGGAGCGACGGGTGCACCTACTCTTGCCGTATATTTGCTGGGCAGACTGGATGGACCATGCTGGTCTTTATCTGCCGTCATTTACTATGTTACTATTTTACTTTGGTTGGCTGGGTCCAACTTTCTTTTTCTTGACCTGCAGCACCTGTCCACCTTTATATCCTCTAGGGTGGCAGCTGTTCAGTCAGTCCCCAAGGATGGCCCCAATATCAGCTCTAAAGCAGAGTAGGGCATTTGTTTCAGTATGAATATGGTTTCCCTCTAAGTCTGCCAGTATTACCTGATTATTGTATCCGTTTAGGATGTTCTTTTGATTTGTGCTCTTCCTCTCTCTCCATATTGAGGGCTCTGTTTATTTTCTTTTGACTTTGTATTTGCCTCATTATATGCTGTCTTGACTATGGGCCTGAATCAGGAACGCGGGTTGTAGGGCTACACGTCCCGGCGGTACGTGCAGCCCCGCAAGCCATCCGGGCCCGATTCCCCCTCCGGCTCTCCCTGTATGTCCTGATGCTCAGTACGGAGAGAGCTGGCAGGGGCAGGAGTGGATAGGATCAGGGCGGAGCAGGGGCAGGCCAGCCTGGCAGGACATACAGGGCCGATCCAGGTTACGGTCCTGAACATTCTGCCGGGCCCTTGGGGATGCGCTGCTTATTATACCTCAAAGGTAGACTAAGCAATGAAAACCCGGTGATTGGGCCCAGGGATCCCCCCCCCCCACCCCGGGGCCGGGTCCAGGTGCAGGATAGTCCCTTCTGCCTGATCCAGGCCACGACAGGTCAGCTTTGGGTCTGGCAGTGAGGAAAAGGGGGGCCGGAGCTGCAGGAGTCGGGGTGCCTGCAGGGAGAAAATGCCCGCAGGTAGCAGGGGCACACCGGGCCATCCTCGGGACCGACTCTGGCCACCGCAGGAACGGTTTGTTCCCATGGTCCAAAATCAGGTCCAAATGGGCCCGTCTTGCTTAGGGCCATTTGGATAGTCGGACATGCCCCTACCAGGATCAGGATCTTAGTTACCTTTTGCTGTGCAAGATTTATTCTTGTAAATATTGGAAAATTGCATAAATAAATCAATTTAAAAAATTGCCATTACATTGGCTGTTCTCCAGTCTTTAGGTATTAGAGATGATTCTAATGATAGTTCACAAATTACTAATAGTAGGTCTACAATCTCATATTTCAGTTTGTTCAGCACCCTTGGATGTATACCATCTGGTCCAGGTGATTTGCTACTCTTTATGTTATCAAGCAATTGTAATATATCTTCCCAGTTTATTAAGATGTGTTTCAATTTTTCCGATACATCACCTTTAAATATCTTATCTAGCATCAATAGCTTGTGTGAATAACTTCTCTACATCTTCTTCAGTAAAGACTGAAGCCTGTGAGGGAGTCACTTGGACAATTAGATCATCAAGGGGTAAAAGAAGCACTCAGGGAGGCCAAGACCATAACAGAGAAACTAAGAGGGTTATTTTAGAAGCCCTATTTGCATTTTGTACATGGATGTATTGGCACATAAAGATGCATACTATATCCACATACAAATGATTTTAGAATGGCCCAAATTTGCATGTCTCTGCCCCAAGTATGTCCAAGTTATATGGAGATGATGTCTGGAGTGTGGCAAAAAGATACAGGTGCATCTCCAATTTCATATAGGGGATATACGCTCATGGCTGCAAGCAACTATGCTCAAATTTACACCTGCTCCCCTGACACGCACAGTCATTCAAAAAGTGCTGATTTCCGCTAATCCTCTATAGTAAGGAGTAAAGAGGATATTATCTTTAATCTACCAGTGTTTATTTCACACTCTTGATTGAAAAAGGGGGTAAATCAAGTCCTCAATCATTCATTAAGAGCAGGTGCATATCTGAATTTGCAAAACTGCCCAGCTGAACGTGTAAGTGCTGTAATGTACACTGAAATATTCTGAAATATTCTGAAATATTGGCACTTACATGCCAGTGCCATGGCGTCCCGTCACCATAGCACCAGGATGCCCAGCAGGATTGCCGAAAGCCCGCCAGCCCGCGATCCTCAGTGGGGCCTGCCAGGGCCAGGATCGGCCCCACCTGCCAAGGCCCTTGTGCTTCTGGGGGGCGGCCGGGCCTAATTGCCGCCTTCGCCATGCCTTATTCCACCTCTGAGGTGGAATAAGTAGCATGGCTAGGTTCCAGACACAGGATGTACAGGGCCGTGACCTGAATCAGCCCTGTACATCCTGGTGCATAGCCCCTCCCTTGCCCCATCTCTGTCCTGCCCCCTCCCACCTCTGTCCAGCGCTCCCCTCACAGAGGTCCTGTATGTGCGGGGAGCCTGGTTGCTAGCATTCGGCCCATGCGAATCGCGGGATTGCATGCCCACTGGGACGTACAACCCCGCTGTTCACGTGGCAGAATCGGGCCCATAGTGTATCTGGATTTTCAGAAATCCCTTGACAAAGCATCTCATGAAAGACTCCTCAATAAACTAAAAAGTCATGGGATAGGAGGAAATGTCCTGTTCTGGATAATAAACTCCAGTAGTTCTGGTTTGAGGTCAATTGTTTGTGGGGTGCCACAGGGTTCTATTTTCAACTTATTTTTATCCCCACTGCTGACAGTTATTCAGGGCCATGGAATTTGAATGACTGCTTATACAAACGATATACAACTACTGACAAGGGTAGAATCCACGTCAACTGACAGTTTGTTTAGAACACCTCTGTTTAAAGATTACAAACTGCTGTGTAATGTCACGCCCTTCCCCCGCCTAGGCGGCTGCCTGACGAGGTGAAGGGGGAGCGAATGTTACTTTCAAGTAACTTCCAAAGCAAAGGCTTCTGGGAGTTGTAGTGTTCAGAGCATGTGTAGTTGTAAAGCAAAGGCTGAGCCGAGATTTGAAAGCAAACGCAGGAATATTTTTATTAGCCTCCCTTAGTAGCGGGAACTTCACAATGAAGCTTGGTATAACACGGGTACACTTATTCACAGGAAACTCAGGTAAGAAAAAAAACTAATTGCTTACTTCAGCAAACAAAACTTTCCATTCACTTATAAAGCTTCCCTTCACAGTGCTTCAAACAAAAACGTTCATTGAATTCTTCAATGCAAACAATTCCAGCAGTTAATCTTTTCTCCTTTGTTTCAGAGCTTTTACTGGTTTTAATCAGTGATTCTGAGACTTCTAGCAGCACTCCTGATCAAGTCTCATTCATGGCAGCAAGCATACTAATTAAAACTTGGTAGCTCTGTAACACATTAGGCATAGCAAAGAAATGGAGCTTTTCTTCAACACATATATTCACACACTATTATTTTACTATCTGGGATAACTCACATTCCATTGGCTCCTCCGGCTCACTTAAAAGAATGTTTTCCCCGATATCCATAGATTCGCAGTCTGAGCAAGAGTGTTCTGTGACGTCGTCAACAAGCAGCCGTGCTTTCCCTCGGTGCACAGAATTCTTCTCCCTGTTAATTACCTCCTGTTCTCTCAGCATACGCTGAACCAGTTTTAAAACATTTAACCCTTCCTTGCTGAGAGGCTTCCTGTAACCTTGCTTCTGGTTAAACTCTGGGAGCTGGCAGTCTGGGAACTCTTCCTGAGACCTCTGGCTAATAGCTTTATCAGCATTACCTTTTGGGAGTTTCTTTAGCAGGGGTTCCTTGCTCTTTCCCTGGCCATGCTGTCTCTGGGTTAAAGCAGCCTTCTCGTCTCTCTTCCTCCTGGAGACATGAACCTCGTGTCCTGAGTAAGGCTCCCTTGCAGACGCCTCCTCTGAAACAGAGTCAGCTCTCTTCCTCTCGTGTCCTGGCAATCTCCTTGCCTCTCTTTGGATCCTTGCCAATCTCCCTTCCTCCCCCGGGAAGCTTGAGAATTTTCCTGATCCTGTGAGTCTCTCTCTCTCTGTTCTCTGGGGCTTATAAACATGTGACTGGCCGGTATCTTTCCACCCCGCCCCCAGCTGTGCTGCATCACCACCCTCAGTTGCTATGGAGCTGGGGCGTGGCTTTTGGTCAACAACTTTTGACAGGTTCTTTTTTTCAACCTTAGCTGCACTTTTAAACTGAGCATTTTTTTCCTTTTCCCTCTGCCTAGGGGAAATTGCCTGTACTTTTTCCACTTCCATAGGGACTTGGCTGTCTTCGCCATCACATATCCCCCCACTTAAGATATTACGGGCTGGCGCTTTTTCTTCCGCACAGCACGTAATAGGGCTAAGGGCGTCAGCGTTGGTGTGTAACTTCCCAGCCCTATGCTCTATATGGAAGTCGTACGCCTGTAAGGCCATGTACCAACGAGTAAGACGTGGATTATGATCCTTCATCTGATTTAGCCAGCGTAACGGGGCATGATCCGTTACTAATAAAAACTTGCGGCCTGTCAGATAAAAACGCAAGGCGTCCACCGCCCACCTTATAGCCAGACATTCCCTTTCCACTACCGAGTATTTCCTCTCTGGTGGTGTCAATTTTCTGCTGAGGAACATAATCGGATGTTCCTCTCCCTCAAATTTTTGGGACAACACAGCGCCTAACCCTGTGTCCGAGGCGTCTGTCTGTACGATAAAGGATTTACTAAAATCCACCCCCCTTAATATGAGTGCCTGACATAGCTCTTCCTTCAGACTAGAAAAGGCCTGTTCTGCTTCCACTGACCATTTGACCTGGTTAGGTGCATTTTTCTTCAGCCCCTCTGTTAAGGCAGTGCTCTTGGTAGCGAAATGGGGAATAAATCAGCGGTAATAGCCGATTAAACCCAGGAACCCACGGAGTTGCCTTTTTGTCAAGGGCCTAGGAAATGTCCTAACACTCTCTACCTTCTCTATCAGGGGTTTTACTGTGCCCCTCCCTACCAAATGTCCTAAGTACTTTACTTGCTTTCCCCCAAACATACACTTGGCCGGGTTTAAAGTAATACCCGCACCACGCAAGGCCTTTAAAACCGCCTCAATGCGTGCCAAGTGCTCGTCCCAGCGAGAGCTATGGATCACTATGTCGTCCATGTACGCGGTCGCGTATTGTTGATGAGGACGAAGGATGACAACCACTAATCGCTGGCAAGTCGCAGCCGCCCCATGCAATCCAAAAGGCATGCGACGAAACTGGTACAAACCAATAGGGGTACTGAATGCGGTCTTTGGGCGAGATTCCCTGGTGAGGGGAATCTGCCAATACCCCTTGGTCATATCAAGGGTAGTCAGATAAGACGCCTGGCCTAATTTGTCCAGCAACTCTTCTATCCTGGGCATGGGATAGGCGTCAAACCGGGAGATGGCATTCACCTTACGGAAATCAATGCAAAACCGCATTGTCCCGTCTGGCTTGGGTACCAGCACTATGGGGCTGTTCCAGGGGCTATGGGACTCTTCGATTATCCCCATCTTAATCATGTCCTGCACTTGGGAAACTACCTCTTGGCGTTTTGCCTCAGGCAACCGGTAGGGTCTCTGGCGTACTATCTCCCCTGGAAGGGTAACAATCTCGTGAGCCACGAGTCTTGTCTCACCTGGAATAGGCGTTAACACATCGGGATATTTCTTTAATAGCCCTAATACCTCCTGCTGCTGGGACCAGGAAAGTTCCTCCCCTAACCTGGGGACTGGATCTGCCTTGCAATCGGGTAATTGCGGGCCTAGATCCTCCTCCTCAGTCACCTCACAACTAGCAGCTAAACCTCTCACCGCTGTTTTACCGGTGGATCCGAAACCTCCGGTCCCCCTGGTGGTAGGAGTTAATTCCGTTGCCTCCTCCAGGGCCGGAAAACCCACCCGCTCACAAATCATCTGGGCTATACGATCCCCTATGTTTATCCTGAAATCCTCCTTGGCAAAGTTAAAGAGTAGGACCTTAATCGTCCCTCGGTAGTCCGGATCGATTACGCCGGCGCCTACATCTATAAAATTCTTCCAGGCTATGCCTGAACGGGGTGCAATACGCCCATAACAACCTGGGGGTATTTGCACTTGTATGCCCGTCTCTACTAGGGCCTTTCCCTGATGGGGAACAACTGTCTCCTCGGCACTACATAGGTCAAATCCCGCTGCCATCTGGGTAGCCCGCTTAGGAACTTTGGCATTGGGGGTAGTGCGACAAAACCTAAGAACAAATAGGCATTTCTTAGGGGTGTCCTCCCTCCTAGCTACCTCCCCTTTTGCCTGTTGCTGCTGGGTTCCAAATAATGGTTGAGGGACTGGCCTGGCCTTAGTGCTCCCTATACGTATAGGTGGGACTTGCTCTCCCTCACTCTCCTTTATCTGGGGTACTCTCCCCCCCTCCAAATGAGGTGAAGCCCCTGATGAGGTTTCTTTCTTGGCTTTGGGTGGTGCTAAAGCGGACGCTTTACCTGCCTTGCTCTGAAGACCCTCTGCCATCCCACGCCTGAACTGGGGCCAATCTCTTCCCAGGACTAGTGCTTGTGGGAGCCTGGGGACTACTGCAACTGGTATTTGGCGCTTTATTCCTAAGCCTTTTACAGACACAGTATAAATGGGGTACGATGAGGCTGCCCCATGAATGCACCTTATCTTTATGGACCTTTCTTGAGGCTCGAGAGTCAGACCAGTCCGGGATGCTATTTCTCTCCAAAGCTTCCTCGAAATCATTGACTGGTCCGCTCCGGAGTCTAACAAAGCCTCCACAGGTACACCCTCTACCTCTACCTCTAGGAGAAAACTCTCTCCGCTCTCTTCAGAGTGGGAGGTCATCAATGCTGTCCTAGCTCGGCAGTTTCTTTTCATATGGCCTTCTTCTCCACATGCAAAACATTTTCCTGGTTACATAATCAGGTTTAGCCAAGGACATTGTTTTCACACCTTCTTTCCATATATGTTTTTCCTTCCTTTCTGATGCTACATTTACTGCGGAGGACAGACCACCTACTTTAACTGGGCTCGCCACACTGGCCTCCAGGTAACGCTCAGCCAGTGCGGTCGCTGCCTCTGTGGTCCTGCAGTCTTGTAGGATCAGGAAGGACCTCATCTCTCGTGGAACAGCATCCATAAACTGCTCCAATATGACACTATCCAATAAAGACTCTTTTGTCTGTGTCTCGGGCATTAGCCATTTTACCGCTAACCCCTTAATGCGTTGGCATAGTGCCCGCGGTGTTTCACCGGGCTTTAACCTGGCGCATCTCAGAAGGCGGCGGTAGACCATGGGACTTAGCCCTAGGCGGTCTCTTATCGCCTTTTGCACTTCTTTGTAATCCGTAGCTAACTCTACGGGCATGGCTCTATACGCCGCTAGCGCTTCCCCAGTTAATGAAGCGGCAAGGCGTATGGCCCACTGCTTTTCATCCCAGCCTGATAACAAGGCTACTCTCTCAAATGCGGCGAGAAAATCATCCACATTGTCCTCTTTGGTTAACTGTCCAAAGGAAAATGTCCCAGTACCATATATGCCCAACCCTGGGATATCACCCAAATAACCTGGTACTGTCCTTGATGTCTCCGCTGTCGGTTTCTGCAGGCCCAGCCAACCGTCCATCTTCTCTAACAAGGGTTTCTGCTGTGCTTGGAGCATGGCTGCTATCTGGTCCAGTGTCCGTGCTGACATTTCCTGTTGTTTTTGGAACTGGTCCGCTATGCATTTCAGCAGCGCCATCTGCTCCATGCTGGGTAGTAGCTGAAACGAGAGAAAACAGAGAAAGAACACCAAGTGCGGCCCTTCAAATGTATAGGCCCTCTCTCCTTTGACCCTGCTGTACTGCTGCAGTCCCACCCGGCTCTGGTATCCTTTTGTATTCCCTTATGAATACCTATTACCTTAAGCCGGTGTAGACTCAGGCTTATCAAGCAACAGGAACGGCCTCCGGAACTACTCCACTCCGATCCTCAGCTGTTGATCCTGGCCTCCTCCAGCAGCAGCTTGTATCACAGCCCAGAGAAAAAAAAAACACTTTTCCTCTTTTTTTTTTTTTTTTTTTCTTCTTTCTTCTTCCTTATAAATCCAGTGTTTTTAGGACCACGTGACCAAGGCTTGATCCTTAATACTACGCCACCTGTCGCGCCCTTCCCCCGCCTAGGCGGCTGCCTGACGAGGTGAAGGGGGAGCGAATGTTACTTTCAAGTAACTTCCAAAGCAAAGGCTTCTGGGAGTTGTAGTGTTCAGAGCATGTGTAGTTGTAAAGCAAAGGCTGAGCCGAGATTTGAAAGCAAACGCAGGAATATTTTTATTAGCCTCCCTTAGTAGCGGGAACTTCACAATGAAGCTTGGTATAACACGGGTACACTTATTCACAGGAAACTCAGGTAAGAAAAAAAACTAATTGCTTACTTCAGCAAACAAAACTTTCCATTCACTTATAAAGCTTCCCTTCACAGTGCTTCAAACAAAAACGTTCATTGAATTCTTCAATGCAAACAATTCCAGCAGTTAATCTTTTCTCCTTTGTTTCAGAGCTTTTACTGGTTTTAATCAGTGATTCTGAGACTTCTAGCAGCACTCCTGATCAAGTCTCATTCATGGCAGCAAGCATACTAATTAAAACTTGGTAGCTCTGTAACACATTAGGTATAGCAAAGAAATGGAGCTTTTCTTCAACACATATATTCACACACTATTATTTTACTATCTGGGATAACTCACATTCCATTGGCTCCTCCGGCTCACTTAAAAGAATGTTTTCCCCGATATCCATAGATTCGCAGTCTGAGCAAGAGTGTTCTGTGACGTCGTCAACAAGCAGCCGTGCTTTCCCTCGGTGCACAGAATTCTTCTCCCTGTTAATTACCTCCTGGTCTCTCAGCATACGCTGAACCAGTTTTAAAACATTTAACCCTTCCTTGCTGAGAGGCTTCCTGTAACCTTGCTTCTGGTTAAAACTCTGGGAGCTGGCAGTCTGGGAACTCTTCCTGAGACCTCTGGCTAATAGCTTTATCAGCATTACCTTTTGGGAGTTTCCTTAGCAGGGGTTCCTTGCTCTTTCCCTGGCCATGCTGTCTCTGGGTTAAAGCAGCCTTCTCGTCTCTCTTCCTCCTGGAGACATGAACCTCGTGTCCTGAGTAAGGCTCCCTTGCAGACTCCTCCTCTGAAACAGTCAGCTCTCTTCCTCTCGTGTCCTGGCAATCTCCTTGCCTCTCTTTGGATCCTTGCCAATCTCCCTTCCTCCCCTGGGAAGCTTGAGAATCTTCCTGATCCTGTGAGTCTCTCTCTCTCTGTTCTCTGGGGCTTATAAACATGTGACTGGCCGGTATCTTTCCACCCCGCCCCCAGCTGTGCTGCATCACCACCCTCAGTTGCTATGGAGCTGGGGCGTGACTTTTGGTCAACAACTTTTGACAGGTTCTTTTTTTCAACCTTAGCTGCACTTTTAAACTGAGCATTTTTTTCCTTTTCCCTCTGCCTAGGGGAAATTGCCTGTACTTTTTCCACTTCCATAGGGACTTGGCTGTCTTCGCCATCACAGTAAGCAGTTTCTTGTGGATGTGATGCTGTATACTCTAAAAAGATAAGTTTTGTGCTTATCCTTATTTGGAACTTTAGTGGGAATTTTTGAGCCTGCAACTATGGGATAATCTGTCTTAAGAAAATAAAAAAGTAAAAATAAAAAATACAAAAAGATTTGAAAAATTAGATTTTCTGATCGTGGGGATAGATGATGAATTGGTGGGGGTCATTGTGAGCTTCCTAACATTACAAAGTTGAAGCTTTGACACCTTTGATGTCCTCCCTAGGTTCTACAATTATTTTTTGATGTGTACAACATTATCGCACAATGGACGTGCCGGCCGGCCTAGAACACCGGCCTTTTGGGGGTGCCCAGTGCTGCTGCTGTTGCCCTTCTCAGGAAAGGCAGCAGTGGCAATGGCTGCAAACAGCCCCGCAGCGCTTACCTTTAAGCTTTAGCACCATGGGGCTGTTTGCTTCCGCCCTTCTGATGCCTGATGCCGACTTCCTGCTGCAAACAAGAAGTTGGCATCGGGCATTGGAGAGGGGGTGGAAGCAAACAGCCCCACGGTGCTGAGGTTTAAAGGTAAGTGCCGTGGGGTTGTTTACGGCCATTGCCGCTGCTGCATGTCCCGGAGAGGGGTGGCAATGGATGCCGGAGGGAGGGAGGCACAAGGGGTAAGGTTCGCCTAGGGCACCTCATCTCCTTGCACCGGCCTTGGTTACCCTCTTGCCTTCTTGGGAGCACAATACAGTCATTCTACTACTGTTTTGGACTGAACAACAACCCAGTGCTTCGTTTCAATTTACTCGCCAGTAAGGCCCAACCAACATTTTGCTCCAAATGACATCACCAACTAGGGAGCTTGGGGAACAGGGGAAGAGTTTGGTTTGTTTGGCTTCTGCACCTGGTTTCCCAAAGGTGAGCATAAACACCAGCAGAGTAAAGGTATCCCGTGTAAGGACCTTGCACTCCCCTGCCCAACCTGTGGCTCCACAGCACAACCCTGGTCCTATCCCACCTTCAAATACATGTTCTGATACACCAAGTAAGGACCCTACTCACCAGGACACACACACCCATACCCTTGCACCTTCTACACATCCAGTACATCACCCCATAGCATCACCAAAACAAGCATACATCATGCAAAACACACCGCTTAATCCAAATAATGCCCACACACACTCAGTAAGCCACCCACTCCAACCCCATCCTGGACACTACCATCACCTGTACGCTCATTAATGCAAGGTCGATCAGAAATAAGGCTAACACCATCAAACATGACCACATCACCCCAGTCCTGAGGGAGCTACACATACTCCCACTCGAAGCTAGGATCAAATACAAAGCTGCCCTGCTTACACACAAGGCCCTCCACCAATCACAGACCACCTCCGCCAGTACTACCACACCCCACCCACAACAGACCAACCCAACAAATCACCAGCAACGTCCTCACCATCCCCTATGAACGAACAAAATATAATCAACGAACCTGCAACAAAGCCTTCGAGCTATATGCACCTTCCATCTGGAACTCACTACCGAGTCAAATCAGAAACACTACCGACCTATCCGATTTCAGGAAACAACTAAAAACCATCCTCTTTCAGGAATACCTTGGATCAGAAGCAAACAACCTCCACTGACATCCCCAAAATTCCCTAGAAGAGACCTATGTCTATTCCCTAAGTCTTTACTACCTGTTCGAATCATCAATTTTGCCCCCCCCCCGGTGATGGCTCCCCCCCTATATACACTGATAACTGTCCACCCCCCCCCTTCTTTGTTAACCCGCTTTGACCTGGTGAAAAGCGGCATATAAATACAGTTAAATAAATAAATAAATTGACTACCTGCAGACCCAACAAACAGATATTCTGTGCATAACAGAAACATGGCTCAATGATACCGACCAGGTCATACTTAACCAAATCATCCCGCCCACATACTCTGCCTTCAACTGCCCCAGAGCATGCAGGAGGGGAGGAGGAGTGCTAATACTAGCTAGAAGCCAATATAAATTCAAGACCATCTCATCAAGCAGCACAGACAAATCCAGCATACTGACTATATGCAATAAATATATGAATATGCCTTGCATGCAGACACCCGAATGCCAAGTCCGAGGAGCTATCCAGAATTCTTGAGACAATCTAAGCACATGACACAGCACAAAAAAACACTCATTGTCTTAGGAGACTTTAACCTCAGAGCAACACCCAACAAGGAATCCAAAGCATTCCTCAAAGTGATGGAATCCCTCCAATACAACTAACTAGTCAAGGCCCCTCACACATACTAGGAACGACCCCAGACCTCATATTCATCCCCAAATCACTAGAGGAAAACTACTTTATCACCCCCATCAATTACACTAACACCATGGTCAGATCACTATTTAATAATATTCGCACTTCGAATTGACAATCTTGTTAGCAATCAAGAAGAGATTACCAATGAGAGAAGATTCAAGGCCTTTAGCAAGGAAGTATTCCTGAAAGAGGTAATCCCAAATCTTCACCATGACATAACCGATCTGAACAATACCATAAAGAATTGAAACCACATCCACAGTAGCATCAGCTCCTAACAGGAAATGCACAAACGCATACAAGAGACCCACCGCACAATGGTATTCCAATGAAATCAGGGAAGCAAAGCAGGAGTTAAGGAAACTCAAAAGGAAATGGAGACAAAATAAAGGCTCAGATGTATTAGGCCAATATAGGACCAAACAGCTGGACTACAACAACCTGATTAACAGCTGCAAGCAACAATATCACACCAGTATCATCATAAGATCAGCAAATCAACTCAGGGAATTATTCGGCATTGTACAGACACTCACCAGAGACACAACTCAACAGAATATCCCTGAAGTGCACTCCCAAGACATGGTAAACTACATAATCGACAAGCACACTAAACTCAAGAACATACCGCTGGCATCTACCAAGAACATAGTAAATCCAGCCTCCACCCAAACCTGGGGGGATTTCTCCATACCATTTGTTCAACAAATAGAACAGATAGTGAGCTCACTTAACACTACCATCTCACCAGCTGACCCATGTCCAATACATTGAATAAAATCATCCAAGGAGCAGCTTATTCAATTTATACACAATATAATAAAGATGTCCCTCAAACAAGGATATATGCCATCATCCCTCAAACAGACATCCATACGGCCGATATTAAAAAGCACGTCACTTGACAAAAATGATCCCATGGCATATTGCCCGATCTCCAGCCTACCATTTCTTGCAAAAATCATAGAAAAGACCATACAAAGACAGCTTCAGGATCATATTGACCACAATGCACCACTGGACCCACACCAACATGGGTTCAAACCACGTAATAACATTGAAACTCTACTAACCTCACTCTTCGATAACATCATAAAGGGGATAGACAACATCAAGACAGGCGTCCTCCTCATATTTATGGACTTCTCCAGTCTTTGATACTATATCACACAATACTTTGCTGAATTGTCTCCAGGATATTGGCATCTGTAACAACACACTAAAATGGTTCGCATCTTACCTAAGCAACAGACTACAGCAAGTCAAATGCAGAGCAAGCAAATCAACGCTATTTGCGGTACCACAAGGCATTCCACAAGATTCTGCACTCTCCTTAATCCTCTTCAGCATATACATACACCCTATCTGCAGTATCAGCAAGAAACATAATATACTAAATCACATATATGCTGATGACCTCACGGTATACACCTGATTGACCTAGATGCACTGGACCTAACAGCCATAACCGAATGCCTGGAAGACATGACTACCTGTCTCACCAACAACAATCTGACACTGAACTATGGTAAAACTGAAGCACTCTGCATCACCAGAAATGCCAACTTCAACCCTCCTCAAGCAATCCACCTACTAAACAAGACAATATCTGTGAAGAGCGAACTACAATATTTAGGAGTCACTCTGGACAAAAACCTCAACCTCCAGTCACATATAAACAAAACCGCTGCAAAGACATACCACAGACTAAAACTCATTAGGAGACTAAAACCACTACTAAACCAGGACCATTTCCGTACAGTGTGCCAGGCTATCATCATCCTGATACTGGACAATGGCAACGCACTCTACCAAGGTCTCCCAAAGCAAACCACACATCCTCTACACCTAGTGCAGAAAATGGCAGCCCGATTTTTAGAAGGATCTCACTATTTTTATTGAAATCTAAGTGCAGAGAAATAATAGTAAGCGTTGCATGTCTATTATCTTGAAGCCTCCTGAATCAAAATATTTTAATTTAATTTGATCTATTATGCAAATATAACGTCCTTACAGCGACCCTTACACTGTATGGCAGACAGTAGTCATAACAATACAAAGCAGTACAGTCTTTCAGTCTCTACTCTTGGAAATAAATTAGAGGGTTCTTTTAATGAGACCAGTATATACTCAGAGGCCTTGACACTTAAAGCTCCACTCACATCTCTTCCCTTCTCAAAATAATGGAATGAAGTGGAGGAGTAGCCTAGTGGTTAGGGCAGCACAAGGAGTGTCAAATCCCACTGACACTCCTTGTGGCCTTAGGCAAGCCATTTAACCCTCCATTGTAAGCCCTTTGGGGACAGGGAATTAACTACTATACTTAGAAACATAGAAATATGACAACAGAAAAAGACCCCATGGCCTATCTAGTCTGTCCTTCTATATCAACAATTACCCCTTTTCTCAAGTCACTTCATTGGCTCCCTATCCGTTTCCACATCCAGTTCAAACTTCTCCTGCTGATCTATAAGTGCATTCACTCTTCAGCTCCTCACTACCTTTCCTTTCTTATCTCTCCCTACACCCCCCCCCCTTGGGAAATCCGCTCGTCTGGCAAATCATTTCTATCTGTCGCCTTCTCTTCTATTGCTAACTCCAGACTTCGCTCTTTTCACCTTGCTGCACCTTACGCCTGGAACAAACTACCTGAGTCTGTACGTCAGGCGCCTTCACTGACCCTTTTCAAATTCAGGCTGAAAACTCACCTCTTCGCTGCCGCTTTCAGATCTTGATTCACTTGATCTCCTTGTGTTATCTGTCTTGACTAGATTATAAGCTCAGATGAGCAGGGACTGTCTCTTACATATTTGTGCAGCACTGCGTACGTCTTGTAGCACTATAGAAATGCTCAGTAACAGTAGTAGTAGTAGAATCCTTGATGAGGTTTATCTAAACTTCTGATTAGGGTGTCAAATAGAGCAGTGAAGAGAGTGTCAGTGCCATGCTGAAGGTGGAAACCATGTTGCTGTGGGTCCAGGAGAGCATGCAAATCAACATGTTCTTGGAGCTGACTTTGTATTGTCTTTTCGATTATCTTGGACAGGAATGGATACTGGCTATCGGTCGATATAAACTTGGGTCTGTTAGGTCCAATGGTAATTTCTTCAGGATGTGTCATATTGAGGTCTGTTTCAGGGTGGGGGTTAGGTATCCTTGAGAAAGGGAGGTGTGGAACATCTTTAGTATAGACGAGGCAAACAGTGTGAAGGGATTTTATCCATGTCACTGGACATGGGTCTAGTGGAGAGGTTGTTGTATTGATGCCACGGATGATGTCTGTGAGTTCTCTCTAATTAATCTAAAGGTGTGCCAGAGGGTGGATTATCTTGTTGGAGTATGGGCTCATGGGGTAGCGGATGCATCGTGGATTGCTTGTTGCAGAGGAAGTTGGCAATGATCTGTGGGTGTAGTTGTTCTTTTGAATTTGAGTGGTGTGTTGAAGCGGGGTCATTGGTAAGGGAGGACACAATGGAGAATAATTCCCTGGGACGGTTGAGTGATTTTGTGAGGATGTTGGTATAGTATTCTTTTTGGTGGTTATTGATCAGCTTATTGTATTTGTGTTGCTTGGAGAGGAATTGTTGCTTGATGGTTGCATCTTGTAAATGTTTCCATCTTCTTTCCAGCAGTCTCAGCTCTTTTCTGATGGTAATAAGGTTGCAAGAATCCAAGGGTGGGTGAATTGAATTGGGGGGGGGGGGAGGGAGGTTCATAGCACATCGTGATGTGAACACTGTTCTTTGTTAATCACTGTGTTCCAGGAATGAATGAAGCTGTCAAGATCAGTTACGTCTATTTCAATAAGCGGGGAGACATTATTGAGAAAGGCTTGCAGGCTGAATTTTTTTAATTGGCGTACCTGGTGCTGTTGCCAAGGGAGGTGTGGAATCTGGGTACAGTTCGGCAGTACAAGCATGATGATGACATAGTCTGACTAGGGCACTGGGTCAATGCAGGTGTTCAAATTAGTTGACAGTAGATTTTTAGGTGCAAAGACGAGATCTAGGAGAGCACCTTTAGAGTGGGTAGGGGCATGAATGACCTAAATTAATTGTAGAGTTTCTATGGCGTTTATGAATGCGCTTGCTTGCTTTGCAGATGTGAGGTTGAAGTCACCCAGTAGGTAGAAGAGGATTCTGTGTGTGCGGAGACTTCCTCAAGTAAATCAAATAGCTCATCCATGTTAGAGGATGGTGTGCAGTATGTTAAACAAATAGTATGTTCATGATTGGAGATAGTGAGGAAGTTGAGGGTTTGTAAAGATTGTGCGTTGACCATGGTGAAATTCAGGTGTTCCTTTGCCAACAGTAAGACTCCCCCTCCTCTTATTTATTTATTTTATTTCAAAGTATTTCTACACTGCCCTGAGATCATGGGCGGTTTACAATGAACGACAGCAATTTTACATTGAACAATTTTATAAATCAATCAACATTGAATGGAAATGTTTACATAGGAAACGATTTACAAGAATAACAGAATTTCAATTTTTCATTGTGTAGTAGGTTACTCAGTGGAACCAAGGAGGGTTTAGTGAGTTAGTTCTTTGGCAGTTGAATAGCTTGTAATTGGGTGGTAGCAACTGGTTGAGGAGGACGTTGTCGGTGTTCGAGATCCAGTTTTCTGTAATGCACATAAGGTCAGTATTGCTGAGTTGTATGTAGTCTGCTATTGTTTGAATCTTGTTATGGATTGAGCGGGTGTTTATAAGGGAGCATTTGATTGGGTAGCGAGGGCATTTTTTCCTGATGCTTGGGTTGAGAGGCTGCATGATGTTGATTTGTTAACAGTCTGCGTGTTGGTTTTGTGTGCTGAACTTTTAGGCATGGGTTTAAGTGGAGAGGTTTTGGCCTGTAGATAACTGGGATGCTGGTGCTCTGAGTGGCTATAGTATGTATGGATGTTAGCGGAAAAAGAAGAATGAGTAACATTACAATGTAGGGTGTGATTATTTGTATAATGTTCAGTTTATGTTTGAGGCTTACCAAGAATGAAATGACTGATGTTGGTTTTATGAGTCTCTGTTGTTTGGTTAGTTTGAGTTGTGTCGCTTGCTGGTGGTTGGTTGGAGAGAGGAGTTTCCAGGGGTTCAGGAGGTGCTTTGGCAAGAAAACTGGTATTGTGGGTACTTTATCAAGCGGAAGGAGAGTGATGTAATTGTAGTCTCTTTTCTGGGCATGGTCGCTTGTTATACTTGTTGCTAGTATTTATTTTTCTGTTCTTTCATTTTGCATTTGTTTCCTTGTTTTTTTCAGGTCTCCACCTGAGGGCCACACCAAAGGGCCCTTTGGCGAGGCCCTCAGGTGCAGACCTGCCAGGCGTGGGCGTGCCCAATGGCGCTTTTCTTTTTAAATGTTGATCGGCTGCTTCTCTTGGGCCTGATTGGCCTTGGCCGAGGGAGCAGAAGGGACTAGTTCTCCTGCTTCCACCCCCGATGCCGATCGGGTGCTGGTGCTGAGGAGTCCGATGTGCCTGAAGGTGTTTTTGGCTGTTGTCTTGCTATGTTGC
Organism: Ichthyophis bannanicus; assembly: GCA_033557465.1. Classification (NCBI taxonomy): domain Eukaryota; kingdom Metazoa; phylum Chordata; class Amphibia; order Gymnophiona; family Ichthyophiidae; genus Ichthyophis; species Ichthyophis bannanicus. The sequence goes on from CM066041.1 coordinate 238,863,671, forward strand.
TGAGATCTTGATGTACTTCTCGGAACCTTCTCTCCTTCCCTCATAAAGTATGTGGCTCCTCTATTCCTACTTCTTGACTCCTTCTTGCACAGGCAGAGCATCTCTCCTGCTCAGGAAGTGGGGGTGCTGGCAGGATTTGCAAAGTCACTCAGGAATAGAGAGTGTAAACTTGAGCTCAAGCCACTCTCCTTCCCCTATATTCTTTCTTCCACTGCCCCTGGGCCTCAGGCCATCTCTGGATGATAAAAGGGCGTGGGAATAGCCATACCTTTTCCCTCTCTTCCTACTGGCAGACTGTTCACTCCTTGGCTGGCTGCCCAAGACAGAGTTCTGCCTTTGAAAGTCATTTATATAGAGGCTGGATTTTCCCTCCCCAGGAGTCTCCTCCTAGCTGATGTAACTGGGCAGAAGTTAACCTCCCCTGCTCTGGAAAATAACCTGGTGATCTCTAGGCTACATTGTAGTAATTTAATAAGGATAATGGAGGTCTCCGTTGCTCAAAGCAATGATATCCATGTGCTTGCTACACAAAGTTGGCAGAAGCACTAAATTAATTAGGCAGCCACCCAGAGCCACATAGGGTTCTTTTTTTTTGGGGGGGGGGGCACTGTCAGCCCTCCATGGCACCAAACATTTGGCAAACCCTTAAAGTTATAAGAACATAAGAACATAAGTATCCTGTTTCCAACAGTATCCTGTTTCCAACAGTGGCCAATCTAGGTCATACGCACCAAGCAGTTTCCCCAAAAGACACAGGTTCTGCAATGCTTGTACTGGGTCAAGCATTGATATCCTGGGTCCCTTCTTAATAATGGTTTATGGACCTTTCCTCCAGGAACTTGTCTAAACCTTTTTTAAACCCAGCTACACTAACAGCCTTTACTACATCCTCCGGTAACAAATTCCAGAGTTTGATTACACGTTGAGTGAAAAAATATTTTCTTTTATTAGTCTTAAATAGTTTACCCTGTAGCTTCATTGTATGTCCTCTAGTCTTTCTATATTCTGATAACGTAAACAATCGATCTACGTTTACCCGTTCCACTCCGTTCATTAATTTATAGACTTCTATCATATCTCCCCTCAGCCGTCTCTTTTCCAGGTTAAAGAGCCCTAACCTTTTTAGCCTTTCTTCATAGGAGTATCCTTCCATCCCCTTTACCATTTTGGTGGCTCTTCTCTGAACCTTTTCTAATAACGCTATATCCTTTTTAAGATACAGCGACCAGAATTGCACACAATATTCAAGGTGCGGTCTCACCATGGAATGGTATAGAGGCATTATAATATCTTTTGTTTTATTTTCCATTCCTTTCCTTATGATACCTAGCATTCTATTTGCTCTCTTGGCCGCCGCTGCACACTGGGCCGAGGGTTTTAACATGTTATCCACAATGACACCTAAATCTTTTTTCTGGGTCGTGGTTCCTAATGTGGAACCTTGCATTGTGTAACCATAGTTTGGGTTGTTCTTCCCTAGGTGCATAACTTTGCACTTGTCCACATTAAATTTCATCTGCCATTTTGATGCCCAGTCTTCCAATTTATCAAGATCCTCTTGCAATTTTCCACAATCCTCTTGGGTTTTAACAACTTTAAATAGTTTTGTGTCATCTGCAAATTTTATAACCTCACTCGTTATTCCACTTTCCAGGTCATTTATGAATATGTCAAAAAGCAGCAGACCCAGCACAGATCCCTGGGGTACATCACTATTCACCTTTCTCCATTGGGAAAATTAGCCATTTAGCCCAACCCTCTGCTTTCTATCTTTTAACCAGTTCCTGATCCACTGCCTCCTATCCCATGACTCTTTAGTTTTGCCAAAAGTCTCTGATGAGGGACCTTGTCAAAGGCTTTCTGAAAGTCTAGATACACTATATGAACCGACTCGCCTTTGTCCACCTGTTTATTCACACTTTCAAAAAAAAATAACAGATTAGTAAGACAAGATCTTCCTTGTCTAAAGCCATGTTGGCTGTCTCCGATTAGGCCATGACTATCTACATGCTGAGCAATTTTATTCTTTATGATGGTTTCTACCATTTTTCCCGGTACTGATGTGAGGCTCACGGCTCTGTAGTTTCCCGGATCACCCTTGGAACCCTTTTTAAAAATTGGTGTTACATTGGCGATCCTCCAATCTTCAGGTATTAGAGATGATTTTAATGATAGTTCACAGATTACTAATAGCAGGTCTGCAATCTCATATTTCAGTTCTTTCAACACCCTTGGATGTATACCATCCGACCCAGGTGATTTGCTACTCTTCAGTTTATATAATAGTTGCAATACATCTTCCCGATGTATCGATATTTCCTTCAATTCTTCCGCACCTTTAAATACCACTTCAGTCATGGGTAACATCCCTACATCTTCCTCAGTAAAGACCGAAGCAAAGAATTAATTCAGTCTCTCCGCTATCGCCTTGTCGCCTCTTAGTGCCCCTTTAACTCCTCTATCATCTAATGGACCAACTGACTCTCTCACAGGTTTTTTGCTACAAATGTACTTGAAAAAATCTTTATTTCGCGTTTTTGCTTCCGCAGCAAGCTTCTTCTCAAATTCTCCCTTTGCTTGCTTTATCAGTGCCTTGCATTTGACCTGCCAGTGCTTGTGCTGTTTCCAGGTTTTGTCGTTTGGCTCTTTTTTTCATTTCCTGAAAATTGCTTTTTTGGCAACAACAGCCTCTCTGACCTCACCTTTAAACCATGCTGGCAGTTTTCTGGACTTCCTTCCACTTTTCTTAAAGCGTGGAATACAGCTGGTCTGGGCTTCCAAGATAGTATTTTTCAACAACACCCAAGTCTTTAATCTTTGCAACTGCTCCTTTTAGTTTTTTTCTTAACTATTTTCCTAATTTTATCATAGTCTCCCTTTCGAAAGTTAAAAGGTAGTACTGTGGATTTCCTTACTATCCCTCCTCCACTAATTAAATCAAATGCGATCATGTTATGATCACTATTGCCAAGTGGACCCAACACCCTTATCTCTTGCACTAGATCTGGTGTTCCACTAAGGACTAGGTCTAATATGGCTAATTCATGTGTATGGCTGAGCCAAACTGCCAAACTCATCCCAGCGCATTTGAAAGCAACCTAAAGCAGTCATGGTAACAGGAAACATAGGTTCCCTTTGAACTCTGGCTCGTCCTCCCTTCTCCGCTGTGCATCATCACCGGCTCCTGCAGTGCCACCATGTAGGGAGCGGAATGGCCAAAGAAGCATGCGAGTTGCATGCTGCAGCCTCTGGAAAGCATGGCCAGCTAGTGGTAGGCTTGGTGGGGGCACAGCAGCTGCAGCAGCCTGCAGGCTTCCCAGTCACCTCGAGATCATCCTCGCCCTGTGCCTCTGGCTGGCTGCTACCTACACTGGCCACAAACCGCAGACATTCTCTCTCCCCCCTGGCACTTCTACAGTACGACAGAGGACTCGATGCAGTGCAGATACTGGATCCCATCCCTGCAGCCACTCCTCTCTCCCACAAATCAGGGCCTCCTTTTGAGACTTCCCCCACAACAACACCAGTAGAGCATCCAGGAGCTCCTAGTGAAGGTGCAAAGCAGAACAGTCAAGGTGGAAGGTGGGTTTTATTATTTATTGGGGGGGGGGGGGGGGATGTGGAAGGAAGATTCACCTAAGGCACCAAATATCCTTGCACTGGCCCCTACAAAGGCAATGCTTAATTTTTGCAGGTAGATTATAATATATTTACAAAAAAAGAGGGGGCTACCTTAAGTTGGCACTGGACTAACTTTATACATTTTTTGATTAGTTTTTGAAGGTTAAAACCTGCTTCCTCAGGTCATGACAGTCTAGTAAATTTAAAGGGGACCCAAGACATCCACTGCTTGCCCCAATACAAACACTGTGGAACCTGTGTCTTTTGGGGAAACTGTTAGGAACTTTGGACCTAGATTGGCCCGTTGTAAACAGGATACTGGGCTTGATGGACCTTGGTCTGACCCAGTATGGCATATCTTATGCTTTTATGGAGTGGAGGAGTAGCCTAATGGTTAAGAGCACTGGCTTGGCAATCCAGAAACTAGGGTTCAATTCCCACACTAGCACACCTTGGGCAAGTCACTTAACCCTTCATATTGCCTCAGAAGAATCCAGGTTATCAATGTACACTACTAAGTTTAAGTTACAATGTAAACTGCTTTGAGTGAAATAAATAAAATAACTTTTGCCCATACTGTCCTATGATGAGAAGAAAGTTTTAACCTTTGAAAGTTAGTAAAAAATGTATTTAGTCCAAAGGTATCGCCTTTTTATTTTTTTATTTACTAATCATAAAGTCAACAATCACAGCAACCAGACTACTTTATCCAATATATTTACAGTATTTACAAATAGCAATAAAAGCAGATCAGAGTTTGAATTAAAATAAAAATGAAAAATCGTTATCTAATGAAAATAACAGCTACGGACTTGTAAGTCAGCCAAACCCAAGATTGGGACATAAACTGAACTACAAATCCCAGAATGCTCAGAACAGGGGTTCGAACACTAAGCTCATAGAGACGTTTTGTTCCTGTTGTTAAGTGCTGTCGATGTGTCAACTCTTGGCGGTCGACGTCTTTTGTTCCTAAATGCAGCAAATATCTGACGTTTCTCACAAATACACATGCATTGCATTACATACATATGTATTCCATGCCATTTATCGCATTTGCTATCCCGACTCATAATTAGGAGTCAGGACCGGAAATGCTAGTGAAGTTCTCATCCTCCTCACGTGACAGTAGCCACTGGCGTTTCGCGTTTCCCTGTCCTTTTGGGCTTCGTTGCGTCTTGTACTTGCGGCTCTTCAAGCTGCTAGTTGAATCGTGGGTTTGGGCGGTAGTGCGGCTGCAGGTACCTTGCTTCTGTTACTGGGTAATGCGATGTGTTGGCCGTTAGTTCGAATTCTGACATTGGGGGAGGGGAATTGGGAGAGAATAAATAACAGAGGAGGAAGAAACGCAGTAGGGAAGAGACCGGCGAGTGGAGGGAGCATCTCCGAGTCAGAGTCTGGTTATGAAAGCGCCTCGCTAGGGTGGGTAGGAGACGGAGTAAGAGACTCCTCGTGGTGGGAGTCAGAGGGACTATGCAGGGGAAGTATAAACTAATGTGAGTGTTGGGGTGGTTTATGTCTTAGCAGATAGTAAGATAAATGTGTAGTGTCCCCTCCTGCAGGTGGTTAAGCTTGTAATGAGTGTAAAGTGGGAGATCCCCCAGTAATGCAGAGGGCCGGGTCGTCAGTAGTAAAGAAGGGTGCTAACCTGCAGTAGAATAGTTTACAGAGTAACTACGGACCAAATGACCCGTAGCTGTTGCCATTCACTATGACAATTTTAAATTCTGGTACTTATGAATTTGATGCTGTTGAAAACAGCAATGTGAATCCCTCGGATATGGTTGAGGAGTTGTGGTTATCTTATTCTGATGGAGACGCAGTGAATATGGCAGGAATTTCAATAGCATACAGGCTATAGAAGCAAAATAAATGCACGTGATTAACGAGACAGGGCCTAAAAATACCTGGGAACTGGAAAGGTTTCTTAGTCTATAAATAGCTCTGAATAAAATAGGAGTGGGGCTGAAGTTTACATTAAAGGCAAAACCAAATCTAGTCCCTTGTAAGTGGTTTCCTTGACTAGATGATACATTTTGTGTTTTGATAAAGTTGTTCTTGTTCACTCTTAGTTTTTCTGTGCTAATGGAGAACAATTTGCTCTTGCTACAATCTATAAGCTCTGATGAGCAGGGACTGTGTCTTACATCTATGCTGCTTTGTAGCACTATACAAATGATTAGTAGTAGTGTGTACTGATTTTTGAATACAGTTATAAAGTCACTTCTGTCTTTTCTGTGAGCTAAATAAACAATCCCATTCAGAACATAAGATAGCCATACTGGGTCAGACCAAGATCCATCAAGCCTAGTATCTTGTTTCCAACAGTGGCCAATCTAGGTCACAAGTACCCAGCATTTTCCCCAAAAGACATAGGTTCCACAATGCTTGCAGTGGGGCAAGCACTGGATATTCTGGGTCCACTTTAATAATGGTTTATGGACCTTTCCTCCAGGAACTTGTCCAAACCTTTTTTTAAACCTGGCTACACTAACAGCTTTCATTATGGATGACTGAAGAAACTCTGAAAATTGCACAGAAACACAGAGAAGCTAAAGCCAATCACAGAACTTAACAGTGATTTCCAACATACAGCAAGACAGGACAAGGAAAAGTACTACAATGACGCATACTATATCCTCCCGTAGCAAATTCCAGAGTTTGATTACGCGTTGAGTGAAAAAATATCTTCCCGTATTAGTCTTAAATAGGTTGCACTGCAGCTTTATTGCATGTCCCCTAGTCTTTCTATATTTTGATGGTGTAAACAATCGATCTATGTTTACCCGTTCCACTCCATTCATTAATGTATAGACCTCTATCATATCTCCCCTCAGCCATCTCTTTTCCAGGTTGAAGAGTTCTTACCTTTTTATCCTCTCTTCATAGGGGTATCCTTCCATCCCCTTTACCATTTTGGAGGCTCTTCTCTGTACCTTTTCTCATAACGCTGTAGCCTTTTTAAAATACGGCGACCAGAATTGCACACAATATTCAAGGTGCGGTCTCACCATGGAACGATACAGAGGCATTATAATATCCTTTGTTTTATTCTCCATTCCTTTCCTTATGATACCTAGCATTCTTTTTGCTCTTTTGGCTGCCGCTGCACAGTGGGCAGAGGGTTTTAACATGTTCCTTATCGTTCCTCCAGTTTAGTCCTCCACCTCTGGGTTGTGCACCTCCTCCTGCAGCTTGGAGACTGGGCATGTCAAAGTCGCGACATCACTGGATATAGCCTGCTGGTATCTCCCATCAGCCTCCAGTGTGTCCAGTCTCCATGTAGCAGGAGGACATAGTGAGCCTACCTTCTGGGCTCACTTGGGGGAAACAGATAAAGAGCATTTAGTGTGACAAATTCTATTCTGATTTTACTTTTGATTTTTACTTTTAATTTTACTTTTAATTCAGTTAAATGGCAATCAGGGATTAGTTCCCTTTAGTTCCTTATCGTTCCTCCAGCTTAGTCCTCCACGTATGGGTAGTGCACCACCTCCTGCAGCATGAAGACTGGACCAATCAAATTTCAGCATCACTGGAAACAGCATACTGGCTATCCCCTCAACTCCAGTGTGTCCAGTCTTCATGCAGCAGGAAGATGTTAGTGAGCCGGGCTGGGCTTACTAGTTTGTCAGTTTAGGGATTAAATTGCTAGCTAACCTTTTTTTTTTTTCTTTATTTGTCCCTATTGGGTCTTCTTTTTCTTTGATATAGGAAAGAGTACCTGTTTCTTTAAATTTTTATTGAGAACCGGCACTCCGGAGGCGGTCTCTCTCCTGCCCCGCCTAAGCCGCTTTTCCTTTGCTTGCTTTTAAGTTGTGCCTTGATAGAATCTCTGTTCCCAGGGCTATTTGGGGCAGAGCTCCTGCGGCGGCTGTCCAGCGACACATCTCCGGTGAGGTAGGAGTCTGTGCGCTTGGAAGTGCTGGCGAGATTCTCGGGGCAGAGTCAGTTAGAAAACTGTTCCTTGCCTGGGCTCTATCGCGTTTTTTCTTTCTTTTCCTTCATTTTGTTAGTATTAGGAGTAGCCTTCCGCATCGCGGGGTTTTCTACGGGCTGGCTGTCTCGGTGCCAAAACGGCAGCGCGCCAAAAGTTCTTGAGCGGCCGCGGCCATTTTGAGAGCCACAGCTTCCACCAGCGTGCAGCACACGCGGCCATATTGAGCTATCCCGGGGTCCAGGGATCCTCTGCGGCGATCTGGTACGGCGGGTCTGCGTTGTTGCCCTTCTTTTCTTTTCTTTAATTTCTTAATTTGTTTCTCATTTATTTTTTTTCGGAGTTCTGCGGTTCCTCAGCTGGAGGAGGGTCACAGCTGCTTGACTCTACCGGTTTTTTCTTCCAGAGGGGCTGTCTGCTTTTCATATTACTATTACTGCTATTGATACTATTAATGCTTTTTCTGCTATTAGGCAGCAAACGGGCAGACTCCAGTTGCAGAGCTCCTATTTAGTGGCAGCCGCCCAGAGCCTGGCTAGTGTGCTGGTTCTTCTGGGATAGATCATTTTTTCCCTTCAGGATCGAGAGGCCACTTCATCACTCTTGGGGGCCGAGTGGTTACGGTTCCATGCCATTGGGGTCCCTGTGTGTTATTTGTGGATATCGGAGGGGCGCTGCTGCAGAGACAGGCATCTGTCAGCGCTGTGCCTCCGTATCCCTCAGTATGGAGCAGCGGCTGGAGAGCTCCTTGGCGTCTTCTGCTCAGCCAGGTCCTGCCGCTGTGGAGATGGACTCGCCCTTAGAAGGTCCATCGGGGACGACTCCCGCTATTTCTTTAGGCGCAGGGGAGCAGTCAGACCTCGGGGGTGCTTTGCTCTTGGAGGAATTTTCCCAAGATTTCATTTTACTGATGCATCAGGCGTTCTGTCGTCCGCGCCAGGGAGTTGGGGTAGGTCCCCTTCCTGTTCCGGTAGCGACCGCGCAGCCTGCTGCGGCGGAGAGTGTGTTGTCTGGTGTCAAAGCGCCCAAGCGACAATACCTACAGGAGCCCTTCCAGTCTGAAGCGGATTGGCCGGAGGGTGAGGATCCGGAATTGGACATGGAGGCGGATGGGGAGGCCTTAGAGGAAGGCGAGCTCCCTGAGCCAGAAGATCAGGCAAAGATCATATGAGTGTTTCGCTGGGAGGAGTTGCCCGCGCTCATTTCAGAAGCACTTCAGACTCTTGGCCTGGCCCCTGCGCCGACGGTCGAGGAGGCGGATGGTGCGGACCCCATCATTCAGGCGGTGCGTCAAACTCAGGTGGTTTTCCCCATTCACAGAGTCATTGATCAGATGATTCAAGCAGAGTGGGATACTCCTGAATCTGGTCTCAAGGGTGTCAAGATCATGCACAGGCTGGAGTGGAGGAGTGGCCTAGTGGTTGGGGCAAGGTACTTCAGGCCGGAAGGTCGGGGGTTCAAATCCCACTAGAGGACAGCAAGCTTGGTCCGGAAGGACTGGGGTTTCTAGTCCCACAGGTGCTCCTTGTGGTCTTGGGCAAGCCACTTAACCCTCCATGGCCCATATTCCCTGTAAAATAGTTATCTCCAAGTTATAATGCCCTGTTCAATGTAATTTCAGTTTGTTCAATGTAAACCGCACTGATGAAGAATAGCGCGGTATATAAGAGAATGTAAATAAAAAATAAATAAATAAATCCTATGGCGGACAAGGACCTCGAACAGTTCCGCTCCCCTAAAGTTGATGCGGCGGTTTTGGCTGTGACTAAGAAGACCACGATCCCTGTGGAAGGTAGTGCGGCTTTAAAGGAGCCACAGGACAGAAAGATGGACGGCCTGTTGAAGCAGTCCTTTGAGGCGGATGCGATAGCATTGCAGGCCTCTGTTTGTGGAGCTTGGGTTGCTCGCGCTTGTCTTCGCTGGGTTCAGCGTCTTCGGCAGGCGCCATCCTTGGAAGCTGAGGAGTTAAGCGAGCTCCAGCGATTGGAGTCTGGTTCGGCGTATTTGGCGGATGTCCATTATGACCTTATCAGGGCGCTTTCCAATAGCATGGCTTCCTTGGTGGCAACACGCAGAGCCCTTTGGTTAAAGAATTGGGCGGCGGATGGCTCTTCCAAGTCGTGTTTGGGCAAGTTGCCTTTTAAAGGTAAACTGTTGTTTGGTGAGGATCTTGACAAGTTGGTCAAGGATTTGGGAGAATCCAAAGGCGGTCGCCTGCCGGAGGATCGCCCAAGGAGAGGGAGGTCCCTTCCTTCCACTCGGGGTCAGTTTCGGGACTTTTGTAGATTTCGGTTGCCCCGCTTTGGGGGATCCCAGAGAGGAAGGTATCTCTCGAGGTCTCTGAGCTTTCGGGGTTTTCGAGGAGCCAGTAGGGGATTCGCAGCCGCTACCCCTGCAGCCGCTCGCAAGTCCCAATGAAGGGCTGCGGGTCCAGGCGGAGATCACAATGATCGGGGGGCCCTCTTCGACAGTTTCTCTCTGCTTGGACCCACATCACGTCCGATCGATGGGTTTTGGAGATCGTTCGGGACGGGTATGCCCTGGACCTGGCCAGGCCCGTGCTCAATTCCTTTGTGGCGTCTCCCTGCTGGGGCCCTCGAAAGACTGCTCAGATCCGGCAAACCCTCGATCGCCTGCTTCGGCTGGGCGCGGTGGTCCCCGTTCCTCTGGCAGAGTATGGACTCGGAAGGTATTCCATTTATTTCGTGGTGCCAAAGAAGGATGATTCTCTTCGCCCCATTTTGGATCTCAAAGGGGTGAATCGGTATCTGCGGGTTCCGCATTTTCGGATGGAAACCCTGCGATCCGTAATTGTCGCCATCTGCAAGGGCGAGTTTCTCACCTCTCTCGACCTCACGGAGGCTTATCTCCATATTCCTATCCGGGAGGCGCATCAAAAGTATCTCCGGTTCGCTCTTCCTTGGGGTCATTTCCAGTTCCAAGCATTGCCCTTCGGCCTGGCAACCGCTCCTCGAGTGTTCACCAAGTTCATGGTGGTGGTGGCAGCGGCGTTGCGCAAGGAAGGAGTGCTGGTCCATCCGTATCTGGACGATTGGTTGATTTGCGGAAAATCTCGCTCGGAGAGCGCGACGGCCACGGCGAGAGTCGTGGAGCTTCTGCAGTGTCTCGGCTGGGTAGTCAACCCGGGCAAGAGCCACTTGGTTCCGACGCAGTTTCTTGAATACTTGGGTGTCCTCTTCGATACTCGCAGGGGTTCAGTCTTTCTCCCGGAACGAAGGGTGTTGGGTCTCCGGACTCTCGTACACCGCTTTCGGCAAATCACTGCTCCGTCGGCATGGCACTACCTTCAGCTGTTGGGAACGATGGCTGCTTCCCTGGAGGTAGTGCCTTGGGCTCGTTTCCACATGCGTTCGTTGCAGGGGGCCTTGCTCTGTCGCTGGTCCAATCAATTCGATTCGCTGAACAAGCGTCTTCCCTGTCCGCGGACGGTACGTCAGGACCTGAAATGGTGGCTTCGGCCGTCCTCGCTCCGGGTGGGAATGCCCTTGGAACAGCCGGACTGGATCCCGTTGTTGACGGATGCCTGTCTGATGGGCTGGGGCGCGCACTGCGGTGTGCATGTGACGCAGGGGCTCTGGTCCCCGGAGGAGAGCAGTTGGTCGATCAATCGTCTGGAGCTCAGAGCCGTGCGGTTGGCGCTGCAAAGCTTCGAAGTCCAGTTAACGCACCGAGCGGTGCGGGTTCTCTCCGACAATGCCGCAACCATGGCTTACATAAATCGGCAGGGCGGCACCGGAAGCGTGGGCATGGAGACGGAAGCCCTGACACTGTTCGTGTGGATAGAGCCCCGGTTGCAAGCAATATCAGCGGCGCACATTGCCGGGAAGGACAACGTGACGGCAGATTTTCTCAGCAGAGTTCAGGTGGATGCCAGCGAATGGGAGTTAAATCCCGAGGTGTTTGAGCAAGTGGTTCTTCGTTGGGGTCAGCCTATCATGGACCTGATGGCCACTTTTCGGTCGGTGAAGGCGGCTCGGTTTTTCAGTCGACGGCGGGAACCGATGTCCGAGGGCATAGATGCTCTGTTGCAGGCCTGGCCCTCGATGGGCCTTCTTTACGTATTTCCCCTGTGGCCGCTTCTGGGGCGAGTGATTCAGCGAATCGAGTCTCACAGGGGATGGGTGCTGTTGATAGCGCCGGATTGGCCCCGTCGTCCCTGGTATGCCGACCTGGTACGGTTATTGGATGGCTCCCCGTGGCGTCTTCCCCTTGCTCCGGATCTGTTGTGTCAGGGTCCTCTTCGCAGATTCTCTCTTACGGCCTGGCTATTGAAAGGTCGAGGCTAAGGAAGAAAGGTTATTCGAAATCCGTAGTGGCGACTTTGCTTCAAGCACGGAAGAGGTCCACTTTGCTAGCTTATGTCCGAGTTTGGCGTATTTTTGAGGATTGGTGTTCCAGGCGTCAGGTTCGGGCGGCTACGGCCTCTCTTCCGGTGGTATTAGACTTTTTGCAAGACGGTTTTGCTAAAGGCTTGGCCGCCAGTTCCTTAAGGGTGCAGTTAGCTGCGCTTTCCTGTTACAGAGGTAAGGTACAGGGCGTAGCGCTGGGTGCCCATACCGATGTTGTACGTTTCCTGAAGGCGGTCTCTAGACTGCGCCCGGCGTGCAGACTTTCTGTTCCTTCGTGGGATCTCAATTTGGTCTTGCGAGCGCTCACTACGGCACTGTTTGAGCCTCTCTCTCGGAGTTCGGTAAAGGATTTGACCCTTAAGATGGTGTTCTTAGTGGCGATTTGTTCGGCACGACGCATTTCGGAGCTTCAAGCTCTTTCTTGCAGGGAGCCCTTCCTCTCTTTCTTGGATCAGAAGGTGGTGCTGCGGCCAGTGCCTTCTTTTTTGCCTAAAGTGTCTTCCCCCTTTCATTTGAATCAGGTGGTGTCGCTCCTGGTGTTGCATGCGTCCAGGAAGCAGGCTTCTGATCACTGTCTTAGTCGCTTGGACCTTAAGAGAGTTTTGCGTCGGTATTTGGAGGTCACCAAGGCTTTCTGCAAGTCGGATCATTTGTTTGTCCTGTTTGGGGGTTCCAGGAAAGGTGAGGCGGCGGCGAAAGCATCCATTTCTCACTGTATTAAGGAGGCAATTGCCTCGGCCTATCTGTTGCAGGGAAGAGTGGCACCCGTAGGTCTGCGGGCTCATTCTACAAGAGCACAAGCGGCGTCCTGGGCTGAGTTTAGCTTGGTTTCGCCGGTGGAAATTTGTAAAGCGGCGACGTGGTCTTCCCTGCACACTTTCAGTAAGCACTATCGACTTGATGTCTTGGCGGCAGGCAATGCCTGCTTTGGTTCCGCTGTCTTGCGTGCCGGCTGGCAAAATCCCTCCCGTTAAGGCTGCTTTGTTACATCCCATACGTGGAGGACTAAGCTGGAGGAACGATAAGGAAATAGTAATTACACTTACCTGGTAATTGTAGTTCCTTGAGAGATGACAGCTTAGTCCTCCTTCCCTCCCTCAGGTGCTTTGCTTCGGCACGCATTTAGTTCGGGAGAGAGTATTCACAGGTGAGTGTGTCAATTGTCTTTTCGTTTCTCTCCAGTTTTTGCTCTTTTCTCTCGCTGTCTGCTTATGCTGCGGCATGTGCGGGACACTCTGTTTGGGTTCTTTTTCTTTTTCTCCCCGTTTTTTTTGGGATGGCTTCTGTATGGTTTTTCATTTGACTAAAAAAAAAAAAAAAATTCCATATCTTCTTAAAGGTTAGCTATCTCTTTGAGTTTGCTTTGACAGTAGTTCACTGGAGTTGAGGGGATAGCCAGTATGCTGTTTCCAGTGATACTAAAATTTGATTGGTCCAGTCTTCATGCTGCAGGAGGAGGTGCACTACCCATACGTGGAGGACTAAGCTGTCGCGTCTCAAGGAACTACAATTACCAGGTAAGTGTAATTACTATTTATTAGGAACAAATTTCCTTATATTTACAGTAATTTTAAATTTGAGCCTGGCTCTTTAAATTAGTAGCAGCTCTCGCCTTCCCTCCTTGTCAGTTATTTTCACTTGCTGCAGGCATTCGCCGGTGCGGATCTCTCTCCCTGGACAGTACGGGAGAGAGCTCCGGGACCCGTACAGCCACACTGAAGCTGTGTGAGACGGAGCCTCTCCGTTGCTGCGGGATTTTAATTTTACTCTGTGGAACCGGCTGAGCGGTCCTTGCCGTGGCTGCCAGGCGCATCAGTGCGGCATGAGGATCGGAGGAATTCAAGGCGGTAAGAGCAGGCTGCGTGGCTTTCGGCCCTTCAGGTAAGGCCTTCGGGCTCGGTCGGTCTGTTGAGGCCTCCTTTTTGCAGTGGCTGTTGTTCTTTAGCGGTTCTCAAGTCTAGTCCCCACCTCTGGGTTTTGCTCCTCCTCCAGCAGCTTGGAGACTGATAAACATCATCCTTTTTTCTGATGTCACTGGTATATCCTGTGAGGATCCGCCTCTCTGCTCCAGTTGCCTCGGTCTCCAAGCAGCTGGAGGTACAGTGGACCAGGGCTCCTGGTTCACTGGAGGAGCAATTAAGTAGAGGTAGTTCCTGAGCGGTCCTCCAGTTTAGTCCTCCACATCCGGGTAGTGCACCTCCTCCTGCAGCCTGGAGACTGGACCAATCAAAATCTTCCTCTGGTTGTAGGTATTCTGACGGAGCTCCCATCAGCCCCCAGTGTGTCCAGTCTCCTTGCAGCTGGAGGACGTGTGTGCCTGGTGTGGCGCACTTAGGGACGCTTGGAAGCAACACTAGGGAGTTTTTTGTTAGGATTTTTCTTTTCCCCTTATCTCCTATACTTTAATTATTTTTTTTTAGGTAGCTGTCTCTTTAATTCCTTCTGCACAGGCAAACAGCAGGGCAGAGCAGGACCCGGGCTATACTGACCTTCTCCCTCTCAGGCAGGGGTTGGTTGCAGTCGGGGGTTTTGATCTCTCCTCCTGGACTGTACAGAGGGGAGATCTGCCTTTAGCCAGCACTCTGTTCCTCCCGGGCAGTCTGCATTCTTCTGCTGCTTCTCTCCTTCCGATCCAGCGCTTTGGCTGCTGATTGACAGCTCAGCTCAGCAGCGTGCTCCCGCTCTAGGTTCGGGCGGTGAGCCGTCTGCCGGCTATCTGTGGACACTGTGGTGAGTGTTTCCTTCGGGGGACCTTTCTTTTTCCTTCAGGGGCTTTGACTTATTTATTGTTTTCCTCAGGCTCTTTTCGCGCCGTTTTTGTCGCCGACGAAAATGTGCCGGCGGCCATTTTCTGAGTCTGTTTTCTTTTTCCGCGCATTTTAAACAGCACGGCACGGGTTTCCCTTGCGTTTTTCAACATTTTTTGCATAGCGTTTTTGTTTGAGACTATCCCCCCCATCCCTCCTATTTCTTTAAAAAACAAACAAAAAAACCCCCCATTTTATTTATTTATTTATTTAATTCACTTGCTGATCCTCAAGTGTCACTGCTCTCTAAAGTGCCTATTTTGGCTGTATGGCTTCGCAACCGCAGTGTGTGATCTGTGGATCGCGTAGGGGGGCTGTAGCGGAGTCTGGTATTTGTAGGGGCTGCGCTTCAGTGTCCTCGGATTTAGAGATTCAAATGGAACATAAGGAACTTTCTGACTCGGACAGTCCGCATGTCCCTGCGGACCGCGCTCCTTCTCCGGGGTCTCTTCCCTCTCTTTCTGCGGTCCCTCCTAAGGGGCAAGTCGATCCACTCCCGCTTGAGGCTGCCGAATCTACATTCACGGATTTTTCTCCGGATTTTGTGCTACTTATGCACCAAGCTTTCCGCTTGGGACGCTCAGGCAAGTTGCCTGAGGCCTGGCCGTCGCCCCTACCTTCTTTTAAAGGTAAGGAGCCCCGGCAACCACTTCCGCCTTCCGCCAAGCGGTTGCGGTCTTTGGATCTCGACCACGATGATTTGAGTTGGCAGGATCCTGATGCTGAGATGGATCAGGAAGCGGGAGTGGACGACCTAGAGGATGGTGAGATCCCCAAGCCGGAGGACCAAGCCCGCATAGTTCGGGTGTTTCGTAAGGAAGAGTTAGTGCCCTTAATTACGGAATCTCTTCATACGCTTAATCTGTCGGCCCCTCGTCCAGTGGACGAGGACGGATTGGAGGATCCTCTCATTCAGGCGGTGCGTGACTCCCAAGTGGTGTTTCCGCTTCGAGTGGTGGAACAAATGATTCAATCCGAATGGGATCAACCTGAGTCCGGGTTGAAGGGTATTCGAACTATGAACCGTCTGTACACCCTAGCGGACAAGGACAAGGAGAAATTTCGATCTCCACGGGTTGATGCCGCTGTTTCGGCGGTCACCAAGAAAACCACTATCCCTGTTGAGGGCAGTGCTGCTCTGAAAGACGCGCAGGACAAGAAGGTGGATGGTTTGTTGAAGCAGGCGTTCGAGACCAATGCCTTATCCTTACAGGCCTCTATTTGTGGTGCTTGGGTGGCTAGGGCTTGCCTGCGTTGGGCGCAGCGCCTGCAGCAGCTTGCTGGCTTGGACCAGCAGGGGTTGCTGGAAGTTACTCGCTTGGAGTCGGGTTCGGCGTATTTGGCGGATGTACATTATGATCTCATCCGCGCTCTCGCGAATAGTATGGCTTCCTTGGTGGCGGCGCGTAGATCTATTTGGCTGCGGAATTGGGCGGCCGACGGATCTTCTAAATCTCGTCTCAGTAAACTCCCCTTTAAGGGTAAACTCTTGTTCGGGGACGATTTGGATAAGTTGGTTAAAGATCTCGGCGAGTCTAAGGGTGGTAGGCTGCCGGAAGATCGGCCTAAGGTGTCTAAAGGTTTACCGGCCGTGCGCGGTCTGTTTCGGGATTTTCGGAGATTTCGTTCCTCCCGTCTGTGGGGTTCTCAACGAGGTCGAGTTGGCTCCCGTTCCCAGGGTTTCAGAGGTTTTCGGGGGGCAGGACGTGGATTTTCGGCAGCGTCCTCCTCCTCCGCCTCGTCTTTTACTCGAAAGCAGCAATGAAGTGAGGCGGGCTCCGGAGGGATGCCTAGTCATTGGGGGTCGTCTCCGCGATTTTCTTCCTTCCTGGGCCCGAATAACCTCAGATCAGTGGGTGCTCGAAATCATCCGC
The DNA here is from genome assembly GCA_033557465.1 of Ichthyophis bannanicus. Taxonomy (NCBI): domain Eukaryota; kingdom Metazoa; phylum Chordata; class Amphibia; order Gymnophiona; family Ichthyophiidae; genus Ichthyophis; species Ichthyophis bannanicus. Next base: position 238,880,277 of record CM066041.1, read on the forward strand.
GACGGTTATGCTCTGGAGTTCGCTTCTCCGATTCCAGATTCGTTTGTCCTGTCTCACAGCAAAGGCGAGCAGAAATCGCACGACCTTCGGTGGACGCTGCACCGTCTCCTGGCGCTGGGGGCGGTGGTTCCCGTACCGCCTTCAGAGCATGGCGTCGGTCGCTACTCCATTTATTTTGTGGTCCCCAAAAAGGACGGTTCTCTCCGTCCGATTCTGGATCTCAAGGGCGTCAATCGTTTTCTGCGGGTTTCGCACTTCCGGATGGAGACCTTACGCTCCGTCATAGTGGCGGTGCGTCGCGGGGAATTTCTCACGTCTCTCGATCTCTCCGAGGCCTATTTGCACATTCCCATCCGGGAAGCTCATCAAAAATTCTTGCGTTTCGCCTTCCCTTGGGGTCACTACCAGTTTCGGGCCCTGCCCTTCGGTCTGGCTACCGCTCCTCGCACCTTCACGAAAGTCATGGTGGTAGTTGCGGCGGCCTTGCGACGGGACGGGATCCTCGTCCACCCTTATCTCGACGACTGGTTGATTCGGGCGAAATCCCTCGAAGAGAGTGTGACGGTTACGGACAGGGTGGTAGCCTTGCTACGGACCCTCGGATGGGTGGTCAACGAAAAGAAGAGCCAGCTAGTGCCCACTCAGTCCCTCGAATACCTCGGTGTTCATTTCTGCACGGCACAAGGCGTGGTCTGTTTACCGGAACGCCGTGTTCAAGCCTTGCGCAGCCTCATGCGCTCCTTCCTAAAGATCCCTTCGCCGTCCGCCTGGTGGTATCTCCGGCTGTTAGGCACTATGGCAGCGACGCTGGAGGTGGTTCCTTGGGCACGTTTTCACATGCGCCCGCTTCAGAGCGCCCTGTTACGTCGTTGGTCGAATCAGTTACACTCGTTGAACAAGAGGTTATCTTGCCCGTTGTCCGTGCGACGGTCCCTTCGGTGGTGGCTGTGCTCGAAGAACCTGCGGTTGGGAATGCCGTTGGAACAGCCTCCCTGGGTTCCGCTCTTGACGGATGCCAGCCTATTGGGCTGGGGGGCGCAGTGCGAGGGCCGCTTTGCGCAGGGGACGTGGTCTCCCCTCGAGGCATCGTGGTCGATCAACCGCTTAGAGCTGCGCACGGTGAGACTGGCGCTGTTAGCGTTCGAGACGCGGCTACAGGGGCGTGCTGTACGAGTTCTGTCGGACAACTCGGTGACGGTGGCTTACATCAACCGCCAGGGCGGCACCGGCAGTGTGGCCATGGAGACAGAGGCAGCGGATCTGTTCGCCTGGGTTCAATCTCGGCTGCCGGCGCTGTCGGCGGCGCATATAGCAGGAAAGGACAATGTCATGGCGGATTATCTCAGCAGAGTGCGGGTGGATCCCGGGGAGTGGGAACTGCATCCGCAGATATATGCGCAAATAGTACGCAGATGGGGGCCTCCGGTCATGGATCTCATGGCGACCTTTCAAACGGCCAAGACGGCGCGTTTTTACAGTCGACGGAGGGAGCGCATGTCCGAAGGCATCAACGCGCTCATTCTACCGTGGCCGGAGTGTCAACTTCTTTGTCTTTCCCCCGTGGGCGTTGATCGGTCGTGTCGTTCAGCGCATCAAGGCGCACCGAGGGCGCGTTCTGCTAGTGGCTCCGGATTGGCCCAGGAGGCCGTGGTACGCGGATCTGGTGAGGTTACGCGACGGGCTGCCTTGGGAACTGCCACCGTTACCGGATCTGCTGCTTCAGGGACCTCTCCGGATGCCTCAGGTGGATCGATTCTCGCTTACGGTTTGGCCATTGAAAGGGCTCGGCTGAGTAAGAAGGGTTACTCCGCATCGGTTGTTGCTACGCTCCTTCTGGCGCGAAAGTCCTCCACCTCGCTCGCGTATGTCCGGGTGTGGAGAATTTTTGAGGACTGGTGCTCCAGGCGTGGCGTGCGAGCTGCAACCGCCTCGGTACCGGTAATTCTCAGCTTTCTGCAGGACGGTTTTGACAAAGGTTTGGCGGCCAGCTCTTTGAAGGTTCAGTTAGCGGCGCTGGCTTGCTACAGGGGTAAAGTTTTGGGACTTTCCCTGGGGTCCCATCCCGACGTGCGCCGTTTTCTTAGTGTTTTTCAGATTGCGGCCGTCGCGCAGAGTTTCCATGCCGTCCTGGGACTTGAACCTGGTGTTACAGGCCTTAGTGCGCGAACCTTTCAAGCCGCTTCGGCAGGCATCTCTTAAAGATTTGACCTTGAAAACGGTTTTTCCGGTGGCCATCTGTTCGGCGAGGCGCATTTCGGAATTGCAGGCGCTCTCGTGTAGAGAACCGTTCTTATCTATTTCTCGAGATCGCGTGATTCTTCGACCGGTTCCATCCTTTTTGCCTAAGGTGGTTTCGCCTTTTCACCTGAATCAGGCCGTTTTTCTGCTGGTTCTTTCTTCAGGATCGGCAGGTACCTCGGACGCTGACCTACATTTCCTGGATGTCCGGCGAGTCCTTCGTCGCTACCTCAAGGTGTCGGAATCGTTTCGCAAGTCCGACCGGCTGTTCGTATTTTTTGGTGGAGCTCGGCGGGGTGAGGCGGCAGCGAAGGCTTCCATCGTTCGCTGGATTAAGGAAGCGATTGCTTCGGCTTATATTCTCCAGGGTCGACCGGTACCGGTGGGCCTACGGGCGCACTCTACAACGGCTCAGGCAACCTCTTGGGCGGAGCATAGCCTTGTTCCGCCCGTCGAAATTTGTAGAGCGGCTACCTGGTCGTCTCTGCATACCTTCAGTAAGCATTATCGGTTGGATGTGCTGGCCGCTCAGGATTCTTGCTTTGGTTCGGCAGTACTGCGCGCCGGTTCGAAGATGCCCGCCCGGTGTTGACTGCTCTGTTACATCCCGGATGTGGAGGACTAAACTGGAGGACCGCTCAGGAAATAGAAATTACACTTACCTGGTAATTGTAGTTCCTGGAGGGTCCAGTTTAGTCCTCCTTCCCGCCCAGGTGTCAGGATTCCTTGTTGTTTGATACGGCGCGCGCTCTCCGAATGGTACGGAACTGCATCAGTGACTTTTTTTATTCGCGTTCCGTCTTTCTACGCCGTTTTCTCCGTTCTTCTGTTTTCCGGCTCGGGAATTCTTGTCTTCTTCGGGATCGGATTCAGACATTTTTGCATTTTTGCTTCGCCTTTCGAGCGGGGCGTGGGCAGAGTTCTGGCTTCCTCGTTTGGGGAGGGGGTTGCTGATTTCAAAAAAGTGGTATTTTATCTTTCTCTTATGTATTTATGATATTCTCATGTGTTGCTTCTCTGAGTCTGCTTTGTTACTAGTTCACTGGGGGCTGATGGGAGCTCCGTCAGAATACCTACAACCAGAGGAAGATTTTGATTGGTCCAGTCTCCAGGCTGCAGGAGGAGGTGTACTACCCGGATGTGGAGGACTAAACTGGACCCTCCAGGAACTACAATTACCAGGTAAGTGTAATTTCTATTTTTACATTTGAATTTGGGTTTTATTATTTAATTTAGTTACTTTGTTTTATAGGGCAATTGGTGAGTTTAGGTGTTCTGAAAGGGTTTGTACCTTTAAGAAGCTGTTAGGCCTGCTCGTTCTTTTCTTTTCCCTCCTTTCCCCCCCTCCTCCCTCCTTTACCTGCTTAGCGGAGACAGGGGAGCCGGCGGCCGGACAACTGGGCCTCCGAGAGTGCAGGAGTTCTCACTGTAGCGCCGGCAGATAGCGGATGCAGAAGTTTTGCCTGCGAACCGCTTCAACGAGCCTACACTGTCTGGCAGACAAACAGAGGGTTGCAGTTCCATCCCTCTTCTACTCCGCTGGACTCCCGACGCTGGCAACAGCTAGTCGGTGGAGCGCGGAGGCGGCAAAGTGGAGACCGTGCAGGCCGGAGCCAGTGAGAGAGGTAAGCGGGCTCCGGGTCTCGGCGCGTGCCCAGCCAGGAGCCTTTTAGGCGCGAAACCGCGCAGAGCCTGACCGAGTGGCGGCAGGCAGAGGGAACGCGGTCAGGCGTTCGGGGCCTTTGAGGGCTTTCTTTTTAGAGCGGGAAGCTTTGGTTTTTGCTTCGAGCGCCCTTTTTCGTCTCGGTGGAGTCACGGCAGTTTGTTGTGCTGCGTTTGCGGGTACTTCATAAAAAAAAAAAAAAAAACTTATATAGTGGCAGTCGGTGCTAGTGTGATGCCCAGCAAATCCCTGTGCCTGGTCTGCGGCTCTAGAAAGGGCGCGCTATCTGAAGCGGGTGTTTGCCGGAACTGTGTGCAGGAAGCAAGCAGAATGGAGAGTCCCCTGGAGGGGGGAGCTCTGCCTCAGTCATCAGCCACAGAGCGCGAGTCAGTTGCTGAGACTTTCCCGAGTCCGGAGCCGGTAGCGGGTATTTCCTCTGCACCGGATCCGTTTCCCTCGCTGGCAGCCTTGCCGGAGGGGTATGCGGCACTTCTATCTCAGCAATTCGAGGTTTTTCTGCAGCAGGCCCTGGGGGCGCTGCGCAAGGAGCCCTCACCCAGCCCTAGCAGAGATAAGAGGGCGGAAAAGCGCCCGGGTATTCCTCTGAGCTCAGGAGCGGGGGGCAGTGGAGGAAAGAGGTCCAAGCCGGAGGTGGAGGTGAAGGAACCGTCTCAGAAGAGGTTCCATCAGATGAAGGTGACCCTGATTTGGACATTGAGAGTGAGCTGGAAGAAGGCGAGATCGCCGAAAAGGATGACCAGGCTAAAGTGGTCCAGTTGTTCCGGAGGGAGGAGTTGTCGGTACTCATTGCGGAGACGCTGAAGGCTCTGAATATGCCAGCGCCCGGGCCTGCGGAGGATGAGACGTTGGAGGATCCTTTGCTGCAGGTTTTTCGCAGAAATCAAAGAGCTTTTCCGGTTCATAGAGTCATTCGGGAGATGATTCAGGAAGAATGGGATACGCCAGAGGCGAGTCTAAAAGGTTCCCGGATTATGGGCCGCCTGTATCCACTGGTGGAGCAGGAAAGGGAGTTGTTCAAGGCTCCAAAGGTGGATGCTGCTGTTTCGGCGGTGACAAAGAGGACTACCATCCCAGTGGAGGGCAGTACTGCTCTCAAGGATTCTCAGGACAGAAAGTTGGATACTTTGTTTAAAGCAAGTGTTTGAGGTGAATGCGCTTTCCATACACGCAGCGATCTGTGGGGTGTGGGTGGCGTGAGCATGCCTGCGTTGGTCGTAGCGCATTCAAGGAGAACATGGAGAAAATTCCGTGGGGGAATCGGCTAGATTGGAGTCGGGGTCCGCTTATCTGGCTGATATACATTATGACCTCATTCGGGGCCTCTCTAAGAGCATGGCGTCGGTGATAACGGCCCGTCGGTACCTCCTGGCTTTGCAATTGGGCGGCGGATGGGTCGTCCAAAGCCAGGCTCAGTAAGCTTCCTTTCCGAGGGCGTTTGCTCTTTGGAGAAGACTTGGAAAAGATAGTTAAGGATTTGGGTGAGTCCAAAGGAGGTAGACTGCCAGAAGATAAGCCAAAGCAGGGGCGGTCGACGCCTGCGCCCCGGGGGCAGCAGAGAGTTTCGGCGGTTCCGCTTTCCTAGGTTCAGTCAGGCTCAGAGAGGTCGTTTTCCCATGCGGACGCAGGGGTTTCGTCCCTTTCAGGGGGCAGGAAGAGGGTTTGCGGCCTCTTCTTCCTCTTCTACGAACCTGCGATAGTCACAATGAGATGCGGAGGGCCCAGGTGGGGGTGGTGCCCGTCGGTCGGTTACGGGATTTTTACGCTGCCTGGGTCCAGATAACAACGGATCAGTGGGTTTTAGAGGTGATTCGAGAAGGATATGTGTTGGAGCTGCTAAGGCCAGTACAGGACTCGTTCGTGCAGTCGCCTTGCAAAGCGCCGGGCAAGGCCGCGGCGGTGCGGGAAACGGTTCAGAGGCTTCTGGATTTGAACGCCATTATGCCGGTTCCTTTAGACCAATACGGCTGCAGTCGGTACTCCATTTACTTCATAGTTCCAAAAAAGGGAGGAATGTTTCGGCCTATCCTGGATCTCAAAAGGGTAAATCGTTGTCTACGTGTATCCCATTTTCATATGGAAACGTTGAGATCCGTGATTGTTGCAGAAAGAAAGGGTGAGTTTTTCTTACGGCACTAGACCTTTCGGAAGCATACCTGCACATCCCGATCCGGAAGGAGCATCAGAAGTTTCTCCGTTTTGCAGTTCCCGTGGGCCATTTTCAGTTCTGGGCATTGCCTTTCGGGCTGGTCACTGCTCCATGAACGTTTACCAAAGTGATGGTGGTGGTGGCTGCAGCTTTGCGAAAGGAAGGCATCTTAGTTCACCTGTACTTGGACGATTGGTTGATCCGAGCAAAGTCACGAGCGGAGAGCGTGGCGGTGACACAGAGTAGTAGAGTTTCTGCAGAGTCTCGGTTGGGTAGTCAATGTGTCAAAGAGCCAGTTGACTCCATCGCAGCATCTAGAATATCTGGGGGCCCGTTTCGATACGGAGGCGGGTCGGATTTTTCTGCCACGTCAACGGGCGATCGGGCTGAGAGCCTTAGTCCGGCGGTTTCTGGGCAGACGGCGGCCTACGGCATGGCATTATCTACAGTTGCTGGGGACAATGGCAGCAACGTTGGAGGTAGTACCGTGGGCGAGGGCTCACATGAGGCCGTTGAAGCGGGCTCTGCTCAGACGATGGTCGCACCAAAACGATTCCCCGTCACAGGTGCTGCCGTGTCCAGAGGAGGCACGGCAGGCTCTGCTCTGGTGGTTGCGCCCCGAGGTTCTGGAGGTAGGGATGCCTTTGGAGGCGCCTTCTTGGGTACCCCTGATGACAGATGCCAGTCTATCAGGATGGGGAGTTCATTTTCAGGGAAGCTTCGCACAAGGCCACTGGAGCGAACAGAAAAGGAGTTGGTCGATCAACTGATTGGCGTTGAGAGCGGTGACTCTTGCGCTGCGGGAGTTTCAGCAACGGCTGAGTGGGCAGGCGGTTCGAGTGTTTTCCGACAACGCGACAGCAGTGGCCTACATCAACCGACAGGGCGGCACAAGCAGCGTCCATCTGGAGGCCGAAGCAGAGCGGTTGTTCGAGTGGGCCGAAGAGCATCTGCCAGTGATATCGGCGGCACATGTGGCCGGGGTGGACAATGTGGAAGCCGATTTCCTGATCAGGGTCAAGGTGGACCCAGGGGAATGGGTTCTACAACAGGAAGTGTTCAAGATGTTGGTGAAGCGATGGGGGGTGCCTGTGATGGACCTAATGGCAACCTTTCAGTCGGCCAAAGCCAGTCGATTTTACAGCAGAAGGAGAGAACGAATGTCCGAGGGCCTGGATGCGCTCATTCAGGTGTGGCCGGAGCAGCAGTTGCTTTACGTGTTTCCGCCTTGGGTGCTGATAGGAAAGGTGGTACAGCGCATCGAGGGTCATCGGGGCGAAGTGATACTGATAGCTCCAGATTGGCCCAGGAGACCCTGGTACGCAGATCTGCGTCATCTACTCGTAGCGGAGCCATGGAAGCTACCTCTGCGGGGGGATCTGTTGACGCAGGGGCCTCTACGCATGCCGTTCGTGGATCGGTTCTCGCTTACGGCATGGCTATTGAGAGGGCACGGCTAGCCAAAAGGGGCTATTCTGCTGCGGTTATTGACACGTTGAGAGCTTGGAAGCAGTCTACTTCGTTGGCGTACATTAGGGTTTGGCGCGTGTTCGAGCAATGGTGTTTGCAGCAGCAGTTGCAACTGTTGAGAGCAACTATCCCGCAACTGTTGGCTTTCTTGCAAAATGGTGTGGAGAAAGGTTTGGCAGCGGCGGCGTCCTTGTGGGTGCAGGTTGCGGCGTTATCCTGTTACAGGGGAAAGGTAACAGGTATGGCGGTTGGCTCGCACCCGGATGTTGAGATTCTTGAGAGCGGTAGGTCTGCTTAGGCCTCCGTGTAGAGAAAAAAAGTACCGAGATGGAGCCTTCCTTTGGTGCTTGAGGCGCTAGGTCGGGAACCGTTTGAACCTCTGTCGCGGGCGTCCTTGAAGGATCTCACGCTCAAGGTCGTGTTCCTGGTAGCTATTTGTTCAGCTAGGTGAATTTCGGAATTGCAGGCTTTGTCTTGTAAGAAGCCGTTTCTGTTTTTCCATGACGCCAAGGTGGTGTTGAGACCTGTTCCATCGTTTTTACCCAAGGTGGTTTCGCCGTTTCACTTGAATCAGGAGGTAACTCTGTCGGTGTTCCGAGATCAGAGGTTGTTGTCTTCCGCCGATAAGGCCCATGTTTTGGAGATCTGTAGGGCCTTGAAGTATCTGCGGAGGATGGAAGGATTCCGCAGAACGGATAGGCTGTTTGTATTGTTTGGGGGGCCAAGAAAGGGTGCGTCAGCATCCCGAGCTTCCATTGCCAGGTGGATTAAAGAGGCCATAGTGTCCGCCTATGTCTTGAAGGGGGAAGCCAGTGCCCGAGGGCTTGGCTCATTCTACTAGAGCACAAACGGCTTTTTGGGCAGAAGTTGGTAAGGTGACGGCGGTGGTGATCTGCAAGGCAGCGACTTGGTCGTCATTAGGCCCTTTCATCAAGCATTACCGTCTGGATGTTCAGCAACACGGGGATGCGTGTTTTGGCTCTGCAGTGCTTCAGGCAGGGCTAGCGGGTCCCTCCCAATGATTTACTGCTCTGTTACTTACCCAGAGGTGGGGACTAGACTTGAGAACCGCTAAGGAAAGGTAAATTAGACTTACCTGCTAATTGTAGTTCCTTTAGGGACTCAAGTCTAGTCCCCACCTCTGGGTTTTGCTCCTCCTCCTGCAGCTTGGAGACTGATATACCAGTGACATCAGAAAAAAGGATGATGTTTATCAGTCTCCAAGCTGCTGGAGGAGGAGCAAAACCCAGAGGTGGGGACTAGACTTGAGTCCCTAAAGGAACTACAATTAGCAGGTAAGTCTAATTTACCTTTCTTGGCGCCAAAATTCATTGGCGAAGGGGCGGCCATTTTCTCTCTAGGTATTTGGACCGCATGGCGAGAGTTGCAGGGAGCTGCCTGTGTGAGGAAGACAACAGGCAGAATGGCTAGATTTTTGGGCCTAGTGTTTTTCTTTCTTTTGTTTGTTGGTTTTGGGGGTTCCTCCGCCTTAAGGGGGCTGTTGTCAGTCCTCTTTATTTTTAAGTTTATACTTTAGTTTTATAGGATAGCAGTTTGGGCATTGATCTCTGATGCCACATGTTCTTTCCCTCCTAATCATGTCTCAGAGGAGCATCTGTTAAGTCCCGGGATATTAGGCAAATTGCCAGCTTTTAGGTTCAAGAGCAGAGCCCTAACTTGTAGTTGGAAGGAGGGCAGGCTGGAAGTGTGCCTTTGTGTATTCTATAGTGAAAGTTGCCCAAATGCCTGTGGTTTCACAGGGACAGGTTTAGGAAACCGTAGGATATAAAAAAGTATATAACAGTTAACTGTCAACCAAGAAGTGCCTGTGCTATGGTCTATGGCCACCAGAGGGCAGCTGGTACACTCAATAGTGCCTTTCTGTGACCGTGTGTATGCAGCCATATCAGATTGATCTCTGCAAGTCAAGGAAGAAATAACCACACGGCCACCTCATGGGCTCTTAGGGGTTAGTGATTAAACAAGCAACTGATTAAATATTCCTATCCAAATGGTATATAATACATGACCATAGCAAAAGGAAAATCACTATTAGAACATATTGAATAAGACGGGTACAATTTTCCTGAAATATGCAAAAATTAACCCGGCTGCAGAATGTGGATTAAAAATTTAAAGTAGGCCTTCAAAGAGTTAATTAAAGCTCTCAACCTCTGTATCGTTTGGGCTCTGGTGCCCTGAAGGCCACCGGATGGCAGCGCTGCTCATGAAACCATATAGTATTCAGTGCCCCCATCCCTTGGAGGGGGGGGGGGGTAAAATACAAAATTGTATTACTCTTCAGGTTCACACAGGCAGCAACCTCTCAGACTTCCATTTGCAAGGTTGTCGGTGTATCCCACTGCTATTTCTCTGAATGCAGGAAGGCCGGGGAGGGGGGGGGGGGGGGTTGCCTGTGTGTTTCATAGCTCCACTTAGCATGCCTTCCCAGGAAATTCTCATCTATTTCTAGAGCAGGATTTCATTTCATTTCTCTGGTTATGGTTAATGCACAGCGTTAAGGGGCTGTGTTCGATGTTTGGGTCCCACGGACTTCGGTGGGATTTCAAAAAGAAAAAGAAACTCTCCTTGGTGAGAGATAGCCTTGTTAATTTTTAGCTAACACTGTTGATTTATTCGGTGGCCTTTTGCGTCCTGAACCCCAAGGTCGGGATACTGTTTGTTTCCAGGGGTTCTATTCTCTGTTTCGCTCTTCAGCTCCCTGGTAGGCACAGCAGGCTGGCAGGGGGTGCGCAACGCGTCCTGCAACGCTGAATCCCTCAGGATAAGGGGGGAAGGAAAGCTGGGTGCAGCGGGGGCTGGTAGCTTCTTGCAAAGCTGTAGGAGCAGTTTGGGTAATTTTAGCTGATCTGCTTTGATTTCATTGGAGTTGGCGGAAAATTGGTTTTTGGAGTCCTATACTTTAAAAAAGAAAAAAAAAAAGGGGGGCATAGCTATGTTGATTTACAAGAATCTCCTTCCGCTATCCATAGATGGTCCTATAAAGCGTTAGTCAGTTTATATGGCAGGGTAATATTTTGGCTTAGCTGCTGTGATATAGCGCTATGATCCGCTGTAAACATATTCAAGTCAAAAGGAATTATGGTGATAACTCTCTTGGACAGTTGTAACAGGTGCTTGGGTGAGCGCCATAGCCAGTCCACAGATGTGGAATGCTCTGCCATAAGCATTATGTCATGAGAGGGGTTTTATAGTTGTGTGGTTTCTTATTGGAAAATATTCCCGTTTAGTTTGGCTCTGCCCAAATTATAAGATTTTACGGTAGATTTGTGATGTCTTAATTTTGGCTATATGTGGTTTAGAGAGGTTGCGAAATAGAACTCTGGCCTTTGAAGCTATCTATGCTCCCATTCCATTTATCAGAGGTTCTCCAGTACGGAGAGTATCTGCTAGTGTTCAGCAAATGCCTTAATGGGGGCCAGAAGCACGCAGCCAGGCTAGTTCTCTAGCAGCAATATCAGCAGCTCAGATTCTAGTAGGCATACATCATATGCTGGGCTTACAAGATAGCTTCCACGCTGATCGGCATCAGCCAAGATGGCTGCCGGTTTTGACTGTGAATGTGGAGGCAGCCTGGATGAGGGACCTTGCGTTCTCTGGAAAATGCCCTGCATACACTGAATCACTTCAATTCGATCAGCTACTGGTAGGACACAATGCACTCTTGCATGCTTTTTTGCTTCAGTGGTCTAAAAGTGGAGTCTTTACCAGGTGGTATAATGGGAACTTGTCTGCAGTTTCTCGGCTTCTTCATTGCTGACTCAATTGCCACTGCAGAATGAGACAGCTGTATTTCCTAACACCAGGTGCTAGTTGAACTTAAAATATAAAGTCCATCTTTGGGCAGTCTAACACCCCATTCCGTCCCTCTAGCAGGAAGGCTGTGGATTAGTATGCCTGTGATTGGGAGTTCTTTCTACTTCATATTGTTGGCACGGAAAGAGCTTCTCTTAACATATGCTGAAGGAATTTTTGGTTAAGAGATGTCTTTGTGGGGGGGGGGGGGGTGGAGTATTCAGCTGTCCTGAATTCACCTCTTCTTGATTGACATTTTGAGGCTAAGCAGGGGCAGGCCTGGGTACTACGTGGGTGGGTGCACACCTTGCACTACCAGGGGGTGTGGACTCGCTGTATGGAAGAGAGCCCTAGCAATCTTCTTTAGTGCAAGATAGGAAAGTAGATGGTTCACTGAAGTGATCGTTGGGGGCAATGCTCTGCCCTTACAAGCTCCCATTTGTGGAGCCTGGGGGGGGGGGGGGGAGCATGCTTCAGGTGGTCGCAGTGTTTACGGCAGTTTACTCGCCTGGAACAGGAAAGGATCAGGGAGTTGAATCGACTAGGGCCTGATTTTGCTTTATGTGGCAAATGTGCATTATGGTTTAATTTGAGTGCTAGCTAATATTATTGGCTTCCTTGGGGTTCACCCGGAGGTCTCTCTGGTGGAGGAATGGGGCGGCTGATGGTTCGTCCAAGTTGAGGCTCAGTAAGCTCCCAGTTAAAAGTCTTTGTCTTGTCCTTTCCCCTTGGGCTCTCATAGGGCAAGTAGTTAGTGTATCGAGACTTTCGGGGAAAGGTACTCTTGGTAGCGCCCGGTTGGACGAGACGGCCGTACTAGGCTGATCTCATTCGCCTACTCGACGGGCATTTCCTAGAATTTGCCAGTAGTGGACGTTCTGCTGCGGCTAGGTCCATGACAAATGTCTCAGGTGGATCGGTGCCTGCCTACGGTTTGGTCTTTGAATGGGTGGGGCTGAAGAAGAAGGATTATTCTGCGGCAGTCTTTGCCACCTTGTTGAGAGCAAGGAGGCAGGCTGCGTCTGGTACATAGGTCCGTGCTTAGTGCCTTTTTGAAGGCTGCTGTTCACGGCAGCAAGTCCGGGCGACAAAGGTGTCTGTATCCTTGGTCTGAGTTCTCTGCAGGACAGTGTCTGAAGGAACTAGTGGCCAGTTCCTTAGAGGGTCCAGCTGGTGACTGTTTCCGGCTGTAGAGGTTCTGTGGAGGGATTAGCACTAGGTGTTCGGATCGATGTGTGGCGTTTTCCTTTAAGTTGGGACCCGACTGCGCTTCTCAAGGAGAGTTCGTGTGCCGCTGTGGGATCCCGATTGGGCCTTAGAGGCGTTAACTAAAGAGCCCTTTGATTCTTTATTCCAGGCGTCGGTAAAGGATTTGCTGTTATAGACAGTTGCTTTGATAGCTCTTTGTTCGGCGCGACGAGTTTTGGCGTTTCAGGCGTTGTCATGTAATGAGCCGTTTTCACCCTTTCTGGATAGAGGGTGGTGTTTGCGACCAGTCCCATCGTCCTTCCAAAAGGTGGTATCTGATTTTTCTCCTGAGCCTATTGATTTCTCTTCCGGTTCTCGGTTTTTCTGGAAGGGGAGGTTGTTATTCATAGCTTACGCTGATAGGAAACATAAAATGCAGGGTGCGGCGTTCGTTTCTTTGTTTTTGTGTGTTGGTTGGAGGTCCCCTCGAAGGGGAAGGAGCAGCGAAGGTGGCCATTTTGCACTGTTAAGGCGGTGGTTGCCTCAGCATTCTGGTGGCGAGGTTGTACGATTCCGGGGGGCTTTATGACTCTTGCTACCAAGGTGCAAGCAACTTCATGGGTGGTTCACTGTGTCATTCCACCAGGGGGGATTGTTAGAGCAGCTTCCAGGTCGTCTCTTCATTCCCTCAGTAGCAACTACTGCCTAAATGTTCTGGCAGTAAAGGATGCCTTTTCCGGGTCGACGGTGTGGTGAGTTGGCTGGATAGGTCCCTCCCAATGATTACTGCTCTGTTACATCCCAGAGGTGGAGGACTAAACTGAAGGAATGATAAGGAAATAGAAATTACACTTACCTGGTAATTGTCGTTCCTTGAGTGACGACAGTTTAGTCTTCATTCCCGCCCAGGGGTGTGACTACTTCAGAGTTTATTTTCAGGCGGAGTGGAGCATCAGTCTCAAGGAGTAGACAGATCCTTTCAGATTCTAGATCACAGTGAGTATCTCTCTCTGTTTCTTCCTTCTCTCTTATTTAAATGAGGGGATGGTATAGGAAACGTGTTTGCATAAGGGAGATGTGAATGTAAAGTTAAAAAAATATATATATGACTGATAAGGTTAAAAAGGTTCCTCAAGTTGAGGAATGGAGAGTTATTTAAAGCTATGGTATAGTTACTTATTTGTTGTTCCTTTGAGTTTGCTTTGTCAATAGTACACTGGAGGCTGATGGGAGATACCAGCAGGCTATATCCAGTGATGTCACGACTTTGACATGCCCAGTCTCCAAGCTACAGGAGGAGGTGCACAACCCAGAGGTGGAGGACTAAACTGTCGTCACTCAAGGAACGACAATTACCAGGTAATTGTAATTTCTATTTATCCATGATGATGCCTAAATCTTTTTCCTGGGTGGTGGTTCCTAATGTAGAATCTTGCATCGTGTAACCATAGCTTGGGTTTTTCTTTCCTAGGTGCATAGTTCATTACCTTGATCTGATAGGATAAAAAAATGCAATCTTTTGTTTTGTTTTTTTCCTCCAAAATCTCTGCATTAAGGAGTATGGCCCAAAGCTGTACACAGTCAATAAAATCATTACCAGTATTAAACACAGTGGGAAACTTGCTTCAGTTATCTTACTAATAGCCTCTAATTCAAGATATGTTAATTGTGAACACAAAATTTATTTGAGGTTTCTTCTAGTGTCCCATAAATGGCAGTGGCATGTCTTTCCATAAGTACATTTGTATATTTTTGCTAGTAATGATAGCAGAAAAAAGACTTGCATGGCTCTGCTCAGTAGGGTAGTTGGCGTTGTACCTGGTACTGCATGAAGATTAACCCCATCCCCATGCTTTTTATTAAAGTGCGAAAGTAATTTAAATTGTACTTTGAATGGAAGTACAAATACTTTGTTTATCCCAAGCCTTTTTGAGCTGTCACTGTTTTTGTCCCTATCAATTCCACTGGGAGGGCGTTCCAAGTATCCACCACTCTGTGTAAAAAAAGATATTTCCTAATGAAGCGTAAAGGGCAATTTTTAAAAGAAACATTTCATGTCGTCTTATTTTATAATTTTCCTGTCTTTGCAAAAGAATTATTTGTTCATTAATGCCTTTTAAATAATTAAATGCCTATATCATATCTCCCTTCTCTTTCCTCTCTGCTAAGGTTTACATAGTCTGATCTTCAAGTCTCTTCTCATATGCTTTCTGGCACAGACTCCACACCATTATAGTTGCTTTCCTCTGAAGAAGTTTTATTTAGTATCCCCGAGTATGAACTAAAATAAAAACGAAAAACACTTGTCTAAGAAAATAATGGTCACAGATCTGTAAGTCAGCCAGACTGAACACAATACTCCATGTGAGGCCTATAGAGGGGTATTATCACCTCTTTTCTTCAGATGGTTATGCCCCTCTCTGTACGGTCTAGCATCCTTCTGGCCTTGGCCACTGCCTTGTTGCATTGTTTCACCACCTTGAGATCCTCAGACACTGTCTCCCTGAAGTCTCTCCTGGTCCACATGTAGCTCCTTTGGATTAAATCTTAATTGCCAAGCTTTAGTTCTTTCTAATTTTTGTAGATAACTTCTCATGTTTACTCCTTTCGGGCTGTCTACTCTGTTGCAAATCTTTGTGTTATTCATGCAAAGGCAAACGTTTACTTCTAATCCTTTGCAATATCACGTGCAAAGATATTGAACAGAATTAGCCCCAGGACCGATCCCTGAAGCACTCCATTACTCGCCTTACTTCCCTCCAGGTGAATTCCATTTACCAACACTCTGTCACTCAACCAATTTCTAATCCAGTTCATCACTTTAGGTTCTAATTTCAGGCTCCTCTGTTTATTCATGAGCCTCCTATGGAGAATAGTATCAAAAGCTTTACTGACATCTAAGTAGGTTATGTCTGGTACATGCCCTCGATCTAATTCTCTGGTCACTCACCTGAAGAAATCCATTTAGATTTGTTTGATGCCATTTGCCTTTGGCAAAACAGTTGCCTTAGGTCTTGCAAATCTTTGGATTGTAAAAAATTAGTAGCCTTTCTTTCAGCAGCATCTCCATTACTGTTGCGACCACTGAGGTTAAGCTTATCGGCCTGTAGTTTCCCACCTCTTCTGTTACCACTTTTATGAAGAAGTATCGCATCAGCCCTCCTCTAATCCTGTGTAATCTCTCTTATATCTAAGGATTTATTAAACTCATCCTTAAGAGGACTTGCCAGAACCTCAGAATTCCTTTATTATCCTTGGATGTATCCTATTTGGCTCTACGCTTTATTCACTTTTTGTTTTGCAAGCTATTCATCTTTTTTTTTTCCATGAATAATGTGGTATCTTTCATGTGTATTTTTTCAGCCATGTGTTGGTCTGTGCTAGGATTTTCTTCAGTGAACATGAAACAAGTGTGTTTAGCATATCTGCTTTTTCCTGGCTGCTCCTCGCAGAGTGTTCTTTGACATCTTTTAGTTTTAATTCCATTCCTTATCGGTCCTACAGTTCAGTCCTCCACCACTGGGTAGTGCACCTCCTCCTGCAACATGGAGACTGGACAAGTCAAACTTGTGACATCACATATCCTGCTGGTCTTCTCCCATGATCCCCCAGTGTGTCCAGTCTCCATGCAGCATGAGGACGTAGTGAGCCTAGGTGCTGGGCTCACTTGAGAAGCAGTTTAGGAGCAGTTAGTCAGGATTTGATTTACCTTGCATTTCTTTTGCCCTTCTTTAGGTGTAATCCTGTAAATTGAATTCATTTTCATTTAATTTCATTTACTTTTACTTTATTTATTTTCACCTAGTCTGCCTTAGTGTAAAGGGGGGTTCTGTCCCTTTTCAAAGTTCACGCTGCCAGCTAGCCTCTCTGCTTGGGATTCTTCGGTCTCTGTGCCCGGTGATGATCTCTCCCCCAGGACTGTACGGGGGAGAGCTCTGTGGAACACCTGCATTTTGGCAGTGTCCATGCGGCAGATTCCCATCGCGGCGGGAGCCTCAGGCCGTTCGAGGTTCTTTAGCCGGTGGGCCGGGGCTCGCAGCGTCTGCTACTTCTGGTGGCGCGAGGCAGCAGTGTGTCTGGACAGCTCTTCACCCCGCAGCTACAGCGGGGTAACTGCTGCATCCCGACGCCACAAGGGAGTCTCTCGAGTCCGCATGGAGGGGCTCTGAGCTCTTGCCGCCTCTGTGGTGTTTGGCGCCAAACGGGCCTGCTTCGGATTGGCGCCATTTTCTCGGCAGGGCTGAGGCCTCGTGGCGGAGAGCGGAGCAGCCCCGCGTTTGAGCAGACGATGCTGTTCCACGCGGCTACACCCAGATAAGGACTTCCTTTTGCTGTTACTTTTAATTTTAATTCTAATTTTAATTTCCTTTTAATTTTAATTTCCTTTTAATTTCATGATAGTTTATAGTTCTTTGAATGCAATGTGATTGGTTTGGGTTTTACTTCTTGGGGGGTGCCTTTACCTTTGTCTGCATTCTGGCAGTTAGCGACGTCTGTCAGCAGCAGGTTTCCGTGCTAGGATTTGGCCATTCAGGGTCATCGGCGGCACAACCACCTACAAATTGAGCCCTTTCTGAAATTGTCATTTACATAAGGATGCTATTTCCATGTTTATACGCTTGGAAATTGTGCAGACAGCCTCTAAATGTCGTTATGCCATCTGCAAATTTGATCGCCATACTTGCTGATCTCTTTTCCAGATCATTTCAGTGCAGTAGATGTTACCAGATGCCAGTTCCAGTGCAGATCCCGAGACATTCCACTATTTACGGGTCTCCTGTGAGAAAACTGGCCATTTAGTCCTATTGTGTTCCTGTTTTTGATCCATTTCCCATTCTATAATAGCACATCATCTCCTTCCTCAGGAGAAGTTCATAAGGGGCTTTGTCAAGTACCTTCTAAAACATCCAGATACATATCATTTGGCTTACTCACATGTTTATTAACCCTTTGAAAAGACAGCTTGGTGCTGCTTTTCCGAACAAGTTCTATCATTTAACTGGCACTGAACTCAGATTCATTGGTCTGTAGTTTCCAAGATAGCCTTTGAAGCTCTTTAAAAAAAAACAACAAAAAAAAAAACAATTAGTGTTACATTAGTAACTCTTCAATCTTGAGAGATCATTAATACTAATGTTATGATTGAGCCTGGCTGATATTATGAATGATCACTATTCGACAAAAATTAGCTAGGTTAAGACACTTTGATTTGGTTTTCTGCACTGTGTTATCAGAGCGCAGCTTGCCCATTTGGCGGGAACACTGCCCATCTGGGCCATCTGGGGAAAGGCCCCTGCTGGGGATCGTGAGAAGTGTTGCTGGATGGCACAGTCCGGGGCTTAGTGTTCTAGGGTCCTGGAAGGGTTGATAGCGGCAGTCAGGCCTCCCTGTCTTTGCTATGACGGTCACCTAGGTTCAAGCGTCCTGTGTTTTGGGTGACAGGAGTGGGACACCTGGACATGTGGTGCTGGATGTTGGATAGGCTCATACTTCTTAGGTGCACTCTCCTTGAGTGCGTCTGCATGTCCGTGTTCCGTCTGTGATCTCATGCTCAGGTGATTGTTGCAGCAATGACAGAGATCGCTTGGGATATCGTGAGCGGGGTTGTCATGGTGTTGCATGGGGTTGCCAATGCAAGACGGGGCCATCCTGAGGAGTTTGGGCCTCAGTCATCAGCTTTCCCTTCGATGGCCCGGCTGTCCAGGAGGCACCCCTCCAGATCCGCCGGTCCAGTTCTTCTCTGCCTCTTCTCAATGTGGGCAGGGGGGCTGGCAGATCTGGAAATTCACGTCCACTGCACGTTCTACTGTTTTACCTCTGTCTTGGGGTTCTGAGGTCATATATTCCCAATTATTTGTTTGGTGGGGTGCTGCTGTCTGTTGTGCAAGACAAGGTGGTCAACAGTCGGAGGCTGTCGTCTATTCCCCTTACCCCTGAAGGTGCTCACAATTTAAGTTTTTTGTACCTGCGGAGGTGTATGTTGTTAAAGGCTAGCAGGCGCACCTGTGGGACCAGAATCCTCGGTTCTTCCGACCTTCCGTTGAGGTGCGCATGTGGGGTTTACTCCCTTGGTCGGCTAGCAACTTGCTTCACCCATTGGGCCTTCCCTTTCCTCAAGGCATCGTTGCGTTCCACTTCTTCGTGGGGGCTCGCCGCAGGGCCTGGAGTTATGCTCAGCCGGTTCCAGCCAGGGCTGAGTCCTTGGGGGGAGGCTCCGATCCTAACGATACAGGGAGTGCTGGGATCCGTTCAACCAGGTTCCTTCGGGCCCAGCGTACGTCGTCTTTTGCTGGCCGGTTTAGGTCTTCGGGTCGTGGCGGTGCTCCGAGAAGACCAGTAGGCTGCACAGTGCTTGTCTTGGAGCAAGCGCGGGGTATCTGTAGGTTCATATTCAAAGCCGTCCGGTTACATGTCCCTCCATTGTGGAATGCTGTACTAGTAGGCATACTTCATATGCTGGGCTTACAAGTTGGCTTCTGCGCTGCTCGGCATCAGCCAAGGTGACTGCCAGTTTAGGCTGTGGAGTCAGCCTGGAGGAGGGGCCTTGCATTCTCTGGACAATGCCCTGTTCGGTTGTGTGCCTTGTGGCCCTTATGGAGTTGTAAAAAGGAAAAAAAAAAAAAAAAAGAAGAATCAAACAGGAAAGCCTTCCTAATTGTCCCCACTTCTTTTTTATAAGGTTCTGTCCCTTTCTTCCGGGAGCTTGGCCGGAGCATGGTTAGACTCAGCTACATTTTGGGGATCCTTTAGGTACAAGGCGTTTTAGTGTACGCAGCACGCCCAGTGTTCCATCGTCTGACTGGAACGGTACGCGGTACGTCAGCCGTGGCAGGCGTTCACGGACACGGTAGCGGATCGAGCGCTGTAGGTGCTGTCTGAGATCTCCGGGATGGTGGCCTATTTCGATCGGCAGGGTGGAGTCGGTCGGGTGGTCAGGGTGGCCCGAGCGAAGGGACAGCGTGTGCGGTTGAAGCCTTGGCGGCCTGCGTTTCGGTGGGGACACTGTGGTGGCGAATGTCCTTAGCGGGGTCCGAGTGTTTGCCGGAGGAGTGAGATTGCATCAGGCGGTGTGCGTGCCGTGTGTGCTCAGATGCGGTCAGCCCATATTGGACCTCATGGCGACCTGTCAGTCTGCGGCGACGGGTCGATGTTTAGCAGAGGACATATGAGGCTACTGGATAGCGTCGACGCATTGGTACGGGGCCGTGGCCCGGTCCATTCTATGCCTTTCAGAGGTCATAGTGAAAATGTCCGACTGGGTCTGGTTGCTAAGATATGTGCTCTTCATTAGTCAGTGGGGACCATTACCAGTGTATTCTGCAACATTTGCGTGAGCTTGCATAATCTTTACTTGCAACCAATCGAAATAACTGTCCAAAACCAGTTGATGCAGTCACTACTTAAATTTGCCTCGCTTGACAGTAAAAAAAAAAAAAAAAAAAAAGACACATTTATTTTATACCGATAGGTCACTCACAGCATATTTGGCGATTCCTCGTCCTGGTGTTAATCATGCAGATAATTTCTGCTCTAGTTGTGGTGATGTGACTTTTACATCAAAAAAATGGCATATGACTGTGGCGGTTCAGAAAGCCTACAATTTATATTTTGGCTGCAGAATAAAAGATCAGGATAAAAGCTAGGCGCCACACATATGCTGCAATACATGTGTAGCAGATCTCAGGCTGTGGATGGATGGGAAAAGACCATCAAAGTCTTTTGCGGTTCCAATGATCTGGAGAGGGCCCATGGATCACGTCGGCGATTGCTACTTCTGCATGGTTCCTCCAATTCCGGAGGGCATATCCAGGTGATGTAAGCGGTTGGCCTACTGGCATTGCGTCGTGGGCGTGGCTACCAGAGTCTTCTTTCTTTTTTGTCACACCATGTAAGACTCCACATCTTCTGAAACAACGCTGGACTCTGGGGCACTTGACACCCTCTTATATGCCCTTGGTGGATCACGCTTGGTTTATTGCAACTCATTGCTTAGCTGCATTCCACATTCTCAATTAAAAAGACTCCAACTGGTCCAGGACATAGCTGTAGAGCTACTTTGTGTTGCAAAGAATAAAGCCCTTAAGAGGTGTGACAAATAGGGTGTTTGACGCTGGTGGTTTTTTCCATTTCCCTCATTTTGCTTCCCACCTCTGTCTGGATGGACCTTGGTTCCGTTCTCCCTCGTGGAATCCGGCTGTGCCTGTCTAGTTGTCGGTTTGGGACTTACGCAAGAACACTTTGCTTGTAACCTGCGTTCCTTGGACCTTAGGTGAGGTTCCGTCGCTTTCTGGGAGGTCTCTTCACTGCCTGTCCCTCCGTGGAGGCGGGTTCTGCGGGAGAGCAGCGGTTGCTAACACTTGACACCCTAGTGGGGTCGAGAGCCAAGGGGGAGCTCAAGCGGATTTTTCAGGCGGAGCTCCGGTAGCCGCCTCAGTAGGTCTGTTTCTAGGGCGTTCAGTGTGTTTGCGATGGCGAGTTTCTTTCTGAAGCACTAGCGCTGCTTGGGGCAGAGTTCTGTGCTGTTTTCACCAGTGAAGAGGATCCAAGTGGGCTCTCGGTCGTGTCTTCCTGGTTGGCTTACCGCCTGTTGACGTGAGGAGCGGGCTGGGGTCGGTGCCTGCTCTGTTCGTTTAGGGGCCGAGCCGACTGGATAGGTCCCTCCCAATGATTACTGCTCTGGTACATCCCAGTGGTGGAGGACTGAACTGTAGGACCGATAAGGAAATGGAAATTACACTTACCTGGTAATTGATGTTCCTTGAGGGAGTACAGTTCAGTCCTCATTCCCGCCCGGGGATGGATGTTTCAGACGCGAGGCGTCAGTTCCGAGTATGCTTTCGGATCCTAGAGTCGGCAACGGGCTCTGATTGGCAGGTAATCGCGAGAGCAACCTTTTCTGCCTATACTCTTCCTTAGTTCTCCTTTCTTCTAGCTCTCTGTCTTCCGCTGTTTGGTGCGCAGGGGGACAGGGGCACGGAGGGGGGTGTTTTTGGCCTTTCTTTTTGGGGCCCTGTGATTTTGAAGTTGAAGTTTGAGCATAGCTTTGTATTTAGTACTTTAACTGGTTGTTTGTTTGCTCCTTTGAGTCTGCTTTGACAGTAGGTCACTGGGGGATCATGGGAGAAGACCAGCAGGATATACCCAGTGATGTCACAAGTTTGACTTGTCCAGTCTCCATGTTGCAGGAGGAGGTGCACTACCCAGTGGTGGAGGACTGAACTGTACTCCCTCAAGGAACATCAATTACCAGGTAAGTGTAATTTCCATTTTCTGTTCACCCTCTTCTCAATGTAAAGTGAGGTGAAAAGACCTTTCATGTACCTCTGCTGCTCCTTGTGATCTTGGGCAAGTTACTGAATGCTCCATTGCTTCAGGTACAAACTTAACAGGCCGATGCAGAAAGCTGGTGCTAGACCCATGCTGGATCGACTTTTTACGTTTCCGACAATGCACACGTTTTAATGCAGGGGTCTCAAACTCATATTGCTTTGAGGGCCAAATGAGGACTTGTAGAGTAACCCGGGGGCCGCACAAGACGCAGGCCTCATTTGCATAAGGGCATCATTTGCATAAATATTTGCATAATGTTACCATACACTAACTTTTAGTAAACATGCCTCTTAATGAGTGTATGGATAAAGAAAGACTAAAAGATTTCTACATTACTATAAACCAGTGCCAACCGCCAGGCACATTAGGAACTACTAGAAACACTGCTCATTTAGAACCCATAGCAAACCTGCCGTGTCCTAACAGCACTACCAGGACTCACAAAGCACCATACCCTAACTATCAAAAGGCAACACTGCAAATATTAAATCAACACATTTCAGAGAATAACAATACATGACCTACTCGGGAAAGAGAACAAGTGGCAATGTCAAATAGGAATTACATAAACAGAATACCTCAGCTCAGTTACACATGCAGAACATACACCATCACCAAACAAGGAATCACAATTTAGAAACAGGAAGACAATTAAACTGGGAACCCCAAAAGCCAAACTTAGAATGTACAACACTGTAGAAATAAAACTATACATTGATTTCCTCTTGTATTAAATAAAGTGCAGACGTTAAAGATGCACATTTCCAAGAGCTGACATATTTCAGTTAATAAATTCAAAATAAAGAGATATTTTTCTACCTTTTGTGCATTTTTTTTCAGTTGCAATTGTTCCATTCACTTTCTTCTGGTTTCTTTGTGTCTTCTGCTAACTCTCCATCGTCTGCTGTCCATTTGTCCTTTCTTCTTTCCTAGTTTTTTTCCATTCTCTCTACATCTGCTTTAACATACTAATCATTCTCCTTTTGCTCTTTCCTCATTCCTATTTCATCCACTCAAATTTTACCCCTCCATCCTCAATCCCCACTTACTCTCCCAATACCCGGCCAATTGTAGATTTTTCTTCCCTCCCACACAAAATATATTTCCCCTCTCCATTTCACTCTCCCAGCCCCATCCCATTCTAATCGTCCCCCAACATCAACTCCCTTCTAGCTCCTGCCCCACCCAGCATCCGCTCCCTTCTAGTCCCCGCATCATCAGCCCATTTCCAGTCCTAGCTCCCTCCCCTCACAGCCCATTTCCATTCCAAGCCCCCTTCCACTCAGCCCATTACCATTCCAAGACCCTGTCCCCATCAGCTATTTGCAGTTCAAGCTCCCCCTTCTACTCGGCCATTTTCATGTCTTTGAACCCCCCCCCCAGTCCATTACCAGTTCTAGCCCCCCCCCTAGCCCATTATCGGTCCTAAGCCCCCCAACAGCCCACTTCCAGGCCTAACCCTTCCATCGCCCTATCTTCATTCTTAGCCCCCCCATAACCCCATTTCAGTCTTAGCCCCCCAATCAGACCACCTCCAGTCCTAAACCCGATCTGTCCATTTCGAGTCCTAACCCACAATACCCCTTTTTCAGTACTACCCCCCCAGCCACACATCAAGTCCTGCTCCCCCCACCCCCCACATCGTCCTGCTCCCCTACCCACATCGTCCTGCTCCCCCCCCATCAAGTCCTGCCCCCCCCCCCCGGGAAAATTAAACTTAAAAAAAAAACAGCTTCTGCTGCTGCTGCCGCCACTGCCGTGGCCGGCAATAGCAGCAATATCGCAAGTCCCGCGGGCTCCGTCCCCCCCCCTCCCCCCCTCCCTTCCCTTCCTTCCTGCTTGCCTGCCAGCCAGTTCTCCGCTTCGGCTTTGGCTTTGGCTTTCAGAGCCGCGAAGGGAGAGCTTCTCCCTCGTGACTCTGTTCAGCCGCTGGGGCAGATGGGAAATTTCCCATCTGCCCCAGCGGGCTGAACAGAGTCGCGAGGGAGAAGCTCTCCCTTCGCGGCTCTGAAAGGCGAAGCCGAAGCGGAGAACTGGCAGGCAAGCAGGAAGGAAGAAGGGGGAGGGAGGGGGGGGGAGCGGAGCGGAGCCCGCGGGACTTGCGATATTGCTGCTATTGCCGGCCACGGCAGCGGCGGCAGCAGCAGCAGAAGCCGGGGTGTGTTTTTTTTTCCCCCTTGCATCGCGGGCCGCACAAAGGTCTCTCGCGGGCCGCGTGTTTGAGACCCCTGTTTTAATGTGTAATGCAGGAAGAATAGTGTATAACCGTGCATATGCAAATGAGCCACCGCAGTGTTAAACTGGGAGAGCAAGCCAAACAATGCACACAAGAAATCTGTGCTAGTTTGGCTTGCTCTCTGGGCACCACGTGGCTCTTTTCTACAGCAGCCCTGACAATATTTTGATGGCATTGAGGATAATGGCGGCATCAGGAAAACCCCCCAATGCCATCAAAACACTGTCAGAGGGCCGGTGCCCTGACAGAAAATAAGTACCTGGTGGTCTAGTGGCTCCTGTACCCCCCACCCCAAAGTAAAATAAAATAATATAAAAATCACCTGGTGGTCTAGTGGCCCCTAAATCCAACCCCCCCCCCGGTACCTTTTAAAATAGGCAGGGACGCTGCCTATGTGCTCCCATTCTGGTCTGCAATATTGTAAAATGGCAACACCTGGCCCCAAACAGTGTATCCTGGGATGCACCGGGTGAGGTCAGACTGCCGTATAAGGTTATATGGCAGCCTGACCTCACCCGATACATCCCAGGATGCACAGCGCAGGACCAGGCGCTGTCATTTTTCAAGATGGTGGATTCAGAGCAGGAGCATGTAGGCAGTGCTTCCACTTATTTTAAGGTACTGGGGGGGGGGGGTTGGATTTAGGGGCCGCTAGACCACCAGGTGACTTATTTTATTTTTCTTGGGGTGGGGGGTAGGGGGTACACAGGTACTTATTTTCTGCTGGGGCATTGGCCCCTGACAGTATTTTGATGGCATCGGCGGCTTTTCCCAATGCTGCGATCATCTGAGGAGAAGATGATCTAGGCATCATGGAAAGCACCTGGTGCCATCACAATACTGTCGGGGGCACGTGTTAGAGATTTAAGTCACCTCAGATCCTGCAGTAAAAATTTTGGTGTTGTGGCTGGTTGCGAAATCCTCTACGCCTGTTTCTGCATCTGGCGTAGCCATGATTGGCATTCCAGACTCTTACGTTCAGCTGATTTAAAAACATTTAAATACACATGGCGTTAATTGGGTGCTAGTTTTTCTGTCGGTATTTACATCTGTTTTCTGCATTTAAAAGATTCGTAAAGTGTGCTTAAATGTGGCGTATGAGTTCTTAAAGGCCGTGCTAGCTTTCTGCATCGGCCTGTTAGATTGTAAGTCCTCTGGGATAGAAAATACCGTACTGTACTCGAATGTAACTTGCCTTGAACTTGAACTCGTGAGCCAAATTCAAGATATTGATCATCTTCAAAATCATAAACAATCTATTGCCAACCATCCTACAACTAATGATCATTAAAGAACCAAACAGGATAAGAAGGACCTCAAACAAAAACCTTCTATCCATCCTGAAAAGCAAGGCCAGAGCCAAGCAAACTACTTGCACCAGAGCCCTATCCATGTATGCTCCATCTGTATGGAACGCCTTACCAGAGAACATACGATCTATCAAAGACATTTGGGACTTCAGAAAGGCAATACAAACGCTCCTCTTCAAGGAGCATTTTGGACCTAACATTTGACCAAATTAAATTGCCGCTCCCCTGCATTGTAGTTACTTTAATATTGGCTTTCACATAAAGGGCTATTCCCCTGCCTTTTTGGCCCTCTCTATTCCTCCTACAAAGATTATAGCCTGGTATAGTTGTGTCCTATTTATGGGACTTGCTAAAATGCGACACCTGTTTAGTGTGTGGCTCAGGCAACCTTGGGTAGTGCATGTTGTGGTGGTGGTGGTGACTGAGTGGGACAGTGGTGCAGCTAGCATGGTTGTTTGTAGCCTGTACTACCAGTGCTCTGTGCAAGTGGAATGCCACATCAGTGGGTGGCTTTAGTTGCACCCATGGCCATTTTGCTGTGGTGAAGTGCAGTACCTGCAGGGAGACAGATGTATCCTCCCCCCCCCTGAAGTTAGCTCGCAGTCTTGTGCTGGTAACATGACCCACACGCACATTACCAGTGTGGGGCATAATAAATATGGAGTGGAGGAGTAGCCTAGTGGTTAGAGCACTGGTTTGGGAACTAAGAGACCAGGTTTTAATTCTTCCTAGCACTCCTTATGATCTTGGTCAAGTTACTTAATCCTCCATTGCCTCAAAACAATTCAAGCTATCAATGTCCCTGTTTGTCAGGTTTCATCATTCCCTCTTTTCAAATCCATGCTTAAAGGCTCACCTCTTTTAGGCCACTTTTGGATCTTAATCCTTTGTTCTTCTATTTCCTTACCCTTCCCTATTGTACCCTTTTTCTCATCTGTTGTACTATCTGCCTTGTAGCGCTATATAAATGATTAATAGTAGTAGTAATATATATTACCAAGTTTAAGTTACAATGTAAAGTGCTTTGACTAAAATGATAAAGCGGTATAAAAAGCTTGTTAAAAAAGAAATATGCCCTCAAGTCTCTGTAATAGCATTAATGCCTAAGCCTCCCTCTCCATTGGGGCTTGCAGATCTGGAATTTAATTTCTTCGGCTGTGAGCATTTGTACTCGTGGCTTTCCTGTTTGTTTTTCTATTCAGCTTTTTACCTGTTCTCTAATACTTTTTGGTTGAAAAGTAAGTTGCTAAAATCTGTTTTTCCTAAGTGCTGTCTTGCCTTTGTTGGAGGCATCATGGACTTACCTGCGTCCATGTGTTACCCCCATCCACTAGTTTAATTCTTAGGGGCATGTTTACTAAAGGTTAATGTGCATTAATAAAATTAACATGTGTGAAGTGCCACTGAACTCATAGAAATAAAAGGGCTTTTGACATTTAATGTGCATTAACACGTTTAGTAAGCATGCCCCTTAGTAGTATATTGCCTGAACTTCTTACTTAGACTCCTTTTTTCCTGCTGCAGAAAGATGTAAACCATCATTAGAATATAGTTTTTTTTTTCCATACATTGCACCATCCTCCAGTACATACAAAAGCTTGTTGACCCCAGGTTTTGAGTCACTTATTGAAGTTATTTGTATGATATAGCCTTTCTTCTCCCATTCCATAAGCATGTAGTACTTCTGAAAAAGCTACAGTCCTTACTGTGGACTTTAATCGTTCCCCTAGCTTCTGGAAATCTTACTGTGTTACAAGGGTGCTGTTTTGGGCCAGGCAATATGTCCTCAAGTGGACTACGAATCTCTTTGAAGTCCTTACTTTCTTCACTTGTGCTTGATATTTGGTTTGTACTCGTAGTCTGCTAGCTGAGGATCCTGGAATGCATTTCACTGTATTGGAATCACTGAACTATGTTCTAAGTTAATGTCTTTGATAATGGAGTCTCCTAGCAGTAAGCTTTTTCTGTTTTGAGATGATGTCTGTGCTTTTGGGGTTTTGTTTGCATAAAGTAACACTCTTCATCTCTGACTTCTCAGATTTAATTTTATAAGCATGTAATGTTTCAGTTCTGTAAAAGAATTTTGTAGGAGCAATGTTGGGGGAGTGGGTGCCTCTGAATGACAAGCCATAATCTAACTGAACGCCCTGTAATCCATCTATTCCTGGGTTGGGGTGTTCTGTCAGTGGAGATAATTTATCTGGATACTGTACAGTCTGGGAAGCTTCTTCAATTACAGTTAATTCCTGCTTATGTAGAGTGACTCCTTATTCATAGCAGAGAGTTGCAGATTAGGCAAATTCAAAGCCTCCATATAGTCTTCTTTAAGGATTGAGATGCCATGGTTATTCCATTGAATGAAAGTCATGTTTGGTTGTGCACTGAATGTAGATCATGATGTGAGTTGGAGATTTTAAAGAAAATGTGGTTCCTTATCGTTCCTCCAGCTTAGTCCTCTACGTATGGGTAGTGCACCTCCTCCTGCAGCATGAAGACTGGACCAATCAAATTTCAGCATCACTGGAACCAGCATCCTGACTAGCCCTTCAACTCCTGTGTGTCCAGTCTTCATGCAGCAGGAAGATGTTTGTGAGCCTGGCTGTGCTCACTAGTCAGTCAGTTTAGGGCTTAGTTTTCTAGCTAACCTTTTGTCTTTTATTTATTTGGTCCCTATTGGGGTTTCTTTTTCTTTACTATAGGACAGGAGTACCTGTCTCTTTAACATTTCAATCGAAACCGGCACTCCGGAGGAGGGGGGGCTCAGCAGAGGGGTCTCTCCTGCTCAGCCAAAAGCCGCTTGCAGTTTCCTTGCATTTTCCTTTTGCTTGACTTGGATCTCTGTTCCCAAGGCTGTTCGGGGCAGAGCTCCTGCGGCGGCTGTCCAGCGCCACAGTTCCTGTCAGGTAGGAGTCTGTGCGCTTGAAAGTGCCGACGGGCTTCTCGGGGGCAGACACGGTGTGTGCAACTGTCCCTGCCTTTGCCTCTATCGCGTTTTTTTTCTTTTTCTTTCTTTGTTTTCGTTTTTTCTTTAGCGTTTTATTTTGTGAGCTGCTTTCTTTTTCCCGGATCTTTGGCTACCCGTGAAGGGGCGTCCTGCATCGTCGGGGCCTTACCCGGGCTGGTCTTTTCGGCGCCAAACTCCTCCAGCGCGCCAGAAATTGGTGAGTAACCGCAGCCATTTTGTCCGTCACGGTCCTCTCCTCAGAGCAGCCCACGCGGCCGTGTTCGGCTGTCCCGGAGTCACAGGAACCCTCTCCGGAGGCCCTATTCAATGTGCCTCCGTTCTCTTTTTTAATTTGGATCTTCTTTTATTTCTTTTATTGCCTTTTATTTCTTTTCCTTTTTTCTGGGCTCTCCACTTCTACGGGAGTGTTTTGGGCTGCTGGAAGTTAATTCTTAGCGTGCTGGGGAGCTTGCCTGCGTTTTTTCTCAGTTTCTATACAAAAAAAAAAGAACAAAATCAAAAACCAGGGGTCTCTCCTTGCTGGCAGCCACCCAGTATCTTGCTAGTGGCTTGATTCTTCTGGGACTCAGCGGTGTCTCCCTTCATAGTCTGTGGGCAGGTGATATCTTTCTCTGCCCCTGGGGGACTTGGTGTTTTGGCTTCCATGCCATCGGGGTCCCTGTGTGTTATTTGTGGATCTCGGAGGGGCGCTTCTACAGAGACGGGCATCTGTCAGCGCTGTGCCTCCGTGTCCCTCAGTATGGAGCAGCAGCTGGAGACTTCCTTAGCGGTTTCTTCTCAGTCAACTACCATGACTATGGGGACGGACTCCCCCTTGGAAGGCCCCTCGGGGACGGCCCCCGCTCTTCCTGTAGGTGCAGGGGCGCAGGCTGATCTCGGGGGTGCTTCCCTCCTTGGAAGACTTTTCTCCCGATTTTATTTTACTGATGCATCAAGCGTTTTGTCGCAGGCGCCAAGGGGTTGCAGTAGGTTCCCCTCCTGGTCAGGTAGCGACCGCGCAACATACTGCGACGGAGTGTGTTTTATCAGGCGCACGAGCGGCCAAGCGGCAGCGCCTACAGGAGCCCTTGTTGTCCGATTTTGGATTGGATAGAGGGGGAGGATCCGGAGTTGGACATGGAGGAGGCCTTAGAAGAAGGCGAGCTCCCTGAGCCAGAAGATCAGGCGAAAATCATAAGAGTCTTTCGCAGAGAGGAGTTACCCGCGCTTCAGACTCTTGGTCTGGTTCCAGCGCCGCCGGCGGGGAGGAAGATGGTGCGGATCCCATCATTCAGGCGGTACATCAGACACAGGTGGTTTTCCCCATGCACCGAGTCATTGATCAAATGATACAAACAGAGTGGGATACCCCAGAATCTGGTCTCAAGGGGATGAAGATCATGCATAAACTGTATCCGTTGGCGGACAAGGACCTCGACCGGTTCCGTTCGCCTAAGGTGGATGCGGCGGTCTCGGCTGTAACTAAGAAGACCACGATCCCTGTTGAAGGTAGTGTGGCCTTAAAGGAGCCTCAGGACAGGAAAATGGACGTTTTGTTGAAACAATCGTTTGAAGCGGACGCGGTAGCGTTGCAGGCCTCCATTTGTGGAGTTTGGATTGCTTGAGCCTGTCTTCGCTGGGTTCAGCGTCTTCGACAGGCAGCGTCCGCGGAGGCCGAGGACTT
This sequence comes from Ichthyophis bannanicus, assembly GCA_033557465.1. Lineage (NCBI taxonomy): Eukaryota > Metazoa > Chordata > Amphibia > Gymnophiona > Ichthyophiidae > Ichthyophis > Ichthyophis bannanicus. The sequence continues at coordinate 238,910,323 of CM066041.1, forward strand.
GACCGAGCTTCAGCGCTTGGAGTCTGGTTCGGCGTATTTGGCGGATGTCCATTATGACCTTATCCGGGCGCTTTCTAATAGCATGGGTTCTTTGGTAGCGACTCGCAGAGCCCTTTGGTTAAAGAGTTGGGTGGCGGATGCTTCTTCTAAGTCTCGCCTGGGCAAGTTACCTTTTAAAGGCAAGCTGCTGTTTGGTGAGGATCTTGATAAGTTGGTCAAAGAGTTGGGTGAATCCAAGGGCGGTCGCCTGCCGGAGGATCGCCCGAAGAGAGGGAGGTCCCTTCCTGCCCCTCGGGGTCAGTTTCGGGACTTTTGTAGATTTCGGTCGCCCCGTTTTGTGGGGTCGCAGCGAGGTAGGTATCTCTCGAGGTCTCCCAGCTTTCATGGCTTTCGAGGGGCCCCTAGAGGTTTTGCTGCCGCTTCCTCTAGAGGTTTTGCTGCCGCGGCCTCTAGAGGTTTTGCTGCCGCGGCCTCTAGAGGTTTTGCTGCCGCGGCCTCTAGAGGTTTTGCTGCCGCGGCCTCTAGAGGTTTTGCTGCCGCGGCCTCTAGAGGTTTTGCTGCCGCGGCCTCTAGAGGTTTTGCTGCCGCGGCCTCTAGAGGTTTTGCTGCCGCGGCCTCTAGAGGTTTTGCTGCCGCGGCCTCTAGAGGTTTTGCTGCCGCGGCCTCTAGAGGTTTTGCTGCCGCGGCCTCTAGAGGTTTTGCTGCCGCGGCCTCTAGAGGTTTTGCTGCCGCGGCCTCTAGAGGTTTTGCTGCCGCGGCTTCTAGAGGTTTTGCTGCCGCGGCCTCTAGAGGTTTTGCTGCCGCGGCCTCTAGAGGTTTTGCTGCCGCGGCCTCTAGAGGTTTTGCTGCCGCGGCCTCTAGAGGTTTTGCTGCCGCGGCCTCTAGAGGTTTTGCTGCCGCGGCCTCTAGAGGTTTTGCTGCCGCGGCCTCTAGAGGTTTTGCTGCCGCGGCCTCTAGAGGTTTTGCTGCCGCGGCCTCTAGAGGTTTTGCTGCCGCGGCCTCTAGAGGTTTTGCTGCCGCGGCCTCTACAGCCACTCGCAAGCCCCAATGAAGGGCTGTGGGTCCAGGCGGAGATTACTGCGATTGGGGGTCGCCTTTGACAGTTTTTCTCTACTTGGACCCATATCACGTCCGATCGCTGGGTTTTGGAAATTATTCTGGACTGGTATGCCTTAGATCTAGCCAGACCCGTTCTCGATTCCTTCGTGGTGTCCCCCTGCCGGGGCCCTCTAAAGACCGCTCATGTTCGGCAAACCCTCGATCGCTTGCTTCGGTTAGGGGCCGTGGTTCCCATACCGCCGGCGGAATATGGTCTCGGCAGGTACTCCATTTATTTCGTGGTGCCAAAGAAGGATGGTGCTCTTCGTCCCATTTTTGATCTCAAAGGCGTGAATTGCTGTCTTCGAGTTCCACATTTTCGGATGGAAACCCTGCGGTCCGTAATTGTTGCCGTCCGCAAAGGCGAGTTTCTGACCTCTCTCGACCTGACCGAGGCCTATCTCCATATCCCTATCCGGGAGTCCCACCAGAAGTATCTCCGGTTCGCTCTTCCGTGGGGTCACTTCCAGTTCCAAGCGTTGCCTTTCGGGCTGGCCACCACTCCTCGAGTGTTCACCAAAATCATGGTGGTGGTGGCGGCGGCCTTGCGTCAGGAGGGAGTGCCGGTTCATCCATATCTGGACGATTTGGTTGATCCGCGGAAAGACTCGCTCGGAGAGCGAAACAGCCACGGCGAGGGTCGTCGGGCTTCTGCAGTCTCTTGGTTGGGTAGTCAACCCGGGCAAGAGTCACTTGGATCCGACTCAGTCGCTCGAGTACCTGGGGGTACTATTCGATACTTGCAGGGGTGCCGTGTTTCTCCCGGAAAGAGAGTGCTAGCTCTCCAGACTCTCGTGCGCCGCTTTCGGCGGGCCTCAGCTCCGTCAGCTTGGCACTATCTGCAACTGTTGGCAACGATGGCGGCATCCTTGGAAGTAGTGCCTTGGGCTCGCTTCCACATGCGCTCCTTACAGAGGGCCTTGCTCCGTCGCTGGTCCAATCAGAACGATTCGTTGAACAAGCGTCTTCCCTGCCCGCGGACGGTATGCAGGGATCTGAAATGGTGGTTGCGCCCATCCTCGCTCCGAGCGGGGATGCCCTTGGAACAGCCGGACTGGGTTCCGCTGTTGACGGATGCCTGTCTCACAGGCTGGGGCGCGCACTGCGGGGAGCTCGTGGCCCAGGGTGTCTGGTCCCAGCAGGAGAGCGGTTGGTCGATCAATCGTTTAGAGCTGAGAGCCGTTCGGTTGGCGCTGCAAAGCTTCGAAGTCCAGGTAACGCACCGAGCGGTACGAGTTCTCTCCGACAATGCCACGACCGTGGCTTACATAAATCGGCAGGGTGGTACCGGAAGCGTGGGCTTGGAAGCGGAAGCCCAGTTGCTGTTTGCGTGGATAGAGCCCCAGTTGCAGACGATCTCGGCGGCGCACATTGCGGGGAAGGACATTGTCACGGCGGATTTCCTCAGTCGAGTTCACGTGGATGCTGGCGAATGGGAGTTAAATCCTGCGGTATTCCAGTAGTTAGTGCGTCGTTGGGGTCAACCTGTGATGGACCTGATGGCCACCTTTCGATCTGCAAAGGCGCCTCGTTTTTACAGTCGACGGCGAGAACCCATGTCCGCGGGCATCGATGCTCTTTTACAGACTTGGCCCTCCGCCGGCCTTCTTTATGTGTTTCCCCCGTGGCCTCTTTTGGGGACGGGTGATTCAGCGGATCAAGTCTCACAGGGGACGGGTATTGTTGATAGCGCCAGATTGGCCCCGTCGTCCCTGGTATGCCGACCTGATGCGGTTGTTGAGCGATTCTCCGTGGCGGCTTCCGCTTGCTCTGGATCTGTTGTGTCAGGGTCCTCTTCGCATGCCGCAAGTGGAGAGATTCTCTCTTACGGCCTGGCTATTGAACGGTCGAGGCTAAGGAAGAAAGGTTATTCGAAGTCTGTTGTGGCGATGTTGCTTCAAGCACGAAAGAGGTCCACTTCGCTGGCTTATGTCCGAGTTTGGCGTATTTTTGAGGATTGGTGTTCCAGGCGTCAGGTTCGGGCGGCTACGGCCTCTCTTCCGGTGGTATTGGACTTTTTGCAGGACGGTTTTGATAAAGGTTTGGCCGCCAGTTCCTTGCGGGTGCAGTTAGCGCCTCTTTCCTGTTACGGGGGTAAAGTTATAGGGGGTCGCGCTGGGCACCCATGCCGATGTGATCGGTTTCCTGAAGGCGGTTTCTAGACTGCGCCCACCGCGCCGCATTTCCGTCCCTTCATGGGACCTCAACTTGGTCTTGCGCGCGCTTACTGCCGCTCCGTTTGAGCCTCTCTCTCGGGTTTCGGTGAAGGATTTGACCCTTAAGACGGTGTTTCTTGTGGCGATTTGTTTGGTGCGACGCATTTCCGAGCTTCAAGCTCTTTCTTGCAGGGAGCCTTTCCTATCTTTCTTGGATCAGAAGGTGGTTCTGCGGCCAGTACCTTCCTTTTTGCCTAAAGTGTCTTCTCCTTTTCACTTGAATCAGGTGGTGTCGCTCCCGGTGTTGCATGCGTCGGGGGAGCAGGCATCTGATCGCGGTCTTAGTCGTTTGGACCTTAAGAGAGTTTTGCATCGGTATTTAAAGGTCACCGAAGCCTTCCGCAAGTCGGATCGTTTGTTTGTCCTGTTCGGCGGTTCCAGGAAAGGTGAGGCGGCAGCGAAAGCCTCCATTTCTCGGTGGATTAAAGAGGCGATTGCCTCGGCCTATCTGTTGCAGGGGCGTGTTGCGCCGCTAGGGTTGAGGACTCATTCTACAAGAGCTCAAGCGGCGTCCTGGGCGGAATATAGCTTGGTGTCGCCGGTGGAGATTTGTAAAGCGGCGACGTGGTCATCCCTACACACTTTCAGTAAGCACTATCGTCTTGATGTCTTGGCGGCGCGTGATGCCTGTTTTGGCTCCGCGGTCTTGCGTGCCGGTTGGCAGAATCCCTCCCGTTAAGGCTGCTCTGTTACATCCCATACGTAGAGGACTAAGCTGGAGGAACGATAAGGAAATAGTAATTACACTTACCTGGTAATTGTAGTTCCTTGAGTGACGACAGCTTAGTCCTCCTTCCCTCCCTTGGGGCACTGTTTTGCCCCGGCACGCATTTGGTACGGGAGTCGATATTCACAGGTGAGTGTTTCAGGTGTTTCTTGTTTGCTCTGTTTTCTCTTGCCTTTTTTGCTCTCGCTGACTGCTTCTGGTGCGGCAGGCGGGGGACCCTCGGTTGGCTGTTTTTCGTTTTTTCCTTCCCCTCTTTTAGGGATGGATGCAGTCTGGTGTGGTTTCTATATATATCACATACCATAATTTAAAAAAAAAACCTTTTGCCACCTGCATTTTTTCTTAAAGGTTAGCTATCTGTTTGAGTTTGCTTTGACAGTAGTTCACTGGAGTTGAAAGGCTAGTCAGGATGCTGGTTCCAGTGATGCTGAAATTTGATTGGTCCAGTCTTCATGCTGCAGGAGGAGGTGCACTACCCATACGTAGAGGACTAAGCTGTCGTCACTCAAGGAACTACAATTACCAGGTAAGTGTAATTACTATTTTATATGCTACAAAATGGGTTTTACATAAACTGCATTTCTCCCTCCATATTTGGGTTTGGCATTTGAAACCGGTTGTTTGCGAGTTTTCCATCAATAATTAAATGGGAATATTTTGCATCCATTGCCAAAAATTGCAGACAACACGCATAGACTTGAAAATGTAAACAAAATTTAAAATATGTCTTAGTAACTCTTAAATGCATCAAATATGTGTTAGTAATCTATTGCGCAGTATGTTTCAGTGTTCAATTATCTTGGATTACGTGCAGTATAATCATGGCTCCAAAGCGCTTTAAGGCTCCTAGTGCTACTGAAAGTGCTCCCTAGAGGGGGGGAAAAAAAGTGAAGACCTTTACAAGAAAAGGTTAAATTGGACATCCACTGCTTTGAATAAGTGATCATTATGCCGTACACTTAATACTTTCAAGTATTAAACCAGAAAAGGTTTGGGGAGCCCTAAAATTATTCACAAATTTATGGTATTTGTGAGGGGGCTGCGCCCCTACCCCTGCAAATACAAAGGGCCCAGGCTAACACATCCCTACCCGACCCAATTTACACCCCTGTACATAGCTCGCAAGGAAAACCATGTAACCATAGCCACGCAGCGACTTCCTGCCCACACTGTATATAGCCTGCATATAGCCTGTATTTACCTCCCCATGGTTATTAACCCAAGTTGTATTTCCTGTTCAATGTAAGTGCGAAGCAGGCTCTTCCTGCTCTGCACAAAATGTTATCTGTAAACCACACTGATTTTAAAAAGCGCAGTATATAAAAGCATTAAATAAATAATAAATAAATAAAATATCAATTGTTCCTTATCGTCACTCCAGTCCAGTCCCTTTACTTCAGGGTTACGCAACCCTTCCAACAGCTTGGAGGCTGAGCCCAACCTTTTTGGGATGGAGCGGTATATATACCACTGGTGCCACCCACCAACTCCAGTATACTCTGCCTCCAAGCAGCTGGAGGGTTCCGTAAGCCTAGGGCTTACTGGAGTCCTACCTTCTCTTAAATTTGGCTAATTTTTACTAATTTTAACTTTTATTTTAACTTATCTCTACTTTAAATCTTATTTATTTCATTAGGCAATCTTATTTATTTTCTCTACCGTTTTCTGTTTCCTCCCTCCCCCCCCCCCGGCCCGGGCCGAGGACCGGAGGTGTTACCATCTTGCCTGCAGCAGCGAGCAGGGGAATCAGGAGCCTCTCGCTGCTGGCTAGGCCTGCTGCTCCTCTTCAGCTCTCCAGAAGGCCTGCGTCCTCGCGCCGAAGCCCCCCCCGGTGGCTGAGCGCTGGAGGAAACGCAAAGCGGAAGAGCGATTTTTCAGCACGCAGGCTTGATCGCTCCTTACCCCCGAGTCAGTTGAGTGCAGGGGCGAGCTCCGGAGACACGATCGCAGCGCCGGTAAACAGACCGCATCCCGGGCTGCGCAGGGTACGTCCTTTCTCTGCCCTTTCTCCTCAGTCGGAGGACCCAGAGAAGCGCTGAGACCAGTCGCGTTCCTCCGTTCAGAGCTCCACGTGGCCGCGGCCTGCCACGTGTTGAGCCAACGGTGCAGGAATCGCCGCTCCAGTCCGGGAAACAGCAGAAGCCTACACAAAAAAATCGCAAGTACTCAGCTCATGGGCTGTAAGGAGATTGTAATTGCTGGTTTAATTTAATTCTTGTTTATTCTCCAGTTATTTCAGGGGATTTCGTTGCCTTATCCCTGGTACAGGAGAGAGCAATGCAGGGGGTTTAAAGTTAATTTTAAAGTTAATTATATTTTAATTATATTTTTATATTTTAATTTAAAGTTTATTTTTATTTCAAATTTAAAGTTTATTTCTGGTCAACGGGCTGCTTAGCGGAGCGCTTCAGTTTTCTTTGAGGATATCCCCTGGAGAGCATGACTGGCAAGTCAAGGTGCCCATCTTGTGGCACTCGTAGGGGTACTGCATCTGAGGCAGGAGTCTGCAGGGGCTGCGCTGCAGTAGCCACCTCAGTAGAACAAGAAATCAGCCTGTCCATGGCCCAATCATCCCAGGGGTCCTCGGATGCTATGGAGGGGGAAGTAGCGTCCCAGTTATCCCTTCCCTCTCGCTCGGAGGCACCCCCTCCTCCGCTCCCCCCCTCCGCCCTTCCCTCCGGGGAGGGGGGAGTCGGAGATTTCTTCTCCCCTGACTTCGTGCTCTTGTTACACCAAGCCTATTGCATGCGCAAGCAGGGGCTTGGGACAGGGGAGGGGGGCTCGACAGCCGAAGGCAGAGTAGCCAGACCCCTGAGGGCAAGCGTTCAGGACTCAGGAATACCCCCAAAGCGCCCCAGACTGTTGAACGAGCAGCCACTCTCTTCTCTTTCCCAGGGCACCCTAGAAGAGGAGGGCTCTGAAAAGGATTTAGAGGAGGAAGAGGAGGAGCTGGAAGAAGGGGAGATCCCTGAGGAGGACCATTCTCGCATAATTAGAGTTTTCCGACGAGAGGAGCTGCCTGCCTTAATTAATGATTCCCTGAAAGCTCTCAACGTAGCCTCAGATACCCCAGAGGAGGATGAGGCATTGGAGGATCCCTTAATCCAGGCCATCAGGAAGTCCCAGAAGGTTTTTCCAGTCCACAGAGTGGTACGTCAGATGATACAGGAGGAATGGGATCAGCCTGAGTCAGAGTTAAGAGGGGTCCGGGCCATGTTCCGCCTCTACCCTCTCCCTGAATCTGACAAAGAGCTGCTGAAGTCCCCCAGGGTAGATGCGGCGGTATCAGCAGTAACAAAGAAAACTACTATCCCAGTTGAGGGCAGCGCGGCACTGAGGGATCCCCAGGATAGGAAATTGGACACGCTCCTAAAACAAGCCTTTGATGTGAGCGCTCTGGCCTTACAAGCTTCAGTTTCAGGGGCCTGGGTGGCGCGGGCCTGTTTGAGGTGGGCTCAGCAACTCCAGGCAGAGGAGGTCTCCACCGAGGGGTCATTAGCCAACGCGGCGAGGTTGGAATCCGGTATGGCCTTCTTGGCGGATAGTCAGTACGACCTCATCCGCAGCTTAGCTAAGAACATGGCCTCGGTGGTGGCAGCCAGACGCTATTTGTGGCTACGGAATTGGGCTGCCGATGCTTCCTCCAAAACTCGCCTGAGTGGTCTGCCCTTCAAAGGGAAGCTGTTATTCGGGGAGGACTTAGATAAGCTGGTAAAGGACCTGGGCGAATCCAAGGGCGGCAGGCTTCCGGAGGACAGGCCGAAACAAGCGCGGCCCTTAGCCCCAGCACGGAACCAACCTAGGGATCCCCGGAGGTTTCGTTCGACAAGACCGAACCCCTTTCTTAGGGGTCGTTTTCCCGGTAGGGGACAAAACTTCCGAGGTTTTCGGGGATCAGGGAGAGGTTTCTCCGCCTCCTCCTTATCCTCGGGCCCCAGGAAACAACAATGAGATTCCGGGGGTCCAGGAGGGCGGGATGCCGGTAGGCGGTCGCCTGAGGCGTTTTCTTCCCACCTGGTCCCGGGTCACGTCCGATCAATGGGTTCTGGAGGTGATCCGAGAGGGATACGCTCTCGAATTTGCAAAGCAAATACCTCCAGCATTTGTTCAGTCACCTTGCGGTTCTCCAACAAAAAGAGCGGCTATAGAAACAACACTGTCCCGTCTGTTACAGCTCGGGGCTGTGGTGCCCGTCCTGCCAGGCCAGTACGGTACAGGTCGGTACTCGATTTACTTCGTGGTCCCAAAGAAGGAGGGGTCCTTTCGTCCGATCCTGGATCTAAAGCAGGTCAATCGATGTCTCAAGGTGCCACACTTCAGGATGGAAACCCTGCGGTCGGTTATAGTGGCCGTAAGGGGCGGGGAGTTCCTAACAGCACTGGATTTGACAGAGGCCTATTTGCATATCCCAGTCAGAAGATCCCATCAGCAGTTCCTGAGATTCGCAGTGCCTCGGGGCCATTTTCAGTTTCAGGTGCTGCCCTTTGGCCTAGCGACCGCGCCAAGGACGTTCACCAAGGTGATGGTTGTAGTAGCGGCTGCACTACGAAAGGAGGGAATCCTGGTGCACCCCTACTTGGACGACTGGCTCATCCGGGCAAAGTCGGTAGAGGAAAGTCGCTGGACAACAGCCAGAGTGATACAGGTTCTGGAGAACTTGGGGTGGGTCATCAATCGCGCAAAGAGCAGTCTGGTACCCTCCCAAGAGCTTGAGTATCTCGGAGCAAGGTTCCACACAGGCAGGGGCAGGGTCTTCCTGTCCTGCACAAGGGTAAGGGACCTAAGGCTCCTAGTCACGCAGTTCATGACCAGGCGACTTCCTTCTGCGTGGCATTACCTGCAGCTACTGGGAACCATGGCGGCAGCCATAGAGGTAGTTCCGTGGGACAGGGCGCATATGCGTCCTTTACAGCGATCTCTGTTGCGTCGGTGGTCCCCACAACAGCACCCTTTGTTCCTTCAGCTACCCTGCGCCCCTCGAACCAAGCAGTCCCTCCACTGGTGGAGGTGCCCAAGGAACCTGAATCGCGGAATGCCCCTCGAGCCTCCACAATGGTTGCTCTTGACGACGGACGCCAGTCTAACAGGCTGGGGAGCACATTGCGAGGACCAGTTTGTCCAGGGGCGTTGGACGGCGTTGGAATCTCAATGGCCTATCAACCGGCTGGAATTGAGGGCAGTCACTCTGGCACTCAAGGCCCTCGAGTCTTCAGTGCTAGGAAAGGCAATTCGGGTACTCTCCGACAATGTCACCGCGGTGGCCTACATCAATCATCAGGGCGGCACCAGCAGTCCAGCCTTGGAGAAAGAGGCGGACGCACTGTTCCAGTGGGCAGAACTTCGCTTGGAAGCACTCTCAGCACAGCACGTGGCCGGCACGGACAACATCACCGCCGATTACCTCAGCAGGTGCAAGATAGACCACGGGGAGTGGGAACTGCATCAGGAAATCTTCGACCAGATAGTAGCTCTTTGGGGTCCTCCAGTCATGGACCTCATGACTCGGTTCTCATCCACCAAAGCAAGCCGATTCTTCAGCCGACGGAAAGAAAGGATGTCCGAAGGCCTAGACGCCCTGGCCCAGAAGTGGCCCTCGAAGGGTCTCCTTTATGTCTTTCCCCCTTGGGCACTGATAGGGAAAGTCATCCAGCGGATAGAAGCTCACCAGGGCCTAGTAATCCTCATTGCCCCGGACTGGGCCCGTCGCCCCTGGTATGCGGATCTGGTAAGGATGATCGCCGACCGTCCCTGGCGGCTTCCCAACAGGAGGGACCTTCTGAGGCAAGGCCCGGTCCAGATGCCACATGTGGATCGATTCTCGCTTACGGCTTGGCTATTGAAAGGGCACGGCTCTTGAAGCGCGGCTACTCGGCGGCAGTAATCACCACCCTGTTGAGCGCTAGGAAGCGCTCAACTTGCCTCTCATGTGAGAGTGTGGCGCATCTTCGAGGCATGGTGTGCGGAGCGCCGGAGGAAACCCCTGGCAACCTCGATCCCGGAGGTACTGGAATTTTTGCAAGCCGGATTCGACAAGGGCCTAGCGCATAGCTCCCTCCGAGTCCAACTGGCGGCCATCTCTTGCTATAGGGGTAAGGTCTGCGGGAAGCCTTTCGGAGCACACGCGGACGTTTCCAGGTTCCTGAAAGCGGTCAGACGGCTCCGTCCGCAGAGGAGATCGGTCATCCCCCCTTGGGACCTCAACCTGGTACTAAACGCACTAGTCACGGAACCTTTCGAACCAATGAAGAAGGCCTCCTTGAAGGATCTGACTCTGAAGACAGTCTTTCTGGTTGCCATTTGCTCGGCCAGGCGGGTCTCCGAATTACAAGCCCTGTCTTCTCGGCCGCCCTTTCTGTCCTTTCTCAAGGATAAGGTAGTCCTTAGGACGGTTCCTTCGTTCTTGCCTAAGGTCATCTCCCCCTTTCATGTCAACCAATCGATCACTCTCCCGTCTCTTCCGGCGGAAGAGCTAGGAGGGGGAGATAGTAGGCTCCTCCTACTCGATGTCCGCAGGACATTGAAGCGTTACCTCTCCCGCACAGCCCCCTTCCGGAAGTCCGAACGACTGTTCGTACAGTTTGGGGGTCCCCACAAAGGGGAAGCGGCGGCCAAAGCCTCAATCTCCAGATGGATCAGGGAGACGATTGCCTCCGCCTATATCCTCAAGGGGAAGCAAGTTCCAGGAGGGCTGCATGCCCACTCAACTAGGGCACAGGCCACCTCTTGGGCAGAGTTCAGTTTAGTTCCTCCGCTGGACATCTGTAGGGCGGCGACCTGGTCCTCCCTGCACTCCTTTACCAAGCACTATAGACTGGATGTGCAGAGTGCTACGGACTCCAGGTTTGCGCATGCTGTTCTATGTTCCGGAATGCCGGATCCCACCCGGGCTGGTACTGCTCTGGTACTTCCCTGAAGTAAAGGGACTGGACTGGAGTGACGATAAGGAAGAAGTAATTAGATCTTACCTGCTAATTATTGTTCCTGAAGGAACGACAGTCCAGTCCCTGTTCCCTCCCGAGGTTGCCATTCCGGACATTTTTCTCAGGGTCGGGCTTCGGCCCGAGGACGGACGCAGGTCTGTCTGGAGGGTCACTGGGGTGAGAGGACCGTGCAGTAGCAGGTATTCTGCCTCCGCCCTTGACCCCTCCTCATTCTTTCTCATTTTCATTCTCATTCTCTCTCATTCTCTCTACTCCCGTGAAAAAAAAAAAAAAAAGGGGTACATCTAATATGGTTGGATTGGGGTGTTTTTTGTTCCTTTATGCTGTTTTGGAATGTTTGTTCAAGTCTGCTTTTGCAGTAGGTTACTGGAGTTGGTGGGTGGCACCAGTGGTATATATACCGCTCCATCCCAAAAAGGTTGGGCTCAGCCTCCAAGCTGCTGGAAGGGTTGCGTAACCCTGAAGTAAAGGGACTGGACTGTCGTTCCTTCAGGAACAATAATTAGCAGGTAAGATCTAATTACTACTTTCTCCACATATTAAAACTCTATTGCAGTACATAAAAGAAAATACAGTCCTTGTACCTGCACCTACTGAGTCTTAGTATATATTTTCAGTTATGGAGTTTTATGTGACACGTAAAGATTATCTTGAAGAATTTTCTAGAAAAGCCTCACCATTCTTAAGTGCAGAAGTTGTTTTTCTAACTATTAGATCTAATTTATTTTTATGTTTTGAAGGCTAGATTATTAGTGGGTTGGTTTGTGCTTTACTAGCTGTGTATTATTAGCCTACACAGCCCCTTGAGTTGCACTCCTTAACTTCCATTTGGCCTTTCTTAAGGTACTACAGTATTTATGATTTGGTTTGCTCTGGATGGATATTGACTACTGTTAACTTTAGAGAGCTTTATTTAATTCAGTGGTTCTCAACCCAGTCCTCTAGGACTGCTTCTATTGTATGCAGATCTATCTCATGCATATTCATTGTGGATATTTTGAAAACCTGATTGGCCTGGGGGTCCTAGAGGACTGGGTTGAGAACCACTGAAATTTCTGAACCTGTGGTATAACAAGTGATTTCTGTCTTTGCTCTTTCAGTGAAATTTCATCTGCTGGTGCTTGACGAAGGAAAGATGGCTCTGGAAGATCTGAGTGATGAGGTCTTGGGTCCAGAGGAGGGAGGCCTTACCGAGTGTGATGTGATTACAAAGGGTAGTAAACTGGAAACATTTTCAGAGTACCAGGAAGTGGAGAACTTGATTGACAGTTTGAGAGATGTGTATGGGGACCAAGCAAGCAGAGAGATGGCAACTGAAAAGTTTATTTGTAAGTGCTTGGGTTATATTTTAGCCTATTAATGCTTTTCTAAAACTAAAATGCTGATATCTGTATGTTATATTTATTTTGTGCTGACAGTGTACAGGGCTGGAGTAGTAGGAAGCATTTGTATTGAACCAGAAAATATCCTCAATGCATTTAAGTGTAGATTTCAGTTCTTAATCAAATTTGAATAAGGAATTGCTAGATAGTGGTATAAACTTTCTTAATAGCATGCATGTGCGTGAAAGTTTCCTTTTGATGGAATTCAAGTTGGGTCTGAAACATGTCAAGAGTCTTACTCTCTTGCTTGGCTAAGCTATTTCAGCATGCAGTAATTATCTCACAGCGAGGACAGCTTTCAAAGGGACAGAGCTGAGTACGTATGCATATTCCTAAGTGGATGGCCCAGTTAGAAAACTGTCTCCGCTTAGAGGCTAAAATTTCATGCAGGCTTTCATAGCATGCAAACCTTTAGCCCAAGGATTCTCAAACCAGTCCTTGGGACACATCTAGCTAGTCAGGTTTTCAGGATAACCACAATGAATATGCATATGAGAGATTTGCATACAATGGAGGGGGTGTTTGGGGAATGTATTTGGCTTGGCAAAATAAGCAACATGCATACATGCACATTTTTAGATATACGTGTGCGGTTTTACCCCCCAATTGACTGTCCAGATACAGAAGGTGCAAAATACACGCCTACTTTTGTATATGCAGGCTTTTTCAAAGGAAAAAATACCTAGCCTGAAAATTAGCTACAAGATATGCTGATACCGAAGTGTATATATGCTTTGCAACCATGTATGCCACTGAAAATTGTCCCCTTAAGGATTGGACTTGATTGGAACATATTCTCTGTGCCTACTTGGATCAACTATCAATAAAGAAGCAACAAGCAGTCAAGAAATCAGACGACGCATTGCTCTTGGCAGAATGGCTATGAAAGACCTAGATAAGATTCTCAAGAGCAGAGATGTGTCTCTCCATACAAAGATTCGACTTGTTCAAACCATGGTATTTTCAATAACATCATATGAATGTGAAAGCTGGTCAGTGAAAAAGATAGACAGGAAGAAAATTGATGCCTTTGAATTATGGTGCTGGCGGCGAATACTGTGTATACCATGGAGTGCCCGAAGAACAAACCAGTCGGTACTAGAGGAGATCAAACCTAAGCTTTCTTTAGAAGCTCAGATGTCAAGACTTCGACTTTCATACTTTGGACACATCATGCAAAGAGAGAGATCATTAGAGAAAGACATCATGCTTGGCAAGATAGAAGGTCAGCGCAAAAGAGGAAGGCCAGCAATGAGATGGATCGATACAATAACAGCAGCTACGAGTTCCAGTCTGTCAACAATGAGCTGTCTGACTGAAGACCGAACACAATTTAGGATAGCTATCCAGAGGGTCGCCATGAGTCGACTCCGACTCGACGGCACTTAACAACAACATTCTCTCTCTGTGCATGCATTGAGCTTATTTTCTAGTCTGAAGGAATAGTCTCAGGAAGAGGAATGGATAAAGCAATACTTCAGTCTTATTATAATGGGAAAGATTTATAAGCTTGGAAATGTTTAAAGAGAAAGATTAAAAAGTATATTTTTCACTTTAGATGTCGTCTTACACTGGGTTCAACTTATTCTCCATGGCCAAGATGAATATAATTGGCCACGCAGATGGATGGGTGTCATCATCCTTGATGATGTCAGGATGGACTTGCTCTCCCAGAGCCTAGGAGAGTTCAGAAAACTCTTCTGAGGGTGTTTGAGCGAACCGTGCCTGTTGCCCCTCCCCCTTCAGTCTTTTTCATCAGCCTGACCAAGCAGGATGAAATGTGCTTTCCCTCCTTTTTCTTATTTTAAAGTTATTTTGTTCGTTTTATTTATTTTGGTTTTAATATTCCCCAGTGGAGCTCAGCTAAAAGAAAGCTGCAACTTCCAAGAGACCTGGACTCGTTACTTTCAGGATGTTTTCTCTGTGAGGGAACCATTACTCAGCTCAAACTCCCAAGGTGACCCAGACTAGGAACCCGTGGGATGTTACTATGAGAAGAGAATCATCTCAGCAGCTGCAGCTCCCAAGTGGCACAGCTCCTGTTCCCCTGGGGGCTTTCTTCGGTGACAACAGAATTATTTAGGTACTCGTGTTGCCATAAGAACATAACATAAGATATGCCATACTGGGTCAGACCAAGGTCCATCGAGCCCAGTATCCTGTTTCCAACAGTGGCCAATCTAGGTCATAGGTACCTAGCAGTTTCCCCAAAAGACACAGGTTCCTCAATGCTTGTATTGGGTCAAGCAGTGATATCCTGGGTCCCTTTTTAAGAATGGTTTATGGCCCTTTCCTCCAGGAACTTTTCCAAACCTTTTTTAAACCCAGCTACACTAACAGCTTTTACTACATTCTCCGGTAAAAAATTCCAGAGTCCCTCCCCCACCGTCGGCTCCCTTTTCCTCTGCCTCCCCCCCCGTCAGCCCCCTTTCAACCCCTCTTGTGTCAGCTCCCTTCAGCCCCACTCTCTCCTCCTCCGTTTCCCTTGCAGCCACAGCTCCTGCCTCTTCCAGAACCGCTGCCGTGCTAGCGATATTCATTTCAAATATGTAAAACCGGTACGGAGCCTTCCCGCCTCTGTGTGCCATGGAGGAGAGAGATCACGTAAAAGGAGAGCATCACCCTGGTGTGGCAGGAAGTGATCCTATAGCTAGGACTGTCCTATAGGTGTTGTAAAACCCTCTCGCACCTTGGCAGTTTCTCCAGGGCCATGTGCCCATGAGGGAAGGGTTAGGACAGCCATTATAGTTGGTGATTCGATCATTAGGCATGTAAATAGCTGGGTGCCTGGTGGACGTGAGGATCGCCTGGTAACATGCCTGCCTGGTGCGAAGGTAGCAGACCTCACGTGCTACCTAGACAAGGGCTTAGATCAGAGGTTCCCAACTCCAGTCCTGGAGGGCCAAACACCATTCAGGTTTTCAGGCTGTCCCTAATAAATATGCATTAGATGCATTTGCATGCACTGCCCCCATTGTATTCAGATGTATCTCATGCATATTCATTAGGGACAGCCTGAAAACCTGAATGGTGTTTGGCCCTCCAAGACTGGAGTTGGGAACCTCTGGCTTAGATAGTGCTGGGGAGGAGTTTGCTGTCTTGATAGATGTCGATACCAATGACATAGGAAAATGTGTAGGGAGATTCTGGAGACTAAATTTAGGCTTTTAGGTAGGAAGTTGAAATCCAGAACTTCCAGGGTAGCGTTTGTTTATTTATTTATTTATCTATTTCTTCTATACCGCCCCTTCCAGAGATCAGGGGCGGTTTACATGGAACAAGTAAACATTTGTATACTGCTGTATACATTACATGGAACAGAGATTTTTAACTTTATACAGATAATAGATACTATATTATATTATATATTCCCATTCCATGCACAGGACCCAAAAGGCAGGCAGAGCTCCAGAGTCTCAATGCGTGGATGAGACAATGGTGCAAAGATGAAGGTTTTGGATTTGTTAGGAACTGGGGAAAATTCTGGAGAAAGGAGGGGCTCTTCTGAAGGGGTGGGCTTCATCTTAACTGGGATGGAGCCAGGTTGCTGGCATTAACCTTTAAAAGGAGATAGAGCAGCTTTTAAACTAGATAATAGGGGAGAGCCAACAGTCGCCCAAGAGCACATGGTTCAGAACAATATATCCTTGAAGGATACTACCAAAAGAATAGTTAGGGCACATCAGCAGAGAGGTTCCAGTAAAGATAAAGGTAGCCCAAATCCCCTTGAGTATGGAGCAAACAGAGCTTAAAAACGTCAAATTACCCCTGCCTACCGATAACCAGATTAATATGAATAAAATACAGTCTCTAAAATGCTTGTATTCAAATGCTCGAGTCTAAAGAATAAGATGGGAGTGTTAGAATATATAGCACTAAATGAGAAGTTAGATATGATTGATATCTCAGAGACATGGTGGAAGGAGGACAGCCAGTGGGACACTATGATACCTGGGTACAAACTATATCGTCGTAATAGAGCAGATCAAACTGGTGGAGGGGTTGTGCTCTGTTAGAGAGGGCATTCAGTCACAAAGGATTAAAGTTCTGCTGGAAACAAAATTCGCTGTAAAATCTCTATGGATTGAAATTCCATGTAAAAAGGGGAAGGTGATGGCAGTTTGGTTGTACTATTGACTGCCTGGCCAGAATGAACAAATGGATGATGAAATGCGCAAAGAAATCAGGGAAGCTAACAAAAGTTACAACACAGTAATAATAATGGGTGATTTCAATTACCCCGGTATTGACTGAGTCGGTGTCACGGCAGGACATGCTAGGGAGATAGTTTCTAGGTGACATAAATGACTACTGCTTGGAGCAGCTGGTTCATGAACCGATAAGAGTGGAGGCCATTTTGGACTTAGTCCTTAGTGGAACACCAGATCTGGTGCAAGAGATAAGGGTGTTGAGGCCACTTGGCAATAGTGATCATAGCATGATCGCATTTGATTTAATTAATCGAGGAGGAATGGTAAGGAAATCCACATTACTACCTTTTAACTTTCAAAAGGGAGACTATGATAAAATGAGAAGAATAGTTAAGAAAAAACTACAAGGAGCAGTTGGAAAGGTTGAAGACTTATATCAAGCTTGGGTGTTGTTGAAAAATACTATCTTGAAAGCCCAGACCAGCTGTATTCCATGCTTTAAGAAACGTGGAAGGAAGTCCAAAAAACTGCCAGTATGGTTTAAAGGTGAGGTCAGAGAGGCTGTTGCCAAAAAAGCATCTTTCAGGAAAAGGGGGAAAAAAGAGCCAAATGACGAAAACTGGAAACTGCACAAGCACTGGCAAGTTAAATGCAAGGCATTGATAAAACAGGCAAAGAGAAAATTTAAGAAGAAACTTGCTGTGGAAGCAAAAATGCGTAATAAAGACTTTTCAAGTACATTTGTAGCAAAAAACCTGTGAGAGTCAGTTGGAACATTAGATGATAGAGGGGATAAAAGGGGCAGTAAGAGGGGACAAGGCTATAGCGGAGAGACTGAATGAATGAATTCTTTGCTTCGGTCTTTACTGAGGAAGATGTAGGGATGTTATCCATGACTGAAGTGGTATTTAAAGGTGATACTGCGGAAGAATTGAAAGAAATATTGATATACCAGGAAGATGTATTACAACTATTTGATACACTGAAGAGTAGCAAATCACCTGGACTGGATGGTATACATGCAAGTGTGTTAGTTATGATTTAATGGGAGACAGCCAACATTGCTTTAGACAAGGAAGATCTTGTCTTACTAATCTGTTATGTTTTTTTGAAGGTGTGAATAAACAGGTAGACAAAGGTGAGTCAGTTGATATAGTGTATCTGGACTTTCAGAAAGCCTTTGACAAGGTCCCTCATCAGAGACTTTTGGCAAAACTAAAAAGTCATATGAGACAGTGTACTATTGTGGATCAGGAACTGATTAAAAGATAGAAAGCAGAGGGTAGGGCTAAATGGCCAATTTTCCCAATGGAAAAAGGTGAATAGTGGAGTACCCCAGGGATCTGTGCTGGGTCCGCTGCTTTTTGACATATTCATAAATGACCTAGAAAAGGGAATAACGAGTGAGGTTATCAAATTTGCAGATGACATAAAACTATTTAAAGTAGTTAAAACCCAAATGGATTGTGGAAAATTGCAAGAGGATCTTGATAATTTGGAAGACTGGGTATCCAAATGGCTGATGAAATTTAATGTGGACAAGTGCAAAGTTATGCACCTAGGAAAGAACAACCCAAACTATGGTTACACGATGCAAGGTTCCACATTGGGAACCACCACCCAGGAAAAAGATTTGGGCGTCATCATGGATAACATGTTAAAACCCTCCACCCAATGTGCAGTGGCAGCCAAGAGAGCAAATAGAATGCTAGGTATGATAAGGAAAGGAATGGAAAATACAATATTCTTTGTTTTAACGCCTCTGTATTGTTCCATATTGTGTGCAGTTCTGGTTGCCGTATCTTAAAAAGTATGTAGCGTTATTAGAAAAAGTACAGAGAAGAGCCACCGAAGTGGTAAAGGATACTCCTATGAAGAGAGGCTAAAAAGGTTAGGGCTCTTCAACCTGGAAAAGAAATGGCTGAGAGGAGATATGATAAAGGTCTATCAATTAATGAATGGAGTGGAGCGGGTAAACGTAGATCGATTGTTTACATCATCAGAATATAAAGAGACTAGGGGACATGCAATGAAGCTACAGGGTAACCTATTTAAGACTAATAAAATAAATATTCCTTATCGTCACTCCAGTCCAGTCCCTTACTTCTGGGGTTGCGCAACCCTTCCAGCAGCTTGGAGGCTGAGCCCAACCTTTTTGGGGATGGAGCGGTATAAGTACCACTGGGACCACCCCTTAACTCCAATATTGCTCAGCCTCCAAGCAGCTGGAGGGTTCTGTAAGCCTAGGGCTTACTGGAGTCCTGCCTTTTCCTAATTAATCTATTTTATTTAATTTTATTTAAATTTAATTTTAATCTTAATTTTAATTTCTTTATTTCTTACCTTAAGCTCTTGTCTGTGCCTTTAATTTTTCCTGCAGTCTGCCTCCTTCTCCCTCCCTCCCCCCCCTCCCTTCCTGACCGGGCCGGAGACCGGAGGGGACACCGGAGCTGCCTGCTGCAGGGGGAGGAAAGAGCCTCTCCTTCCCCTGCTGGAGTGATTAGCAGCATCCCCGAGGAGCAGCCCTGCCTCGCGCCGAAGCCCCGAAGGCGGCTGAGCGCTAGAGGCAGAGACGTGAGCGAGTCTCTGACGCCCCCCCCCCCCCCGGGAGCAGCGGGGTGTGGTGGCGATCCCCGGGGCCGGCATTGGAAGCCTCTCTTCTCTGGAGGGAGCGCTAGCGGCGGCAACATTAGCGGTCGGTGTCACGATCCCTACTCGCGGTGGGAGAAGCCGGGTCAACGAGGCAGCGAGCAGCAACGCACCCTCCGTTCCGGACTCCACGTGGCCGCGGCCTAACACGTGTTGAGCCAACGGAGTGGAGGAGCGTTGTCTTTCCCGAAAGTCATCAAACAGCAAGTATTCATCGTTGGCATTAATGCCCTGGCTTACCTTTATTTTATTGAATTTTATTGAATTTTTATGTTACTTTAAGTGATTTTAAACCCCTCATTGGGAAACCTCCGTGGTTTCCAACGGCTATTCCTTCTCTTGGCCCCGAATTTACTTACCTTACTGGGGGGAGGAGAAGGAACAGGGGTTATCTGCTCCTCACCCTACAGCAATTTCCACCCTGGAGTGGGTCCTCTAATTATTTAATTTTAATTTTAATTATTATTTAATTTTAATTTTAATATTTAAGTTTAATTTTATTCTTAATTTTAGTTCTGTTTTCGGGCCCTTCCCCCATTCCGCCAATTGCTCGGACCTGCCACCCAAGCCCCACACTCAGAGACAACTGGAAAGCATGACTTCCAAGGCAAAGTGCCCATCCTGTGGCACACGGAGGGGCACCCCCACAGAGACGGGAATCTGCAGGGCGTGTGCGGCAGCATCTACCTCTGTAGAGCAGGAAATCAGTCTGGCCATGGCCCAAGTACCTCCGGTGCCTGGGGAATCCCTGGAAGCGGAAGGGGGGGTTCAGTTGCCTCTGACTACTAGCACTGAGGTCCTCGCTCCCCCTGTATCCCGGGCCACGCTGGAAGGAGGGGTCGGGGAGCTCTTCTCCCCAGACTTCGTCCTATTACTCCACCAAGCCTACTGCATGCGCAGGCAGGGGCTCGGACCAGGCGATTCAGGCCTACCAGCAGAAGCCAGGTTAGCCAAACCTAGGAGAGCAAGCGGTCAGGATTCAGGGATACCTTCCAAACGCTCCAGGCTAATGAGTGAGGAAATTCTCCCTACCCCTTCTCAGGGCACCCCAGAGGAAGAGGGTTCCGAGAGGGATCTAGAGGAGGAAGACGAGGAGCTGGAAGAAGGGGAGATCCCGGAGGAAGACCATGCTCACATTGTTAGAGTGTTTCGCCGAGAGGAGCTCCCGGCCTTAATCAATGAGTCCCTAAAAGCCCTCAACATGACCTCTGACTCCCCAACAGAGGACAAGACCTTAGAGGATCCCCTGATTCAGGCCATCAGAAGGTCCCAGAAGGTTTTCCCTGTCCACAGAGTGGTACGTCAAATGATCCAAGAGGAATGGGATCAACCGGAATCAGGCCTGAGGGGGATACGAACCATGTCTCGCCTCTACCCTCTCCCGGAGTCGGATATAAAGAACTGCTGAAGTCCCCCAGGGTGGATGCTGCGGTTTCAGCAGTCACCAAGAAGACCACTATCCCGGTGGAGGGAGCCACGGCCCTAAGAGATGCTCAAGACAGGAAATTGGATACGCTCCTGAAACAGGCTTTTGACATCAGCGCTCTGGCCTTGCAGGCCTCCGTATCAGGAGCTTGGGTGGCTCGGGCCTGTTTAAGGTGGGCACAACAGATCCAGTCAACAGAGGGTTCAACGGACGAATCACAGGCCAACTCGGCTAAGGTGGAATCCGGAGCAGCCTATTTGGCTGATAGTCAGTACGATCTCATCAGAAGCCTAGCCAAGAACATGGCCTCGGTGGTGGCGGCCAGGCGCTATCTGTGGCTACGGAATTGGGCAGCAGATGCTTCCTCCAAGGCGCGCCTGAGCCGACTTCCTTTTAAGGGGAAACTGTTGTTTGGCGAAGATTTAGAAAAGCTAGTTAAGGACCTGGGGGAGTCAAAGGGAGGCAGGCTCCCAGAAGACAGACAAAAACAGGGGCGCTCTCTACCCCCGCTACGTACCCAACCTAGGGACCCACGGAGGTTTCGTCCAGCCAGGTCAGCCCCCTTTTCCAAGACCCGTTTCCCCTCCAGGGGACAAGGTTTTCAGAGGGTTTCGGGGAGCCGGCCGAGGTTTTGGATCAACCCCCTCCTCCTCCTTCTCGGGTCCCAGAAAACAATGAGATGTTGGGGGCCCAGGAGGGAAGGCACCCGATAGGGGGCCGCCTGAGGCTCTTCCTTCCCGCCTGGTCCCGAGTCACGTCCGATCAGTGGGTCCTAGAAGTGATCAGAGAGGGCTATGCTCTCGAATTTGCAGAACAAATTCCCACGGCCTTTGTCTGCTCTCCCTGCGGCTCTTCTCCAAAGAGGGCGGCGGTGGAGGCAACTCTCGCACACCTACTAGCCCTCGGGGCTGTGATCCCCGTTCCACCAAGCCAGCGCGGATCGGGTCGATACTCAATTTATTTTGTGGTACCAAAGAAGGAAGGCTCCCTATGACCGATCCTGGACCTAAAACAGGTCAATCGCTGCCTCAGGGTACCCCACTTTCGAATGGAGACCCTACGTTCTGTCATAGCAGCTGTAAGGGAAGGGGAGTTCCTAACGTCCCTCGACCTGACGGAAGCCTACCTGCATATCCCAATCAGGAAGTCCCATCAACAGTTTCTGAGATTCGCGGTACCAGGAGGCCACTTTCAATTCCAGGCCCTCCCATTCGGCCTAGCTACGGCCCCCAGAACATTCACCAAGGTAATAGTGGTGGTGGCAGCCTTCCTTCGGAAGGAGGGAATATTAGTTCACCCTTACTTGGACGATTGGCTAATCCGGGCAAAGTCCGAAGAAGAAAGTCTCTCGACAACGGCCAGAGTAGTCCAGGTTTTAGAGGACTTGGGTTGGGTCATCAATCGTACAAAGAGCAGGCTGACTCCTTCCCAGGATCTCGAGTACCTCGGGGCAAGATTCGACACCAAAAGCGGCAGAGTTTTCTTGTCTCGGACAAGATCAAGGGATCTAAGGCTCCTGGTCTCACAGTTTCTATCCAGAAGGAGCCCCTCGGCGTGGCATTATCTTCAACTCCTGGGCACAATGGCGGCGGCAATAGAGGTAGTCCCATGGGCCAGGGCCCACATGCGCCCATTGCAGCGGTCACTGTTGCGTCGGTGGTCTCCCCAGATTCATCCTCTCTCTCGACAGTTACCGTGCGCTCCGCGCACCAAACAGGCACTCTACTGGTGGAGAAACCCAAGGAACCTGGATCGCGGGATGCCTCTCGAACCCCCTCAGTGGCTGCTGTTGACGACGGATGCCAGCCTATCCGGTTGGGGAGCACACTGCCAAGATCAGTTCGTCCAGGGTCGCTGGTCACCCTTGGAATCGCAATGGCCCATCAACAGACTGGAATTGCGGGCCGTCACCCTGGCGCTCAAGGCGCTCGAGTCTTTAGTACAAGGAAGAGCAATTCGCGTCCTCTCCGACAATGTCACCGCGGTGGCTTACATCAATCACCAGGGAGGCACCAGCAGTCCCGCTCTCGAGAAGGAGGCGGACACCCTCTTACAGTGGGCGGAAATCCATCTGCAGGCGCTATCAGCGCAGCACGTGTCAGGAACGGACAACGTCACGGCCGATTTCCTCAGCAGGTACAAGATAGACCACGGAGAGTGGGAACTGGAACAGGAGACCTTCAACCAAGTAGTAGCTCGGTGGGGAGTGCCAGTCATGGACCTCATGGCACGGTTCTCTTCAGCCAAGGTGGACAGATTCTTCAGTCGGCGGAGGGAAAGAATGTCCGAGGGCTTGGATGCCCTGTCCCAAAAGTGGCCTTCGGAGGGGATTCTCTATGTATTCCCGCCTTGGGCTCTGATCGGAAAAGTGCTCCAGCGGGTAGAGTCTCACCAGGGTTTGGTAATCCTCATAGCTCCGGACTGGCCCCGCCGACCCTGGTATGCGGATCTGGTGAGGATGATCGCCGACCAACCGTGGCGCCTTCCTTGCAAAATGGACCTTCTAAGTCAAGGTCCGGTTCTGATGCCACATGTGGATTGGTTCTCGCTTACGGCCTGGCTATTGAAAGGGCACGGCTCCTGAAACGAGGTTACTCAGGGGCAGTAGTCTCGACTATGTTGCAGGCCAAGAAGCGTTCGACCTGTCTTTCCTACGTGAGAGTCTGGCGCATCTTCGAATCCTGGTGCGCGGAGCGCCGAAGGAAACCACTCTCGGTTTCTGTTCCGGAGGTCCTGGAATTCCTGCAGGCAGGGTTTGACAAGGGTCTGGCCCACAGTTTCCTTAAGGGTCCAGCTGGCGGCCATCGCTTGCTACAGGGGCAAGGTCCGAGGCAAACCCCTAGGTACCCACGCGGACGTCGCAAGGTTCCTAAGGGCAGTTAGACGGCTACGACCGCAACGAAGGTCTATCATCCCCCCTTGGGATCTTAACCTGGTACTGAATGCCTTGATCGGGAATCCCTTTGAGCCACTAAAGAATGCCTCCCTAAAGGACCTAACCTTGAAGACGGTCTTCCTGATCGCCATCTGTTCGGCCAGAAGAATCTCGGAACTACAGGCTCTGTCCTTGCAACCCCCCTTCCTGTCCTTCCTCAAGGACAAAGTGGTTCTGCGCACGGTTCCATCCTTCTTGCCCAAAGTAACCTCTCCCTTCCACGTGAACCAGACAGTTACCCTCCCGGCCTTCGCATCGGAGGGGCGGGAAGTTAGAGACGACAAATTTCGCCTCCTAGACATTCGCCGAATCCTGAAGAGATACCTCTCCCGCACAGCGCCCTTCAGAAAATCCGAACGCCTGTTCATTCAGTTCGGGGGTCCGCACAAAGGGGAGGCGGCAGCCAAGGCCTCCATCTCTAGGTGGATCAGGGAAGCAATCGCCTCCGCCTATATCCTGAAGGGGAAACAAGTCCCCGTGGGCCTGCGGGCACACTCTACGAGGGCTCAGGCTACCTCCTGGGCAGAGTTCAGCCTAGTTCCCCCGCTGGATATATGTAGGGCGGCGACTTGGTCCTCCCTCCACACCTTCACCAAGCACTACAGATTGGACGTCCAGAGTGCAGCGGACGCTCGGTTCGGCCTGGCGGTTCTTCGTTCCGGTATGGCCGGACCCCACCCAGGGTTGAACTGCTCTGGTACATCCCAGAAGTAAGGGACTGGACTGGAGTGACGATAAGGAAATGGTAATTAGGCCTTACCTGCTAATTGCTGTTCCTGAAGGAACGACAGTCCAGTCCCTGATCCCCCCGGGTCCGGCCGAATTGAAGTTTGTTGTTTAGGCAGAAGGGCAGAAGCACCGGAACGAACACAGTCCAGGTGCAGCTAGCCCCGGCAAACCCCCTCCGCCCGGGGCCCTCCCTCTCATCCCTTCCTATGCCATTCCGAAAACCCCCCCCCAAAAAAACAAAACAAAACAAAAAAAAAACAAAGTTGAATTTAGTGGTAGACAATGTTTCTTGAATTGTGTAGTCTGGATAGGTTGTTCCAAAAATTGGTTATGTCTGCTTTTTCATTCGAATACTGGAGTTAGGGGGTGGTCCCAGTGGTACTTATACCGCTCCATCCCCAAAAAGGTTGGGCTCAGCCTCCAAGCTGCTGGAAGGGTTGCGCAACCCCAGAAGTAAGGGACTGGACTGTCGTTCCTTCAGGAACAGCAATTAGCAGGTAAGGCCTAATTACCATTTTTTTTCACTCAACGTGTAATCAAACTCCGGAATTTGTTACCGGAGGATGTAGTAAAAGCTGTTTGTGTAGCTGGGTTTAAAAAAGGTTTGTACAAGTTCCTGGAGGAAAGGTCCATAAACCATTATTAACCATTATTAAGAACATTAAATTATTAAAAGGGACCCAGGATATCGCTGCTTGACCCAATACAGGCATTGAGAAACTTGTGTCTTTTGGGGAAACTGCTAGGTATTTGTGACCTACCTTGGCTACTATTGGAAACAGGATACTGGGCTTGATGGTCCTTGGTCTGACCCAGTATGGCATATCTTATGTTCTTTTGTTCTTATGTTCATAACTCCCATGGGCCAGCACCCGGCAGACATGAGGTTTGCCCATGAGCGATATTTTTTTTCAGTGGCTGCAACTCCCAGGGGGCTCAGGACTGAGGACCCCTGGGATGTTCTTATGGAGCAGGAAATGTCCTACAATCTTGTTTGTATCAGCCTGCTTGCTATACCCTCAATGGCTTATTTATTTGTGCTTATTTACCGCCTTTCGTGAATCAAAGCGTTTTACAATGAACTCAAATTAAAGAAAAGAATAATACATTTAACAAAATTTATTTAGACAGTTTTGTATACTACCTTATCCTTCAATCAAAGTGGTCAACAACACAATTGGAGATATACATTTAACAGGAGGGGATACAACACACATACGTAAAGGCTATCTGCTTATAGCTCTAAATGGGAATGGGTAGTTGGGGCCATGTGGTGTGAGTAACTGGTAGGCCACTTGGATGGTATCTAGTGCTTGGCAACTTAAGGTGCTTGCTCTTAAGCCTCGGTGAAGAGAAGGGTCTTGAGAGCCTTGCGGAAGTCCTTGGTATCGTTTAAGGTCCTTAAGTCCATAGGGAGGGAGTTCAATAATGCAGGCGCCAATAGCGAGGGAGCTCTCTTAGACGTTGCTTGTTTAGTTTTGTGATAACCTGTGGGTGTGCTTATCCTGTTGCCATTGTTGGTTCTTCTAGGCCTGTTACTGACATCCATGATTATTATATCCTGGAGCGCATTTTGCCAAGCGGTGGTGGAAGATTTTGAAGATGTTCAGGATTATCTTGAATTTTGCCCTTGCAATTATTGGGAGCCAATGTAGCTGTTGTAAGATGGGGGTGATGTGTTCAGATCTTGCAGTGCCGTGATGATGCGTGCTGCACCATTTGAAGTGGGTGAATAGTCTGCTGGGGGAGGCCTTGGTATAATTAATTTCCATAGTCTAGAAGTGGGGTGATGACTGCTTGGCAGACTTTGCGGAAGTGGTCTTGGCTAAGGATTGGTTTGAGTTTTCTGATGATCCTCATTCGGTGGTAGGCTTTTGCCGCAGTTTTACTAATGTGAGATTGTAGGTTTAGAGCTTTGTCCAGGATAATGCCCAGGTACCTCACTTCATCCTTGATTGCTATAGTTTTGTTTAGAATTTATTTATTTATTTATTTAACAGGTTTTATATACCGACTCTCTACAATTCAAGATGGTTTACAGGGAACATAACAGACAGTATATTTCAACTGTATACATTGTAACAAAAATAAACACAGTATAAATGGTTAACAAGAGACTTTCTCCTAGCGGAGGCGTAACAAACTATTCCATTTCGTCTCTCCGGGCCAGTCCAGGCAAGTGAGGGTTGTCAACCTTCTCTAGCAGCTGAGGACTGTAAAACTGAAGTTTTGCTGAACAGGATATCTGGCTCCCTCTGCTGGCCGAACCTCAGTCTTACAGTCCTCAGCAGCTGAAGACGACGTCTCTTGTCTGGCTCCCGGTGAAGTTTCAAGTTTTGTTGTTTTTTTCAATCCGGATAGGGACTGGAGGGTTCAGGGTTCTAGCAGGGCTCTTACCTCCAGTCTCCTTCATTGTTTTTTCGGGGCTGTTTAGTCGCGCGGCTCTCATTCCCCCCTGCGTCTAGCTTTGCGGCAAGCCCACATGGATCATCGGGCAGACGCGACGGAGCCTAGAGGGAGTATTTCTTCGGCTCTGGATTTGGCGGGAAAAGCGGACATGCCTTCAGCGTCGGTTCCCCCGGCTCACAAAAGCTGCTCCAAGCGGAAGGCTAAGTCTAAGAAGCCTATTAATGTGGAGGAAGCTCCTTCACCTTCCGTTCCTGCTAGTCAGGAATCCTTGGAGAACACTTTTTCTGCAGCTTTTATTTTGGCCATGCACAAGGCCTATTGTTTAAAATGGCATCAGGCTCAGGTTAAGGACGCTGCTCCACTCCTCACCCAAAATCTTAATGCAGCTTCTGCCCATCTGGACCCGGGGGAGGGCCCCTCCAGCGCGCTCCAGGGCACCCAGGGGACTTCCGATAGCGTCGGGTTATCAGTCCCTGAGATTCCCAGTGCTGAGGAGGACGATTTTCTTTTAGACCCTGTCCTAGAGCAATGGGCTGATCTTGAAGAGGGTGAGTTGGGGTCCGCTGAGGATCCCAGCCTTTTTAGAGTGTTTCGTAAAGAATAGTTGGGAGCATTAATCTCTCAAACCCTGGCCACCTTGAATATTGTCCTGCCTCCTGCTCCGGATCAGCCGTTGGAGGATCCTCTGCTCCAAGGTTTTAAAACGGAGCAGAAGTGTTTTCCAGTACACCGTGTCATGAAACAAATGGTGGAATCTGAGTGGGAATGCCCAGAAGCAACACTGCGGGGGGCGAGGGCTATTGCCCGCTTGTACCCGTTGCCGCAGGAGGAGCTTGACTTGCTTCGGCTGCCTAAAGTGGATGCCTTGGTGTCAGCAGTCACCAAGAAAACCACCATTCCCGTTGAGGGCGGTGCAGCCCTCAAAGACTTGCAGGATAGGAAGCTGGAGGCTCTGCTCAAGCAGACCTTTGAAACGTGCGCTCTGTCGCTACGGGCGGCTTTTTGTGGGGCATACGTGTCCCGGGCTTCCATTCGGTGGATTCAAGGGGCCCAGGGCAGGGATGGCGTGGAGGACAGCGCGAAGCTCGAATCCGCGGCGGCCTATCTCGCAGATACCTTTTATGACCTGGTTCGAGTGTGCGCGAAGTCTATGGCTTCGGTGATTGCGGCTCGGCGTTTCCTTTGGTTGCGCAATTGGTCGGCGGACGTTTCCTCGAAGGCCCGTCTCACTAAGCTGCCCTACAAGGGCTCCCTGTTGTTTGGGGAGGCCCTAGAGAAGATAGTGAAGGATTTGGGTGACTCAAAAGGGGGTCGTCTCCCAGAGGACAAGCCTAAGAGTCAACGGCCTGCGAGGGGCTCCAAATTGGTGGGGCGGGAGCCTCGCAGGTTCCGCGGTGCACGCTTTGCCCCCTACCCGAGAGGCCACTCGATGGCTCGGGGTCAGTCCTTTCGAGGGGCTCGGGGATTTGGCAGAGGTTATTTCCAATCCCAGCAGCCCTCCGGTAAAAAGCCCCAATGACGTGAGGTTGGCCCAGATGGAACTCCCAATAGGGGGTCGTCTGCAACGGTTCCTTTCGGTCTGGGCCTCCATAACCACCGATCTCTGGGTTCTCGAAGTCATCCGGGATGGTTATGCCCTAGACTTCGTGCACCCCTTACGGGAGGCTTTCGTGGCGTCTCCCTGCGGTTCTGCGGAAAAGACGGCAGCGGTGTTCGAGACCCTTCAACGCTTATTGCGCTTTCAGGCGGTCGTGCCGGTTCCGTTCGACCAGTTAGGGTCCGGTCGATACTCCATTTATTTCGTGGTGCCAAAGAAGGGGGGGACTCTTCGTCCTATCCTAGATCTCAAACACGTAAACTGCTGCTTGCGAGTTCCGCACTTTCGCATGGAAACACTCCGTTCCGTGATCTGCTCCGTACAGCCCTCGGAGGTCCTTACCTCCATCGATCTGACCGAGGCCTACCTCCATATTCCAGTGAGGCAGGAGCACCAGTGGTTCCTGCGGTTTGTGGTTCCCATGGGTCACTTTCAGTTCCAGGCGTTGCCGTTTGGTCTGGCCACGGTGCCGCGGACCTTCACGAAGGTGATGGTGGTGGTGGCAGCGGCCTTGCGGCAAGAGGGGGTGCAAGTGCACCCTTATCTCGACGACTGGTTGATTCGGGCACCGTCAGTTGCGGAGTCCGCCGTAGCCACTGCCCGAGTGGTGGCTCTGCTCGAGCAGTTGGGCTAGGTAATAAATCAGTCGAAAAGCCATCTACGACCAGCTCATCGACTCCTGTATCTAGGGGCTCTGTTCGACACGAGCGTAGGAGCAGTGTTCTTGCCCGAGCTTCGGGTGAAGAAGCTCTTGGGTCAGGTGCTAGCTTTTCGGCGTTTGAAGGCTCCGACGGCTTGGCGTTACTTGCAACTGCTCGGGTCCATGGCGGCGGCTCTGGACTTAGTGCCCTGGGCTCGGGCACATATGAGGCCTTTGCAGAATGCTTTGCTCTCGAGGTGGTCTCCTCAGGATCACCCCCTGTCCCGCAGATTGCCGCTCGCTCCGTCAGTGAGAGACAGTCTGCTCTGGTGGTTGGAGCCCGCTCATCTCAGGGCAGGCATGCCCTTGCGGTCCCCGGAGTGGCTCCTTCTCACAACGGATGCCAGTCTCGCTGGCTGGGGAGCTCACTGCCAGTCCCACTTAGCTCAAGGGCTCTGGTCGCCGGAGGAGTCGACCTCGTCCATCAATTTGTTGGAGCTGCGAGCGGTGTTAGCGCTGCAGGAGTTTCGCATGCTCGTCGAGGGGAAGGCAGTGCGAGTCTTCTCCGACAATTCCGTGGCAGTGTCTTACATCAACAAACAGGGCGGTACAGGCAGCATTCTCCTGTTGGAAGAGAGTCTCCGTTTGTTGACCTGGGCGGAAACGCACCTGGTCGCCCTTTCCGCGGCCCATGTGGCGGGCCGCGACAATGTTCAAGCGGATTACCTCAGCAGGCATGCCGTGGATCCTGGGGAGTGGGAGTTGAACGCGGCGGTGTTCCACGATCTCGTTCTCCGATGGGGACAGCCGGCTATGGATCTGATGGCTACCTGCGACAATGCGAAGGCCAGCAGGTTCTTCAGCAGGCGGAGGGAGCATATGTCCGAGGGTCTCGACGCCCTGGCACAGCCGTGGCCTCCGGTCCGGCTCCTCTGTCTTCCCTCCGTGGCCCTTGATCGGGCGCGTTCTCAGGCGGCTAGAGCGCCACAGGGGGCGGGTAATTCTGATCGCCCCGGACTGGCCGCGTCGGCCGTGGTACGCCGATCTGGTCCGTCTGCTAGTGGACCGTCCCTGGCGGCTTCCGGCGCGGGAGAATCTCTTAGCTCAGGGTCCGCTTCTCATGCCGGACGTGGACCGCTTCTCGCTTACGGCTTGGCTCTTGAGCGGGAGAGGTTGAGGCGTCGGGGTTATTCGCCTTCGGTTATCGACACTCTCCTTCGAGCCAGGCGTTCGTCTACTTCGCTGGCGTATGTTCGCGTGTGGCGGGTCTTTGAGCATTGGTGTGGAGACCGCGATATTCGGCCAGGTTGCTCTCTCATTCCTGACATCCTGTCTTTTCTGCAAAGCGGGTTTGAGAAGGGTTTGGCTCTTGCTACTCTCAAGGTTCAGGTCGCGGCGCTGGCTTGTTTCCGAGGTAAGATTCGGGGATGTCTTCTTTCTCGTCATCCTGATGTCGTGCGTTTTCTTCGCGCAGTCCAGAACTTGCGCCCCCCCTTTCGCGCGCTCGTACCCGCTTGGGATCTTAATCTGGTGTTAGAAGCCCTTGCGCGGCCTCCCTTCGAGCCAGCTCGGGAGGTTTCCCTTAAAGAATTGTCCTGGAAGACTGCTTTCTTGGTGGCACTCTGTTCGGCTCGACGGGTCTCCGACCTTCAGGCTCTTTCGTGTAGGGAGCCTTTCTTGCATTTCTCGCGTGAGAAGGTGGTCTTACGTCCCGTGCCTTCCTTTCTGCCGAAGGTCGTTTCCAGTTTCCATATAAACCAATCGATTTCTCTGCCGACCTTTCCGGTTGGTGAAGGGTTGCCTATGGATTCAGTTCTCCGGAAGTTGGATTTAGGTCGGGTGCTTAAACGGTATCTTCGTCGGATGCAACCCTTCCGTAAAACGGACAGGCTGTTCGTTTTGTTTGGGGGGCCTCGGAAGGGGGAAGCTGCCTCCATTGCGCGTTGGGTTAAATGTGCGGTGTCGGCGGCTTATCGCGCAAGCGGTCGGTCGCCGCCGGAGTTTTTCAGGGCCCATTCCACTCGTAGTCAGGCGACGTCATGGGCGGAACTGGCTCTTGTTCCACCAGTGGATATCTGTCGAGCGGCGACTTGGTCGTCGTTGCACTCCTTTGCGAAGCATTATCGCTTAGACGTGCGAGCGGCGGATGACGCTAAGGTGGGAGCGTCCGCGGTTATTGCTGGTCTCGCCGGTCCCTCCCGGGGGTAGTTACTGCTTTGGTACTTCCCTCACTTGCCTGGACTGGCCCAGAGAGACGAAATGGAAGAAGAAATTAGACCTTACCTGCTAATTGTCTTTCCTTGAGTTCTCTCCGGGCCAGTCCAGGCCCCGCCCGTTCGACCTTGGCGAGACTCCGCTTTTGTTCTCCGCGGTTTTTCTTGGGGGAGTGCGTCGCATTACTGAAGAGTCCATCTTGGGCTTCCGCTCCCTTTCAAGGCTTACGGCACTCTCTGGGGCTTCCTCCTTGGGGGGAGGGGCTCAGGAATTTTTTTGTCGGGGTACGTTCTCTACGTGCTCAGAGGGGTCGGGCAGACTTTGTTCGCTCTTTTGGCGGGAAAAAGGCCTGGTTTAGATTAAAAAAAAAAAAAAAAAAGAATAAAATCCTGGTCCATCGGTTACGCTTGGCCTCTTGGGGGGCTAAGGGTTTGTTTCTCGTTTCTGCTGCTTTGTAATTTTAGACTGAGGTTCGGCCAGCAGAGGGAGCCAGATATCCTGTTCAGCAAAACTTCAGTTTTACAGTCCTCAGCTGCTAGAGAAGGTTGACAACCCTCACTTGCCTGGACTGGCCCGGAGAGAACTCAAGGAAAGACAATTAGCAGGTAAGGTCTAATTTCTTCTTTACATGGAGGCTTAGGGGCTATTTACATGGGAAATTTATAGAAAGGTTAGAGAGAGCTAAATAAGTTGGGAGAAGTGTTCCTTGAAGAGATGAGTTTTCAATTTCTTCCGGAATTCAGAGTGGTTGGGACAGTTCCTTAGTTCATGAGGTAAGGCGTTCCAAATAGAGGGGGCGACAATGGAGAATGCCCGATTACAGGTAGTTTGGCTGCATTTTCTCTTTGATGTTGGGATGGATAGGAGGTTTTTGGTGAAGGTGCGGTGTGTTCTAATGTTAAAATTTGATAGGAGCGAGGAGAGGCACGGAGCTGACTTATTGGAGATGATTTTGTGTTTAAGGGTGATTGCTTTGAATTTAGTTCTGGACTGAATGGGGAGCCAGTGTAGGTCAAAGAGGATAGGTGTTATGTGGGAGCGTCTGGGATTATTTGTGATGAGTCGAGCTATTGTGTTCTGTGCCATTTGGATAAGATGTAGGCTATTTTTAGGAAGGCCCTGATAGATAAGATTGCGGTAGTCAAGGGTTGGGATGGTGAGGGCCTGGCAGACAGAGCGAAAGGAGTCTGGGTTTAGGAGAGGCTGAAGGTTCCGAAGGGTGCGTAGTTTTGCATATATTGTGTCGGCGTTTTTTTTTTACCTGTTCATGGAATGTAAGGTTCTGATCAAGGATATGGCTGAGATATTTCACTTGATTTTTAATGGAGAGGGTGATATCTCCAAGTGTAACGGTAGCAGGTGGGGTATAGGAAGCATTAGTGAATACTTGAAGGGCTTCAGTTTTAGATTGGTTAATTATGAGGTTATGATTTGAAAGCCAGGTTTTCAGGTTTGTGATGCATTCAATTAGGTTTGAAAAGTTAGGGTTTGATAGGTTGAAAGGGGTGAAACACATAATGTCATCTGCGTATAACTGGTAATGAATTCCATGATTTTGAAAAATCTTGTAAATTGGTTGAAGGAAAATGTTAAATAGTAGTGCAGATAGACTGGATTCTTGGGGTACCACCTGTCTTAGGATAAATGGGAGGGATATGTTATTTCCTATACGGACCTGTTGAGTTCTATTTTCTAGGTAAGAGTGGAACCATTATAGAGTTGTCCCTCAGTCCTATTTCGTAGAGCCTATCTAGGAGTTGGTGGTGAGGGAGGGAATCAAAAGCTGATAAGTCAAGAAATATAAGGAGGCATCCTTGGGTGGGGTTCTGGGTCAATAGGTACAGTGAATCTAAGAGGGAAGCAAAGAGGGTTTCCACTCCATGATTCTTTTTGAAGCCATGTTGGAGTAGGTCAAGGGGAGAGTGCTCATCTATGAAATTCTGAGCTTTTCGGTTATCTTAGCAAGGAAGGGGATACTGGAGATAGGTCTGTAGGAGGTAGGTGAGTAGGGTTGAGTTTAGATCCTTTTAGGATGGGATGGTTAGAGGCACATTTTAGGGGGGATGGTACGGAGTCAGTCTGAAGGGAGGACTGTACAATGTGGAGTATGTAGGGGCTAATGGAGCTATTAGTAGTCTTAAGCCAGGAAACAGGGCAAGGGTCCAGGGCAGAGGTTGAAGCATTTAAATCTTTGATGGTATTGGATATGTTTTTCAGGGTGATAGGTTCAAAGTCGTTCCAGGTAGTTGAGGGGGTGGGAGAGTGAGGTTGGTCACTGTGATCGTGTCTTGGTTGGGGGTTAGTTGAAGAGGGGGGAGGGGGGAATTTTGAGGTAAGGTGGTTGGCTATAGTTTGGGAGGTTCTTTGGTGTCAAGTCCTGATGTTGTGGTTCCATTATTAAGGATTTGACGATGGAAAAGAGTTCTCTCGGTTTATTAAGAGAGTGTTGGATCATATTTTTGTTGTATTCTCTTTTATGTTTGAGTTTCAGAACAGTAGGCTTGAAGTTTGCTTTGGTAGATCTCATGTGTGTTGGGGTTAGGAGAGCGTCTCCACTGACGTTCTCTTTTTAGGTCTCTAAGTTTCATGGAGTACCAGGGAGCTTTTCTGCGTTGGCTTTGAGAAGGTTGTTTAGGTGGTAATAGGGCAGCAGTGGAGAGAATGTCGTTCCATTCATCTATGTGAGGGTCTAAGTTCTGGTGTTTTGTTATTGAGAGCATCTAAGGATGGTATTTGCTCAAGGAAGGTGGCAGCGTTGAATTGTTTGAATTTGCAGCTATGTTGAGATGGAGTTATTTGAAGCTTCTTATGTGGGGAGTGGGGGATTGAAAAGAGGATGAGGGCGTGGTCTGACCAGGGAATAGGTTGAATGGTGTGTAAGATCTGTTTGGAGGGTAGTGTTTGCCTTGGAATAAATATTAGGTCAAGGATATTGCCTTTGGAATGTGTGGGTAGTTCTAGGATTTGGGTAAAGTGGAGGGCCTCCATTGCCTGGAGAAATGAGGAGGACTGCTTTGAGGTTGTTGAGTGTAAGTTTAGGTCTCCTAAGATTATGAGTGGGCGTGAAATGGGTTGGGGAGAGCAAGCTGTCTCAAGTATCGAGGAGAGATCAGTTGAGTCAGATTGGGGCACCCTATAAATGAGGTGTAGAGAAAGGGTAGGACTAGATTCTAAGAGTCCATACCTGGGGTGGAGATGGGTTCGACTGTGGAGAGGTTTAGGTTTGTTTTTGAAATAACAGC
Source organism: Ichthyophis bannanicus (assembly GCA_033557465.1). Classification (NCBI taxonomy): domain Eukaryota; kingdom Metazoa; phylum Chordata; class Amphibia; order Gymnophiona; family Ichthyophiidae; genus Ichthyophis; species Ichthyophis bannanicus. Next base: position 238,944,679 of record CM066041.1, read on the forward strand.
AACCCTTCCACCTCTGCTGGAAATTCTGTTGCAGACGTGGATTGTATATGTATTAGGACATAGTTGGTTTAATAGGATGGAGTCAGATTCTTGGAACCAGGTTTCGGTGAGACAAAGGATTTCCAAGTCGTGGTCAAATATGAGGTCAGTGTTCAGAGGGATTTTATTTCTGGCCGAGCGAACATTGATTAGGGCACATTTGAGGGGAGGGTAGAAGTTGTCAGAGGGGGTGTTGGGGATGAATACTGATTGTTTGGGGTGGATTGAATGTGGGGTCTCTAGTGATGAACATAGCCTCTGTTTTATCAAAGTTGATCGCCAGGTGTTCATGTCTTCAAGGTAGCTTGTCATTGATGTCATGTTAGGTGATTGCAGGTTGATTGGGGCATATACCATGATATTGTCAGCATAAAGGTGGTAATGTATTTTGAGGTGTTTGATGCTGCATATGGGTTGAATTTATATATTAGAGTATAGATGAAAGTGCTGAACCTTGCGGTATTCCTTGCATAACAGGGAATTGCAGTGATTTTTCTTTTGAGCACATTTCACTTGTTGCGTCCGATCATTCAGGTAGGAGGCAAACCATTTTAGGGTGTTCTTACCTATTCCGATCTGCTGCAGGCATTGCAGCAATATGGTGTGGGACACTGTGTCAAAAGCCGCAGAGATGGCCATGAACACTAGCAGGAATCAGTTCTTTATGTTGTGTCTGCCTTTTAGGAGATTGTCGAAGAGGGAGATAAGCAGAGTTTCCACATTGTGCTGTGGTTTAAAGCCATGTTAGTGGGTGTCAAGTGGAACATTCATATCTGTGATCTTGTAATTGTCTTTGCATGGTCTTTTCAATGATTTTTGTAAGGAATGGAAGGCTAGAGATGGGGCGGTAGGATTTTGGATCAGAGAGCCTTAGTATGGTGCTCTTGAGGATCGTGGCTTGCTTGAGGGATCGCGGCATATGTCCTTGCTGGAGGGATTCCTTAACGATTTTGTGGAGGTACTGTGTTAGTTGGCTTCTAGTAGCTGTGATCCACGCCACTGGGCATGGGTCCAATGGCAAGGTTGTTGTGTTAAGGGCGTTCACTATGTCTTCTATTTGCTGTGTTGAGGTTATGCTAAAGTCTTCCCAGGTTTGTTGAATCTCCGTCATTTTCAGGTTGTATGCCTGGGAGAGAGGAGTGCTTGTTTGGTTGGAGTTCTTTGTTTTTATGTAGTTTGTAAATTATTGTGGGTCCAGGTGGTGGGTGCAGTGCTGAGTGGCGTCTTTGAGCTTCTGCACAACGTTAAATAGTTCCCTTGGTTTGTTGGCTGATCTCATGATTAGTTTGGTATGGTGGTGTTGCTTGCGCTCATTGATCAGGTTGTTGTATTCCAATTGTTTGGATCTGTATTGGGCCATAGAGCCATGTGACTTGTCACGCCTCTATTTCCTTTCCAGTTTTCTGAGTACACGTTTTGCATCCCTGATATCGTTTGAGTTTCAGTTCTTAATGTGACACCCAATGCAAAAGATTGGAAAGCCCCCATCTCGCTACTGGATTGCTCTCTGAATCTTAGCTTTAAGGTTGTGTTTAGGTATTTAAGTTGTTTACCTTATTAAGGTTTGCTGGGGATACTTATAATAATAAAACTATACTGTATATAGTTGACATTAGATATAATGTAAATAGCTCCCCATATAATGGCTCCAGATCCAGGCAGCTACTTTGTAAATAGCTGAAAGTGTTTTTTATGGTTGGTTTTAATTGAACAAACCAGTTACAGAACAATGTAAACGGCCCCTGATCTCTGGAAGGGGCGGTATATAAAAACTGAATGAATGAATGTATCTAATACGTTTGATGGACTTTGTTCACCTTAAACTTAACTAATCTCAGGTCCTTAATATTTGCCTGATGAGGATAAACAGCTGCACCTGAGAATGAATATGGCACCTCCTTTTCCTTTAAGAGGTTTAATTACCTATAAAGCTATGATTATCCCAGGGGTGGGTGGGAGTTGGGGAAGGAGGGATAGAAAGCTGGCTGCTAGACAGTACCTTGTCCTGTGCTTCTGAGGTCATCTGTTACCAATTTCCTGGGTGATTCACACAGCCCTTGCTTGGATAGAGGGAGTCTTTCAAAACACCCCTTTTGATCTGTCACTTGGCTTTAACACCTATTTAAAACAATTTCATAGCTCTCTTGCCCCCTATCTAGAAGGCCTCTTTGTAAAGTCTCTAGAAACAATTCATTGCTCAAAGAATACTGACCCTGTTTTTCTTTTATGCTAAATTATACTCTGAGTTGATTTTAAATTAAAGCTCTTTGCTGATACTAGGCCCTGACTGAGTATTAAATTTAAACTAGAAGGTCTCTGGGTTTTAAATTTAACCAGAAAATGCTCTGTGTTTTAAATTTTAAACTGAAAGCTCTTTGCTGGTACTAGGCCTCTCCGTTGGTGAGTACTAAATCCAACATCAAACTTTCCCTGGTCTGTTCATCACCATTTGTCTAAGCAGTGCTTCTTGAAAGGCATCCATAATATTTTTACTTCTTTCAGATATGCAGAAGAAATACTCCAATCCACTTCAGGTAGATTAAAGTCATCCAGTATGGTAACTTCCCCCTTCATGGCTACCTTTGCGATATCAATAATCAAGTCTCTATCCTTTTCTTTAGTTTGAATTGGAGGCCTGTAGACTATACCAGTATGGTTTATAGTGCCATCCTATCTTTCCAACACAATCTGCAGCGCTGCTTCTTTTTCCCCACATCCTCTACATTTCAGCAGCTTTTATATTGCTTTTGACATATAGGGCTGCTACTCCTTTTCTGCTTTATCTACTTCTTCTAAATAAATTATAGCCAGCTATTATAGCCAGCCATTCATGTGACTTGTTCCCGGAGAAACACGGTTTAACAAGCAGGAAGTCAGTCCTCACATATGGGTGACGTCGGCACAGATGGAGCCTGTGCGGAATCATCTCCCCAGCTTTCAAAGAAAGCTTTTGGGAGATTCACCACGTATGCATGGTCCCCTTCCTGTCCAAGGATGCCATCTTGCCTCAGTCTGCTTTTCTCCAGAGAGCCCTCTGGGCGTCTGCCCAGTTACCCCCAGAAAGTGTGTTTTTGATACCTTTCTGTCTGGATTGCGTACTGGTTCCTTTCCCACCCCTGAGCCAGCTCGCCTTGGTGTAGTTCCTCAGGTTTATTCCTTTGCGCTTGTTTTTTTCTTCGAGGTATCCCTTGAGCGGCATTTGCATCTATTTTTTTTTTTTTTAGCCAAAGGCATCGGACTCCTGCTGGGTGGCACAGACCCCTTTTTTCCTGATGGCCTCCAGTGACTTCAAGAATTGCGATCAGTGCAGCAAGACCAAGACCAAATCCAAACCAAAACAAAGATGATGTCCCTCACCGATCTACATTACTGCTACCTCTGGTACCTTGGTCCGAAATACAATGACTTGGATTGCGAACTTTGCAGGACCATGACCTCAAAGACCCTTAAACGTCACTAGCAGCGGGAAAATGTTTTCCAAAAGTCCGACTCTGTGCCGGAGTCTCTGGTGATACTCTGCTTCAGGCCCCCCTACGGTACCTCGGGTCCCGTAGCTGTGGTTCCTCAGAGAGGAAATCTCTGGAGATGGAACGCAAGAAGTCGAAGTCCTTGGAGACTGGGTCCAGGAAGATAGGAAAAGCCCACTCCAGGCCCCACAGTCCCTGGCATGAGTCGGAGCAGCCTCTCAAGCTGCCCTGAAAGGAGTTGCCTATAGCTACCAACCGGCCTTGGACACTCAAGGCCATTATGGTCAAGGACTCCCCCTCGACAGAATAGATACCGGACCCAAAACCTGTGGAGCCAACTGGCATGGAGACCAGAATGGTGGCCTTAGAGTGCAGTATCTCTGCCCTCATGGCCCAGCAGCGGGTGTTTGTCCAGTTTGTCTGGTTCATCTGCCCTGTTGACAGGACCCTTGAAATTGATGGCCTCCCTGGACGTCGAGCCGATCCTCAAGCACCACCATCCTTAAGAGAGCCATTGGAAGAGGTCCTGGTCCCATTCCTCAAGTCACTGGTTCTCTCTGGCAAGTGCACATAGCTCGTACCATAGATCCTCCGGTAGCCCCGGGCCCCTCAGCTTGGACCTCGACCTCGGTGACCAAAGGCTTGGAATTGACCTCAGACTTCCAGTCTGATTGGGAAACCGAGAATAAGGAGTCTCCAGACACTTAGCACCTCAGAGACGTACCTTCGGACCCGTTAACCTCCCTCCCCAGGTGTCCTGAATTTTTCCTCGCCCGATGACGTCGCCTTCCTCAACTTTGTGCAGGACATGGCTAAGGCGCTCGCCATCGAGACTGAGGCGGAGGAGGACCATCGTACGGAAGAAATCCTCCAGTATTCCTCTGAAGGAGGCCCTAATAGTGTCCATTCTTTTGATCCTCAAGTGCCGCCTTCTCCATATGTGGGAGACACCAGTGTCTGTGCCCATTGTTAGCAGGTGACTAGACTCCATGTTTCGAGGCCGCTGAGGCCCTGTGTTCCAGAAAGCCCAACTTCCCCACAACTCAATGGCCGTTGAGTTCACCATGTGCAGACTCAAGCCAAAAGACCTGTTTCCCGGTGACCCTCGGTAGGGAGGCCCAGACACTTGACGCCCTTGACTGGAAGGCCTTTCAGGGCTCAATACTGACTTGCTGGACCCAGTCCTTCCAGCTCCACATCGACATGTACCCAAAGAGCTGTTGAAGGAGCTCGGTGGGTTCTCGGCAGGCCTTGTTAGTGATATAGCGGAAGGGCTGTCGGGTAAGGTTTACCTCTTTGTGGATGATACCAAAATCTGCAATAGAGTAGACACTCAGGAAGGTGTAGATAACATGAGGAGGTATCTAGCTAAGCTTGAAGAATGGTCTAGAATTTGGCAGCTGGGATTTAATGTTAAAAAATGTAAGGTCATGCATTTGGGATGCAGCAATCCAAGGGAGCAATATAGTATAGGGGGTGAAGTACTTTTTGTCCACTAAAGAAAAGTGGGACCTAGGCGTGGTTGTGTCTTATGATCTTAAAGTAGCTAAACAGGTAGAAGAGGCGATGGCAAGAGCTAGAAAGATGCTTGGGTGCATACGGAGAGGAATGGCTAGCAGAAAAAAGGAGGTGATAGTGCCTCTGTATAAGTCTTTGGTGCAACCTCATTTGGAGTAGTGTGTGCAATTCTGGAGACCGTACCTTCAAAAGGATATAAACAGGATGGAGTCAGTACAGAGGTTGGCTACTAAAATGATTAGTGGTCCTTATTATGAAGCATATGAGGACAGACTTAAGGATCTTAGTATGTACACCTTAGAGGAAAGGTGGGATAGAGGTGATATGATTGAGATGTTTTAAATATCTCTGTGACATAAATGTACAGGGGGAGAGCCTCTTTAGATTGAAAGCAAGTTCTGCTATGAGGGGACATGGGATGAGGGTGAAGGGGGATAGATTCAGGAGTGATATGTGGAAATATTTATTTATGGAAAGAGTGGTGGATCCGTGGAATAGTCTCCCATTGGAGGTGGTGGAGATGAGGACAGTATCTGAATTCAAAAAATCATGGGACAAATACAGAGGATCTCTAGAGGAAAAAAGGGGACTGTTATAATTGTTGATATGGAAGGACAGATTAGATAGGCCATGTGGTCTTTTTCTGTCATCATGTTTCTATGTAACCCTTCCAGAGGTTCAGTTCACTGGCCTCGGCGGTCAAAGGATGCTTTTGAAGTTCCTGTCTTGAGCAGCTTATAACGGCTTCCATTCGTCAGCCAGGGTGGCTACCACTGACATCGGGGCCTGATGCCAGCATGGCTGCAATAGTCTGACCTCGAACAATGGGTTCAGGACAAACCTATTGAAGTCCCCTGCATCGGAGAGAACCTCTTCAGGAAACCTATGGCAGACAAAGCAGCAGAGACAGAGGCTGAGTTCCTAATGAGGTCCAGACTCAAAAAGACCTCGGTAGAGCCCTGTAAGAAGGCTCCAGGAAAGAAGCCCTTCTTCCTGAGGAAAACAGGTGGCTTTGGCATTGCCTCATAGTTCCAGGCCTTCTCAGTCTCACAGCACAGCTGACAGCACAAGGGGCAAGGGCTCGGCCTCCGTAAGCCAAAAGACCCCTAAGTCTCAGGTGCTGGCCGCTGTTCAGCCTGGTGGGGAGCTTTTGACTCCCTGGGCATGACCTCCTCCCCCCAGGAGGTCCCCTACAGCCCACAGTGGAGTGGTTGGCCCTGTTTGCCCACAGGTGGTCCACAATCACCACTGACATCTGGGTCCTACATGTGGTCAAAGAGGGCTACCTTTTTCACCTACGGCAGATGCCACCCTCATACTATCCAGGAGAGCCCATAAGACCTCACCAAGCTCACAGGTCTCCTTGAGGACAAGGCTATGGGGCTAGTGCTGAAATATCTCTGGGGTTCCGGCTTCTACACCAGGTATTTCCTCATCCACAAAAGTACAGGGGGCCTCTGCCCTATCCTGGATCTGTGGGATCTGAACAGGTTCCTGATCAGGGAGAAGTTCAAAATGTTTTCCCTTGGAACATAGATGCCATTCCTTCAGCAGGAAGACTGACTATGCTCCTTAGACCTAAAGGATGCCTAAACACACATCCTGATTCATCCCAGCCGCAGAAAATACTTCTGGTTCATGGTGGAAGGAGAGCACTACCAATACAGGGTGCTACCCTTCAGGCTGGCCTCATCGCCAAGGGTCTTCACCAAGTGCCTCGTGGTGATTCCAGCCCACCCACATCCCCAAAGGGCCTTTGTCTTTCCCTACCTGGACGACTGGGTCATAAGGGGAGGCACAGCGGCAGAGGCGTAATGCACCACAGGGCGCACCATCAATGCCCTGCGGCATCTGGGGTTCGTCATCAATCACCTCAGGTCCCATCTCTCTCCAGCTCAATGCCTGGAGTTTATAGGGGCTCAGACACCCTGCAGGCCAAGACCTTCCTCCCTCAGGAGAGGTCAGAGCGCCTCAGGGAGCTAGCTGCAGAGGTACAGTGATGCTGGTTGCTACACACCCAGCTTTTCCTCCGCCTGCTGGACACATGACCTCCATGGTTCACGTGACCCCATATGCCTGCTTGCACATGACAGCAGCCCAGTGGTTCCTCTGTTCTCAGTAGACACAAGCCAGGCAGGCAGGTTCTGGGACAGAGTGAGTGTGTCCCACCAGCTGGCGGACTCACTTGGATGGTGTCAGATCCCTTGTTACTTTTAGGCTGGGATGCCCTTCCAGGCACCCACTCCCCCCCCCCCCCAAGAGGGTCCTCATCATGGATGCCTCCTTACTGGACTGGAGAGCGCATTGCGAGGGCCTCCAGATGCAAAGCAACTGGCCCCAGACGGACTCCCAGATGTAAATCAGTCTGCTAGAGCTCTGGGCAATATTCCTGGCTCTCCTAGCCTTCTGCCACCGGCTGCAGCCACCAGTCTGTGCTAGTCCAGATCGACAACCAAATCACAAGATTTTACGTGAACAAACAAGGGTACGGGGTCGTACTCCCTCTGCCAGGAGACGGTAACCCTCCACTCCTATGCGACATGCAGAGGGATGCTCCTAAGAGCAGTTGACCTCCCAAGCCAAGACAGTGCTCTGGTGGACAGGCTGAGCAGAGTCCTCCAGCTGCACAAGTGGCGCCTGAATCCCAAAGTGACCTCTCGGTTGTTTCGACTCTGGGCTGTCCCTCTGGTGGACCTGTTCGCTGGCCCAGACATCATGCAATTTGCTCAGCTTCTGCTCCCACCAGCCGCACCCTTCCCGGGTGGCAGCATGGTTGGAAAGCCTCCTTTATGCCTTCCCACTGACACCACTGGTCACCACTGGGCTCTCTCCTGGTGATGCACTTTTTGATAATATACTCTCCCTCTTTGCTCTCTTCCCCTCTTTGGGACTCTCTTCTGTCTCCGACGTATCCTTACAATACACAAATCTGGTACTACTTGGTGACTTGAATGTCCATCTGGAGTCACCGACCTCTTCAAGAGCCTTATCGTTTTACATTGCTTCTTCATGACCTCTCATTGATGCAACATGTCAATTTTCCCACCCTTGCAGCCGGCCACACTTTAGATCTGGTCATTCCTCTCTTGCCTCTTCTGCTCAGTCGTTATCGCTTTCCCATAAGTTTGTCCCCTGGTCCGATCACGCCTTTCTCTCGTTCTCTTTGCAGCTCATCTTCCCTACCTAGGGCTGCAGCCTCTTACCTGTCGTATTACTCCCACCGCCTTGGCAGACTTTCTCTCTGCACTTCAACTCTTTCCCACTGATTTTTTTTCATCTCTCCCACATTTCAGGTTACGCGATGGAATTTGGAACTCTCTACCGCTTTGGATCAGGTTGCTCCTCTGCTACCTTGCCGGCACCATCATAATGGCCGGTGACCCTGGTTTCACACTGGTCTCTGGCTACAACGTTCCCTTTTTTGCAGGGTAGAACATCTATGGAGGAAGGGCCAATCTGCAGCCTCCTACCAGCACTTCAAAGCCTGCCATCGACAATATCGCACGAGTATCCATCAGGCCAAGCGTACATTTTACTCTGAGGCCATTGCCTCTGCCCCAAACAGATCTTGCCAGCTACTTACTACTCTCCAAACTCATACCAGCCTACAGTCACAGCCTCCTTCCGATACCTCCAGCTCCTCTCTGACTCATGATCCCTCCAAGTTAGCTTCTTTCTTTTTCACCAAAGTTCAGGACCTCCATTCTTCTCTCCCTCTCTGTTCTCAACTGTTGCTTTCCCCTCCACCGATTTCACCCCCTTCATCCTTCCCTTTGTCCCACTCTTGGGCCAATTTTATTCCCTCACCTCTTCTGAACTTGTTAAATTGGTCTCCACAACTCACAAGACCAACTCCTCACTAGATCCCATACCATCTGCTTGGTTATCTGAGACATCCCTCGGTTTAATCCCTCCATTGCTTACTATAATAAATTCCAGTCTCACCACTGGAATCTTTCCTCACCCCCTGGAAACATGCCCAGGTTCACGCCCTGCTGAAGAATCCATCTCTGGACCCCCTTTCACCAGCACATTACCGACCAGTTTCTAATCTATCTTTCTCCTTGAAACTTCTGGAAAAAGCTGACTTTCTCATCACCTTGACTCAACTCACTTTCTTCACCCTCGTCAGTCTGGATTTCGGCCAGGTCAGTGTAGAGTCCATCATGTCTGCTGTCATTAACGAAATACACTCTTCTCATGATCGGGGTGACATCTCGGTGGCGGTGTCTCTTGTTCTATCTGCAGCTTTTGATCTGGTGGACCACTCACTCCTACTTCGGGGCACTGTCTATCACTGGTTCCAATCCTTTCTATATTCTAGGTCTTTCGCTGTTACCACTGTATCTTCTACTTCTGATCATTACCCCCTTCATTGTGGTGTGCCTCAAGGCTCTGTCCTATCACCTCTACTATTCAATATTTTCCTTGCTCCCTTAGCTCGCTTGGTCCAGCAGTCAGGCTTATCGGCGTATTATTACGCTGATGATGTCTTTCTCTTATATCACACTTCCTCTGCCAGTCCATATATCTCCCTCCTTAACACTTGCCTATCGATGATCGCTTCCTGGCTCTCTGCTAATTGTCTTGTCCTCGATGTCGCTAAGACCGCTGCCATCTGGTTTCCACATGGTTCTAGTTGCCTTCTTTGGCTTCCTCTTTTGCAGGTGTTCCCATTGACCTCGTACCTAAGCTTCGCTATTTGTGTGTTCTACTGGATTCCAATCTCTCATTTAATGATCACATTTCTCAGGTATCACGACATTCTTTTTTTCTATCTTCGGCGGGTTCGTGCTGTCAGACCATTTCTCTCTCCACAGGCCCTCATCACACTTCTTCTCTCATTAGTAATTTCTAGATTGGATTTCTGTAACTTGGTTCTCACTGGTGTTCCTAAGTACCAACGACACCGATTGCAATTAATACAGAATACTGCCACTAGATTAATATCTCATGCCTCTCCCTGGGATCACATCACTCCTATTCTTCACCACCTTCACCGGCTTCCGTGGCTAGACTATTGGATCAGATTCAGTCCTCACGCTAGTCCACCAAGCTGTCTACACACGCAGACTCCAGTATTTAGCTGATCTTTTGATATTTCACACCCCTCCATTCGGTCCACGTCAACCGCCTTCACTTACCTTCCCCAACCCATGCGCACTTACAATCTACCAGACAATCGGCCTTCTTTTACCTTGACCCCTCCCTGTGGAACTCCCTTCCCACTACCTTGCGCTTGGAGGAGTCTTATGTTTGTTATGTTTATTACATTTGATATACCGCTCAGGCCAAAGCATTAGAGCGGTTTACAATACTGCATAAATTATACTGAAAATATGAAAAGAACGCCATTAACAAGATAGGACAGAGTAAGAGATAGTGATAGTCAAAGAAATAGAAGAGACAAGAGGAAAGGTTCATTATAACACCAGAGAGGCAGAATATCATACCACCACAGCTCAGTCCTTCCAAACAGACTTGACCATAATCGCTACTCATCACAAATTCAAGCCAGGCAGAAAGTCCCAAATTGCCCGAATCCAGCGTATTCAGAATACTGCAGTTCGTCTTCTAACTCACGCTTCCCGGTATGATCACGTCACCCCCCTCCTCCTGCAACAACATTGGTTACCAGTACCTTTTCGCATCCACTATAAGATTCTTGTCTTTGTTCACAGGGCCCTCTTCACAGGTACTCCTCTCTATCTTGCCGATCAGGTTCGTTTTCACGCCCCCCACCGTTCTCTTCGTTCTATTCATCTTAATCATATGTTCCTTCCCCCCCCTCTCATGCCCATTTGGAATCCACTCGTTCTTCCGCTTTTTACGTTTTGGGTCCACGACTTTGGAATTCGCTCCCCCTTTCCCTCCGCTCTGAAACATCTCTCCAGCACTTTAAAACAAAGCTCAAAACCCACTTATTCACTACGGCATTTAACCTCCCCCCATAAGCCCTACCCTTATGTTTGCTTTTCTTTCTTGCTCTCTTTCTGACCCACACTTGCTGTCATGTCTTTCATTTTATTCGTCTTGTAATTCTCTTCTCCTCTTTACTGTTTTAATCTGATGGCGTTCTTTTCCTATTTCTGCAGCCTGTAATTTTAATTGTAAACCACCCAGATGCCTAATTTGGTGTGGGTGGTATATCAAATTTTAATAAAACATAAACATAAAACATAAATACGCCGCAGAAATGGCTCCTTATAAACCTCTGCTGCCTGGATATACTTGACAGAAGCAGATGAGGCAGAGCTCTCACTCACAGCCTACGACGCCGGCATCATTCCTCCACCGTCCCGCTCGTCGTGGCATGCAAACCAAATACAGCAGATAACCCGGTCCCGCACGGTCCAACGCCTAAGGGCCATGCCAAAGGGCCCTCTTGCGAGGCCCTCAGGTGTGGGCCCGCAAGGCGCGGGCACGCTGGTGGAATGGCAGTTTAAAAGCCAATGGAGTGGGCAAGCTCTGTGGAGGGAGGTGGAGCTCCCGCTCTCACTTCTGATGCTGGCGGCTGCTCTCCCCTCACAGAACACGCTGGTGGAATGGCAGTTTAAAAGCCAATGGAGTGGGCAGGCTCTGTGGAGGGAGGTGGAGCTCCCGCTCTCACCTCTGATGCTGGCTGCTGCTCTCCCCTCTTGCCACAAATTTCACTCCCTTGTAAAAACTCACCTCTTCTCCTCTGCCTTTAACCTTCCCCATGACTTCTCCACATACCTCCTTTTTCCCCTCTCTTTTAGTATGCTAAAGGACAGAATGTATCGTTCCCCTTCTTTCCTATGAATGAATTGTAGTTCCTTTTCTCTTCTGTTCCTTTCTATTTTTGTAATTTTGTAAACCGCACCGATTGTAATGGGGGGCGGTATATCAAATACCCAAATAAACATAAACCAAGAAACTCTTCAAGGTGTAGCATGACAAAGCATCACTAATACTGATAGCTCCCTACTGGCCCAGGCAGCCCTGGTTCCCGCTGCTCCTCTCCCTGTCAGTGGTGTTGCTGATTTCCCTGGGCCGAGCCTCAGGACTACTCTCACAGGAGCAGGGCTTTCTTCTCCACCCCAACCTTGGGGGCCTTGTCACTCGGCTTGGCTGCTGAAAGGGTAGCACTAGCTCCCTTCAATCTCCCACGGGATGTATGCCTTCAAATGGTGCCGATTCTCGGTGTGGTACACTGAAAGACGGGCAAGCCTGTTCTGCTCAGTACAAGTGATACTCCAGTACCTGCACCACCTGTCGCAGGTGGGACTAAATGCCAACTCTGTCAGAATGCACATGAGCACTATTGCAGTGCACCACCATTCCGTTGAGGGCAATCCCCTCTCTGCTCAGTCCCTTGTATCTCAGTTCTTGCAGGGCCTCATGCTATCCAAAGCCTCTGTCCGCCCTCCAGCGGCGGAGTGGGATCTCAATGTGGTGCTCTTACAGCTCACTAAGCTGCTGTTTGAGCCCCTGGAAGGTCATCTTCCTTATGGCACGCGCATCATCTCACAGTGTCATTGAGCTCCAGGTTGTGATGGCAGAGCACCCCTACACGAGATTCTACAAGAACAGGGTGGTGCTCCACACAAATCCCAAGTTTCTGCTGAAGGTGGTGTTCCCATTCTACCTCAGTCAGGAGATGGTGCTCCCTACCTTCTTTCCGAGGCCTCAAACCGGCAGGGTGGAGACCGTTCTCCATACTTTGGATTGTAAAAGGGCCCTGTCCTTCTATCTGCAATGGGCTCAGGGCCACCAAAAAACACCGCAGCATTTTGTATTCTATGACCCCAGTCATCTGGGGCTTCCAGTGACTAAGCAAACTCTGTCCACTTTGGTGGCGGACTGCATTACCTTTGACTTTGAGCGGGCGGGGATCTCACTGGACCAGATGGTTACAGTGCATCACGTCGGGGCCATGGTAACCTCCGTAGCAAACCTGCGTTCTGTAGCTGTGATGGAAATCTGCTGGGCTGCCACCTGGTCTTCGGTCCATGCCTTTTGCAGTTCACTACTGCCTAGAGAGGGAGTCCTGACGGGACAGCGTCTTCGGCCAGGCTGTACTCCATAATCTCTTTGGGGTGCAAACAACTCCTTCCCTCTGACCTTTGTGTTCAGACTACTGGACTGCTGGTTCCCCACTGGACATTTGGGTCTTGCGAGAGTCTCTCAGTAGGGATTCAACTGCTGCATCTCATGGTTCACTCTTTGCAGGTTGCTGTGGCATTTTACAGGTTCTCGCTAGCCTGTAGCTGGGGAGTCCTGTATGTGAGGACTGACTTCCCGCTTGTTCCTTGTGAAAGTGTAGTTAACCTGCAACAGGTGTTCTCAGGGGATAGCAGGAATTTGTCTTCACAACTTTCTTTCCTTCATCCCCTTGGAGGAGTTCTTTACCGCATTTTAATTTTTTGCCGTCTTAGCTATGTCATTAGACTGAGACAAGATGGTACCCTTGGACAGGAAGGGACCATGCAAGTGCAGTGCATCTCCCAAAGGCTTTCTTTGAAAGCTGGGGATATGCTTCAATGCAGGCTCCGTCGGCCAAGATGTCACCCATATGTGAGGACTGATTCCTGCTGTCCTCTGAGAACACCTGTTACTGGTGAGTAACTATGCTTTCTGTAATGGCTGTAATGTCAAAGACCATTTCCATCATTAGGGCTTCCAGGTCAAACTTTGTTGGCTAGGCTTTGAGCATTTGTGCTCCTTGCTTTTCAGCATTTGTCTGGCTTGCCTGTATTTTGCATGGATTTTGTTCTACACGCCTTTTCCCACTTGCCATTGATTGTGTGGGTTAATAGTGTGGCTATTTCCTTAACTTGTTTTCTATCAGTCACCCCCTTTCCCCAAGCCTTTGAACTATAAACATGTGATTTCTTGCTGTAAATAGTTTGCATTCTTGTTATCTATTTAACCCCAGTTATCCAAGTTCATTCCCTGTTATCTGTAAACTTAACATATGTTCATGCTTAAGTACAATTTGTTAAAATGTAAACCGCGCTGATGACGAAGAGTGCGGTATATAAAAGATGTTAGATAAATAAATAAAAGCCTGTCCACATATTGCCTGAGTTTATCACTTTCCCGGCAACAGAGATGTAGTCCACCAACACAGTATAGCCTCTTGTTCCATCTATTTCCCCAGTTGCCTATATATCTAAATCCTTCCTTCCTTGTTTACACCAGGTTTGGAGCTATGTATTAAAGGTGATTATGTGATGCAACTAACAACGGATGCAGAGCAGAATTAGGGATTTTCACTTTACAATTCAACATACAAAAAAAGGTTTATATTCAAATTCTGGTCTCAAATCCAGTGACAATACCACAAACTCCCTTTACTGTCAAATTTTGTGCATCATAACACAAAACCCTGCAAATAGACAACCAACACCAGCATCAAATCTAAGAACTCAATCTTACCTATGAAAAATCAGCACTGTAAATATTCTAGAACACCAGAAAACCTCCATTTGGAAAAAGAATAAGATGAACTGCTACAGAAACTTGTTAATAGAATACCTCACCTTGGCTATACATGGGGAAAACACAGACCATAACTTAGTAAATAATAAGAAACTGCAAATTAGAAAAAAAATGTGCAGACAAATTCAAATGGAAAACCTCCAAAATGGACACTGAAGAAAGAGAAACAGAAATGCATTTCTTCCTCTACTGAACTTTTAAAATGTACATTTTCAAAACTGATTTTCATTCTCTAAAAAAACCCTGCCACTTTTGTACATTTGATCATTTTCCCCTAGTTGTTTGGTCCTGATCTCTCTTTTCCACTTCCTCTTATTGGTTTTCTTCTAAGCCCTTTTCCAGGATCTCATTTCCATTTTCTGTTTCTTCAGGAACAAGCAGGAAGTCATTCTTCACATATGGGTGACGTTGGTGCTGACGGAGCCCACGTGGAGCATTTCCCCAGCTTTCAAAGAAAGCCTTTGGTAATGCTACCACGCGTGCATGGTCCCCTTCCCGCCCAAGGGTGCCATCTTGCTCAGTCTCCTTTTTTCCACGGAGCCCAACGGATGTGGTCCTCCACTCTCCCGGAAAAAGTTCTTAAATTCCTTCCATTTGTCTGGTTTGCATACCAGTTACATTCCGGCCTCGAGACTATCTCGGCGCGCTCTCTTTTTTTTTTTTTTTTTTAAATTTCTTGTTTTTCTTGGGATTCCACCTCGACCGGTATTTGTGCCTTTTTTCGCCAGGGGTCCTTGACCCCGGCCAGATGTTCTCTCACCATAACTCCCTGTGGGTTCAAGAAGTGTGACTGTTGCAATCAGACTGTCAGTTACTGACACATGACTCTTGTTTTCGCTGCCTGGGCCTGGACCACGACAGCTTCACTTGCGACCAGTGCCAGGCTATGACCCTTAAGACAAACGAAAGACGGAGTTGCAGGGAAAGCTGTTCCCCAGGTCTGACTCTGCCCCAGCTTTCCCATCGCTGAGCCCTGAAGCCGGCCCTTTGTGGGAGGTCTTGGCATCCTCTGAGTCCCGCAGTGGCGGCTTCTCTAGTGCGGCCCCAGACTCTCCCAAGAAGAAGAAGGTCCTGAAGGAGGTGCCTCTGCTGAAGCTGGGCAAGGTCCCTCGCTGGCACTCGGGCAACTCTGAGCAGCGCCCTCAAAATCTCAAGGTAAGAGTCCTCGGCTGGCGGAGACTGCGCCAGGACCTGTGAACCTGTAGTCCTCCTCGAGGACGCACTCTCTGGAGTGCTGGCGTCAGACCAGAGGCCTTCGGTGTCCATGCCAGGCGCAGCACAGATCTCCAGGAACAAACAGGAATGTAATCTTCACATATGGGGATCGTCGGTACCAACGGAGCCTGCACGGGAACGCTCCCCAGCGTCCAATAGGAAAGCTTTTGGGAGCATCCCACAGCGCCTGCGTGCCATGCTCTGTGGTACCGGCTGCTTCATCCAGTACCGATACCCAAGCATCGGCAGCGTCGACAGACCAGAGATTCTTGGCTATTGAACGCAGTCTGGCGGCTCTTCTCACGGTCTCGCCCTTGAAACTGCTTCAGACAATTCAATTGGTACCAGCACTGACATCGGTACCGGTACCGACTGCTTCGACATCGGCAGGTATTCTACCGGGACCGAGTCAAGCTTACCCATCCAGTATCGACAAGTCGGTACCGGACCCCTCCGACACAGACTTTGATTGGTACCAGTATCGTGCCTTGCACGATCACCCAGATCAGAGATACTTTGAATCCTCTGAGTCTGAAGACTCTGAAAGCTCTGACGATATCAGAGTACTTCCTACGTTGAGGAGAAGAAGAATACTCGAAGATGTCTCTTCCAGAGGATATGTCCTTTCAGGATTTTATCCGAGATGTGGCTCAAGGTCTTTCCATCACAGTGGCTCTTGAAAAAGAGCCTAGGGCAAAGGAATTGGAAATCCTGTAATACCCTAAAGCTCCCAAGGAGGCAGCTACTTTACCTATTCATGAGATCCTGCATGATCTCATGTTAAGGATGTGGGAAACGCCTCTAACCACTTCTCCTCACTCGCGAAGGCTCGACACCATGTATCGAGTTCCTCCTTGTCCTGAATTTCAAAAAACTCAGCTACCACACCATTCCATGGTGGTGGAATCAGCTATGAGAAGGATCAAGAGTCCAAAAAGACAGACATGCATCTAATCCTCCAGGACGTGAGTGTAGGAGACTTGACACCTTTGGATGTCGAACCTTCCAGGATCAGTTCCTATATATTTATATATGGGAATGTTCCTTAAGGAGGTCACCGAAGATTTAGAACTTATGAGCCCTCTCCTTCCTGATGATAAGAGGCAGGATTACCTTGCACTGGCCGAAATGTTCCCTCCTTTTTTGGAACCACAAAATAAATGGAGTATCGACCGCAACCGCATTGGTCTTGAGGAACCGGCACTACGGCTTTGATAGCTAGCAATCTTTCTAAGGTCTGCTTGATCGTCCCCCACTTGCGATGTGCCCTGCAAGGGGACTGCATGAACGAGTCGGTCATCAGTTGCTGAAATTCCAAAGCATATCCTTCTCGAATCACCTCTAACACCCACTGATCTGATGTAATCTGGACCCAGGCAGTGTAAAATTCCTGTAAGCAACCTCCCACCGGTAGCTCTACCTGGGTCTCCCTGACATCATTGCGGCTTTCTGAGACTCGAAGAGGCAGCCGCAAAACCTCTGCTCACTCCTCGAACCTCCCAAAAACCTTGGTTTCTATAGGGAAAACGTCCCCTCTGTCTCTGAATGAACCTTGAGACATGAAAACGATGAAAATCCTTCTGAGGCATTCTAGCCATCGGCGGAAATCTACCCTGCTTCTGCTCAGGATGTTTCCAAGTTTGTAAATCGTGCAGCCTTTGACTGCTTTGAGTGCATAAGCAGAACCTCTGCTATTGCCATAGGTGCACGTAGGATTGCCTGGCTCCAGGCATCTGACTTGGAACTTTGGGTACAGGACAAACTGGGGAATATTCCTTGCACAGGAGAGAATCTCTTTGGCAAGAATTGGCAGGAAAAAGCTAATGAGAGAGATGCTGACAGTATCACCCTGGATAGATTGTCTAAATCTACAGCTGATCCTGCAAGGAAAAAATCCTACAAGAAGCCATTCTTCAGTAAGAAGTTTTACCCCTTCTATACCCAACAGGAACATCGTGTAGGTCAGTCTGCCCAAAAGGGACAGCAGCAACAGCCTAGGCAAAGAAAATAAAAAGCTGCTAAGCCTCAACCTGCTCAGCAGACTCGGCCTCCACAGGGGCTTTGACTCCTATCTAGAGAACTTTGTCTTCCTGCTCCTGAACGGCCCAGAACCCTCCACCATACCAGGAAGGTTATGTCATTTTGCCCCCAGATGGGAGCAGATAACTGCAGAAAGTTGGACTGTCCATTATAAGAGAGGGATACAAGCTTCACTTCCTCAGCATGCCCCCTCCTACAATGGTAAGACAGCTCAATTCTCAGACCTCTCTCGTCAATCTGTTAGATCAAGAGGTCACTTTGCTTCTTTCCCAAGGGGCAATAGAAGAGATACCCATTCCCCAACAGGGTACAGGGTTCTACTCCCCCTATTTCCTTATCCCAAAGAAAACAGGAGGACACAGACCCATTTTGAACCTCAGAGAATTGAACAAATTCCTGTTCAAAGAGAAGTTCAAAATGACTTCTCTGGGAACTCTGCTGCCATACCTTCAGAGTCAGGATTGGCTTTCTCTAGATCTCAAGGATGTGTACACTCATGTTCTCATCCATCCAACTCACCAAAAGTTTCTTCGCTTTTTCTTTCAAGGGAAGCACTACCAATACAGAGTTCTTCCTTTTGGCCTGGCCTTGGCACCAAGGGTATTTACAAAATGCATGGCTGTGGTAGCAGCATTTCTTCACACCCTGGGAATATTTGTCTTCCCTTATTTAGACTGGCTCATTCGAGCCCCGTCCAGAGCCAGAGGCCAGGATTTCTTTATCTCGCACAATGCGTATGCTTCAGTATTTGGGACTTGTCATAAACTTCCCAAAATCCAACCTAGCTCCCACTCAGTCTCTAGAGTTTATAGGAGCTCTGCTGGATACCAGACAGACAAGGGCCTATGTTCCACAGCCCCGCTGCCTTTGCATGGTGCAGTTAGCTTCCCAAGCAGTGCTAAAGCCTCACCTCACTGCTCGGGAAATGTTACAATTGCTAGGCATCCACCGTGCATGTGGTTCCTTATGCTCGCCTCCATATGAGGGCTGCCCAGTGGACTTTATCCACTCAATGGACTCGGGCATCAGGTTGCCTGTCAGACAAAATAACAAACACGGATCGTCTTATTTTGTCCCTCCAATGGTGGCAGTCACCCCAAAACCTTTTGGTGGGGTCCCCTTTCCAACAACCCCCACCCCAAGCCACTCTGACAACAGATGCCTCACAGGTGGGTTGGGGAGCTCACTTGCAAGGCCTCTCTACCCAGGGTACCTGGACTCCCCAGGAGACCTGTCTACACATCAATCTCCTGGAACTCAGAGCAATCTTCTTTGCTATTCGAGTATTCCACACCCAGCTCAGCTACAAGAAAGTCCTAGTTCAAACAGACAATCAGGTAGCCATGTTCTTTGTGAACAAGCAGGGCGGAACAGGTTCTCTGTCGCTCTGCAACAAAGCTTTGCGACTATGGGCCCTCGCCAGAGAGCATCAGATTCATCTCCTTTTACAGGCATTCAAAACTCTTGGGCAGACAGACTCAGTCGAGTTCTGCTTCCACACGAATGTTCTCTCCATGTAGACCAGGTGGCCAAGTTTTTTCAAATTTGGGGAACCCCGGACATAGACCTCTCTGCAAGTCCGTTGAATGCCATACTTCCCCGGTTCTGTTCCAGAATTCCGGCTCAAGGTTGTCAGGCCAGGGATGCTTTCCTCCTCCATTGGGGTCAGGACTTCCTGTATGCCTTTCCACCCATTCTCCTAATTCCCAAAACCCTGTTCAAGCTTCAGAGGCATTCTCATAGCTCCACATTGGCCACGGCAAGTGTGGTACCCTCTGCTTCTACATCTCTCTCAAGCTCCTCTCTGGAGTTGGGATCTGCTCCAGATCTCCTGTCTCAGGAGGGTGGGATGCTGTGGCATCCCAATCCCCAGTCTCTGCATCTCAGGGCCTGGTTGCTGAAAGCCTAGAACTTCATGGTCTTAACCTTTCTCAGCAGGTAAAGGATATCCTTTAAGCTTCCAGGAAACCTTCCACAAGACGCTCTTATGCTTTCAAGTGGAAAAGGTTTACCATATGGTGCTCGCAGAAGGGTCTTGACCCTCTTGCGATACTCCAGTAATGATTCCAGAGGTATCTCCTTCATTTGCCTAATACAGGGCTTAAGACCAATTCAGTGAGAGTTCATTTGAGTGCTATTGCAGCTTCTTTCAACCCTCTGAATGGACAACCTATTTCCGGTGGCATGGGACTTGGGCAGCTCATGAAGCCACCTTTTGAACCGTTAGCTACTACCTCTTTGAAATTCCTTTCCTGGAAGGTCATTTTTCTTATTGCAATCACAGCAGCACGTCACATCAGTGAATTGCAAGCATTGGTGGCTGATCCTCATTATACAATGGTTCCATCATGATAAGGTAGTCCTTAGGACTCATCCACACTTTATGCCAAAGGTGGTGTCACCTTTTCATTTAAACCAAGCGGTTTACCTTCCTGTATTTTTTCCAAGGCCTCACGCCTCAAGTGCAGAAAGGAATCTTCATACTTTGGATTGTAAAAGAGCTTTAGCTTTTTACTTGCAAAGAACTCAGCAACATAGAAAGTCCTCTCAACTTTTTGTTGCTTTTGATACTAGTCCTTTGGGACTTCCAGTCTCCAAGAGAACACTGTCCAACTGGATTGCACAGTGTATTTCTTTTGCCTATGAGCGTAAAAACCTTCCTTTGGAAGGCCATGTCACAACTCACAATGTGAGGGCCATGGCAGCCTCTATGGCTCATCTTCACTCTGTGTCTATCGACGACATCTGTCGAGCAGCTACTTGGGCCTCGGTTCATATCTTCACAGCCCATTACTGCTTAGACAAGGACTCCCGCCGGGATGCCTTGTTTGGTCAGGCTATTCTTCAACACCTGTTCCATACTTAACTCCTACCCACCATCCCTGGTAGGATGCCAGAGATCCATGGGGGGAAGTGGAGCCCTTTCACAAGAGCACACAACTTCTGGGGTTTCTCCCTGGCATCTGCAGCTAGGGAGTCCCCATATGTGAAGACTACATTCCTGCTTGTTCCTGGAGAAAACATAGTCATTTACCTATAGTAGGTATTCTGGTATATGCTGGTTCCTGCTGTTTCTCTGTGGGCTTCTGGCTTTGGGATCAATTTCTAGCAGATCTTTCCCCCTGGACGACACGGGGAGAGTGCTGTGCCAGTCAACAGAGGTGTATCGGTGATTCTGAAAGCCGCGATCATCCTCAGCCTGACGGTACTGGGACAAGCTGCTCGCCGGGCAGCCTTCCGCTCGTGGCAAGGTAGAGTGGGGGCGAGCCGGCTTGAGCCCTGCCAACGCAGATTGGGTGCTGAAGACGGGGGACCCGTTGTGGAGAAAGGCAAGTAATCGCTCTAGCGAGCACAGGAATGGTCGCGGCAGGGCTGTCTGCCCTCGCGGTGCATTTTAGCGCCTTTTTTCCCCTCTAGACTATAGCGGCGGCCATTTTGTGGCGTGTTTGTTGCGTGGCAGGCGCTTCCCCGATGCTTTAATTTTCTCCTTTGTTAATGATAGCGCTGCACTGCCGCGAGGGGGGCAGATTAGCTGCAGTTCCTTTTTAATTTCTCAGTATTAATTGTCCTTTGTTTTTTTTTTTAAGGGCTCTGAGCATCCCCTTAGGGTTTCCCTTCCCTTGGGCTGCTTCTGGGCGTCCTTTGGGGGGGTTGATTGATGCAAGGGGGAGTTTGGTCTGGAAATTTGTTTTCCCTGGTGGGGCTGGTCTAAAAAAAAGACAGTCTAAGAAGGAGATTGTAAGAGTACCTGGTGTATGGCATCCCGGCCTCTCTGAGTGGTCTGTGGCACCCGCAGAGGGACAGTAGCGAATTCAGGTATCCGCAGGGCCTGCGCCACAGTTTCCACCAGCGTTGAGCAGCAGATGATATTAAGGTTGCTCAAGAGCCCCGGGGGGAGGGGGGGGGGTCAGGAGCTGTCTGAGAGCTTCCCGGACCGCCAGCCTTAAGGGGATAGGAAGAGACCAATGGTCCTGCTACTTCGCAAGCGACCTTGGACGCAGGGTGGCAGCTCGAAGATTTCTGTGCAGATTTTGTCCTATTGATGCATCAAGCCTTCTGTTTGCGGCGTCAAGGTAAATTACTGGAGCCCATGGCAGGATCTAGTGCGGCACCTCAACCTGGGTTGGCGGTCGGGAGTAGTATTGTTAGACCTCCAAAGCGATCAAGACCTCTGGAGGCCTCCCCCTTGGAGGTGGAGTGGCACGAAACCGTGGAGGCAGAGATGGACCTGGAGGCCGAAATGGAAGACTTGGAAGAAGGCGAGATTCAGGAGCCTGAAGATCAGGCAAAAATCATTTGAGTGTTCCGGATGGACGA
Organism: Ichthyophis bannanicus; assembly: GCA_033557465.1. Classification (NCBI taxonomy): domain Eukaryota; kingdom Metazoa; phylum Chordata; class Amphibia; order Gymnophiona; family Ichthyophiidae; genus Ichthyophis; species Ichthyophis bannanicus. The sequence goes on from CM066041.1 coordinate 238,966,740, forward strand.
GTTGACCACGCATTACGGAATCCCTACAGACGTTGAAGCTGGCCCTAGCGCCAGAGAGTGGGGAAGATCTTATAATCCAAGCGGTACAGCAGGCTCAGGTTGTGTTTCCCATGCACCGTGTGGTGGACCGGATGATCCAGGACGAATGGGATCAACCCGAGTCTGGTCTGAGAGGGGTCAGGATTATTAACAGACTTTATCCCTTAGCAGATAAGGACAAGGAACGGTTTCGCTCTCAGCTGACACTGCCGCAGCCACACGCGGTTACCAAGAAGACCACTATTACGGTTGAAGGTAGCGCGGCATTGAAGGACGCGCAAGATAGGAAGGTGGATGGTTTGTTAAAACAGTCGTTTTGAGGTGGATGCCTTGTCCTTACAGGCGTCCATTTGTGGCGCTTGGGTGGCAAGAGCGTGTCTCAGGTGCTCTCAGTTTACGTCAGTCTACCCAGCTGGATCAAGAGTCTTCGAGAGATCAATCGCTTAGAGTCCAGTACTGCATATTTGGCGGATGTACATTATGACTTGATTCAGGCTCTAGCTAATAGTATGGCTTTGCTAGTTGCCGCACGCAGATCCCTATGGTTAAGGAATTGGACAGCTGATGGTTCATTCAAGTCGCGTCTCAGCAAGCTGCCTTTCAAAGGGCGGTTCTTGTTTGGAGAGGATCTTGACAAGTTGGTTAAAGATCTAGGAGTCCAAGGGCGGGCAGCTTCCTGAGGATAAGTCTCGGCAGGGGAAATCCTCTCTGGTCCTTCGGGGTCAGTTTCGAGATTTCCGGAGGTTTCGTTCTGCTCGTTTCACTGGGTTCCAGAGAGGACAGTTGCCGTCTACAGCCCAGGGGTTTCGTAGATTTTGTGGTGCAAGCAGGGGATTCGCAACAACGTCCTCAGCTGCATCTCGGAAGCCCCAATGAAAGCTGGCGGGTCCCGGCAGGAAGTCAATCGATAGGTGGGAGGCTTCATGGATTCCTTCCTGCCTGGACCCAAATAACGTCCGACCAGTGGGTTTTAGAGATCATTCGCGAAAGATATGCGCTGGAGTTTGCAAGACTGGTTCGGGACTCTTTTGTGTGCTGTCTCCCTGCAAGGGTCAGCAGAAAACTCTGGCGGTCTGCAGCACACTGAATTGGCTTTTGCAACTGGGTGTGATCGTGCTGGTACCGGCAGCAGATTGCAGTACGGGTCGATACACAATTTATTTCGTAGTGCCAAAAAAGGACGGATCGCTCCGGCCTATCTTGGACCTAAAAGGAGTGAATCGATGTCTTTGAGTACCACATTTCCGGATGGAGACCTTAAGATCGGTCACTGTAGCGGTACGCAAGGGGAAATATTTAACTTCCCTGGATCTTACGGAGGCGTATCTGCATATTCCCATCAGAGCGGCTCACCAGAGGTTCCTACGCTTCGCTCTCCCTTGAGGACATTATCAATTCCAAGCGTTGCCGTTCGGGCTAGTGATGGCACTGTGAACCTTCACCAAGATTATGGTGGTAGTGGCGGCGACGTTGCGGAAAGATGGGATTTTGGTTCATCCTTATCTCGACGATTGGTTAATTTGAGCGAAGTCAAAGGCCAAGAGTGTTCAAGTTACCGGCAAGGTGGTACAGTTTTTACAGGACTTAGGCTGGGTGGTCAACCCGTCCAAAAGTCGTCTAGTACCCTCCCAGGATCTCGAATACCTGGGGGTTCGGTTCAACACTCAGGAGGGTGCAGTGTTCCTGCCGCATCGACGAGTTCAGAGCCTTCGGCAACTGATCCACAAGTTCAGAGCCGATCCGGCGCCTTCAGCATGGAATTGCCAGTGAGTGCTAGGCTCAATGGCGGCAACCCTGGAAACGGTACCATGGGCCAGGTTTCATATGAGGCCCTTGCAGCGAGCGCTTCTGCGTCAGTGGTCGCATCAGTCCGACTCATTGAACAAGCGTCTACCCTGTCTGCACCAAGTCAAGCAATCCCTGCAGTGGTGGCTACGTCCCGGAGTCCTGACGAGAGGGATGCCCCTGGAGCAGCCGGAGTGGATCCCTCTGTTGACAGATGCGAGTCTTGCGGGGTGGGGGCGCATTGCGGAGCTCTCTTCACGCAGGTCCATTCCCGAGAGGTCTTGGTCCATCAACCAGCTGGAACTGAGAGTGGTTCATCTAGCGCTGCTGCAGTTCAAAGCCACGGTCACAGGTCGGACAACTCTGCGACGGTGGCCTACATAAATCGCCAGGGCGGCACACGAAGTACAGCAATGGAAGAGGAAGCTGAGGCGCTGTTTACCTGGGTGGAAAGTCAGCTACCAGCAATCTCGGCAGCGCACATTGCGGGGAAGTACACATTGCAGGAAAGGACGGCAGACTTCCTCAGCAGGGTTCACGTGGATGCGGGAGAATGGGAGCTGTATCCAGACGTGTTTACGCTTCTGGTACGCAGATGGGGTCCACTGGTTATGGATCTCATGGCGACCTTTCAGTCAGCAAAAGTGAGTCACTTTTTCAGCAGACGGTGAGAGAGGATGTTGGAAGGCATCGACGCTCTGATGCAACCTTGGCCGTTGGGGCTTCTGTATGTATTCCCGCCGTGGGCCCTAATAGGCCGGGTGTTGCGAGGATCGAAGCTCATCATGGGAGAGTTCTGCTGGTGGCACCGAACTGGTCAAGATGTCCGTGGTACGCCAATCTCATTTGCTTGCTCGACGGGGAGCCGTGGAGGATGCTGGTCTCAGAAGATCTGTTGATTCAAGGACCTCTTCGTTGCCTCAGGTGAATGGGTTCTCGCTTACGGTTTGGCCATTGAAAGGGTGAGGTTGAAAAAGAAAGGTTACTTGGCAGCAGTGATCCGCAACATTGCTCCGAGCGAGGAAAAACATCTACGTCTCTAGCTTATGTTCGAATTTGACGTATTTTTGAGGACTGGTGCTCAAGGCAGCAAGTTGGGGTGGCTACGGTATCAATTCCCTTGGTCCTCAGTTTCTTGCAAGAGGGGTTTGATAAAGGCTTGTCAGCCAGCTCTTTGCGTGTGCAGTTAGCAGCCCTGGCTTGCTATATGGGCAAAGTGCAGGGCGTTGCGCTTGGGGCACATGCAGATGTGTTGCGCTTTCTTAAAGCCGTATCAAGGCTCCGTCCTTCTCGTAGAGTTGTCGTCCTGCCATGGGATCTCAATTTGGTCTTAAGGGGGCTGTGCGTGAACTGTTACAGCAGGCATCGGTTAAAGATTTGACTTTAAAAACAGTATTTTTGGTGGCTCTGTTCGGCGAGGCTAATTTCAGAGTTGCAGGCATTGTCCTGTCGAGAGCCATTTTTGTCATTTTCTAGAGAAAAGGTTGTGTTGCGGCCGGTACCATCTTTTCTGCCAAAGGTAGTCTCCCCGTTCCATTTGATTCAATCCTATTTCCCTTCCGGTACTCGGTTCGGGGGAGGGAAACGCTTCGGACCATAGTTTGAGCCGGCTGCACGTCAAACGGTATTGCAAAGGTATTTGAAGGTCTCGGAGTCCTTTCACAAATCGGACCGTTTGTTTGTCTTGTTCGGAGGCCCTCGCAAAGGGGAGGCAGCGGCGAAGGCGTCTATCTCTAGAGGGATTAGAAAAGCGATTGTGTCAGCATATTTAGTGCAGGGTTGTTCAGTCCCAATGGGGTTACGAGCTCATTCAACTAGAGCGCAAGCGACTTCCTGGGCAGAACACTGCTTGGTTCCGCCAGGGGACATCTGTAGAGCGGCCACCTGGTTGTCTCATCATACTTTCAGTAAACACTTCTGCCTTGATGTGTTAGCGGCGGAGGATGCAGGTTTCGGCTTGGCTGTGTTGAGGGCAGGATGGAAAGGCCCCTCCCATTGATTACTGCTCTGTTACTTCCCAGAGGTGGAGGACTAAACTGGAGGACCGATAAGGAAATAGAAATTACACTTACCTGGTAATTGTTCCTTTAGGGACTCCAGTTTAGTCCTCATTCCCGCCCGGGTCGTATCGTTGACTGTGGAGGTTCAGTTATTTGTGGTGAAAATTTACAGGTATGTAGAGTTATTACTACAGTTTGGTTCATTGGTGGCTGTTTGTTTCCTTTCTCTCTCTTCTTCCTCTTTCGTAACTCTGCATGTGATTAGGGCGGAGGAACAAGGTACAAGAAAACATTTATCCTTTCTGGGGGATGTTTAGTTGTCAGATAGTAGTTAGACAGTCTGAATATTATTGTATTGGCTACTTATTTGTTGCTCCTTTGAGTTTGCTTTGTCAATAGTTCACTGGGGCTGAGGGGAGTGATCAGTAGACTACATTCAGTGAGGTCACGACTTTGACATGCCCAGTCTCCATGCTGCAGGAGGAGGTGCACAACCCAGAGGTGGAGGACTAAACTGGAGTCCCTAAAGGAACGACAATTACCAGGTAAGTGTAACATACATAGTAACATAGTAAATGACGGCAGATAAAGACCAGCATGGTCCATCTAGTCTGCCCAGCAAGATGGCAAGAGTAGGTGCACCTGTCACTCTGTGCAGGCCACCCCTCCCCATGTCTTTGTTTAGGGGTAAACCCACCACTCCATGTAGGACACCCATATTTGTTGAGACGTTATATGGTTCAGAAGTTAGATGGTACTGTTTGTTTTGTTTTTATCCTATTGCTGTAAAGGGATCCACTGTGTTTGTCCCATGCTGTTTTGAATTCCGTCACCGTGTTTGCCCCCACCACTTCCTTCGGGAGGGCATTCCAAGCATCCACCACCCTTTCAGTGAAAAACTTTTTCCTGATATTGCCTTTCAATTTACCACCTTGCAGCTTCATGTTATGCCCTCTAGTTTTACAGCTTCCCCGTCTTTGGAAAATTTCTGTTTTCTTCACACAGTCTGTTATTGGGGCTTTTTTTGTGTCTTAGTGCTGCATGTCGCCCAATATTGGACCCTGCCTACTACTCATAATTTGTGTATAAATTTGTAAGACAGGACAGCTTATAAGTAAAACCAATCTAATTTATTGAACTAAAATACACAGATCTCTGCAGCAAATAGTGTTATCCTGAGAGGCAGAAAGTGACATCACTTGATACAGAACTCCAGTCACTGTCTGCCCACTTTACATTCTACAAAGCACTATTTTATACATTCACTTCAGTTTTTTTTCTCTTTAACCCATTTTTCTCTTTTCCCTTATATGCTTATTTCTTACAATAACCTTGGATATACATTCCTTGCTTTTGTTCTCTTGTTTTATGGTCTTTGCAGGGTCTTATCTCTATTTCCCATCTCCCTTAACCTCCCCCAATTCTTGTCTTTCTCTGGTTTATGTATAGTCATGGGTAAAGCATTTTGTCTGCAGTTCATCTTGTCAGCGGGTGATAGTATTCATTTCAAGATGGAATTTTCAGAGAGGATTCTGGGAGAACAGAGATTCCTCCATCCCTCTTGTCTTCTCACTCTCTTCATCCTTTCCTTCCCTACATCTCTCTGACACTGATCCTTCTGCTTCATCTTTCTCCACTTCTCTCATCTGCCTTTTACCCTAACTAAAGATTTATTCCATTTCTCCCTCTCTTCAATCTTCAGCCTTTCTCTTTTCGCCATTCACCTTTTTACCAGCTTTCCATTCCCCATCCTTACTTCCCTAGTCCTTCCATTCCCACCTGTCTCATTCCTTCGCCAGCCTCCTACGTCCCTATCTTTCACCCACTTTCTAGTCCCCCATTTCCATCCTCCCCAGCATCATCTACCATCTTCTGCCTCTCATCTCCTAATCAGCCCTAGCTTATTCCCCTAGCACATCTTTGTACCTAGAGGCCCTTTCTTAAGTCAACCCCTATCCAAGTTTCCATTTCCACTTTTACCTACCTTATTTTTACTCTCTCTCACCACCTTCAAGAAAGACCTGTCTCTTCCTGTGTCTCCCACCCATGCTATAGCCCTCTGTCTTTTTTCAACTGCTCCCATTCCCTTCTCCAAACCCTCCAAGGCCCTTCAAATCTTCTTTTCTCTCCCATTTTTCTGCACTTTGTCTCACAGTGCTACTCATATCCCTCACCCAGTCATCTTGTCCCAACAGTCCTCCTAATCTCTGGTCAATTTCTTAGTCTCCACTATCCCCCCAGGCAGCCCAAGTCCCCACTTTTTCACCCTATCCAGTCCCTGAGTCTTCACTTATATTCCCACCCAAGCCCTGAGTTCCAACTTACATGCCCAGTACCCAGCCAGTGTTACACTTTTAGTAAAATAGGAAGTGCTGATTTTGCTTTATTCTAAATGTGGTGGCCAGGCTGTTTCAGTACAGCACAGCCACGGGAGCAAACAGAAGTGCTCCTGCGGCCCTGTTAAATGTTAATATGGCCATGTTAGCACAGAGCTGTTGGGATGACAGAATCTATACTTCAGGCACGTCTTGAGGAGGTGGAATGCTGTTCCACCCCATATTAAGCTTGCTTCCACCTAACAATAGCAGACATTGGGTGGCCCACTGGTTCTGTTGGACTGTTCACCTGTGCTTGTTTGAACTGTACACATGAGTGCTGGCTAATAAGCTGTCTTTGTTTTACCTGTGAACCCACTGTTACTTATTGCACAGAGACACTCTATTGAAGAAATAAGACATCCTGATGCCAGTTCTGCTTTCTGAAATGAAGCATAATGAGGCTTTTTGGGACTGGTGACACTTCACTGAAAATATTTTTCTGTTGAACTAGAGTATTGGGAGAGATCTGCAATCACTGATGCGTTTGTAGGCATCAGAATGTAAATAGGAAGTGGTGCTGTTAGAATATCTTGCTCTGGATTTTGAACATCACATACCCCCAAGAATACTACTCATAAGCTCACAAATTGAATGATGGTTTTGAGATTGCAAGGTATGCAGGTCTAGTTGAGGAGACCAGAAGAATTTTATACTGTGTACGGGACTGTGAGCCAGCCTATACATATTGTCCCCTTGGCAACCCTACCATTTACTCCAGCGAGTTTCCTTTCTAACAGAATATTTGCTGTAGTAAGGCGTTGGCCTTGTGCGGGTAATATTAATATATAGCAGCTCAGTCCCTCACACATTGTGTAGTTCCTTCTGGCCATTTTCAGTATCCTCTACTAGGAGGAGAAACAATAGGTCCACCCACCCTTTCTGCTATGACATTGTAAGGAAGGCGAGGGTACATGAAGGATTGGGTGAAAATTGGAACATTCTTGAATAATTTACGTTAGTTATTTTCTGTTTTTCAGGTATAATGGACAGATACCAAGATCAACCTCACCTTTTGGACCCCCATCTTGGTATGAACAATTTTGTGTGACTGGCGGGGAGGAGAGGGAGGAGGGCACGGGAAGAATGATACAGACACACAAAAAGAGGATAGGAATATGATGTGATTATTGTTTAAGCTTAAAATATTGACAGCATTTGAACCATTGGAACATCATTAAATAGCAGATTGGGATGTATATTCGTCTCAGTTCCTCTGAAGCTTATAGCAGCAGTACTGGTAAAGATTTTCTTTAGGTAATTTAGTATTTATTATGCTTTTCTTTAGCTTCAAAAATTGTACAAATACAATAATATTCAAGGATGGAAAATATCTAGGAATAAGATTTAAGGCATAAGCAAGTAGATCCACGAAAGGCGCAAGTTATTTGCTGCTTTTACTTCTTTAGAGAGATTTATCTTGGCTGACAAATTAGCTTAGTGGTTTTAAATTGATCCAAAATGCAGCAACTTTGTATCTTTCCTTCATCCTGGAAGCACACCTCCGTTCGTCCCCTTTTGAAGAAAGGTTCCCTCGACCCCCTTCCCCTTCTAATTGGCGCCCCATTTCCAATCTTCCATTTCTCTCAAAACTCCTAGACAAGCTGATCTTCTCTCAACTCTCCTCTCACCTTGAAGCCTCCCTTACCCGTCACCCACGACAATCTGGTTTCCGCCCCGGCCACAGCACGGAATCTGTCCTTCTTTCCCTCCTTAATGACCTGCACGCTGCTCACGACCACGGTCTCTTTTCTCTTGCTGTTTCTCTTGATCTATCTGCTGCTTTTGACCTGGTCGATCACCACACTCTTCTGGCACGTCTTCGGGAAGCTGGCCTCGCTGGCACGGTTCTTCAATGGTTTCATTCCTTTCTTTCCTGTCGGTCTTTCTAAGTTGTCTCCGGGTCCTCCTCTTCCCCCTCTACCCCCCTCCCCTGCGGTGTCCCCCAGGGTTCTGTTCGCGCCCCCCTTCTGTTCAATGTTTTCCTCGCACCCCTTTCCCTTCTGATTCAACAACACGGTGTTTCTGCTTACTACTATGTGGATGATATCTATCTTTTGCACCACACAGACTCTTCCACTCCCGATTATTTCACTTCTCAGCATTTGTCGTTCCGCAGTGGCCTCATGGCTTTCTTCTAACTTTTTACACATTAATCTCTCCAAAACCTCTGCTATCTGGTTCACCTTTGGGAGTGTGTCCCCCCCCCCCCCCCTTTCTCTTGTTCCCTCACTCTCCTCCTCGCCCATTCCTATTGTTTCCTCCCTTCAGTATCTGGGCGTCACTCTTGACTCTTCTGTTTCCTTAAAAGAGCATATCTCTTCTGTTGTCCAGTGTTCCTTCTTCCTGAAACAACTCCAAGCGGTCCATCCTTTTCTTTCCCCTTCCGCTTCAACCATTTTGCTTCTTTCTCTTGTTATATCACGCCTTGACTATTATAACATCTCCCTGGCTGGTCTCCCTCAGTCCCAGCTCATCCGGCTTCGATGTATCCAAAATACCGCTGTTCGTCTCCTAACTCACGCTTCTCGTTTTGACCATATCACTTCCCTCCTTCTCTGTCTGCACTGGCTCCCTATCTCCTTCCGGATCCAGTATAAGTTCCTTATATTTGTCCACAGGTCTATTCACACAGGCACTCCCCCTTTACCTTGCCAATCAAGTTCACCTTCACACTCCTCACCGTTCCCTCCTGTCCATTCACGCCAATCGCATGTCCCTTCCTTCCCCATCCCAAGCCCACCTGGAATCCACCCGTTCCTCTGCTTTTTATTTCCTCGGCCCATGACTCTGGAACTCGCTCCCCCCCTCAGTTTAGAATCCTCATTTAAAACTTTTAAGGTCAAACTAAAAACTCACCTATTCTGTTCTGCTTTCAACCTCCTCCCTTCCTGTTCTTCTCTCTCCCCCCCTCGTTGATGTCTAACTTTTATTTGTTTCTTGCTCTTATCTTTCCTGTTCTTTTGAAATTTTAATGGTGTTCTTTTTCTTTTCATTGCAGCCTTTTTAATATTTGTTTGTAAACCGCCCAGATGCCCTGGTTATGGGCTGTATAGTAAGTTTTTAATAAACATAGTGTATGGACCTAAACTTAGATTGTTTTGCTGCAGTTATCCAGCTTAGTTGTCCATGAATTAATATGGAGCTACGCATCAGGACTGAACTCTGGGGAAAATGCTTTAACAAACTGTAATCTGATTTCTGGAATTAGCCAAGCTATATAGGTTATTCTCCAGAAACAAGCAGGAAGTCAGCCCTCACATATGGGTGACGTTGGAGCAGACGGAGCCTGCGCGGAGCATGTCCCCAGCTTTCAAAGAGAGCTTTTGGGACATGCTACCATGCATGCGTGGTCCCATTCCTGCCCAAGGGTGCCATTTTGCTCAGTCTCCTTTTTTTCCGCAGAGCCCAACGGACGTCTGTCCTGTTTCTCCAGAAAAATCTTTACTAATTATCCTTAAAATTAGTTTCCCAGTTTGCATACCGGTTCTTCTTCCCGCCTTGAGCCAGCACCGGTGCTGTTCTCGCTCCTTTTGTCTTGTTTGATTGAGGCTCGCCTCGACCAGCATTCACACCTGTTTTCACCTGGGGGTCGTCAACCTTGTCCGGGTGTTTGCCTACCATGTCCCCTGGTGGGTTTAAAAAATGTGACCGCTGCAGTCAAACCATGTCAGTTACTGACACCCATGACTGCTGCCTGGGCCCGGGCCATGGCAGTATCTCCTGCGACCTGTGCCAGGCCATGACGCCTAAGACCAATAAAGAGATGCCAGAGTTGCAGGAAAAACTGTTCCCCGGGTCCAACTCTGCACCGGCCTCCCAGGCACTGAGCTCCAAGCCCAGCACTTCCCGTGAGGCCCTGGCATCCTCGGAGTCCCGCAGCAACAGCTCCTCTGAGAAGATCCCAGACCCAAGAGAGAGAGAAGAAAATAATCCTCTAAGTCCGCTGAGGTTGCACCAGAGAAACCAGTAAAACCGCCCAGAGGGACTCGGGCGGCTCCGAGAAGCGCCCTACCAAGTTCTCAAGAAGGATTCCTCAGCCGGCGAAGACAGTGTCAAGGTCCTTGAAAATCCTCGTCGAGGATGCACTTGTGAGAGTACTGGTGCCGGGCCCGAGATCCTCTGTGCCCGTGTCGAAAGCTGTGGAGCCTTCTGGCTTGGAAACCAGAATGGCGGCCCTGGAGCAGAACATCACTGCTATCCTGGCCCTGCAGCAGGCAATGATGGCTGGTTCATCTGCATCTGCCCCGACAACTGGGCCCCCATCTGCTTGGGAGTCCCCAGTTGTCGAACCGAGCTTCGAGCATCACCGGCCTCGTGTAAGCCCTCTGCGCCAGTTGAGGTCTCTGTCCTCTTCTTCGGACATCCGATCCTCCCTGGCCAGTTTCTGCGATTCAGACCCCAGGTCCTCCATAGGCTGCCGGCCTCTCGGTGCTGCCTTGATGTAATGAGTCGTAGGGCCTCAATCTCGTCATTTCTCGACTCCAAATGGGAGACAGACAACAAGGCATCCCTGGAAACCAAATGGCACTGAGATATTCCCTCGGACCCGTCTCTGCCGGTGCAATTCTCCTCCAGAAGATGTGGCTTTCCATGACTTTTGTCAAAGATATGACTAGAGCCCTCTTGATGCAAACCAAGGCAGAGGAAGATCTGCGTACCAAAGAACTGGAGATTCTCCAGTACGAGTCTCCACCCAAGGAATCTCTCACGGTGCACGTACAGCTGATCCTCGAGCAGCTACTCCTCAGAATGTGGGGGACACTGGCATCAGTACCAGTGGTGAGCCATTGCCTTGACACCATGTACCGCATCCAGAAGGACCTGGGGTTCCACAGACCTCAGCTCCCACATAACTCCATGGTCGTCGTGTTGACCATGCAGAAATTTAAGAGACAGAAAATCCACTCCTCTGTGCCCCCTGGAAGGGGACGCTAGAGCCCTCGATGCCCTTGGGTGCAAGTGTTTTCAGGACTTGATGCTGGGTTGCAGGATCCAAGACTATGAATTGTACATAGGCATATACCTGAATGCCCTAACCTAGGAGTTGTCCGGGTTTTCAGCGGAGTTTGCGGGGGAGCCCCTCCAACGGTTCCAGTCTCTGACCTCTGGGATCAAAGACAATGCTAAATTCCTCTCCTGGGCGGCCTATGATAGCTTTGAGTCGGCGACTTGAGTAGCAGCGGCTGGCATCGGTGCCCGACACAAGCCTGGCTACAGTTTTCTGACCTCAAGCAATGGGTCCAAGACAAGCTGCTCGACATCCCCTGCACCAGGGAGAATTTGTTGGGCAAGACTATGGTCGACAAGGTGGCCGAGATAGATGCTGACATGGTGACTCACCAGAGGCTCTCTTAAAAAGACCTCATCCATTTCCCATAAGAAACCATCGGGGAAAAGATCCCTGTTCGTGAGGAAAAAGGGGCCCTTTCAACAGAGTCACTACTACCAGCCCTTCTTGGGCCAGCAGCAGGATTCTCACCCTAAAAGACAAGGCATTGGAGCTCAGAAGCCAAAGGCACAGAAGCCCCAAGCCCCAGCTCCTACCCAACCTGGGGGGAGTTTTGACTCCCAGGATAGGGCCTCTCCCCCGGGAAAACATCACCAGCCCACAGGGGGTCGCCTGGTGCTCTTTGCCCACAGGTGGGCCAAGGTCACCTTGGACCTGTGGGTACTGCAAGTGGTAAGGGAGGGATATCTCCTCCACCTTCAGCAGTTGCCACCCAGGTTCTTTCCAGGAGAATCAGTGCGATCTCTCCTTCACTAGACCCTTCTGCTCTGAGCTCACAGGTCTGCTCAGGGACAACGCTGTAGAGCTCTTACCCAAGCACCTATAGGGAAAAGTCTTCTACTCCAGGTACTTACTTGTCCTAAAGAGAACTGGGGTCCTCAGGCCCATACTAGATTTAAGAAACTTAAACAAGTTTCTGGTGAGGGAGAAGTTCAAGATGCCCTCCCTTTGGAATACTGCTGCCTTACCTCCATCAGGGAGATTGACTGACTGTACTCCCTGGAACTAAAGGTTGCATGTACACACATTCTGATCCACCCCTCCCACAGGTAGTACCTATGGTTCGTGGTGGGAGGAGAGCACTACCAGCACAGGATGGCTACCCTTCGACCTGGCCTCACCAAGGATCTTTACAAATTTTTGGTGATGGTAGCTGCTTACCTGCACCTACAAGGGGCTTTTGTCTTCTCCTACCTAGACATGTGGCTAACTACCACGACAGGGGTGGTACGACCTCTGATGTCAGTCAGGCTGCAGAGCGTGTAATCCTCCTTCTGCAGCACCTGGGGTTCATCATCAGCTACCCGAAATCCCACTTCTCTGCAGCCCAAATCCTGGAGTTCATAGGTGCTCATTTGGACATGTTACAGGTCAAGGCCTTCCTCCCAAGAGAGGGCAGAACACCTCAGGCAAATGGCAGGAGAGATACAATGCTGCCAATCAGTGTCTGCTCGTCTCCTCCTCTGGCTGCTGGGCCATATGGCCTCGACGGTCTACTTCACGCCCTCAGCCGTCTTGCACATGCAGACAGTCCATGGGAGCCTCTGTTCGCAGTGGAAAGCCATAGGCAGGCTACGGGACAGGATCAGGGTTACCTGCCAACTGGCGGAGTCCCTCAACTGGTGGCAAAACTTGCGCCACCTCCAGGCGGGAATGCCTTTCAGGCACCCACGCCTCAGAGGACCCTGAACACAGACGCCTCCCTCCTGGGTTGGGGGGCGCATTGTGGGGACTGCCGCACACAGGGCAGCTGGTCTCAGGAGGAGTCTCTCTCTCTTACAGATCAATCTCCTGGAGCTCAGGGCAATTTTCTTGGACCTACGAGCATTCCACCACCACCTGCAACACCGGCCTATACTGATCCAGATGGACAGCCAGGTTGCCATGTTTTATATCAATAAGCAGGGGGGGCACAGGTTCGTACTCCCTCTGCCAGGAGGTGGTGACCCTCCTCTCCTTTGCAGCACGCAACGGCATGCTCTTGTAAGTGGTGTACCTACCAGGTCAGAACAACTACCTAGCAGACAGGCTGAGCAGAGTCCTTCACACGAGTGGTGCTTGAAACCTAGAGTGGCAAAGCGGCTCTTCCACCTCTGGGGCAGGCTCGTGATGGACCTATTCGCCTCCCTGGACAACAAGCAGCTGCCTCGCTTCTGCTCACATCAGCTGCACCTGGGGATAGTGGTGGCAGATGCCTTCCTGATCTTGTGGTCCGGGGGCCTCCTTTATGCGTTCCCACTGGACCCCCCGTCACCAGGACCCTCTTCAAGGTCCAGAGCGAGAGGGCATCAGTTATACTGATTGTCCCCAGGTGGCCCAGGCAACCTTGGTTCCCTCTGTTGGTGGCACTACCAGTCCCGCTGAGCTGAGCCCGGGACCTCCTGTCCCAAGAGGGGGTCCCTCCTGCTCCCCAGTCTGGGGTCACTAATGCTAACAGCATGGCCGCTGAAAGGGTAGCATTGGTCCCTTTCAGTCTTCAGGGAGAAGTCAAGGAGATCAACTGGCCTCCCGAAAACTCACCACCAGACGGGCTTATGCCTTTAAGTGGAGAAGATTCTCCACTTGGTGTGTGGAAAGGGAGGAGAACCTCTTCTCCTGCTATGTGCATCTAGTACTCCAGTACCTACTGCATCTGTCACACACTGGGCTGAAATCTAACTCTGTGAGGTTACTTCTGAGCCTCATAGCCGCTCACCACCTCCCTATCAAGGGAAAACCCCTCTCGGGCCAGCCCCTGCTCTCCAGGTTCCTCTGGGGCCTCCAAGCCCCCCCTCTCTGGCAGCAGAGTGGGACCTCAACGTGGTGCTCTCCCAAATCGGCAAATCGCCATTCTAGCCCTTAGCCACTTGCCAACTGCTGTACCTCTCATGGAAAGTGGCTTTTCTGGTAGCCCACACATCCTCTCAAAGAGTGAGCGAACTCCAGGCCCTGGTGGTGGATCCATCATATACAAGGTTCTAAAAGAACAGGGTAGTGCTCTGCACACATCTAAATTCCTCCCGAAGGTGGTATCGCCTTTCCACCTCAATCTTCTTACCATGGCTTCATGCCGGCAGGGAGGTACTAGTGCTTCATAAACTGGATTGCAAACGGACTCTGTCCTTCTAATTACAGCAGACTCAGGCCCATCGCAAAGTTCCTCAGCTTTTCGTGTCTTATGACCCCAGCAGACGGGCTCCCCATGACTAAGCAAATTCTGTCCACTTGGATGGGGGACTGAATTTCTCTTGCCTATGAGTGAGCTGGCCTCTCCCTTGAGCACCGGATCACAGCACATTGCTTGAGGGCAATAGCCTCGTCTGTGGTCAACCTCCACTTTGTTGATGGAGATCTGCATGGCTGCCACGTGGTCTTCAATTCATATGTTCGCAGCTCACTACTGCCTGGATAGCAAGTCCTACAGGGACAATGCCTTTGGACAGATAGTACTCTGTAATATTCTCAGGGTATAGGCAACTCCTGCCCTCTGACCCTCGTGTGTTCAGGCTATCAGAGTGATAGTGTTGCTGGACTGTAGAGTCTTGCAGTGTCTCTCAGTGGGGACTCGCCTTCTGCAACTTACAGCTACCTGATTGATTGCCGTTGGTGCTGTCTTGGTTCGATCCTTGGCAGCTTAGAGCAAGGGAGTCCCATATGTGAGGACTGACTTCCTGCTGCTTCCCGGAGAAAGTGTAGTTACCTGTAACAGGTGTTCTCCAGGGACAGCAGGAATCAGTCCTCACAACCCTCCATCCTTCCCTGGGAGTTGCCTCCCTTATGTTCTTTCAGTACTGTCCTAGCTAAGTCCTGAGCAATATGGCACCCTTGGGCGGGAAGGGGACCATGCATGCATGGTAGCATGTCCCAAAGACTTTTTTTTTGAAAGCTGGGGAAATGCTCCGCACAGGCTCCGTCGCTGCTGATGTCACACACATGTGAGGACTGATTCCTGATGTCCCTGGAGAACACCTGTTACAGATGAGTAACTACGTTTTTCCCTCAGGAACTGTTCAAGAATTGTTTAATAGACCTTGAAAGTTTAATTGATTCCCTGGAAGTGTGGAAGGTGGCGGCACTTGGATTTTGATTTGATTTTTTTTTTTGTTTACACAAAATGAGTTAAATTCAGTTAGAAGTTTTTCCCTGCTCTAAGGGGCTTATGGTGTGTTCGTACCCGAGGCAGTGGAGGGTGAAGTGACTTGCTAAGGTCACGGGAAGGATCAGTGGAATTTTGAACCCTGGTTCACTGCCCAGATCTCTTATTTTTATATATTAGACTTCATCTATGCCTATGCACTACTGGCACATACATGCATAAAGCTATTCCTGCTTTAGCAGCTTTCAGGTAGGATAATTTATAAAGGCACATAGGTGCAATGTGCATCTATATGCCTTTCCTATTCGCACTGATCCCACCCCCGGCAACTGACTTGCCCGAATCACTGAGTACTGTTGACTCAACCCCTGTTGGTAGCCCGACCCTCTATTGTGTTTGCCTCTGCTGACGCTGTTGCAACTGGCTCCTATTTGCCTCCATCTTGGTGTCTGGAGGCTGCAGAGGAACTAACTAATAGTGTTTTAAATTGCCCTGGTTCTTCCTTTTTGAGTGACTGATCTTGAGCAGTCTGGTACCCTCTCCTCTTTTGAGTGCCACATTTGAATTGGACTTGGTGCTACTTTGATCCTGAGGTGTTGGAGGTCTTAGGAGTAGTGGAGCGCCAATGACTATAATAGTTTGGTGACTGTACTCCTTGTGCTGTGCCTGGCTCTCTTCTCGTGCCTGACCACGATAAGAACATAAATACCATACTGGGTCAAACCAACAGTGGCCAATCCAGGTTGCAAGTACCTGGCAAGTTCCCAAAAAGGTACATAGGTCCCAGGGTAAGCAGTGGATTTTCTGGGTCCTCTCTAATGTTTTCTGGACCTTTCCTCCAGGAACTTGTCCAAATCTTTTTTTTGTTAACCCAGCTGCACTAACAGCTTTTAATACATCCT
Organism: Ichthyophis bannanicus; assembly: GCA_033557465.1. Taxonomy (NCBI): domain Eukaryota; kingdom Metazoa; phylum Chordata; class Amphibia; order Gymnophiona; family Ichthyophiidae; genus Ichthyophis; species Ichthyophis bannanicus. The sequence goes on from CM066041.1 coordinate 238,982,927, forward strand.
CTGGTAATGAATTCCAGAGTTTGATTACGTATTGAGTGAAAAAATATTCTTATTTCTCTTAAATGGGTTACATTATAGCTTCATTGTATCTTCAAGTCTTTCTACTTTTTGATGGAGTAAACAACTTAGCTTCAATTACCCATTCTACTCCATTCATTGATTTATAGCCATCTATTATATCTTCTTTCAGCTGTCTCTTTTCCAGGTTGAAGATCCCTAACCTTTTAAGCCTTTCCTCATAGGGATATCCTTCCAACCCCTTTACCATTTTTGTGGTTCTTCCACAATATTACTTACAAAAATGATAAAAAGAATCAGACCAAGGACAGATCCCTGTTGCACACCACTGGTGGTAACATTCTCCTCAGAGTGAGCGCCATTTATTTGGTTTACTGGGAGGCAACAAGGAGTACAATCTTTGAAGGATTCAGTATACAGTCTTTCACCAATTCATTAGAGGGATTGGAGGATATCCAATTTATTTACTTACTTATTGAATTTGATATACCATCTCCCACCCAAAGGCATCATGCCAGTTTGCAATTAAATTCCAGTATCAAGAAACATGCATCTTAAATATATACATACATAGAGAAATATCATCAAGAACCAAGCTCTCTAGGCGAGGAAACTTCTTATGTAGAACCTTTCAGAGCCACTGGAGTTTCGAATTCAATAAACATTTTGTACTGGCGTGGTGGAGTAGCCTAATGTTTGAGAACCAATAGACCAGGTTTTGATTCCCACTAGCATTCCTTGTGGTCTTGGGCAAGTCACTTAACCCGCCATTGCCTCAGAAAGAATCCAAGTTATCAATGTCCCTGTTTAATGAACATTAACAAATTTAAGTTGTAATGTAAACCGCTTTGACTGAAATTGATAAAGCAGTATAAAAATACCTGTTAAATTAAATACTGTGGTATGGCTTTTCCATTCCGCCTGGCCTGATTAAATAGACAGTGTCATTGCTACTGACTTCAACACCTGACCTAACTGAATGGACATTGACCATTTTGGTCCTTCATAATTTTAGAGTAGCTAGATTAGTTATTTAACTTTATTTTATTCACTACTAATTTTCTTTTATCCCTCTCTTCTCTTTTCTCTTTGATAGAACTTCACCCTCCTACTCTGCCATTTCATAGGTTGGAATTTACCTCCAGTATTCCCAGTGATCCCTTCTCCTTCGATCTTTCTGTTAGCTTTCCTTCAATCCTTTTTCCTCTGTCCTCTGCTCGCCTCTCCATTTTTCTTATGGCTCCACATCACTTTTTCTGCCTTTTACTGACATTCCCTAACCTTCTCCCATCATTCCAACAACCTAATACAGTTGTCCCTCGCCACTTCGCGCTTCGACTTACGCGGCTTCACTCTATCGCATTTTTTTTTCCAAATACGAGTGTAATGGTGACTAAAGGGGTGTGTTAGAGCATAGAAAACCTGTTTACGACCTAACTATGACAATATTTGATTTATAAATACAGAATCCTACTTCGTGGAAATTCACTTATCGCGGTAGAATGGATTAACCGCGATAAATGAGGGACGACTGTAACCGCCTCCTTATCACCCTCTCTCCACCTTCCCCATTTCTTCCTTCATCTTGTCTTCCACCCTTTTTTCAGCTCTCGAGCTTCACTTTTTTCTTCCTCTCATTCATCCCTCTCCTTTCTCTCTTAAACAACCTCATCCTTGTTTCTGATGTGTCATCTTTTTGCCTCACACTCTTCCCCTCCTTCTCCTCCTCCTCCTCCTCTTCTCATCTTGTGATATTAATCCCAACCCTGGCCCCCCTAGACTTCTCTTTCACTCCCATGATAGCTGCTCTCTCAGGTACTCCAATCTCATTCATAGTCCTCTCCTTTCCCCCTCCTCTCTCCCTTTGACACGTGCCTTATGGAATGCTCACTCTGTATCTAATAAACTCCACTTTACTTGCAATCTCTTTATCTCTAATGCCTTCCACTTTCTAGCTCTTACTAAGACCTGGCTCCTCCCTGATGACACGTAGGTCGATTGTTTACGTTCTCAGAATATAGAAGGCTAGGGGACACGCAGTGAAGCTACAGGGTAAACTATTTAAAACAAATAAGAGCAAATATTTTTTCACTCAATGTGATTATTTGAGAAGAAGCTTGCTGCAGAAGCAAAAACACGTAATAAAGACTTTTTCAAGTACATTTGTAGCAAAAAACCTGTGAGAGAGTCAGTTGGTCCATTAGATGATAGAGGGGTTAAAAGGGCACTAAGAGGCGACAAGGTGATAGCGGAGAGACTGAATGAATTCTTTGCTTCGGTCTTTACTGAGGAAGATGTAGGGATGTTACCCATGACTGAAGTGGTATTTAAAGGTGCGGAAGAATTGAAGCAAATACCGATATATCGGGAAGATGTATTACAACTATTACATAAACTGAAGAGTAGCAAATCACCTGGGCCGGATGATATACATCCAAGGGTGTTGAAATAACTGAAATATGAGATTGCAGACCTGCTATTAGTAATCTGAGATCTATCATTAAAATCATCTGTAATACCTGCAGATTGGAGGATGGCAAACGTAACACCAATTTTTAAAAAGGGCTCCAGGGGTGATCCGGGAAACTGCAGACCGGTGAGCCTGACATCAGTACTGGGAAAAATGGTAGAAACCATCAAAAAGAACAAAATTGCTGAACATATAGATAGTCATGGCTTAATGGGAGACAGCCAACATGGCTTTAGACAAGGAAGATCTTGTCTTATTAATCTGTTATGATTTTTTTGAAGGTGTGAATAAACAGGTAGACAAAGGTGAGTCGGTTGATATAATGTATTTGGACTTTCAGAAAGCCTTGGCAAGGTCCCTCATCAGAGACTTTTCGCAAAACTAAAAAGTCATGGGATAGGAGGCCGTGTACTATTGTGGATCAGGAACTGGTTAAAAGATAGAAAGCAGAGGGTAGGGCTAAATGGCCAATTTTCCCAATGGAGAAAGGTGAATAGTGGTGTACCCCAGGGATCTGTGCTGGGTCCGCTGCTTTTTGACATATTCATAAATGACCTGGTAAAGGGAATAATGAGTGAGGTTATCAAATTTGCAGATGACACAAAACTATTTAAAGTTGTTAAAACCCAAGAGGATTGTGGAAAATTGCAAGAGGATCTTGATAAATTGGAAGACTGGGCATCAAAATGGCAGATGAAATTTAATGTGGACAAGTGCAAAGTTATGCACCTTGGGAAGAACAACCCAAACTATGGTTACACGATGCAAGGTTCCACATTAGGAACCACCACCCAGGAAAAAGATTTAGGCGTCATTGTGGACAACATGTTAAAACCCTCCGCCCAGTGTGCAGCGGCAGCCACGAGAGCAAATAGAATGCTAGGTATCATAAGGAAAGGAATGGAAAATAAAACAAAGGATATTATAATGCCTCTGTATCATTCCATGGTGCGACCGCACCTTGAATATTGTGTGCAATTCTGGTCACCGTATCTTAAAAAGGATATAGCGTTATTAGAAAAGGTTCAGAGAAGAGACACCAAAATGGTAAAGGGGATGGAAGGATACCCCTATGAAGAAAGGCTAAAAAGGTTAGGGCTCTTTAACCTGGAAAAGAAATGGCTGAGGGGAGATATGACAGAAGTCTATAAATTAATGAACAGAGTGGAATGGGTAAACGTAGATCGATTGTTTACGTTATCAGAATATAGAAAGACTAGGGGACATGCAATGAAGCTACAGGGTAAACTATTTAAGACTAATAAAATATTTTTTCACTCAACGTGTAATCAAACTGTGGAATTTGTTACCGGAGGATGTAGTAAAGGCTGTTAGTGTAGCTGGGTTTAAAAAAGGCTTGGACAAGTTCCTGGAGGAAAGGTCCATAAACCATTATTAAAAAGGGACCCAGGATATCAATGCTTGACCCAATACAAGCATGGTGGAACCTGTCTCTTTTGGGGAAACTGCTAGGTACGTATGACCTAGATTAGCCACTGTTGGAAACAGGATACTGGGCTTGATGGACCTTGGTCTGACCCAGTATGGCATATGGTTATTCAGTTGCTGTTCTCTGTCACGGCAACTACCAGTTCTCCCACGCTCCTTGTCCCAGTGGCTCTGGTAGTGGTGTTGGGTTTCTGCTCTTTCCTGCTAATTTCAACCCCCTCCTTCTACCTCAGTCTTGCTCCTTTTCCTCCTTTGAAATCCCTTCAATCTGCCTTTTTAATCCCTTACTTCTTCTTATAGCTGCTATTTATAGATCCCCTGACAAATCCACCTCTCACTGAATTTGACGCGTGGCTTTCATAAGAACATAAGAACATAAGATATGCCATACTGGGTCAGACCAAGGTCCATCAAGCCCAGCATTCTGTTTCCAACAGTGGCCAATCTAGGTCATACGTACCTAGCAGTTTCCTCAAGGGACACAGGTTCCACAATGCTTGTACTGGTTCAAGCATTGATATCTGCGGTCACTTCTTAATAATGGTTTATGGATCTTTCCTCCAGGAACTTGTCCAAACCTTTTTTAAACCCAGCTACACTAACAGCCTTTACTACATCCTCCGGTAACAAATTCCAGAGTTTGATTACACGTTGAGTGAAAAATATTTTCTTTTATTAGTCTTAAATAGTTTACCCTGTAGCTTCATTGCATGTCCCCTAGTCTTTCCATATTCTGATAAGGTAAACAATCGATCTACGTTTACCCGTTCCACTCCGTTCATTAATTTATAGACTTCTATCATATCTCCCCTCAGCCGTCTCTTTTCCAGGTTAAAGAGCCCTAACCTTTTTAGCCTTTCTTCATAGGAGTAGCCTTCCATCCCCCTTACCATTTTGGTGGCTCTTCTCTGAACCTTTTCTAAAATCGCTATATCCTTTTTAAGATACGGCGACCAGAATTGCACACAATATTCAAGGTGCGGTCTCACCATGGAACGATATAGAGGCATTATAATATCTTTTGTTTTATTTTCCATTCCTTTCCTTATCATACCTAGCATTCTATTTGCTCTCTTGGCTGCCGCTGCACACTGGGCCGAGGGTTTTAACAAGGTATCCACAATGACACCTAAATCGTTTTCCTGGGTGGTGGTTCCTAATGTGGAACCTTGCATCGTGTAACCATAGTTTGGGTTGTTCTTCCCTAGGTGCATAACCTTGCACTTCTCCACATTAAATTTCATCTGCCATTTTGATGCCCAGTCTTCCAATTTATCAAGATCCTCTTGCAATTTTCCACAATCCTCCTGGGTTTTAACAACTTTAAATAGTTTTGTGTCATCTGCAAATTTGATAACCTCCTTATTTCTGGACCCATCTTCCTCCTTCCTTTATTCTCAGTGACTTTAATATTCATGTTGATAACCTTTCTGACCCCTGTACTTCGAAGCCCCTTTCCCTTACCTCCTTATTCAACTTGCAGCGTTGCTCTACTGCCCTCACTCATCAGTATGATCACTGCCTCAACCTTGTTTTTTTTTTTGTTTACTCTTAATTCTTCCCTTATCTGACCATCACCTGCTAAGTGTCAATGTAAATCTCTCCCCACCTCAATCTCGCCCAGTTTCCTTCTACCTTTTTGGAAATCTTCATATCATCGATTTGTTAGCTCTCTCCACTCTTGTCTCATCACCTCTTTCCTTTACCTTGTCTTCCAAACCTGTTGATGAAGCTGTAGATCTCCAGGAACAAGCAGGAATGAGTCTTCACATATGGGTATCGTCGGTACTGACGGAGCCTGCGCGGGAACGCTCCCCAGCGTCCAGTAAGAAAGCTTTTGGGAGCATCCCACAGCGCCTGCGCGCTGCCTTCCCGCCTTTCCCAACCGCCTCTCTCCAGTTTTTCTTTTCCACGGAGCCAGCAGGTCGTGTTCCTGTCACCGCAGAAGAATTCTTTATTTTTTTCTTTATTTTTCTGTGTCGCGTCTGCCTTCTTCGATGTCAGACCGGTACCGCCGGTCTTTTCTTTTCTTTTCTTTCTTATTAAAAAAAACAAAACAAAAAAACCCCTTTTTCTTTCTTCAACTGTGCATTACGGTTTGGGCCTTAGGCCTGAACATTTTCTCCTCATGGAGAAGCCCGCTTCCGGGTTTAAAAAGTACACAAAGTGTGGCGGTACTATTTCTGTCAGACACCCATGATTGGTGTCTAAAATGTTTGGGTCCTGACCATTCTATGTGTCCTGTACCATGATGTCTAAAAGAGGGCGGCAGAACCGAGCAGCCAAGCTCAGTACCCTGTTTCCCTCTGATGCAGCCTCGGTGGCATCGACGTCTTCCAGGGCTTCTTCCTCCCATGGATCTCAGATAACCAAACATAAATCTAGCCGGTCCTCGAAGGGCAAATCTCCCTCTAAGCATCGAGATGCCTCTGGGCTTGTCCTCGAGGATTCCGCACCGGCAAAATTACCCCGGCGGGAAGTTCCGGCTTCCAAAGCATTATCTATGGGGTCACAGGTTGACATTGATGGCTCGTCCTCAACCGATCACCTGTTGCCGTGTTCTGGGGTACCGGTGGCCTCCACCGGTACCGACATCCAGACTCTGGTTGTGTCGATGGATCAGAAGGTTCTGTCCATACAGCGCACCCTAACGGCGTTTATGCAGGTTTCGATGCCTTCGGTACCGCAACAATCTCCTTTGCCGGTACCGACTCCGGCACCGGCATCGTTTCCGGTGCTGGTACCGATTGCATCGACATCAGCTTCGGTGTCGACTGCAACGGTACCCTATCCTATGATGCCCATCGATACCGAACTGGTACCGCTTACTCCCGATGTCGATCCCACTCGGTACGCGTATCGGGCTTTACAGGAGCATCCAGACAGGCGATACTTCGATTCCTCCGAAGATTCTGAGTCGGAGGCTTCTGTCGAGGCACCGGTACTTCTTCCTCAGGAGTCTGCTTCTCCAAAACGAAAAATGTCTCCTCCAGAGGACTTGTCTTTTGAAGACTTCATTAGGGAAGTGGCTAGGGGCCTCTCCATTACAGTGGCCTCTGAGTCAGAGCCTAGAGCCAAGCAATTAGAAATTTTGCAATATCCTAAGGCTCCTAAGGAAGCAGCTACCTTACCTATTCATGAGATTCTCTATGATCTCATGTTGGGCATGTGGGAGACTCCTCTCACCACCTCTCCTCATTCTCGTAGGTTAGACACCATGTACCGTGTCCCTCCCTGTCCTGGTTTTCATAAGACTCAACTTCCTCACCACTATATTGTGGTTGAGTCTGCCATGAGGAAAATAAAGAGTGCAAAGAGACACTCATCTAATCCTCCAGGACGTGAATATAGGACTCTAGATGCTTTTGGCCGAAGGATTTTCCAGGCCAATATGCTTGCTGCCAGAATCAACTCCTATAGTCTCTATATGGGGATGTTTCTAAAGGAAGTCACAGATCATCTGCAGACTTTAGCTCCTTTTATTTCAGAAGATAAAAGGCAGGAATTTCTCACTTGACTCAAACATGCCCAAGATGTTTCCAAATTCTCCAACCGTGCAGCCTTTGACTCTTTTGAGTGTGTAAGCAGAGCCTCGGCTATTGCCATAGGTCAGTGATGGCTAACCTTTTTGAGCCCGAGTGCCCAAACTGCCGCACAAAACCAAAGAATTTCCTCAAAGTGCCAGCACGTCATTTGCATAAGTGGTCTTATTTGCATAAATATTTGCATAATGTTACCATACACTAACTTTTAGTAAACATGTCTCTTAATGAGTGTATGGATAAAGAAAGACTAAAAGATTTCTACATTACTATAATCCAGTGCCAACCGCCAGGCACATTAGGAACTACTACAAACGCTGCCCATTTAGAACCCATAGCAAACCCGCCGTATCCTGACAGCATTACCAGGACTCACAAAGCACCATACCCTACCTATCAAAAGGCAACACTGCAAATATTAAACCAATACATTTCAGAGAATACTGGGGAAAGAGAACAAGTGGCAACGTCAAATAGGAATTTCCTCTTGTACCAAACAAAGCGCAGATGTTAATGATGCACATTTCCCAGAGCTGACATATTCCAGTTAATAAATTCAAAATAAAGAGATATCTTTCTACCTTTTGTGCATTTTTTTTTCAGTTGCAATTGGTCCAGCCACCTTCTTCTGGTTTCTTCATGTTTTCTGCTAACTCTCCATCGTCTGCTGTCCATTTGTCCTTTCTTCTCTCTTCTAGTTTTTTTTCCATTCTCTCTCTCTCTCTACATCTGCTTTAACATACTAATCTTTCTCCTTTTGCTCTTTCCTCATTCCTATTTCATCCTCACAAATTTTACCCCTCCATCCTCAATCCCCAATTACTCTCCCAATACCTGGCCAATTGTAGATTTTTCATCCCTCCTACACAAAATATTTTTCCCCTCTCCATTTTACTCTCCCAGCCCCATCCCATTCTAATCCTCCCCCAACATCAGCTCCCTTCTAGTTCCAGTCTCACCCAGCATCCATTCCCTTCTAGTCCCTGCATCAGCCCATTTCCAGTCCAAGTCCCTTCATCAGCTCATTTTCAATCCTAGCCCCCTCATCAGCCCATTTCTACTCATTTCCTAGCCCCACCATCAGCCCATGTCAAATCATAGCTCCCCTCCACTCAGCCCAATTCCAGTCCAAGCCCCCCCATGAGCCTACTTCCAGTTCTAGCCCCTCCATGAGTCCATTTCAATTCAAGCCCCCACCACAGCCCATTTCCAATCTTAGCTCCCCCCAACAGCCCATTTCCAGTCCTATCCTAGCTGTTCCATCAGCCCATTTTCAGTCCTAGCTCCCTTCCCTCACAGCCCATTTCCATTCCAAGCCCCCTCCCCATCAGCTATTTGCAGTTCAAGCCTCCCCTTCCACTCAGCCCATTTCCAGTCCTAGCAACACCCCAACCCAGTACCAGTCCTAGCCCCCCGTCAATCAACTTCCAGTCCTAACCCCCATCACCCCATTTTCAGTTTAAGCCCCCCCCTATAACCCTTTACCAGTCCTAACCCCCCATCAGCCCATTTCCAGTCAGCCCCCCATAGCCCATTGCCAGTCCTAAACCCCCCCATCAGCCCACAGCCCATTACCAGTCCTAACCACCTCCGCCCACCTCAAGTCCTATCCTCTCCCCATCAGCCCATTTCCTGTGCTAGCCCCCCCCATAACCCATTTTCAGTCCTACACCCCCATCAGCCCACTACCAGTCTTAACCCCCCCATAGCCCATTTCCAGTCCTAACACCCCCCATCAGCCCACTACCAGTCTTAACCCCCCCATAGCCCATTACCAGTCCTAACCCCCCCATCACCCCATTTCCAGACAGCCCTCATCAGCTCATAGCCCATTGCCAGCCCTCATCAGCCCACAGCCCATTGCTAGTCTTAACTCCCCCCCATAGCCCACTGCGTCTTAACCCCCCTCCCCAGCCCACTGCCAGTCTTAACCCCCCTCCCTAGCCCATTGCCAGTCTCAACCCCCCTCCCTCCCTCCCTCCCTCCCTAGCCCATTGCCAGTCTCAACCCCCCTCCCTCCCTAGCCCATTGCCAGTCTCAACCCCCCTCCCTCCCTAGCCCATTGCCAGTCTCAACCCCCCTCCCCCCCTCCCTAGCCCATTGCCAGTCTTAACCTCCCTCCCTCCCTAGCCCATTGCCAGTCTTAACCTCCCTCCCTCCCTCCCTCCCTAGCCCATTGCCAGTCTCAACCCCCTCCCTCCCTCCCTAGCCCATTGCCAGTCTCAACCCCCTCCCTCCCTCCCTAGCCCATTGCCAGTCTCAACCCCCCTCCCTCCCTAGCCCATTGCCAGTCTTAACCTCCCTCCCTCCCTAGCCCATTGCCAGTCTTAACCCCCCTCCCTCCCTCCCTCCCTAGCCCATTGCCAGTCTTAACCCCCCTCTCTCCCTCCCTAGCCCATTGCCAGTCTTCACCCCCCTCCCTCGGCTCATGGCAATAAAAAAAAAAAAAGCAGCCCGCTGCCGCCGCGGCGGCATGGAGTGTCCCGCGGGGCTCCCGCTGCCCGGCGGGACTCTCCCGGCGCTGCTCCGCCCCACTCTGCCGGCTTGCAGAGACGCGAAGGGAGAGAGAGTCTCCCTCGTGTCTCTCTTAAGCCCGCAGGGGCAGATGGGAAATTTCCCATCAGCCCCTGCGGGCTTAACAGAGACCCGAGGGAGACTCTCCCTTCGCGTCTCTGCAAGCCGGCAGAGAGGGGCTGAGCAGCGCCGGGAGAGTCCCGCCGGGCAGAGGGAGCCCCGCGGGACACTCCATGCCGCCGCGGCGGCAGCGGGCAGCTTTTTTTTTTTTTTTAATGTGCGACCTTCCCGCGTGCCAGCTGCAAGGCCTTCGCGTGCTACAGCTGGCACGCGTGCCATAGGTTCGCCATCGCTGCCATAGGTGCACGCAGAATTGTTTGGTTACAAGCCTCTGATTTGGAACTCTGGGTCCAAGATGAGTTGGGAAACCTTCCTTGTACAGGTGAAAACCTGTTTGGCAGGGATTGGCAAGCAAAGGCCACTCAGATGGATGCTGAGAACTCTGCTTTGGATCGACTTTCAAAGTCTGCCTCTGTTAAGAAAAGATTGTTCAAAAAGACATCTTTTTCTAAAAAGGGAAGATATTATCCTGCTCATTGGGAGACATCTTCTGCAGGTCGTTTTGCTGCAAAGCGTCAGCAACCACCTAAACAGGCCAAGTCAAAGGCTGCCAGGCCTACCACAGCCCAGCAGCCTCAACCTCCTCAGGGCCTTTGACTTGCAACTAGAGAACTTAGCCTTTCTAGCTCTGGAAAAACCAGAGCCCCTCACCATTCCAGGAAGGTTGACTTACTTTGCTCCCAGATGGGAGCAAATCACAGCAGAGCATTGGACCCTCTCCATCATAAAGGAAGGGTACAAGCTTCACTTCTTAAGCCTTCCTCCTCACACCATGGTGAAACAGTTCAATTCTCCAACATCTCTCCTCAACCTTCTAGGTCAGGAGATTGCTACCCTTCTTGCCCAAGGGGCAATAGAAGAAGTACCTCTTTTTCAACAGGGCTCAGGGTTCTACTCTACTTATTTTCTTATCCCAAAGAAAACAGGGGGCTACAGACCCATATTAGATCTCAGAGAATTGAACAAATTTCTATTCAAAGAGAAATTCAAAATGATTTCTCTAGGGGCTCTGCTTCCATACCTTCAGAGTCAGGACTGGCTTTGTTCTCTAGATCTCAAGGATGCGTACACCCATGTCCTCATCCATCCAACACAGAAGGTTCTTTCGGTTCCTTTTTCAAGGAAAGCACTACCAATACAGGGTGCTTCCTTTCGGTCTGGCCTCTGCACCAAGGGTGTTCACGAAATGCATGGCAGTAGTAGCTGCATTTCTCCTCACTCTAGGAATATTCGTATTCCCATATCTGGACGACTGGCTCATTTGAGCCCCATCCCAGTTAGAGGCCCAGACTTGTCTAACCTGCACAATGCGTATCCTTCAGTATTTGGGACTAGTAATAAACATCCCAAAATCCAATCTCACCCCTACTCAGTCTCTGGAGTTCATAGGGGCCTTGCTGGATACCACAACTGCAAGGGCCTATCTTCCTCAGGCCCGTTGCCTACGTCTGGTGCAGTTAGCATCCCAGATTCAGTTAAAGTCCCAATTAACTGCTCGAGAGATGTTACAACTATTAGGCCACATGGCATCCACCGTGCATGTGGTTCCATATGCTCGCCTTCACATGAGGGCAGCTCAATGGACTTTGTCCACCCAATGGACTCAGGCATCAGGTTGCCTGTCAGACAAAATAGCAAACTCCAGTCACCTTTTTTGGTCTCTCCAGTGGTGGAAGTCCTCTCAAAACCTGTTGCTGGGGTCCCCTTTTCAGCAACCGCTACCCCAAGCAACTCTCACAACAGATGGTTCTCCAAAGGGTTGGGGAGCTCATCTGCAAGATCTCTCCACCCAGGGCATCTGGTCTCCACAGGCGACTTCTCTGCATATCAATCTATTGGAACTCAGTGCAATATTCGTAGCTCTCAGAGTGTTCCATACCCTGCTCAGCTACAGGACAGTCCTCATCCATACGGACAACCAAGTAGCCATGTTCTATGTGAACAAGCAGGGCGGGACTGGCTCTCTGTCGCTTTGCAACGAAGCTTTGCGACTGTGGGCCTTCGCCAGAGAGCATCACATCCATCTTGGCTGTTGTTGAAAAATACTATCTTGGAAGCCCAGACCAGTTGTATTCCATGCTTTAAGAAAAGTGGAAGGAAGTCCAAAAAACTGCCAGCATGGTTTAAAGGTGAGGTCAGAGAGGCTGTTGCCAAAAAAGCATCTTTCAGGAAATGGAAAAAAGAGCCAAACGACAAAACCTGGAAACAGCACAAGCACTGGCAAGTCAAATGCAAGGCATTGATAAGGCAGGCAAAGGGAGAATTTGAGAAGAAGCTTGCTGCGGAAGCAAAAACGCAAAGTAAAGACCTTTTCAAGTACATTCGTAGCAAAAAACCTGTGAGAGAGTCAGTTGGTCCATTAGATGATAAAGGGGTTAAAGGAGCACTAAGAGGCGACAAGGCGATAGCGGAGAGATTGAATGAATTCTTTGCTTCAGTCTTTACTGAGGAAGATGTAGGGATGTTACCCATGACTGAAGTGGTATTTAAAGGTGCGGGAGAATTGAAGGAAATATCGATACATCGGGAAGATGTATTAGATAAACTGAAGAGTAGCAAATCAGCTGGGCCAGATGGTATACATCCAAGGGTGTTGAAAGAACTGAAATACGAGATTGCAGACCTGCTATTAGTAATCTGTGAACTATCATTAAAATCATCTCTAATACCTGAAGATTGGAGGATCGCCAATGTAACAACAATTTTTAAAAAGGGTTCCAGGGGTGATCCGGGAAACTACAGACCGGTGAGCCTGACATCAGTACCGGGAGACATGGTAGAAACCATCATAAAGAATAAAATTACTCTACTCAGCATGTAGATAGTCATGACCTAATGGGATACAGCCAACATGGCTTTAGACAAGGAAGATCTTGTCTTACTAATCTGTTATGTTTTTTTGAAGGAGTGAATATTCAGGTGGACAAAGGTGAGTTGGTTGATATTGTGTATCCGGACTTTCAGAAAGCCTTTGACAAGGTCCCTCATCAGAGACTTTTGGCAAAACTAAAGAGTCATGGGATAGGAGGCAGTGTACTATTGTGGATCAGGAACTGGTTAAAAGATAGAAAGCAGAGGGTAGGGCTAAATGGCCAATTTTCCCAATGGAGAAAGGTGAATAGTGGTGTACCCCAGGGATCTGTGCTGGGTCCGCTGCTTTTTGACATATTCATAAATGACCTGGAAAGTGGAATAACGAGTGAGGTTATCAAATTTGCAGATGACACAAAACTATTTAAAGTTGTTAAAACCCAAGAGGATCTTGATAAATTGGAAGACTGGGCATCAAAATGGCAGATGAAATTTAATGTGGACAAGTGCAAGGTTATGCACATAGGGAAGAACAACCCAAACTATGGTTACACGATGTAAGGTTCCACATTAGGAACCACCACCCAGGAAAAAGATTTAGGCGTCATTGTGGATACCATGTTAAAACCCTCGGCCCAGTGTGCAGCAGCGGCCAAGAGAGCAAATAGAATGCTAGGTATGATAAGGAAAGGAATGGAAAATAAAACAAAAGATATAATGCCTCTATATCGTTCCATGGTGAGACCGCACCTTGAATATTGTGTGCAATTCTGTTCGCCGTATCTTAAAAAGGATATAGCGATTTTAGAAAAGGTTCAGAGAAGAGCCACCAAAATGGTAAAGGGGATGGAAGGATACTCCTATGAAGAAAGGCTAAAAAGGTTGGGGCTCTTTAACCTGGAAAAGAGACGGTTGAGGGGAGATATGATAGAAGTCTATAAATTAATGAACGGAGTGGAACGGGTAAACGTAGATCGATTGTTTACCTTATCAGAATATAGAAAGACAAGGGGACATGCAATGAAGCTACAGGGCAAACTATTTAAGACTAATAAAAGAAAATATTTTTTCACTCAACGTGTAATCAAACTCTGGAGTTTGTTACCGGAGGATGTAGTAAAGGCTGTTAGTGTAGCTGGGTTTAAAAAAGGTTTGGACAAGTTCCTGGAGGAAAGGTCCATAAACCATTATTAGGAAGGGACCCAGGATATCAATGCTTGAACCAATACAAGCATTGTGGAACCTGTGTCCCTTGGGGAAACTGCTAGGTACGTATGACCTAGATTGGCCACTGTTGGAAACAGAAAACTGGGCTTGATGGACCTTGGTCTGACCCAGTATGGCATATCTTATGTTCTTATGTTCTTATCTTCTGGCAGTATATCTTCCAGGCGTTCAAAACTCTTGGATGGACAGACTCAGTCGAGTTCTGCTTCCACACGAGTGGTCCCTCCACATGGACCAAGTAGCTAGGATTTTTCGAATTTGGGGAACCCCAGACATAGACCTCTTTGCAAGTCCGTGGAATGCCAAACTTCCCCGGTTCTGTTCCAGAATTCCGTGTCAGGGAGTTCAGGCCAAGGATGCCTTCCTCCTTCACTGGGGTCAAGACTTCCTTTATGCCTTTCCACCAATTCCCTTAATTCCCAAAACACTATTCAAGCTTCAGAGAGATCGAGGGACCATGATCCTCATAGCACCACATTGGCCACGCCAAGTGTGGTACCCTCTACTTTTGCATCTCTCTCAAGCTCCCTCCCTGGACGGGCTCTGAACCAGACCTTCTATCCCAGGAAGAAGGAATGTTGTGGCACCCAAACCCCCAGTCTCTCCATTTCAGGGCTTGGTTGCTGAGGGCCTAGACCTTCAAGATTTTCATCTCTCCCAGCAGGTCAGAGATGTTGTTCATGCCTCTAGAAAGCCTTCTACTAGACGTTCCTATGCTTTCAAATGGAAAAGATTTACCATTTGGTGTTCAGAGAAGGGTCTAAACCCTCTTGCAATACCTCTGAATTCTCTACTAGAGTATCTCCTGCTTCTATCCCATGCAGGTCTGAAAACAAATTCAGTAAGAGTCCATTTGAGTGCTATTGCAGCGTCCCTCAAGCCTCTCAATGGACAACCTATTTCCTCTCATCCTCTTATAGCAAGATTCATGAGAGGCCTTCTTTTAACTAAACCTCCCATTAGACCACCTCCAGTGGCATGGGACTTAAACCTGGTTCTTGGCCAGCTCATGAAGCCACCCTTTGAACCTTTAGCCACCACCTCCTTGAAATTTCTTTATTGGAAGGTTATTTTTCTCATTGCATTCACCTCAGCACGCCGCATCAGTGAGTTGCAAGCTTTGGTGGTTAATCCACCTTATACAAGGTTCCATCATAAGGTAGTCCTCAGGACCAGTCCACACTTTATTCCTAAAGTGGTCTTGCCTTTTCATCTGAACCAAGAGGTATATTTACCTGTATTTTTTCCAGGACCTCATGCATCAAATGCAGAGAGGAATCTTCATACCTTGGATTGTAAGAGAGCTCTCGCTTTTTACTTACAAAGAACACAGCAACATAGAAAGTCTTCTCAACTCTTTGTTGCTTTTGATCCTTCTCATTTAGGACTTCCAGTCTCTAAGAGAACACTGTCCAACTGGATTGCTCAGTGTATTTCTTTCGCCTACCAGAGTAGGAACATTTCTCTGGAGGGCCATGTCACAGCTCACAATGTGAGAGCCATGGCAGCCTCAGTGGCTCATCTAAACTCTGTGTCGATCGAGCAAATCTGTCGAGCGGCCACCTGGGCCTCGGTTCATACCTTCACAGCCCATTACTGTTTGGATGCCTCGTTTGGTCGGGCTGTTCTCAAACACCTGTTCCATTCCTAATCAACTCCTCCCCACCTACCCTGGTTGGATGCAAGATATCCATGGGGGGAGGTAGAGTCCTTTTCAAGGACACACAACCTGGGGTCTTCCCCTGGCATCTGCAGCTAGGGAGTCCCCATATGTGAAGTCTCATTCCTGCTTGTTCCTGGAGATAGCACAGTTACTTACCTGTAACAGGTGATCTCGGAACAGCAGGAATAAGTCTTCACAACCCACCCATCTCCCCTAGGAGTTGTATTTCTCTATCTTTCCTTTCCTCTCTCTCTCTTTGTCTCAGCTTTAAAACGCGAACTGGAGAGAGGCGGTTAGGGAAGGCAGCGCGCAGGCGCTGTGGGATGCACCCAAAAGCTTTCTTACTGGACGCTGGGGAGCGTTCCCGTGCATGCTCCGTCGGTACTGACGATACCCATATGTGAAGACTTATTCCTGCTGTTTCCAGAGATCACCTGTTACAAGTAAGTAACTGTGCTTTCTCTGGAACAAGCAGGAAGGTCTGTCCTCACATATGGGTGACATCTGTGCCGACTGAGCCTGTGCAGAAACATCTCCCCAGCTTTCAAAGAAAGCCTTTGGAAGATGCACTATGCATATGTGGTCCCCTTCCTGCCCAAGGGTGCTATCTTACCTCAGTCTCCTTTTTTTCCATGGAGCCCTTTGGACGTCTGTCCTGTTTCCCTGGAAAAAGTCTTTTTGTCTTAAGATTTATCTTTTTTCCCAGTACGCGTACCGATTTCTGCCTCCAAGCCAGCTCGCCTCTGTCCCTCCTCCGGTTCGTTGTGTGTTTTTTTTTTTTTTTTTTTTTCCTTCTTCAAGCGGTGCTTCTTGCCCTTCTTTGGCCAGTGGTCCTCGGACCCTTGCTTGGGTGGCAGGGCTCATTTTTCCTATGGCTTCAAAAAATGTGATTTGTGCAGTAATACAGTGTCCCTCACCGACCTATATGATTGCTGCCTCCGTTGCCTTGGGCCGGACCATGACAATTCGGATTTCGACCTCTGCAAGTCCATGTCCACAAAGGCCATCAAAAGCCGTCAGTTGTAGCAGGAGAAGATTTTTCCGTAAATCCGAGACTATGCCGGTGCCCTCAACAACACCATGCTCCAGGGCCCCCTCCGTACCTCTCTGCTCGCGATGCCCGTGCCACCTCTGAGTCCCATGGCCACAGATTCTCTGAGAGGAAATCCCTGAAGGTGGATCACAAGAAGAGCTCGAAAACCTCAGAGGATGGATGCGGAAAAGCAGGTAAATCCAACACCAGGCCCCACAGTCCCTTGCGTGAGTCCGAGAGTTTGGAGTGGGAGCAGCCTCACAAGCTGTCCTGGAAGGAGTAGTTGGCATAAGGCAACCGGCCTCAGACCCGAGGCCAACCTGGTCAAGGACTCCCCCTCGATGTAACAGAAGCCAGGCCCGAAGCCATCTGTGCCCGTGTCGAAGGCTGTGGAGCCAACTGGCATGGATACTAAATGGTGGCTTTGGAGTGCAGTATCTCTGCCCCCCTGGCCCATCGAGGGCTTCCCCAGGTGTCAAACCGATCCTCGAGTGCCACTGGCCTCGAGAGAGCCATTGGCATCAGATGAGGTCCCAGTCCGTTCTTCAGGACATCGGTCCTCTCTGGTGAATGCATGCGGCTCGGACCACAGGTCTTCCAGGCGTCATGGACCTTCGGGCCTCAACTGCAAGAGCCGTGGGCCTTGGAGTCTTCCTCTGACTTCACGTCAGATTGGGAGACTGAGGACAAGGAGTCCCTGGACATCCAGTAACCATAGAGACGTGCCCTCGGACCTGTCTCCACCAGTGTCCTGGCACCATTCCCCATCTGAAGATGTTGCCTTCCTCAACATTGTGTAAGACATGACAAAGGTGCTTGCGCTTGAGAGAGAGCAGAAGAAACAACCCATGCATTGAGGAACTTCAGATTCTCCAGTACAAGGCCTCTCCAAAGGAGGCCATCATGGTGCCTGTCCTTCCAGTTCTTGAGCGCCTCCTTCGTAAGGGGGGAAACAGTCATTGGTGCCCATTGTGAGCAGACAGCTCGACTCCATGTACAGAGTTGGCTAAAGCCTGGGGTTCCAAAAAACCCAGCTGCCTCACAATTCTGTGGTCATTGAGTCGGTCATGCACTGACCCAAAAGACTCATTCTTCGGTGCCCCCCCCCCCCCGCCCATATGGAGTCCTGGACTCTGGATGCCTTTGACTGAAAATGCTTCCAGGGCTCAATGCTGGCTTGCTGAGTCCAATACTACTAGTTGTACGTCGGTATGTACCTCAAGGAACTGGCAATGGAGTTTGCTGGTTTCTCTGCAGCCTTTGACGGGGAACCTCTCCAGTGGTTCAAGTCACTGGCCTCGGCAGTCAAGGAGTGCTCGAAGTTCCTGTCTTGAACAGCATATGATAGCTTCGAGTCCTCAGCCAGAGTGACTGCCGCAGGCATTGGGGCACGATGCTAGGCATGGCAGTAGTCGTCTGAACTTGAGTAATGGGTCCAGGATAAACTCATCGTTGCCCCTTGCACTGGAGAGAACCTCTTCGGGAAACCCATGGCAGACTAGGTGCAGAGCTAGAGACTTGAGTTCCTGACCAGAACCAGACTCTCTAAGAAGAGCTCTGTGCAATCCCTTAAGAAAGCCCCAGGGAAGAAGCTTTCTTCCCGAGAAAAAGGGGGGCTCTCAGCAGCCCACAGTTGGTCCTCCATCACCACGTATTCCTGGGTACTGCAAGTAGTCAAGGAGGGTTACCTCCTCCACCTACAACAGATGCCACCCTCATTCTTACCAGGAGAACCCGTAAGACTCTCCTTCACCAAACTCTGCTCCTCACCAAGCTCACAGGCTCCTCAAGGACAAGGCAGTAGAGGGGAGTGCCCAGACATATCTGGGGCAAAGGCTTCTACTCGAGGTATTTCCTCATTCCCAAGTGCTGGAGCTGCAGGACCTGAACAGATTTCTGGTGCGGAAAATGTTCAAGATGCTCTCTCTTGGAACACTGCTGTCATACCTCTAGCAGGGAGACTGGCTATGCTCCTTAGAACTGAAGATGCTTATGCCTACCTGGATGACTGGCTCATAAGGTGAGGCAGAGGTGCACCATGCCACCAAACCCGCCATCGATGTCCTGCAGCATCTGGGGTTCGTCATCAACTACCTCAAGTCCCACTTCTCTTCGGTTCAGGATTCATAGGGGCTCAGCTAGACACCCTCCAGACAAGGCCTTCCTCCCTCTGGAGAGGACAGAATGCCTCAAGGTGCTAGTTGTAGAGGTGCAGCACCGCCAGTCAGTGCCTGCTCGCCTTCTACGCCACCTGCTGGACTACATGCCTCCATTGTCCATGTGACCATGTACGCCTGCCTGCACATAAGGGCAGCTCAGTGCTGCCTCTGCTACCAGTGGATATAAGCCACGTGCAGGCTTCGAGACAGGATAAGGGTGACCTGCCAGCTGGTGGACTCCTTCGACTGGTGGCAGCTCCCCATCCACCTTCAGGCCGGGAAGCCCTTCCAGGCAGCCACCCCCTCAGAGGGTCCTTACCATGGACTGCCTCCCTGCTGGGATGGGGAGCTCATTGCGAGGACCTCTGCATGAAATGCAGTTGGTCCAAAACAGAATGCCAGTTGCAGATCAGTCTTCTGGAGCTTCAGGTGATATTTTTGGCCCTCCGTGCCTTCTGCCACCAGTTTTAACACCAGTCATTACTAGTCCAGACAGCCAGCCAAGTCTCAGTGCTTTGTCAGCAAGCAAGGGGGCACGGGGTCATATTCCCTCTGTGAGGAGGCAGTAGTCCTCTGCTCATATGCAACACGCAGTGGGATGCTCCTGCGAGTGGTCTACTTCCCGGGTCAGATCAGTGCCCTGGCGGACAGGCTGAGCATGGTCCTCTAGCTGCACGAGTCGCGCCTGAATCCCAGAATGGCCTCCTTACTTTTCCGACTCTGGGATATCCCCCTAGTGGACCTGTACACCAGCCTTGACAACACGCAGTTGCCCTGCTTCTGCTCCCGCCAGTCGCACCCATTCCAGGTGGTGGTAGATGCGTTCCTCATTCCTTGAACGAAAGGTTGTCTCTATGCCTTCACGCTGACACCGCTGGTTGCCAAGACCATCTTCAAGGTCCAGCACAGCAGGGCATCACTAATACTGATAGTCACCCGGTGGCCCAGGCAACCCTGGTTCCTTCTGCTTCTCTACCTATCGGCAGTGTCTTTGACTCCCCTGGGCTGTGCCCTAGGACTACCTTCACAGGAGGAGGGCGCTCTCCTGCACCCCAACTATGGTCCCTGTCGCCCATGGCTTGGCTGCTGAAAGGGTAGCTCTAACTCCCTTCAGTTTCCCACAAGATCTGGAGGAAGCCCTTCTGCCATCCTGCAAGACCTCCATGAAAAGGGCGTACGCCTTCAAGTGGCATCTATTTTTGGTGTGATGCGCCGAGAGGCAGGCGAACCCATTCTACTGCTCAGTGCAGCTGGTACTCCAGTACCTACTCCACCTGTCCCAAGTGGGACAGAAGTCCAACTCAGTCAGGGTGCACCTGAGCACTATTGCAGTGCACCACCTTTCTGTTGAGGGCAAGCCCCTCTCATTTAAGCCCCTATGAGCATGGTGGGATCTCACTGGACCACTGGGTCATGACACACCGTGTCATGGCCATGGCTACCTCTGGCAAATCTGCGTTCCGTACTTGTGACAGAAATCTGCTGTGTCGCCACCTGGTCTTAGGTTCATACCTTCGCAGCTCACTGCTGCCTGGCGAGGAAGTCCTGATGAGATAGCGCCTTCGGCCAGGCTGCACTCTGAAATCTTTTCAGGATGTAGACAACTCCTGCCCTCCGACCCTACTGTGTTCATGCTACCGGAGTGCTGGTTCCCCACTGGACACTTAGGTCTTGTGAGAGTCTCTAAGTTGGGACTCAAATGCTGCTGCTCATGGCTCGCCTTCTCTGGTCACTCGTGGCTTTTTGTACAGGTTCTTGGTAGCCTGTAGCTGGGGAATCCCAAATGTGAAGACCGACTTCTTGCTTGTTCCCGGAGAATGTAGTTACTCACCTGTAACAGATGTTCTCTAGGGACAGCAGGAATCAGTCCTCACCCTCTCTCCTCTTCTTGAAGTTGCTTCTTTACCGTATTTGAATTTTTTCGTCTTAGCTATGTCATTAGACTGAGGCAAGATGGCACCCTTGGGTGCAAAAAAGACCCCACATGCGTGGTGCATCTACGAAAGGCTTTCTTTGAAAGCTGGGGAGATGCTTCTGTGCGGGCTCTGTCGGCTCAAACATCACCCATATGTGAGGACTGATTACTGCTGTCTCTGGAGAACACCTGTTTCAGGTGAGTAACTACGCTTTCTTTTTAGGCATAATAAAATGAGAAATTAAATGTGACCTTATTTTTTGTTTCTCTTTCCTAGAATGGATGTTGCATTCATTGCTGGAGGTGCTGCAAGATAAAAACTCTCCTCCTGCACTAGTTCATCTGGCTTTTAAATTTCTTTATATCATCACAAAGGTAAACAAGTTTAGTAATTTTCTTAAGTTATTAGGTCATTTTAAGATTTAGGGATGAAACTCTAAAATATACCTTGAAATCCACCCTTACTGATAACCTAAAGAAGTTAACAAAGTTTGATTCCTCTTGGATATAAAGGGCACCATTTGATCATGGTGCTAGAAAGAACTGTGTCCACTGACCTGATATATAAATTTTGACATAAAGAAATAAGGCTTAGATAATTAGAATGAGCCTTTATTGTATCAGTTATGCAGGTGAGAGAATTGATGAGATATATGTGGATTCAAACATGTAATGCAAGTCTCTATTATTGATCAGGCTAATCTTTCATAGGCTAGAAATAAGACTTAAACAGCATCAAACCTTAAGGAATGACAAAACTAATGGCAAGAATAGAGAAATGTAGGTGTCACTTTAACAGACGTTCCAGCCAGAGGTTGAAGACATCTGCCTTAAACCCCTGTTTTGGTTTCCTTAGTCTAGTCACAAATATAATTTTAGGATACGTTTTTCATACTTTTGCACAAACTACTATCTTCTTTCCTATTGACTGTTCCTATAAAGCCAAATCTTGTCACGATTAACCTGACCACTATAGACAGTTTGTCCAGTGTCCAGCTTCTTCTAGTTCCCTCAGTCTGGTTTCACCATTCAATATAGCTAACTACTCTCCAATAGATTTTTAGTTTCTTCTTTTTCTCTAAACAAGAGACATAGCGAACAATTTACTAGTAACAGGGCCTTCTCCCTCTATGCCCTATCCCTATGGAATACCCTTCCACATATCCTGCGAAACTGCTCCAGCCACTCCGAGTTTCGGAAAAAGTTAAAAACTTACTTATTCCTGGAGCACTTCTCCCAACCACCTTAATTCTTAGCCTCCTGCTTCCCCCTCCTCTTACCCATGCTATCTCAATGTTGATCAAAAACCATGTAGTATCTCTTATACTGTATATACCATGTACATAGTTATGGTTTATGGTTTATTACATTTGATATACCGCTCAGGCCGTTATTGTGTAAATAGTTCCACGTTTTGTTTCTATTTTCTGGCACACATATTTATCCCTGTTCATTGTTCTATGTAAACAGTTGAAACATACTGCTATAAATTGTTCTATGTAAACCGTCCTGATTTGTAGAAGGACGGTATATAAAAAATGTTAAATAAATAAAATAAATAAATAACCTTTCTATATTATCCTGCTAGAACAGTCCAGACAAGTGGGTTGTGTTCCCCTACTAGCAGAACAATTGAAAAGCCCACGTTTCAGTGACATCACTTCTATGTCTCTTTGTCTCAGCCACCAGAGATCTCCAGTATTTCTTTGTCTCTAGCAGATGATGGATGGATTTTTTCCTCTCTGAAGAAAATCTGAAGACTGAGAGGAAAAGTTTGATTAAACGTTCATGAATGACCACCTTGAGGGTGACTCTCTTGCTTGAGCGTGACGTGGGAGGCTCCACTAGACTGCGGTCTTTTCCTCTTCGTCTCTCCGGGCCAGTCCAGGAACTGTAGGGTTGTCAACCTTCTCCATCAGCTGAGGACTGAATTCTCAAAGTCTTGCTGACAGCTACTCCAGCTCCTTCTGGTGTCAGAGACTCAGTCTTTCAGTCCTCAGCAGCTGGAAAGGACATAAGGCTGACAGGCTCCCTGAGGGACGAAGAGGAACTGTGTTTTAGGGTAGAAAAAAAAAAAAAAGAATTAACAGTGGAATTTAGATCTCTGGTGGGTGCCATAGCTGGGTGCTAATTTCTCCATAGGGAATCTGTGACTTTCAGGTGCACTGCGGAAGGAAGAAAAACAAAGAACCCCCAACAGGGCTCGGCTGCACATGCAGTGCAGTTAGAGGCAGAGCCTGCCTCGTAGAGCACCACCGTTACTGGGGACAGCTTTGAAGGTTGACACTGGGAGCCCCAGAGTACAGCCTCTCTCTCTCTCTCTGTCTGGGGGTCGTATCGGGCTCACCCGCTAGCAGCGGGGTTGGGAGCTGGATATAGACAGCGTGCTGTGTGTCGGTAAGAGGGCTGTTTAGCCGCGCCTTTTTTTTCTTGTCAGTCAGCTCGTGTTCTGTGGGGGTTTCTGCTTAGAAGCACATGCTGCCGGTGTCGGCAGCGTGCGTTCAGTGCAGCAGTTGTTGGGGGCTGTCTGAAGCAGGACTCTGCCGTTTTTGCTTCCGTCGCGGCAGTCGGGTTCAGCGCTTACTCAGGGGCAGCATGGAAGACAGAGCTGCTGCTTCTGAGCCGTTAGGCGGCCATTTCATCTCGCAGGGAAAAGGCGGGAACGGCAGCCATGTTGGATAAAACGGCCATTCCTGTTTCTGCACCCGATAAGCAGGGAAAGAAAAAGGCAAAGTCCAAAAAGCCTGCGCCTGCGGGAAGCAGCCCTCAGCCACCAGTGCAGGTGGGTCAGGGGGGTTTAGAATCGCTATTTTCTGCGGATTTCATTTTGTCCCTTCATAAGGCTTATTGCCTAAAGTTGGAACACTTTCAAAGCAAGACTTCTTCCTCCTCCTCTGCGGGGGGGGGGGGGGGGGGGGCGGGCAGAGTAAGGATACCTTCCTTATGGACCCGGGAGAGGGCTCCTCCAAAACTGGATTAGCAGTTGAGGTGGGCTCCGAGGGCTTCGGGCCTCATGCCTCAGGACTCCTAAGTGCTGAAGAGGGAGAAATTCTCTCAGACTCGGGTCTGGAGCAGTGGACAGGAGAGTTGGAGAAAGGTGAAATCGCTCCAGGGGAGGACCCTAATGTCTTTAGAGCCTTCAGAAAGGAGGAACTCGGAGCGCTGATAGTCCATTCTCTAGCAGCCCTGAATATTGTCTTACCAGTGGTCCAGGAGGAACTGCTTGAAGATCCTCTGCTCCAGGGCTTTAAGGCGGAGCAGAGGTGGTTTCCAGTTCACAGGGTGATCAAGCAAATGGTGGAGTCGGAGTGGGAATGTCCGGAGGCTACCCTGCGATGAGCTCGTGCTATAGGGCGCCTTTACCCGGTTCCATATGAGGAGAGGGAGTTGCTCCGCATGCCGAAGGTAGATGCCTTGGTGGCAGCGGTGACAAAAGACCACGATTCCGGTGGAAGGTGGAGCGGCTCTCAAGGATCTGCAGGATAGAAAGTTGGAAGCTCTGCTTAAGCAGGCTTTTGATTCCAGTGCTCTGGCCCTGCAGGCTTCCATTTGTGGAGCTTATGTGGCTAGGGCCTCCATACGATGGCTCCAAGGGGACTCTCACACGGAAAGTGAGGACAGTCCTTCACCGGAAGGTGCAAAGTTAGTCAGCAGCGGCCTATCTAGCGGATGCCTTCTATGATCTGGTATGGATTTCGGCAAAGTCCATGGCGTCGGTAATTGCCGCCAGGAGATTCCTTTGGCTGAGGAATTGGGCAGCGGACGTCTCCTCTAAGACTCGTCTTAGTAAGCTTCCGTATAAGGGCAAGCTTCTGTTTGGGGAAGCGCTAGAGAAGATTGTAAAGGATCTGGGAGATTCCAAAGGGGGTCGTCTCCCAGAGGACCGGCCGAAGGGTCCAAAGCCTGGAGTTCTGCTCAAAGGGCAGAGTAGGGACTTCCACAGGTTTAGAGGTTCTTGGTTCACACCTTATCAGAGGACGCTTCTTGGCCAGAGGCCAGTCCTTTTGAGGGGTGCGGGGGGGGGGGGGGGGTTCGGACGAGGTTACTTCGGACCCCAGCAGTTCTCCAATAAGAAGCCTTAATGAAATTCGGATGGTCCAGAGGGAGGTTCCAGTGGGAGGTCGCTTGCGGGATTTTCACTCCATCTGGACCACAATAACTAAAGACCAGTGGGTCTTGGAGATTATCATGGAAGGTTATGCACTGGAGTTCGCTCGGCCGTTTCCGGGGGCCTTCGTGGTGTCTCCATGCGGGTCCACTTCAAAGCGTCAGGCAGTAGACGATACCCTCCATCGATTTACTGCAACTTCAAGCGGTGGTTCCGGTACCTCCAGACCAGTGCAGCTGCAGTCTGTACTCTATTTATTTTGTGGTGCCCAAGAAAGAAGGGTCTTTCCAGCCTATTTTAGACCTCAAGCACGTGAACCGCTGTTTGAGAGTTCCACACTTCCACATGGAGACCCTGCGTTCAGTTATTCATTCAGTAAAGCCGGGCGAAGTGCTTTCCTCCATAGATCTCACAGAAGCTTATTTGCACATTCCCGTAAGACCAGAACATC
Source organism: Ichthyophis bannanicus (assembly GCA_033557465.1). Taxonomy (NCBI): domain Eukaryota; kingdom Metazoa; phylum Chordata; class Amphibia; order Gymnophiona; family Ichthyophiidae; genus Ichthyophis; species Ichthyophis bannanicus. The sequence continues at coordinate 239,008,407 of CM066041.1, forward strand.
AGAAATTTCTGCGCTTTGCAGTGCCACTTTCAGTTCTGAGCGCTTCCGTTTGGATTGGCAACAGCGCCATGCATTTTCACAAAGGTGATGGTGGTGGTGGCAGCTGCGTTGCGGAAAGAGGGCATCTTGGTGCACCCTTACCTGGACGACTGATTGGTTTGGCCGAGTTCCGTGTCCGAATCGATCGAGGCAGCAGCTCGAGTAGTGCAATTCCTGGAGCGTCTAGGTTGAGTACTGAACCAGACCAAGAGTCAGTTGCTGCCAGTGCAGCGCTTGGTGTACCTAGGAGCCTTGTTCGACACGTCTGTAGGAGCAGTTTTTCTGCCAGAAGTTGGGTTGCAAAAGCTCTTGCGGCAGGTGACGGCGTTTTTGCATGTAAAGGCTCCAACGGCATGGCGATACTTGCAGCTGCTAGGTTCCATGGCGGCTTCTCTGGACCTGGTGCCCTGGGCCAGGGCGCATATGTGCCCTCTTCAGCAAGCCTTGCTATCCTGCTGGTCACCCCAGCTTCATCCTCTGAATCGGAAATTGGTGTGCCCCGAGGCGGTCAGTGCCAGCTTACAGTGGTGGCTGCAACCCGACCATCTTCAGGCAGGTATGCCACTGGATCAGCCGGATTGGGTGACCGTCACCACGGACGCCAGCCTTTCCGTCTGTGGGGGGGCGCATTGTATGGCTCAAGTAGCCCAGGGCTGCTGGCCAGAGGCTGTGACCGGTTGGTCGATCAATTGGCTGGAGATGAGGGCCGTGCTCCTCGCCCTGTGAGAGTTTATCCATCTGGTAAGCGGCAAGGCGGTTCGCGTGTTCTCCAACAATGCAGTGACAGTCTCGTATATCAATCGACAAGGTGGTACGGGATGTCAAGGTGTGGGACCTTTATCGTATGGAAAAGCTGACGGCCAAACTATGAGGGAAGTGGAACACTTTGAGCACTTTATGGAGCCAAGTGTTACCTCTTTGATTACAGTGGCTGAACCTGACTTGGGAGTGCCTAAATTCTCTTGTTGTTTTTCGTCCTGAGACCACTTCTTATACTTCCTGTTACTTTCTGGTTGGAAGGTTTTTGTATTTTAAGCAAGCCCAACCTTGGAAGGAGTCAGGATGCAGTTTTTCCCTTTCTCTTCCTCTTTTTGGTGGCTGTATCTCTGTGGTGCTACTATATTTCAGAACTGATTTCGGTGGGAGGGAGGTAGGTTGGTAGGGCTGAGAGAAGGGGGGAGGGGGGGCAGGGGGGGAGGATAGATAGGGAGGGGAAGGGGAAGGAGTGGAGTTGCTTACTTCTAGATAATGAAAGTTCCACCTTTAGGCTCCAGGGCCATTTTTCTAGGGTGGGTACCTCCTCCTAGATGCCCAGTTTATTCATGTTCATATGCGTACGCCTTTACTGGCATTGGAATTGTTTAGCTATGATACTTTTGGATAGCTTGTTAGTATGGATTCTTAGGCCTCCGCTTATATGTCTAAGTAAACTGCATATCTACGATTATCTCTTCTACATTATGTCGGTTTAGGTTCTTTATCTATGTAACTGTGCAGTTGGACAATGCTTATATTCTGTTATTGGTACTGAGTGTGTTTGTGTACTGATATTTGTATTTGTTTCTTGTCAAGGACTTTCAATAAAAAGTTTGTACAGAATGCTCTCAAGGTGTTCCAGGACCATCTTTGCTTCCAGACAGTTCAAGTCAAGACAGACAATCAAGTAGCCATGTTCTTCTTGAACAAGCAGGATGGCTCTTGGACCCTTTGCACCGAAGCTCTGTATCTGTGGTCTTTTGCAATACAGCATCACATTCACCTACTTGTGTACCTTCCAGGCAAGCAGAATGTCTTGGTGGACAAACTCAGTTGAGTCTTGCTAACCCAAGAGTGGTCTCTCCATGCGGACAAGGCTGCTCACACTTTCCAGATCTGGAAAACCCCAGATATAGACCTGTTGAAGTCCTCAGAATGACAAGCTTCCCCATTTCTGCTGTAGGGCACCTGCACAGAACAGCCATCAGGTAGATGCCTTTCACCTTCACTGGGGTCAAGGCTTCCTATATGCCTTTCCTCTAATTCCCAAAACTCTTTTCAAACTCCGGAGAGACAGGGGCTACATGATTCTTATAGCCCCGCGTTGGCCATGCCAACCGTGGTATCCCTTCCTCCTTCGTCTGTCTCAGACTCAGCCAGTAGATTTGGGGTCTGCTCCAAATCTCCTCTTGCAGGAGGACAAGACATTCCTTATCGTTCCTCCAGTTCAGTCCTCTACCTCTGGGTTGTCAGTCTCCTCCTGCAGCTTGGAGACTGGTATGTCAGAATGATGACATCACTGGATATAGCCTGCTGCACTCCTACTTCCATCCCAGTGTGACCAGTCTCCATGCAGCAGGAGGACGTGACGAGCCTTGTAGAAGGGCTCTCTGGAGGAATTGATAAGGAGCCAGTAAGATAGTTAGGTTAGCTAAGTGGGTTAGGTTTTGGCTGTTTTAATTGGCAGTGGTTCTTAAAAAACAAAAAAAACAAAAAACAAAGTACCTCCCGGCTTTCTTGCTCCCTGCCTGTGCCTGTTCTTGATTTTTGGGGATTCTGGCTCACGAAGTCGAGTTGTCCCCCCTGCGGTGGCCCAGAGGTCTCTCCCACCGGACTCTACGGGGGAGAGCCCTTAAAGAGTAAGCATCTTCCGGGCCTCAGTGCCTGCCCTTACGCGGCTTAGCAGACTGTAGTGGATCAAAGTGGCAGAGCTTCGGGCCCAGGTCTGGCGGCACAAGACAGGTCGGTTTCAGCAGGGGAGCTGCAGGCCTGGCCGGTAAGCGATCCACCGGTGTCGGGCTGCCTTTCTCAGGGAGACACCTTCTCCGAAAGTGCGGGGGCACACGCGGTGCACTTGGCGCCTTTTTCCCTCTCGGCTTTCTCGGTGGCCATTTTCTGTGCCGCGGAGCAGCCGCGTGGTAGCAAGGAGACTCCCGATCCCGTGGCCGGGCAAGGCAAGGGTGATATTTTTCTTGATTTCATTTGTTTTAATTGTTTTAATTGTTTTTGGGGCTTCATTTGTTGGTTTCTTGTTTTGTAGTTTTTTTGACCTTTTCAGCCACCCCACAGGGAAGGGGTGGGGGGGCTCTTTTCCCGGGAGAACAGTGCGTTTAAAAAAAAAAAAAAAAAAATGAATATATATATCTTTGGGTTTGCAAGGCTGCAGTTGATTTTGTTTAAGGAAAAAAAAAAGTGAGAGATTAAGGTAAGCCCATAGGGTTCTGGCTAGTCTGATTTATGGCTGCCAGACCTCAGTGTATTGTGTGTGGCACTAAGAGGGGCACAATAGCTGATACCGGGTTGTGCCGGGGCTGTGCAACCCTCTCATCCACGGTGGAGCAGCAGATGGAATTCAAGGAGTCCCTGGAGGCACAGGGAGCTCCCGCGGGGGCTGCTTCCCCGCGGTCTCCGGCACAAGGGCCGGCGTTGGAGGAGCTGGCGGGACCCTCCGGCAGCTCAGGCGTCGGGTCTCGGTGAGTTTAGCCCTGAGTTTGTTCTGCTTATGCATCAGGCTGTTTGCCTGCGGCGACGGGGCAAGGGGGCAGGCTCCGGGTCGCTGGCATCTGAACCTCAGCAGCTGGTGGCGGTCGAGGAGATAGGCGAGGAGCCACAGGTGCCTAAGCGAGCAAGAGCTAGGGACCCTGCGTCGGCGGAGGGCGAGTGGCCTGAAGCCCAAGATCCGGAATGGGATCCAGAAGAGGGTACGCAGGACCTGGAAGAAGGTGAGATCCCTGAACCTGAGGATCAAGCTAAGATAATTAGGGTCTTCTGCAGAGAGGAGTTGGCGGCCTTGATTACGGAGACATTGCAGATGTTGAATCTTGCTACGCAGGCTGCAGTGGAGGAGGAGGTTGAAGATCCAGTCATCCAGGCAGTTCGAGACACAGGTGGTGTTTCCGGTGCACAGAGTAGTCGACAAAATGATTCAAGAAGAGTGGGATAAGCCGGAAGCAGGTCTTCGGGGCATACGGACAATGAATAGATTGTATCCTTTAGCTGATAAGGATAAAGAGAGGTTCCGGGCACCGCGGGTGGACGCGGTGGTGTCGACAGTTACGAAAAAGATCACCATTCCGGTTGAAGGAAGTGCGGCCTTGAAGGATACCCAGGACCGTAAAGTTGACGGTCTGCTAAAGCAGGCCTTTGAAGCGGATTCTATTTCGCTGCAGGCCTCCATCTGTGGAGCTTGGGTGGCCAGGGCGTGTCTGCGATGGGCCCAGCGACTGCGTCAGTCTTCGCACATGGATCTCAAAGAGCTAAAGGAGCTGGATCGGCTGGAGTCCGGAGCAGCCTACTTAGCGGATGTGCATTACGACTTGATCAGGGCGCTGGCCAATAGCACAGCGTCTGTGGTGGACGCCCGTAGATCGTTGCGGTTACGAAATTGGGTGGCGGACGGACCTTCTAAATCCCATCTTATCAAGCTTCCATTTAAGGGTGGTTTGCTGTTTGGAGAGGATTTGGATAAGTTGGTGAAGGACCTGGGGGAGTCCAAGGCGGGTCGACTTCCAGAGGATAAGCCGAAGCAAGGCAAGTCAGACTAAGGCTTTCGGGGTCAGTTTCGAGATTTCAGAAGATTTCGTCCGACGCGGTTCGGTAGTTTCCAGAGGGGCCGGTATCAGTCTTGAGCCCAGGGATTTTGCGGGTTTCGGGGGGGCGAATAGAGGGTTCTCCTCCAACCCTGCATCCACATCACGTAAATCACAATGAAGCGAGGCAGGTCCCGGCGGAAGGGCTTCCCATAGGCGGGCGGCTTCGGGACTTTCTTTCCGCTTGGACCCACATCACATCCGACCAGTGGGTGTTGGAGATAATTCAACACGGCTATGCTCTGGAGTTGTCACGACCCGTGCGGGATTCCTTCGTCATGTCACCTTGCAGGGGCCCCAAGAAAACGGCAGCGGTTCGCGGGACTTTGGAAAGACTGCTTCAGTTGGGAGCCGTGGTAGAAGTCCCCAAAACCGATTACGGCATGGGTCGGTACTCTATTTATTTCATGGTGCCAAAGAAGGGCGGAATGTTGCGGCCCATCCTAGACCTGAAAGCCGTAAACCATTGTTTAAGGGTACCGCATTTCCGGATGGAGACATTGAGGTCGGTCATAGTGGCAATGCATCGCGGAGAATTCTTGACGTCTCTGGACCTTACGGAGGCGTATTTGCACATACCCATCCGGAAAGCTCATCAGAAATTTCTGCGGTTCGCTCTTCCTTGGGCTCTTCATCAGTTCCAAGCATTGCCTTTCGGTCTGGCAACAGCGCCGCGGACCTTCACCAAAATTATGGTGGTAGTGGCGGCGGCGGCATTGCGCAAAGAAGGGATTCTAGTCCACCCTCATCTCGATGATTGGTTGATTCGAGCCAAGTCCGAGGAGGAGAGGATTCGGGTGACAGACAGGGTGGTGACGTTTTTGCAGGGTCTTGGTTGGGTAGTCAACACGACCAAGAGTCATTTGTAGCCCATCCAGGACCTCGAATACCTAGGGGTCCGGTTCGACACAAGGAGAGGGCAAGTGTTTCTGCCGCACAAATGGGCCGAGGGCTTGAGGTCCCTGGTCCGGCAGTTTATGCCGGTGCCAGTGCCATCGGCGTGGGATTATCTCCGGGTGCTGGGCATCATGGCGGCAATGTTGGAAGCGGTGCCATGGGCCAAGGTCCATATGCAGCCTCTCCAAAGAGCGCTACTCCGCCGCTGGTCGCATCAGGCCGATTCTTTGAGCAAGCAACTTCCTTGTCCGATCAAAGTCAGACGGTGTCTTCGTTGGTGGCTACTCAGGTCATCGCTGACAGCCGACATGCCGCTGGAACAGCCGGAGTGGCTTCCGTTGTTGACAGATGCCAGCCTAGTAGGATGGGGAGCCCACTGCAGGAGCCAGTTTGCTCAGGGGCTTTGGTCTCCCCTGGAGGCCTCATGGTCGATAAACTGTCTGGAACTTCGAGCTGTTTTCCAGGCCCTTCAGGCGTTCGAGGACGTGGTGTGCGGTCGGCCCGTACGGGTGCTGTCCGACAACTCGGCGACTGTAGCGTACATCAACCGCCAGGGCGGCACGGGGAGTGCCGCAATGGAGGAAGAAGCGGACGAGTTGTTCGCTTGGGTAGAGATTCGGTTGTCCGCGATCTCAGCAGCGCACATTGCAGGGAGGGACAATGTCACAGCAGACTTTCTCAGCAGAGTTCAAGTGGATGCAGGGGAGTGGGAGTTGCATCCCGACGGTTTCAAACAGATAATAGGTCGTTGGAGAACTCCGGTAATGGACCTCATGGCGACCATCCAGTCGGCGAAGGTCAGCTGGTTCTTCAGCAGAAGGCGAGAAAGGATGTCAGAGGGCATAGACGCACTGTTACGACAGTGGCCGTCTGGTCTTCTATATGTCTTTCCACCATGGGCATTGATAGGCCGGGTGGTTGAAAAGATCGGAGCGCACGCGGGAAAAGTCTTTTTGGTGGTGCCCGACTGGCCGAGACGTCCTTGGTACGCGGACCTAGTGCGTCTCTTGGACAATGAGCCCTGGCGGCTACCGGTGAGGGTGGATCTGTTGCTACAAGGGCCGCTGTTCATGCCTCAGGTGGATCGGTTCTCGCTTATGGTATGGCTATTGAGAGGGCTAAGCTGAGAAAGGCTATTCGTCGGCGGTCGTGGCAACTTTGCTTAGAGCATGAAAGCACTCGACATCTTTGGCGTATGTGCGGGTCTGGTGTATTTTTGAGGATTGGTGTTCGCGACGTCAGGTTCGGGCGGCTACTGTTTCCATTCCGTTGGTCTTGGAGTTTCTGCAGGGCGGCTTTGATAAAGGTCTTGCAGCCAGTTCCTTGCGTGTCCAGTTGGCAGCCCTTTCCTGTTATCGAGGCAGGGTCAATGGAGTGCCTTTAGGGACTCACCCTGATGTGGGTCGCTTCCTGAAGGCGGTCGCTAGATTACGGCCGGCGCGTAGAGTGTGCATTCCGCTGTGGGATCTCAATCTCGTCCTCGCGGCGTTAGCCAAGTCTCCCTTTGAGCCATTGCGTCATGCGTCAGTGAAGGATTTGACGTTAAAGACTGTATTTCTGGTGGCGATTTGTTCGGCTGGGAGAGTTTCGGAGTTGCAAGCGTTGTCGTGCCGAGAACCATTCTTATCTTTTTCCAGGGAGAAGGTGGTTTTACGTCCGGTTCCATCCTTTTTGCCTAAAGGGGTATCTCTCTTTCATTTGAATCAGACGGTGTGCTTGCCCGTTCTTGGGTCTCTGGAGGGAGGCGAATCAGATCGCAGCCTTCGTCATCTCAACGTGAAGAGAGCATTGTGTCAGTATTTGAAGGTAACGGAGTCCTTCTGCAGGTCTGATCGGTTGTTTGTATTGTTCGGAGGAGTGCACAAAGGTGAGGCAGCGGTTAAGGCTTCCATCGCCCGGTGGGTTAGAGAGGCGATTGCTTCTGCTTATTTGCTTCAAGGTTGGGTTGTGCCCGTGGGGTTGTGGGCGCATTCCACCAGAGCGCAGGCGTGTTCCTGGGCGGAGCACAGTTTGGTTCCACCAGGGGACATTTGTAGGGCGGCGACTTGGTCATCTCTACATACCTTCAGCAGGCATTACAGGCTGGACGTAGCAGCGGCTTCTGATGCTCGTTTTGGGTCGGCGGTATTATCTGCCGGCTGGAAAGGTCCCTCCCAATGATTACTGCTCTGGTACATCCCAGAGGTAGAGGACTGAACTGGAGGAACGATAAGGAAATGATAATTACACCTACCTGGTAATTGTAGTTCCTTGAGTGACGACAGTTCAGTCCTCCTTCCCACCCAGATGATTCGAGGGGGATCCAGGTTTGGTAGTGAGCAGAGGAGCGTTATTGGTAAGTCTGGATTAGTTCAATTTGTTGTGGTGTTCACTTTCTCTGTGGCAGGGGAAGGGTGTAAGAAAGCCTTGCCGGAGGGGGTGGAAGGTTCTGCGATTAGTTTAAGTTATATTACAGTATTTATGATTAGCTACTTATTTGTTGCTCCTTTTGAGTCTGCTTTGTTAATAGTTCACACTGGGATGGAAGTAGGAGTGCAGCAGGCTATATCCAGTGATGTCGTCATTCTGACATACCAGTCTCCAAGCTGCAGGAGGAGATTGACAACCCAGAGGTAGAGGACTGAACTGTCGTCACTCAAGGAACTACAATTACCAGGTAAGTGTAATTTATCATTTACTGCATCCCAATCCGCAGTCCCTACATCGTACAGCATGGCTGCTAAAGGCATAGCCTTCCAGGACATCAACCTCTCTCAACAGGTAAAAGATAATCTCTTAGCTTCTAGGAAGCCTTCCACTAGATGCTCCTATGCCTTTAAGTGGCGTAGATTCTCTCTCTAGTGTTCTGAAAGGGATCTTAACCCCTTCTCAGCTCTGGTGGATGCATTACTTGAATGTCTTCTCCACCTGTCTTCTTCTGGACTCAAAACCAATTTGGTAAGGGTGCACCTAAGTGCAATTGCGGCCTCTCACATACCCCTGGATGGTCAGCCCATTTCTTCTCAGCTGCTTGTAGCACGCTTCATGAGGAATCTTCTATTGACTAAACCTCCCATTAGGCCACCTCCAGTGACATGGGATCTTAATGTTTTATGACAGCTTCTCAAGCCGCCCTTTGAACCTCTAGCCACTACTTTTCTGAAGTTTCTCACCTGGAAGGTCACTTTTCCTTATTGCCCTCACTTCAGCAAGATGCATTAGTGAGCTTCAGGCTTTAATGGCTGACCCTCCTTATACACGATTCCACCATGATAAGGTAGTCCTTAGGACTCATCCCCACTTTATGCCAAAGGTGGTCTCGCTCTTCCATTTAAACTAATCTGTTTACCTCCCTGTGTTTTTCCCTAGACCTCATTCTTCTAGGGCAGAAGCAACCGTTCACACTCTAGATTGCAAACATGCTTTGGCTTTTTATCTCCAGAGAACTTGAGAGCACAGAAAAGCTTCCCAACTTTTCATCGCCTTTGACTCAAGTCACCTGGGATTGCCAGTATCCAAGCAAACTCTATCCAGATGGATAGCTCATTGCATTGCAATTCTGGAGACCGCACCTTCAAAAGGATGTGAACAGGATGGAGTCGGTGCAGAGGGTGGCTACTAAAATGATTAGTGGGCTTCATTATAAAGCATATGAGGACAGACTGAAGGATCTTAATATGTACACCTTAGAGGAAAGGCAGGATAGAGGTGATATGATTGAGATGTTTAAATACCTCCGTATCAATAGGTCGACTCGTAAACGCTGTACTGAATACTTCAAAAATAAGGCATTTAGTAAAACACAACTGGGAAATACATCCAAAAACAATTGCTTGTTTGAGCAAAAAAATGGTTAAATAAGCTATATCTAACCACTACCGGGAGGTCTCAGAATTTCACAGCTTCTCACCCAAAGACTCAAGGTCAAACTCAAGGGAACAGAAGCTGAATAACATCAACGACCCCCATTGGTAGCTAGCGGTGATATAGTTAAATAACCTGGCCTATATGTAGCAAAACAGCTCTCTCTTCACTAATAATAGCACTAAGCCAGGTATAAAGTTTTCTTCTTCGCACCGCTAGAGCACACTCAAACAAACTTTTTAAGCAGATCCAAGCTCCACAATCAAGCTGGCATAGTTTTGTGGTGTTTGACGTGGGCAGCATTTTTTGTAAGTAACTGCTGATATTAGTTTTACCCACGGGTTTTTAATGAGTGATTTTAGAACGTTGTTTTTTTGGGTTATACACGTTGTTCGTTGTGTTTGCAGGTGATCCAGTAAATCCCCTGAAGAACCCTCTGCGGAGAAACGCTCCGAAGGCGCTGGGGGGAGGCGTCGGGATGATTGTGGAGCTTGGATCTGCTTAAAAAGTTTGTTTGAGTGTGCTCTAGCGGTGCGAAGAAGAAAACTTTATACCTGGCTTAGTGCTGCTATTAGTGAAGAGAGAGCTGTTTTGCTACATATAGGCCAGGTTATTTAACTATATCACCGCTAGCTACCAATGGGGGTCGTTGATGTTATTCAGCTTCTGTTCCCTTGAGTTTGACCTTGAGTCTTTGGGTGAGAAGCTGTGAAATTCTGAGACCTCCCGGTAGTTGTTAGATATAGCTTATTTAACCATTTTTTTGCTCAAACAAGCAATTGTTTTTGGATGTATTTCCCAGTTGTGTTTTACTAAACGCCTTATTTTTGAAGTATTAAATACCTCCGTGGCATAAATGTTCAGGGAGAGAGCCTCTTTCAATTGAAAGCAAGTTCTGCTACGAGGGGACATTGGATGAGGGTGAAGGGAGATAGATTCTGGAGTGATATGCGGAAATATTTCTTTACGGAAAGAGTATTGGATCCATGGAATAGTCTCCCAGTGGAGGTGGTAGAGATGAGGACAGTAACTGAATTCAAAAAAGCATGGGACAAACACAGAGGATCTCTAAAGGTAAAAAGGGGACTGTTGTAGTTGTTGATATGGAAGGACAGACTAGATAGGCCATGTGGTCTTTTTCTGTCATCATATTTCTATCTCCTTTGCTTACGAAAGTGCAGGTCTCTCTCTCAAGGGTCATGTCACTGCACATAATGTTCAGGCTATGGCTACCTCTATGGTAAATCTACGCGCTGTAGCAATTGAGATATGCAAAGCAGCAACCTGGTCTTCTGTCCACACCTTTGCCGCTCACTGTTGCCTGGACACGGACTCCTGCCAGGATGCCTTGTTTGGCCAAGTTGTTCTCCAGCATTTCTTTCAGACTTAGATCAACTCCTACCCTCTGTTCCGGGTTTCAATACCAAACATCCTTGGAGGATATATGACCTACTTACTTATGCCTGTGATCCACAACTCACTTTAAGGTCATCTCTCTGGCATCTTCGAGCTAGGGAGTCCCATATGTGAAGACTACATTCCTGCTTGTTCCTGGAGATAGTGTAGTTTCTCATCTGTAACAGGTGATCTCCGGGAACAGCAGGAATTTAGTTTTCACAACCTACTCTCCTCCCCTAGGAGTTGTACTTTTCCTCTTCTGTCCTTCTTTCCTTTTATCTTAGCTACAAAGTTAACTGAGTAGGGAGAGCTGGAAAGGCGGGAGGGCAGCTACACAGGTGTGGTGGGATGCTCCGAAGAGCTTTCCTATTGGACGCGGGGCAGCGTTCCCACGTGGGCTTTGTCAGTGCTGACGATACCCATATGTGAAGACTAAAATCTCCAGGAACAAGCAGGAATGAGTCTTCACATGTGGGAGACGTCGCCGACGGAGCCCGCACGGGAATGCTCCCCAGCATCCAATCAGAAAGCCTTTGGGAGCATCCCCCGCGCCTGCGCAGTGGCTTCCCGCCCTTCCTACTGCCTCTCCCCAGTTTTTCATTTTCCGCGGAGCAGGCAGGACGTCCCTCCTGCCACCGCAGAAATTTCTTTTCTTTTTTGTTTCCTGTGGTCGCGGCCTTTTTTCCCCGCCGACAACGGCACCTTCCGTGCCCCTTTTTTTCTTTTCCTTTCTTATTCTTCGTCACCTAGAGGGAACCCTTTCTTTCCCTCGGATCGTTGAGGCCTACCGGGCTTACAGCATGGAGCCGCCTACTCCCCAGAAGTGCCCTCACTGCGGAGACTTAGTTTTCCACTTAGACTCCAACGCCTGGTGCCTCTCCTGTTTGGGTCCTGACCCTTTCCTCCCGGGTCCTCCAGGCTACAGTATCGGGAGAAGACCTTCCCTTTTCCAGGTATCCCTCGATGATGTCTTCCCGCCCAAGGCGCGGTCATCGGGTTTTTCTTCTCTACAGGATCAGGTAACCACACAACAGTCTGTTAAGACTAGCCAAGTCTTGAGGGGCAAGTCTCATGCGCGGCATGGCGACGGCTCTGGCCAACCCCTCAAGCCCCCCTTGGCCAATATACCCCGGCGGGAGTCTTCGGGCTCCAAAGCATCCACGGGGTTTCGGGTTGTTCCTGGGGTTCGCTCCTCACAGAACATTCTCGAGCCATGCTCGAGGGTGGTATCCGCTTCGAGCGGTGCCGATTCCCTGGCATCGGCGTCGAGTGTCCCACTCTTCGCCAGGGATCGTCAGCTGGTGTCCTCGGCACCTCCGGGGCCGATCGACTCTACCCAGTCTGGCTTCCCTGCATCCCAGCCATGCGCAGAGCTGGTATCCGCTTCGGGCGGTACCGACCCCCCGGCATCGGCATCGGTATTGGTGTCGAGCGTCCCGCTCCTAACCGGGGATCGTCAGCTGCTGTCCTCGGCACCTCCGGGGCCGATCGACTCGACCCAGTCTGGCGTTCCGTCCTCCCTGCCATGCGCGGAGGGGGTACCCCCTTCGGGCGGTACCGATTCCTCAGCATCGAGTGTCCCACGCCCCGCCGGGGATCGTCATCTGGTGTCCTCGGCACCTCTGGGGCCGATCGCCTCAACCCAGTCTGGCGTTCCTACGTCCCTGCCACGCGTGGGGGTGGTATCCGCTTCGGGCGGTACCGACCCCTCGGCGTCGGTGTCGGGCGTTCCGCTCCTCACCGGGGATCGTCGGCTGCGGTCCTCGGCGCCTCCGGGGCCGATCGACTCGAACCAGTATGGCGTTCCGACGTCCCGGCCATGCGCAAGGGTGGTATCCGCTTCGGGCGGTACCGACCCGTCGGTGTTGAGCGTTCCGCTCCTCACCGGGGATCGTCAGCGGCTGTCCTCGGCACCTCCGGGGCCGATCGACTCGACCCAGTCTGGCGGTCCCACATTCATGCCATGCGCTGAGGTGGTACCCGCTTCGGGCGGCACGTCGGCGTCGAGGATTCCACTCTTCGCCGGGGATTGGCATCTGGTGCCCTCGCTTCCTTCGGGGTTGATCGCTTCGACCCGCGCTGGTTTGCCGGTATCCCCGCCCTGCGCGGGGGTGGTACCGGATTTGGGCAGCACCGCTACCCCGGAGCCGGCAGGGGCGTCGAGCGCTCCACTCGTCTCCAGGGACCGCCGTCGGCCTTCCCCGGTGTTCTCGGGGTATGTTGATCAATCCCAGACGGGCGATCCCCCGGCATCAACGCGGACGTCGAGGGCCCCGCCCATTGCTCGAAGGGGGACCCCGGTGTCTTCGATTGCTTCGATCCAGCCTGGGTTCCCGTCGTCCCGGCCTACCAGGGGGCTAGTTCCAGCGTCAAGAGACGCCGGTGCCCCGGCGTCGGCGCCGGAGTTTTGCGCTTCCCTCCCCGCGGGGGCTCGTCGTCGGGTTGCCTGGGTACCCTCGGGGACGGGTCGTCTGCCCCGGAAGGATTTCCCTCCGGGCAAGACGGGTTCGGGAAGGGGCCCGGCGTCTGGCAGTGCCTGCCGCCCGACATCGGCGCCGGTGTCGGATGACCCCCTCTTCACCGAGCTTCGTTCTCGGGGGCCCTCGATGCCCGCGACGCCGATCGACGCGGTTCCGATTCGCTCCCCGGGGTCAGCATCCCCGGCACGGCCGCAGCCGCCGGAGCCCCCTAGGAGGGAGTGTATCTCCTCGCTCGGTTCGATGCCCAGCCTAGAATCGGTATCCAGCCTCGAAGGCTTGGCTACGACACGCTTTGGGACCGGCCCCTGTCCCTTCCCGTAACGCAGAGCAGAGACTACTAACCACTGCCCTCCGGCTGCCGCAGAACCGCTTCAATCGCCGGGGGCAGTGCCGCCCCCTGGGTCGTGGCCGAGGCCGATTCCTGCGGTCCCATCGGTGCCATCGACCCCTTATTTGCCTAGCTTGGAATCAATTCCAGGTACCGACGATGCCATGCTGACTGCCCCTATCCGGAACTGTTGGTACCCTCCTCGGCCCAGCGGACATCAGTCCGATAGGCCTTTTGGTGCCCTGGCGACCCCTCCCGCCATCGCCTCTCACGGCATAGCCCCTCTGGGAGAGCCGTCTTTTCAGGATTTTCTTCTCAACATGGCGGACCTGCTTGCTATTCCCATCCAGGGTCCTTCCCTAAGTCCAGGTCCTGCGGAACAGGAGGCTGTAATGCTTCCTCTACATCCTTCCCTGCAGGATCTTCTACTGGGGGCATGGCGGTCGCCTTTGAGGGTTCCTGCACCGTCGACAGCGATGCATGCTCTGTATCGGGTGCCCCCTCCCCGGGGTTTCAGCAGCACCAGCTTCCACATCATTCCATCGTGGTGGAATCGGCGCTGAGGAAGGTGGGAAGCAAGAAGAAGCATTCTTTTCGCCCTCCAGGTCGCGCCTCAAACGCTGGATACCCTGGGGCGTCAAACCTTCCAAACGTCCATGTTGGCTTCCAGAATTCTTTCATATATTTTTTATATGAGCCTGACACTCCGGGAGGTCACCGAGAGATTATCTCGGCTGTCTCCCTTTTTGTCTGCAACCAAGGCCTCTGAATATTCCTTGCTTCTTTATCACTGCAGGAATATCTCTGGGTTCCTTTCTCGTGCTTCTCTAGACTCCTTCCTGGCGGTCAGCAGATCCTCTGCTATTGCCATTAGAGCACGTCGTACAGCATGGTTACAGGCGTCAGATTTGTGCAGACGGGCACAACATAACTTGGGTAATTCTCCCTGTGCTGGAGACCACCTCTTCAATAGTGAAGCCTTACGTCACGTTGCTCAGTGCTTCGCTAACCCTCCCAGCGTTAGAAGCCATCCTAGGTCCCGTCTTCCCCCCGGGGGTGGGAAATGCCTCTACACCTTCCTTCCGTAGGAAGAGGAAAGGTCATCCCTCCGCCCACCCGCCAGGGGCGCCCAAGCAAGGGACCTCTCACTCTGGTTTGAAGTTCCCGGGCCTGCGCCAGGATACTCATACCAAGCAGTTTTAGGCTCCTGTAGGCGGCTGTCTGCAATTAACCTCTCACCAGAAGCTAAAAATTGAGCTGTACTCTGGGGCAAATGGTTCGAATGTTTATCCAGGGGTTCAGGTATTCTCCTTCCGTTGGAAGAGGGAGATCACCTCTATTCCATGTTAGCTCTGGCCCATGGACTTCCTACCCCTCAACTGACTTACCCTTAGGTACGTTCCCCGAACCCTTCTCTGCCAGGGTTCCCCTGCTGATTGATACCGTACCGGTTTGTCTGCTGTCCCTCGCAGCATGTTCGGAACAATTCCTCAACAAGGCCGGATCAGCCCTGTTCCCCTTGTCTGGTTTCTCTGTTCAGGCAGGAGAATCCACCCGGCTATAGTCCCCCAATGCTTACCCAGGACTATACCCTCTGTCCTTCACACTACCGTGCTGTTAGTTCGCCGATCTGCCCCTGCTCCTCTGGTATAGATCCCTCCTCCCAGATGGATCTTGACGCCCCCCCCCCCCCCAGGGGGACGTTTCTGTGGATCAATGGCAGGTCCGCCTTATCAGTGTTATGCTCAGGGAGGTAGGTTCCTCGGCATACCTGCATTAGTGCCTGGGTGGGCGTTCTCCATGCCCAACTACCTAGATATTACCTGTTCGGTTGGCGCATATTGGGAGGTGTCCACAGTGCCTGTGCTCTACCGCCTTTCCCCCCCCCTCCGAGGTCTGGCCAGTCCGCCTGCCTATTTTCCTTGGATCTGCCCTCGGACTGGTTGTACTCTGCGTACTGCTGTGAGGTCAACAGCTTCTACTTTTAGTTATGCCCTCCTCCCGGAGGTTCAGACCCTTGTCTCCCTATCCCTTAGCTAGGGAAGACTGTGTACTCCTTCTGCTCCGGGGTACACCCCTAATCTTCTCCGGACTAGGCTATCCAGATCGGCCAGTCTTCTACTGTTAGTCCTCTGAGTTATGGACTCTGCTCCTAAGGGAGTGCTCAGCTTTTTGCATAAAGCTTCCTTGAAGACCTGCCGTCCTTCTGACCCAGTTGACAACTGGATCTCCTGTCCTTCCGGATTTGGAACTTCCTCCTCGCTGCTGTGAAGTTCCCTTGAAGACCTCGCTACTGCGTCTACAGTACCTGCATCACAGCTCCACTTCCTACAACCCAGTAGGTAAGCTCTACATGGTACTAGGTCCTTAATTCATTAAATGCTTAATGATACTTCTCATGCATTCTAAAGGCTACTCTCCCTGTAGCCTTTGGGTTTTGCTGTTCCTCTCTCTCAACTCCTACCCTCCATCCCTCAGGGGATGCCGGGGATCCAGGTTGGGTAAATGCCATCCTGGCCTGGGCTGCACTGATGGGATCTACCCGGGCATCCTCAGCTAGGGAGTCCCCACATGTGAAGACTCATTCCTGCTTGTTCCTGGAGATAGCACAGTTACTTACCTGTAACAGGTGATCTCCGGAACAGCAGGAATTAGTCTTCACAACCCGCCCACCTCCCCTAGGAGTTGTGTCTCTATCTCTCTATTCCTTCCTCTCCTCTCCTTCCGGCTCAGCTATAAAACTCAACTGGGGAGAGGCAGTAGGAAGGGCGGGAAGCCACCGCACAGGCGCTGGGGATGCTCTCAAAGGCTTTCTGATTGGATGCTGGGGAGCATTCCCATGCGGGCTCCGTCGGCGACGTCTCCCACATGTGAAGACTAATTCCTGCTGTTCCGGAGATCACCTGTTACAGGTAAGTAACTGTGCTTTCCTGCTGTTCCCGGAGGTCACCTGTTACAGTTGAGTAACTACACTTTACTTACCAACTAATGTCCTTTCCTTGAGTCCTGCTAGACGAGTCTAGGGCCCGCTTCTGAAACTGTATCTGCTCTGTTCTTGGGTCCGCTATGATTTTTATACTTGGCCTTGCAGCTTTAATGTCTACTGATAGCCTTCTGTGGTTGCTTTCCTATACATTTTTATTTATTTACATTTCTTATATACCGCTCTATTAAAAATCAGTGCGGTTCACAGTGAACAGAACAATGCTACAATGCGACAACGACACAATGCGCTTACAGAGAACAGGGTAATAGCTTAGGGGAGAACTTGGGAAAAACTATATACAGTGCATTTTACAGAGTTAAAGGGTATTCATAGTTGGAACAGGTTTGATGGCATTGAAAAATCTGTACCAGGGGGTGGGCTGATTAACCATTCTCCCATTGAGTTAGATTGTTGGAACAATTAGGAAGGGGGGTCAGGGGGCACTTTCTATATTTTCCAGGGCTAGATTCAGGATAGTGGATTTGAAACAGATGATATTTTAGCGCTTTTCTGAATAAGGTAAGATTCATGATGGCTCGGATTCCAGAGGGAAGGGCATTTCAGGCTATGGGTGCATAAATCGAAAAAGCCATATTGGTGGTTGCCTTCGTGCATTTTACATTTATCTTAGGGACTTCTAAAGTGTTCAGCATAGCAGATCTTCTGGCTCTGTTGTCAGGGATGTTATTGATCAGTCTACCGATGGGTGTGGGAGGCTGGTTTCTCAAGGCTTTGAAGGTGAGGATAAGTGCCTTGTAATGGATTCGGGCCTGTAGTGGTAGCCAGTGGAGTTGTGTTCTGATCTTGGTACACCTGCAAGTACTCTAGCAGCCGAGTTCATTGCAAGCCAGAGCAGATTTAGAGTTGCCTGTGGGAGCCCATGGAGAATGATGTTGGCGAAGTCCAGGTGTGGGATAACTAGGGCCTGGAAAATGGTCCGATAATCAGTGAAGTCGAGTAGTGGCCGAAGATGGCGTAAAGTTCGTATCTTATGATATACTGCTCTTGTAACATTTTTTCACATGTGTTACCATAGTTCTTTATGATTGATTACTTATTGTGGCCCACTATTGAGGTTGTGTAAGTCTTGCCTGTTTGTGCTGTTTTTCTCCCATATGCTTTGGGATGAATACTGAAGAGATCTCTGGTGGCTGAGGGGAATAGACGCATAGGAGCGATGCCATTGAATCCTGGGCTTTTCGTTGGTTCTTTGTCTCCACCAGTCTGCTAGAAGAGGAACATAACCCACTTGTCTGGATTGGTCTAGCAGGACTCAAGGAAAGGACATTAACTGGTAAGTAAAATGTATGTACACAGGACTTATGGTTTCTAGATATCTCTAACATTTGCTACTAATTTGTAATGAGCAATTTTAACCGTTTTTTATGTTTGTTTAATTAAAACTTATTATATTGCCCATAAATGCTTCTGAGCGGTTTACAATCATAAAATGCAAAGGCTGCAGGGAAACAGGAAAGGAATGCCATTAAAATTGAGAAAGGATAGGATGGAGAAAAGAAAAAAGCATAGAGAACAAATAGTCTGTGTGTCAACGATGAGGGGGGAGGGGGGGGGAAGTCAAATGCGAGACAGAAAAGGTGGGTTTTTAATTTTATCTTGAAAGTCTTGAAGGACACTTCTAAACGGAGGGAGGGGGGGCAAGCGAGTTCCAGAGCCTTGGGCTGAGAAAGAAAAAAGCTGATGAACAGGTGGATTCCAAATGAGCTTGTGATGGGGAGGGAAGGGACATACGATTGATATGAATGGAGCGGAGTGAGCGGCGAGGGGTGTGAAGATGGACTTGGTCTGCAAGGTAAAGGGGAGTACCTGTGTTGACGTAGGAGAAGGGCGGTAACATGGTCGAGGCGAGAAGCGTAAGTTAAAATGCGATTGGCGGTGTGTTGAACATGTTGAAGATGGGTGAGTTGAGATTGTGGAAGACCTGCCAAAGAGACATTGCAATAGTCAAGACGGGATATTACAAGAGAGAGAAGTAAAGTGCTCAGGGCGGAAGAAGAAAGGAAAGGACGGACTACTCGTAATTGTTTTAGGGAGAAGAAGGAATGCTGGACAACCGAAAAAATGTGCTCCTTAAAAGAGAGAGAAGAGTCGAGAATAACGCCTAGGTACCGAAGAGAGGAGACAAGGGGAATAGGCAGGGAGGAGAGTGAGGGGGCACAGGTGGGGGGACTTCCAAGAGTGAACCAAATAGCGAAAGTGTTGGAAAGATTGACATGTAGGAAATTGGATGAGAACCAGGAGGCAACGGCAGAGAGACATGTATTGAGGGGAGAGATATCAGGGGTGAGAGAATCGGTGTGGTGGAGTATGTCATCCGCATAGTAATATGCAGAGATGCCAAACTGTTGGACCAAAAGGGCAAGAGGGGCGAGGACAGATCCTTGAGGTACACCACAGGAGAGAGGAGTGGGGAAGAAGAAAAAGACCCAGAAACAACCGAGAAGGACCGACGAGAGAAAAGAACGAAACCATTGGAGTACCGTGCCAGAAAGACCAGCTTCCTGGAGACGTGCTAGAAGAATGCGATGATCTACCAGGTCGAAGGCTGCTGAGAGGTCAAGAGAAACAGTGAGAGTGAAAAGGCCATGATGGGGAGCAGAGTGGAGTTCACTAAGAAGGGAAAGGAGAATAGATTCTGTGCTGTGACCAGGGCGGAAACCAGATTGCTGTGGATGAAGGGTGAGAGATGCTTCGAGGTGGGAAGAGAGTTGGGAAAAGACCAGTTTTTCTAGAAACTTTGAGAGAAACGGAAGGTTAGAGAGAGGACGCCAATTGGAAAGGGAAGAAGAGTCAGCGGTGTGGGATTTCAGGATAGGACGAACAGAGGCGTGCTTCCAGGGTGTGGGAAAGATACCTGATGACAGACTAGAATTAGAGGGAAAGAATGAAAGGAGAGAGGGCTAGAGAAGGTTCCAAGAGCCAGTGAGAAGGAATGGGATCGGCAGAGCAGGTTGTTTTCCGAATGGAGGAGAAGGCTTTAGACAAGACAGCTGGAGAGAGAGGCTCGAAGGAAGACCACAGGTGAGAAAGTGAGGGAACAGGTGAGGAAAGGGGGAAGAGAGGGAAGGGGGGGAAGAGGTGTTTCAGCAGGGGGGGCGAGGGGGGAGGACAAGAAGGAAAGGAATGATGAAGGGTAAGAACCTTGGAGGCAAAAAAGGAAGCCAAAGAAGAAGGATCAGGAAGGGGGGAAGGGAGGGGGAAGAAGCAGAGTGAGATGCAATGAGAGTGCGAAGAATAGAATACAGTTGGTGAGAAGAGTTTGAGGAAGAGATGAGCTTAGAGTAGTAGTTGCGCTTTGCTAAGTGAAGGAGGATACGATAGTGATGGTGGCATAATTGAACGTTTTTCAGGTTGGAGGAAGAAGGGTGCTTCCGCCAGAGACGCTCTGTGCGGTGGAGATGCTTGCGGTGTAGAAGACCGGGGTGGAACCAAGGATGCCGGGGGTGATGGAGGGGAGAAAGGTGTGGTTGGAGGGGGGCGACGTTATTGAGGGCGGCGGAAAGAGAGGAATTCCACAGATGAGCTTGGGCATCGACAGAGAGCGAGTTGAAATCAGCAGGTAATAGAGAGTCAGAGAAGGGAAACTGGAGAAGAGTGTTAGCATTTAGGTTGCGCATAAATGTTGAAGAGTTGGAACTAGTACTGGGATTATTGTTATGTGGGTCTGACACAGAAACGGGAGAAAGGGGCAGCAAGGGGGGGGGGGGGGAAGAGAAGACAAAGATGATCAGACCGGGGAGGGAAAATGAGGAAAGGGAAGAAAAGGGGAAGAAGTTGAGGTGATAAGGAGATCAAGAGTGACCGGCAGCATGAGTGGGGAAGGAAACAAATTGGCGAAGGGACAGATCAGATAGAAAAGAAAGATTTCTTGTGGTAGAAGGAGAGTCTACATGAACCTTGAAATCTCCTAGGTTCAAAAGATGGGGATAGAGAAGTGAAACCTTGGAAATAGTGGCCAGGAGAGAGTCCCACAGAGGTGTGGATAGAGAGGGGGATAGAGGGAGAAGAAAATGGCAGGGAAGAGAGGAAGAGCTTAAACAGAGAATCAGGGATTCTGGGTAGAGCAAGGATGAAGAGGATTTTTCCCCAGAATGTAGAGAGAATGTGGTGGAAAACATAGGGAAAGATATTGGCAATTGCACTTAATGCCTTTTTTTATAAGTAGGAACACAACTGAAAGTCCCCTTGTTTTAATGAGGATTGCCACAAACTCTTGTAGAAACTTTGTTGCAGTTTCTGTGCAGGCTATAATGCTTTTTATTGGAACTATGTATAAGAGGTTCTGAAACGCCATTGGTCTCTTCTACAAATGTGCTTGCAGAACTATTGGAAGGAAGCATACATTCCTTGGGAGGGTTTTCTGAAGCAAAAATATACGTTATTGAAGGTTTAGTATGTAACTGTCTAACAGGTACCATTAGTGTAGCTGGGTCTAAAAGAGATTTGGACAATTCTTGGAGGAAAGGTCCCATAAACCATTATTACAGTGGACTGGGAAAATATCCTGCTTAACCCCTGAAATAAACAGCATGGAATTTATCTACTTTTTGGCAACCCGACAGGTACTTGTGACCTGGATTGGCCACTGTTTGCCACTTGATGGGCCCAGTATGGTATTTCTTATGTTTTTATGGGAATTAGACATACAAAGGTCAGTTTCAAAGGGATCTAGCCATTTAGGGTCTTAAGATTTAGCAGACTAAAGCAAAGCCTTCGAAAATTGACGGAGATAATTGAATACATTGTAGCCACTTAAACTTAATTAAATGGCTTTGTTTTTAACCAGTCAAATTGTGGCTGGGTCTGAAGATGAGGTTAGGGTAGGTGGAGTATATTTGGGCAGATTTTTCACTGCTAGACACTTTGGCAGGCCAAATCTGACTGATCAAAACTTTCTTCCCCTCTGCTTATTTTAAGTCAGGCAGGAGACTCGTTGCCCGCTGCAGGTTCCCCACTCCTTGCTTACAAATAAGTTGTACAGAAGGCTAGTGTTTTGCCTTGCCAGCAAGCCAAACTGGGAGGTGGTTGTACCCTTACTTCCAGATATAAAGTGGCACTATCAGGATAGTGCCACTGAATCTCTCTATCTCCTTATCTGAATATCCCTTATGGGCTATCAAGGGCTTTGAAAATCAGCACCTCGTTGTCCTGAGCACCCTAATGTCTCGTAAACAGGGTATAGATGTTAAATATTTATTGCATCGCCTCACTCAAACTTTTTGTCTGTCTGCTGGTATGTTTTCTACTTGGACATCTTTTTCTACTGTTCTTTGTAAAAATTACTACAATTACTGTTCTTTTCCTTTGCTAGGTGAGAGGATATAAAATTTTTCTGCGACTGTTTCCACATGAAGTAACTGATGTACAGCCTGTCTTAGACCTGCTTGCTCTTCAGAATCCTAAAGACTTTGAGGTGAGAGCATAGAAACAGACTATAATTAAAAAGCAAGAATTAATCTGTTCTATTTTGAAAAATTTCTTCGTCTCATTTATCAACTTTCTAAAGTATATGAGGATTTCAGAGACTTGTGAAAACACTAGGAAATGAATACCTTCTTAAAGTAGTCTCAAAAGATCCCCGACTACATGAAAATGAATGAGATGCAGTTAATTTGTATGATGGTTATTAAGTGCCGTCGACTCAGTGTTGACTCATGGCAACCCTCTGGATAGTTGTCCTAAACTGTGTTCAGTCTTCAGTCAGGCAGCTATGGGTGCCAGTCTATCGATCCATCTCATTGCTAGCCTTCCTCTTTTGCTTTGACCTTCTATTTTACGAAGCATGATGTCTTTCTCTAACTATCTCTTTTGTTGCATGATATGTCCAAAGTATGAAAGTCTAAGTCTTATCTGAACTTCTAAAGAAAACTCAGGTTTAGATATCTTCTAGTACTGACTGGTTTGTTCTTTGGGCAGTCCATGGTATACATAGTATTCGTTGCCAGCACCATAATTCAAAGGCTTCGACTTTCTTCCTGCCTTTTTCACTGTCCATATGACATTACTGAAAATACCATGGCTTGAATAAGTTGAATTTTTGTATGGAGAGAGACATCTCTGCTCTTGGGAATTTTATCTAGGTCCTTCATAGCCATTCTGTTAAGAGCAATGTGTCGTCTGATTTCTTGTTGCTTCTTTATTGATAGTTGTTCCAAGGTTAAAGTTGTCCGCTATTTCAATTTCTTCTCCATCAACAATGAACTTAATTAATTTTGCCAGTGCCGAGGATCTTTGTTTTCTTTACATTAAGGTGCAGGCCCATTTTAAGACTATGCTCCTTGATCTTGAAAAGCAAATGTTTCAGATCATCTTCGCTTTCAGCCAGTAATATGGTATCATCAGCATAGCGAAGATTGTTGATGCGTCTCCCACCAATCTTCACACCTCTGTCTTCATACAGTCCTGCCTCTCTGACGATTTGTTCTGCATATAAATTAGAGATAGGGGGGAAAGTATGCAGCCTTTGCAAATTTTAAACCATTCTGTTTCTCCTTGTTGCTTCTTGATCAATGTAAAGGTTGTGCAAGAGAACCTTCTCCAAGAACGTCCCCTGTAAAATAGTTATCTCCAAGTTATAATGCCCTGTTCAATGTAATTTCAGTTTGTTCAATGTAAACCACCTTGATATCATGAAAGGCGGTATATAAAAAATGTTAAATAAATAAGCAGGGAGTCAGTCCTCACTTATGGGTGACATCGGCACTGACGGAGCCTGCGCAGAGCAATTTCCCAGCTTTCAAAGAAAGTTTTTGGGATTGCTGCCACACATGCGTGGTCCTCTTCCCGCCCAAGGGCGCCATCTTGCTCAGTCTCCCTTTTTCTGCGGAGCCCTTCAGACGCACGTCCTCGTCTCTCGGAAAAAGTTCCATTTTTTTCGCCTTAACGGGCTATTTTCCGGTTGCACCGGTCCTCTACCGTCCTCCACCTGCTCTATTTTTTGGAGATATCGGGGATACTCCTTTTCATTTTTCGTTTCGGGTTTCGTGTCCTTTTTTTCTTCCTAACTGCTGGCCGCGTGGGTCTTCGACCTCGCAGGAGCCATTTTTGCCCCCATGGCCACCGGATTAAAAAAATGTGATAAATGCTCTAGCAACATGTCGCTTACGGACACTCATGACTGTTGTCTGCGGTGCCTTGGAGCCGACCATGATCTAGAGCTCTGTTCACTCTGCAAGAAAATGTCCTCTAAGGCTCTGCTCAGCCGTAAGCAGAAGTCCGAAGGCATTTTACGAAAGGCCACCTCTGAGTCCCCAGTGGCGCCCTCAGTCGTCTCTTCTCCGGTGGGTTCCCCCACTACGGCTCCGCGTTCTCAGCGGCACTCTGACCAGGGGTCCCCCGAGGTGGAGCGGTGCAAAAAGAAGGCCTCGAAGTCGGTGTCCGGTGCTCCCGACAAGTGCGAGCGCTCTCGCGCCCCGTCGCTTAGCCCCCTTCGGCGTTCCCGAGAGTCAGACAAGGAGCGACCCCACAAGGTACCCCACACGGAAGCAGAGGCCTCTGGCGAAGGTGCCCGGTCTCCTGAGGGCCGTTCCGGTGAGGACCCCTCTCCTCCTCCTCTATGTCCGACCTGGTGATCCCGGGATAGGTGTTGCAGGGCCCCACGCCCGTGAGGGAGTCCCGCATGCTGGTGCTGGAACGCAGCATTTCTGCGTTCATTGCTTCCCAGCAGGCGCTCACAGCCAGCTTTGCTGACTTGCGCCCAGAGACCGTGGGTCCCTCGCATGGGACACCCCAATCCGTCCAGGAAATCTCTCCTCTAAGAGACTCAGGCCTCGTGAGGGTCCTTGACGTCGGTCTCACTTGCCTTCCTGTTCCTTGGAGACACGATCGTTCACGGCCTCTGGCACCAGACCACCGGCCATTGGACAGGATGATCTGCCCGGCTCGGACTCCTCGACTGATTTCTCGGGCTGGGAGTCCAATGGGGACACCTCCCCGGAAACCCGTACTTACCGGGATCTTCCGTCGGACCCCTCACTGCCCGCGTTCCAGTGGTGCTCGCCACCCGAAGACATCTCCTTCCTGGTGTTCATACGTGATATGGCATAGGCCCTTAACCTGGCCACCCAGGCTGAGGAGGACCCTCTGCTGAAGAACTCAATATTCTTCAGTATGAGTCCCCCGCCCAGGGAATCCCCTCACTGTTCCTGTACCTCCTATTCTGTCTCGGCTGCTGCTCCGCATTTGGGAGGTCCCGGCCTCTGTCCCCATCGTGAGCAAGCGCCTTGACACAATGTACAAGGTACAACGTGGAACAACAGTACAAGAGCAAGAACCACGCAAAGCTAAGGGAAACCAGTCCAAAGCGTGATAATGTGGAAAGACAGGAATCCAAAGCGTGATATCACGCTTTGGACTGGTTTCCCAAGGTACAACGTGGTCCAGGCTTCTGAAAGACCCAGCTACCACACACCTCGATGGTGGTGCAATCGGCCATGAGGAAGCAAAAGAGCCAGAAATCGCACTCATTGGTACCACCCAGCGGAGAGTCGAGGGCCCTTGATACCCTGGGCCACAAGGCCTACCAAGGCTCCATTCTCTCTTGTCGCATCTAGGCATATCAACTGTACATTGTTATGCTCCTGTGCGATTTGGCTAAGTAACTCGGGGGTTTCTCTGCGGGCCTGGAGGGAGAGCCCCTCAATAGGTTCCGCACCCTGCTAAAGTCTGTTGTGGACTGCTCGAAGTACCTCTCCCTAGCCTCCTATGATGGCTTAAAGACATTGGCTCCAGTGGCGGCCACGGGCATTGGCGCCCGTTGCGGCTCCAATCCTCTGATTTAGAGCAATGGGTACAGGAGAAGCTCCTGGACATGTCCTGTCTCGGTGAGCAGCTCTTCGGCAAGCCAATGGAGGAGAAGGCCACGGAAATTGAAACGGAGTTTGTCACCAGAACCCATCTCTCCTGCAAAACTTCCACCTTGCCTCGGAAGAAGCAGCCATCCAAGAAACCCTTTTTCCCTAGAAAGTGTCTACAGTATCGGGGCTATCCGCCATATCCAGCTACCCCCAACGCTGATCACTCCGGCACAGGGAAATCTGGCCAGGGGCATCGTAAGCCAAAGGGACTGCAGGTCCAGATGCTGGCTCTCCCACAACCCATTTCAGGGGTTTTGATACCATCAGCATAGCCCCTCGCCCTCCGGCAACGCAGCCGTTAGTGGGGGGACGCCTGTCCTGCTTCGCCCCAGCATGGGCTTCCATCACCTCTGATACTTGGGTCCTCCAAGTCGTCCGAGAGGGCTACTACCTTCACTTCGACAGGCTTCCACCCGCTTTCTCCCTGGTGGAGCCTCCTCAACTCCTCGCACACCAGCTTCTGCTGCAGTGGGAATTACACACTCTCCTCGTCCAAAGGGCAGTCGAAGGTCCCTCCCCACCTTCGAGGTCGGGGCTTCTATTCGCGGTACTTCCTTGTCCCGAAGAAGATGGGAGGGTTTGCGGCCCATCCTCTACCTCCGCAGGCTAAGCAATTTCCTGGTGCGGGAGAAATTCAAGATGTTATCTTTTGGTGTTCTGCTGCCCTTCTTCCGGCAGGGCTACTGGCTATGCTCCTTGGATCTAAAGGATGCTTAATGCCCACATCTTAATCCACCCCCAACACAGGCAGTATCTATGTTTCAAGGTGCAGGGAGAGCACGTCCAGTACAGGGTGTTCCCCTTTGTCCTCGCATCTGCCCCATGAGTCTTCACAGAGTGCCTCGTTGTGATCGCCGCTTGCCTTCGGTGTCGGGGCGTGCTGGTCTTTCCCTACTTCGACTGGCTCGTTACGGGCTCCTCAGCTGAGGAGGCTCGGCGAGCGATGTCTCGCACTGTCCTCCTCCTGGAGAGCTTGGGGTTCTTGTTCAACTACCTGAAGTCTCAACTCAAGCCTGTGCAGGCTCTTATTGGAGCGCGTCTCGATACTCTACTCAACGGGCGATCTCCTTCTTGTCAGTGGATCGCACCATCCACCTCCGAGCTCTCACGTCCAAGGCTCTCCCCAGGTCACCGCTCGAAACATGCTACGTCTCTTGGGCCACATGGCCTCGACTATGCATGTGATTTCCCCATGCCTGCCTGCACATGTGGATGGATCAGTGTTGCCTCAGTGCCCAGTGGAGCCAGTCCCTAGGACACCTCAGGGACCCCGTCAGGGTTCTCCCTGACCTCTGTTTGTCCCTGAGCTGGTGGCAAAATCCCTTCAACCTCCTGCAGGGATTGCCCTTTCAGGTCCCACAGCATGATGCGGTTCTGACGACAGATGCTTCCCTGTTAGGGTGGGGAGCCCACTGTGGGCCACTCTGCATGCAGGGGCAATGGTCACCCGAGGAGTCTCAGCAGCAAATCTGCTCGAATTCTGGGCAATTTGGTGGTCTCTGAGGGCCTTCGAGGAACACCTCAGCGGGAAGTCGGTTCTCGCGCAGACTGACAACCATGAGGCAATGTTCTACATCAACAAGTAGGGAAGCGGTCCTCATCTGCTGTTTTGCTGTCCGATGGAGGATATCCCTCAAAGCAATGTACCTCCTGGGTCAGGAGAATGGCCTGGCGGACAGACTTGGCGGAATTCTTCGCCCCCACGAATGGTGACTGTATCCCAGAGTAGCAGACTGGCTGTTTCTCTGCTGGGGGATGCCAGCGATAGATCTCTTTGCCAGTCCCCAGAACACACAGCTACCCCGCTTTTGCGGGCCGGTACTGCACCCAAGCAGGGAAGCCCACAATCCATTTCTGGTTGTCCAGCCTTCTCTATGCATTCCCTCCTTTCTCCCTCATTGCGAGGACTATTTTCAAGGCTCAGTGGGACGGGACATCGTTTATTCTCATGGCCTCGGCAGCCTTGGTTTCTGCTCCTGCTCCTGCTCCGGCGGTTCCCCTGGGTTCTGCCTGGGGTCTGCTGACACAGGAGGAGGTTGGATGCATCCAAACCTAACCTCCCTATTCCTCATGGCCTGGCCGCTGAACGAGTCTCCCTAGCCTCTCTTGCCCTTCTGGAGGAGGTCGAGGAAGTCCTCGCCTCGAGGAAGGACCTCCACTAGGCGAGCCTGCGCCTTTAAGTGGAGGCGCTTCTCCGTCTGGTGCTCGGAGCACCAGATAAGATTCCTTCTTGTGCCCAGTTCGATGGGGTCTCCAGTACCACCTCCATCTCTAGAAAGAAGGGCTGAAGTCTAACTGTCAGGGTTCATTTGAGCACCATCTTGGCTAATCACCTTCCCATCGAGGGAAAGCCCCTCTCTGGGCAGCCGTTAGTCTCCCGCTTTATGTGGGGTCTTCTGCTTTCCAAGCCGCCCATCCGTCCCCCTCCAGTGGAATGGGATCTGAACGTGGTACTCACGCAGCTCACCTGTTCACCCTTCGAGCCAATGGCGACGTGTTCGCTCCGGCACCTGTCCTGGAAGTTAGCCTTCCTGGTGGCGCTGACCTCGACTCACCGAGTCAGTGAGCTCCAGGCTCTCATGGCTGGTGCCTCTTACACCAGGTTTTATCGAAACAGGATGGTCCTCCGTACCCACCCTAAATTCCTGCCTAAGATCTTTTCGGACTTCGATCTCAACCAAGAGAGAGTCCTGTCGACCTTCTTCCTGAGGCCTCATGCCGACCAGGCATCGACGGCTCTCCACACCCTCGACTGCAAATGGGCCCTCGCCTTTTATTTGCAGCGTACCCAGACTCATCGCAAGTCTGACCGGCTTTTCGTGACCTATGATCCCAACAGACTGGGTCAGGCGGTCTCCAAGCTCACTCTCTGTTTGGGTGGCAGACTGCATCACTTTCGCCCATGCAAAGGTGGGCGTCCCACTAGATCTTTGAGTCACTGCACATGGGTTCTGGGCCAAAGCGGCCTCGGTGGCCTTGCTGCGCTCTGTCCCTGAAGGACATCTGCCGTGTAGCGACCTGGTCTTCCGCGAATACCTTCGCTGCCCACTACTGCCTGGAGAGGGAGTCCCGCTGGGACAGCGCCTTCGGCCGGGCTGTACTCCGTAACTTGTTCAGGGTATAAGCAACTCCTTCACGGCTACCGAGGATTCGGGCTCCTTCGGACTTTGGCTTCTGCTCCTGCTCACAGCCTCGCGGAGGAGTTTTTTGGTTACAGGTTCGGTAGCCTGTAGCTAGGGGTCCCATAAGTGGGGACTGACTTCCTGCTTGTTCCTGGAGAAAGCGTAGTTACTCATCTGTAACAGGTGTTCTCCAGGGATAGCAGGAATCGGTCCTCACTACTGTCCTGCCTCCCCTGATGAGTTGCTTAATTTTTGTCCTTCCCTTGCCATCTGCTTGGTAGGGCTTGAGCTAAGGGGACCTGACTGAGCAAGATGGCACCCTTGGGCAGGAAGAGGACCACGCATGCGTGGTGCAATCCCAAAGGCTTTCTTTGAAAGCTGGGGAATTGCTCCATGCGGGCTCCATCGATGATGACGTCACCCATAAGTGAGGACTGATTCCTGCCCTCCCTGGAGAGCACCTGTTATAGGTGAGTAACTTTGCTTTCTCCAGCCCTCCCAGTCACAAGTGGGGCAAAAAGCATCAGCTGCAGGGGGAAAAACCCACTGGGGGTCATGCAGTTGAACACTGTAGTGACCAGGTTTTATAAAAAAGGCTGTGAGAAAACCATGCCGAAAAAAGCAGGTCCATGGTGAAAAAGGAGTCGTGAAAACAAATACCAAAAAAGGAATCCTAGTACCTGTTGGGAAACCTAGGTAAGGAAGCCCCAGATGCCCGTACAGGCCTGGGAGGCCCAGCTGCCGAAAAGAAAAAGGCTTTTTAAACATTTAAAACTGCTTTATTAAAGGCAGCAAGATAGCCAAGTATTTCCCATTGAAAATAATTGGAGAGTAAAAAACATAGCAGAAGAAAAAGGAAAAAAGCCCAAAATGCATGCAGATAGAACATCAAGATGGAAGGGGGAGGGTCTGGTTAAGATTTACCAGCCACCCTCAAAGGCCCCATGGGGTTCTTTTGTTCCTTTGGCTCACCAAGTGCTAGGAACCCGTGGATAGCAGTGCTTGGACACAGGACAAGCTGCAGCTCCAGGAGATAGGTGGCATACCTGAGTTCAAGCAACACTGGGCCTACAGGTCTTCCACACATGCCACAGCACTGTGATGTGGGCCAGGGAAGACAGGCCTGTCTGAACTGCTGCACCAGTCCAAATATCTTGCCACCTGCTGGAGGCAAATACTGGCTTCTGTCAATGTTACACCAGTGGATATACCCAAATGACATCATTGAAGGTTACTCAAGTCTGCCTCCACCTGCTGGCAAGGGAACATAATCCACATGTCTGGACTGGCCTAGCAGGACAAGGAAAAGCAGTTCAGAAAATTAACTAAATTACATAAGCACTGACAGCATGATGCAGTAACTCTGCACCTAGAGCCCAGTGCTAAAGTGCTAGCACAGCGTTTCTTAATGCAGACTTCCTGTGCGGATATCCAGTTTAGTCCTCCACAATCGGGTAGTGCACCTTCTACTGCAGCCTGGAGACTGGACCAATCAAATCTTCTGTAGTACATATCCAGCTGGAGCTCCCAGAAGCCCCCCAGTGTGTCCAGTCTCTTGCAGCTTGAAGACGTAAAAGTGTGTCCTCCTGGGCACACTGAGTGACTCTTGCAGGAGCAACACTTGTTAGTCTTTTAGGGTTTGTTTTTGGGACATTTACTTACTATTTATTTAATAGCTAGCTGTATCTTTAAAAGGAAAAGGAAAAGAAGCCTGGCTCCCTGGAGCATTGTCACAGGAGACTAGGGGGAAGTCAGACCTGCAGGCTCCTGCCTTCCTGCCTGGCAAATTTTAACAGCCCTGGGTGAGCTTCCCCTGGACAGTACGGGGAATTGCCATACCTGATACAGCAGTGACTGGCACTGGGAGATGTTGACTGTGTCCTTGCTGTTCCTGAGCTGGTAGGAGTTTTCACTTCTTTATTTGTGAGCAGTGCTCTGTCAGAGCTGCCAGCGTTTCTGTAGGCTCTCCTGAGCCCATTTGGCAATTTTTCTTCAAATTGGTCGTTTGCCCTGCATTACAGGGTCGTTTTATTTATTTTCCATATTATTTGGTTGCCGTTGTATTTTCGCGCCGTTTTTTACCGCGGGTGAAACAGTGTGGCGGCCGTTTTGGATTTTTAAAGTGTGCTTTTAAGGCACTTTTGATCACTTCTGCAGGTTCCCCTAGCGTTTTTTGGGGTTCCTTTTGCTGGCGATTTTGCTCAGGGCACCCCAGGGAGTCTGGGGAGTATTTTATTTCTTGTAAAAAAAAAAAAAAAAAAAAAAAAAAAATTTTTAATTTTAATCCGTGGCTGATTTGCATAGGATTGCCCCTGGGCTGTGGGTTTTCCTGTGACTGTTCCATTCTATCTCGTTGGGCGGAGGTGGCCTTGGGATGGCTTCCATACCCCAATGTGTGATTTGTGGGTCCCGCAGAGCGGCAGGGACTGACTCTGGCATCTGCAGGGGCTGTGCTGCAGTGCCCGCAGGGATAGAGCAATCTGTGAATGTTCAGGAGCAGGCTCCCCCTGGGGATGATTCTACTTCAGGGGACAGTATTCTTTCTCCGAGCATCCCTCAGTCTGGGTCGGTGGCTGCGCTGCAGCAGGCGGCTACAGTTGTCCCACCTATGGAATTCTCCCCTGATTTCGTGCTCCTCATGCATCAGGCGTTCCGCTTGAGCAGGTCCGGTCAGTTGCCGGAAGTTTGCCCCCCCCTCTCTTCCCTCGGGGTCCTCGGGGGCGGCTCAGTGCTCCTCACAACCCGGGGTCAAGCGGCTTCGGTTGGGGGAACAGGAGCAGGATGCCCTGGGTCTTCTGGATTCCGAGGCGGAGGGCGATCCTGAGGCTGAAGCGGAGGAGTTGGAGGATGGGGAGATCCCTGAGCTGGAGGATCAGGCTCGGGTCATTCGAGTGTTCCGTAGGGACGAGCTGGTTCCTCTGGTAACGGAGTCCCTTCAGGCGCTTAACCTTTCGGCGGTGCGGTCCCTGGAGGAGGAGGGTCTTGAGGATCCCCTGATTCAGGCAGTCAGAGATGCCCAGGTGGTTTTTCCCGTCCACCGCGTGGTCGAACAGATGATCCAAGCGGAGTGGGAGCACCCGGCATCCGGTTTGAAGGGGATTCGGACCATGAATCGGCTTTATCCCCTTGCCGACAAGGACAGGGACTGGTTCAAGTCCCCACGGGTGGATGCTGCGGTTTCCGCAGTGACCAAGAAAACCACCATCCCGGTTGAGGGAGCGGCGGCCCTCAAGGACGGTCAGGATAAGAAGGTGGATAATTTGCTCAAGCAAACCTTCGATACTGATGCCGTGTCATTGCAAGCCTCTATTTGTGGGGCTTGGGTGGCTCGGTCGTGTCTGCGGTGGTCGCAGCGATTGCGCTCGAGCCCCGGGCTAGACCAGCAGGGCCTGTTGGAGGTTACCCGGTTGGAGTCCGGTTCGGCCTATTTGGCGGATCTGTTTTATGATTTAATCCGCGCGTTGGCTAATAGTATGGCATCCGCGGTTGCGGCGCGCCGGTCCCTCTGGTTGCGCAACTGGGCGGCGGACGGTTCTTCCAAGTCCCGCCTCAGTAAACTGCCCTTTAAGGGCAGATTGTTATTTGGGGAGGCTCTCGAGAAATTGGTAAAGGATCTCGGTGAGTCCAAGGGGGGCCGGCTTCCGGAGGATAAGCCAAGGTCCAACAGGCCCTCCTCTTCGGCGCGGGGGTCCTTTCGGGATCAGCGCCGGTTTCGTTCCTCCCGCCTGTGGGCATCGCAGCGGAGCCGGTTTGGAGCCCGTAATCAAGGCTTTCGTGGTTTCCGAGGATCCGGCAGAGGTTTTTCCGGAGCCGCCTCTTCCTCGGTCTCTTCCTTTGGGCGCAAGCCACAATGACGCGAGGCAGGCTCTGGAGGGGGGCCCGATTATCGGGGGTCGCTTGCGCGACTTTCTTCCTTCTTGGGCCCAAATTACGTCAGATCGCTGGGTGCTACAGATTATAGAAGAAGGTTATGCTCTGGAGTTTGCGTTCCCGCTTCCAGATTCCTTTGTTCTGTCTCCCAGCAGGGGCGAGCAAAAGACGCGGGACATCCGCGTGACCCTGGATCGGTTGTTAGCTCTGGGAGCTGTGATCCCGGTTCCTCCCTTGGAAAGAGGCGCCGGTCGCTACTCCATCTATTTTGTGGTCCCCAAAAAGGGCGACTCCCTTCGTCCGATCTTGGACCTCAAAGGCGTGAATCGCGCACTCAGGGTGCCGCATTTCCGTATGGAAACCCTGCGGTCAGTCATTGTAGCAGTGCGACAGGGGGAGTTTTTAACGTCCCTCGATCTTACCGAGGCCTATCTGCACATTCCGATACATCCATCTCATCAGCGGTTTCTCTCCGCTTTGCGTTTCCGTGGGGCCACTTCCAGTTCCGGGCCATGCCGTTCGGCTTAGCTACGGCTCCGCGCACCTTCACCAAGGTGATGGTGGTTGTCGCGGCGGCCTTGCGCAAGGAGGGCATTTTGGTCCATCCATATCTCGACGACTGGTTAATTCGAGCAAAATCCAGTCGGGAGTGCATGCGAGTCACAAGCAGGGTAGTGGCTCTGCTGCGATCTCTCGGCTGGGTGGTGAACGAACGAAAGAGTTGTCTGCGTCCCTCGCAGGACCTCGAGTATCTGGGGGTGCGTTTCGACACCGCCCGGGGACTGGTATGCCTCCCCGAGCGCCGCGTCCTGGCGTTGCGGGCTCTTGTCCGACTTTTTCGGGGGATGCCCGCTCCGTCGGCGTGGTGGTACTTGCGGCTCCTCGGAACGATGGCGGCGACCTTGGAGGTGGTGCCGTGGGCGCGGTTCCACATGCGCCCGCTACAGAGGGCACTCCTTCGCCGTTGGTCCAACCAGTGCGACTCCTTGAACAGGAGATTGCCCTGCCCGAAGACAGTGCGACGGTCGCTCCGATGGTGGCTCTCCTCCGAGAATTTGACGCGGGGGATTCCCTTGGAGCCTCCTCGGTGGGTTCCTCTCACTACGGATGCGAGCTTAGCCGGCTGGGGAGCGCACTGCGAGACCCGCTTCACACAGGGGGTGTGGTCCTCCCGGGAAGCTTCTTGGTCGATCAACCGTCTCGAGCTTCGGGCGGTCAGGCTTGCCTTATTGGCCCTGGAGCCTCTGGTCCTGGGTCGGGCGGTCCGAGTCTGGTCGGACAATGCGACCACGGTGGCGTACATCAATCGCCAAGGGGGCACAGGGAGCGTGGCACTGGAAACAGAGGCGACGGCCTTGTTCAGTTGGGTGCAGACTCGTCTGCCGGCAATCTCGGCGGCACACATAGCAGGCGCAGAAAATGTCCAGGCAGACTTTCTCAGCAGAGTGCGGGTGGACCCCGGAGAGTGGGAGTTAAATCCACAAGTATATGCGCAAATAGTTCGGCGGTGGGGTCCGCCCATCATGGATCTCATGGCGACCTTCCAAACGGCCAAGACGAGTCGCTTCTTCAGCAGACGGCGGGAGCGAATGTCCGAGGGACTCGACGCTCTCATTCAGCCGTGGCCGACGTCCGGGCTCCTGTATGTCTTCCCTCCGTGGGCACTCATCGGCCGGGTCGTTCAGCGCATCGAGTGCCATCGGGGTCGAGTGCTGTTGGTGGCTCCGGATTGGCCCCGGAGACCCTGGTATGCCGACCTCGTCCGGCTTCGAGACGGCGTTCCGTGGCGCCTGCCTGCGCTGCCGGACCTTCTCCTTCAGGGGCCCTTGCGGATGCCCCAGATGGCTCGATTCTCGCTTACGGTTGGGCCATTGAGAGGGCTCGGCTGAAAAAAGCAGGGCTATTCGCCCGCGGTGATTTCCACCTTACTGCGGGCAAGAAAGTCATCCACTTCTCTTACTTATGTTCGAATTTGGAGGATTTTTGAGAACTGGTGCTCCCGGCGGGGAGTCCGGGCGGCGACGGCTTCTGTGCCCGTCGTGTTAAGTTTTCTTCAGGATGGGTTCGAGAAAGGTCTCGCGGCCAGTTCCCTGAAGGTTCAGTTGGCAGCGATCTCTTGTTATAGAGGCAAGGTCTTGGGCCGCCTTCTCGGCGCTCATGCGGATGTGCGGCGTTTCTTGACCGCCGTTTTTCATTTACGGCCTTCCCGCAGAGCGTTGATTCCTCCGTGGGATTTGAATCTAGTTCTGCGAGCTCTGGTGCGGGAACCCTTTGAGCCCTTGCGGAGGGCGTCTTTGAAGGATCTCACCTTGAAGACGGTTTTTCTGGTAGCCATTTGCTCGGCAAGGCGCATTTCGGATCTTCATGCCTTGTCCTGCCGAGAGCCTTTCTTGTCTTTTTTCCGCGGAGCGGATTGTGCTCCGTCCGGTTCCTTCCTTTCTGCCAAAGGTAGTGTCTCCTTTTCACCTGAATCAGGCGGTGTTTCTGCCAGTGCTTTCGGCGAGTTCGGTCGAGTCGGTGGACAAGGGTCTTCACCGGCTTGATGTGGGCCGCACGCTGCGTCGGTATTTACAGTCTACCGAGCCCTTTCGGAAGACTGATCGGCTCTTTGTGCTCTTTGGGGGTACAAGGAAAGGTGAGGCGGCGGCTAAGGCCTCCATTGCTCGATGGCTCAAGGAAGCGATCGCGTCCGTGTATCTGTTGCAGCGGCGGCCGGTTCCGGAGGGGCTCCGAGCTCATTCTACTCGGGCTCAGGCGACCTCTTGGGCGGAGCATAGCCTGGTGCCGCCGGCAGAGATCTGTAAGGCGGCCACTTGGTCGTCTCTGCATGCTTTCAGCAGGCACTATCGCTTGGATGTGTCAGCGGCTCGGGATTCCTGTTTTGGTTCGGCGGTTTTGCGCGCCGGCTGGCAAGGTCCCGCCCGGTCTTAACTGCTCTGTTACATCCCGATTGTGGAGGACTAAACTGGATATCCGCACAGGAAATGGAAATTACACTAACCTGGTAATTGTAGTTCCTGTAGGATCCAGTTTAGTCCTCCTTCCCTCCCGACTATCTGTATGCTCTGGCGGCGCGCTGTCCCGAGCGGGTGACTATGAGACGGTTTTTCGTCCCGTTCGGACTCTGTCGACAGCGGTGCTTATCGCTATGACTCTGTGTAAATTTAATGGCGTCGGGGCAGGCGCCATGCAATGTCTGACTTCCTCGTTTGGGGAGGGAGTTGGTTATTCCAGGGGGGGAAGTATATTGTTTAATAATATGAAGTGTTGCTTCGTTAAGTATGCTTTGTTACTAGTACACTGGGGGGCTTCTGGGAGCTCCAGCTGGATATGTACCACAGAAGATTTGATTGGTCCAGTCTCCAGGCTGCAGTAGAAGGTGCACTACCCGATTGTGGAGGACTAAACTGGATCCTACAGGAACTACAATTACCAGGTTAGTGTAATTTCCATATTCTGCTCAGTAATGCTGTAAGTAACAGCATGTAGATGAGCTGTGTTCAAAACATTTGTGCTAAACAAGGAGAGCAAACCAGGCACATGTGCACAGGGTTCTGTGTTAGCAGTCCCTATGTTTTATGCAAGTTCAAAGAAAAAGTCATGTGAGTTGAAGTTTGATACTTCAGATGACCCAGGGATGAACAGATGTTTCCCCCCCCCCCGATGCTCTTAATATGTCCTGAGCTCTGACAAAGGATTGTGTCATCCTCCCTCCGCCCCCCCCTGGATACTAACCCTCAATAGGTACAAAAGTCATTGGTCCTAGTGGCTGCTAGATCCAGACCTCAACCCCCCCAAAATCATGGTGGCTAGATCCCACTTCTACCCCCTGTGGTACCTTCGGTTGGGAGGCAGGGTGATGCCCACATGCTTCTGCCTCCATGCCGCTATTACCCGGTGCATCTTGAGGATGCATTTCTGAAGGGGAGGGGAGGTTCAGCCTACCAAATAAAGCAAAAAAATCCTTACTTGACAGACTGACCAGAACTCTCCCCCTCCTCCAATGTCGTGCATTGCAAGGGTTAGTCTGCTGACACCATGCCCTGTCCCAGGATGCACCAAACCTTTTGCCTTATTTGGCAGATTGAGCCTCACCCCACTGACTGGGATCAGAGGTTGCCATTTTGAAATATGGCATTGACACCGAGGCAGGAATGTGTGGGCATTGCCTCTTCTCCCTAGTGTGATGATACCTTAAGAGGTATGGGGAGAATGTTTTGGAGAATTGAGGGGGACGGGCATAGTCAGGATTCACAGGGCCACTTTTTTTTGTTTTGGGGAAGTTGGCTCAACCCAGCCCTTAGTCGGGAGTTGGGGCCAAAGATCAGGGGTGTAAGGGGTTTGTGCCAATGACTGGATTATCTGAGGTGATGTCAAATTTTACCTCAGATGATCCTTTTGCTCCCCACTACATCTTTTCCTGAACCTGGCTTTAAGATCCAGCATTAAAAGAAGCGTGAAAAAATAGCTCTAAATTTCAGTGCAGTTTTTTACATCAGGAATGATTATAACTTCATCTTTTTCAAGTGATTAGCATGCCCACTGTGCTATGCTTTAGTGTAATGATTTTGCTTGTGATTCTCCTCTAGCAAAATGCTGCGCTAGGGCAAAGTGCTATGTGCCACATCAAGTTGTGAGTAGAAAAAGTCCTTTTCTAAAGGGAATTTTGAACTGGATGCCCTCTAACTTTAGTTTATACCTAGAGCTTCTCCTAGGAGTTTATAATTTGTAAAATTGGATGTTATGAGGGCACAAAAAATTGGTGTGCTTGTGCCACAGATATCACTTGCATCTTTTTTTGATATAATCCAATGTATGTTTGTCACTGGAGTAGTCATTGCAGAAAAAGGCACAAAAACTGTGTGAAGTCAGCGAAGGGGACTAGGGGATGTGCTGTTTTTCTGGTACTGTATTTATCCAGTAAAACACACATTTTTTGTGCATTGAGAATGTTGTACAATCGTGTATTGATGAAAACCTAAAATCAAAAGCTGTATGTATAGTTTGTGCTTCAAAACATCTGTGTGAATTCCATCCTAATTGCCTAATTCCTTTTCGTCCTTCTAGTCCAGTCCCGGAACCATGGAGTTTAGAATCTCCTCCAGCAGCCTTGGAGACTGACATCACAGCTCTTCTCTCTCTGGTATAAATAGGCAAGGACTGCCCCCTTCCACCAGTACTTCAGTCTCCAAGCAGCTGAGGAGATTCTGGGCCTAGGGATAGGCCCAGCACAAATAGGCAGAGCTAGGAATTTTTTCTTTGTTTTCCTTTTCTAATTCTTGATGGTTTTTTTGTTGTTGTTTGGTTGCCTTTCTAAAATAAATAGCCACTTTTTTCTTCCCTCTGGCTCCAGTCCTGCTTCCTCCTTTCTCCCTCAATTTTCCCTCTCGTGGCTGGGGGCTGCCCCTTGGTGAGAAGGAGCAGCTTTACAGAGCAGAAGAAGTAGCCTCCCTGCTCCCGAACCCGCAAGCAAGGGTGAGGAGCAGGTGGAAGGCTTAGCCCCAGCCATCTCTAAGGGACAGTGAGATTGGTGGTGGGAGCACCGTTGGAGCCGAAGCCACGAGCAGGCTGAGCTCCGGTGTGTGTCTGCCTCATTGCAGCACCTCAGGTTGAAGCAGGGAACTGTAAGTAGGCCTCGCCGACTTTAACGGCGTTTTTTCTTTCTTTTTGAATTTTCTTGTTTCTTGGAGGGGAGTTGAGAGGGAAGTCCCTGCCTCATCGGGGGATCTCATAAAGGAGTTCTTTGCCCTTCGGACACTTTTTTTTGCTGCGTGGGAAAGGTCCCGGCGGCCATTTTGAAAACCGCAGGGTTTTTTTAGTGGCTTTTTGGAAGCATTTTAAGCCTCGTTTGCTGCAGACCTGCTATAGGCTCATCAGGCGCTTACAGAGCGTTGGCCTGTTGGGGGGGGGGGGGAAAGAGAAGTTCAAAGGGAAACGAGCTATGCTGTACTTTTCCCTTATTGAAATATTGAGCAGGTGTATCTAGGCTGTTTTTTGCAGGGCTCCAACCCGGAGAGAGCCCTTCCTTCTGGGGCTGGCAGTCAGGGCCAGCGGGGGAGGAGGGGGAGTTCCCGGGGTGGTTTAGAGCAGTTCTTTGAGGCGGCTGCTATGCCTGCAATTCCACGCTGTCTAGTGTGCGGCAGGAGGAAATGTTCAGTGCTGGAATCAGGAGTCTGTGTCCCTTGCTCCCTAGAGGCGCAGCATATGAATGGAGAGCCGGGACAGCCCCTAGCAGGCCGGAAGGCTATTCGTACATGCGCTGAGGCACCGTTATCTCCGTCTCTAGATCCTGAGGAGCCAGTGCTGGGGCCCTCCTCGGGCGGCGGCTCCGCCGGGTCACAGGAGCAGGGACAGGCAGGGGAGGCGACCAGGATTCCACCAAACTTTGTTACCTTGAGGCAGCAGGCTTTTGCCTTTCTTCAGCCCGCGAGGTCGGCTCTTTCTCACTGACCCCAGAGTCAGAAGCGCTCGGCCTCTCTGGTCGGTTCGGGGAACGGTGCTCCGGTGGCTAAAAGGTGTAGGGCCACTTCGGAGGGTCCCGCGCCTTACCTCGCTGATGACCTGAGTGAGGGGAACGCCAAAGGGGGAAGAGTTCTCGGAAGATGAGCTGGAAGACGGAGAGTTGCCTGACTCGGAGCAGCAGTGCCGGGTAGTCAGTCTTTCAGTGTAAAGGGCTTCCAGCCCTGGTTTCGGAGACGCTATAGACACTAAACCTGCCTTGCAGCGGAAGAGACATTAGAAGATACGCTGTTGCAGGCGGTGCGGACATCCCAGAGAGTGTTTCCCCTCCATAGGGTATTTCGGAATATGATACAGGAAGAATGGGATTTGCCAGAGGCGGCCCTGAAGGGGGCTAGAGCGTTGGCTCGCCTTTATCCGCTCGCGAACCGCGGTAGGGAGCTGTTTCGTTCTCCAAAGGTAGTTGCGGCGGTATCGGCGGTCACTCAGAAAACCACAATTCCCGTGGACGGGGACCGCAGTGCTGAAGGATGTTCAGGATAGGAGGTTAGACACTGTGTTGAAGCAGGTGTTTGATGTTTGCGCGCTGTCCATGCAGACCGGCTTCGGTGGCACGTGGCTGTTTGAGGTGGTCCCAAAGGTTGCAGGAGACCATCTGGAAGGGCAGCTTGAAGATGCCTCGCGACTGGAGTCTGGAACCGCGTTTTTGGCGGCAGCTCGGAGGTATCTCTGGTTGAGAACCTGGACGGCGGACAGTTCGTCTAAGGCTCGGCTTAGCAAGTTACCCTTTGGGGGTACGCTTTTATTTGGGGAGGATTTAGTTAAGTTGGTCCAGGACCTCGGGGAGTCCCAGGGAGGGACGTCTTCCAGAAGACAAGCCGAAGCAGGGCCGCAGTTCTGTGGGATTCAGGGAGGTCCCGAGAGACTTTCGTAGTTTTCGTTCTCCCCGTTATGGACAGTCCCAGTGGGGGAAGTTCCCACTTAGGGGTCAGGGGTTTCGGAGGATTCAGGGGAGCAGGCCGGGGGTTCGCTCCTTTCCAGTCCTCGGCCACAAAACAGACACAATGAGATAAGGTGGGCTTTGGAGAGGGTAGTTCCCAGGGGAGGTCGGTTGTGGGAGTTTTACCCTGCCTGGGTCCGAATTAAGTCAGATTAGTAGGTCCTGGAGGTCATGCGAGAGGGGTACTTATTAGAACTCCATCGACCCGTCGTAGGTTCTTTTGTCCGTTCTCCCTGCTCAGCCCTGGGCACAGGCAGGCGGTCCAGGATACGCTGCAGCGGCTGCTGCAGCTTGAGGCGGTGCTGCTGGTGTCCGCAGAGCAGTGCGCTTCCAGTCGCTACTCCATCTATTTTGTAGTGCCAAAGAAGGAGGGCACATTTCGCCCGATCCTGGCTCTGACAGGGGTGACCCGTTGTCTCCGGATTACCCATTTTCGGATGGAGACCTTGTGTTCCGTGCTGGCAGCGGTCCGGACCAGGGAGTTCCTGACGTCAGATCTCACGTATGCTTACCTGCGCATCCCGATTCGGCAAGAGCATCAGAAGTGGCTGAGATTTGCGGTACCCATGGGCCATTTCCAATTTCAAGTGCTGCCCTTTGGGCTGGCAACGGCGCCACGGACGTTTCCCAAGGTCATGGTGGTGGCGGCGGCGGTGCTCCGCAAAGAGGGAGTACTGGTGCACCCATATTTGGACGATTGGTTGATCCGAGCGAAGTCGAGAGAGGACAGCTCGGCAGCGACTGCCCGGGTGGTCCAGATGTTCGAAGGCCTGGGCTAGGTAGTCAACTTTGCAACGAGCAGGTTGGTACCATCGCAATCCCTGCAGTACCTTGCTGCGCGCTTCGAAACAAAGCAGGGGAAGGTGTTCCTGCCCAGGGCCCGGGCTCTAGGTCTGCGACAATTCGTCAGGCGTTTCTTTTCGAGTCTGGCTCCAACAGCATGGCAGCACCTGCAGTTGTTGAACAATGGCAGCCACGATAGAAGTGGTTCCGTGGGCCCGAGCGCATGTGCGGCCGTTACAGGCGGCGCTTCTCCGTCGTTGGTTGCATCAGTCTGATGTCCTATCGCAGAGGTTAGTTTGCCCTCAGAATGTGCGTCACGAGCTGCGATGGTGGTTGAGAACGGAGAATATGGAAGACGGCATGCCACTGGACCGCCGTCCTGGGGACTGCTCACGACAGACGCGAGCCTCCTGGGTTGGGGGGACTCATTGCGAAGGCAAGTTTGCCCAGGGTCATTGGTCTCGGGAGGAGACGTCTTGGTCCATCCACAGGTTAGAGATGAGAGCGGTGTTTCTGGCACTACCGGAGTTTCAGGACACTCTCGATCGGGAGGCGGTCCGAGTCTTGTCAGACAATGCGACAACGGTGGCCTACATCAATTGGCAGGGGGGCACAAGAAGTGCTACACTGGAAGCCGAAGCAGGTCAGCTGTGGGTGTGGGCCGCACACAATCTCCAGGCTCTCGTGGCTCAACATGTGGCCAGCGTAGACAATCTCGAAGCGGATTTCCTCTGTCGTCGCAGAGTAGACCCCGAGGAGTGGGTGCTACATCCGGGGGTGTTTGCTCTTCTGGTGAGGTGCTGGGGAGTTCCGGTAATGGCTCTCATGGCGAGCTTAGAGTCAGCGCAGGTAGCAAGGTTTTTCAGCAGGCGCTGGGAACGGATGTCAGAGGGGCTAGATGCATTAGCGAAAAAGTGGCCAGAGGGAGTTCTCCTTTGTTTTTTTCCACTTTGGGCACTCATGGGCAGGGTGGTGCAGCGCGTTGGGAGACATCGCGGTCGGGTGATTCTGATCGCGCCCGATTGGCCCTGAAGGCCGTGGTATGCAGATTTGGTACGGCTGTTAGTGGACGATCCGTGGTAGTTACCAGAGCGGGAGGAGCTCCTACGGCAGGGTCCGTTGCGCATGCCCTAGGTGAGTCGGTTCTCGCTTACAGCTTGGCTCTTGAACGGGCTAGGATGACAGCTAAGGGTTATTCGGCGGCGGTCATTTCTACCTTGCTAAAGGCACGCAGGCGTTCCACCTCGCTGGCGTATGTATGGGTCTGGAGGATCTTTGCAGCTTGGTGTGTGGAGCGTAATATTCAGCCGTTGTGGACTTCGATTTCGCAGGTCGTTTCCTTTGTGCAGGATGGAGTGCGGAAGGGATTGGCGGCCAGTTCCTTGCGAGTTCAGTGGGCGGCGATTTCCTGTTATAGGGGGAAAGTGCTCGGTCAGCCGGTAGGATCTCACAGTGACGTTAGGCTTTT
This sequence comes from Ichthyophis bannanicus, assembly GCA_033557465.1. NCBI lineage: Eukaryota > Metazoa > Chordata > Amphibia > Gymnophiona > Ichthyophiidae > Ichthyophis > Ichthyophis bannanicus. The sequence continues at coordinate 239,050,521 of CM066041.1, forward strand.
TCTGAGAGCTGTCTTGCTTCTTCGTCCGTTGGTACGCTGTTCGGTGCCGACATGGAAGCTGAATCTGGTATTGGAGGCTTTGCTTGAGCTACCGTTTGAGCCGCTAAGCATCGCCACCCTGAAGGATCTCGCGTTAAAGAAGGTATTTCTGGTAGCTATTTGTTCCGCAAGGAGGATTTCAGAGTTACAGGCTTTTTCCTGTAGGGCACCTTATTTGTCTTTCTTCCATGATAAGGTCATGCTACGCTCAGTGCCGGACTTTCAGCTGAAGGTGGTCTCGGCCTTTCATGTCAATCATGTGGTGTCGCTTCCACTATTCTCTAAGCAGCAAAAGGAGAAATTGGAAGGCAGGTTACATCCCCTAGATGTTCGTCGGGTTCTTCGGAAGTATCTTCGGCGGATGCAGCCGTTTCGGAAGACTGACAGATTGTTTGTGGCTTTTGGGGGGCCGCGGAAGGGTGAAGCGGCAGCGAAAGCGTCCATTTCTAGATGGTTAAAGGCGGCTATTGCGTCGGCTTACCTTTTTGAAAGGTAGCGTAGTTCCAGAAGGTCTCAGAGCGCACTCGACCAGGGCGCAAGTGGCGTCATGGGCGGAGTACAGTTCGGTTTCGGTCGCGGACATTTGTAGAGCGGCGACTTCATCATCGTTGCATTCATTCTCGAAGCACTATCGGTTAGATGTGCAGGCGGAGGACTTCGTTTTGGCTCAGCGGTGCTTCAGGCTGGGTTTTCTGGTCCCTCCCATTGATGTGCACTGCTCTGTTACATTCTCTATGGTTCCGGGACTGGACTAGAGGGACGAAAAGGAAGAATTAATTTAGACTTACCTGCTAATTGTTGTTCCTTAAGGAACTCTAGTCCAGTCCCGGACCCCTCCCAGGGTATGCAGCCTGAAGCTGTTGTCCGTTGTATCTTAGGAAAAGGGGTCAAATTGGAGAGGATGTCTCCGGAAGAGGAGTGGGGTTCCGGAGGACGCGGAGTGGAGCAACAATGGGAACCCCGCAGAAGCGTGGTTTTGTTTCTACATTTTTGGCATTTCTACAAGGTCCTTCGTCGAAGAGAAGGTTAGAATATGCACAGGTTTTTAGATTCTAGCCAAAGTTTATTTAGTTTATCTTGTTCTTTATCTACTTATTTGTTGCTCTGCTGAGTTGCTTTGTCAATAGGTACTGGTGGAAGGGGGCAGTCCTTGCCTATTTATACCAGAGAGAAGAGCTGTGATGTCATTCAGTCTCCAAGGCTGCTGGAGGAGATTCTAAACTCTATGGTTCAGGGACTGGACTAGAGTTCCTTAAGGAACAACAATTAGCAGGTAAGTCTAATTAATTCCTCTGCTCCTTAAATGTTTTCATAATGATATTTTTCCCTACTCACTATTTTCCAAAGCAAATATTTCCAGTTTGTTAACATTCAAAGATATTAAAATGTCTATAAAGGTCTTGGAATATAACATTTTTTTTTTATAAAGGACACAATTAAACCTTGGATTGCCCTTGTTTTCTAGACTTGGGAGACAAGGTACATGCTGCTACTTTGGCTTTCTATGATGTGTCTCATACCTTTTGACTTGTCACGTTTTGATGGAAACATAAATGAAGCGGGATCCACTCGCATGTGTGTAATGGATCACATACTGGAAATAGCAAAAGTGAGTGCTTGTTTATACATGCTACATTGCTCAAAGACTTGTTGCTTATGTAGAAGTTTTGCCAGTTTCATTAAATATTGACAATCATTACAATAAGAGAACATATAGAAATATTTTTATCTGTATGTACTAGATATGTTTTCCTTGTAATTAATTAAATAGCATGTTCACAAGAGAGCTGCCATCAACTTAAATTGTAGTCATGTGGGCTGTAGTGAAAAAAGATTTTATTTTGAAGACATTTATTTTTTTGTCAATGTTCCAAAATGGAGTAGAAATCAAACATAAAAATCTATCTCCAGGAACAAGCAGGAATGTAGTCTTCACATATGGGTATCGTCGGTACTGACGGAGCCTGCGCGGGAACGTTCCCCAGCATCCAATAGGAACGCTTTTGGGAGCATCCCACAGTGCATGCGTGCTGCCTTCCTGCCTCTCTACCTTTCACTTCAGTTCTTCATTTTCCTCGCAGCCAACAGGATGTGTATCCTGTCACTGCAGAAAATTTCCTTTTATTCTTTGTTTTTTGTGGTCACGTCTGCCTTCATTCGACGCCTACCAGTACCACCGGTGGTTCTTTGGTTTTAAAAAGAAACAAAAAAACCCTTGTATTTTCTTCAGGGGTCTTTCCCCCGTTTCTGGTGCTAGGTGCCATTTTGGACACTAGGCCCACTTTTCTTCAGGCATGGAGAAACCAGCTAGTGGTTTCAAAAAACACAAAGTGTGGCAGTACCATTTCCGTTACCGACACCCATGATCGGTGTCTAAAACGTTTAGGTCCTGAACATTGTCCAGCGGAGTGTCTCTCCTGCATGAGGATGACCAAAAAGGGCCTGCAGAATAGAGCTGCAAAACTCGGTACCCTTTTTGCCGCGGATACGATGTCACTTGCATCGACGTCCTCCAGGGCTTCATCTTCCTCCCATGGATCTCAGGTAACTAAACTTAAGTCTTCAAAGACTGGCCGGTCCTCGAAGGGTAAATCTCCTTCAAAGTATCGAGATGCCACTGGCGTTGCCCTCGAGGATAGTTCACAGGCAAAACAGCACCGACGGGAGTCTTCGGGCTCCAAAGCATTAACGGTGCTCCAGGATGTTCCAGAGGCTTCCACCTCTGCAGAACTACTGGTGCCATGTTCTGGGATCGTAGCCGCTTCCATCGGTACTGACACCCAGGCATCGGCAGCAGCGATGGATAAAAGAATCCTCGCTATTGAATGCAGTCTATCATCCCTCTTAGCAGCTTCGGTACCACTAAGACCGCTACAGACGGTTCAACAGGTATCGGTACTGACAGTACCTGCTTTGACAGGACTGCTTCTCCCTATGCCGAGCCTTGAGTCTATCTCAGGTATCGGGGATCAGGAACCGAGACATTTCGGTACCGACTTTGAGCGGTACCGATACCGATATATTTGTCGTCTTCAACGGGTTCAAAACACTGCTGTCCGTGTCCTCTCTCATGCCTCACGTTTTAATCACATCACCCCCTTGCTAATACATTTCCACTGGCTCCCTGTTACCTTCCGTGTTAAGTTTAAAGTCCTTATTTATGTGCACAGGGTACTCCACTCCGGTATCCCCCTGTATCTTGCCAATCAAGTTCACCTCCATACCCCGCATTGGTCTCTACGTTCCATCCATGCTAACCGTGTCTTTCTTTCCTCTCCCTCCCAGGCTCACTTAGAATCCACCCGATCCTCAGCTTTCTTTTTTCTTGGTCCGAGGCTTTGGAATTCACTCCCTCACTCCCTTCGATTAGAAACTTCCTACCCGTCCTTTAAAGCTAAACTAAAAACTCATCTTTTCTGTTTTGCATTTAATCTCCCCCTTCCTGCTCCGTCCCTTCTCCTTCCTAGTACTACCATGCCAGTTCCTTATCCCTTTCTTTCCTCCACCCTTCTGTATTGTCGATGTGTTCCCCTCCTCCCTTATGTTGCCACCTTTGTTCCCCACTCTGTCCTCATCTCTTTTCTGTATGATTTTATGGCGTTCTCTCTCTGATTCTCCTTTCGCAGCTCTCTTTTTAATCTGATTTTATGTATTGTGAACCGTCCAGATGCTAACCGTATTGGGCGGTATATAAAGTTTTAATAAACATAAACTATGCATTATAAGAACATAAGATATGCCATACTGGGTCAGACCGAGGTCCATCAAGCCCAGTATCCTGTTTCCAACAGTGGCCAATCTAGGTCATACGTACCTAGCAGTATCCCCAAAAGACACAGGTTCCACAATGCTTGTACTGGGTCAAGCATTGATTATCCTGGGTCCCTTTTTAATAGTGATTTATGGACCTTGCCTTCAGGAACTTGTCCAAACCTTTTTTAAACCCAGCTACACTAACAGCCCTTACTACATCCTCCGGTAACAAATTCCAGAGTTTGATTACACGTTGAGTGAAAAAATATTTTCTCTTATTTGTCTTAAATAGTTTACCCTGTAGCTTCATTGCATGTCCCCTAGTCTTTCTATATTCTGATAGCGTAAATAATTGATCCATGTATCTCCAGGAACAAGCAGGAATGAGTCCTCACATATGGGTACGTCGGTACCGACGGAGCCTGCGCGGGAATGCTCCCCAGCTTCCCAGGATGAAAGCTTTTGGGGCATCCCACAGCGCATGCGCGCTGCCTTCCCGCCTTTCCTAACCAACTCTCCTCAGTTCTTCTTTTCCGCGGAGCCAGCAGGTCGTGTTCCTGTCACCGCTGAAGAAGTTCTTTATTTTAATTTATTTCTTTGGTCGCGTGTCTGCCTTCCCCGACGCCGGACCGGTACCGCCGGTCTTGTCTTTTCTTTTCTTTAAAAAAAAAACCAAAAAAACTATCTTTTTTCCTCACTTGGTGTATTTTCTTCTTAGGTCTCCAGGCCCACAAGAAATTTTTCCCTTATGGAAAAACCAGCCTCCGGGTTCAAAAAATGCACTAAGTGTAGCAGTACAATTTCTGTCACAGATACCCATGAATGGTGTCTGAAATGTTTGGGGCCTGAACACTCCATCCCGGATTGCCAGTCCTGTTCTCTAATGTCTAAACGAGGGTTACAGAACCGGGCAGCCAAGCTCCATGTGCTGTTTCCCACGGACGCACCGGCGGTGGCATCGACATCTTCCAGGTCTTCCTCTCCTGATGGGTCTCAGGTAACCAAACATACTTTTAGCAGGTCCTCGAAGGGCAAATCTCCCTCTAAGCATCGAGATGCCTCCGGGCTTGCCCTTGAGGATCCTGCCCCAGCCAAACAACCCCGGCGGGAAGCTCCGGCTTCCAAAGCTCCTCCTATGGGGTTACAGGTTGACATCGATGGCACGGCCTCGACCGATCAGCTGTTAGACTGCTCTGGGGTACCGGCACAATCTCCCGGTACCGACATCCAGGCAGTCGTGGTGTCCATGGATCACACTGTGCAATCCATGCAGCAGGCTATACTGGCTTTCATCAAGGCTGCGACGCCGTCGGTACCACAACAAGCTCTGTTGTCGGTACCGGTACCAACTTCGATACCGGTACCGGCTGCATCGACATCGGCCAGGATACCGATTCTGGCTCCCTGTCCTGGGCTCTTTCTCGGTACTGATCCGGTACTGGGGACACCTGATGTCGGTACCGATCGATACGCCTATCGATCTTTGGAATCGAGCAGACGATACTTCGATTCTTCTGATGATTCTGATTCATCGGATGAGTCCCCTGAAGTATCTGTCACCCTTCCTGAAGAGCCGCCTTCTCCAAAAAGGAGAATGTCTCCTCCAGAGGATTTGTCCTTTCAAGACTTCATCATAGAAGTAGCTAAAGGACTTTCTATTTCAGTAACCTCTGAAAAGGAACCTAGAGCAAAAAAATTAGATATTTTGGGATACTCTAAAGTTCCCAGAGAGGCAGTCACCTTGCCAATTCATGAAATTCTTCAAGAACATTTGATTGAATTGTGGGAGACTCCTCTCACCCTTTCTCCTCATTCTCGTAGATTGGACACTATGTACCGTGTCCCCTCCTTCTCCTGGATTTCAAAAAACTCAGCTTCCTCACCACTCCATTGTGGTGCAGTCAGCTATGAAAAGGATAAAGAGTACCAAAAGACACTCTTCTACTCCAGGAAGGGAATGCAGGACCTTGGATGCTTTTGGTAGGAAAATCTTCCAAGCCAGCATGCTTATTGCCAGAATCAATTCATATAGCCTTTATATGGGTATGTTTCTGAAGGAGGTTGCAGAAAAGCTGCACAACTTTCTCCCTTTTATTCCAGAGGATAAAAGGGATGAGTTCCTTCTTTGGCTTAAGCATACTCAAGACATTTCAAAGTTTTCCAACAGGGCAGCCTTTGATTCTTTTGAAGGTGCCAGCAGAGCCTCAGGCATTGCTATAGCTGCTCGTAGAATTGCTTGGCTCCAGGCTTCTGATCTAGAACCCTGGGTTCAAGATGGTTTAGGAAATCTGCCCTGTACAGGTCAAAATCTATTTGGCAAAGAGTGGCAAATTAAAGCCACTCAAATGGATGCAGAAAATGCTGCTCTGGATAGACTTTCTAAGTCTACCTCCACTCCGGCCAAGAAAAAATCTTTTAAAAAGTCTTTTTACAAAAAGGGCTGATTTCCTTCCACTTCTGGTCAACAGTCTTCTACAGGTCGCTTTGCTACTAAGCGTCAGCAACCTAAACAGGCCAGGCCTAAACCTGCAGGGGCTGCTGCAACCCAGCAGTCCCAAACCCCTCAAGGGTTTTGACTTGATACTAGAGAACTTAACCTTTCTGGCTCTACAACAATCAGAGCCTCTCACCATTCCAGGAAGGTTAGCTCATTTTGCTCCCAGATGGGAGCAAATAACATCAGAGCAGTGGACCCTCTCTATCATAAGAGAGGGCTACAAACTTCATTTCTCAGACCTTCCTCCCTACACCAGGGTGAGACACTTCAATTCTCCCACATCCCTCGACCTTCTGGATCAGGAGGTGACTACCCTTCTGGCCCAGAGGGCCATAGAAGCAGTTCCGCTTCTTCAACAAGGGTCAGGGTTTTACTCCCCCTATTTTCTCATCCTAAAGAAAACAGGGGGATTCAGACCCATTCTAGATCTCAGAGAATTGAACAAATTCCTATGCAAGGAGAAGTTCAAGATGCTTTCTTTAGGCACTCTCCTTCCATACCTACAGAGTCAGGATTGGCTTTGTTCTCTAGATCTCAAGGATGCATACACTCATATACTCATCCATCCATCCCACAGAAAATTCCTACGTTTTCTGTTCCAGGGAAAACATTACCAATACAGAGTGCTTCCTTTCGGTCTAGCCTCTGCTCCAAGAGTGTTCACCAAATGCATGGCAATAGTTGCTGCATTTCTACGCACTCTGGGAATATTTGTCTTCCCATACCTGGATGACTGGCTCATCCGAGCTCCATCTCAGTCAGAAGCCCAAATTTCCCTGGACCGCACCAGGCGCATTCTGCAGTATCTGGGACTTGTGGTAAACCTTCCAAAGTCTCAGCTCACCCCTACTCAGTCCCTAGAATTCATAGGGGCCTGGTTGGACACCACTACTGCAAAAGCCTATCTTCCTCAGGCTCGTTGCCAACGTCTAGTGCAGTTAGCCTCCCAAATTCAGTCAAAGAGCCACTTAACTGCCCGGGAGATGCTACAACTACTAGGCCACATGGCTTCCACAGTGCATGTGGTGCCCTATGCTCGCCTACACATGAGAGCAGCTCAATGGACTTTGTCCACACAGTGGACTCAAGCATCAGGAGCTCTCTCAAACCAAATAGCAACTTCCAAACGTCTCTTTTGGTCTCTCCAATGGTGGATGTCAACTCAAAATCTGTTGCTGGGGTCCCCCTTCCAACCTGTGTTACCCCAAGCAACCCTCACAACAGATGCCTCCCAAACAGGTTGGGGAGCTCATCTACAAGACCTCTCCACCCAAGGCACTTGGTCCCCACAGGAGACCTCTCTTCATATCAACCACTTGGAACTGCGAGCAGTGTTCCTAGCTCTCAAGTTCTTTCATACCCTCCTCAGCTACAAGACCGTCCTCATTCATACGGACAACCAAGTAGCCATGTTTTACATAAACAAGCAAGGAGGAACTGGCTCTCTGTCGCTTTGCAACGAAGCTCTAAGATTATGGGCCTTCGCCAGAGAGCATCAAATCCATCTTCTGGCAGTATACCTCCCCAGGAATCCAAAACTCTTGGGCAGACAGACTCAGTCGAGTTCTGCTTCCACATGAATGGTCCCTGCACATGGATCAGGTACTCAGAATCTTCCAGGAATGGGGAACCCCGGACATAGACCTCTTTGCAAGTCCATGGAATGCCAAACTTCCCCGGTTCTGTTCCAGAATTCCGTGTTAGGGAGCTCTGACCAAGGATGCCTTCCTCCTTCATTGGGGTCAGCGCTTCCTGTACGCCTTTCCACCCATTCCTTTGATTCCCAAGACTCTGTTCAAACTTCAGAGGGATCAAGGATCTGTGATCCTCATAGCTCCACGTTGGCCATGCCAAGTGTGGTACCCTCTACTTCTGCATCTCTCCCAAGCCCCTTCCCTGGACTTGGGAGCTGCTCCAGACCTTCTGTCTCAGGAGGAGGGGACTTTGTGGCACCCAAACCCCAAGTCCCTTCACCTCAGAGCTTGGTTACTGAAGGCCTAGATCTTCAAGACTTCAATCTTTCTCAGCAAGTGAAGGATATCCTCCATGCTTCCAGGAAACCTTCCACTAGGCGTTCCTATGCTTTTAAGTGGAAAAGATTTTCCATTTGGTGTGCTCAAAAGGGTCTTGACCCTCTGGCACGTCCTGTGAATTCTCTATTGGAATATCTCCTGCATCTTTCCAATGCAGGCCTTAAGACGAATTCAGTAAGGGTCCATTTAAGTGCTATTGCAGTATCCCTTAAGCCTATCAATGGACAACCTGTTTCCTCCCATCCTCTTATTGCAAGATTCATGAGAGGCCTAACTTTAACTAAACCTCCCATTCGACCTCCTCCGGTGGCATGGGACTTAAACTTGGTTCTTGGTCAGCTTATGAAGCCACCTTTTGAACCCTTAGCCGCTACCTCCTTGAAATTTCTTTCCTGGAAGGTTATTTTCCTTATTGCACTCACTTCTGCTCGCCGCATCAGTGAACTGCAGGCCTTAGTGGCTAATCCACCTTATACAAGGTTCCATCATGATAAGGTAGTCCTTAGGACAAATCCTCACTTTATGCCTAAAGTGGTCTCACCTTTTCATCTTAATCAAGAGGTATATTTACATGTCTTTTTTCCAGCTCCTCATGCATCCAGTGCTGAGAGGAACCTTCATACTCTAGATTGTAAAAGAGCTCTTGCTTTTACTTACACAGGGCACAGCAACATAGAAAGTCTTCCCAGCTTTTTGTTGCTTTTGATCCTTCTCATTTAGGACTTCCAGTCTCTAAAAGAACACTGTCCAATTGGATTGCTCTGTGTTTTTCTTTTGTCTACCAGAGTAAGAACCTTTCTCTGGAGGGCCATGTAACAGCTCATAATGTGAGGGCCATGGCCACCTCTATGGCTCATCTTCATTCTGTGTCCATCGATCAGATCTGTCGAGCAGCCACCTGGGCCTCGGTTCATACCTTCACAGCCCATTACTGTTTGGACAAGGACTCCCGCCGGGATGCCTTGTTTGGTCAGGCTGTCCTCAGACACCTGTTCCATTCTTGAACAACTCCTGCCCTCCTTCTCTGAATGGATGCCTGAGATCCATAGGAAGACGAGGAACTCTCCAGGGTCTCATACCCTTGGGGATCTCCCAGGCATCTCAGCTAGGGAGTCCCCATATGTGAGGACTCATTCCTGCTTGTTCCTGGAGATAGCACAGTTACTTACCTGTAACAGGTGATCTCTGGGAACAGCAGGAATTAGTCCTCACAACCCTTCCACCTCCCCTAGGAGTTGTATCTCTCTCTGTCTTTCCTTTCCTCTCTCTCTCTATTGTCTCAGCTTTAAACTTGAACTGAGGAGAGTTGGTTAGGAAAGGTGGGAAGGCAGCGTGCATGCGCTGTGGGATGCCCCAAAAGCTGTCATCCTGGGAAGCTGGGGAGCATTCCCGCGCAGGCTCCGTCGGACTAAATCCTGCTGTTCCCAGAGATCACCTGTTACAGGTAAGTAACTGTGCTTTACCTGCTCCCCTTCATTCATTAATTTATAGACCTCTATCATATCTCCCCTCAGCCGTCTCTTTTCCAGGTTGAAGAGCCCCAACCTTTGTAGCCTCTCTTCATAGGAGTAGCCTTCCATCCCCTTCACCATTTTGTTGTCTCTTCTCTGTACTTTTTCTAATAATGCTATGTCCTTTTTAAGATACGGTGACCAGAATTGCACACAATATTCATGGTGCGGTCGTACCATGGAACGATACAGAGCCATTATAATATCCTTTGTTTTATTTTCCATACCTTTCTTTATGATACCTAGCATTCTATTTGCTTTCTTGGCTGCCGCTGCACACTGGGCAGAGGTTTTAACATGATCTCCAGGAACAAGCAGGAATAAGTCCTCACATATGGGTACGTCGGTACCGACGGAGCCCGTGCGGGAAAGCTCCCCAGCTTCTTAGAATAGAAGCTTTTGGGACCTCCCACTGCACATGCGCACTGCCTTCCCGCCTTCCTGAACAGCTCTCCTCAGTTTCTCTTTTTCCGCGGAGCCAGCAGGTCGTGTTCCTGTCACCGCTGAAGAAATTGTTATTTTATTTGTTTCTTTAGACCGCGTACCTGCCTTCCCCATACCGATACCGGTATCGCCGGTCTTTTCTTTCTTTCTTTAAAAAATTATAATTCTTTTTTCTTATTTTTTAGCTTTTTGGTCACTTCAGAGAGGCCTCTCGGCCTACTCAATTTCTCCTCATGGAGAAGCCAGCCCCTGGATTTAAGAAGTGTACCAAATGTAATGCTGTTATTTCAGTCACAGACACCCATGAATGGTGTCTGAAATGTTTGGGGCCTGACCATTCCATACCGGACTGCCCATCTTGCTCCCACATGTCTAAACGTGGGCTGCAGAACCGGGCCAACAAATTCCATGTGCTGTTTGCTTCAGAGAATACAGCATCACAGTCATCCAGGTCTTCTTCTCCGGATGGATCTCAGGTAACCAAACCTTCTGTGGGCAAGTCCTCAAAGAGCAAATCTCCTTCAAAGCATCGAGAGGCTCTTAGCTTAGAACTTGAGGACCCTGCCCCAGCCAAACAACCCCGGCGGGAAGTCCAACTTCCAAAAACGCCAATTCAGGGGTCTCAGGTTGATATCGATGCTACGGCCTCGACAGATCACCTGTTAGCCTGCTCTGGGGTACCGGGTCACTCCGGTACCGACATCCAGGCAGCTATGGCGTCCATGGGCGATACTGTACAGTCCATGCAGCAGGCCGTCATGGCTTTCATTAAAGCTGCAACGCCATCGGTTCCGCTTTCAGCGGTTCCGGGCCCGATACCGGTATCGTCCGCCATGCCGGTATCGAGGCCGTCCACCTCTAAACGCAAGTCGGTACCGTATGGGCTTTCGCTCCATACCGGTTCCATACCCGATACGCCCGATATCGATACCGATCGGTACGCGTATCGTGCGTTAGAGGAAAGCACCGATTCCTCTGAGGATTTTCACTCCTCTGATGATTCTGCTGAGTTTTCACTCAACTTACCTGAGGAGCCCTCTTCTCCTAAAAGGAGAATGTCCCCTCCAGAGGATTTGTCCTTCCAGGACTTTGTTTTAGATATGGCTACAGCCCTTTCTATTACCACATCCTCTGAAAAGGAACCCAGATCCAAAAAACTGGATATTTTGGGATACTCAAAGGCCCCTAAGGAGGCAGTTACCCTGCCTATCCATGAAATCCTTCAAGAACAACTGATGGATTTCTGGGAAAATCCTTTGACTTTGTCTCCTTATTCCCGTAGGTTGGACACCATGTATAGGGTCCCTCCTTCTCCTGGTTTCCAAAAGACTCAATTGCCCCACCACTCTATTGTGGTGAAGTCTGCAATGAAGAAGATTAGGAGTACCAAAAGGCACTCTTCCACCCCTCCAGGACGGGAATGTAAGACTTTGGACTCTTTTGGTAGGAAAATTTTCCAGGCTAGTATGCTTATAGCCAGGATTAATTCCTACAGTCTCTATATGGGCATGTTCCTGGAGGAACTTGCCAAAAAGGTGCGGCATTTTGCCCCCTTTATCCCTGAGGATAAAAAGCAGGGATTCCTTTCCCTAGTGAAACAACTCTTAGAGGTTTCTAAGTTCTCTAATAGGGCAGCATATGATTCCTTTGAGGGAGCCAGTAGGGCTTCGGGCATTGCTATTGCAGCCCGACGTCTTGCTTGGCTCCAGGCCTCTGATCTGGAACCTTGGGTTCTAGATGGCTTACGGAATCTGCCCTGTACAGGTGAGAACTTATTTGGGGAAGAGTGGCAAATCAAAGCCACCCAGATGGATGCTGAAAATGCCACCTTGGAAAGACTTTCAAAGTCCACTTCAATTCCTACTAAGAAAAAGTCTTTTAAAAGGCCTTACTATAAGAAGGCCAGAGTTGCTTCAAATACTGGCCAGCAGTCTTCTCAACCTCGCTATACTGCTAAGCGTCAGCAATCCAAACAAGCACGAGCTAAGCCTGCAGCAGCTACTGTAGCTCAGCAGGCTCCAACCCCTCAGGGGTTTTGACTTGCTCCTAGGGAACTTGCCACTTCTGGTTCTAACACAACCAGAACCTCTCACCATACCCGGAAGGTTGGTTCACTTTGCTCCCAGATGGGAACAAATCACAACAGAACAATGGACCCTCTCTATCATTCGAGAGGGTTACAAACTTCATTTCTCCAGCCTTCCTCCCCATCATATGGTGAGACCATTCAATTCTCCCCCATCTCTCCTAACCCTGTTGGGTCAAGAGGTTTCCTCTCTTCTTGCCCAAGGGGCCATAGAAGAGGTTCCTCTTCCTCAACAAGGGTCCGGTTTCTACTCCCCTTATTTTCTCATTCCAAAGAAGACAGGGGGATTCAGACCAATCCTAGATCTGAGAGAATTGAACAAATTTCTCTTCAAGGAGAAATTCAAAATGCTGTCTCTCGGCATTCTCCTTCCTTACCTCCAGGGTCAGGACTGGCTTTGTTCTCTAGACCTACAGGATGCGTATACACATATACTCATCCATCCATCCCACAGAAAGTATCTTCGCTTTCTGTTTCAGGGAAAACATTTCCAATACAGAGTACTCCCCTTCGGTCTAGCCTCTGCTCCAAGAGTATTCACAAAATGCATGGCAGTCGTAGCCGCATTTCTAAGAGGCATGGGAATCTTTGTCTTCCCATATCTGGACGACTGGCTCATCCGAGCTCCAACTCAGTCACAGGCCCAGATTTCCCTGGACCACACAAGGAGCCTTTTGCAGTATCTGGGACTGGTAGTAAACCTTCCCAAGTCCCAACTCATCCCTACTCAATCTCTAGAATTCATAGGGGCCCAGTTGGACACCATCACTGCAAGGGCCTACCTTCCACATGTTCGAGGCCAGCGCCTCCTGAGTTTGGCCTCCCAAGCTCAGTCCAGCACTCACTTGACAGCCAGGGAAATGCTACGCCTACTGGGTCATATGGCCTCCACAGTGCATGTGGTGCCCTATGCTCGTCTTCATATGAGAGCAGCTCAATGGACCCTGGCCACTCAGTGGACTCAGGCGTCAGGAGCGCTCTCAGACCAAATACAAACCTCCGATCGTCTGTTTTGGTCCCTCCACTGGTGGACTTCCACCAAGAATCTGTTGTTGGGGGCTCCATTTCAACCATTGCTACCCCAAGCAACCCTCACAACAGATGCCTCCCAAACAGGGTGGGGAGCCCATCTGCAAACTCTCTCCACTCAGGGCACTTGGTCTCTACAGGAGACCACCCTTCATATCAATCTTCTGGAACTGCGAGCAATTTACCTTGCCCTCAAGGTCTTCCACTCCCTCCTAGCCAACCTCACTGTCCTAGTTCAGACGGACAATCAGGTGGCCATGTTTTACATAAACAAACAAGGAGGGACGGGCTCTCTGTCGCTTTGCAACGAAGCTCTAAGACTATGGGCCTTCGCCAGAGAGCATCAGATTCACCTGCTAGCAGTGTATCTCCCAGGAGTTCAAAACTCTCGGGCAGACAGGCTCAGTCGAGTTCTGCTGCCACACGAATGGTCCCTACATTTGGACCAAATAAACCGAATCTTTCAGGAATGGGGGACCCCGGACATAGACCTCTTTGCAAGTCCGTGGAATGCCAAACTTCCCCGGTTCTGTTCCAGAACTCCGTGTCAGGGAGCTCAGGCTACGGACGCCTTTCTCCTGAATTGGAATCAGGCATTCCTATATGCCTTTCCACCCATTCCTTTGATTCCCAAGACTCTGTTCAAACTCCAGAGGGATCATGGAACTATGATCCTCATAGCTCCACGCTGGCCACGCCAAGTGTGGTTCCCTCTACTTCTACAGCTCTCCCAGGGATCCTACTTGGATCTGGGAGCTGCGCCAGACCTCCTGTCTCAGGAGGAGGGGACTTTGTGGCACCCAAACCCCAAATCCCTTCACCTCAGTGCTTGGTTACTGAAGGCCTAGATCTTCAAGACTTCAATCTTTCTCAGCAAGTGAAGGATATCCTTTCTGCCTCTAGGAAACCCTCTACCAGGCGTTCCTATGCTTTCAAATGGAAACGTTTTTCCATTTGGTGTGCTCAGCAGGGTCTTGACCCTCTGGCACTTCCTTTGAATTCTCTTCTTGATTATCTCCTGCATCTATCCAATGCAGGCCTCAAGACGAATTCGGTAAGAGTCCATTTAAGTGCTATTGCAGCATCCTTGAAACATATAAATGGACAACCTATCTCCTCTCATCCTCTTGTTGCAAGATTCATGAGAGGCCTGACTCTCACTAAACCTCCCATCAGACCACCCCCGGTCGCATGGGATTTGAATCTAGTGCTCGGTCAACTTATGAAGCCACCTTTTGAGCCAATGTTTTCCACCTCCTTGAAATTTCTTTCCTGGAAGGTCATCTTCCTCATTGCAGTCACTTCGGCTCGCCGCATCAGTGAGCTGCAGGCTTTAGTGGCTAATCCACCTTACACAAGATTTCATCATGATAAGGTGGTCCTTAGGACGAATCCCCACTTTATGCCTAAAGTGGTCTCGCCCTTTCATCTTAATCAAGAGGTATATCTACCTGTCTTTTTTCCAGCTCCTCATGCATCCAATGCAGAGAGGAACCTTCATACTCTGGATTGTAAAAGAGCTCTCGCTTTTTACCTTAATAGGACTCAGCCACATCGAAAGTCTTCTCAACTTTTTGTGGCCTTTGATCCTTCCCATTTGGGACTTCCAGTCTCCAAGCGTACACTTTCCAATTGGATTGCTCAGTGTATTTCTTTTGCTTACCAGAGCAAAAACATTTCTCTGGAAGGCCATGTCACTGCTCACAATGTGAGGGCCATGGCAACTTCTATGGCTCATCTGCACTCTGTTTCCATAGATCAGATCTGTCGAGCCGCTACCTGGGCCTCGGTTCATACCTTCACAGCCCATTACTGTTTGGACAAGGACTCCCGCCGGGATGCCTTGTTTGGCCAGGCTGTCCTCAAGCACCTGTTCCATTCCTAAACAACTCCTGCCCACCTTCCCAGAATGGATGCCTGAGATCCATACGAAGATGGCGAACCTTTACAGGGGATCCCATGCATCTAAGCTAGGGAGTCCCCATATGTGAGGACTTATTCCTGCTTGTTCCTGGAGATAGCACAGTTACTTACCTGTAACAGGTGATCTCTGGGAACAGCAGGAATTAGTCCTCACAACCCACCCACCTCCCCTAGGAGTTGTATCTTTTATCTATCTATCTTCCTGTCCTCTCTCTGTTGACTCAGCTATAAACTCGAAACTGAGGAGAGCTGTTCAGGAAGGCGGGAAGGCAGTGCGCATGTGCAGTGGGAGGTCCCAAAAGCTTCTATTCTAAGAAGCTGGGGAGCTTTCCCGCACGGGCTCCGTCGGTACCGACGTACCCATATGTGAGGACTAATTCCTGCTGTTCCCAGAGATCACCTGTTACAGGTAAGTAACTGTGCTTTATCCACGATGACTCCTAAATCTTTTTCCTGGGTGGTGGTTCCCAATGTGGAACCTTGCATTGTGTAACTAGTGTGGGTGGTTCTTTCCTAGGTGCATAACTTTGCACTTGTCCACATTAAATTTCATCTGCCATTTGGATGCCCAGTTTTCCAATTTATCCAGATCCTCTTGCAGTTTTCCACAATCCTCTTGGGTTTTAACAACTTTAAACAGTTTTGTATCATCTGCAAATTTGCAAATATGGGAGCACCCGGTACAGAGTGCCTTTGAGTCTTCCGATGACTCTGACAATTCTACCGGTACCAAAGCGAACCTATTAGAGGATTCAACTCCTCCTCAACGCAGGATGTCTCCTCCAGAAGATATGTCCTTATAGGGTTTCATATGTGATTTAGCAAAGGGCCTTGCTATCACTGTGATTCCAGAAAAGGAACCTAGATCAGAAGAATTAAGAATTCTGCAATACCCTATGGCTCCCAAGGAGGCAGCTATGCTTCCTATTCACAAAATCTTACATGATCTGATGTTGAGAATGTGGGAAACTCCTTTTAATGATATCTTCACGTTCCCGTTGTTTTGACACTATGTACTGAGTGCCAAGTTGTCCTGGTTTTCAAAAAACTCAGTTACCACACCATTGAATGGTAGTGGAATCGGCCATGTGAAGAGAGAGTGCTAAAACACATTCTTCTAATCCGCCAGGCCGGGAATCCAGGACACTTGATGCCTTTGGCCATCGAAGCTTTCAATCCTCCGTGCTATCAGCCAGGATCAGTTCCTACATTCTTTATATGGGAATGTTCCTGGAAGAAGTCACAAAAGACTTAGAGCTCATTAGCCCTTGTGTCTCTGAGGAAAAAAGAGCAGACTACCTCATTCTGGTCAAACACGCCTAGAATGTCTCTAAATTCATGAACCATGCTTCCTTTGATTGATTGCTTTGAATGTATTAGCAGAACCTCTGCTATATCCATAGGAGCACGTTATATTGCTTGGCTTCAAGCATCAGACTTAAAACAGTGGGTGCAAGAAAAGCTGGGAAACATTCCTTGTACAGGAGAAAATCTCTTTTGGCAAGGACTGGCAGGACAAGGCTAATTGGCTTGAATCTGAAAATACTACCTTGAACAGACTATCAAAGTCTACAGCCAACCCAGCAAAGAAGAAAACATTCAAAAAAACCCTTTTTTCAGTAAGAAAAAGATGATTTACCCACCTTACACCCATCAAAGACACTGTCCGCTTCATGTTCCCTAGAAGGGGCAACAACAGAACAGACAGCAAAGAAAGCTGCAAGCTCAGAGCTCAACTGACCCAGCAGACCCAGCCCCCTCAGGGTCTTTGACTTCTACCTAGAGCACTTAGTCATTCTGCCCCTGAAAAGTCCAGAACCCTTAACCATTCCAGGAAGCCTAAAGATGGCCACAAGTAACATCAGAAAACTGGATTCTGTCCATTGTACGACTGGGGTACAAGCTTCATTTTCTCAACTTGCCCCCACCTACAATAATAAAACAGTTCAATTCTCAGGCCCCTGCCACCAACCTCTCGTGGCAGGAAGTCACATCACTTCTCGCTCAAGGAGCAATCGAAGTACCCATACCCCAACAGGGGACGGTGTTTTACTCCCCCTATTTTCTTATTCCAAAGAAGACAGGGGGACACAGGCCTATATTAGACCTCAGAGAATTAAACAAATATTTGTTACAAGAAAAGTTCAAAATGATCTCCCTCGGAACACTTTTACCATACCTCCAAAGTCAGGACTGGCTGTTCTCTAGATCTAAGAGATGCGTATACGCATATTCTCATCCACTCAGATCACAGGAAGTTCCTTTGATTCCTGGTCCAAGGAAGACATTTCCAGTACAGAGTTCTTCCTTTCGGTCTGGCCTCTGCTCCAAAAGTCTTCACAAAATGCATGACAGTGGTAGCGGCATTTATGAGGACTCTGAGAATATTCGTCTTCCCTTACTTAGACGATTGGCTCATTAGAGAATCGACAGCTCCAGAGGCCAGCTTCGCTCTATCTCCAGGAACAAGCTGGAATGTAATCTTCACATATGGGTATCGTCGGTACCGATGGAGCCCATGCGGGAACACTCCCCAGCGTCCAATAGGAACGCTTTTGGGAGCATCCCCCACAGTGCCTACATGCTGCCTTCCCGCCTTTCCCACTGTCCCTCTTCAGTTCATTTTCCATGGAGCCGACAGGTCGCATACCCTGTCACCGCAGAAAATTCCTTGATTCTTTATTTTTTGTGGTCGCGTCTGCCTTCGTTTGACGCCTTCCGGTACCGCCGGTTCTTCTTTCTTTGCTTTATTTATTTATTCATAAATAAATAAATAAAAATTATATTTATTTATTTATATTTATTTATCACCGACGCCCATGACTGGTGTCTTAAATGTTTAGGCCCTGACTATTCTCCATGGGGGTGCCTCTCCTGTAGGAAGATGACTAAAAGGGGCCTGCAGAATAGAGCTGCAAAACTCTGTACCCTTTTCGCTTCAGATGCGGTGTCCGTTGCATCGACATCTTCCAGAGCCTCATCTTTCTCCCATGGATCTCAGGTAACTAAACATAAATCTAGCCGGTCCTCAAAGGGTAGATATCCTTCTAGGCATTGAGAGGCCATTGGCGTTGCCCTTTAGTAAACTTCACTGACAAAACAGCTCCGGTGGGAGGCTTCGGCTTCCAAAGCACTAACGGGACTCCGGGGTGTTCTCGAGGCCTCCACCTCAGCAGAACTACTGGTGCCATGCTCTGGGGTTCTGACCGTTTCTACCGGTACTGACACCCAAGCATTGGCAGCGTAGATAGATCAGAGGTTTCTTGCTATCGAACGTAGTGAGGCAGCTCTTCTCACGGCTTCGGTACCGTTGAGACCGCTACAGACGGTTCAACAAGCACCGGTACCGATGGCACCAGCTTTGGTGGGTATACCCCCCATGCCGAGTCTTGAGTCTATCTCCAGCATTGACAGATCGGAACCGAGACACCTCGATACCGATTTCGATCGATACCGGTACCGTGCTCTGCACGAACACCAGGATCAGAGATATTTCTAATATTCCAATGATTCTAATGACCCTGCCGATACCAGAGTACTTCTTCCGGAGGAACCATCTTCTCCCCAACGCAGAATGTCTCCTCCAGAGGACTTGTCTTTTCAGGATTTTATTCGTGATGTGGCTCGAGGCCTTGCAATCATGGTAACTCCTGAAAAGTAACCTATGGCACAGGAATTGGAAATCCTTCAATACCCTAAGGCTCCCAAGGAAGCAGTTACTCTGCCTATTCATCAGATCCTACATGAACTTATGCTGAGGATGTGGGAAACATCTTTACCACATCTCCTCACTCTTGGAGGCTCGATATAATGTATCGAGTTCCGCCTTGTCCTGGCTTCCAAAAAACTCAGTTACCACACCATTCAATGGTAGTGGAATCGGCTATGCGTAGGATGAAGAGTACAAAGAGGCATGCTTCCAATCCTCCAGGCCGTGAGTGCAGGACTCTCGATGCCTTTGGACGTCGATGCTTCCATGCTCTCAGCCAGTATCAGCTCCTATATCCTATATATGGGAATGTTCCTCAAAGAGGTCACAGGAGACTTGGAGCTTATGAGCCCCCATCTTCCTGATGATAAACAACAAGACTTTCTTAATCTTGTCAGACATGCTCAGGATGTTTCCAAGTTTGTAAACTGTGCAGCCTTTGACTGCTTTGAATGCATCAGCAGAACCTCTGCTATTGCCATTGGTGCACGTCAAATTGCCTGGCTTCAGGCATCCGACTTGGAACTTTGGATACAAGATAAATTGGGAAATATCCCTTGCACAGGAGAAAATCTATTTGGCAAGAATTGGCAGGTAAAGGCTAATGAAATAGATAATGACAATATTACCTTGGATAGATTGTCAAAATCTACAGCCAACCCAGCCAAAAAGAAATCCTATAAAAAATCCTTTTTCAGCAAAAAAAAAAAGGAAGTTTTATCCTCCTTATGCCCAGCAGGGGCACGGTCCAGTTCAGGCTGCCCAAAAGGGACAACAGCAACAAACTAGACAACAAAAGAAACCAAAAGGGCCAAGAGCTTAGCCAGCTCCACAGGCTCAGCCTCCTCAGCTTTGACTCCTACCTAGAGAACTTAGCCTTCCTGCCCCTGAACGGTCCAGAACCCTTAGCCATACCTGGCACCAAATAACAGCAGAAAATTGAACTCCGTCCATTGTACGAGAGGGGTACAAGCTTCATTTTCACAGCATGCCCCCTCCTACAATTGTCAGACAGTTCAATTCTCAGACCCCTGTCAACAATCTCTTAGGTCAGGAGGTGACAACACTCCTTGCTCAAGGAGCAATAGATGAAGTATCCATTCTACAACAGGGTACAGGGTTCTACTCCCCCTGTTTTCTTATCCCAAAGAAAACAGGAGGACACAGACCCATTTTAGACCTCAGAGAATTGAACAAATATCTGTTCCGAGAGAAATTCAAAATCTCTCTAGGAACTCTTCTGCCATACTTTCAAAGTCAGTATTGGCTTTGTTCTCTAGCTCTAAGGGATGCATATACTCATATTCTCATCCATCCAGATCACAGGAAATTCCTGCGGTTCCTTTTCCAGGGAAAACACTTCCAATACAAAGTTCTTCCCTTTGGTCTGGCTTCGGCACCAAGAGTATTCACGAAATGCATTGTGGTAGTAGCTGCATTCCTGCGAACTCTAGGGATATTCGTCTTCCCTTACTTAGAAGACTTCATGCGAGCCCCCATGGCTCCAGAAAGCCAATTCTGCTCTGTCTTGCACAATGCGAATCCTTCAATATTTGGGATTGGTCATAAACTTCCCAAAATCCCATCTTGCTTCCTACTCAGTCCCTAGAATTCATAGGAGCTCGTCTAGATACCAGACAGTCAAGGGCTTTCCTTCCACAACCCCGCTGTCTGCACATAGTGCAGCTAGCTTCCCAAGCAACATTGAAGACTTACCTGACTGCTCGAGAAATGCTCCAACTACTGGGACATACGGCATCCACTGTACATGCGGTTCCCTATGCTCACCTCCACATGCGAGCAGCCCAGTGGACCCCATCCACTCAGTGGACACAGGCCACAGGTCACTGTCTGACAAAATAACAAACTCACAACGTCTTGTTTCGTCCCTCCAATGGTGGCAATCACTGGAGAACCTTCTGGTGGTGTCTCCTTTCCAGCAACCCCTATTCCAGGCCACTCTAACAACAAATGCATCACAGGTGGGATGGGGGGGCCTACCTGCACGATCTCTCTACACAGGGTACCTGGTCTCCACAGGAGGCTTGTCTTCACATAAACCTCCTGGAACTCAGAGCAATCTTCCTTGCTCTTCGAGTATTCCAAGCCCAGCTCAGCTACAAGACAGTCCTAGTCCAGAAGGGACAATCAAGTAGCCATGTTCTATGTGAACAAGCAGGGTGGTATGGGCTCTCTGTCGTTATGCAACGAAGCTTTACGACTATGGGCCCTCGCCAGACAGCATCAGATACACCTTCTCGTGGTATATCTTCCAGGCATTCAAAACCTTTGGGCAGACAAACTCAGCCGAGTACTGCTGCCACACGAATGGTCTCTCCACTCAGACCAGGTTGCCCAAATATTTCAAATCTGAGGAACCCCAGACATAGATTTCTTTGCAAGTCCACTGAATGCCAAACTTCCCCGGTTCTGTTCCAGAATTCCGGTTCGAAATTGTCAGGCAAGGGACGTCTTCCTCCTTTACTGGGGTCAAGACATCCTCTGTGCCTTCCCACCCATTCCCCTCATCCCCAAAACACTGTTCAAGCTTCAGAGAGACAGAGGTCGTATGATTCTCATAGCTCCACATTGGCCATGACAAATGTGGTATCCTCCGCTTCTACATCTCTCTCAAGCTGCACCTCGGGAGTTAGGATGTGCTCCAGATCTTCTCTCCCAAGAGAACGGGACGCTGTGGCACCCAAATCCACAGTCCCTGCATCTCAGGGCCTGGTTGCTGAAAGCCTAAACCTTCAGGATCTCAACCTATCTCAACAGGGAAAAGATATCCTACAGGCTTCTAGAAAACCTTCCACAAGACGATCATACGCCTTTAAGTGGAAATGCTTTACCATATGGTGTTCTCAAAAGGGACTTAACCCCCTTGCGATAACTCTGGAATCGGTACTGGAGTACCTCCTTCATTTATTAAATGCTGGTCTTAAGACCAATTCAGTAAGAGTCCATCGTAGTGCTATTGCAGCTTCCTACAAGCCTCTAAATGGGCAACCTATTTCCTCTCATCCACCTATAACAAGATTTATGAGAGGTCTTCTATTAACAAAACCTCCCATTAGACCACCACCGGTGGCATGGGATTTGAATCTTGTTCTTGGGCAGCTCATGAAACCACCCCTTGAAACTTTAGCCACTACATCTCTGAAATTCCTTTCCTGGAAATTCATCTTCCTAATTGCAATCACCTCCGCACGCCGCATTAGTGAGTTGCAAGCTCTAGTGGCTGATCCTCCTTATACGAGATTTCACCATAAGGTCGTTCTTAGGTCTCATCCATACTTTATGCCAAAGGTGGTTTCCCCTTTCCATTTAAACCAAGCGGTTTACCTTCCTGTATTCTTTCCGAGGCCTCATGCCTCAAATGCAGAAAGGAACCTTCATACCTTGGACTGTAAAAGAGCTTTAGCCTTTTACCTACAAAGAACACAGCAATATCGAAAGTCATCTCAACTCTTTGTTGCTTTTGATTCTAGTCATTTGGGACTTCCAGTTTCCAAAAGAACTCTGTCTAACTAGATTGCACAATGCATATCCTTTGCCTGTGAGAGTAAGGGTCTTCCTCTTGAAGGCCATGTCACAGCTCACAATGTGAGAGCTATGGCAGCCTCTGTGGCTAACCTTCACTCTGTATCTGTCGATGACATTTGTTGAGCAGCCACTTGGGCTTTGGTACTTACCTTTACAGCCCACTACTGCTTAGACAAGGACTCCTGCCGGGATGCCTTGTTTGGCCAGGCTGTTCTTCAACATCTCTTTCAGACTTAATTCAACTCCTACCCACCATCCCTGGTGGGATGCTAGAGATCCATGGGAGGAAGTGTGACCCATCTCACAATGGGTGCAGCTTCCTGGGGCCATCTCCCTGGCATCTTCAGCTAGAGAGTCGCCATATGTGAAGACTACATTCCTGCTTGTTCCTGGAGATGGCGTAGTTACTCACTTGTAACAGGTGATCTCCGGGAACAGCAGGAATTTAGTCTTCACAACCCACCCACCTACCCTAGGAGTTGTCTATCTCTCTCTTTCTCCCTCTCTCCTTTGTCTCAGCTATAAACTCAACTGAAGAGGGAAAGTGGGAAAGGTGGGAAGGCATCACGCAGGCGCTGTGGGATGCTCCCAAAAGCGTTCCTATTGTACGCTGGGGAGCATTCCCTCAGGGCTCCGTCGGTACCGACGATACCCATATGTGAAGACTAAATTCCTGCTGTTCCCGGAGATCACCTGTTATAGGTGACTGACTACGCTTTCTCGAGCAATGAGAATTCTTCAGTACTTGGGACTGGTCATAAACCTCCCAAAATCTCATCTTAATCTCTCAAATTCATAGGGGCTCGTCTAGACACATGGCAGTCAAAGGCTTTCCTGCCACAGCCACGCTGTCTATGAATGATACAACTGGCATTTCAAGCATCTATGAAGGTGTTCCTTATTGCTCAAGAGATGCTTCAACTTCTGGGACACATGGCATCTACTGTCCATGTGGTTCCCTATGCTCGCCTCCACATGCGAGCAGCCCAGTGGACCCTATCCTCACAATGGTCACAGGCCTTGGGTCAGTTAATGGACAAGATCAGAAACACCACACATCTCATTTCGTCCCTGCAGTGTTGGCAAGCTCTAGAAAACCTCCTCGTAGGCTCTCCTTTCCAGCAGCCTCTATATCAGGCCACTCTAACAACAGATGCGTCCAAGATGGGTTGTGGGGCCCACTTGCACAATCTCTCCACTCAGGGTTTTTGGACCTTACAGGAGGTTTCCCTTCACATAAACCTCCTAGAACTGAGAGCCATTTTCAATGCTATACAAGTTTTTCTGACCCATCTCAGCAACAAAACAGTTCTGGTCCAAACCGACAATCAGGTAGCTATGTTCTATGTGAACAAGCAAGGCGGAACAGGCTCTCTGTTGCTATGCAACGAAGCTTTGCGACTATGGGCCCTCGCCAGAGAGTTGCAAATTCACCTGTTTGCAGTATACCTTCTGGGCATTTAAAACTTATGGGCAGACAGACTCAGTCATATACTGCTGCCACACGAGTGGTCCCTCCACTCATACCAGCTTGCTCGAGTTTTTCAAATCTGGGGCACACCAGATAGAAGACCTCTTTGCAAGTCCACAGAATGCCAAACTTCCCCGATTCTGTTCCAGAATCCCGACTCACAACTGTCAGACGAGATGCTTTCCTACTCCACTGGGGTCAGGACTTCCTCTATGCCTTCCCACCCATTCCCCTCATTCCAAAACTTTATTCAAACTTCAGAGAGACAGAGGTCGTATGATATTCATAGCTCCACGCTGGCCATGACAAACGTAGTATCCTCTTCTGCGTCTCTCTGAAACCACTCCTCTGGAGTTGGGGAATGCTCCCGATCTTCTGTCTCAGGAGGATGGATGCTTACTGCATCCCAATCCCCAGTCCCTACATCTCATGGCCTAGTTACTGAAAGCCTAGAATTCCAGGATATTAACCTTTCTCAACAAGTAAAGGATATCTTTCTGGCTTCCAGAAAACCTTCCACAAGACATTCCTACGCTTTTAAGTGGAAAAGGTTCTTTGTCTGGTGTTCACAAAAGGGACTTAACCCCCTTTGGTACCTGTAGAACAGGGGTTCTCAACCCAGTCCTTGGGATCCACCTAGCCAGTCAGGTTTTCAGGATAACCGCAATGAATATGCATGGGAGAGATTTGCATATAATGGAGGCAGTGTATGCAAATCCCTCTCCTACATATTCATTGTGGTTATCCTGAAAAACCGACTGGCTAGGTGGGTCCTGAGGACTGGGTTGAGAACCCCTGCTGTAGAGTCGCTACTAGAGTATCTCCTCCAATTATCAACTTCTGGTCTAAAGACCAATTCAGTGAGAGTCTATCTTAGTACTATTGCTGCTTTTCATACACCTTTCGATGGACAACCTATTTCCTCTCATCCACTTGTATCAAGATTTATGAGAGGCTTATTCTTAACAAAACCTTCCATTAAGCCACCATCGATGGCATGGGATCTGATTCTTGTTCTTGGTCAGCTTAAGAAACCGCACTTTGAACTTTTAGCCACTTCAGACCTAAAGTTTCTTTCATGGGAAGTTATTTTTCTAATTGCCATCACTTCTGCAAGACGCATTAGTGAACTACAGGTGTTAGTAGCTGACCCTCCTTATACAAGGTTACACCATGATAAAGTAGTCCTCAGGACTCATCCTCGCTTTATGCCAAAGGTGGTTTCGCCTTTCCATTTAAACCAGTCGGTTTATCTTCCTATATTCTTCCCTAGGCCTCATGCCTCTAATGTGGAAAGGAATCTTCACACATTGGATTGTAAAAGTTCTGGTCCAAACCGGATATAGCATCATTAGATATAGCATTATTATAAAAGGTACAGAGAAGAGCCACCAAAATGGTAAAGGGGATGGAAGGCTACTCCTATGAAGAGAGGCTACAAAGGTTAGGGCTCTTCAATCTAGAAAAGAGACTGCTGAGGGGGAGATATGATAGAGGTCTATAAATTAATGAATGGAGTGGAACGGGTAAACGTAGATCGATTGTTTACGCTATCAGAATATAGAAAGACTAGGGGACATGTAATGAAGCTACAGGGTAAACTATTTAAGACACATAAGAGAAAATATTTTTTCACTCAATGTGTAATCAAATTCTGGAATTTGTTACCGGAGGATGTAGTAAGAGCTGTTAGTGTTGTGTAATGGGTTTAGTGAAAATCATTTTTATTCATTTTCAAACAAACCAAAACAGAACACCATAAAGAGAGTAAACAATTATTACAGAACATTATAAGCTGCAAAGGCCAATCGAGTGGCCTCCCAAAGCTACAAGGCTAAACAATGAATTACTCGAACGGTAACAATTAAGGTCGCAAAACCCCCCCCGCCCCCCCCCCCCAGCGGTGGAGTAGGAGACAAGAAGATTTAAGATATAAACAAAGGAAGGTAAGCAGAAACAAGCCAGCCCCCCATCCCACAGGTAGGTCCTATCACCCCCCTGTCCCAACAGGCCATACTAGTTGAGTCGAGAGCCTGGGTGAGGCGAAGCGGCAAAACCGCTACCCATTGAGAATAGCCACCTCACACCAACAGTCCCAGAGGCCACCCAGAAGACTCGCCCCCCCCCCCTGTATCCCCCACCCCCTCCCAATCCCACCCTCCCCCCCAACAGAGTAAGTAAGCAACCAAGACCATTACCACTGCCCAAAAGTAACCCCTTAACCTCCCCTTCCATCCAATACCCTGTTCCGTACGCGAGGCGGGAGACGCCGCAGGTGAGGTCCCCAGCCCACCCTAAAGGCTTCCCAGCGTTTGAGATGGTGTCGTGCGTGAAGTCTTTCCATCCACATTTGGGTGTGTAAACGTGTCCGCCATTGTCCAACCAGTGGACCCCTAGGGTCCAACCAGCTCCGTAGAATGGTCGCACGAACCACCACCAACACCCGACGTGCCCATGCCCATTCTGTCTGACCCAAAGGGCCTACATCAATTCCAGACCAAACATCCAACACTAACGACGCGGGACTCCACGCCACCATGACCCCCAAACAATTATCCAGATACTTGACAACCCCCTTCCAAAAATGCTGGACCACCGTGCAGTGCCACAACATATGCCCCAGCGTAGCCGCACCAGTACCACATCGTGGGCAGCTGCTCGTAGCGGCCACCCCCGCCCGCCAAGCCCGATTAGGTGCAAAATATAACCGACGGACCAGCCTGTACTGCATGTCCCGATGTTCCACGGAGGCGAACATCAAAGGGATATGTGCCAGAGCTTGCGATACCCCGGCCCCATCTACTGACACCCCCAGATCTTGGGACCACGCCGCCGCCAATCCCTCCTCAACCCCCGGAGTCCCCAGGCTCAACAACGGCCGTTGCAAACTGGAAACCTGCCGCGCAGACTCACCCCCCAGCAATAGCTCCTCCATCCGAGAGCAAATGTCACCATGTAAAGAAGCCCTCGGGAGCGTGTTAAGGTAGCTTCGAATCTGAGCGTATGGAAACTTATCGTTGCTAGTCCACCCATAAAGAACACTAAGACGGTCCCAGGGCTCAAGAGTGCCATCCCCAGCCAGAAGCCGCTCAATAGTGGAGATTCCCAGCCGCTCCCAACGTACATAGTTGGCTTCCAGAAGGCCCGGTTGAAAGTCAGGGTTCCCCCGGATTGGGAGGTAAGGTGAAGAAAATGCCGATAGTCCCAATTTGCCACACAAGTACCGCCAGGTGAGCACCACTGGACAGAGCAGCGCATTCCATATCAAAGGATCTAGGCCGGATGCCCGCCGCAGGTGCAGAATATAACGAAGTTGCAGCGGTGCAACGAGAGCCCCGAGCAGTTCCAGGGGAGTATAGTCCCCCAGCTCCCAGATTCAATCTCCAACATGCCGCAGCAGACACGCCCGATTTATATATTCGAAGGTCAGGAAGTCCCATACCACCCGCGTCCCACGGTCTCTGCAACACCGCCAGACGAACCCGGGGACGCCGACTCCGCCATAGCAGGATGTTAATCTGTTTTTCCATTAGCAAGAGATCAGACCGTTTCAAGAGCAACGGCAGAGTCTGTAACGTATATAACCATTTAGGAAACAGTACCATTTTGTATAGGGCAATTCGGCCCCCAGCGACAGAGGCAAGTCCCTCCATTTCTGTACCCTAGTAGTTAAGTGCTGCAGCAGCAAGGTGACATTCAGTCGGTAGAGAGCACGCAAATCCCGGGGTAAATAAATACCCAAATATTTGATCCGATCTCCCGCCCACTTTAAGGGAAAAGGACCGGACCACTCCCGAGGAATAGTAGGATCTAGCGGTAATGCCTCAGATTTGTCCAAATTCAAACGAAATCCGGAGAACTTCCCGTAGCGAGAAAACAGCTGCAGGAGGGCTGGTAAGCCAGCCTCCGGACTTTCAAGGTGCAGCAGGAGGTCATCCGCAAAGGCGGCAACCCGAAAATCGGCCTTCCCTACGGAAATCCGAGGAAGTCCGAATGTGACACAGAAGGGGTTCTAGGGTCAGAACAAACAGAAGAGGCGAAAGTGGACACCCCTGATGAGTACCCTTCTGAATCCGAAATTCCGGAGACATACATCCATTAACTAAGATCGCACCCCTTGGGTCTGCGTATAACAACCGTACCACTGCCACGAAAAAACCTGTAATCCCTACCGCGTCCAGCACCTGGTACATGAAGCCCCAGTCCACCCTGTCAAAGGCTTTTTCAGCATCGAAACTTATCAACAGCGATCGTTTACCGTCCCTTCGACTGGCGCACATAGAGGCCAACACCCTCTGCAAACTATAAGCAGCATGCCGACCTTTAACGAAGCCAACTTGGTCCGGGTGAATTAAACTGGGAAGAAACCCCGCCAACCGCTCGGCCATGATCTTGGCTAGAATCTTAATATCGACATTCAGTAGCGAAATGGGCCGGTAAGAGCTGGGCAAGAGCGGGTCCCGTCCCGGCTTAGGCAATACGGTAACAAGAGCCTTATTAGCTTCATAGGGGAACACACCCTGACTAACCAAAGCTGCATAGTACTCGGACAGAGGGATCACCACCTTATCTGATAAAATTTTATAGAATTCGCCTCTATACCCATCCAGTCCGGGCGCCCGTCCCCTCTTTAAACCCCGAATCGCGGACTGTACTTCCTGGGGGGAGATAGGTGCGTTCAACATCTCCAGCTGATCTTCAGCCAGTCTTGGTAGTTTACTGGACCGCACAAACTCCTCCCCACCCCCATCCAAGCCAGGACCTTCACGGGCATAGAGGGTGTGATAATAGTCACAGAATACCCGTTCGATCTCCTCCGCACTAGTCTTCAAGGTGCCATCAGCATGTCGTATCGCCCCTATCTGCCGAGGCCCCCCATCAGCCCGTACCAACGAGGCCAGGAGTTTGCCGGCCCGATTCCCATGCCGATAAAGCCGGAATCTATGATATAACAAAGACTTCCGGGTGCGCTGGCATAGCACAGCCTCCAATTCCAATTGTAATTCTTTCAATTTAGCTTTAGCCTCCCTACTATGACACCTGGCATGCCAGCTGCGGGCCTTAGCCAGCTCTTTTTCTAACTGCAAGATTTGATGGTTAATGGCCCTCCGCCGTCGACTCTGGTAGCTAATAATCTCACCGCGGAGCACGGCCTTCCCCGCCTCCCAAAAGAGGGCCGGATTATTGCTATGGGGAGCATTGTGTAGGGCATACTCTTCCCATTTCCCTCGCAAAAACTGTACAAAGCCGGTATCATCCCCAAGATCTAAGGGATACCGCCAATTCCACCCCCGACCTTGCGCTGAACACTGGAGCCCCAGAACCACCATGGCATGGTCCGATAGAACCAGCGGGCCAATATCTACGCGGTCCACCAGACGAAATAAACCAGCGGAAATTAGAAAGTAGTCAATTCTCGACCACGTCCCGTGAGCCCGGGACAGGTGAGTGTATTCACGGGCACCAGGGTGCAGAACCCGCCATACATCCAAAAGGTCATATCCATCACACCATCCCCGAACACATCGAGCACTACGCCTGTCCCCAGTGCCCAGCATCTTTGAGCGATCCATAGCCGCATCCATAACAGAGTTGAAGTCACCCCCCAAGAGCAAGTGGTAGTCCCCCAGCGTCGACACCACCCGAGACACTTGCTGGTAAAAACAAGCTTCGTAGCTGTTAGGCGCATACACCGACCCCAGCACCACGCGCAAACCATTGAACATTCCCCATGCAAAAACATAACGTCCCTCAGGGTCAACCTCCACCTTCTCCTCCACCCAACCCACTGATTTGGCTATGAGGATAGCTACCCCGCGTTTCTTCCCAACGGCCGCAGCGCCATACACCTTACTCACCCACCCCTTGCCTAGCTTGTGAAGCTCTTCCAAAGACTGGTGAGTCTCCTGTAACATAGCTATGTCAACCCTTTTGGAGCGCAGTTGTTGCAACACTCGATATCGCTTGATAGGGGAGCCCAAACCGCATACATTCCAAGAAGCCAGCTGCACTCGCTTACCCATAGTCAAACAACCATCTGTGCAAACTTAGCAGGAAAAATTCTCCTGTAGCGAAGCAGCAGCCCCCCCAGCCTAGGGCTCCCACCTCTCCCACTAAATTGAGCAGCAGTGGAACCACCTCCCCTCCCCCCCATCCCCCCCAGCCAAACACTACCCAGCCCTCCCCAACCCACCCGCCCCTCCCCAACCCACCACATCACCCTCAACGGCCCCTCCGGGCCCCCTTCCACCCAAGACCCCATCCCAGTGGCATTCAGGGTCACCCCACCTGATGCCAAAAACCCCTCTCACTCCCCCCCACCTAGAAACAGCAGTCCCCAAGCCCCCCTCCCGTGCACCAAGGCAAGAGACGATAACAGAAGGAGAGAGACTAGCCCACCCCCACCAGGAACAGTAAGAACAGACCCCAGTGAAGGGAAGAAAAGAAAACAAGCAAAAAGCAGACTCCAACCAGCCGTAAAAAGCGAACAGCAATCAGTACACATTATAACAAGAAAATCCACTTAACCCCATTTGTTCCCACCCCCGGTAGGCGGGAGGGGCATGGCAGCCAAGACCGACATCGGCATCGAGGCCCACCACATGGAAGATGGGGGTCCAGAGGCCGTCACGTCGGTCCCAGCAGGCCGACTGTATCACCCCCGGGGAACAGCCAACTCAAAACGGCCATGCCACCCCCCGGAGAGTGCCGTCCACCACTCGGAAAGAGGGTTAGCACTAATCCAATCCCAGCCCCTCGACCTCCCCCTCCCTACAGCAGAGAGAGTGAAGAAGAATAACGAAAAAGTAAAAGACAAAAGCAAAAGGGTTAAGAAACATCGTGGCAGAGACAAGACAATCCACCACCATTACTCAGCCCCAGGTCAAATACAAATCCCCGGGGAGAGGGCATATTCCAACAAGGATGAAGGAACATAGAGCATAATAATAATAATAGTGAAGATTGAGACAGCGGGCATTAGCAATATCAGTGATGTCAGCATAAGTTGCAGAAATACAGATAGCCTCAGAAACACCCGCCACCCACACCATCTGCCCGCAGGCAATCCAAAATCCAAAATCAGCACCCCAGCAGCTCAACTACCCAACTTCATGGGGGTGCACCTCCACCGAGCTGTTCCAGGAATGTCCGGGCCTCCTCCGGAGTGGCCAGGAACCGCACTCCACCTTGATGTTCCACGCGGAGTTTGGCAGGGTATAAAAGCGCAAAGCGTATATCTCGGTTTGCCAGCTGCCCACAAATAGGTGAGAAGGCCCGCCGCTGCTGACTCACAAGTGCAGAATAATCTTGAAATACCAAGATCGGGTCCTCACCACCAGAGACCCTCCGCCGAGAGCGGGCCGCCCGCAGAACCTCCTCCTTCTGCCTGAACTCCAAGAACCGCGCGATGACTGCACGTGGCCGCCGGGCTCCTTCCCGCCGCAGGCCCAGTCTGTGCACCCTTTCCAGTTTTATCGGGCCAGCAACAGTCTCAGAAAAGGTCTGGGTGATCCAGGAAACTAAATGTCCCGCAAGCGCACGGTCCCCCACACTCTCAGGGATGCCGACAAATCTTAAGTTCTTACGACGACCTCGATTCTCGAGGTCGTCAATTTTGTCATGCTGTTGCCGAACCAAGCCCTCCAGGGCCGTCACACGCTCCTGTAATGTGCGCTGGGAGTCCTCGATATCGGAGACCCTTGTCTCCACCTGGTCCATGCGGTTCGTGAATTCCCCAACGCTCCGACTGACCTGCGAGATTTGTTCCGCCAAGGACCTAAAGCGGTCATCTAGGGCAGCCACCACAGCCGCACTCACTTCAGCCACCGTGAGCTGTGGTAGGCCTGCTGTAGGGCTCGCTGGCGCGTCTTCCGCCATCTTTCCCTCCGGCGGCTTGCCCTTCTCCTTGCGAGTGAGCTTAGAAGCCATAGAGCCTCGCCGCGGTGCTCAGCACTTGAACGCCGCTCCGGTATACTGCCCGCGGGTCGACGCAGAAAACGCTGTGGATCGTAGATTACCGCTGAACGGGGTTATTTTGCCGAATATTGGGGTAGCCCCCGGAGCTGGCCAAACTCACGTCCTACCAGCTCATTGCCACCGGAAGACTGTGGGTTTAAAGGTTTGGACAAGTTCCTGGAGGAAAGGTCCATAAACAATTATTAAAAAAAGACCCAGGATATCAATGCTTGACCCAATACAAGCATTGTGGAACCTGTGTCTTTTGGGGATACTGCTAGGTACGTATGACCTAGATTGGCCACTGTTGGAAACAGGATACTGGGCTTGATGGACCTTGGTCTGACCCAGTATGGCATATCTTATGTTCTTATGTTCTTAAAAGAGCCTTAGTTTTTTATCTCCAAAGAACGAAGCCACATAGAAAATCTTCTCAGCTTTTTGTGGTTTTTGACTTTGTCTCATTTGGGACTTCCAGTTTCTAAAAGAACTCTGTCAAATTGGATTGCAGATTGCATATCCTATACTTATCAGAGTAAAGGAATTTCTCTCGAGGGCCATGCCACAGCTCACAATGTGAGAGCAATGGCAGCCTCAAGGGCTAACCTTCGCTCTGTGTCTATTGATGACATCTGAAAAGCAGCCACTTGGGCTTCGGTGCACACCTTCACAGCCCACTACTGCTTAGACAAGGACTCCCATCGGGATGCCTCATTTGGCCAGGCTGTTCTTCAGCATCTCTTCCATACTTAATACAACTCCTACCCACCATCCACAGTTGGATACTAGAGGTCCATGGGAGGAATCATGACCCATCTCACCTAGGTTCGCAGCTTGCTGGGGTCACCCCTTGGTATCTTTCAGCTGGGGAGTCCCCATATTTGAACACTACATTCCTGCTTGTTCCTGGAGATAGCGTAGTTACCCACCTGTAATTGGTGATCTCCGAGAACAACAGGAATTTAGTCTTCACAACCCACCCACCTCCCCTAGGAGTTGTCTCTATCTCTTTCTCTACTTCTCTCCTTTGGTCTCAGCTATAAACTCAATTGAAGTGAGAGGTACAGAGGCGGTAAGGCAACACACATGCGCTGTGGGATGCTCCCAAAAGCGTTCCTATTGGACGCTGGGGAGCATTCCCGCGCGGGCTCCGTCGGTACCGACAATACCCATATGTGAAGACTAAATTCCTGCTGTTCCCGGAGATCACCTGTTTCACAGGTCTGCGACTAAAAAGCTGTTTGATTATTTTCATCTAATTTCCATGTATTTTGGGGTGCTGAAAACAAAATATTGAAAAAACTCCTAGACGTCATGATTTGCCACAACACGCAAAATTGTCTTCAAATTTATCAAATTTTTTCAAATTACTATTAATTCAAATTACTATTGATTAATTCACATAAGTGCATTTAAGATATAAAATGCCAAAAAAACCTTAAAGGGGTTGTCCGAGTTATGTAAAAAGAAATATAGCACTGTAAATCTGATGGTCAGCAATATGTACATAAGTTAAGCAAGTTTTAAGTCCGTGCTTCTAATGGTAGAAGGGGTTAATCTTTCCTGAAGAATCTAGTAGGAGGGAGACACAGGGCAGATAGCAGCAGCTCTGGTCAGTGCAGGGGGTGTGGCCAGCACTTTGACGTCTCGTGTACAGACACAGGAGCTGCTCTCTCCTGCATGCCACACTTGTGCACGAATCATCATCAGGTTCTTGGTTCTAGGCTGTTCACACTTTTTCATCGCAATTCGTGTTAGCTTGTCATTCTTCAACCATTATGTTATGGCTCCGCGAAAGTGTATTAATTCGCCAGACAGTTTGTTTCATCTGTGGTGAATATACAGTGTTGAAGCAACAGCAGAATATTACAGACTTTGTGAAAAAAAAGTATACTTTGCATACTTTGGACTAAAAATTGGAGATCAAGATAGTCTGGGCGCCTCATAAAGTGTGCTAACGGTGTGTTGAGGACCTCCGAAACTGGTTCAAGGGTAAGAAAAAATCTTTCCATTATGGGATTCCTATGGTATGGCGAGAGCAAAAGAACCATAGTGACGACTGTTACTTTTGTTCATGCGATGTGAAAGGGTTTAATTCCAAATGGAAGCATTCCATTTCATACCCCAATCTTCACTCGGCAATTCTTCCCATCCCCCATGGCACAGGAGCTGCTCTCTCCTGCATGCCACACTTGTGCACGAATCATCATCAGGTTCTTGGTTCTAGGCTGTTCACACTTTTTCATCGCAATTCGTGTTAGCTCGTCATTCTTCAACCGTTATGTTATGGCTCCGCGAAAGTGTATTAATTCGCCAGACAGTACCCAAGCCCCCTACTACCTTGGAAGAGATACCTAGCTCCGATGAAGGTGATGTCATACCTGAACCAGATGACGAATCAAGTTCTGACTTTGAAGATGATACAAGACCAAAATTGTTTTCTCAGGAGGAGATGAATGATTTGGTAATGATTTGGTAATGATTTGAATCTTCCCAAAGATGCCACTGAGTTACTCGGATCAAGGCTGAAAAGCAGGAATTTATTGTTGCCAGGAGTGTCATCTTCATGGTTCAGACATTGTGAAAAGGAGTTCGTTCCTTACTTCACCCAGGAAGACAAGTTGGTTTATTGCATCGATGTCGAAGGTCTGATAGGTCAATTTAAAATCCAATATGATTCAGAGCAATGGCGTCTTTTTATAGATTCTTCAAAAAGAAGTCTCAAAGCAGTTTTACTCCACAACGGTTTTTACGCTTCCATAACTGTAGGTCATTCCGTACACTTGAAGGAAACCTACGAGAACTTGGAATTGGTTCTTTGTAAACTTAAATATGAAGACTATGGTTGGCAATTGTGTGGGGACTTGAAGGTCTTGTGCATGCTGTTCAGGCAACAAGCTGGGTATACCAAATATCCTTGTTTTCTGTGTCTATGGGACAGTCGAGACCGACAAAATCACTGGACCAAGAAGAGTTGGCAGCCGAGGGTGCTAATAGTCGGTGAAAAAAATGTCCTCCGAGAAACTTTGGTACCTTCCCATAAAGTTCTTCTACCACCTCTCCACATAAAATTGGGATTGATGAAGCAATTCGTAAAATCACTTCCAAGAGATGGAGAATGCTTCAAATACTTGGTTACCAAGTTTTCAGGCCTGTCGGAGGCAAAATTGAAGGAAGGTGTGTTCGTCGGACCAGACATTTAGAAGGCTTATAGTTGATCAAGAGTTTGTCAATACCATGACAGATCCTCAAAAAAGGGTGGATTGCATTTAAAGAAGTCGTACAGAAAATGTTAGGCAATAACAAAGATCCTCACTACAAAAAGATCATCGGACGAATGCTGAAAGCATTTCAAGCTTTAGGTTGCCTGATGAGTTTGAAAGTGCATTTCCTTCAGTTCCACCTTGACTACTTTCCTGAAAATTTGGGAGTTGTGAGTGAGGAACAAGGTGAACGATTCCACCAAGACATTAAAGAGATGGAAAGGAGATACCAAGGAAAATGGAGCATTACAATGATGGCAGACTACTGTTGGATGCTTCAGAGAGACATTCCAGATGCTACTCACAAGCGTAAATGCACCAAGAGGAGCCTCACAAGGAAGATGAATCGAGTTTAGTGTGTGTAGGTGAGCTCATTTCAGTTCAAAAAAGGATTTTCATGAAAATATTGTAATAAAACTTCAATTTTATAAGTCTATTTCCATTTATTTTGAGGTATTGCCTTATTTAACATAGTTACCTAAATTGTCAGGAAACGTGATGTCCTATGACAAAATGGAGGTCATTTTTGGATTCAGCGCACCAAAAAACATAGATTACGTGGAATAACCAAACCGGCTCTCAAAGTTTTTGCAGACCTGTGTTACAGGTGAGTAACTACACTTTCTCTGGGAACAAGCAGGAAGTCCGTCCATCCTCACATATGGTTGATGTCAGCACCGACGTAGCCCTCGCGGAAGCATCCTCCCCAGCTTTTAAAGAAAGCCTTTGGGAGATAACACCACGCATGCGTGGTCCCCTTCCCGCCCAAGGGTGCCATCTTGCTCAGTCTCCTTTTTTCCACAGAGTCCTTCAGAGGTTTGTCTGGCTTGTCCCCAGAAAAAGTTGATTTTTCTCTCCGAGCCTGACTCGCCTCCGGTATTGCATGGGTACTTTTCCTGCCTACTGACCTGATTGCCTCGGCATGGAGTTCGGTCTATTTTTGTAGTTTTTAGTTCTTTTCTTTTCCTGGCGTCTTCGTGTCTTTTTTTTCTCCTACTGGCATCCCGGAGAGTCTTCGACCTCTCAGGGGTACTTTTTTCCCCCATGGCTACCAGTGGCTTTTAAAAAGTGTGGTCGGTGCTCCAAAATTGTTTTTGACTGACACACACAACTGCTGTCTCTGCTGCCTTGGGCCAGATCACGACCTGGCAGCCTGCGGTCTTTGCAAGAGGATGTCCAGTAAGGCCCTCAAGAGATGCAAGCAGCAGCATAAGTTGTGTTTCTCCCCCCCCCCCCCCCCGAGTTCCCGATGCCTCCGAAGGTCAGGGTCTCGTCTGAGGCCCCGAGATCGCCGGCGGAACCTTCAGAACCCGAGCCTTGTCGTTGGTCCTCAGAAAGGTGGTTTCCTCCGAGGGAACCCATGAAGAAGAAGAAACCCTTTAATGTGGTGTCCTTGGATAGTTCCGACCGGCTCGGTCCTGCAGTCCAAAACGTTCATTCAAGGTGTCGGAGAAGCAGGGCCTGCAAAGGTCTCCTGGAAAGATCTGACCGTGGACCGGTCTCTGTTCCCAGACACTATCCTCGTCGAGGATTCCCCTTTGGGGGAGCCAGCGTCGGGCCCTAGTCCCTTTGTGCCCGTGTCAAAGGCTGCGCAACCTTCTGGTCTGGAGTCCAGAATGGCGGCCCTGGAGCACAGTTTGTCTGCCTTCATGGACTAGCAGTGGGTGGTGGTGTCAGGCTCGACCAGTTCATCCGTCCCGACCACTGGGCCCTCGTTATCCAAGACATCCCCGGAGGCCGAGCTGATCCTCGGCTGAGGTCGCGATCTGAGTCCCGCTCAATGGGACCGCAGTCATCCCCTGGCAAGTTTGCCGGGCACTGGCCGCAGGGCATCAGGGGCCTCGAGGCCCGTGGAGCAGCCCTCAGAGTTCTCAATGGACTACTCTGAGTGGAGGATGGAGGACGAGGGGTCCCCCGATACCCATCACCACTGCAACGTCCCATCTGACTATCCCATCTCGGAGCCTCAATGGCGGCCTCTGCTCGAGGATATGGGCTTCCTTGATTTTGTCAGACATGTCTAAGGCCCTGTTCTAGACCAAGTTGGAAGAGGATCCTTGGGCAGATGAGTTGGAAATCCTCCAGTATGAGGCCCCTCCGCGGGAATCGCTCACAGTGTCCATCCCTCCCATCCTGGAATGGCTGATGCTCCAAATATGGAAGACACTGGCTTCGGTGCCGGTGGTGAGCAAATGGCTTGACTCGATGTATCGAGTCCACCAGAGCCCAGGCTTCAAAAAGTCACAGCTGCTGCATAACTCCATGGTGGTGCAGTCGGCCATGCATTGGCTGAAAAGCCAGAAGATGCACTCCGCTGCCCCCTGGCAGGGCGGCCCGCACCCTGGATGCCCTCAGCAGAAAGTGCTACCAGGGCTCAATGCTCATTGGCGGCATCCAGGCCTATGAGCTGTACAGGGGCATGTACCTCAGAGACCTGGTGAAGGAACTCACCGGGTTCTCAGCTGGTCTCTCCGAGGAACCCTGGCCAAAGCAGTCTGTGAATGCTCCAAATTCATGTCTCAAGCGACCTATGATGGGTTCGAGTCAGTGGCTCGAGTAGCAGCGGCTGGCATCTGTGCACACTGCCAAGCTTGGCTACAGTGATCCGACCTTGAGCAGTGGGTTCAGGACAACTTGGTTGATGTCCTCTGCCAAGGAGAGAACCTCTTTGGCAAACCCATGATTGACAAGGCTGCCGAGCTGCGGAACGAGTTCACGATGAGGACCAGGCTTGCCAAGAAGACCGCTGACCCTCCCCAACAGAAAGGCTCTAGTAAAAAGGCTTTACCTGAGGAAGGGGGCTGCTTACCAAAACTACCCACCTTATCAGGCCTCCCCAGCTCCCCAACAGGGTCATCAGGCCAAGGGACATGGGCATGGCCTACGTAAGCAGAAGGCTCCAAAACCCCAGGCACCAGTTCTAGCCCAGCCATGGGGGAGATTTTGACTCCTTGAGCATAGCCTATCTACCCCAAGGAGATCGGCAGCCCACAGGGGACATCTAGTGCTCTCTGCCCAGAAGTGGATATCCATCACCACCGATTCCTGGGCACTTTGGGTAGTCAGGGAAGGTTACCTCCTCCACTTGACTCAGACACCTCCCCCTTATTTCCCGGGAGAGCCCTTCAGATCTCCCCTACACCTGGACCACCTTCTGAAGAAGTTGGCAGGTCTTCTCGAGGACAAAGCGGTAGAACCAGTGCCCCACCATCTCAAGTGCAAGGGGTTCTACTCTAGGTACTTCCTCATGCCAAAAAGGACAGGGGGCCTAAGGCCCATCCTCGAAGTGTGCAACCTCAACAAATTCCTGGTGAGGGAGAAGTTCAAGATGCTCTCCCTTGGAACATTGTTGCCATACCTCCAGCAGGGAGACTGGCTATGTTAGACCTCAAAGATGCTTATACCCACATCCTCATCCACCCCAACCACAGGCAGTACCTGCGGTTCATGGTGGGGGGCAGGCACTTTCAGGACAGGATGCTCCCCTTCAGCTTAGCCTCTGCCCCAAGAGTTTTCACAAAATGCTTGGCGGTCATGGCAGCCTTCCTCTGGCTCCAGGGGGCCTTCATCTTTCACTACCTGGATGACTAGCTCAGAAAGAGAGGCACAGCAGGCCACTGCACGCATCGTCTAGGTTCTGCAACACTTGGGTTTTGTCATAAACTACCCCAAGTCTCACCACCTCCCGACACAATGTCTGCAGTTCATTGGGGCAAAGATCGACACTCTCCTATCGAAGGCTTTCTTGCCCAGGGATCGAGCCAATTGTCTCAGGTCTCTGGCTCGCGACGTACAGTACTGTACCTCGGTGTCCGCTCGGCTTCTCCTGCACCTCCCACGGTCCACGTCACCCCTGACGCTTCCACATGAGGGCAGCGCAGTGGTGTCTCCGGGACCGGTGGTCTCAGGCCATGGACCGCTTCCGAGACAGAGTTTCTGTGACTCACCAATTGGCATATTCTCTGGCATGGTGGCAGTCTCCCCAGCATCTCAAGGTAGGCATGCCTTTTCAGGTCCCAAGCCCTGCAAGGGTGCACAACACGGACACCTCCCTGCTTGGCTGGAGAGCCCACTGCAGAGATCTCCACACTCAGTGCAACTGGTCACCAGGCGAGAGCACCCAGCAGATCAACCTCCTGGAGCTCCGAACCATACACCTAGCCCTGAGAGTCTTCTGTCACCACCTGTCACCAGATGGTGCTGGTCCAGATGGATAACCAGGTGGCGATGTTCTACGTGAACTAACAAGGGGGCATGGGGTCTCGTACCCTTTGTCAGCAGCCACTGGTCCTTTGCTCATATGCAATCCAACAGGGTATCCTCTTGCAGGCAGTGTACTTGCCAGGCCAGGACAACCTGCTGGCTGACAGGCTCACAGAGTTCTCCAGCCGCACGAGTGACAGCTGTGCTCCAGGGTAGCAAGTCGGATTTTCCGGCTCTGGGGAGAACCCGTGATGGTCCTGTTCGCCAACCCGAATGGCTTTCAGTTGCTCTTCTGCTCCCAGCAGTTCCACCCCTCCAGGGTGGCAGTGGACACGTTCCTGATTTGATGGTTGGAAGGCCTCATGTATGCCTTCCCTCCTATACTGCTGATCGCCAAGACCTTGTTCAGGACCCTCTGCGACAGGGCCTTGTTCATCCTGATAGACCCTTGTTGGCCCAGGCAATCGTGGTTCCCACTGCTTCTACAGTTGACAGTGGAGACCCCCATCTCCTTGGGGACTGCCACGAGATGCCTATCTTAGGAGGGGGGCTCTCCCCTGCACCCCACCCTGGGGTCACTGTCACTGAGGCGGCTGAGAAGGTGACTCTGGCCCCTTTCAACCTTCCAGCCATTCTTCTGGCTTCTCGCAAAGCCTCTACCAGGAAGGTTTACGTTCTCAAATGGCGCAGGTTCTCAGTTTGCTGTGCCAAACGCGTTGCTGACCCTTTCTCCTGCCCGCTGCCTCTGGTGCTTCAGTACCTTCTCCACCTCTGTCTGGGCTCAAGTCTGGGCTCAAGTGTAACTCCATCCGAGTGCAACATAGTGCCCTGGTGGCACACCACCATCTGGTGGATGGTAAGCCCCTCTCAGTCCAACCATTGGTGACTCATTTTTTCTCTCCTCCCCTTGGAGTTGCTCCTTTATTACCATCTTTTATTTTTGCCGTCTCTTAGCTATGTCATCTGACTGAACAAGATGGCACCCTTGGGCAGTAAGGGGACCACGCATGCATGGTGCCATCTCCCAAAGGCTTTCTTTGAAAGCTGGGGGGATGCTTCCATGAGGGCTATGTCTATGCTGATGTCACCCATATGTGAGGACTGATTCCTGCTGTCCCCAGAGAAAACCTGTTAAAGGTGAGTAACTACGCTTTACATGATAAATTGAAATAAAGATAATAGGTGTCACGTCTGACGTGATTAATGTGAAACGTCTGGAAAGCTCATGCATATCTTCCTTTTAAGATATTTTTTTTGGTCCAGTGAAAGGTATTTCCCTAACGTTTTGTGACAACCTAATGAAAGAACAGCTAATATAGTACTTGATCATCTTAGTGACAAGTCCTCTATCTGGTATAGTGCAATAACACCATTATTACTCACTGTCTACTGCAGTGCCCATTCAAGTAAAATGGGCTCTATAATAGATTAGGTGTCATATACTATTCATATATCGTCTACATATTTATGGCGAAGCAATTGAAGCAACGTAAAGTAGTAACATCAGCTAAAAACAAAGAAACATAGAAACATATCTGCAGAAAAAGACCACATGGCCTATCTAGTCTGCCCTTCCATATTTGGTGCGACCTCATTTGGAGTATGGTGTGCAATTCTGGAGACTGCACCTTCAAAAGGATGTGAACAGGATGGAGTCGGTGCAGAGGGTTGCTACTAAAATGATTAATGGGCTTCATTATAAAGCATATGAGGACAGACTTAAGGATCTTAATATGTACACCTTAGAGGAAAGGCGGGATAGAGGTGATATGATTGAGATGTTTAAATACCTCCGTGGCATAAATGTTCAGGGAGAGAGCCTCTTTCAATTGAAAGCAAGTTCTCCAAGTTCTGCTACGAGAGGACATGGGATGAGGGTGAAGGGAGATAGATTCAGGAATGATATGCGGAAATATTTCTTTACAGAAAGAGTAGTGGATCCATGGAATAGTCTCCCAGTGGAGGTGGTAGAGATGAGGACAGTAACTGAATTCAAAAAAGCATGGGACCAACACAGAGGATCTCTAAAGGTAAAAAGTGGACTGTTGTAGTTGTTATGGAAGGACAGACTATATAGGCCATGTGGTCTTTTTCTGTCATGTTTCTGTTTCTATGTTCTATGTTTCTATATCAACTACTACAAATGCAATTTGTGCCTTTGAGTCAGTCCTGACTCCTGGCGACCCAGAAGCTCCTGGGTTTTCTTGGCAGTGTCACCGGAAGTAGATTGCCGGGCCTTTCTTCCGAGGCAATGGAGGGTTAAGTGACTTGCCCAAGGCCACAAGGAGTGCTAGTGGAATTTGAACCCTAGTTGCTTGGTTACCAAGCCAGGGTTCTAACTACTAGGCTACTCAACTACTACAACAGTCCCCTTTTTTACCTTTAGAGATCCTCTTTGTTCCATGCTTTTTTGAATTCAGATACTGTCCTCATTTCTATCACCTCCATTGGGAGACTATTCCACACATCTACCACGCTTTCCATAAAGAAAAATTTCCGCATATTACTCCTGAGTCTCTTCCCTTTCACCCTCATCCTATGTCCCCTCAAAGCAGAGCTTGCTTTCTATCAAAAGAGGCTCTTCTCCTGTGCATTTATGCCACGGAGGTAATTAAGTCTGTCCTCATATGCTTTGACTACTAACCATTTTATAAGCCCCCTTCTACACCGACTCCAACCTGTTTATAATCTTTTGAAGGTGTTGTCTCCAGAATTGCACACAATACTCCAAATGAGTTTGCACCAAAGCCTTATACTGAGGCACTATCACCTCATTTGTTCTGCTGACCATTCCTCTCCCTGTGCACCCAAACATCCTTCTAGCTTTTGCCATCACTTTTGCCACCTGTTTAGCAACTTTAATATCATCAGACTCAGTTGTGACCAGGTCCTGCTCTTGGTTTGTGGACAGAAGTACTCCCCCTCCTCCTACACTGTTCTGCTCCTTGGATTTTTGTAGCCCAAATGCACGACCCTGCATTTTTTAGCATTAAATCTCAACTGCCAAATTCTAGACCATTCTTGAAGCTTAGCTAGATCCATCCTCATGTTATCTACACCCTCCTGAATGTCTATTCTATTGCAAATTTTGGTAATCTCCAGGAACAAGCAGGAATGAGTCTTCACATATGGGTATCGTCGGTACCGACGGAGCCTGCGTGGGAACGCTCCCCAGCGTCCAGTAAGAAAGCTTTTGGGAGCATTCCACAGCACCTGTGCGCTGCCTTCCCGCCTTTCCTAACCGCCTCTCTCCAGTTCTTCTTTTCCACGGAGCCAGCAGGTCGTGTTCCTGTCGCCGCAGAAGAAGTTCTTTATCTTTTTCTTTATTTTTCTGTGTCGCGTCTGCCTTCGACGTCAGACTGGTACCGTCGGTCTTTTCTTTTCTTTCTTCTTCTTCTTCTTCAAAAAAACAAAAAACAAAAAACCTTTTATTCTTTCAGCTGTGCATTTTCAGTTTGGGCCTTAGGCCTAAATATTTTCTCCTCATGGAGAAGCCCGCTTCCGGGTTCAAAAAGTGCACAAAATGTGGCAGTACTATTTCTGTCACCGACACCCATGATTAGTGTCTGAAATGTTTGCGTCCTGACCATTCCATCACGGATTGTGTGTCCTGCACCATGATGTCTAAAAGGGGTCGGCAGAACCGAGCAGCCAAGCTCAGTACCCTGTTTCCCTCTGATGCAGCCTCGGTGGCATCGACATCTTCCAGGGCTTCTTCCTCCCATGGATCTCAGGTAACCAAATATAAATCCAGCCGGTCCTCGAAGGGCAAATCTCCTTCCAAGCATCGAGATGCCTCCGGGCTTGCCCTCGAGGATTCCGCTCCGGCAAAATTACCCCGGCGGGAAGTTCCAGCTTCCAAAGTATTATCTATGGGGTCACAGGTTGACATCGATGGCACGGCCTCGACCGATCACCTGTTGCCGTGTTCTGGGGTACCAGTGGCCTCCACTGGTACCGACATCCAGACTCTGGTGGCGTCGATGGATCAGAAAATTCTGTCCATGCAGCGCACCCTTACGGCGTTTATGCAGGCTTCGACGCCTTCGGTACCGCAACAATCTCCGTTGCCGGTACCGACTCCGGCATCGGCACCGGTGCCGGTACCGATACCGATTGCATCGACATCGGCTTCAGTGTCGGCTGCAACGGTACCCTGTCCTACGATGCCCATCAGTACCGAACCGGTACCGCTTACTCCCGATGTCGATCCCACTCGGTACGCGTATCGGGCTTTACAGGAGCATCCAGACATGCGATACTTCGATTCCTCCGAAGCCTCTGAGTCGGAG
Source organism: Ichthyophis bannanicus (assembly GCA_033557465.1). NCBI lineage: Eukaryota > Metazoa > Chordata > Amphibia > Gymnophiona > Ichthyophiidae > Ichthyophis > Ichthyophis bannanicus. Next base: position 239,094,276 of record CM066041.1, read on the forward strand.
GCTTCTGTCGATGCACCGGTGCTTCTTCCTCAGGAGTCTGATTCTCCAAAACAAAGAATGTCTCCTCCTGAGGACTTGTCTTTTCAAGACTTCATTAGGGAAGTGGCTAGAGGCCTCTCCATCACAGTGGCCTCTGAGTCAGAGCCTAGAGCCAAGCAATTAGATATTTTGCAATATCCTAAGGCTCCTAAGGAAGCAGCTACCTTACCTATTCATGAGATTCTCTATGATCTCATGTTGGGCATGTGGGAGACTCCTCTCACCACCTCTCCTCATTCTCGCAGGTTAGACACCATGTACCGTGTCCCTCCCTGTCCTGGTTTTCATAAGACTCTGCTTCCTCACCACTCTATTGTGGTTGAGTCTGCTATGAAGAAAATAAAGAGTGCAAAGAGACACTCGTCTAACCCTCCAGGACGTGAATGTAGGACTCTAGATGCTTTTGGCCGGAGGATTTTCCAGGCCAATATGCTTGCTGCCAGAATCAACTCCTATAGTCTCTATATGGGGATGTTTCTAAAAGAAGTCACATATCATCTGCAGACTTTAGCTCCTTTTATTTCAGAAGATAAAAGGCAGGAATTTCTCACTTGGCTCAAACATGCCCAAGATGTTTCCAAATTCTCCAACTGTGCAGCCTTTGACTCTTTTGAGTGTGTAAGCAGAGCCACGGCTATTGCCATAGGTGCACGCAGAATTGCTTGGTTACAAGCCTCTGATTTGGAACTCTGGGTCCAAGATGAGTTGGGAAACCTTCCTTGTACAGGTGAAAACCTGTTTGGCAGGGATTGGCAAGCAAAGGCCACTCAGATGGATGCTGAGAACTCTGCTTTGGATCGACTTTCAAAGTCTACCTCTGCCCCTGTTAAGAAAAGATCGTTCAAAAATACATCTTTTTCTAAAAAGGGAAGATATTATCCTGCTCATGGGCAGACATCTTCTGCAGGTCGTTTTGCTGCAAAGCGTCAGCAACCACCTAAACAGGCCAAGTCAAAGGCTGCCAGGCCTACCACAGCCCAGTAGCCTCAACCTCCTCAGGGCCTTTGACTTGCAACTAGAGAACTTAGCCTTTCTAGCTCTGGGAAACCCAGAGCCCCTCACCATTCCAGGAAGGTTGATTTACTTTGCTCCTAGATGGGAGCAAATCACAGCAGAGCAATGGACCCTCTCCATCATAAAGGAAGGGTACAAGCTTCACTTCTTAAACCTTCCTCCTCACACCATGGTGAAACAGTTCAATTCTCCAACATCTCTCCTCAACCTTCTAGGTCAGGAGATTGCTACCCTTCTTGCCCAAGGGGCAATAGAAGAAGTACCTGTTCTTCAACAGGGCTCAGGGTTCTACTCCCCTTATTTTCTTATCCCAAAGAAAACAGGGGGCTACAGACCCATATTAGATCTCAGAGAATTGAACAAGTTTCTATTCAAGGAGAAGTTCAAAATGATTTCTCTAGGGGCTCTGCTTCCATACCTTCAGAGTCAGGATTTATGCAGGAAACAGGAAAAGAGAAGGAGGAAAACTAAATCAGATGAAAATAAATCACAATATATGAACACACTTAAAGAATACAAGAACGCAATAAACAATTCGAAAAGGGATTACCACTCCAAAGTAATAAATCTAGCATCAACCGACCTAGAGAACTATTGTAAAAACACTAACCAAAACAAAGAACTCCGAGCCAAAGCTACCAGCAATAAGCATTCATACATTAGCAATTCACTTTGCAGAAAAACTAAAATCTAAACCTAATACTCTAACACCAATACTGACTACAAGCACCGAAATTAATAACAATTGGACAACTTTTCACACAGTTGACTGAAAACAGCTCATTAAAATCATAACAATGATCAATACAACAACATCCCCACTTGATCCTTGCCCTGTGTCTTGGATTAAATGTACAAAGGAAGAACTTGCTGAAAACATTCAATGCATGGTGAACCTGTCCCTTTCTCAGGGCATCATGCCTGATGCTCTAAAGCTCACAACGCTTCGCCCAATAATAAAAAACAACAAACTTGACTCTAAAGACCCCAATTCATACAGACCGATAGCATTCCATTTATTGCTAAAATAATAGAAAAAACAATTCAATTACAATTACAAGAGCATATTGATGAACATAAACCCCTTGACTCACACCAGTTTGGTTTTCGCCCTTTCCACGGAGTGGAAACCCTCTTGATTACACTGATGGACCACCTCATCAAAGGCACAGATGTCAACAATCAAGGTTTCCTACTACTCTTTGACATCTCGGCTGCCTTTGACAACATCAACCACCATACCCTGATTAACAGACTAGAAAACTTAGGAATAGGTGGAACCGTTCTCAAATGTTTCAAGTCCTACATCACACATAGACTAATACGTGTCCAAATAGATCAAGAAGCATCAGAAACCTTCCCCCAAGGACAAGGTATACCACAAGGATCAGCCCTTTCTGCCCTCCTATTCAACTTATACCTGCAACCTATCACAAACATATTTAGAAAACACAGGATTAATCACTTTATATATGCTGATGATATCATGCTCGCTATCCCCATAACCACAAAAAAACCACACGACAACCTAGATGAATGCATGGCTGAGACCACCTGTTGGATGGAAACCAATTACCTCAGCATTAACCTCAAAAAAACAGAAGCAATGTTCGTTACAAGAACACCTGTGACTGAGGATACATTTCCAACAACAATCTCAATTAACAATACATCTATACCTGTTAAAAAAGAGGTAAAATACTTGGGTGTAATAATAGATCATACTCTCACCATGCTACCACACATAAAGCAGACAGTAAGAACCATATTTCTTAAACTCAAAACCATACAACACCTAAGGCCCCTCTTGGACACACATGACTTTAGATCGGTTGTCAATACACTCATCACACCCCATTTTGATTATTGCAACAGTCTCCTGATTGGCCTACCACACCATAAAAGACCTCTCCCAATTTCGGAAGGAACTCAAAACATACCTATTCTCCGAACATTTCCAAATCCCCTACCCCCCAAGCCCTGTCCCACAACATCCACAGACACACCAACTCAGAATTCCCTAAACCACAATTAGATAACCCCACACAGTCCCCTCACACACACACAAAATTCTTGATAAAAAATGGAAATAAATTCCACCACCTACACATGATACACGATTATTCTGTAACCCATTGTATAGAACCACTTGTAAATAACTTATGTAAATAGTTTGGACAGTTTTTTACATCTGTCACTATTTGTAAAAAGTTAGAAAGTTTCTCTTTTGCATACAGAAATATACATAATTTGTTAATCTATTCTATGTAAAAAGTTAGAAGTTTTTCTGTTCAATGTAATGTATACAGAAGTATACATAATTTGTTAATTTGTTCCAAGTAAACCGCCCTTGATCACTGGAAGGGGCGGTATAGAATAAATAAATAAATAAATTGGCTTTGTTCTCTAGATCTCAAGGATGCGTACACCCATGTCCTCATCCATCCAACACACAGAAGGTTCCTTCGGTTCCTTTTTCAAGGAAAGCACTACCAATACAGGGTGCTTCCTTTCGGTCTGGCCTCTGCACCAAGGGTGTTCACAAAATGCATGGCAGTAGTAGCTGCATTTCTCCGCACTCTAGGAATATTCGTATTCCCATATCTGGACGACTGGCTCATTCGAGCCCCATCCCTGTCAGAGGCCCAGACTTGTCTAACCTGCACAATGCGTATCCTTCAGTATTTGGGACTAGTAATAAACATCCCAAAATCCAATCTCACCCCTACTCAGTCTCTGGAGTTCATAGGGGCCTTGCTGGATACCACAACTGCAAGGGCCTATCTTCCTCAGGCCCGTTGCCTACGTCTGGTGCAGTTAGCCTCCCAGATTCAGTTAAAGTCCCAATTAACTGCTCGAGAGATGTTACAACTATTAGGCCACATGGCATCCACCGTGCATGTGGTTCCATATGCTCGCCTTCACATGAGGGGGCAGCTCAATGGACTTTGTCCACCCAATGGACTCAGGCATCAGGTTGCCTGTCAGACAAAATAGCAAACTCCAGTCGTCTATTTTGGTCTCTCCAGTTCTACCCCAAGCAACTCTGACAACAGATGCTTCTCCAAAGGGTTGGGGAGCTCATCTGCAAGATCTCTCCACCCAGGGCATCTGGTCTCCACAGGAGACTTCTCTGCATATCAGTCTATTGGAACTCAGAGCAATATTCTTAGTTCTCAGTGTGTTCCATTCCCTGCTCAGCTACAGGACAGTCCTCATCCATACGGACAATCAAGTAGCCATGTTCTATGTAAACAAGCAGGGAGGGACTGGCTCTCTGTCGCTTTGCAACTGTGGGCCTTCGCCAGAGAGCATCACATCCATCTTCTGGCAGTATATGTTCCAGGTATTCAAAACTCTTGGGCGGACAGACTCAGTTGAGTTCTGCTCCCACACAGTGGTCCCTCCACATGGACCAGGTAGCCAGGATCTTTTGAATTTGGGGAACCCCGGACATAGACCTCTTTGCAAGTCCGTGGAATGCCAAACTTCCCCGGTTCTGTTCCAGAATTCCATGTCAGGGAGTTCAGGCCAAGGATGCCTTCCTCCTTCACTGGGGTCAAGACTTCCTTTATGCCTTTCCACCAATTCCTCTAATTCCCAAAACACTATTCAAGCTTCAGAGAAATCGAGGGACCATGATCCTCATAGCACCACATTGGCCACGCCAAGTGTGGTACCCTCTACTTCTGCATCTCTCTCAAGCTCCTTCCCTGGACTTAGGCTCTGCACCAGACCTTCTGTCCCAGGAAGAGGGAACATTGTGGCACCCAAACCCCCCAGTCGCTCCATCTCAGGGCTTGGTTGCTGAGGGCCTAGACCTTCAAGATTTTCATCGCTCTCAACAAGTCAGAGATGTTATTCATGCCTCTAGGAAGCCTTCCACTAGACGTTCCTATGCTTTCAAATGGAAAAGATTCACCATTTGGTGTTCAGAGAAGGGTCTAAACCCTCTTGCAATACCTCTGAATTCTCTACTAGAGTATCTTCTGCATCTATCCCATGCAGGCCTGAAAACAAATTCAGTAAGAGTCCATTTGAGTGCTATTGCAGCGTCCCTCAAGCCTCTCAATGGACAACCTATCTCCTCTCATCCTCTTATAGCAAGATTCATGAGAGGCCTTCTTTTAACTAAACCTCCCATTAGACCACCTCCAGTGGCATGGGACTTAAACCTGGTTCTTGGCCAGCTCATGAAGCCACCCTTTGAACCTTTAGCCACCACCTCCTTGAAACGTCTTTCTTGGAAAGTTGTTTTTCTCATTGCAGTCACCTCAGCACGCTGCATCAGTGAGTTGCAAGCTTTGGTGGCTAATCCACCTTATACAAAGTTCCATCATGATAAGGTAGTCCTCAGGACCAATCCACACTTTATGCCTAAAGTGGTCTCGCCTTTTCATCTGAACCAGGAGGTATATTTACGTCTTTTTTTTCCAGGACCTCATGCATCAAATGCAGAGAGGAATCCTCATACCTTGGATTGTGAGAGAGCTCTCGCTTTCTACTTACAAAGAACACTGCAACATAGAAAGTCTTCTCAACTCTTTGTTGCCCTTTGATTCTTCTCATTTAGGACTTCCAGTCTCTAAGAGAACACTGTCCAGCTGGATTGCTCAGTGTATTTCTTTCGCCTACCAGAGTAAGAACATTTCTCTGGAGGGCCATGTCACAGCTCACAATGTGAGAGCCATGGCAGCCTCTATGGCTCATCTGAATTCGGTGTCCATCGACCAGATCTGTCGAGCAGCCACCTGGGCCTCGGTTCACACCTTCACAGCCCATTACTGTTTGGACAAGGACTCCCGCCGGGATGCCTTGTTTGGTCAGGCTGTCCTCAAACACCTGTTCCATTCCTAATCAACTCCTACCCATCTACCCTGATTGGATGCCAGAGATCCATGGGGGGGAGGTGGAGCCCTCTGCAAGGGCACCCAACCATGGGGTCTCTCCCTGGCATCTGCAGCCAGGGAGTCCCCATATGTGAAAACTCATTCCTGCTTGTTCCTGGAGATAGCACAGTTACTTACCTGTAACAGGTGATCTCTGGGAACAGCAGGAATAAGTCTTCACAACCCAACCACCTCCCCTAGGAATTGTATTTCTCCATCTTTGTCTCAGCTTTAAAACTCGAACTGGAGAGAGGCGGTTAGGAAAGGCAGGAAGGCAGCGCGCAGGCACTGTGGGATGCTCCCAAAAGCTTTCTTACTGGACGCTGGGGAGCGTTCCTGCGCAGGCTCCGTCGGTACCGACGATACCCATATGTGAAGACTTATTCCTGCTGTTCCCAGAGATCACCTGTTACAGGTAAGTAACTGTGCTTTATCTGCAAAGAGGCAAACCTTAGCTGACAGCAGCTCCGCAATATAGCTAACACAGATATTAAAAAGAATCTGACCAAGGACAGATCCCTGCGGCATACCACTGGTAAAACCATCTCCTCCTCAGAGTGAGCTCCATTTACCTGTACCCTTTGTCGCCTCCCACTCAACCAATTTCTACCCCAATCAATAACTTACGGTACCATCTCTGGTGTGCTCAGTTTGTTTATAAGTCACCTGTGTGGCATGATGTCAAAGGCTTTACTGAAATCTTAAGTATACCACATCTAGGGCTCTCCCTCGGTCCAAGTCCCTGGTTACCTAGTTAAAGAAATCAATCTTTAACTAGGTAACCAGGGACTTGGACCGAGGGAGTGGAGGAGTGGCCTAGTGGTTGGGGCAAGGTACTTCAGGCCGGAAGGTCGGGGGTTCAAATCCCACTAGAGGACAGCAACCTTGGGCCGGAAGGACTGGGGTTTCTAGTCCCACAGGTGCTCCTTGTGGTCTTGGGCAAGCCACTTAACCCTCTATAGCCCATGTTCCCTGTAAAATAGTTATCTCCAAGTTATAATGCCCTGTTCAATGTAATTTCAGTTTGTTCAATGTAAACCGCACTGATGCAGAATAGTGCGGTATATAAGAGAATGTAAATAAATCAGATTTGTCTGACAAGACCTTGCTCTGGTGAATACATGCTGCCTCCGATCCTGTAATCCATTGGGCTCCAGAAATCTCTTTCCTTATCGTCCCTTCAGTCCAGTCCCGAACCTCTGGGGTTTAGCACCTCCTCCAGCAGCTTGGAGACTGAGCAACGTCATCTTTTTGATGACACTGATACTATTACCACAGGGACCACCTCCTCGCTCCAGTTATCTCAGTCTCCTAGCAGCTGGAGGGTGATAAGCCCAGAGGTTCAGGGCTCACTTGAGGGACGATTAAGGAGTTCAGATAAATTTACTTCAAACTTAAAGCTAAACTAATTCAAGGTGAAAGGGAGGTATTTGGGGGGGGGGGGGAAAGATTTTACAAATTAGGCTTAAGAGAGTGCTGTGCTGAGGGGCGCCCCCCTCCCTCCCTCCTGGTTTTTGGCAGCAGAAAGGAGGTAAAGGAGTGACCAGAAGAATTGCTTTGGCTCCCGAATCCACGTTTATGGGTGAGGAGCCGGTGATGTGAGGATTGCAGCGCGCTGTGAGGCTCCCTGTGTAAACAGGCAGAGGCACCGGCATTCACTGAGGCAGCTGCTCCTCCAATCTGTTTTCTTGCCCGACACTGACGCTGCCGTTCCGGCCAAGCACTGGGAGAGAAGGACGCATCCATGGCAGGCAAAGCAAAGGTAAAGGGGTCTAAGGCCAGCAGTTGTAACCGGGATTTGAGATGCGATTTTGGGCCGTTCGCGAAGGCAGGCCGAGCCGCGTGATAAATGCGCAGGAAGCAGCAGTGTTGGTTTCTGTGAGTTTGGGAGTTATAGAAGGGCCTGGTTGCTGTGGGACCTTAGGTTTTGGTTCGGTTATCTGATTTTAGCTGGGAGTGCTGTGAGGTAGGCTCCAGATAAATTTGAGTGTTTAAAAAATAAAAAAAATAAATACATACATTTTTCTTTTGTATTCCATTTTTGCCACAGCAGAGACTAACAGTACTGCTAATAAGAAGCTGCTGTTTGTTGTATATTCAGATCCTCAGGTTAAGAGGCAGAATGGCAAGAGACAGTAATCATTTAGACGGGATGCCTTCTAGGCCACAGTGCTTGGTCTGTGGCATTGGAAGGGGAGCGGTGTCAGATACAGGTGTGTGTAGAGGGAGCGTCCAAGAGGCAGCCTCGATGGAGCAGGCCTTGCACGTAGGTGGAGAGAGTCAGAAAGAGGCAACCTTAACCCTGCTGGAGCCTGTTTCCCCCGCTTTGCCACCTATGCAGTCGGTGGCGGGGCTTTCCTCCGCTCCGGATCTCTCCCCTTCAGTGTCACTCTTGCCGGGTGGATTGGCGGCGGCGGCGTTTTCGCCAGAGTTCGTGACACTGCTTCAGCAGGCCTTCAGTGGTGCTCAGAAAGGGCCAGGAGCCGGTCCCACAGAGGGGGAACTGGGTGGAAAACATCTGGGGGACACCCCTGGGATTAGGGACTAGCGCAGTCCTGTCTAAAAAGCCTAGGACCGTGAAGGAGTAGCTGGAGCCGTCTGAGGCCTCAGAAGACATTCATTCGGAGGAAGTGGATCCAGACTTAGAAATAGAAGATATTGGAGGAAGGAGAGCTCACGGAGCAGGAGGACCAAGCTAGTGTGGTTTGTGTTTTCCGGTGAGACGAATTACCGGCGCTGATTGCAGAGACGCTTAAGGCGCTTAATATGCCGGCCACGGGGCCAGCAGAGGATGCCACTTTAGAAGATCCTTTGTTGCAGGCTATTTGGAAGACTGAAAGGGCCTTCCTGGTACACAGAGTAGTGCAGGAAATGATTCAGGAAGAATGGGACATTCCCGAGGCAGGTCTTAAGGGGTCCAGGGTTATGGCCCTCCTATACCCATTGTTGGACCAAGATTGCGAGCTGTTTAGGTCTCCAAAGGTAGATGCAGCAGTCTTGGCGGTTACCAAGAAGACCATAATCCCGGTGGAAGGTAGTGCCGCTCTCAAGGATGCACAAGACAGGAAGCTCGACACCTTTTTAAAACAGGTTTTTGACGTCAGTGCTCTATCCATTCAAGCATCTATCTGTGGAGTATAGGTGGCCAGAGCCTGTCTTTGCTGGTCTCTGCGGATTCGGAGAGAGCAGATGGAGGAGTTGACCAGAGAGGCGGCCAGGTTGGAATCCGGGGTTGCTTATTTGGCTGATATTCATTATGACTTTATTCAAGGTCTGTCAAAAAATATGGCATCTGTAATAGCAGCAAGGCAGTATCTTTGTTTGCGCAATTGGGCGGCAGATGGTTTATCCAAGGCAAGACTTGGTAAGCTTCCTTTCAGGGGTAAGCTACTTTTTGGTGAAGATTTAGAGAAGCTGGTAAAAGATCTAGGAGAGTCCAAGGACAGAAGGCTGCCTGAGGACAAAATTAAAACAGGGGCGTCCGGCCCCAATGACCAAAAGTCAGCAGAGGGAGTTTTGCCGTTTTTGTTCCCCACGATTCGGGCAGTTTCAGAGAGGACGTTTCCCTTATAGGAACCAGAGATTTCAAGGGGCAGGCAGGGGATTTGCTGCCCCCTCTTCCTCGAACCTTAGAAATTCACAATGAAGCCAGGAGGACCCAGGTAGGACAGGTGCCCGTGGGGGGTCAGCTACAGGATTTTTATCCGGCCTGGGTCCAAATCACATCAGATCAGTGGATGTTGGAGGACATTCGAGATGGATATGCTCTTGGGTTTCAACGCCCGGTGGTCGATTCTTGCGTTCAATCTCTTTGCAAGACACGCGACAAGTACGAAGCGGTACAGGAGACTTTGGACAGACTGAACCTCAACGCAGTGGTACCGGTACCTCCGGATCAGTGCGGCTACGGTCGGTACTCCTTTTACTTTGTGGTACCAAAAAAGGAAGGCTCCTATCAGCCAATTTTGGATCTCAAAAGAGTAAATCGCTGTCTCCGAGTAACTCACTTTCATATGGAAACTCTAAGATCGGTCATCGTAGCCGTAAGGAAAGGAGAGTTTCTGACTTCTCTGGATTTGTTGGAAGCTTACCTGCACATTCTGATTTGTCTGGAACATCAGAGGTTTCCCAGATTTGAGGTTCCCATGGGACATTTTCAGTTCCGGGCGTTGCCGTTTGGGTTAGCAACAGCTCCGCGAACCTTCACCAAGGTGATGGTGGGTAGTAGTGGCTGCGTTACGAAAAGAGGGGGTGTTAGTCCACCCTTATCTGGACGACTGGTTGATTTGAGCGAAGTCCAGGAGAGAGAGCGAGTTGGCTATAGCCAGAGTGGTAGAGTTGTTGCAGAGTCTCGGCCAGGTGGTCAATGTGGCAAAGAGCAGGTTGAACCCATCGCAGAATCTAGAGTACCTGGGGGCTCGCTTCAATACAAGCGTAGGAAAGGTATTTCTACCACAGCTGCGGGTGCAGGGGTTAAGAAAGCTAGTCCTCAGATTTCTGGGAAGGATGAATCCCACAGCATGGCATTATCTACAGCCGCTCGGTACCATGGCAACGACGCTCGAGCTAGTACCGTGGGCAAGGGCCCACAATCGTCTGTTGCAGAGATCATTGCTCAGAAGGTGGTCGCACCAAGAGGCCCCACTGTCTCAGAAACTACCCTGTCCGCCGGAGACTCGTCAGGCTCTTCAGTAGTGGTTGCGTCCAGGGGGTCTGGTAGAGGGAATGCCCTTGGAATCACCCTCCTGGATATCTCTAACGACGGATGCCAGTCTCGTAGGCCGGGGAGCACACTTCGAAGGACGTTTTGCTCAGGGACAGTGGACTGAGCTGGAGAAGGTTTGGTCAATCAACAGATTGGAGTTGAGGGCGATAATGCTAGCACTTTGAGCCTTTCAACCTTGGCTGCAGGGAAAGGCGATTCGGGTGCTGTCCGACAACGCAACCGCTGTGGCCTACATCAATTGCCAAGGGGGCACCAGCAGTGTATCACTGGAGACCGAAGCCGAGCAGCTGTTCATTTGGGCCGAGGTAAACCTGATGGCTCTGTCGGCGTCGCATGTGGCAGGGGTAGACGATGTGAAGGCCAATTTTCTGAGTCAGGTAAAAGTGGACCCGGGAGAGTGGGTTCTGCATCCGGAAGTATTCGAGATGGTGGTGCGCCGTTGGGGGACGCCAGTAATGGATCTGATGGCGACTTTAGAGTCGGCAAAGGCCAACCGATTCTTCAGCAGAAGGAGAGAGAGAATGTTGGAAGGCCTAGATGCTCTCATACAAAGATGGCCAGAAGAACAGCTCCTGTACGTGTTTCCACCTTGGGTATTGATAGGTTGGGTACTACAGCGAATAGACGTGCACAGAGGACAGGTAATTTTGATCGCACCGGACTGGCCAAGGCGGCCATGGTATGCGGCTCTTAGTGGAGCAGCCATGGCATCTTCCAGTTCAGAGGATCTATTGTTCCAGGGTCCGCTGCACATGCCTCAAGTGGATCGATTCTCGCTTATGGCTTGGCTCTTGAAAGGGCGAGGCTGAGGGCGAGAGGATACTCCTCGACGGTGATTTCCACCTTGTTGAGGGCAAGGTGGAGATCTACCTCTTTGGTGTATGTTCATATGTGGCGTGTTTTTGAGACATGGTGTGCGGACAAGACTGTAGAAGCATTGAGAGCTTCCGTTGCTCAGGTTCTGTCCTTGCAGGATGGTTTTGATAAAGGTTTAGCGACAGCATCATTGAGAGTACAGTTGGCAGCGCTATCCTGTTTTAGAGGAAAGATAAAAGGGGAGGCGCTGGGAGTGTATCCAGATATTAAATGTTTTTTGAGAGCGGTGTCTCTTTTGAGGCCGCCATGTAAGCCGACGGTTCCCATGTGGGATCTACATTTGGTACTAGAGGCGTTGGTACGCGAGCCTTTCGAGCCTCTGTTGAAGGCGTCGATTAAAAGACCTTACACTTAAGGTGGTGTTTCTAGTGGTGATATGTTCTGCTCGGAGGATTTCAGAATTACAGGTTTTGTCTTGCCAAAAGCCTTTTCTGTCCTTTTATGATAGGAAGGTGGTATTGAGACCAGTTCCAACTTTTTTGCCCAAAGTAGTATTGGCTTTCCATGTGAATCAAGTAGTGTCTTTGCCGGTTTTTGGGGACGGTAGCAAGGATGCACATTCGGGGAAGTTGCAGCTACTAGACGTCTGTCGAGCGTTAAAGAGGTATATGTGCAGAACAACGGGTTTCTGCAAAACAGGCTGTTTGTCCTGTTTGGAGGGACAAGGAAAGGGGAAGCAGCTTCAAAAGCTTCCATTGCCAGATGGATCAAAGAGGCTATACTGTCAGTATACATGTTGAAGGGTAAGGCAGTACCAGAAGGATTTAGATCTTATTCGACTAGGGCACAAGCAGCGTTGTGGGCGGAGTACAGTTTGGTTCCGGCTGTTGAAATTTGCAAGGCGGCTACTTGGTCGTCTTTAAATTCTTTTGTCAAGCATTACCGGCTGGATGTTCAGGTGGAAAGGGATACTTGTTTTGGATCAGCGGTGCTTCAGGCTGGTCTAGCAGGTCCCTCCCATTGAATTTTTATCACTGCTCTGTTACATCCCCAGAGGTTCGGGACTGGATTGGAGGGACGATAAGGAAGGTGAAATTAGACTTACTTGCTAATTGTTGTTCCTTGAGGAACTCCAGTCCAGTCCCGTATCCCTCCCTGGTGTTTCATTTGGACTATAGCCTGAAGCGAAGAGATGTCGTATTTCACTTGGTAAGCTGGAGAAGTAGCTGTAAGGGTTAAGGTCCATATGGGGAGGTTAAGGAAATGGGTATTCTGATGGTGTCAAGATCCTCCGGGAAGGGGGAGGGCGGCCCTAAGCATTGTAAAAGGATATAAGTGCTCGGGTTTTTTGTAAAGGGTAATTTTTCCCATACCTTAAGTTAATAGTTATATATTTGATTGTAATGTTTGCTACTTACTTGTTGCTCTGGTGAGTCTGCTTTGTCAGTAGGTTACTGGAGCGAGGAGGTGGTCCCTGTGGGATTGGTACCAGTGTTGTAATCAAAAGGATGACGTTGCTCAGTCTCCAAGCTGCTGGAGGAGGTGCTAAATCCCAGAGGTTCGGGACTGGATTGGAGTTCCTCAAGGAACAACAATTAGCAGGTAAGTCTAATTTCACCATTTTCCCTTTCAGCAGCATTTCCAATAATTTACTCACCACAGAAGTTAGACTAATCGGATTGTAGTTTCCAACCACATCCTTGCTTCCGCTTCTATGTAAAGGGAACAGATGTGCCTCTTTCCAGTCCTCTAGCACCACTCCAGACTCCAAAGAGGCATTGAAAAGGTCAATCTGTGGAGCTGCTAGAATGTCCCCAAGTTTCTTCAGTATTCTCTGATATATCCAATCTAGTCCCATCGCTTTGTCTACTTTTATTTTAGCTAATTCCTCACAAACACAGTAGTATTCACATTCGCTTATCGATTCAGCTGATTATCTTCACCAGGAATAGATGAGTTAAGGCCCTGAAAGTAATTAATCTTGAAGTGAACAAAGCCCCTTAAACTTATTTGCTATAGTTGTATTAGTACAAGTATCCCTACCAACTAAAAACAACTTAAATAACTAAACAAAACTTTAAAACTAAGATGCAGACAGCAGTCCAGCAGCAAGATGAGGGTTATCCAGTCTTTTGCATTGAGTGTCACATGTATGATTTTTCCCCAGTTGATGAGAGGTCTTAAAGTGTGCACTGGGTGCAAGGAGCTCTTTGCCCTCAGGGAATGAGTGTGATCTCTGGAGGCTATATTAGCAGACTTGGAAGACATAAGGAAGTCAGAGAGGTACATAGACGAGACCTACAGGGATGTAGTATTTGAAGCCCCACCTCTAGTCTGGCAGTCTCTCAGCTGCCATGAAGGAGAGAGGTCTCATGAAAGGAGAGTATCACCTTGATGAGGCAGGAAGTGATCCTGTAGCTAGGACCTGTCCAGCAGAAGATGCAACACCCTATTACACCAAGGTTGTTTCTCCAGGGCCATGTGCCCATGAAAGAAAGATTAGGACGGCTGTTAAAGTGGGCGATTCAATCATTAGGCATGTAGATAGCTGGATGGCTGATGGATGCGAGGATAGCATGGTAATATGCCTACCTGGTGCAAAGGTAGTGGACCTCACGCGCCACATAGATGAGGTTTTAGATTGCGCTGGGGAGGGGTCTGCTGTCTTGGTACATGTTGATACCAGTAACCTAGGAAAATATGGGAGGGAGGTTCTGGAGGCCAAATTTCGGCTTTTAGGTAGGAAGTTGAAATCGACAACTTCCAGGGTAGCATTCTCTGAAATGCTTCCCATGCCACGTGCAGGGCCCAAAAGGCAGGTGGAACTCCAGAGTCTCAGTGCATGGATGAGACGATGGTACAAAGAAGAGGGTTTTGGATTTGTTAGGAACTGGGTAGCTTTCTGAGGAAGAGAGATTCTTCCGAAGGGATGGGCTCCATCTTAACCAGGATGGAGCCAGGCTGCTGGCATTAACATTTAAAAAGGAGACAGAGAAGCTTTTAAACTAGATAAGGGAAAGCCAACAGTTTCCCAAGAGCGTATGGTTAGGAAGAATGTATCCTTGAAGGGAAGTTAGGACAGGGAAGTTAGGAAATCCCAAGAGAGAGGTTCCAATAAAGATAAGTTACCCAGATGCCCTAAAGTATAGAGCTGAAAGATTCCAAATTACGCCTGTCAATTGATAACCAGATTAATATGATTAAAATACAATCTCTAAAATGCCTGTATGCAAATGCTAGAAGTCTAAAAAAATAAGATGGGAGAGTTTGATAATATGTTTGTTTATGTTTGAATTTGATATACCGCTCAGACCAAAAGGTATTAGAGCGGTTTACAATACTACATCATTTAGGGAAATAAGAAAAGAACGACATTTATAAGATAGGACAGAGTAGAGGACAGAGTAGAGGACAGAGACAGTCAAACAGATAAGAGGAAGAGAAGGACATGGAACAGCAAGTTACCAATATAGCTCTAAATGAGAGGTTAGATATGATTAGTATCTCAGAGACCTGCTGGAAGGACGACAACCAATGGGTAGATTAAATCTGTGGATGAGCTGCTCTCTGTTAGGGCATTGAGTCACATAGGATTAAAGTTTTGCAGGAAACAAGATGCGCTGTAGAATCTCTATGGATAGAAATTCCATGTAAAAAGGAGAAGGCAGTGGTTGTGGGGATGTACTACCAACTGCCTGACCAGAATGAACAGATGGATAATGAAATGTTGAAAGAAATCAAGGAAGCTAACAAAAGTTACAGCACAGTAATAATGGGTGATTTCAATTACTTGGGTATTAAGTGGGTCAGTGTCACAGCTGGACATTCTAGGGAGATAGTTTCTAGATGAAATAAATGACTGCTTCTTGGAGCAGCTGGTTCATGAACCGACAAGAGGGGAAGCTATTTTGGACCTAGTCCTTAGTGGCATGCAGGATCCTAATGCAAGAGATAAGGATATTGGGGCCACTTGGCAATAGTGATCATAGCATGATTACTTTTGATTTAATAAATAAATGGATGGTGAGGAAATCCAAAGTACTCTCATTTCCCTTTTAAAAGGGAGACTATGATAAAATGAGGAAAATAGTTAACAAAATATTAAAAGGAGCAGCTGCAAATGCTAAAGATTTGCATAAAGCTTGGGCATTGTGTTTAAAAATATTATTTTGGAAGCCCAGAACAGATCTATTCCACACTTTAAGAAAAGTAGAAGCAAGGCCAAAAAACTGCCAGCATTGTTTAAAGGAGAGGTCAAAGAGGCTGTTGCAGCCAAGAAAAAAGCATTTTTCAGGAATTGGAAAAAGTAGCCAAATGATGAAAATGGTTAACATAAGCATTGCCAAGTTAGATGCAATGCATTGATAAGGCAGTCAAATATAGAATTTGATTAAAAGGTTTCTATGGAAGCAAAAATGCATAATGAAAAACTTTTTGAAGTACATTTGTAGCAAAAAAAACCTGTGAGAGAGAGTCAGTTGGACCATTGGATGAAAGAGGAGTAAAAGGGGCGCTAAGTGAAGACAAGGCCATAGCGGAGAGACTGAATAAATTCTTTGCTTCGGTCTTTACTGAAGAAGATGTAGGGAATTTACCTGTGCCTGAAATGGTATATAAAGGTGATGTATCGGAAGGATTGAAAGAAATATTGATAAACCGGGAAGATATGTTACAACTATTTGATAAACTGAAGAGTACCAAATCACCAGGATTAGATGGTATAAATCCAGGGTTATTGAAAGAGCTGAAATATGAGATTGTAGACCTGTGAACTATCATTAAAATCATCTGTAGTACCTGAAGAGTGGAGAATGGCGAATGTAACACCATTATTTAAAAAGGGTTCCAGGGGTGATCTGGGAAACTACAGACCTATGAGTCTGACATCAGTACCGGGCAAAATGGTAGAAACCATCATAAAGAATAGAATTACTTATCACATATATAGTCGTGGTTTAATGAGACAATGCCAACATGGATTTAGCCAAGGAAAGTCTTGTCTTACTAATCTGTTATGTTTTTTTGAAGGTTTGAATAAACAGGTAGACAAAGGTGAGTTGGTTGATAAAGTTTATCTGGATTTTCAAAAAACCTTTGACAAGGTCCCTCATGAGAGACTCTTGGTGAAATTTAAAAAGTCATAGGATTGGAGGCAGTGTAGTATTGTTGATCAGAAACTGGTTAAAAGATAGAAAGCAGAGAGTAGGGCTAAATGGCCAATTTTCTCAATGGAGAAAAAATAAATAGTGATCTGTGCTGGTCCTGCTGCTTTTTAACATATTCATAAATGACCTGGAAATTGGAACAAGTGATGAGATCAAATTTGCAGATGAGACAAAATTATTTAAAGTTGTTAAAACCCAAGAGGATTGTGAAAAATTGCAAGAGGACCTTGATAAATTGGAAGACTGGGCGTCCAAATGGCCGATGAAATTTAATGTGGACAAGTAAAATGTGTAATCCAAACTCTGGAATTTGCTGCTGGAGGATGTAGTAAAAGCTGTTAGTGTAGCCGGGTTTAAAAAGAGGTTTGGACAAGCTCTTGGAGGAAAGGTCCATTCTCCAGGAACAAGCAGGAAGTCAGTCCTCACTTATGGGTGACGTCGGCACCGATGGAGCCCGTGCGGAGCAATTCCCCAGCTTTCAAAGAAAGCCTTCGGGATTACTACCATGCATGTGTGGTCGTGTATCCACCCAAGGGTGCCATCTTGCTCAGTCTCCCTTTTTCCGTGGAGCCCTTCGGACGCACGTCCTCATCCTTCGTGAAATGTTTTCGTTTTCCTCGCCTTAACAGGCTATAACTTTTTTTTTTTTTCTGGTTGCACCAGTCCTCTACCCATCCTCCCCTTGCTCTCTTTTGGAGCTTGTGGGGATACCTTTTCTAAATTTTTTCTTCCCGGGCTTCGCGCCCCTTTTTTCTCTAAAACCGCTGGCTGCGTGGGTCTTCGACCTCACAGGGGCTGTTTTTGCCCCCATGGCCACCCGGTTTAAAAAAATGCAATAGATGCTCTAGGAAGATGTCACTGCTGTCTAAGGGGTCTGGGAGCCGACCATGACCCAGAGTTCGGTTCGCTCTGTAAGAAAATGTCCTCTAAGGCCCTGCTCAGCCGTAAGCAGAAGTCCGAAGACATTTTTTGGCAGGCTGCCTCGGAGTCCCCGGTGGCACCCTCGGTCGTCTTCCTTCTAGTGGGTTCTCCCCCTGCAGCACCGCATTCCAGGCAGCATTCGGGCCAGGGGTCCCCTGAGGTGGAACGGCGCAAAAAAAAAAAAAGGCCTCTAAGTCACTTAGCCTCCTTCGGCGTGCCCGAGAGTCTGACAAGGAGTGGCCCCGCAAGGTATCTCGCAGAGAAACCGAAGTGTCTGGCGAAAGCATCGAATCTCCTGAGGGCCGTCCCAGTGAGGACCCCCTCTTCTCCTTGATGCCCGATCCACTGACCCGGTATCGGCTTCACAGGGCCCCATGCCCACATGGGAGTCCCGTATGCTGGCGCTAGAATGCAGCGTTTCTGCGTTCATTGCTTACTAACAGGTGCTCATGGCCAGCTTCGCTGACTTGCGCCCGGAGACCGCAGGACCCTCGCGTGGGACACTCAGATCCGTCCAGGAAACCCCTGAGAGCCACGGGCCTCGTGAGGGTCCTCGAAGTTGGTCTCACTCACTCTCCTGTTTGGGGGCAAGATCGTATAGGGCTTCCAGCTCCAGGCTGCCGGCCATTGGACAGGGCGAACCGCCCGGCTCGGATCCCTCGACAGATTTCTCGGACTGGGAATCTGATGGGGACACATCCCCGGAGACCCGCACCCACCGGGATCTTCCATCGGACCCCTCGCCGCCTGGTCTCCAGTGGCGTTCACCACCTGAGGACACCTCTTTTTTGGTGTTGGTTCGGGACATGGCTCGGGCCCTCAACCTGGTCACCCAGGCCGAGGAAGACCCTCGTGCTGAAGAACTCGATATTCTTCAGTATGAGGCCCTGCCCAGGGGATCCCTCACCGTGCTGGTGCCGCCAAGCCTCTCCCGACTATTGCTCCGCATGTGGGAGGTCCTGGCCTCGGTCCCCATTGTGAGGAAGCGTTTTGACACACTGTACAAGGTGCAGCGAGGGCCAGGCTTCCGTAAGACTCAACTTCCACACACTTCGATGGTGGTGTAATCAGCAATGAGGAAGCAGAAAAGCCTGAAGTCCCACTCCTTGGTTCCACCGGGCCGAGAGTCCAGAGCCCTTGATGCCCTGGGCCTCAAGGCCTGTCAAGGTTCCACACTCTCCTGTCGCATCGAGGCATACCAATTATATATGGGTATGTTCCTCCACGGGCCTCGAGGGCGAGCCCCTCGACAGGTTCTGCATCCTGTTGAAATCTGTGGCAGATTGCTCCAAGTATGTTTCTTGAGCCTCCTATGACTGCTTCGAGACATCAGCTCGGGTGGCGGCTGTGGGCATCGGAGCCCACCGCCCGGCTTGGCTCCAATCTTCGGATTTGGAGCAGTGGGTGCAGGAGAAGCTCCTGGACGTACCCTGCCTCGGCGAACAACTTTTTGGTAAGCCGGTGGAGGAGAAGGCTGTGGAGATTGAGACTGAGTACCTCACTAGGACCTGTGTCTCCCGCAAGACCTCGACGCTGCCTTGGAAGAAGAAGCCTGCCAAGAAGCCCTTCTTTCCCAGGAAAGGCCTCCAGTACCATGGCTACCTGGCTACCCCCACGCTGACCACTCCCATGCAGGGGAAGCCTGGCCAGGGTCACCGTAAACCAAAGGGCCTGAAGGCCCAGACGATTGGCTCATTACGGGCTCCTCATCAAGGAGGCCCAGCAAGTGATGTCACGCACTGTCCTCCTCTTGGAGAGTTTGGGGTTCTTGGTCAACTACCCAAAATCTCACCTCGAGCCGGCACAGGCTCTCAAATTCATTGGGGCGCGCCTCGATACTCAGTAGGCCATGGACTTCTTGCCGGTGGATCGCTCCACCTGTCTCTGGGCTCTGGCGACTCGCATCCAGAGCACCTGCCAGGTCACCGCTTGGGCCACATGGCCTCGACTGTGCATGTGGTTCCTCGTGGTTCCTCACTTGCACCTGCACATGTGGACGACCCAATGGAGTCAATCCCTCAGGCACCCCGTCAGGGTTCTTCCCAACCTTCATTTGTCCCTGAACTGGTGGCAAAACCCCCACAACCTCCTGTGGGATTGCCCTTCCAGGCCCCACAGCATGATGTGGTGCTGACCATGGATGCTTCCCTGTTAGGGTGGGGAGCCCATTGTGGGTCTCTGCACACAGGGGCAGTGGTCGCCGGTGGAGGCTCAACATCAGATAAACCTGCTCGAGCTCTGGACCATCCGGTGTGCCCTGAGGGCCTTTGAGAATGTCCTCAGCGGGAAGTCAGTTCTGGTGCAGACCAACAGTCAGGTAGTGATGATCCATATCAACAAAAAGGGGGCCACAGGGTTGCACTCCTTCTGCAGGGAAGCAGTCCTCATTCTCTCTTTTGCTGCCTGGCGGAGGATGTCCCTCAAGGTGATGTACCTCCAGGGTCAGGCTTTGTAATACAAGAGTGGTAATAAATAGTTCCTTCTTTGTCCCCACGCTTTTGACTGGGTCTGTTTCTATGTTGGAGCACTCCAGCGATGGATCTCTTTGCCAGCTCTCAGAACACACAACTTCCCTCGCTTCTGCGGTCTGGTGCTGCACCCGGGCAGGGAGGGTCCTGATGCATTTCTCCTGGGCTGGTCCTGCAGTCTTCTCTATGCATTCCCTCCTTTCCCCCTCATTGCGAGGACTCTGTTCAAGGCTCAACCGGACAGGGCATTGCTGATTCTCATGGCCCCCTCGTGGTAGGGCAGCCTTGGTTCCCACTCCTGCTCTGGCTGTCTGGCTGCTCTGGCTGTCTGCTCTGCCAGGGACTTGCTGACGCAGGAGGAGGGTCGGGTACTACACCCGAATCTACCCTCCCTATCCCTCACGGCCTGGTGGTTGATTGGGCCTCTCTAGCCTCTCTGGCCCTTCCGGAGGAGGTCGAGGAAATTCCCTGTGCCTCGAGGAAGGACTCCACTAGGCAAGCTTATGCCTTTAAGTGGAAACGCTTCTCCGTCTGGTGCTTGGAGCACCAGATCGACCCCTTCTAATGCCCAGTTTGGTGGGTTCTCCCGTACCTTCTCCACTTCTCGAGGGAAGGGCTGAAGTCTAACTCTTATTTTTTTATTTTATTTATTTTTTTAAGAGTTCATCTGAGCGCCATATCGGCTAATCATCTCCCTATTGAAGGAAAGCCTCTCTCGGGCAACCACTAATCTCCCGCTTCATGCAGGGCCTTCTGTTATCCAAGCCACCCATCCGTCCCTCTCCGGCCGAATGGAACTTGAACATGGTGCTCATGCAGCTCACTCGTCCACCCTTCGAGCCGATGGTGATGTGTTAGCTCTGACATTTGTCCTGGAAGGTGGTCTGCCTTGTGGCACTGACCTCTGCTTGCCAAGTAGGTGAGCTTCAGGCGTTCATGGCTGGCGCCCCTTACACAAGGTTTTATCGGAACAGGGTGGTCCTCCGGACGCATCCTTAGTTCTTACCCAAGGTCATGTCGGCCTTTCATCTCAACCAAGAGAGAGTGCTTCCGACCTTCTTCCCGAAGCCCCACACTGATCAGGTGTCGGCGACTCTCCATACCCTTGACTGCAAGCAGGCCCTCGCCTTCTACTTGCAGCGTACCCGGACTCATCGTAAGTCTGACCGGCTCTTCATGACCTATGATCCCAATAGGCAGGGAAAAGCAGTCACCAAGTGCACCCTCTCTATTTGGGTGGCTGACTGCATCACGCTCGCGAAGGCGGGCGTCCCTCTGGATTGTCGAGTCACTGCACATGGGCTCCGAGCCAAAGCAGCCTCAGTGGCTTCGCTTCGCTCCGTGCCCATGATGGACATCTGCCGGGCGGCAACCTGGTTTTCTCCGAATACCTTCACTGCCCACTACTGCCTGGAGAGGGAGTCCTGCCGGGACAGCACCTTCGGCCAGGCTGTACTCTGTAATTTGTTCGGGGTATAAGTAACTCCTGCCCTCCGACCCTTTTTCACGGCTACCGAGGGTTTTGCCCCGAGGACTTTGGCTCCTTAGGGCTTCGGCTTCTGTTTACGGCCTCGCAGAAGTGCTTTTTGGTTACAGGTTCGGTAGCCTGTAGCTAGGGAGTCCCATAAGTGAGGACTGACTTCCTGCTTTTTCCTGGAGCAAGCATAGTTACTTGTAACAGGTGTTCTCCAGGGACAACAGGAATCAGTCCTCACTACCCTCCCACCTCCCCTGATGAGTTGCTGAATTTTTGTCCATCCCTTGCCATCGGCTTGGTAGGGCTCGACTAAGGGACCTGACTGAGCAAGATGGCACCCTTGGGCAGGAAGAGGACCACGCATGCGCATAGTAGCAGTCCCAAAAGCTTGCTTTGAAAGCTGGGGAATTGCTCCGCATGGGCTTTGTCGGTGCTAATGTCACCTATAAGTGAGGACTGATTCCTGCTGTCCATGGAGAACACCTGTTACAGGTGAGTAACTACGCATAAACCATTATTAAAGTGGACCCAGAATATCCACTGCTTGCCCCAATACAAGCATTTTGGAACCTGTGTCTTTTTGGGGAAACTGCTAGATACTTGTGACCTAGATTGGCCACTGTTGGGAACAGCATACTGGGCATATTTTATGTTATGTTATGCACCTAGGAAAGAACAACCCAAACTTTGGTTACATGATGCAAGGTACCACCTTAGAATCCACCAACCAGCAAAAAGATTTAGGCGTTATCGTGGATAAGATGTTGACAGCGGCGGCCAAGAAAGCTAATAGAATGTTAGGAATCATAAGGAAAGGAATGGAGAATAAAACCAAGGATATTATAATGCCTCTGTATCGTTCCATGGTTCGACTGCATCTTGAATATTGTGTGCAATTCTGATCACCAAATCTTAAAAAGGATATAGCAGAATTAGAAAAGGTACAGAGAAGAGCCACCAAAATGGTAAATCTAAGACCCTTGCTTTTGAATGGATTTTATCAGCGCTAGTCCTAATACTGAACCATACCACTTGGTGATCACTGGATGTGAGATCTCCCATTATAACATCAGAAACACTTTCACCATTGGTAAGCATCAAGTCTAGTATGACCCCTTCATGTGTGGGCTCTGTTACCAGTTGTCTGAATAGTTCTCCCTGTAGAGGATGCAGGATCTTCTTACTTCTAAGATGACACAGCAGCAGGGATGTGCCATTCAGCATCAGGCATATTGAAATCACCTATCAGTAGCACTTCCTGTTTTCTAGCAATGCTGCTTATCGATTTTCTCCCTGTTAAGGGGGATCTGTATATCACACTAATGCTAATAGATTTCTCTTTCCCTCTTTCTAGTTGAACTCACAGTGCCTCCTCTCTCCCTTTTAAGCCCTGTAATTCCATAGCTTTAATATTATATTTTAGATATAGTGCCACTTCTCCTCCCCTTCCTTCTTCCCTATCCTTCTTGAATAAAGTATAGCCTGGTATAATTACATCCCAGTCATGGTTGTCTGTGAACCATGTCTCTCTAACTTCCACTAAATCCAAGTCAGCCTCTTCCATTAAAGCCTCAGTATCAGGGCTCTAATTTCCCATGCTACAGGCATTTATACCCACAGTTTTACAGATGTTGCCCCTTTGACCTATTTCTGTGGAGGTATTTAATGTTTATCCGGGAACAAGCAGGATGTCAGCCCTCATATATGGGTGATGTCAGTGGATGACTGAGTCCGCGCGGAAACATCCCCCAGCTTTCAAAGAAAGCCTTTGGGAGGTGCCACCACACATGCGTGGTGCCCTTCCTGCTCAGGGGTGTCATCTTATTCGGTCTTCTTTTTTCCGTGGAGCCCTTCAGACGTCTGTTTGGTTTTCCCCCAGAAAAAGTTGATATTTCTCAACCTGAGTTTCATACTCTTTCACGTTGTACACCGGTACTCTTCCCGCTACCCGAGCTTGCGGTCTCCTGCGTCGTCTTGGGTTCCTCTTCTTTTTTTTTTTTTCCTTTTTGGCATCTTCGCGCCCTTTTTTCCAACTGGCAGCAGTGTGGGCCTTTGACCTCGCTGGGGTAATTTTTTCCCCCAAGGCTACCAGTGGGTTCAAGAAGTGTGATCGGTGTGTCAAAATCATGTCCTTTACCGACACGCATGACTGCTGCCTAGGGCCGGACCTTGTCCCCACGTCATGCGGTCTTTAAGATGTCCATCTTGGCTCTCAAGAGCTGCCAGCAGCAGCACGATAAGTGTGTGTGTGTTTTCCCCCCCCCCCCCCAGAGTCCCTGGTACCTCTGAAGGCCAAGGCCGCCTCTGAAGCTGCGGAATCTTGGGGCACCTTCACGGACCCCAATTGACACCGTGGCTCCTCAGAGAGGGGGTTTCCCTCGAGGGAACACAAGAAAAAGAAAACTTCGACGACAGCGTACCTGGATGGTTCCAACAGTTGGGGTAGCTCCGAGCCAGGTCCCACAGATCTGAGTGGGAGCGGCCTATGATGGTCCCCCGGAAGGACTTGACCACAGACGCCAGAACTTATCCTCATTGAGGACTCTCCCTTAGGGGAACTGGTGCAGAGCCTGAGTTCCTCAGTGCCTGCGCCAATGGCTGCGGAGCCTTCTGGACTTGAAACCAGAATGGTGGCCCTGGAGCGCAGTCTATCTGCCTTCATGTTCCAGCAGCAGACGCTGTTGTCCGGTACCACCGGTTCCCCTGCCCAGACCACTGGGCCATTGACTTTGAGGATGTCCCTAGAGGCCGAGCCGATCCTAGAGACCATTTGGCCTCTAGTTGATCCCATTCTCGATCTGGTCCCGATCCGGTCCCATTCCATAGGAACGAGGTCCTCCCTGGCTAGCGCACATGGCATCATTCGCGGGGCCTCCGAGGGACGTGGGCGAGGCTCAGACCCGGAGCCCACGGGCCACCCTTCCCTCAAGTCTTTGATGGTTTACTCAGTGGGAGACCGAGGAGATGCCAGACACCCGTTGCCACCCTGTCCCCTTGGACTCTCCTCCTTCGGAGCCCTGAGGATACGGCATTCCTCGACTTTGTGAGGGACACGTCCAAGGCCCTAGCATTCCTGACTGAGTCGGAGGACGACCCTCGTACGGATGAGCTAGAAATCCTCCTATACGAGGCCCCTCTGAGGAAATTGCTCACGGTACCCATTCCACCAGTCCCGGGACTGCTTATGCTCCGTATCTTTGTTAGTGATATAGCGGAAGGGCTGTCGGGTAAGGTTTGCCTCTTTGCGGATGATACCAAAATCTGCAATAGAGTAGACACCCAGGAAGGGGTAGATAACATGAGGAGGGATCTAGCTAAGCTTGAAGAATGGTCTAGAATTTGGCAGCTGGGATTTAATGTTAAAAAATGTAAGGTCATGCATTTGGGCTGCAGCAATCCAAGGGAGCAATACAGTATAGGAGGTGAAGTACTTTTGTCCACTAAAGAAGAGCGGGACCTAGGCGTGGTTGTGTCTGATGATCTTAAAGTAGCTAAACAGGTGGAAAAGGCGACAGCAAAAGCTAGAAGGATGCTTGGGTGCATACGGAGAGGAATGGCTAGCAGAAAAAAAGGAGGTGATAATGCCTCTGTATAAGTCTTTGGTGCGACCTCATTTGGAGTATGGTGTGCAATTCTGGAGACCGCACCTTCAAAAGGATGTGAACAGGATGGAGTCGGTGCAGAGGGTTGCTACCAAAATGATTAATGGGCTTCATTATAAAGCATATGAGGACAGACTTAAGGATCTTAATATGTACACCTTAGAGGAAAGGCGGGATAGAGGTGATATGATTGAGATGTTTAAATACCTCCGTGGCATAAATGTTCAGGGAGAGAGCCTCTTTCAATTGAAAGCAAGTTCTGCTACGAGGGGACATGGGATGAGGGTGAAGGGAGATAGATTCAGGAGTGATATGCGGAATATTTCCTTACGGAAAGAGTAGTGGATCCGTGGAATAGTCTCCCAGTGGAGGTGGTAGAGATGAGGACAGTAACTGAATTCAAGAAAGCATGGGACCAACACAGAGGATCTCTAAAGGCAAAAAGTGGACTGTTGTAGTTGTTATGGAAGGACAGACTAGATAGGCCATGTGGTCTTTTTCTGTCGTCATATTTCTATGTTTCTATGTATGCAGGAGAGACAGGCATCGGTGCCAGTTGTGAGCAAGTGGCTTGACTTGATGTACCGGGTCCGCTGGAGCCCAGGATTCCAGAAGGCACAGCTGCCTCACGACTCCATGGTGGTGGAGTCGACCATGCGTCAGCTGAAGAGCCAGAAGACACACTTCTCGGTGCCCCTGGCTAGGGAAGCCCGCATCTTTGACAACCTCGGCAGAAAGTGCTAACAGGGCTCAATGCTCATCGGCTGGATCCAGGCCTACCAGCTATTATTTATTTATTTATTTACATTCTCTTATATACCGCGCTATTCTGCATCAGTGCGGTTTATATTGAACAAACCGAAATTACATTGAACAGGGCATTATAACTTGGAGATAACTATTTTACAGGGAACATACATTTGCATGTACCTTAGGGACCTGACGAAGGAGCTTGCAGGGTTCTTGGCTGGTCTCTCTGAGGAACTGCTGCAGCGGTTCAAGAACCTGGCAAAGGCAGTCTGTGAGTGCTCCAAATTTGTGTCGAGTAGCTTATGACTGTTTCGAGTTGATGACTCGAGTAGCTGCTGTGGGCATCGGTGCCTGATGCCAGCAGTGGGTTCAGGATTTTATTTATTTAACAAATTTTCTATACTGCCTTTTCATTTAATCAAGGCGGTTTACATTAACTTCAGCTTTTACATAGAACTTGCAATTGTAAACAGTAACATCAAAATTCCAAAACTTAAACAATTTCTTGTAAACATTAAATTGATAAATTGGATAAATTGGTCGATGTCCCATGCCAAGGCGAGAATTTCTTTGGCATAAGCATGTTATCCAAGTTATTACTCCTGTTCTATGTAAAGCATAAGCATGTTATCCAAGTTGTTTTCTCCTGTTCTATGTGAAGCCAAACAGTTTGTTATGGTCATTTTGTTGTATGTAAACCGCGCTGACAATAGTGCGGTATATAAGAAATTGTAATAAATAAATAAAACCCATGACCGAAAAGGCTGCTGAGCTGGAGATCAAGTTCATGACGAGGACCAGGCTCTAAAAAGACCGCTACCCCTCCCCAACGGAAGGGCTCTGGAAAAAAAAAATCCTTTTACCCTAGGAAAGGGGCTTCTTAAAAAAAAAGAACCCATATTTTGAGGCCTCCCTAGTAGGGTCTGCAGGCCTAGGGACATGGGCAGGGCTTTCGTAAGCAGAAGGCTCCCAAACCCCAGGTGTCAGCCCGGCCCAGCCAGGGGGGAGTTCTTGACTCCTTGGGCATAGCCTCTCCACCCCAAGGAGGTCAGCAGCCCACAGGGGGACGTCTGATCCTCTATGCCCAAAGGTGGCCAGCCATCAACACAGATTCCTGGGCACTCGAGCTGTTCAAGGAGGGCAACCTCTATCTGACTCAGACATCACCTCCTTTCTTTCTGGGAGAGCCCCCCAGATCTCCCCTTCACCGGGACCTCCTAATGAAGGAACTCGCAGGTCTTCTCGAGGACAGGGCATTAGAACCAGTATCCCAACATCTCAGGGGCAAGGTGTTCTACTCCAGATATTTTTTTGTACCAAAAAAAACAGGGGGCCTAAGGCCCATCCTGGACCCATGCAAGCTGAACAGGCTCCTGATGAGGGAGAAGTTCAAGATGCTCTCCCTTGGAACATTGCTGCCTTACCTCCAGCAGGGAGATTGGCTATGCTCCTTGGATCTGAAAGATGCTTATACCCACATCTTCATCTACTCCAACCATGGGCAGTACCTGCGCTTCATGGTGGGGGGTGGCCACTACCAGTACAGAGTGCTACCCTTCTGCCTTGCCTCTGCCCCATGGTCTTTGCCAAATGTTTCCAGGGGGTATTTGTCTTCCTCTACCTGGACGACTGGCTCATAAAAGGAGGCATGGCCGCAGAGATGCAGAACCTGAAAGGCGAGTGCAGTGGTCTCCCGCAACATCTGTGGTTTGTGATAAACTACCCCAAATCCACCTCCTCCCGACACCATGTCTGGAGATCATAAGAGCAAGGCTATACACGCTTCAGGCAAAGGCCTTCCTCCTCTTAGACCGGACTGATCTTCTCAGGACACTGGCCAAAGAGGTACAATACTGGCCCTCGGTGTCAGCTCTACTTCTGCTGTGCCTACTCGATGGTCCATGTCAGCCCAGATGCCCGTCTGTACATAAGGGCCGCTCGGTGTCTTCGAGACTAGTAGATGCAAGCCACAGGCTGTCTCCAGGACAGAGTCTGTGCCCCACTAATTGGCAGAATCTCTTACTTGGTGCCAGAACCTCCATCACCTCCAGGTATGGATGCCCTTCCATACCCCAAGCCCTCCGAGGGTCCTCACTACAGCCGCCTCCCTGCTGGGATGGGGGACCACTGCGAAGAACTCTGTACCCAGGGCAGCTGGTTGCAGGCAGAAAACAATCAGCAGATCAATAACCTGGAGCTACAGGCAATATATCTAGCCCTCCAAGCATTTGCCACCGTCTGAGGCACCAAGCAGACAAATCAGGTGGCAATGTTTTATGTGAACAAGTAGGGGGGCACAGAGTCTTGCACCCTCTGCTGCAAAATGGTAACGCTCTGCTCCTACAGAGTTCAACAGGGCATACTCCTGCAGACAGTATACCTGCCAGTCCAGGACAACATCGTGGTGGACAAATTGAGCAGGGTCCTCCAGCCGCACGAGTGGCAACTGGACCCCAGAGTAGCCAATTGGTTCTTCCGGCTCTGGAGGACCCTGGGTGGACCTTTTTGCCAGCCCAGACAACTACCAATTATCCAGCTTCTGCTCCCGGCAGCCCCACCCCTCTCAGGTGACGGCAGATGCATTTCTCATCCCGTGGTCAGAAGGTCTCATATATGTCTTCCCACCTACGCCACTGATTACCAAAACACTGTCTAAGGCTCTTTATAACAAAGCCTTACTGATCCTGGTGGCCCCTCTGTGGCCCAGGCAGCTGTGGTTCTCACTGCTCCTCCGGCTGTTAGTGAAGTCTCCGATTCTACTAGGGAGCTCTCCAGGACCCCTGTCTCGGGAGGAGGGCTCTCCTGCACCCCAACCTGGGGTCCCTATCACTGATGGCGTGTGTGCTGAAAGAGTGACCCTAGCCCCTTTCAACCTCTCGGGAGATGTGGAAGAGATCCTGCTGGCATCCTGTAAGGCTTCCACAAGGAGAGCTTACCTCTTCAAATGGCAGAGGTTCTTGGTCTGGTGCCTGGAGCAAGGGGTGAACCCGTTCTCCTGCCTGGTGCAGCTGGTGCTGCAATACCTTCTTCATCTCTCACAATCCGGGCTCAAATCAAACTCTGTCAGAGTGCACCTCAGTGCCCTGGTGGTGCATCACCACCCGGTGGGAAGGCAAGCCTCTCTCGGTCCTGCCTCTGGTGACCTGCTTCTTGAGAGGACTTCTGCTGTCCAAACCCCTGTCTGGCATCCAAATGGGACCTCAACATGGTATTGGCGCAGCTCACTCGCCCACCATTTGAGCCTCTGGCTATCTGACACCTGAGATACCTCTTGTGGAAGGGTGTGTTCCTGGTGGTGAGTTAGAATCAGACACTGTAGGTATTTCACTGTCCCCAGAGGGCTTACAATTTAAGGTTGTGCTTGAGACAATGGAGAGTTAAGTGACTTGCCCAAGGCCACAAGGAGAGTCGGTAAGATTTGAACCCTGGTCTTTCTGATCCCAGGTTGCTGCCCTAGCCATTAGGCTACTCCACTCCAACATAATTCTTCCAGTCCCCTACAATAATGGACAGATTCCACTCCCATTCCCTCCAAGATCTTCTCTTCATTTAGGAGACTGCCAGGTCTTTTCTATGGCGTCTCGCATAGTTAAGCTCCTGCCTCACCTCCCTTGGTAAATTATTCCAGAGTACTGGAACAGCACTAGCACTCGAAAATGCTGGCGTCTGCCACCTCACCTGTTGGAACAGTTTCACAGTCTGCAGTGTCAAATACACCCCTTGGCTTACATAGAAACATAGACATATGACGACAGAAAAAGATCACATGGCCTATCTAGTCTGTCCTTCCATATCAACAACTACAACTCCCCTTTTTTCCTTTAGAGTTCCTCTGTGTTTGTCCCATGCTTTTTTGAATTCAGTTACTGTTCTCATCTCTACCACCTCCACTGGAGACTATTCCACGGATCCACCACTCTTTCCATAAAGAAATATTTCTGCAAATCACTCCTGAATCTATCCCCCTTCACCCTCATCCCATGTCCCCTCGTAGCAGAACTTGCTTTCAATTGAGAGGCTCTCCCCCTGAATATTTATGCCACAGAGGTATTTAAACATCTCAATCATATCACCTCTATCCTGCCTTTCCTCTAAGGTGTACATATTAAGATCCTTCAGTCTGTCCTCATATGCTTTATAATGAAGACCACTAACCATTTTAGTAGCCACCCTCTGTACCGACTCCATCCTGTTCACATCCTTTTGAAGGTGCGGTCTCGAGAATTGCACACTATACTCCAAATGAGGTCGCACCAAAGACATACAGAGGCACTATCACCTCCTTTTTTTCTGCTAGCCATTTCTCTCCATATGCCCCCAAGCCCATATCCCCCCTAGCTTTAGCTGTCACCTTTTCTACCTGTTTAGCTACTTTAAGATCATCAGACACAACCACACACAGGTCCCGCTCTTCTATAGTGGACAAAGGTACTTCACCCCCTATACTATATTGCTCCCTTGGATTGCTGCGGCCCAAATGCATGACCTTACAGTTTTTAACATTAAATCCCAGCTGCCAGATTCTAGACCATTCTTTAAGCTTAGCTAGATCCCTCCTCATGTTATCTACACCTTCCTCGGTGTCTACTCTATTGCAGATTTTGGTATCATCCGCAAAAAGGCAAACCTTACCTGACAGTCCTTCTGCTATATCACTAACAAACATGTTAAAAAGGATCAGACCAAGGACAGATCCCTGGGGCACACCACTGGTAACATCCTTCTCCTCAGCGTGAGCTCCATTTACCTGTACTCTGTCGCCTCCCACCCAACCAATTTCTTTTTTTTTTTGTGTTTTTTTTATTGAATTTTTCATTATGCCATCCAAATAACATAGTACACTAAAATAAGAACACAATAATATGTGAGAAAAACACCCCAAAGTATAAACCGCATCACAGCCCACATCATGGAGAGTACAGCAGTGACACAATACCAAGGTAAACAACTAAAGGCCCCAACACCTAACTTAAACCTTCTTACTAATAACAAAATGAAAACATCAATATAATCCGCTCAAACCTGTAAAGAAACTGAGAGATTCAAGCTGAGAAGGATCAGAATAAACATAGCTCACTCCTTGAATGGTAACCAAACATTTACATGGAAAATGAAGGAAGAAGGTACCTCCCCCAGCCAACACCTTAGGTTTAAGCTGAAGGAAGGACCTCCTCCAGCATTGCGTGTATCTGGAGACGGGGAAGATATATAACTTATGGCCATAAAAAAGAAAATCCTTTTTTGAAAAAAAAAAAGCTTTCATAATGGAAGCCTTTTCTGCAAGATTAGCCAAAGTAACCACCAGAGTGGCGCAGGAAGAAATTGGTATCTGAGAATTTTCCAACAAACCAGTTGAATCAGAAACAGTACTCTCCTCACCTAGCGCCACTCCGGTCTCCCCGGACATCACCCGTACTGGCAAGTAGAAAGAACGATCAATCAAAATAGTATCAGCGTCAGCGAGTAACAAAACTTCTTTACAATATTGCCGAAATAGAAGGACAGATGACAAAAGACGTGTTTGGAAAATTCAAAACCCGAAGGTTTTTAGCGCGAGAGACATTCTCTAAATACTCTAGCTGTTGATAAATAAGTAAAGTATCCTTCAAGGTAGATGCACCGGCCGACTGTAAAGATGCGACCTGAGCATCAACCTTGTTGGCACGTTGAAATAATTAACAGAAGTCTCCATCGTGTGCAATCGACCGACAACGTGTTGCGAGAAAGCAGCAGTCTGGTCCATAAATTAGATAGTAATGAATTGGTAACAGACACCTGTTTCCAGATATCAGTAAGATATCCCACATTTGGAAGCAAGGAAGAAGTTACTCTCAGTACCGCCAACAGCCGATAAAGGGACAATGGGAAGTACCTCAGACGGAGTAGGCAACGGTGAAGCCAGAATCTCTTCTTCCTCCGCCGAGGACGAGGTCGCCTCAGATGAGGAAGTAGTTGCGTCAGAGACTTGAGACGGTCCAGGATTAGGCAGAGGAGTCCTATCGATCGAACTCAGGGAAATTCCGGAAGCAGGAGAGGAAGAGCGCTGACCCAGAGAAGCAGTGTTAGGCATTACCACAACGTGCTGATCCATAGGACCAACAGTAACAAGAGGAGTAGAAGTAGCAGCAGAAGATTCCTTTGTAGACTGGGTCCTTATTATTTTTCTTCGCATGACCCCGAGGCATTTCCACAGCGGCAGGGGCTCAAGGCCCCGAAGCAGCACCAAAGGGGCGTTCCCCCTTTGGGCACGCGACCGCGAGCCGCGACCGCGGCTGCGCAAGGCAGCCGGCGTTGAAATATACTGCAGGAGCCAACTGGATCAGTAGGGAGGAACTACTGCAGCCAATCACAGATGAAGAACGGGCTGCCGCCAGACCCCGATATCCGGCACCGCTGACTCTCATCTCCCTCGAGCAGCCGGTGTTGATATATACTGCAGGAGCCAACTGAATCAGTAGGGAGGAACTACTACAGCCAATCACAGATGGAGAACGAGCTGCCGCCAGACCCCGATATCCGGCACCGCTGACTCTCCCCACCCAACCAATTTCTAACCCAAGCAGTAACTTTAGGGTCCATCCCTAGGGTGCTCAGTTTGTTTATAAGTCGCCTGTGAGGAACAGTGTCAGAGGCTTTACTGAAATCTAAATACACCTCATCTAGGGCTCTCCCTCGGTCCAACCCCCTGGTCACCCAGTCAAAGAAATCAATCAGATTTGTCCGACAAGACCTGCCCCTGTTGAATCCATGCTGCCTTGGATTCTGTAATCCGCCGGACTCCAGAAACCTCACTATTTTCTCTTTCAGCAACGTTTCCAATAATGTACTCACCACCGAAGTTAAACTAACCGGCCTGTAATTTTCAACCACATCCTTACTTCCATTTTTGTGTAGAGGCACCACATGAGCCTCTCTCCAGTCCTTTGGCATCACTCCTGACTCCGAGACATTGAAAAGGTCAATCAGTGGAGCTGCTAGAACGTCCCCAAGTTCCCTCAGTATTCTAGGGTGTATCTCATCCGGTCCCATCGCCTTGTCTACTTTAATTTGAGCTAGTTTCTCACGAACAGAGTCTTCTGAAAATTGTTCAAGATGTCCCTCGCTTCTGTTCCTGTTTGTGGGTGTTTTCTGAGGTCCTGCTCCTGGTTCTTCATCTGAATACAGAACAGAAATATTTAAGCAATTCCGCTTTATCCTCATCAGTTTCTACATATTCCTCCCCTTCACCCTTGAGTCTGACAATACCACTTTTGCCCTTACTTGACTGTAGCTGTCTTCCTGGCATATGCCTGCTTAGTTTAATTTCTTCATTAGGTGCTCTAGGCCTTCCCCTAGTAACACTCTGAATGCTAAGCGTAGCAGTTTAAAATGGATATGCAATTTTATTGGTAGTCAGTGTAATTCCTTCAGCAAAAGGAATGCTGTCACTCAACCTGCTGTTGGAAAATCAACCTAGATGTCTCTATAGTTTAATTTATCAATCATCATTTCCATATCATCCTGCTTGACAGTCCAGACAAGTGGGTTTATTTATTTAGTTTTATTTGGTTTTCATTTGTATACCGCTACTTCCAGCAATCAGAAGCAGATTACTTTGCATGACAAACTTAGATACATATGCTAAGAATCGGTATTTACATTTTTATTTCAGGATAGGAATCAGTAGTATTTACATTTTGATTTCATGATAAGAGTATACAAATATACAATTTTTATGTGGGATGGAGCTTGTAATTGCGCTTGAGAGTAATTTCATAGTCATGTATTTACATTTATAGTCCGAGGAATGGGTTCTTTTGGCTCTTGTTTGGTTAAGTTAGTGTTGTGTTGTGTTCCTTTACTAGCCTGTGGTGATAGAGGAACATTCCAGAGGCTTCTTATGACATCACCGTGCCATTGACAGCCTGAGCCTCTAGGGCCATGATTCAGTATTTCTCTTGTCTCCAGCAGATGATGGATGCATGTTTTTCAGCTCTGGTTAATTCTAAACAAACCAAGGAATTTTGAGGAAGAAAAGTTTAATTTTGCTCTTGAACGACCACCCTCGCGTGACTTTCTCACTAGAGCGCAGCATAGGAGACTCCATTAGACACCCTTCAAACCGGTGTTCGTTTTGGAAGCCATAAGTAGGAAGGCCAAATCTGTTTAAATTCACAATACTTGTTCCCCCTTGTCAATATCCTGGACCACTAATAGCACAATCTCTGTGCTGTGGCCTTGATGAAAGCCCATTGGCACCTCTCCTGGCCATCGTGTTTCCCTCCATAAACTCATTTTAATTTCAGCATCACTATACTTTCCAAACGTTCAGTAGAGAGAGGCAGATTTGTTACTGGTTTGCAATTTTGATATTCTTGACTGTCTAGGGCTAGTTTCTTCGTTTTGTTGGCACCATACCATTTCTGAAAGGACATCCCAGCTATAAACGCAGTTGGTTTCAATGTGTTGTCTGGGAGTGTTTTCAGCAAACAAAAAAATAGGGTGTATACTCTTGATTATCCTCTCCAGCTGCAGCATTGACAGGGCCTGTGTCTTTCTCTTCCCTCCTCATTGATACCCCTTTCCCCATGATCCTTCTGTCTAGCCATCATAGTTCAACTTTCTCTACAAAAAAGTAATCAAGACCTCTCCTTCAGTAGGGTAGATCATCTGAGCCTTATGCTAGTTCTTCCCCAGTAGCCTGTTTACTGTTGAAAGCAGCTCTGCAGTATTTGCCAAGTTCTTTACAAGGGCGTTAAAATAGTTCTTTTTAATTGATAATATTGCTCTATTGTATTCCCTATTTTTCTCCATGTTATTTTGTTAGCCCCCATTGTTTTTTCCCTCCAGTTCCTCTCCATTTTATACCAACCTCTTACTGTCTTATAGACTCCCAGTAAACCATGGAGCCCTTCCCCTCTTCCACACACCTTTTTTCATAGGTCCTAAGTCATCCAACCTCTCATTCACTTTTTCATAGCATTGATTCACCAACTTCTCTAAACTAGCTCTTGTTCTCTACAAGTCCGCCTCACCATTTACTCGCAAAACTTTCTGCCTCCACTTTTCCCTGTCTCCTGATTTTTCTCCAACCCCCCCCCCCCCACCGGCCAATGGAAAGAAAAGCGAATGCTTTGATGGTCCAACCTTGGCACTACTCTGGTACCCAACAACTCCATATGCAATAATGCATGCCCAGTGGACCCAGATTCCTGTTCTTTCCTACATTCCTTAGCTCACTACCCTCCCCCCCAACCAATCTCAACTGGTTTATATGTTCCATCAGTCTCCGGTAACTTTGCGGTTCTCCGGAGACAAGCAGGGGTTGCAGGAATACTCTGAAGGTGAAACCTCTGACTGGGCCTGAGTTGCCCGGATCTCCCATAGCTAAGAGAAGCACTTGCTTCTCTGAGCATGCATGCCTGCTTCTCATCTGGCCCCATAGAACTGTGTTTTTTCTCTACAGCATATGAGAAGCCATGGGTCTCCCGTCTGTGCATCTCTTTTTTTTGCCTGCTAGCACTTCCATTGTCTTCATATTTTGCCTGAAAATGTTGTCACAGCTCCTCTGACGAAAACTAAAGTAAAAAAAAAAACCCGCAGGAACGTATTTTCAATCATAGTTCAATCAAGTTCCTCTCAGTCGTGGTAGTTGACAAACCCCCCCTCCTCGTGGCAGCCAGGCACCGGAGGAATCGTTCTCCCCCCCCAAAAAAAAAAACTTCAGAAGGGGGGGGGGGGGGTAGATCAAGCTACTAAGAGCCAGATTACAACTACAGAAGGCAATTTTGGTTCGCCCATACACAGGGAACACCTCGCTCGGCTGTCAACCTCTGAAGAGCCTTCCCCCATGTCTGACGACCACATCAGTTCCCACCTCCCGACTGGGCCCAGTCATGGCACAAAAGGGAACAGAGAAGTCTGCTCTGCCGGTGGCTGCTACACCCCCGGTAATGGCTGTAGGGGCATGGGGCCTCAACCTGCCAGCAACACAGGTTGAGCTACCCTGCCCCCAACTGAATTGACCCCCCCCTTAAATCTTACCATTTCCTCTCCGACCCACCAAGCAGCAACGGCTGGGAAGGCAAAGCAAAAGCATGATAGCAGATCTACTCCCACTCCTGCTCCTACTGTCATCACTGTGCTTCCAGGTAAGTCTGCCCCCCAAGAGATCAGAGAGCGAGGCACAAGGGGGGGGACCCACTGACCAAGTTAACCAACCTCTCCCGATAGCCCTCCAACCACAGTGGGGGGGAGCCTTTTGTGCCTTAAGCCTCCCTCCTATCACTGCTACACAGGTATCTACAGGACAGCTCTGCCCTCCAAGGGCTAGAGTCTCTCTAACCCACCCGTGGTGGAGGCCCCATGTGACCCCCAGGCAGGTCTTCCCAATGGGATGGTCAGAGGAATCCCTGCTAATTCACTGGCAATTTCCCTCTTCCCTTGATGATGACATGGGGAATCTCCACTTCTTCTCAGCCCCATGGGAGACATACAAACCCTCTGTGGATGGCCCGTGGCAGGATCTTCCAGAGCAGCCTGTGGAGGACCTCTCCTACCCCATGTTCCTCTAGAAGATCTCGTGAGTGCTGCCCCTGAGCGATTCACAAACTCCCACCAACAAGCGAGATTTCAAGTCCATCCTCAACGTCTTGTGGTACCCCAAAGGAGATCCCTACTCTCCCAGTGCCCCAGATACTACTCGATCTCCAGACAGCCATCTGGAAAAATGTTGGGCAGTGCACATCCCAATGCCTGGATTTGAAGTACAAAGTTTTGCCGGCACTGGGATTCAGACAGCAGCAGCTTCTGCACCAGTCTGTCATCTCTGAAGCAGTCCTGAAGAAGTCCAAGAGCTCTAAGTCACCTTCGCAGATGCCCCTGGGCAAAGAGCAACAGAACTTGGAAGCCATGGGGCATAAGACCTATCAAAACTAGCTTTGTCCCAACTTAACTCTATTACTACTATGTACAAATTTATGTTCAATTACAATTATTTTATTTATTTTATTTATTTAAGGTTTTTCTATACCGCACTATTCGGCATCAGCACGGTTTACAATAAACAAGTTTGTACAATGAGGAACAGCCATACATTGAACTTACATAGAACGAACAGGGAGTTTAAACATGGATAACAGGTGAACTTTATACATAGCAAACAAAGGGAGATTTAAACAAGGGTAACAAGTGAACTTTATACATTATATACACAGGGATTGCATCACATCTAAGTTTATGATACAGGCCCTAAGGGGGATAGATGGGGAGGTGAAGAGTTTTCATCGGAAATTGGTTAGACAGCGTTGGCTTGTTAGACTATATGATCATGTGGTACTGTCTAGGTGATGCTGTCGGAGTTACCAAAATGTTGTAAAAATAATTGCAGTTTTGAGGGCAATTATGCTTGGCATTACCTAACCAATGTTATAAAGTACAAATACTTTTAATCTGCTAGTTACTGCACCTGTTCACCGTTAACTGTAACCCTGGTATTTTTAACTGTTTGTAACATTACATGGAAACCGCTTTGATTTTGAATAAAGTGGTATATAAGAACACATAAATAAAGGAGCGCCCTTGCCACACGCACCTTGGTTCATCAGTTGGAAATCTTTTATTATCACTACAACCACCTCCTTTGACTCAATGATCCGGCCTCCGAGGATCTGACTCAGGCTTTGATAGACCTTCATGAATCCCTTTTATCATATCATTTGTTCAACTTACAATGCCTATGATTCAGTTGCATGCTCTGCTGCAGAAACCATATCAGCTAGACACATGACTGCGCGTTTCAGGCTTTTGGGAGTATCTTCATGACAGTCTTGCTGACACCCCTTGCCAGGGCGTTAGCTCTTTGGGTTCAAGGTTCAAAAAGCTGTTTCAGAAGTGAAGGATCATTCTTCCACATTCAGGAAATTAGCTGCCCAGCCAGCAGAGCCCTTGCCATTTGCTCGGCAACTGCTCTTGCTTCAGTAAGTCAAGCCTACCAGTATCGATACTTCCAGCAGTTCTGTCCACGCCGGCTGTATCTACCTTATTCCAGACTTCTGTTGCAGTGCAGCCAGTCTCAACCTATGGCCAACGTCCCTGGAAGTGTGAAAGGAAGACTCAACCCCTTCCCCAGCCTGCTGTTCCCAAACCCAACCCTGATTTTTGACTATCTGCCGGTGGGAGGATGCATCCAACTCTTCCAGGAGGCATGGCAGTTCGTCACCACAGATTGCTGGGATCTCTCCATCTCCAGGAACAAGCAGGAATAAGTCCTCACATATGGGTATGTCGGAACCGACAGAGCCTGCGCGGGAAAGCTCCCCAGCTTCCCAGAAAGGAAGCTTTTGGGGCCTCCCACAGCGCATGCGCGCTGCCTTCCCGCCTTCCTGACCAACTCTCCTCAGTTCTTCTTTTTCCGCGGAGCCAGCAGGTCGTGTTCCTGTCACCGCTGAAGAAATTGTTATTTTAATTTGTTTCTTTGACCGCGTGTCTGCCTTCCCCGATTCCAGACCGGTACCGCCGGTCTTTTTTCATTTATTTCTTAAAAAAAAAAAAAAATAATTACTTTTTCCTCACTTGGTGTGTTTATTCTGTGAGGCCTCAAGGCCTTCTCAGATTCTCCCTCATGGAGAAACCAGCCTCTGGTTTTAAAAAATGCACCAAGTGTACCAGTACTATTTCAGTCACAGATACCCATGAATGGTGTCTTAAATGTTTGGGGCCTGACCATTCCATTCCGGATTGTCCATCCTGCTCTCTGATGTCCAAACATTCTTCAGGCAGGTCCTCAAAGGGCAAATCTCCCTCTAAGCAGCGAGAGGCCCTTGGCTTTGACCCTGAGGACCCTGAGGACCCTGCCCCAGCCAAACAACCCCGGCGGGAAGCTCCTCCTTCCAAAGCTCCTCCTATGGGGTTACAGGTAGACATCGATGGCACGGCCTCGACCGATCACCTGTTAGACTGCTCTGGGGTACCGGCTAACACCGGTACCGACATCCAGGCAGTTGTGGCGTCTATGGGTACTACGGTACAATCCATGCAGCAGGCCATACTGGCTTTCATTAACGCTGCAACGCCCTCGGTACCGCGACAATCGGTTCCGACTCCGGTTCCGGTACCACAACCGATACCGGTACTCAGAGCATCTACTTCCAGTAGTATGCCGGTTCCGGTCTCCGGTTCCGGAGATTTTCTCGATACCGATCCAGTTCCCAGTACGCCCGATGTCGATACCAGTCGGTACGCGTATCGATCTCTGGAAGCTAATAGGCGGTACTTTGAATCTTCTGAAGATTCTGATACCTCAGATGATTCTGCAGATGTCTCTTTTACTCTTCCTGAGGAGCCCTCTTCTCCAAAAAGGAGAATGTCTCCTCCAGAGGATTTGTCCTTTCAAGACTTCATTATTGAAGTAGCTAAAGGACTCTCCATATCTGTAACCTCAGAAAAGGAACCTAGAGCAAAGAAATTGGATATTTTAGGATACTCTAAGGTTCCCAAAGAGGCAGCCACCTTACCCATACATGAAATTCTTCAAGAACACATGATGGATTTGTGAGAGGCTCCTCTCACCCTATCTCCACATTCTCGACGTTTGGACACCATGTATCGGGTTCCTCCTTCTCCTGGTTTTCAAAAAACTCAGCTCCCTCACCACTCTATTGTGGTGAAATCTGCTATGAAAAAGATAGAGTACCAAAAGGCACTCTTCTACCCCTCCAGGAAGAGAATGTAGAACTCTGGATGCTTTTGGTAGAAAAATCTTCCAAGCTAGCATTCTTATTGCCAGAATCAATTCATACAGCCTCTATATGGGCATGTTTTTGAAAGAGATTGCACTGAAGATGTGTCATTTTCTCCCCTTTATCCCAGAGGATAAAAAGGAGGAGTTCCTTCTTTTACTAAAGCAAACTCAAGATGTTTCAGAGTTCTCCAACAGAGCAGCCTTTGACTCTTTTGAGGGAGCTAGCAGAGCCTCCGGCATTGCCATAGCTGCTCGCAGACTTGCTTGGCTCAAGGCCTCTGATTTGGAACCCTGGGTACAAGAAGGCTTGGGCAATCTGCCCTGTACAGGTGAAAATCTGTTTGGCAAGGAGTGGCAAATCAAAGCCACTCAAATGGATGCAGAGAATGCTGCTTTAGATAGACTTTCTAAGTCTACCTCTACCCCTGCCAAGAAAAAACCTTTTAAGAAGCCTTTCTATAAAAAGACCAGATTTTCCACAAATACTGGCCATCAATCTTCCCAAGTTCGTTTTGCTCCTAAGCGTCAGCAATCTAAACAGGCCAGAACAAGGTCTACAGGGGCTGCTACAGTCCAGCAGTCCCAACCCCCTCAGAGTTTTTGACTTGATTCTAGAGAACTTAACCTTTCTGGCTCTGCAACAACCAGAGCCTCTCACCATTCCAGGAAGGTTAACTCATTTTGCTCCCAGATGGGAACAAATCACATCAGAATAGTGGACCCTCTCTATCATCAGAGAGTGCTACAAATTACATTTCTCCAGCCTTCCTCCCCATACCATGGTGAGACAATTCAATTCTCCCCCATCTCTCCTGTACCTGTTGGGTCAGGAGGTGACCACTCTTCTCGCCCAAAAGGCAATAGAAGAGGTTCCTCTTCCTCAACAAGGGTCAGGTTTTTACTCCTTATTTTCTCATTCCCAAGAAAACAGGGGGGTACAGACCCATTCTAGATCTCAGAGAATTGAACAAATTTCTATACAAGGAGAAATTCAAGATGCTTTCTCTAGGCACTCTCCTTCCATACCTACAGAGTCAGGACTGGCTTTGTTCTCTAGATCTCAAGGATGCGTACACACATATACTCATCCATCCATCCCGCAGAAAATTCCTACGGTTTCTGTTCCAGGGAAAACCTTTCCAATACAGAGTACTTCCCTTCGGTCTAGCCTCTGCTCCAAGGGTATTTACCAAATGCATGGCAATAGTAGCTGCATTTCTATGCACTCTGGGAATCTTTGTCTTCCCATACCTGGATGACTGGCTCATCCGAGCTCCATCTCAGTCCGAGGCTCAGACTTCCCTGGACCACACCAGATGCATACTGCAGTATCTGGGACTCGTCATCAATCTGCCAAAGTCTCAACTCACCCCTACTCAGTCCCTAGAATTCATAGGGGCCTGGCTAGATACCACCGCTGCAAGGGCCTATCTTCCTCAGGCCCGTTGCCACCGTCTGGTGCACTTGGCCTCTCAAATTCAGTCCAGAAGCCACTTGACTGCTAGAGAGATGCTACAACTGCTAGGCCACATGGCATCCACAGTTCATGTGGTGCCCTATGCTCGCCTACATATGAGAGCAGCTCAATGGACTTTGTCCACCCAGTGGACCCAAGCATCAGGAGCTCTCACAGACCAAATAGCAACCTCAAAACGTCTTTTTTGATCTCTCCAATGGTGGATATCCACTCAAAATCTGTTGTTGGGGGGGCCCCCCTTCCAACCTTTGTTACCCCAAGCAACTCTCACTACAGATGCCTCCCAAACAGGTTGGGGAGCTCATCTCCAAGACCTCTCCACTCAGGGCACTTGGTCTCCACAGGAGACCACCCTTCATATCAACCTTTTGGAGCTGCGAGCAATTTTCCTTGCTCTCAAGGTCTTTCATACCCTCCTCATCAACATGACAGTCCTTGTTCATACCGACAATCAAGTAGCCATGTTCTACATAAACAAACAAGGAGGGACTGGCTCTCTGTCGCTTTGCAACAAAGCTCTAAAATTGTGGGCCTTTGCCAGAGAGCATCAAATCCATCTCCTGGCAGTATACCTCCCAGGAATCCAAAACTCTTGGGCAGACAGACTCAGTCGAGTTCTGCTTCCACACGAATAGTCCCTGCACATGGATCAGGTACTCAGAATCTTTCAGAAATGGGGAACCCCGGACATAGACCTGTTTGCAAGTCCGTGCAATGCCAAACTTCCCCGGTTCTGTTCCAGAATTCCGTGTCAGGGAGCTCAGGCCAAGGATGCCTTCCTCCTTCATTGGGGTCAGGCCTTCCTGTATGCCTTTCCACCCATTCCTTTGATTCCCAAGACTCTGTTCAAACTTCAGAGAGATCAAGGATCTATGATCCTCATAGCTCCACGCTGGCCACGCCAAGTGTGGTACCCTCTACTTCTGCATCTTTCCCAGGCAACCTCCCTGGATCTGGGAGCTGCTCCAGACCTTCTGTCTCAAGAGGAGGGGACTTTGTGGCACTCAAACCCCAAGTCCCTTCACCTCAGAGCTTGGTTACTGAAGGCCTAGACCTTCAAGACTTCAATCTTTCTCAACAGGTGAAGGATATCCTCCATGCATCTAGGAAACCTTCCACCAGGCGTTCTTATGCTTTTAAATGGAAAAGATTTTCCATTTGGTGTGCTGAAAAGGGTCTTGGCCCTCTAGCACTACCTTTGAATTCTTTATTTGAATATCTCCTGCATCTTTCCAATGCAGGACTTAAAACAAATTCTGTAAGTGTCCATTTGAGTGCTATTGCAGCATCTCTTCAGCCTATCAATGGACAACCTGTTTCCTCTCATCCTCTTATTGCAAGATTCATGAGAGGTCTAACTTTAACTAAACCTCCCATTCGGCCTCCTCCGGTGGCATGGGACTTAAACGTGGTTCTTGGTCAGCTTATCAAGCCACCCTTTGAACCCTTAGCCACTACCTCCTTGAAATTTCTTTCCCGGAAAGTCATTTTCCTTATTGCAATCACTTCTGCTCGCCGCATCAGTGAACTGCAGGCTTTAGTGGCTAATCCACCTTATACAAGGTTCCATCATGATAAGGTAGTCCTTAGGACAAATCCTCACTTTATGCCTAAAGTGGTCTCACCTTTTCATCTTAATCAAGAGGTATATCTACCTGTCTTTTTTCCAGCTCCTCATGCATCCAGTACAGAGAGGAACCTACATACGTTAGATTGTAAAAGAGCTCTTGCCTTTTACATCCACAGGACACAGCAACATCGAAAGTCTTCTCAGCTTTTTGTTGCTTTTGATCCTTCTCATTTAGGACTTCCAGTCTCAAAAAGAACACTGTCCAATTGGATTGCTCAGTGTATTTCTTTTGCTTACCAGAGTAAGAACCTTTCTCTGGAAGGCCATGTCACAGCTCACAATGTGAGAGCCATGGCCACATCTATGGCTCATCTTCATTCGGTATCCATCGATCAGATCTGTCGAGCAGCCACCTGGGCCTCGGTTCATACCTTCACAGCCCATTACTGCTTGGACAAGGACTCCCGCCGGGATGCCTTGTTTGGTCAGGCTGTCCTCAGACACCTGTTCCATTCTTAAACAACTCCTGCCCACCTTCCCTGAATGGATGCCTGAGATCCATAGGAAGATGAGGAACCCTAGGAGGGGGATCTCCCTGGCATCTTAGCTGGGGAGTCCCCATATGTGAGGACTTATTCCTGCTTGTTCCTGGAGATAGCACAGTTACTTACCTGTAACAGGTGATCTCTGGGAACAGCAGGAATTAGTCCTCACAACCCACCCACCTCCTCTAGGAGTTGTATCTCTCTCTCTCTCTTTCCTTTCCTCTCTCTACTGTCTCAGCTTTAAACTCGAACTGAGAAGAGTTGGTCAGGAAGGCGGGATGGCAGGCCCCAAAAGCTTCCTTTCTGGGAAGCTGGGGAGCTTTCCCGCGCAGGCTCCGTCGGTTCTGACGTACCCATATGTGAGGACTAATTCCTGCTGTTCCCAGAGATCACCTGTTACAGGTAAGTAACTGTGCTATCTGTCATAGCTACAGACTCAACTTCGCCAAGCTCTCTCCCATCACCACTGTCCCCAGCATAAATAGAGTGTGACACCTCGTCACACAACTGACTCAGGAGATCTAGCAGCAACTCCACAACAACGCCATAGAGCCAGCCCCCCATTAGATTCATCAAAGCTTCTTTTACACTTTCTTCCTCATCCGCGAGAAGTCAGGGGGGCTTTGACCAATCCTGGAGCTTTGACACCTCAAAGTTTTCCTCCAAAAGATGTAGTTCAGATGCACTCCCTTCGTTCCAGTCTCCCCCTGCTCAGCTGCAATGATTGGCTGGCTTCCCTGCATCTCAAGGATGCGTACACTCACATATCCTGAAATATGTCAATATGTAAATAGTTACCCTTGTTCTCCAAGTTCTGTTCCCTGTTATAATGTAAACTCAATCAGTCTTCTCTGATCTGAGTATTCTTTGTTAAAAAGAAAAAGATTTAGGCAGGAAAAAGATTTAGGCGTCATTGTGGATACCATGTTAAAACCCTTGGCCCAGTGT
Source organism: Ichthyophis bannanicus (assembly GCA_033557465.1). NCBI lineage: Eukaryota > Metazoa > Chordata > Amphibia > Gymnophiona > Ichthyophiidae > Ichthyophis > Ichthyophis bannanicus. Next base: position 239,138,403 of record CM066041.1, read on the forward strand.
GCAGCAGCGGCCAAGAGAGCAAATAGAATGCTAGGTATGATAAGGAAAGGAATGGAAAATAAAACAAAGGATATTATAATGCCTCTATATCGTTCCATGGTGAGACCGCACCTTGAATATTGTGTGCAATTGTTGTCGCCGTATCTTAAAAAGGATATAGAGTTATTAGAAAAGGTTCAGAGAAGAGCCACCAAAATGGTAAAGGGGATGGAAGGATACTCCTATGAAGAAAGGCTAAAAAGGTTAGGGCTCTTTAACCTGGAAAAGAGACGGCTGAGGGGAGATATGATAGAAGTCTATAAATTAATGAGCGGAGTGGAACGGGTAAACGTAAATCGATTGTTTACCTTATCAGAATATAGAAAGACTAGGGGAATGCAATGAAGCTACAGGTTAAACTATTTAAGACTAATAAAAAAAAATATTTTTTCACTCAACGTGTAATCAAACTCTGGAATTTGTTACCGGAGGATGTAGTAAAGGCTGTTAGTGTAGCTGGGTTTAAAAAAGGTTTGGACAAGTTCCTGGAGGAAAGGTCCATAAGCCATTATTAAGAAGGGACCCAGGATATATCAATGCTTGAACCAATACAAGCATTGTGGAACCTGTGTCCCTTGGGGAAACTGCTAGGTACATATGACCTAGATTGGCCACTGTTGGAAACAGAATACTGGGCTTGATGGACCTTGTTCTGACCCAGTATGGCATATCTTATGTTCTTATGTAAATGTAAACCACACTGATAACAAATAGTGCGGTATATAAGAATTGTTAAATAAATAAATAAATCTCTATCCACCCGCAGCACTGGAAATACCTTCAATTCCAGTTTTTGAATAATCACTACTAGTACAAGGTCCTCCCTTCAGACTTTCATCTGCCTCCCACGTCTTCAGTAAATGCATAGCAGTCATCGCCAGCTTCCTACACAGTCAAGGCCACTGCGTTTACTCCTACCTCAACGACTGGCTCATCTCAGGGGGATCGCTGGATGAGACCCGTCACTCCATCCAGGTGATTTCAGATATTCTTAGAGAGTTGGGCTTCCTAATCAGTACCCAAAAGTCTGAACCTCTGCCACAGCAACAGCTGATATTCATTGGAGCATGCATAGATACCCAGCTGAGCAGAGCTGCTGCATCTCCTCAGCAAGACCCTGGCCACCTGTCGGACAGCATTGGCCTGCATGATCCAATAACTCCTGGGGCACATGGTCGCCTGCATTCCTGTGGTACCCCTTGCACGACTCTTCATGCACCCTCTTCAGTGGTACCTCTGGCTAAACTGGTGTCAGCGCTCCCAGTCCTGTACCTCCTCCTCCTTCTAATGTGGCAGCCGAATAAGGCTGTACTTCAGAGTACCCTATGCTGGTGAGCAATGCTATCCAACCTGTCTGATGGCTGCCCCTTCTAGCAGCCTCCATACCTGTTTGTCCGCACAACAGATGCCTCCACACATGGGTGGGGAACGCACCTATCAATGCAGGGACTCTGGTCTCCTCAGGAATGAACCCTGCACATCAACATTCTGGAACTGTGGGCCATCTTCTATGCTCTCAGTCTTTTGCCAGTTTGATACAAGACAGAGTCGTCCTAGTGCACATGGACAATCAAGTCTCTGTTCTACATCTACAAGCAAGGGGGGGGGGGGGGGGCGTGGGTTTGATCTGCCTCTGCTGCCAGGCGGCACAACTCGGGTCCTTTGCCCTTTCCATCGGAACGACACTGAGTGACATACCTGCCAGAGCCTAGAACCTTCTGGCTGACTCGCTCGGCCGCTAGCTGGACCCATACAAATGGTCTCGGACACAACTGTTCAGTCCAGCTTTGACTTATGGGGCAAACCAGACGTGGACCTCTTTGCTGCCTCCGACAACGCCAAGTGCAGGGCTTTCTATGCCCCTCTTGGCACTGCAGGGGGGCTAATGCCTTTGCTATGGACTGGTCCCGAGGGCTCCCTATGCTTTTCTGCTGTTTCCTCTGCTATCCAGAGTCCTTCTGAAGACACAGCAGGACCAGGCCTCACTCATCCTTATAGCTCCAAGGTGACGCCATCAGCTCTGGTTTTCTCATCTCCTCGCCCTATTGCAGGTCCCTTCGATACCTCTCAGGGTCCAGCTGGGTCTCCTCACACAACATCAAAGGCACCTTCTGCATCCCAATCTCAAGAGTCTTTCTCACAGTGTGGAGACTCCAAGGGACCTAACACATGATCACTCATTGCTTGAGGACATCCTCGGTGTTATGCAAGCATCGCAGAAACTGTCCATACAGGATTCCTATCATTGCAAGTAGTCATGATTTTCTGCCTGACAGACTCAATGTGGTACTCTGCTCTTTATCACATATCCTTGCTTATTTGCTTCATCTCTCCAACTGCAGACTAGCTCCATCCGGTATCACCTTTCAGTGATAGCAGCTTCCCATGCCTCCTTCGATGGAAAGCCCATCTCCATGCATCCTTTGGTCTTCAGATTATTGAACAAGCTTCTGAACCTCAAACCTCTGGTTCACCCCTCAGTACCAGACTAGGACCTCAACATTGTTCTCTCAGGGTTAATGAAACCCCTCTTCGAACCCATGGTATCTACCACCCTCAAGTTCCTTACTTGGAAGATGGTGTTCCTGGTAGCGATCACATCTGCTAGATGGCTTGGAGAGCTGCAAGCTCAGATCCACTATCCTCTGTACACGCAGTTCCTCCATGATAAAGCCATCTTCGGAACTCACCCTAAATTTTTCCCGAAGGTGGTCTGACTTCCACCTCAATCAGCCCCTCCGTCCTTCTAGCTGCCTTTTCAAACCCAAACAGAGGTTCACTGGAGGGGAGATGCTTTACACCTTGGATTGCAGGAGAGCCCTCCTCTACAATCTTCATTGTACCAAGGAAAACTGCTAGTCTTTATCTTTCCTCACATTCAGTCCCAATAGCCTGGGTCAACTGGGCTCCATGCAGGCCATCACTTCATGGATAACGGACTGCATTGTCTACTGCTTCAAGCAAGCTGCCTTACCATTCCTGGGGCACATAGGCCCTCACAGCCTTCTGGTTACAGCTGCCTCCATCGCAAGCCTGGCAGCAGTCTCCTCACCAGGATATTTGAAGAATAGGATGGTGCTGACCCTCCCCCTCTCCCCCACCCCAGCTGGCTGACTCCTTGGTTGGTGGCAGAATCCCCCAGTATCTACAGGACAGGATGACTTTTCAAGTCCCTGCCACACAGCGGGTCCTCACTGTGGACGCCTCCCTGCTGAGCTGGGTAGCCCATTGCGAGGACCTCTGCACTCAGGGCGACTGGACGCAGAGGGAGAGCCCACAGCAGATCAACCTCCTAGACCTCCATGCCATATCCCTGGCCTTCCGGGCCTTCTGTCACCACCTGCTATACCAGTCTGTGTTAGTCCAGATGAGCAACCAGGTGGTGGTGATCTACATCAACAAGCAGGGAGGCACAGGGTCGTACACCCTCTGCCAGGAGGCAGTGGACATCTGCTCATACACCAACTGCAATGGAATGCTCTTGCAGGTGGCCTACTTTCCCGGCCAGAACAACACCCTGATGGACAGCCTCAGCAGGGTTCTCCAGCTGCATGAGTGGTAGCTGGACCCCAGGGTGGCCTGCCGGTTCTGGCTTTTGGGGACTCCTCTGATGGACCTATTTGTCAGTCCGGTCAACACTCGGTTGCCCTGCTTCTGCTCCAGGCAGCCTTGCCTCTCCTGGGTGGCAGCGGATGCATTCCTCATCCCGTGGATGGAAGGCCTTCCCACCTACGCTGCTGATAGCTAAAACCTTGTTCAAAGACCAGAGCAACAGGGCCTCACTGATACTGGTGAGTGGTGACCCTCTCTGTGCCAGGCAGCAGTGGGTTGCCCCTGCTCCTTCGCCTAGCCACGGTGCCTCCGGTTCCCCTGAGGTGTGCCCTGTGCCTTCTATCGCAGGAGGAGGGCGCACTCCTACACTCCAAACTGGAGTGTCTGATGCTGACTGCCTGGCTACTGAAAGGATAGCCATGGCCCCTTTCAACCTCTCTGGAGAGGTGAAATAGGTCCTCCTGGCCTCCCATAAGACCTCCACCAGATGGACCTATGCCTTCAAATGGCGGAGGTTCTTGGTGTGATGCGCAGGGCAGCGGGTCAACCCATTATCCTGCTCAGTGCTGCAATACTTACTTCACCTGTCCCAGGTGGGACTGAAGTCCAGCTCTGTTACGGTGAACCTTAGTGTGCTCGTAGCACACAACCATCTCATCAAGGGGCTAGCCTCTTTCTGCTCAACCCCTCGTGAGTTGCTTCCTGTGGGGTCTTTTGCTGTCTAACCCTCCCATCCTCCCCCCCTTCCCAGCGGTGGAGTGGGACCTCAATGTAGCACTGTCACAACTGACAGCCCCACTGTTTGAGCCGCTGGCTACATGCCACCTGTGGTATCTCTCCTGGAAGGTGGTGTTCCTGGTGGCACTAATGTCAGCTCGCAGGGTTCTACAAGAACAGGGTCGTGTTCTCCATGCACCCCAACTTCCTTCCCATGGTGGTGTCCCCTTTCTACCTCAGTCAGGAGGTGGTGCTCCCCACCTTCTTTCCACAGCCTCACGCCAGCCAGGCAGAAGCCGTCCTTCACACTTTGGACTGTAAGAGGGCCCTGGCCTTCTACCTTCAGTGTACCCAGGGCCTCCGCAAAGCCTCACAGCTTTTAGTCTCCTACAACCCAAGTTGGCTGGGGGTAGGGGTGACCAAGCGTACTCTGTCCACTTGTGTGGCGGTCTGCATTGTTCTCACCTTCAAGCAGGCTGGGCTCTCGCTGGAGCACCGGGTCATGGTGCACAGCATCAAAGCCATGATGGCTCCTGTGGCAAACCTGTACTCTGTTCCTCTGTTGGAAATCTACCGAGCTGCCACCTGGCCATCAGTCCATGCATTCGCAGCTCATTACTGCCTGGAGAGGGAGTCCCATTGGGACAGTGCCTTCGGTCAGGCAGTAGTCCAACTGTTTGCGTTGTAGTTAACTCCTGCTCTCCAGCCCTTGTGGTGTTCAGGCTATCGTAGTGCTGTTTCCTCGTTGGACACCTGGGCTGCTTGTGGATCTGTTATCCAGGACTCATTGCTGCTGCTGCTCACGGCTTACCTTTTTCTGGTCACCTGTGGCTTTTTACAGGTTTTTTCACAGCCTGTCGCTAGGGAGTTTCATATTTGAGGACTGACTTCCTGCTTGTTCCTGGAGAAAGCGTAGTTACCTGTAACAAGTGTTCTCTGGAGACAGCAGGAATCAGTCCTCACAAGCCTCCCTTCTCCCCATGGAGTCGCTTTTTGTCATTTTGCCTTCTTGAGCTGTATCATCCTACTGAGTAAGATGGCACCCTTGGGTGGGAAGGGGACCACGCATATGTGGTACATCTGCCAAAGGCTTTCTTTGAAAGCTGAGGAGAAGCTGCCATGTGAGCTCTGTTGGCGCTGATGTCCCCCATATGCGAGGACTGATTCCTGCTGTCCCTGGAGAACACCTGTTACAGGTGAGTAACTGCGCTTTATAGTTGGGAGTGATCCTGGAGGACTGGAAATGGGTGAATGTGCTTCCTGTCCACAAAAGCAGAAGTAAGGAAGCGATTGGTAACTACAAACCGGTGAGTAAATATAATGGAAACACCGCTAAAGCAGAGGAAAGTGTGATGTCTGGAATCCAAAGGATTACAAGATCTGAGACAACATGGCTTTACTAGAGGTAGGTCTTGCCAGACGACTCTGATTTCTTTGAATGGATGACCAGAGAATTGGATCAGGGGAGGGTACTAGATGTGTTATACTTAGATTTCAGCAATGCTTTGACATAATTGAGTGCCATAAATAAACCGAATGCTCTTGGGATGGACCCTAAAGTGACTGACTGGGTAAGAAAGTGGTTGAGTGGGAAGCAACAGAGGGTAGTAGTAAATGGTGTTCACTTTGAAGATAGGTCATTATCAATGTCATGCCACAGGGACTGGTCCATGGTCCTATTCGTTTTGTTTTTTTTAAAACAATTTTGTAAGCACCATTTCAGAAGGTCTGTCCAGAATGGTATGCCTCTTTGCGGATGATACCGAAATCTGCAACAAGAGGAGATACCCTGAAAGGTGTGAATAACATGAAGGAGGGATCTAGCAAAGTTTGAAGAGTGGTTGAGAATTTGGCAGCTAATATTTAATGCTAAAAAATGCAAGGCCATGCATTTGGGCTGCAAAAAATTGAAGGAGTGGTATAGTGCAGGGGTCTCAAACTCAAATTGCTTTGAGGGCCAAATGAGGACTTGTAAAGTAACCCGGGGGCCGCATAAGACGCGGGGCCTCATTTGCATAAGGGGCCTCATTTGCATAAATATTTGCATAATGTTACCATACACTAACTTTTAGTAAACATGCCTCTTTAATGAGTATGGATAAAGAAAGACTAAAAGATTTAGAAACAAGAAGACAATAATTAAACTGGGAACCCCAAAAGCCAAACTTGGAATGTACAACAACACTGTAGAAATAAAACTATAAATTAATTTCCTCTTGTACTAAACAAAGCGCAAACATTAATGATGCACATTTCCCAGAGCTGACATATTCCAGTTAATAAATTCAAAATAAAGAGATATTTTTCTACCTTTTGTGCATTTTTTTCAGTTGCAATTGTTCCAGCCACTTTCTTCTGGTTTCTTCATGTCTTCTGCTAACTCTCCATCGTCTGCTGTCCATTTGCCCTTTCTTCTCTCCTAGTTTTTTTTCCATTCTCTCTCTACATCTGCTTTAACATACTAATCTTTTCTCCTTTTGCTCTTTCCTCATTCCTATTTCATCCACTCAAATTTTACCCCTCCATCCTCAATCCCCACTTACTCTCCCAATACCTGGCCAATTGTAGATTTGTCTTCTCTCCCAGACAAAATATTTTTCCCCTCTCCATTTCACTTTCCCAGCTCCATCCCATTCTAATCCTCCCCCAACATCAGCTCCCTTCTAGTTCCAGCCCCACCCAGCATCCGCTCCCTTCTAGTCCCCCCATTAGTCCATTTCCAGTCCTATCCTAGCCTCACCATCAGCCCATTTCCAATCCTACCCCTCCATCAGCCCATTTCCAATCCTAGCTCCCTCCCCTCACAGCCCATTTCCATTCCAAGCCCCCCTCCCCATCAGCCATTTGCAGTTCAAGCCCCCTTTCCACTCAGCCCATTTCCAGTCCTAGCAACCCCCCCCATAGCCCATTACCAGTCCTAACCTCCCCATAGCGCACTTCCAGTTTTACCCCCATCACCCCATTTTCAGTCTTACCCCCCCCCCATAGCCCATTACCAGTCATAACCCCCCTGCCAATAGCCCACTTCCAGCCCTAACCCCCATTACCCCATTTCAGTCAGCCCTTCCATAGCTCATTACCAGTCCTAACTCCCCCCATCAGCCCACCTCCAGTCCTTACTAACCCCCACCTGCCCATTTCCAGTCCTAGCCCCCACCATAGCCCATTACCAGTCATAACCCCCCTGCCAATAGCCCATCTCCAGTCATAACCCCCCCCTGCCAATAGCCCATCTCCAGTCATAACCCCCCTGCCAATAGCCCATTTCCAGTCATACCCCCCTGCCAATAGCCCATTTCCAGTCATACCCCCCCCCTGCCAATAGCCCATTTCCAGTCATACACCCCCCCTGCCAATAGCCCATTTCCAGTCATACCCCCCCCCCTGCCAATAGCCCATTTCCAGTCATACACCCCCCCCCCAGGTAAATTAAAAAAAAACCTGGCTTCTGCTGCTCAAGCAGCAAAATCAGCTGTCCTGCGGCCCCTTCCCCTGTGCCCGGAGATCCGAGTCTGCTCTATCAGCGGCGTGCTTTTCAAGCCGCGAGGAGAGTATTCCCCTCTCGCGCGGCTTGAAACCGCGCGAGAGGGGAATACTCTCTTCGCGGCTTGAAAAGCACGCCGCTGATAGAGCAGACTCGGATCTCCGGGCACAGGGGAAGGGGCCGCAGGACAGCTGATTTTGCTGCTTGAGCAGCAGAAGTCAGTTTTTTAAAAAATTTGACAATTGATTCTGCCGCTGCCACGGCGGCAACGGCAGAAGCCAGGGTTTTGGGGTTTTTTTGTTTTCCTCCGTCGCGGGCCGCACAAAGTTGTCTCGCGGGCCGCATGCGGCCCGCGGGCCGCGTGTTTGAGACCCCTGGTATAGTGTATACTTCAATACATGAAAGAGCATTGGGACCTGTGAGTGATTGTGTTGGATGATCTTAAAATAGCCAGACAGGTAGAAAAGGCAATAGCAAAAGCCAGAAGGATGCTTGGGAGCATAGGGAGAGGAATGGGGAGCAGGAAAAAGGATAGTCCCTCTGTATGAGTTTCTAGTGAGACTTCATTTGGAGTACTGTGCACACTTCTGGAGGCTGTACATTCAAAAGGATATAAACAGGATGGAGTAGGTCCAGAGGGTGGCTACTAAAATGGTTATTGGTGTTTGTTATAAGGCTTATGGAGATATTTAAAATATGTATACTTGGGAGGAAAGACAGGGAGAGGTAATATGATTGACATTTAAATACCTGGCATAAATGCACAGGAGGTGGCCCTCTTCCATTTGAAAGGAAGTCATAAGATGAAGGTGAAGGGATGAGTAATCTGAGGAAGCATTTCTTTAAAGAAAGGATGGTGAATGTATGGAACAGCCCCCCAATGGAGATGATGGAAGATGGAAAATGTATCCAAATTCAAGAAAGCATGGGACAAATATATGGAGGTTCTCTGAGGGAAAGAAAGGGATTATAGAACTTAATAGTTCTCGTGGATGGGCAGACTGGATAGGCCATGCAATCTTTATCTGCTTTTTGCTATTTCTATTAAATACTTGCCAAAAGTGCTCACGCCTCTCCATCTCATTGAAGAAATAGTGCTTTGTAAGTTTTGTCTTAGACTGTATAAGAATGCATGCAAGAGGTTCTTCTTAACACTCTACTATAAAAGGGCTCCCACTTACTATTATAAAAGAACTAAATCGATCTAAGTCTACACAGCTATTCTCAGCAGAATTGTTTTAGTAGTCAAACCTTAACAAAGTTACAAATTGACTTTACTGACTAGAGAAGTACTAAACCTCCCAAAATCAGAATTGTTGCAGCAGCTGTAACTCTCGGGAAATCTGTTTCACTGGATAGTTTGTGTTTATGTATAATAGCTACTTGGCCCTAGCTCCATACCTTTGCTTCACATTACTGCTTGGAGTAGTCCTCATTCAGACAGATCATTTGGTCAAGCTATGCTGATAAACCTGTTTTTGTGAAATGAGGAATTCTTGTAACTTTAATGGTGACTGGATTGCTCCTGCACAATGAATGGGGTATCTAGAAATTGAGTGGCTGTGAACTCACTTGACTTGATGATAGAATTGTTTCTCCAGGAACAAGCTGGAAGTCAGTCCTCGCATATGGGGTGACGTCTGTGCTGAAGGAGCCTGCGTGGAGCATTTCTCCAGCTTTCAAAGAAAGCCTTTGAGACATGCTCCCATGCTTGCATGGTCCCCTTCGAGCCCAAGGGTGCCATCTTGCTCAGTCTCCTTTTTTCCGTGGAGCACAACGGACATCTCTCCTGTTTCTCCAGAAAAAATCCTTGCTAATTATTCTTAAAAGTTAGCTTTTCTGGTTTAAATACTGGTTCCTCTTCCTGCCTCAAGCCAGTGCCGATCTCAGCGCTATTCTTGGCCCCTTTTTTTTCTTTTTTGATCAAAGCTTGCCTCGACCGGCATTTGCACCTTTTTTCATTGTGGGGTCGTCGACCCTTTCCGGGTGCTTCCCATCATGTACCCTGGTGGGTTCAAAATATGTGACTGCTGTAGTCAGACCAGGTCAGTGACAGACACCCATGACTTCTGTCTGCCCTGCCTGGGACTGGACCATGACAGCACATCCTGCAACCTGTGCCAGGCCATGACACCTAAGACCAACAAAAAGAGGTCGGAGTTGCAGGAAAAACTGTTCCGCAGGTCCGACTCGGCCCTGGCCTTTGACATCGAGCTCCAAACCCAGCAATTTCCTGTGAGGCCCTACCATCCCCAGAATCCCATGGCGGCTGCTCCTTGAGAAGACCTCTGACCTCGAGGAAAAGAAGAAAGTCCTTGAAGTCTGCCGAGGTTGCACCGGAGAAACCCGGTAAAACCGTCCAGAGGGACTCTGGTGGCTCCGAGAAGCATCCTACCAAGGTCCTCAAGATGGATTCCTTGGCTGTGGAGACCGTGAAAGGTTCTCAAAGCCATAGTCCTTGTCGAGGATGCACTTGCGAGAGTGCCGGCGCTGGGTCTGAGATTTCTGTGCTGTGCTGAAGGCTGTGGAGCCTTCTGGCTTGGAAACCAGAATGGCGGCCCTGAAGCCGAACATCACTGCTATCCTGGCCCTGTAGCAGGCAACGATGGCTGGTTCATCCACATCATCTGCCCCAACGACCACGCCCCCAACTGCAGGGGAGTCCCCGGTCGTCGAGCTGAGCTCCAAGCACCACTAGCCTTGGGTAAGCCCTCTGTGCCCGTTGAGGTCCTGGTCCCATTCCTCAGGTATCAGATCCTCCCTGACTAGTTTCCGCGACTCAGACCCCAGGTACCCCAGAGGCCGCCGACCCCAAGACAATGTGTGACCCCAAGACAATGGGCCTCAGACTAGTCGTAACCACTCGACTCCGCGTGGGAGACCAACAACAAGGCATCCCCGAAAACTAAACGGCACCGAGAGATTCCCTTGGACCAGTCTCCCCCAGCGCTCTTCTCCGCCAGCGCCCCTCTCTTCCGGAGGATTGGCCCTTCAACACAAACAAGGACATGGCCAGAGCCCTCTTGGTGCAGACCAAGACAGAAGACTCGCACACCAAGGAGATGGAGATCCTCCGAGTCTCCACCCAAGGAACCCTCATGGTGCCTGTGCAGCCAATCATCGAGCAGGTACTACTCAGAATGTGAGAGACAGTGATGTCTGGTACTGGTGGTGAGCCGGTGCCTCGACACCATCTACCACGTCCAGAAAGGGCCAGGGTTCCACAAACACCAACTCGTACATTCCATGGTTGTTGAGTCAACCTTGCAGAAACTTAAGAGTCAAAAGACCCATTTCCCTGGAAGGGAGGCCAGAGCCCTCGATGCCATCGGGCGCCAGTGTTACCAGGGCTTGATGCTAGCGTGCCGGATCCAAGCCTATGAATTATACATAGGTATTTACCTGAAGGCTCTAACCCAGGAGCTGTTGGGGTTTTCAGCTGGTCTTGTCTGGGAACCCCTCAAACGGGTCCAGTCCCTGACATCAGGGATCAAGGACTGCTCCCGAGCAGCCTATGATGGCTTAGAGTCATCAGCTCGAGTTGCATCAGCCGGCATCAGTGCCCGACGCCAAGCCTAGCTACAGTCTTCCCACCTCAAGCAATGGGTCCAAAGCAAGCTGCTTGATGTCTCCTGCACTGGGGAGAACCTATTCGGCAAACCCATGGTCGACAAAGTGGCTGAGATAGAGGCTGACGTGCTGACCTGCCAGAGGCTCGCTTTTTTTTTTTTTTTTTTTTAAAGACCTTATCCCTTCCCCGCAGGAATCCATCGGGGAAAAAGACCCCTGTTACTGAGAAAAAAGGGTCCTTTCCCACATAGTCACCACTACCAGCCTTTTTGGGCCAGCAACAAGGTTCTCACTCTAAGAGACAAGGCCATGGGGCTCAGAAGGCAAAAGCATGGAACCTCAGGCCCCAGCTCTCACCCAAACATGGGTGGAGCTTTTGACTCCCAGTGCAGTGCCTCCTCTCTCCTGCAAGACCTTCACCAGCCCAAAGGGGAATGCCTGATGCTCTTTGCCCTCAGATGGGCCAACATCACCACGGACCAGTGGGTACTGCAAGTGGTAAGAGAAGGATACCTCCTCCACCCACAGTAGATACCACCCGGGTTCTTCCCAGGAGAACCAATGCGACCCTTCCTTCACCAGACTCTTCTGCTCACAGAGCTCACAGGTCTGATTAGGGACAACACAGTAGAGCCTGTACCCAAACAACTATGGAGACAGTTTCTATTCCAGTTACTTCCTTGTCCCAAAGAGAAATGGAGGCCTCAGGCCCATACTAGACCTGCGAAACTTAAACCGGTGAGGGAGAAGTTCAAGATGCTCTCCCTTGAACACTGCTGCCTTACCTCCACCAGGGAGATTGGCTGTGCTTCTTGGATCTAAAGGATGCAAATGCACATATCCTAATCTACCCCTCCCACAGGCAGTACCTACTGTTTGTGGTAGGAGGAGGGTACTACCAGTACAGGGTACTATCCTTCAGCCTGGCCTTCTCGCCAAAGGTCTTTACCTAATGCCTGGTTGTGGTGGCCGCCCATCTGCGTCTGCAAGGGACCTGCGTCTTCCCTTACCTAGACAACTGGCTAATCAGGAGTGGCACAGTCTCAGAGGCCAGTCAGGCTGCAGAGTATGTAACCCTCCTTCTGCAGCACCTGGGGTTCGTCGTCAACTACCCAAAATCCCACCACTCTCCAGCCCAAAATCTGGAGTACATAGGTGCTCAGCTCGACACGCTGCAGATCAAGGCAGTCCTTCCCAGAGAAAGGGCAGATTTCCTCAGACAACTGGCAGGAGAGGTACAGCGTTGACGGTCAGTGCCAGCTCGTCTCCTCTGCCTACAGACCATATGGCTTCTACGGTCTATGTAACGCCCTCAGCCTGCTTGCACATGTGGATAGCTCAGTGGTGCCTCTGCTCACAGTAGACTCGAGCCACGGGCAGGCTACAAATCAGGATTACCTGCTAATTGGTGAAGTCCCTCAACTAGTGTCAAAACCTTTGCCACCTCCGGGCAGGAATGCCCTTCCAAGCACCCACGTCTCAGAGAACCCTGACCACGGACGCCTCACTCCTAGGTTGGTGGATGAATTGTGGGGACTGCCGCACACAGAACTGCTGGTCCCAGGAGGAGACACTCCTACAGATTAATCTCCTGCAGCTCAAGACAATCTTCCTAGCCCTACGAGCATTCCACCACCACCTGCAACACTGGTCTGTACTCTTCCAGACGACAATCAAGTTGCCATGTTCTATATCAAAAAGCAGGGGGGCACGGGTTCGTACTCCCTCTGCCAGGAGGTGGTGGACCTCCCCTCTTTTGCAACTCGCAGCAACATGCTCTTGCGAGCGGTTTACCTCCTGGTCTAGGACAACTGCCTAGCGGACAGGTTGAGCAGAGTCCTTCGGCTGCACGAGTGGCGCTTGAACCCCAGGGTGGCCATGAGGCTCTGCCACCTCTGGGGCAGGCTCGTAATGGATCTATTTGCCTCTCTGAACAACACATAGTTGCCTTGCTTCTGCTTACACCATCCACACCTGGAGAGAGTAGCAGCAGATGTCTTCCTGATCTCATGGTCCGAAGGCCTATTGTATGCGTACACCCCCCCCCCCTCCATCCCCGGTCGCCAGAATCCTCCTCAAGGTCCAGAGCGAGAGGGCATACTAATTACCCCCAGGTGGCCCAGACAGCCCTGGTTTCCACTGCTGCTCTCCCTGTCGGTGGCATGCCCAATCCCACTGGGCCGAGCCCAGGACCTCAGGAGTGGGGCTCCCTCCTGCACCCCTAACGCTAACAGCGTGGCTGCTGAAAGGGTAGCATTGGCCCCTTTCAATCTTCCAAGAGAAATCAAGGAGATCCTACTGCCCCCCCCCTGAAAGCCCTCCCCCAGACGGGCTTACGCCTTTAAGTGGAGAAGGTAATTTACCTGGTGTGCGGAGAGAAGGGAGAACCTCTTCTCCTGCTATATGCAGTTAGTACTCTAGTACCTATTGCACCTGTCCCACACCGTGCTGAAGTCTAACTCAGTGAGGTGCATCTGAGTGTGATAGCCGCAGACCATCACCCTGTCAAGGGAAACCCCTCTCAGGACAGCTCCTGGTCTCCAGGTTTGTCTGGGGCCTCCTATTATCCAGGCCTACTCTCCGCCCTCCAGCAACGGAGTGGGAGCTCAACATGGTGCTCTCACAACTCACCAGACTGCTATTCGAGCCCTTGCCACCTGTGGTATCTGTCTTGTAAAGTGGCCTTTCTGGTGGCCCTCATGTCCACTCGAAGAGTGAGCGATCTCCAGGCTCTGGTGACAGATCCACCATATACAAGGTTCTACAAGAACAGGGTAGTGCTCCACACGCACCTCCTGAAGGTGGTATCTCCTTTCCACTTCAACCAAGAGATGGTCCTCCCCACCTTTTTCTGTGGCCTCATGCCGGCAGAAAGGAACTAGTACACTGGATTGCAAACGGACCCTGCCCTTCTACTTACAGTGGACCCAGGCCCATTGCAAAGCTCCTCAACTTTTCATGTCTTATGACCCTAGCAGACAGGGGCTCCCTGTGACTAAGCGAACTCTGTCCACTTGGGTGGTGGATTGTATTGCCCTCGCTTATGAGCGAGCTGGCCTCTCCCTTGAGCACCGGATCACAGCGCATCATGTAAGGGTGATGGCCATGTCCGTGGCCAACCTCTGCTCAGTGCCAGTTACTGAGATCTGCAAGGCTGCCACATGTTATTCGATTCACATGTTCGCAGTTCACTACAGCCTGGGGAGTGAGTTCCACAGGGGCAGTGCGTTTGGTCAGGCAGTACTCGATAATATTCTCGGGTGTAGGCAACTCCTGCCCTCCGATCCTTCTGTGTTCAGGCTAATGGAGTGATAATGCTGCTGGATACTAGGGTCTTGCAAAGTCTCTCAGTTGGGACTAATCATCTGCAACTCACAGCTACCAAACTTGGTCGCCATTAGTGCTGTCATGGTTCGGTCCTCGGCAGCCTGGAGCTAGGTAGACCCATATGTGAGGACTGCTTATTCTTCGAGAAAGCATAGTTACTCACCTGTAACAGGTGTTCTCCAGGGACAGCAGGAATCGTTCCTCACAACCCTCCCTCCTGCACTTGCCTCCCTATCTTGTTTTATTTGTAATTACCGTCTTAACTATGTCATCTGACTGAGCAAGATGGCACCTTTGGGCAGGAGGGGGACCATGCATGTGTGGTAGCATGTCCCAAAGGCTTTCTTTGAAAGCTGGGAAATGCTCTGTGTGGACTTTGTTGTCGCTGACATCACCCCATATGTGAGCACTGATTCCTGCTGTCCCTGGAGAACTCCTGTTACAGGTGAGTAACTATGCTTTCTCACCTGTAATGGATGTTTTATTTTTAGACAGTAGGATTGATCAGGCACAGTCCCGTCTACCTTCTTGAGAGTTACATTCCTCCTATGAACTATGGGGACTAGCAGAGGGGACTGAAAATGGCCATGAATGGAAAGGACCACAGTTGCTCAGAACTTTACATTTAGTTTTGAGCTTTGGGTGAGTTCTCCCATCCTGGCACTGTCAAGTGATGTTGCCTGCATCTCCAGGAACAAGTAGGAATGTAGTCTTCACATATGGGTATCGTCGGTACCGACGGAGCCTGCGCGGGAACGCTCCCCAGCGTCCAATTAGGAAGCTTTTGGGAGCATCCCACAGCGCCTGCGTGCTGCCTTCCCGCCTTTCCCAACTGCCTCTCTCTAGTTCTTCGTTTTCCGCGGAGCCAGCAGGTCGTGTTCCTGTCACCGCAGAAAATTATTTGCCTTATTCTTCTTTTTTGTGGTCGCATCTGCCTTCCTTGACGCTATACCGGTACCGACGGTGGTTCGTTCTTTCTTTTTCAAAAATAATATAGTATTCTTTTTTTCCCAAACTTCTTTCTTTCCAGGTGCATGTGCCATTTTGGGCCTTAGGCCCAAAATTTCCTCCACTATGGAGAAACCTGCCTCGGGTTATAAAAAAAAATGCACCAAGTGTGGCGGTACCATCTCCATCACCGACACCCACGAGTGGTGTCTTAAATGTTTAGTTCCTGACCACTCCATCTCCGAGTGCATGGCTTGTGCCATGATGTCCAAAAGGGGTCAACAGAACCGAGCTGCCAAGCTCAGTGCCCTTTTTCCCTCCGATGCAGCTTCGGTGGCATCGACGTCTTCCAGGGCTTCGTCTTCCTCCCATGGATCTCAGGTAACTAAACATAAGTCCAGTCGGTCCTCAAATGGTAGATCTCCTTCCAAGCATCAAGATGCCTCTGGTGTTGCCCTTGAGGGTTCCATACCGGCAAAATTGCCCCAGTGGGAGGCTTCGGCTTCCAAAGCATTATCCGGGGATCCAGGATGTTCTCGAGGCCTCGACCTTGGCAGAACTACTGGTGCCATGCTCTGGGGGTACTGACTGTCTCCGGTACCAACACCCAAGCATCGGCAGCATCGATAGACCAGAGGTTCCTGGCTATTGAACGCAGTCTGGCGGCTCTCCTTGCGGCATCGACGCCCTCAGAACCGCGTCAGACGATTCAACCGGTACCGATAGCATCAACATCGGTATCGACTTTGCCGGCACCCAGTCATGCGATGCCTTCTGGTGCCGATACACTGGTACCGATTACCCCCGGTACCGACTTCGGTCGGTACGGGTATCAGGCTCTTCAAGAGCCTCTGGACAGACGATACTTCGAATCCTCGAGGGACTCCGAGGATTCTGATAGCTCTGCCGGTACCAGGATACTTCTCCTGGAGGAGCCTTCCTCTCCTAAACATAGGATGTCTCCTCCAGAAGATATCTCCTTTCAAGATTTCATCAGGGAGGTGGCTCGTGGGTTGTCCATTACTGTGACTCCTGAGACAGAGTCCAGAGCTAAGGAGTTAGAGATTTTACAATATCCGAAAGCTCCTAAGGAGGCAGCTACCTTGCCTATCCATGAGATCATACATGATCTCATGTTGAGAATGTGGGAGACACCTCTCACTACCTCTCCTCACTCTCGCAGACTGGATACCATGTATCGAGTCCCTCTTTGTCCTGGTTTCCAGAAAGCTCAGCTTCCTCACCACTCTATTGTAGTGGAATCAGCTATGAGAAGGATCAGGCGTGCAAAGAGGCATGCCTCTAATCTTCCAGGACGTGAGTGTAGAACTTTGGATGCCTTTGGACGTCGTACTTTCCAGGCTTCCATGCTTTCTGCCCGGATCGGTTTCTATATTTTATATAAGGAAATGTTCCTTAAAGAAGTCACAGGTGATTTAGAGGTTTTGAGCCCTCTTCTTCCTGAGGATAGAAGGCAGGATTTTCTCACACTGGTCAAACATGCCCAGGATGTGTCTGTTTGTCAACCGTGCAGCTTTTGACTGTTCTGAGTGCATAAGTAGAATCTCTGCCATTGCCGTAGGTGCACGTAGAATTGCCTGGCTCCAGGCATCCGATTTGGAGCTCTGGGTGCAGGACAAACTGGGCAATATCCCTTGTACAGGTGAAAATGTATTTGGCAAGAAAAAGCCAATGAATTAGATGCCGACAACTCCACTTTGGATAGGCTATCCAAAGCCACAGCTGATCCTGCGAGAGAGAAATCTTTTAAAAAGCCTTTCTTCTCAAAAAAAGAGGTTTATCCCTTATTCCCAGCAGGGATGTTCTGCAGGTCAGCCTGCCTGGAAGGGTCAGCAACCACCTAAACAAAGGAAAGCAAAGACTGCTAAGCCTCAACCATCTCAGCAGTCTCAGCCTCCACAAGGCCTTTGACTTTCATCTAGAGAACTTAGCCTTCCTGGCCCTCAATGGACCAGAGCCTTCCACCATTCCAGGAAGGTTATGTCACTTTGCCCCCAGGTGGGAGCAAATAACAGCAGAGCATTGGACACTCCATTATAAGAGAGGGGTACAAGCTGCACTTTCTGTGCATGCCCCCTCCCACAATGGTAAGACAGTTCCGTTTTCAGACCTCTCTCAGCAATCTGTTAGATCAAGAGGTCACTATACCTCTTGCCCAAGGGGCAATAGAAGAAGTACCCATTCATCAACAGGGTACAGGCTTTTACTCCCCCTATTTCCTTATCCCAAAGAAAACAGGGGGATACAGACCTATTTTGGACCTCAGAGAATTGAACAAATTCCTGTTCAAAGAGAAATTCAAGATGATTTCTCTAGGAACTCTGCTGCCATACCTTCAGAGTCAGGATTGGCTTTGTTCTCTAGATCTCAAGGATGCTTACACCCATGTTCTCATCCATCCAACTCACAGAAAGTTCCTTCGGTTCCTTTTTCAAGGAAAGCACTACCAATACAGGGTGCTTCCTTTTGGCCTGGCCTCAGCTTCAAGAGTGTTCACAAAATGCAAGGCTGTGGTAGCAGCATTTCTCTGCACTCTAGGCATATTCGTCTTCCCCTACTTAGACGACTGGCTCATCCGAGCCCCATCAGAGTCAGAGGCCAGGACTTCTCTATCTTGCACAATGCGTATCCTTCAATATTTGGGTCTGGTCATAAACATCCCAAAATCCAATCTAACTCCCACTCAGTCTCTATTCATAGGAGCTTTGCTGGATACCAAAAGGGCACGGGCCCATCTCCCCCAGGCCCGTTGCCTTCGCATGGTGCAGTTAGCTTTTGAAGCAGTGCTAAAATCTCATCTCACGGCCTGAGAAATGCTACAACTACTAGACCACATGGCATCTACCGTGCATGTCGTTCCTTATGCTCGCCTCCATATGAGAGCAGCCCAGTGGACTTTATCCACTCAGTGGACCCAGGCATCAGGGTGCCTGTCAGACAAAATAGCAAATACAAATTGCCTTATTTTGTCCCTCCAATGGTGGCAGTCCACTCAGAACCTGTTGCTGGGGTCCCCTTTTCAATAACCCTTACCCCAAGCAACTCTCACAACAGATGCTTCACCAATGGGTTGGGGAGCTCATCTGCAAGACCTCTCCACCCAAGGCACCTGGACTCCACAGGAGACTCATCTACATATCAATCTCTTAGAGCGCAGAGCAATCTTCCTTGCTCTTTGAGTGTTCCATACCCTGCTCAGCTACAAGACAGTCCTCATTCATACGGACAATCAGGTAGCCATGTTCTATGTGAAGAAGCAGGGGGGAACAGGCTCTGTCGCTTTGCAACAAAGCTTTGCGACTATGGGCCCTCACCAGAGAGCATCAGATTCATCTCCTGGCAGTGTATCTCCCAGGCATAGAAAACTCTTGGGCAGACAGACTCAGTCGAGTTCTGCTTCCACACGAATGCTTTCTACATGTAGACCAGGTGGCCAAGATTTTTCAAATTTGGGGAACCCGGGACATAGATCTCTTTGCAAGTCCGTTGAATGCCAAACTTCCCCGGTTCTGTTCCAGAATTCCGGCTCAGGGCTCTCAGGCCAGGGATGCTTTCCTCCTTCACTGGGCTGAAGACTTCCTTTATGCCTTTCCACCCATTCCCCTAATTCCCAAAACCCTATTCAAGCTTCAGAGAGACAGAGGCTGTATGATTCTCATAGCTCCACATTGGCCATGGCAAGTGTGGTACCCTCTGCTTCTACATCTCTCTCAAGCTCCCTCCCTGGAGTTAGGATCTGCTCCAGATCTCCTGTCTCAGGAGGACGCAATGTTATGGCATCCCATTCCCCAGTCTCTGCATCTCAGAGCTTGGTTGCTGAAGGCCTAGATCTTCATGATCTTAACCTCCCTCAGCAAGTAAAGGATGGCCTTTATGCTTCCAGGAAGCCTTCCACAAGACGCTCTTATGCTTTCAAGTGGAAAAGGTTTACCATATTGTGTTCGCAGAAGGGTCTTAACCCCCTTGCAATACCTCTGGAATCATTACTGGAGTATCTCCTTCAGTTATCCAATGCAGGACTTATAACTAACTCAGTAAGAGTCCATTTGGGTGCTATTGCAGCTTCTCTCAAGCCTCTAAATGGACAACCTATCTCCTCCCATCCTCTTATAGCAAGATTTATGAGAGGCCTTCTTCTAACTAAGCCTCCCATTAGGCCACCACCGGTGGCATGGGACTTAAACCTGGTTCTTGGTCAGCTAATGAAGCCACCTTTCGAACCCTTAGCTACTACCTCATTTGAAATTCCTTTCTTGGAAAGTTATCTTTCTTATTGCAATCACATCAGCATACCGCATCAGTGAGTTGCAGGCACTAGAAGCTGATCCACCTTATACAAGGTTTATGTTTATGTTTGTTAGGACTTAGGACTCATCCACACTTTATGCCAAAGGTGGTCTCGCCTTTTCATCTTAATCAAGTGGTCTACCTGCCTGTGTTCTTTCCATGATCTCATTCATCAGATGCAGAAAGGAATCTTCATACTTTGGACTGTAAAAGAGCTTTAGCCTTTTACTTGCAAAGAACACAGCAACATAGAAAGTCTTCTCAACTCTTTGTTGCTTTTGATCCTTCTCATTTGGGACTTCCAGTCTCCAAGAGCACACTGTCCAACTGGATTGCACACTGTATTTCCTTTGCATAAGAACCTCCATGTCACAGCTCACAATGTGAGAGCCATGGCGCCATCAATGGCTCATCTACATTCTGTGTCTTATCGACGACATCTGTCGAGCAGCCACTTGGGCCTCGGTTCATACCTTCACAGCCCATTACTGCTTGGACAAGGACTCCCGCCGGGATGCCTTGTTTGGTTAGGCTGTTCTCCAACACCTGTTCCATAACTAATCAACTCCTACCCGCCATCCCTGGTTGGATGCCAGAGATCCATTGGGAGAAGTGGAGCCCTTCACAGGGACACACAGCTTCTGGGGTCTCTCCCTGGCATCTAAGACTACATTCCTGCTTGTTCTTGGAGATAACATAGTTACTCACCTGTAACGGGTGATCTCCGGGAACAGCAGGAATTTAGTCTTCACAACCCACCCACCTCCGCTAGGAGTTGTATCTCTCTCTCTATCTCTTTCTCTTTCCCCCTCTCTCTCTTTGTCTCAGCTTTAAACTCAACTGGAGAGAGGCAGTTGGGAAAGGCGGGAAGGCAGCACGCAGGTGCTGTGGGATGCTCCCAAAAGCTTCCTAATTGGACGCTGAGGAGCGTTCCCGCGCAGGCTCCGTCGGTACCGATGATACCCATATGTGAAGACTAAATTCCTGCTGTTCCCGGAGATCACCTGTTACAGGTGAGTAACTATGCTTTGTGTGCTTGGTAAATTCTGCTATCTCAGTAAATCATCTGTTAAAGGTGAGAAACAATGCTTTGTCATGCTTGCTGGGTCTTGTTTGAGTAATTGAATTTTGTGGATAATCTTTTGTTCATTTTTTTGTCCATTTTCTCAGACATACCTTCTGGTCAGTGATAAAGCTCAAGATGGTGCTCCAATACTTGTTTCAAAGTAAGTTTATTGATTGAGTTGATGTAGAAAGTCATGCCAAAAATGTTTTATGTTGGCAAAAATATAAGAAAAGCCATGTTGAGTCAGACCCAAGTACATTGAACCATGTTGAGTTTTCAGTCCTGGTCCTAAGTACTCAGCAGATCCCAAAAAGTAGATGTATTTCTCGTTGCTCATTTACAGGTATAAGAGATGACTTCCCCAAGTTTGGCTAATTTTATTTGTGCACTTTTTCTATAGAAACTTGTCCAAAATCCTTTTGAACCCCTTCAACAGATTCCATGGCTTAATTATGCACCGTGTGAAAATCTTTCTGTGATTTTGTTTTTATTCTGTTGGTCCTTAGTTTCATGTTTTAGTGTTTGAAGGGTTAAACATCCATTTTCTATTTAACCATTCTTCCCAACTCATAATTTTAGATATGTTTATCATATCGCCTTTTATTTATCTCTTCTCCAGGAACAAGCAGGAAGTCAGTCCTCACATATGGGTGATGTTGGCATTGACTGAGTCCGCGCGGAGCATTTCCTCAGTTTTCAAAGAAAGTCTTTGGGAATGCTACCACGTATGCAAGGTCCCCTTTCCCCCACCCAAGGGTGCCATCTTGCTCAGTCTCCTTCTTTCTGTGCAGCCCAACAGATTCATTACCTGTGTCCCTGGAAAAATTCCTTAAAAATGATCCTCTTAGTGAGTTTTTCCTGGTTTGCGTATCGGTTCCTCTTTCCGCTTGGAGCCAGCGTCTTCCCTGGTGCTGTTCTCTGCTCCTTTTTCTTTTTTTCATCGAGGCTCGCTTTGAATGGTGTTTGCACCTCTCTTTTTCCCGGGGGTCGTCGACCACATCCGGGTGTGATCCACTGTCTCCCGGTGGCTTTAAAAAGCATGATCATGGCAGTCAAATTATGTCTGTTAAGGACACCCACGACTGCTGCTTGCACTGCCTTGGCCCGGACCCTGACAGTACCTCCTGCGACCTGTCAGGTCATCACCCCTCAGACCAACAAGAAGCAGTCTGAACTGCAGGAGATTATATTCCCACGGTCCGGTTCTGCTCTGGCTTCCCTGACACTGAGCCCGAAGCTGAGCACCTTCCGTGAGGCCCGGGTGTCTTCGGAGTCCCGCAGCAGCGGCTCCTCCGGAATGATGCTGGATCCTGGCAAGTAAAAGAAAAAATCTTTAGTCGAGGTTCCACCGGAGAAAACCGGTAAGGTCCCGCTGCAAGACTCAGGCGACTCTGAGCAGCACTCTTCTAAGGTCTCTAGGAAGGAGTCCTTGGACGGCTGTGCGAGGCTCCCTGAGGCCACGGTCCTCGTAGAGGACACGCTCGCCAGAGCACTGGCGCTGAGCCCGAAATCCTCTGTGCCTGTGCTGAAAGTCATGGAGCCTTCTGGCATTGAGGCCAGAATGGCGGTCCTGGAACAGAGTAGAGTATCTCTGCTATGCAGCAGGTGATGTCAGGTTCGTCCGCATCATCTGCCCTGACAACTGGGCCCCCGAAAGTGTATGGGTCCCCGGGTGATTAGCCGGACCCTGAGCGCTATCTGCCTCGGGCCAGCCCTCAACATCGATTGAGGTCCCTGTCCCGATCCTCCCAGACTAGCTTCCGGGAATCTGACCCGAGGCTGGTCGGGGGGTCTTGATTACCTAACGCAGGCCTCGAGGCGCGGGATCTCTGAGCCTTGGGCTCCGATGCCCTTGGAGTCAGAATGGGAGACCGACGTCGAGGTCTCCCCCGAGTGCTCTTGATACAGAAATATCTCCTCGAAGCAGTCTCCGGAGCTTCAACGCCGTTCCCCACCCGAGGACATGGCCTTCCACGACTTCGTCCAAGCCATGGCCCGAGCCCTCTCAGTCCCCACCGAGTCAGAGGAGGACCCATGCACCGAAGAGCTGGAGATCCTCCAGTATGAGTCTCCCCCAAAGGAGGCTCTATCGGTGCACAACGAATCCTCAAAAGGCTGCTCCTACGGATGTGGGAGACCCTGGCCTCGGTGCCGGTGGTCAGCCAATGCCTTGACGCCATCTACTGTGTCAAGAGGAGTTCAGGCTTCCAGATGGCCCGGTTTCCCCACAATTCCATGGTGGTGGAGTCCCCGATGCAAAAGCTCAAGAGCCAGAAGACTTATTCTTCTGTACCCCTGGGTAGAGAGGCCAGGGCCTACACAAGGGTCCATGCTGGGCTGTTGGTTACAAACCTATGAGCTCTAAATAGGGATGTATCAAGATCCCTCATCCAGGAGCTCGTCGGCTTCTCAGCAGGACTCGCAAGGGAACCCCCTGCAACAGTTACTTTGGTAGCCACCACCCAGGACTGTTTCAAATTCCTATCCTGGGCTGCCTACGATGGGTTTGAGCCTGCAGCCCGGGCAGCAGCCGCAAGCATTGGTGCTCAGCGCCAAGCCAGGCTGCAGACCTCTGACCTCAAGCAAAGGGTCCAGGAAAAACTGCTGGATGTCCCCTGCACCAGGGAGAATTTATTTGGAAAACCTATGGCCAACAAGGCGGCCGATATGGTGACAGGGCAGAGGCTTTCAAAGAAGACCTCTACCCTTCCCCGTAAGCCTTGGGGGGCAAGGAAGACTCTTACCAGCCCACAGGGGACTGCTTGGCACTCTTCGACCACAGGTGCTCTGTGTAGTGAAGGAGGGTTACCACCTCCGCTTCCAACTACGACCTCCGGGGCATTTTCCAGGAGAGCCAGTGTGACCTCTCCTTCACTGGGCTCTCTTACTCTCAGAGCTAGCAGGTGGGCAGGTTGATAGAGCCTGTTCCCCAGCACCTTAGGGGCAAGGGCTTCTACTCAAGGTACTTTCTTGTCCCCAAGAGGAACTGGGAGTCTCAGGCCCATCCTGGACCTCTGAGACCTGAACAAGTTCCTGGTGAGGGAGAAGTTCAAAATACTCTCCCTTGGGATACTGCTGCCCTACCTCCACCAGGGGGACTGGCTTTGCTCCTTGGACTTAAAGGGTGCCTACACACACATCCTGGTCCACCCATCACACCGGCAATACCTGAGATTCATGGTAGTGGGAGGTCATTACCAATACAGGGTTCTTTCCTTCGGCCTGGCCTCCTTGCCAAGAGTGTTCACAAAGTGTCTAGCAGTGGTAGCCGCCCATCTGCGTGTACAAGGGTCGTTCATCTTCCCATACTTGCATGACTGGCTTATCAAGGCGGCACAGCTGCAGAGGTCAGTCAGGGCACAGAACGTACCATCCTCCTCCTGCAGCACCTGGGGTTCATCATCATCTACCCCGAATCACATCTCTCTCCGGTGCAAGACCTAGAGTTCATCGGTGCTCATCTGGACACGGTGTGGGCCAGAGCCCTCCTTCCTCAGGACAGGGCAGAATGCCTCAAACAGCTGGCAGGGGAGGTCCAGCACTGCACAATGGTGCCGACTCATCTTCTCCTCCATCTGCTGGTGTACATGGCCTCCATGGTCCTTTTCACACTCCTAGCCTGCCTGCACATACGGACAGCCCAGTGGTTCCTGTGTTCTCAGTGGGCCCAGGCCACAGGCCGACTCTGGGACAAGGTCACAGTCTGCTGCCAGCTGGCGAGATCCCTCGACTGGTGGCAGAGCCAGGGCCGCCTCCGGGCAGGAATGCCCTTCCAGGTGCCCCCACTGCAGTGAACCCTGACCACAGATGCCTTTCTCCAGGGCTGGGGAGCTCACTGCAGAGTTCACCGCACTCAGACTTGCTGGTCCCAGAAGAGTCTCTACTTCAGGTCAACTTCCTGGAACTCCAGGCGGTAGCCCTTGCCATACATGAGTTCCACTCCCTCTTGCGGAACAGACCTGTGCTGGTCCAGACGGATAACCAGGTCACAATGTTCTATATAAACAAGCAGGGAGCATGGGTTTGTACTCCCTCTGCCACCTGGGCCAGGATAACTACCTGGCCTACACTCAGCAGAGTCCTCTGCCCTCACGAGTGGCATCTCGATCCTGTATTGGCGAAGAAGCTCTTCTGCCTTTGAGGCTGGCCCGAGATGGATCTTTTTGCCTCTCCCGATAGTGCGCAGCTGGCTCGCTTCTGCTTTAGGCAGCCGCACCCACAGAGGGTAGCGGCAGACATGTTCCTGATTTCATGGGCCGAAGGACTGCTGTATGCATTCCCACCAACTCCCCTAGTCGACAAGACTGTTCAGAATTCAGAACGAGAGGGCATTGGTGATACTGATTGCCCTCAGGTGGCCCAGGCAACACTGGTTCTCCTACTGTTCTCGCTAGCGGCGATACGCCCAGTGACCCTGGGCCAAGCCCCAAACCTCCTGATGCAGGAGGAGGTTCCCTTCTGCACCCCAATGTGGGTAGCCTTGGCCCTGCTCAACCTACCAGAAGAGGTTGAGGAAATCCTACTAGCCTCCAGGAAGCCTTCCACGAGGAGGGCGTATGCCTTTAAATGGCGCAGGTTTGCTCTGTGGTGCGCAGATAGAAAGGAGAACCCGTTCTCCTGTCATGTTCAGCTGGTACTCCAGTACCTAGTGTTTCTCTCCCGCACAGTGCTGAAATCTAACTCAGTCTGGGTGCAGCTGAGCACCATATCTGCTCACCACCACCCAGTGGGGGGAAAGCCCTTATCTAGCCAACTCCTGGTTTCCTGCTTTCTATGGAAACGTCTGCTTTCCAAGCCCCTGTCCGCCCTGTACATCAGGTTCTTCAAGAAAAGGGTAGTGCTCCGCACTCACCCTAAGTTCCTCCTGAAGGTGGTATCCCTGTTTCACCTCAGCCACGAGGTGGGGCGCCCTACCTTCTACCCGTGACCTCATGTCGGCAGGGAGGAACTCACTCTACACAATGGATTGTAAACAGGCCCTGTCCTTCCATCTACAGTGGACCCTGGGCCACTGCAAAGCACCTCAGCTTTTCGTTTCCTATGACTCCAGCAGACTGGGGCTCCCTGTAACCAAGTGTACCCTATCGTCTTGGGTAGTGACTGCATTGCCCTCGCCCATGAACGGGCGGGCCTCTCCCTGGAGCACACAATCATAGCATATCACGTGAGGGTGATGACCACGTCGGTGATCCCCCTCAGTTCTGTGCCGGTGACAGAAATTTGCAGAGCCACCACTTAGTCATCCATTCACATGTTTGCAGCACATTGGTGCCTGGAAAGCAAATTTCCTTAAGGACAGTGCCTTTGGTCAGGCAGTGCTGCATAATAATCTTGGAGTGTAGGCAACTCCTGCCCTCCGATCCTTTGTGTTCAGGCAACCAGAGTGATTGTGTTGCTGGACACTAGGGTCTTTCAGAATCTCTCAGCGGGGACTCGCCTTCTGCAACTCACGGCCACCCGACTGGTCACCATTGGTACTGTCGTGGTTCGGTCCTCAGCAGCCTGGAGTTAGGGAGTCCCATTGTGAGGACTAACTTCCTGCTTGTTCCTGGAGAAAGCGGAGTTACTTACCTCTAACAGGTGTTTTCCGGAATCAGCAGGAATCTGTCCTCACAACCCTCCCTCCTCCCCTTGGAGTTGCTGTCTTCTTGGTTTTCCCTGACTGCCGTCTTAGCTGTATGATCTTACTGAGCAAAATGGCTGCCGTTGTCGGGAAGAGGACCACACATGTGTGGTAGCATTCCCAAAGGCTTTCTTTGAAAGCTGTGGAAATGCTCCATGCGGGCTCCTTCAGCACAGATGTCACTTATATGTGAGGACTGATTCCTGCTGTTCTCGGAGAACACATGTTACAGGTGAGTAACTATGCTTTCTCCAAGCTGAAGAGTCATAATCTGTTTAGCCTTTCTTCATAAGGGAGACATTCCATCTCTTTTATCACTTTTGTTATTGTCCTTTGAACACTTTCTAATTTTTCTGTGTCCTTTGAAATCTGTAATCAGAACTGCAAAATATTCAAGGAATAGTTGCATTGTACCTATAAAGGCCTAATGATATTCTCCAGGAACAAACAGGAAGTCAGTCCTCACATATGGGTGACGTCGGCGCCGATGGAGCCCTCATGCGGAGCAATTCCCCAGCTTTCAAAGAAAGCCTTTGGGATTGCATTGCACATGCGCGATCCCCTTCCCGACCAAGGGTGCCATCTTTCTGTCTCCCTTTTTCTGCTGAGCCCAACGGATGTAGTCCAACTTCCCTTGCGGAAAAAGTGTGTCAAAACTCCAGAAGATTTTTTTCTTCGGCCTGGTTCGATGCCAGTTTCCCTTCCCACCTCGGATTCGGTACACCGGCATCGAGTCCGGTCTTATTTTCGTTTTTGTCCTTCATGACTAGCGTTCACGCTCTTTTTTTTTTTTTTCTTTTTTTTTTTCTTTTTCACTGGCAGCCCGGTCTTTTGACTTCGCAGGGGCCCTTTTTCCCCTGATGGCTGCCAGGTTTAAAAAGTGTGATCGGTGTAAAAAATTAATGTCTCTCACAACACACATGACTGCTGTCTCCGCTGCCTCGGGGCCGGCCATGACCCGAAGGCCTGTGGCCCGTGCAGCAAAATGTCCTCTAAGGCACTTAGAACTAGGCAGCAGCACGTGAAAGGATTTTCTCAGTCCGAATCCACCCGGGTCCGGTCCTCGTCAGAAGCCTCGACGTCTCGGGAGCTGTCTGACTCCGAGCATCGTCGTGGGTCTTCTGAACGGGGTTCTCCCCCACAGGAACACAGGAGGAAGAAGAAACCTGCAAGGGTGCCGTTGTTGGATGTCTCCGATTGGCCTGGGCCTTTGCGGACCAGGTCGCGGAGTCCTGACCACTGCCCCGGGTCCTTGGAGCCGGAGCGTCCTGCAAAAGTACCTTGCACGGAGCTGGAGGCACCGAGGAAGGTAACTGCTGTTGTCCTCGTTGACTCTTCGGGAGAACCGGCATTGGGCCCGACGGCATCGGTACCCGAACCGGAGGCTGCGGAGTCTTCTGAGCTCGGTCTCAGGATGACGGCCTTGGAGCGCAGCATGTCTGCCTTCATGGAGCAGCAGCGGGCACTGATGGCTGGTCTCACCGGTCCGTCTACCCTGACCACTGGGACCTCGACATCCAAGTCGACCCTGGAGGCTGAGCCGATCCTTGAGACTCTTCTAACTCGAGTTGATCCTCGGCCAAGGTCTCCCTCGACCTTCTGTTCGGGACCGAGATCGTCGACGCTGGTGCCCTTGGCGTCGGGGCGGTCAAGATGGAAGCCCACACGGCCGGAGCCCATCGATTCCTCTTCGGAGGAATCAGCATGGGAAATGGAAGATGGAGTCCCTGGACACACACCGGACTCGCCGGGGTCCGAGCCTCAGAGAAGACTCCTCCCCCCCCTCCCGGAGGATACCCGGTTCTCAGACTTCGTCAGGGACATGTCCAAGGCTTTGGCCTTCCCGGCGGACACTGAGGAGGAGCCTCGAGCCGAAGAGCTCAAAGCCCTCCAGTATTTTTCCCCTCAGGAAGCCCTTATGGTACCGGTTCCTCTGATGTTGGAACGGCTGATGCTCTGCATGTGGGAGTCACTGGCCTCGATGCCGGTTCTCAGTAAACGGGTCGATTCCATATATCGAGTCCGAAAGAGCCCTGGGTTCCAAAAGGCACAGCTGCCGCAGAACTCCATGGTTGTGGAATCGACCATGCACAGGCTCAAGAGCCAGAAAACGCACTCCTAGGTGCCCCCTCGCAGGGAAGCCTGGAACCTGGACACCCTCAGCAGAAAGTGCTATCAGGGCTCGATGCTATCGTGCCGTGTCCAAACATACCAGCTGTACATGCGCATGTACTTAGGAGATTTGGCAAAGGAGATTGACGGGTTCTCTGCTGGCCTCTCCGAGGAACCCTTGCAGTGTTTCAAGAACTTGTCCACTGGGATTTGGGAGTGCTCAAAGTTTGTCTGGAGCAGCCTATGACTGCTTCAAGGCTTCGGCCCGGGTAGCAGCAGCCGGCATCGGTGCCTGACGCCAGGCGTGGCTAATGTCGTCAGACCTAGAGCCATGGATTCAGGACAAGTTGGTCGATGTCCCTTGCCGTGGTGACAACCTTTTTGGCAAACCTATGACTGAAAAGGCTGCTGAAATCGAGATCGAGTACTTGACCCGGACAAGACTCTCCAAAAAGACTTCTGCCCCTTCCAAAAAGAAGGGCCCGGGTAAAAAAGTCCTTTTTGCTGAGGAAGGGTATTCTTTACTGCAACTAGCGGTATTCTTTACCGCAACTAGCCCATGTTTCCTGTAAAATAGTTATCTCCAAGTTATAATGCCCTCTTCAATGTAATTTCAGTTTGTTCAATGTAAACCGCACTGATGCAGAATAGCGCGATATATAAGAGAATGTAAATAAATAAATAAATAAACTACCCCACTCACCAGGCCTCCCCGACTCCCCAGCAGGGGCAGCAGGCCAAGGGGCAGGGGCACGGCCCGCGTAAGCAGAAGACCCCCAGGCACCGGCTCCTTCCCATCCGGTAGGGTTCTTTTGACTGTCGCAGCATAGTCTCTCTCCAGCCAGGGGTGTGAGGCCTTGCACAAGAGGAAGGTTGGCACTGTACGCCCACAGGTGGCCTACAATCACCACCGATGCCTGGGTCTTACAAATAGTCCAAAAGGGCTATTTGCTCCACTTATTACCTCCCTCCTACTTTCCAGGAGAGCCTCTCAGACCCTTTCTACACAGGAACCTCCTCTTACAGGAGTTGGCCGGTTTTCGAGAAGATCAGGCGGTGGAGCCGGTGCCCCACAGCCTGCTAGGACAAGGCTTTTACTCCAGGTATTTTCTGATACCAAAGAGAACAGGAGGCCTCAGGCCCATCCTCGACCTGCGAAACTTAAACAAGTTCCTGGTGAGGGAAAAGTTCAAGATGCTTTCCCTTGGAATATTGCTGCCTTACCTCCACCAGGGAGACTGGCTATGCTCTTTAGACCTGAAGGATGCGTATACGCACATCCTCATATATCCAGACCACAGACAATATCTCAGATTTTTAGTGGGAGGAAACCATTTTCAGTACAGAGTACTTCCATTCGGCCTAGCCTCTGCCCCCAGAGTGTTTACCAAATGTCTGGCTGTAGTAGTGGCCTTCCTCAGGAACCAGGGAACTTTTGTCTTCCCGTACCTGGATGACTGGCTCATCAGGGCCCCGTCGCCTCAAGAAGCCCAATAGGTCACAGCTTGCACTATCAACATGCTGCAGCATCTAGGCTTTGTCATAAATCAAGCAAAGTCCACTTTGCTCCCCACTCAAAATTTAGAGTTCATAGGGGCAAGGTTAGACACCCTTCAAGCGAAGGCTTACCTGCCAGAGGGCAGAGCACAGAGGCTTCGGGAGCTGGTGCACCAAATCAGCCACAAGTCTCAGATATCACCGAGGCACTTTCTACGCCTTGTAGGACACATGGCCTCCACGGTTCATGTGACCCCAAATGCCTGTCTCCACATGAGGACAGTTCAGTGGTGCCTCAGAGATCAGTGGACACAAGCCACAGGAAGACTCCGAGACAGGATCAGAGTGTCCAAACGACTAGTAAAGTCGTTGACCTGGTGGCTTCAGCCATCCAACCTGCTCGAGGGAGTGCCTTTCCAGCCTCCCTTGTATACAAGGGTACTGACGACAGATGCATCCCTGCTGGTCTGGGGAGCCCATTGCCAGGACTTATGCACTCAAGGGTTGTGGTCTCCTTAAGAGAAGACGCAACAAATCAACCTCTTAGAGCTCCGGGCGATACACCTAGCTCTTCAGATCTTTTCTCATGTTCTCACATCAGTCTATCCTAGTACAAACAGACAACCAGGTAGCTATGTTCTACGTGGACAAGTGGGGAGGGACAGGGTCCCGCATCCTGTGTCAGAAGACACTGGATCTCTGTTCCTTTGCAATCCAACAAGGTATGTCTCTCAAAGCAGTTTACCTGCCGGGTCAGTAGAACTACCTAGCAGACAAGATAAGCAGAAATCTCCAACCTCACGAGTGGCAACTGAATCCGGAAGTAGCCCAGCAGATCTTCCAGTGCTGGGGACATCCAGTCATAGATCTCTTTGCCAGTCCGCAGAATCATCAGTTGAACAACTTTTGCTTCAGATAGCCACACCCCCAAAGAATGGCTGCAGATGCTTTTCTGATTTCCTGGTCCGTAGGCCTCCTGTATGCGTTTCCTCCCACGCCTCTGGTGGCCCGGACTCTATTCAAATCCTTTGAGACAAGGTCTCGGTCATCCTGGTAGCCCCCAGATGGCCACAACAACCTTGGTTTCCGCTTCTCCTCCAGCTGGCAGGAGAAACCCCACTCCCTCTGGGGACGCAGCCCGACCTCCTGTCCCAGGAGCAGGGCTCTATCTTACACACCAACCTCAGGTCCCTCAACCTATTTAAGACTAATAAAAGAAAATATTTTTTCACTCAACGTGTAATCCAACTCTGGAATTTGTTACCGGAGGATGTAGTAAAGGCTGTTAGTGTAGCTTGGTTTAAAAAAGGTTTGGACAAGTTCCTGGAGGAAAGGTCCATAAACCATTATTAAGAAGGGACCCAGGATATCAATGCTTGACCCAGTACGAGCATTGCGGAACTTGTGTCTTTTGGGGAAACTGCTAGGTACATATGACCTAGATTGGCCACTGTTGGAAACAGGATACTGGGCTTGATGGACCTCGGTCTGACCCAGTATGGCATATCTTATGTTCTTATGATGGCATGGCTGCTGAAAGTGTAGTGCTGGCTTCTCTCCTCCTGCATAAGAACGTGGAAGAAGTGCTACTGGCCTCAAGGAGGCAGTCCACTAAGAAAACCTATGCCTTCAAGTGGCGTAGGTTTGAAGTGTGGTGTAACCAGCACAACGAGAACCCTTTCTCTTGTCTAGTACCAGTAGTATTACAGTACTTGCTTCACACCTCAGAATTAGGCCTCAAGTCTAACTCTGTCCGGGTCCACCTGAGTGCTTTGTTGGCACACCACTCTCCAGTGGAAGGGCAACCTCTGTCGGTTCACCACTTGGTGTCCAGATTCCTCAGAGGTCTACTTCTACTAAAACCCCCGGTTTGTCCCCCGGCAACTGAGTGGGATTTGAATGTGGTCTTGCAACAGCTTACTCACCCACCTTTTGAGCCAATGTCTGCTTGCCAGCTGTGCTTCCTCTCCTGGAAGGTGCTCTTCCTGGTGGCACTCACATCTGCCAGACGGGTGAGTGAGCTACAAGCTTTTGTGTCAGAAAGACCGTGTACACGGTTTTCTAGGAACAGGGTGGTCCTGCGCACCAATCCCAAGTTTCTTCCAAAAGTGGTCTCTCCATTCCATCTCAACCAAGAGGTGGTTCTTCCGACATTCTTTCCCAGACCGCATGCCAGCCGGGCAGAGGGGGTGCTGCATACCCTTGATTGTAAGAGGGCACTAGCCTTCTACCTGGAACGTATGCGGGGACATCGAAGGGCTACTCAATTCTTCGTCTCTTATGACCCCAGTAAACTGGGGCTACCTGTCTCCAAGTGCACGTTGTCCACCTGGGTGGCAGACTGCATTGCCTATGCGTACAGGGCAGCCGCCGACCTGTTGCAGGGTCGAGTCAGTCCACTGTGTCAGGGCTAAGGCCGCATCAGTGACTCACTTCTGCTTTGTTCCGCTGACAGACATCTGCCGGGCCGCAAGCTGGTCTTCAAGACAGATTTTTGCAGCCCATTTCTGCTTGGCTGGAGCGTCCCGACGGGGCCGTGCTTTCGGCCAGGCGGTACTCCGTAACGTGTTTGAGGTTTAGGCAGCTCCTACCCTCCGGCCCTCTAGTGTCAAGCTACCGGGGGTGTGGCGTCTCCGCCAAATTCCTATATCAGCTTCTGCGGTTCTTCTAGAGGGAGCCATTTTTCAGCTAGGGGTTCTCGGTAGCCTGTAGCTGGGGAGTCCCATAAGTGAGGACTGACTTCCTGCTTGTTCCTGGTGAAAGCGTAGATACTCGCCTATAACAGGTGTTCTCCAGGGACAGTAGGAATCAGTCCTCATGACCCTCCCTCCTCCCCTGGAGTTGCAGTCCTACTATTCATTTTTATTCATTTTGCTGTCTTTTTAGCAATGTCATTTGACTGAGCAAGATGGCACCCTTGGGCAGGAAGGGGATCACGCATGCGCAATGCAATCCCAGAGGTTTTCTTTGAAAGCTGGGGAATTGCTCTGCATGAGGGCTCCGTTGGCGCCAACATCACCCATATGTGAGGACTGATTCCTGCTGTCCCTGGAGAACACCTGTTAGAGAATACGCTTTCTCGGTTTGTTTTCCATTCGTCTTTGACTAATCCCTAGCACTTGATTTGTATTTTTTTTTGGCATCTGCGACATATTGGGCTGAAAATTTCAATGTATGTCCACAGTGGCACTAAGATCTTTTTCTTGTTGGTGATACCTAACTTCAAACTCACATTTTGCACATGTAGTTAGGGAAAAATAACCCCATGTGCATCACTTTCCACATTAAATTTAATCTGCCATTTAGATGTCTAGCCTCTTAGTCCAGGCTTTGACAAATTTTCTCTACATTTAGGAATCGGAATAAAAACTTAGAAGCCAGTGGCTGACATTACCTCCCCCTCCCCCCCACTAAAGTTGGGAAACAGGCAGGGGAGGAGTAGATATGTCTTCTGAGGTCTACTGCAGCTCTTTATCTCCAGGAACAAGCAGGAATGTAGTTTTAACATATGGGTATCGTCGGTACCGACGGAGCCTGTGCGGGAACGCTCCCCAGCGTCCAATTAGGAAGCTTTTGGGAGCATCCCACAATGCCTGCGTGCTGCCTTCCCGCCTTTCCCAACTGCCTCTCTCCAGTTCTTCAATTTCCGCAGAGCCAGCAGGTCGTGTTCCTGTCACCGCAGAAAGTTGTTTTCCTTATTCTTCTTTTTTGTGGTCGCGTCTGCCTTCCTCGACGCTATACCGGTACCGCCGGTTGTTCTTTCTTTCTTTGGAAATTTTTTTTTTTTTAACTTTCCAGGTGCACGCGCCATTTTGGGCCTTAGGCCCAAAACTTCCTCCACTATGGAGAAACCCGCCTCGGGTTTTAAAAAATGCACCAAGTGTGGCGGTACCATCTCCGTCACAGATACCCATGAGTGGTGTCTTAAATGTTTAGGTCCTGACCACTCCATCTCCGAGTGCATGGCTTGTGCCATGATGCCCAAAAGGGGTCGACAGAACCGAGCTGCCAAGCTCAGTGCCCTTTTTCCCTCCGATGCAGCTTCGGTGGCATCGACGTCTTCCAGGGCTTCGTCTTCCTCCCATGGATCTCAGGTAACTAAACATAAGTCCAGTCGGTCCTAAAAGGGTAGATCTCCTTCCAAGCATCGAGATGCCTCTGGCGTTGCCCTTGAGGGTTCCATACCAGCAAAACTGCCCCAGCGGAAGGCTTCGGCTTCCAAAGCATTATCGGGGATCCAGGATGTTCTCGAGGCCTCGACCTCGGCAGAACTACTAGTGCCATGCTCTGGGGTACCGACTGTCTCTGGTACCGACACCCAGGCATCGGCAGTGTTGATAGACCAGAGGTTCCTGGCTATTGAACGCAGTCTGGCAGCTCTCTTTGCGGCTTCGACGCCCTCGGAACCGCGTCAGACAGTTCAACCGGTACCGGCACCAATAGCATCGACATCGGTATCGGCTTTGCCAGCACCCAGTCATTAGATGCCTTCTGGTGCTTATACACCGGTACCGATTACCTCCGGTACCGACTTTGGTCGGTACGGGTATCGGGCTCTTCAAGAGCATCCGGACAGACGATATTTCGAATCCTTGGAGGACTCTGAAGATTCTGATAGCTCTGCCGGTACCGGGATACTTCTCCCGGAGGAGCCTTCCTCTCCTAAACGAAGGATGTCTCCTCCAGAAGACATCTCCTTTCAAGATTTCATCAGGGAGGTGGCTCGTGGATTATCCATTACTGTGACTCCTGAGACAGAGCCCAGAGCTAAGGAGTTGGAGATTTTACAATATCACAAAGCTCCTAAGGAGGCAGCTACCTTGCCTATCCATGAGATCTTACATGATCTCATGTTGAAAATGTGGGAGACACCTATCTCTAGGAACAAGCAGGAATGAGTCTTCATATATGGGTATGTTGGTACTGACGGGGTCTGCGCGGGAACGCTTCCCAGCATCCAATCAGAACGCTTTTGGAAGCATCCCAACACGCCTGCGTGCTGCCTTCCCGCCTTTCCCAACTGCCTCTCCTTCGTTTTCGTTTCTCCGCAGAGCCGGCAGGACGTCTTCCTGTCACTGCAGAAAAGTCTTCTTTTATTTTTTGGTTTTCTTGTGGTCGCGGCTGCCTTCCCCGATGCCACCGGTACCGCCGGTGTTTCTCTCCTTTTTTTTTCTTGTAAAATTTTCCTTTTTAAGGAATACTTTTTCCTTGTTAGTGCCTCACGGTTTTTTTAGGTCTGCTAGGCCTACTCACTTTCCTTCATGGAACCGCCAGCCACTATTCCCAAGAAATGCACAAACTTTGGCGGTACAAAATTAATTGTAGACACTCATAATTGGTGTCTAACCTGTTTGGGTCCTGACCATTTTCCTCAGGAGTGTCCCTCCTGCAATAGTATTGTGGGAAGAAGTCTTCAGCATCGGGTTTCCCTCGATATGCGGTCCCCATCCAACTTCAGGGCACCGACCACTACTTCTTCTACACGGGATCAGGTAACCCAAAATCAGTCTTTTAAGACTAGCCAGTCCTCGAGTGGTAGATCTCATGCACAGCATAGAGATGCCTCTAGCCTTGCCCTTGAGAACACACTGGCTTTAAAACCCCGGTGGGAGTCTTCGGCCTCCAAAGCCTGTGTGGGGTTTCAGGTTATTCCTGAGGTTCACCCCTCACAGAACATACCTGAGCCATGCTCGGTGGTGGCATCCGCTTAGAGCGGTACCGATACCCCGGCATCGGCAATGGTGTTGGATGACTCATTCCTCACCAAGGATCGTAGTCTGGCATCCTCGGTACCTACGGGGCCGTTGGATACGCTGCAGACCGACCTTCCAGTATCTGTATCGATCCCGGTACCAATACTAGTACCGACGTTGGTACCCTCCAGATGTGCATCGATAGACTCACTTCCTTCGATGCCAAGTCTGGAATCGATCTCCAGTCTGGAGGACTGGGTACCGACTCGCCTTGGTACTGACACCAGACGGTACCGAAGGCACGGTTCCGATGATCCATGTCCGGCACTCTCGGTTTCTTCGATACCGTTAGAGTTGTCACCGGCTGGCCTTCATCCACCAGTATCGGATACGGTGCCGGAGTCAGTACCGGTATCCACATTACCATTGCTGTCGGTGCCTTCCATGCGTCTCTCATCAGGCTCGCTTCCCTCGATACCGAGTTTGGAATCGATCCCTAGCATGGACGATGTTCTACCGACTGTTGCTGGTCCTGACCTCATGCGGTACCAGCGACCATCCTCTAAGGATCCCATACTCCACCATTCAGGATCTTATATTCCTATAAAGTTGGATAGATCCCTCGGTGCCAATGCTAGTTCTTCAGCAGATCTATCTTGTCCAAAAGAATTTTCCTCTGGGGATTTTTCTTTTCAAGCTTTTCTCCTGGATATGGCAAAATCACTTGCCATTTCTATACCTGGACAGGATCCTACACAAGGGAATACAGAATCCCTGTATATTCCTGGGAGAGCAAAGGAGAACATCATGCTTCCTTTGCATCATTCCTTGCAGGATCTCCTTCTACGAATGTGGGAAGCTCCTTGAACGGTACCCCCATCTTCTGGGCAACTGATCTTCTATATCAGGTGCCCCCCTCTCCAGGTTCTCAGAGGACTCAACTTCCTCATCATTCCATTGTTGTAGAATCAGCAATGAGGCGGGTGAAGAGTACTAAAAAGCACTCTTCTTATCTGCCAGGTCGTGAGTCTAAGACTTTAGATGCCTTTGGACGCCAAACCTTCCAGGCATCCATGCTTTCAGCAAGAATTCTCATATATATTTTCTATATGGGTTTATCTCTTGAAGAGGTCACAAAGAAATTATTGTTTTTGACTCCTTCAAGAGCCCAAAAGTGCAGACTATTCCTCACTGGTTAGTCATGCTCAAAATATCTCTAGGTTCCTTACTCGTGCTTCCCTAGACTCCTTTGAGTCTGTTAGCAGAACCTCTGCTATAGCTATAGGGGCACGATGTAAAGCCTGGCTCCAGGCTTCAGACTTGGACAAATGGGCACAAGAAAGACTGGGAAATACTTCTTGCACTGGAGAAAATCTCTTTAACAAGGAGTCTTTTTACTCCAAGTTGCTCAGTTAACCACTGACATTCCTGTTTCCAGAGGCTTCCTCTTTCCCAGTTGGTAGGAAATGTCCTACCAAACTTTCTTCCCCTCGGGGAAAAAGTTTTATCTATCTTCTGCCCATCATACAGATGTTCCCAAACAGGGGAAACATTGCCCTGGTCTGAAGAAACCACAACCTCAACAGGGTCAGAAACCCAGTAGTCGCAGGGTTCCAAATAGATCATATTTTCCCCTTTTGGTTGGTGGTTAAAGTGGCAGTCTGCTTCTTTTCACTTGAAGTATCTACACTAATTTTATCCTATCCTTTTAACATAAGAACATAAGATATGCCATACTGGGTCAGACCAAGGTCCATCAAGCCCAGTATTCTGTTTCCAACAGTGGCCAATCTAGGTCACATGTACCTAGCAGTTTCCCCAAGAGACACAAGTTCCACAATGCTTGTACTGGGTCAAGCATTGATATCTTCGGTCACTTCTTAATAATGGTTTATGGACCTTTCCTCCAGGAACTTGTCCAAACCTTTTTTAAACCCAGCTACACTAACAGCCCTTACTACATCCTCCGGTAACAAATTCCAGAGTTTGATTACACGTTGAGTGAAAAAATATTTTATTAGTCTTAAATAGTTTACCCTGTAGCTTCATTGCATGTCCCCTAGTCTTTTTATATTCTGATAAGGTAAACAATCGATCTACGTTTACCCGTTCCACTCCGTTCATTAATTTATAGACTTCTATCATATCTCCCCTCAGCCATCTCTTTTCCAGGTTAAAGAGCCCTAACCTTTTTAGCCTTTCTTCATAGGAGTATCCTTCCATCCCCTTTACCATTTTGGTGGCTCTTCTCTGAACCTTTTCTAAAATCGCTATATCCTTTTTAAGATACGGCGACCAGAATTGCACACAATATTCAAGGTGCGGTCTCACCATGGAACGATATAGAGACATTATGAAATCTTTTGTTTTATTTTCAATTCCTTTCCTTATCATACCTAGCATTCTATTTGCTCTCTTGGCCGCCGCTGCACACTGGGCCGAGGGTTTTAACATGGTATCCACAATGACGCCTAAATCTTTTTCCTGGGTGGTGGTTCCTAATGTGGAACCTTGCATCGTGTAACCATAGTTTGGGTTGTTCTTCCCTAGGTGCATAACCTTGCACTTGTCCACATTAAATTTCATCTGCCATTTTGATGCCCAGTCTTCCAATTTATCAAGATCCTCTTGCAATTTTTCACAATTCTCTTGGGTTTTAACAACTTTAAATAGTTTTGTGTCATCTGCAAATTTGATAACCTCACTCGTTGTTCCACTTTCCAGGTCATTTATGAATATGTCAAAAAGCAGCGGACCCAGCACAGATCCCTGGGGTACACCACTATTCACCTTTCTCCATTGGGAAAATTGGCCATTTAGCCCTATCCTCTGCTTTCTATCTTTTAACCAGTTCCTGATCCACAATAGTACACTGCCTCCTATCCCATGACTCTTTAGTTTTGCCAAAAGTCTCTGATGAGGGACCTTGTCAAAGGCTTTCTGAAAGTCCAGATACACAATATCAACCGACTCACCTTTGTCCACCTGTTTATTCACTCCTTCAAAAAACATAACAGATTAGTAAGACAAGATCTTCCTTGTCTAAAGCCATGTTGGCTGTCTCCCATTAGGTTGTGACTATCTACATGCTGAGTAATTTTATTCTTTATGATAGTTTCTACCATTTTTCCCAGTACTGACGTCAGGCTCACCGGTCTGTAGTTTCCCGGATCACCCCTGGAACCCTTTTTAAAAATTGGTGTTACATTGGTGATCCTCCAATCTTCAGGTATTAGAGATGATTTTAATGATAGTTCACAGATTGATAGCAGGTCTGCAATCTCATATTTCAGTTCTTTCAACACCCTTGGATGTATACCATCTGGCCCAGGTGATTTGCTACTCTTCAGTTTATCTAATAGTTGTAAGACATCTTCCCGATGTATCGATATATCTCCAGGAACAAGCAGAAATAAGTCCTCACATATGGGTACGTCGGTACCGATGGAGCCTGCGCGGGAATGCTCCCCAGCTTCCCAGAATGAAAGCTTTTGGGGCATCCCACAGTGCATGCTCGCTGCCTTCCCGCCTTTCCTACCAACTCTCCTCAGTTCTTCTTTTCCGCGGAGCCAGCAGGTCGTGTTCCTGTCACCGCTGAAGAAGTTCTTTATTTTAAGTTATTTCTTTGGTCGCGTGTCTGCCTTCCCCGACGCCGGACCGGTACCGCCGGTCTTTTCTTTTCTTTAAAAAACAAAAACCAAAAAAAACTACTATCTTTTTTCCTCACTTGGTGTATTTTCTTCTTAGGCCTCCAGGCCCACAAGAAATTTTTCCCTTATGGAAAAACCAGCCTCCGGGTTCAAAAAATGCACTAAGTGTAGCGGTACAATTTCTGTCACAGATACCCATGAATGGTGTCTGAAATGTTTGGGGCCTGAACACTCCATCCCGGATTGCCATTCCTGTTCTCTAAAGTCTAAACGAGGGTTACAGAACCGGGCAGCCAAGCTCCATGTGCTGTTTCCCACGGATGCACTGGTGGTGGCATCGACATCTTCCAGATCTTCCTCTCCTGATGGGTCTCAGGTAACCAAACATACTTTTAGCAGGTCCTCGAAGGGCAAATCTCCCTCTAAGTATCGAGATGCCTCGGGGCTTGCCCTCGTGGATCCTGCCCCAGCCAAACAACCCCGGCGGGAAGCTCCGGCTTCCAAAGCTCCTCCTATGGGGTTACAGGTTGACATGGATGGCACGGCCTCGACTGATCACCTGTTAGACTGCTCTGGGGTACAGGCACAATCTCCCGGTACCGACATCCAGGCAGTCGTGGCGTCCATGGATTACACTGTGCAATCCATGCAGCAGGCTATACTGGCTTTCATTAAGGCTGCGATGCCGACGGTACCGCAACAAGCTCCGTTGTCGGTACCGGTACCGGTACCAACTTCGATACCAGTACCGGCTGCATCGACATCGGCCAGGATACCGATTCCGGCTCCCTGTCCTAGGCTCTTTCTCTGTACCGATCCGGTACCGGGAACACCCGATGTCGGTACCGATCGATACGCTTATCGATCTTTAGAATCGAGCAGATGATACTTCGATTCTTCTGATGATTCTGATTCATCGGATGAGTCCCCTGAAGTATCTCACCCTTCCTGAGGAGCTCTCTTCTCCAAAAAGGAGAATGTCTCCTCCAGATGATTTGTCCTTTCAAGACTTCATAATAGAAGTAGCTAAAGGATTCTCTATTTCAGTAACCTCTGAAAAAGAACCTAGAGCAACAAAATTAGATATTTTGGGATACTCTAAGGTTCCCAGAGAGGCAGTCACCTTGCCAATTCATGAAATTCTTCAAGAACATTTGATTGAATTGTGGGAGACTCCTCTCACCCTTTCTCCTCATTCTCGTAGATTGGACACTATGTACTGTGTCCCTCCTTTTCCTGGATTTCAAAAAACTCAGCTTCCTCACCACTCCATTGTGGTGCAGTCAGCTATGAAAAGGATAAAGAGTACCAAAAGACACTCTTCTACGCCCCCAGGAAGAGAATGCAGGACCTTGGATGCTTTTGGTAGGAAAATCTTCCAAGCTAGCATGCTTATTGCCAGAATCAATTCATACAGCCTTTATATGGGTATGTTTCTGAAGGAGGTTGCAGAAAAACTACACAACTTTCTCCCTTTTATTCCAGAGGATAAAAGGGATGAGTTCCTTCTTTGGCTTAAGCATACTCAAGACATTTCAAAGTTTTCCAACAGGGCAGCCTTTGATTCTTTTGAAGGTGCCAGCAGAGCCTCAGGCATTGCTATAGCTGCTCGTAGAATTGCTTGGCTCCAGGCTTCTGATCTAGAACCCTGGGTTCAAGATGGTTTAGGAAATCTGCCCTTTACAGGTGAAAATCTATTTGGCAAAGAGTGGCAAATTAAAGCCACTCAAATGGACGCAGAAAATGCTGCTCTAGATAGACTTTCTAAGTCTACCTCCACTCCGGCCAAGAAAAAATCTTTAAAAAGTCTTCTTCTGGTCAACAATCTTCTACAGGTCGCTTTGCTACTAAGCGACAGCAACCTAAACAGGCCAGGCCTAAACCTGCAGGGGCCGCTGCAACCCAGCAGTCCCAAGCCCCTCAGGGTTTTTGACTTGATACTAGAGAACTTAACCTTTCTGGCTCTGCAACAGCCAGAACCTCTCACCATTCCAGGATGGTTAGCTTATTTTGCTCCCAGATGGCAGCAAATCACATCAGAGCAGTGGACCCTCCCCATTATCAGAGAGGGCTACAAACTTCATTTCTCAGACCTTCCTCCCTACACCATGGTGAGACATTTCAATTCTCCCACATCTCTCCTCGACCTTCTGGATCAGGAGGTAACCACCCTTCTGGCCCAGAGGGCCATAGAAGAAGTTCCTCTTCTTCAACAGGGGTCAGGGTTTTACTCCCCCCTACTTTCTCATTCCAAAGAAAACAGGGGGATACAGACCCATTCTAGATCTCAAAGAATTTTACAAATTTCTATGCAAGGAGAAGTTCAAGATGCTTTCTCTAGGCACTCTTCTTCCATACCTACAGAGTCAGGATTGGCTTTGTTCTCTAGATCTCAAGGATGCGTACACTCATGTCCTCATTCATCCATCTCACAGAAAATTCCTACATTTTCTGTTCCAGGGAAAACATTACCAATACAGAGTGCTTCCTTTCGGTCTAGCCTCTGCTCCAAGAGTGTTCACCAAATGCATGGCAATAGTTGCCGCATTTCTACGCACTCTGGGAATATTTGTCTTCCCCTACCTGGACGACTTGCTCATCCGAGCTCCATCTCAGTCAGAAGCCCAAATTTCCCTGGATCGCACCAGGTGCATTCTGCACTATCTGGGACTTGTGGTAAACCTCCCAAAGTCTCAGCTCACCCCTACTCAGTCCCTAGAATTCATAGGGGCCTGGTTGGACACCACTACTGCAAGAGCCTATCTTCCCCAGGCTCGTTGCCAACGTCTAGTGCAGTTAGCCTCCCAGATTCAGTCAAAGAGCCACTTAACTGCCCGGGAGATGCTACAACTACTAGGCCACATGGCTTCCACAGTACATGTGGTGCCCTATGCTCGCCTACACATGAGAGCAGCTCAATGGACTTTGTCCACTCAGTGGACTCAAGCTTCAGGAGCTCTCTCAGACCAAATAGCAAACTCCAAACGTCTCTTTTGGTCTCTCCAATGGTGGATGTCCACTCAAAATCTGTTGCTGGGGTCCCCCTTCCAACCTTTGTTGTCCCAAGCAATCCTCACAACAGATGCCTCCCAAACAGGTTGGGGAGCTCATCTACAGGACCTCTCCACCCAAGGCACTTGGTCCCCGCAGGAGACCTCTCTTCATATCAACTTCTTGGAACTTCGAGCAGTGTTCCTAGCTCTCAATGTCTTTCATACCCTCCTCAGCTACCAGACAGTCCTCATTCAAACGGACAATCAGGTAGCCATGTTTTACATAAACAAACAAGGAGGAACTGGCTCTCTGTCGCTTTGCAACGAAGCCCTAAGATTATGGGCCTTCGCCAGAGAGCATCAAATCCATCTCCTGGCAGTATACCTCCCAGGAATTCAAAACTCTTGGGCAGACAGACTCAGTCGAGTTCTGCTTCCACACGAATGGTCCCTGCACATGGATCAGGTACTCAGAATCTTCCAGGAATGGGGAACCCCGGACATAGACCTATTTGCAAGTCCGTGGAATGCCAAACTTCCCTGGTTCTGTTCCAGAATTCCGTGTCAGGGAGTTCAGGCCAAGGATGCCTTCCTTCTTCATTGGGGTCAGGACTTCCTGTATGCCTTTCCACCCATTCCTTTGATTCCCAAGACTCTGTTCAAACTTCAGAGGGATCGAGGATCTATGATCCTCATAGCTCCTCGCTGGCCAAGCCAAGTGTGGTACCCTCTACTTCTGCATCTCTCTCAAGCCCCCTCCCTGGACTTGGGAGCTGCTCCAGACCTTCTGTCTCAGGAGGAGGGGCCTTTGTGGCATCCAAACCCCAAGTCCCTTCAACTCAGAGCTTGGTTACTGAAGGCCTAGACCTTCAAGACTTCAATCTTTCGCAGCAAGTGAGAGATATCCTCCATGCTTCCAGGAAACCTTCCACTAGGCGTTCCTATGCTTTTAAATGGAAAAGATTTTCCATTTGGTGTGCTCAACAGGGTCTTGACCCTCTGGCACTTCCTGTGAATTCTCTATTAGAATATCTCCTACATCTTTCCAATGCAGGCCTTAAGACTAATTCAGTAAGGGTCCATTTAAGTGCTATTGCAGCATCCCTTAAGCCTATCAATGGACAACCTGTTTCCTCTCATCCTCTTATTGTAAGATTTATGAGAGGCCTAACTTTAACTAAACCTCCCATTCAACCTCCTCCGGTGGCATGGGACTTAAATTTGGTTCTTGGTCAGCTTATGAAGCCACCTTTTGAACCCTTAGCCACTACCTCCTTGAAATTTCTTTCCTGGAAG
Source organism: Ichthyophis bannanicus (assembly GCA_033557465.1). Classification (NCBI taxonomy): domain Eukaryota; kingdom Metazoa; phylum Chordata; class Amphibia; order Gymnophiona; family Ichthyophiidae; genus Ichthyophis; species Ichthyophis bannanicus. The sequence continues at coordinate 239,182,278 of CM066041.1, forward strand.
GTTATTTTCCTTATTGCAATCACTTCTGCTCACCGCATCAGTTAACTGCAGGCCTTAGTGGCTAATCCACCTTATACAAGGTTCCATCATGATAAGGTAGTCCTTAGGACAAATCCTCACTTTATGCCTAAAGTGGTCTCACTTTTTCATCTTAATCAAGAGGTATATTTACCTGTCTTTTTTCCAGCTCCTCATGCATCCACTGCAGAGAGGAACCTTCATACTCTAGATTGTAAAAGAGCTCTTGCTTTTTACTTACACAGGACACAGCAACATAGAAAGTCTTCGCAACTTTTTGTTGCTTTTGATCCTTCTCATTTAGGACTTCCAGTCTCTAAAAGAACACTGTCCAATTGGATTGCTCAGTGTATTTCTTTTGTTTACCAGAGTAAGAACCTTTCTCTGGAGGGCCATGTCACAGCTCACAATGCGAGGGCCATGGCCACCTCTATGGCTCATCTTCATTCTGTGTCCATCGACCAGATCTGTCGAGCAGCCACCTGGGCCTCGGTTCATACCTTCACAGCCCATTACTGTTTGGACATGGACTCCCGCCTGGATGCCTTGTTTGGTCAGGCTGTCCTCAGACACCTGTTCCATTCTTGAACAACTCCTGCCCTCCTTCCCTGAATGGATGCCTGAGATCCATATGAAGACGAGGAACCCTTCAGGGTCTCATACCCTTGAGGATCTCCCAGGCATCTTAGCTAGGGAGTCCCCATATGTGAGGACTTATTCCTGCTTGTTCCTGGAGACAGCACAGTTACTTACCTGTAACAGGTGATCTCTGGGAACAGCAGGAATTAGTCCTCACAACCCTTCCACCTCCCCTAGGAGTTGTATCTCTCTCTGTCTTTCCTTTCCTCTCTCTCTCTATTGTCTCAGCTTTAAACTTGAACTGAGGAGAGTTGGTAGGAAAGGCGGGAAGGCAGCGCGCATGCGCTGTGCGATGCCCCAAAAGCTTTCATTCTGGGAAGCTGGGGAGCATTCCCGCGCAGGCTCCGTCGGTACCGACGTACCCATATGTGAGGACTAATTCTTGCTGTTCCCAGAGATCACCTGTTACAGGTAAGTAACTGTGCTTTCCTTCAATTCTTCCGCACCTTTAAATACCACTTCAGTCATGGGTAACATCCCTACATCTTCCTCAGTAAAGACCGAAGCAAAGAATTCATTCAGTCTCTCCGCTATCGCCTTGTCGCCTCTTAGTGCTCCTTTAACCCCTTTATCATCTAATGGACCAACAGACTCTCTCACAGGTTTTTTGCTACGAATATACTTGAAAAGGTCTTTATTTCGCGTTTTTGCTTCCGCGCAAGCTTCTTCTCAAATTCTCTCTTTGCCTGCCTTATCAATGCCTTGCATTTGATTTGCCAGTGCTTGTGCTGTTTCCAGGTTTCGTCGTTTGGCTCTTTTTTCCATTTCCTGAAAGATGCTTTTTTGGCAACAACAGCCTCTCTGACCTCACCTTTAAACCATGCTGGCAGTTTTTTGGACTTCCTTCCACTTTTCTTAAAGCGTGGAATACAGCTGGTCTGGGCTTCCAAGATAGTATTTTTCAACACCACCCAAGCTTGATGTATGTCTTTGACCTTCGCAACTGCTCCTTTTAGTTTTTTCTTAACTGTTTTCCTCATTTTATCATAGTCTCCCTTTCGAAAGTTAAAAGGTAGTACTATGGATATCTCCAGGAACAAGCAGGAATGAGTCTTCACATATGGGTACGTCGGTACCAACGGAGCCTGCACGGGAATGCTCCCCAGCATCCAATCAGAAAGCTTTTGGGAGCATCCCTCACACCTGCGCGGTGACTTCTCGCCTTTCCCACTGCCTCTCCTCAGTTTTCGTTTTTCCGGGGAGCCAACAGGACGTCCTCCTGTCACCGCAGAAATTTTTTACTTTAAAATCCTTGTTTTCTTGTGGTCGCGGCTGTATTTCCCACCGATACCGGTACCGCCGGTGCTTTATTCTTTTCCTTTTCTAAACTTAGAGAAATATTTCTCCTCAGTTTTTTGTTTTAACTTTTGGGCCTACCAGGCCTCTCCAACATGGAGCCTTCTTCCCCTAAGAAGTGCCTTTACTGTGGAAACATGGTTTTCTTTTTAGACTCCAATGCTTGGTGTCTAACCTGTTTGGGTCCTGACCCTTTTTTCCCTGATCCATCAGGCTGTATTATTGGGAGAAGACCTTCCCTTTTTCGAGTTTCCCTCAATGCCGTTTTTCCTCCTGAGGTGAGGACACCGGTTTATTCTTCTCCAGGATCAGGTAACCCACAAACAGTCTGTTAAGACTAGCCAATTCTTGAAGGGTAAGTCTCATGCACAGCATGATGATGGCTCCGGCCTTGCCCTCAAGATACCATTGGCAATAAAACCCTGGCGGGAGTCTTCGGGCTCCAAAGCATTCACGGGGTTTCAGGTTGTTCCTGGGGCTCACCGCTCACAGAACATACCTGAGCCGTGTCAAGGGGTGGTATCCGCTTCAAGCGGTACCAATAACCCGGTACCGGCATCGGTGTCGAGTGCTGCACTCTTCACCAGGGATCGTCATCTGGTGTCCTCGGTACCTTCGGGGACGATCGATACGACCCATATTGGCTTTCCTGTTTCCCAGCCATGCTCGGGGTTGGTACCGGCTTCGAGCGGTACCAATACCCCGGTATCGGTATCGAGTGTTCCACTCTTTACCTGGGATCGTCATCTGGAATCCTCGGTACCTTCGGGGCCGCTCGATTCCACCCAGATTGACTTTCCTATATCTTCACCGTGCTCGGGGTTGGTACCGACTTCGAACGGTACCGATACCCCGACATCGGTGCCGGTGGCGAGTGTTTCTCTCGTCACCAGGCATCGTCTTCGAACGTCCTCAGTACCTTCGGTGCCGTTCGATGAGATTCCAATTGACTTTCATGTATCGGCATCGCTGATACCACCACCAACGTCAGTACCTTCTAGACATGCATCGATAGACTCGCTCGCTTCGATGCCGAGTCTAGAATCGATATCCAGGCTAGATGACTTGGTACCGACGCGTTTCGGAACCGATCCATATCGTTTCCGGCTACGCAGTACCGAGGATATTCACCAAGGCTCTCTGGTCACCTCGGTACCGCTTCAGCAGCCCTCGATTACTTCTTCGATGACATTATCTCCGATACCGGTACCGGTGTTGGGATCGATTCCTGCGGTTCCTTCGGTGCCATCGATCCTTTCTATGCCTACTTTGGAATCAATACCAGGCACTGACGATGCAGTACTAACTGCCTCAAATCAGAACTGTCAGTATCACAGTCCATCGAGCAGGATTCTTTTTCTGCACCAGTCCAGTATATCTTCTGGTGCTCAAGCTGCTCCTTCAACCTCAGCTTGCCCAGGATTAGTTCCTATTGGAAATCCTTCTTTTCAGAAGTTTCTCCTTGACATGGCAGCCTTCCTTACCATTCCTATTCCTGGTTTTTCTCTTGATCAAGATCCTGCAGAAAAGGAAAATATTATGCTTCATTTACATCATTCTTTACAGGATATTCTTCTGAGGATATGGGAATCACCCTTAAAGGTTCCTTTGCCTTCTACAGCCATTGACGTTCTGTATCAGGTACCTCCCTCTCCAGGGTTCCAGAAAAACCAACTTCCACATCATTCCATTGTAGTGGAATCAACAATGAGGAAGGTAAGAAGCAAGAAGAAGCATTCTTCTTATCCGCCAGGTCGTGCATCTAAAGCACTTGATGCCTTTGGATGTCAAACCTTCCAAACTTCTATGCTGGCTTCAAGAATTATTTCATATATTTTTTATGAGTCTGACACTTCAGGAGGTCACAGAGAAATTATCTCTTTTGTCTCCTTTTTTGTCAGAACCTAAGGTCTCTGACTATTCCTTGCTTCTCAATCATAGCAGGAATATCTCTTGGTTCCTTTCTTGTGCTTCTCTAGACTCTTTTGAGTCTGTTAGCAGATCCTCTGCTATTGCCATTGGAGCACGTCGTACAGCCTGGCTGCAGGCTTCAGACTTGAGCAGATGGGCACAACATACACTGGGTAATTCTCCTTGTACTGGAGAAAACCTCTTCAATAAAGAGGCTTTACGTCAGGTTGCTCATTGCTCCACTGACTTTCCTAGTTCTGGAAACGGTCCTAAAACTTCTTTTTCCCCAGGGCGTAGGAAATGTCCTACCAAACCTTCTTTCCCTAGGAAAAGAAAGTTTCATCCTTCCTCTGCCCATCCACCAGATGTACCCAAGCAAGGGACATCTCATCCTCGTCTGAAGTCTCCAGACTCTCCCCAGGCTAATCATCGCCAGCAACCATAGGTTCCTGTATGTTGCAATCTACAGTTAACTTCTTCTTACCAGAAGTTATTCTTCAAACCCTACACTGGTTTTTCTTTTCAGTATGCTAAGCTATTCGGATATTTTTGTGCATGGGTTACAGAATTCTCCCTTTCTTTTTATTATAAAGGGAGATTACAATTATCCCATGATAGTTTCTGTCCCCACAGGGACATTTTTTCCTTCAGCTGACTTACCATATAGTACGTCACCTTCCAAGCCCCTCTCTTCCAGGGTTTCCCCTGCTCGAGTTGGTACCATACTGAAACACCTCTTTCTTTCCAGTGTAGACTTTTTGCTATCCTTCAATGCATGCTCTGAACAACTCATCAGACAGGGACGGGAATATCTCCGCTCCCTCTGTCTGTGTTTCTCCCTGTTTTTATACAGGGGGATCCCCTCTGCTCTTTTGTTCAGTTGCTGTACAAGCAGAACTTCCAGTGCTTACTTTAATGTTTCTTGCAAGTTACTTTCAACTATCTTGCATGATACTACTCACTGCAGGTTATCTTCTTCTTGCCATATCCTTACCTAGGATGTGGCACCATATCTGACTGCTGTCAGTTTATCTCATAATTCTCCTGCACAATGCTCTCTGCAATCTTCAGAGAAGTTTTCCACTATGAGCCCTTGCTGTAGAGCATTGAACTTTGTCTCTGAGGGTTTTCCATATAATAGGAAAAGCTTATATAGTCATCCAGGGCTATATAGGTTCTTTATACCCTCTTGTCTCCTATTGTGATACAGAAGACAAGCTTTTTCTGCATGAATGTCCAAGGAGTTCCCAATCTGGCAGGAATCTACCCCTTTTTTCCTTACATCTTGGCATTATTTTTTCTACTCCACTTGGACAACGCATACTCTTTTACTGTACATGATACCTCTGAGTCCCTTGATTGGGTCCTCCTGGTGTCTTAGTCTATGCGTTTTCTTGTCCTCTGGACATGTCAGAGTCCTAAAGTACTCCTGACGTGCTCTTACCAGACTGCTATTATCCTCTGTTTTTCACGCAACTATACTGGTTATTCCACTGAACTACATTCCTGCACCACAGAAATAGATTCTCTATATATCTTCAGGTGGTTTTCACCCCCTATTATTAGATGAATCTTTTTCCATCACATTCCCCATGTGAATGTTTTTCTGTGGTTCAGTTGCAGGCATGTATTCTCAGAGTCATATTCCTGTATGTATATGTCGTATACATACATATTTTTGTAATCTGTATGGGCGTAAGCCATGCCCATCTGTATCTCTCTCTCTCTCTCTCTCTCTCTCTCTATATATATATATCTATACACCTCTATATATCACACATATATGCACATATATATCTATACACCTCTATATATCACACATATCTGGACATATATGCACATATATATCTATACACCTCTATATATCACACATATCTGGACATATATGCACATATATATAGACATGTATGTATCTCTCTCTCTTTCTCTATAGATATATATATATGCCCTTTGGGAGATGTCCATAGGACACTAGGTATTACCTACTATCTCCCTAACTGTCTGTGCTATAAAGATTTTAACTTCTTAAGGGGTCCAGACAGTCAACTTGCCTATTCTCATACGGCTCAGTAAGTTATACACACAATTACTGCTGTGACGTCAACAGCTTCTATTTTTGTTATAGGTCTCCCTATCCATGAAGTATCAAACTTCATTGTCTTCCTATCTCTTACTAGCTAGGAATGACAGTGTACATCTTCAGTATTTCTGAGTACACTTCTGTTCTTTCGAATAGGGGCTTTTTTCCATACCCCCTCTTCCCTTCCGGACTGGGCTAATTCTCCAGATCGGTCAGTCTTTTTCTTTTAGTCCTCAATGTTAATAACTCTGTACCTAAAAGAGTTTTCAGCTTTTTCCCATAAAGCTTTCCATTGAAGACCTGCCGTTCTTCTCCTACCTCAGTTGACATCTGGGTCACCTGCCCATTCCTGGTTTGGAACTTCATCCTCACTGCTGTGAAGTTACCTTGAAGATTCCGCTACTGCATCTACAGTACACTCCATCACAGTTCTACTTCCTACAATCCAGTAGGTAAGCTCTATATTGTACTAGTTCATTAAATATTTAATGATACTCAACATACTTTCTAAAGACTCCTCTCTCCTGTAATCTTTAGATTTGCTGTTCCTTGCAGCTCTTCTCTATTCAACTCCTACCCCCCATCCCTCAGGGGATGCCGGGGATCCAGGTTTGGGAAATGCCGTCCTGTTCCAGGAATACGCATTTTATGGGATCTCCCCTGGCATCCACAGCTAGGGAGTCCCCATATGTGAAGACTCATTCCTGCTTGTTCCTGGAGATAGCACAGTTACTTACCTGTAACAGGTGATCTCTGGGAACAGCAGGAATTAGTCCTCACAACCCTCCCACCTCCCCTAGGAGTTGTATCTATCTATCTCCTTTCCTCTTTCTCTCCTTCTGTCTCAGCTATGAAACTCAACTGAGGAGAGGCAGTGGGAAAGGCGGGAAGTCACCGCGCAGGCGTGAGGGATGCTCCCAAAAGCTTTCTGATTGGATGCTGGGGAGCATTCCCGTGCAGGCTCCGTCGGTACCGACGTACCCATATGTGAAGACTAATTCCTGCTGTTCCCAGAGATCACATGTTACAGGTAAGTAACTGTGCTTTCCTTACTATCCCTCCTCCACTAATTAAATCAAAGGTGATCATGCTATGATCACTATTGCCAAGTGGCCCCAACACCCTTATCTCTTGCACTAGATCTGGTGTTCCACTAAGGAGTAGGTCTAATATGGCTTCCCCTCTGGTCGGTTCATGAACCAGCTGCTCCAAGAAGCAGTCATTTATTTCATCTAGGAACTTTATCTCCCTAGCATGTCCTGACGTGACACTGACCCAGTCTATACCGGGGTAATTGAAATCACCCATTATTATTACTGCGCTGTAACGTTTGTTAGCTTCCTTGATTTCTTTGAGCATTTCATCATCCATTTGGTCATTCTGGCCAGGTGCTCGATAGTACACCCCCACTGCCATCGCCTTCCCCCTTTTATATGGAATTTCAATCCATATAGATTCTACAGCAGATTTTGTTTCCTGCAAAACTTTAATCCTTTCTGAGTCAATGCCCTCTCTAACATAGAGCGCAACCCCTCCACCAATTTGATTAGCTCTATCATTACGAAATAGTTTGTACCCAGGTATCACAGTGTCCCACTGGTTGTCCTCCTTCCACCATGTCTCTGATATTCCAATCATATCTAACCTTTCATTTAGTGCTATATATTCTAACTCTCCCATCTTATTCTTTAGACTTCTAGCATTTGCATACAAGCATTTTAGAGAATGTATTTTATTCATGTTAATTTGGCTATTGTTAGACATGGGTAAATTGGGATCTTTAAGCTCTGTCTGCTCCATACTTGAGGGCATTTGGGCTACTTTATTCTTTTGTGGAACCTCTCTGCTTTTGGTAGTATCCTTCAAGGATACATTCTTCCGAACCATCCGCTCTTGGGCGACTGTCGGCTTTCCCCTAATATCTAGTTTAAAAGCTGCTCTATCTCCTTTTTAAAGGTTGATGCCAGCAGCCTGGTTCCATCCCGGTTAAGGTGAAGCCCATCCCTTCGGAAGAGCCCCTCCTTTCCCCAGAATGTTCCCCAGTTCCTATCAAATCCAAAACCCTCATCTCTGCACCATTGTCTCATCCACGCATTGAGACTCCGGATCTCTGCCTGCCTTTTGGGTCCTGCGCGTGTAACAGGAAGCATTTCGGAGAATGCTACCCTGGAAGTTCTGGATTTCAACTTCCTACCTAAAAGCCTAAATTTTGTCTTCAGAACCTCCCTACCACATTTTCCTATGTCATTGGTACCGACATGTACCAAGACAGCAGACTCCTCCCCAGCACTATCTAAGACCTTATCTAGGTGGCGCGTGAGATCTGCTACCTTCGCACCAGGCAGGCATGTTACCAGGCGATCTTCACGTCCACCAGCCACCCAGCTATCTACATGCCTAATGATCGAATCACCAACTATAACGGCTGTCCTAACCCTTCCCTCATGGGCACATGGCCGTAGAGAAACTTCCTCGGTGCGAGAGGGTTTTACATCACCTGGAGGACAGGTCCTAGTTACAGGATCACTTCCTGCCACACCAGGGTGATGCTCTCCTGTCACATGACCTCTCTCCTCCATGGCAACAGGGGTGCTGCCAGACTGGAGGTGGGACTTCAGGACTATATCTCTGTAGGTCTCGTCTATGTACCTCTCTGTCTGTCTTATGTTTTCCAAGTCTGCTACTTTAGCCTCTAGAGAATGGACTTGTTCCCTGAGAGCAAAGAGCTCCTTGCACCTAGTGCACACGTAAGACCTCTCACCAACTAGGAGAAAATCATACATGTGACACTCAGTGCAAAAGACTGGAAAGCCCCCATCCCGCTGCTGGACTGCTGTCTGCATCTTAGTTTTAAGTTTGTGTCTAGATCTTTAAGTTCTTACTTACTAGGGGTTGCTATGGGTATTTATACCAATAAAACTGTACCTAATACGTTTAATATACCTTGTTCACCTGAAGCTTAATTAATCTCAGGTCCTTAGTATGACTGATTTGGGTAATGAGCTTCACCTGAAAGCACCTCCTGTCTTTTTTTAAGATGTGTAAGTACCTATAAAGCTATGATTATCCCAGGGGTGGGTGGGAAATAACATTAAAAGAGGGCTGCTACAGAGTACCCTGTCTTGTGCTGCTGAGGTAAGCTAAATTCTGATTTGATTTAAATTATAGCTCTTAGCTGCTGCTAGGCTCTAACTTCTTATGAAATTTAAACTACAAGCTCTCTGCTGGGTACTAAATTTAACCAGAAAGCTCTCTTCTGTGTGTTAAATTTAAACTAAAAGTACTTTGCTGTTACTTGGCCCTGAGTGACTATTAAATTTAAACTACAAGCTCTCTGCTGGGTATGAAATGTAACCAGAAAGCTCTCTTCTGTGTTTTAAATTCAAACTTTAATTGCTGCTGCTAGGCCCTAACTGATCCAACAAAAAACAGTGGGTTCACAGATTAAGTAGCTTTAATACAAAGAATTCTTTTTAGAAAATTACCAGAAGTATATACTCAGTTGCAGATTTCTCTCTAGAAGTAACAGTCCCCCTTTCTAGTCCTTCTAGACCTTTCTAGTCCTTCAAGACCATTGCAGTATATTTTGTTCGATGTACACCGCGCTGATTTTAATAGCGCGGTATAGAAGAGATGTTAAATAAATAAATAAATAAATATCTCTTCATGAGACATCTTTTCTTTTACTCTAAGTGTGTTTATGATGATCATGCCCATACTTAACAGGTTTCTCTTCCTCTTAGGGGAAAAGTGAAGTGACAACTATCAATAAGACAGTTTTTCCCTGTACTGGCATGTATTATCTTACTTTTCAGAGACTTTCTGCATAGTCAGTCTCTTTCAACTCTGTCTTACCTCCCTCTTACTACAACATTCGGTTTGTAAGAGTGGCTCTTTTATACTGGTAAGCCCGCCCCTATGGTCCTCTACCTATTCCACAGGGGGATTCTCCCTTCCAGAGTTGTCTCCCCGTTTATTACCTTAGGGCAGCTCATCAGACAATAGGAAGTCCTACCATGTCTGTTTCTTTTCCCAATCTAAAAAAGAAGGAGAAAAGAAATTTTCTTCCGCTGCCCTAGTAGTTGCTGCAGATACAGCAATTCCTAGTGGTTAAGCCACTGGTTCTGTTCACCACACAACCAGGGTTTCCCCTCCACTAGCAATCCTAGCCTCAGTGCTAAACCCCAAACAGGTTATTAGCCTTGTTTGGAAACCCTATTATCACAGACTGGTTGGTGAACTTCTATTCTCTGCCCCTTGTCCTTGGCAGAATAGTCAAGTTGCCCACTGGCTTAAAACAGTCAGTTTTTTCTTCTAACCAACCTGCAGTATGCTCTCTGCAACTCTACAGAGTAGCTTTGCACTATGGGCCCTTGCTAGAGAGCATTAGTATTCTTCCTAGCAGATGACCCTAGATGGTTAGGAGGGATTCCCCCAGTCATGTTCTCATGGCTGGTAGGTGTTCCCTACCCTTACCATCTCATCTAAAATCTCTTTTGAGACATAAGACACAGGCCTTTCATCACGTGAAAATCTAAAGAATGGCCAATTCCTTTTCTTGGCCCATATCTCCTTTGGACTCTCGCCGGAGATACTTTTCTTTCAGTGGCAGCTCAAGGACCCCTGATACCCATCTTGCCCTTTTAGGCAGGTCACTATGGTATCTTATTCCACTGGCGCCCTCCATCCAATCACCATACTGCAGTTCTTGCTGCCTGCAGACTGAAGTTATCCTCTGCATTTTTCACGTAGGCCCTCCTGGTTATTCAGGAGCTCGAATTCTTAAGGGAATCTAGACTCCTTGTCAGGGAAAGCATTCCTCTGACTCTGTCAGTCATAACCAGGGAAAGAAGATTCTCTGTGCATCTATTCAAGCAGGTATCACCCTTCTTGCTATTAGATGAATCTTTCTCTCTCCCCATATTCCTAGGGGGATCTAGTTTTTTAGGCATCTCTCCATCCATGTACTTGGAGATGTGTCTATATGCCTACATATTCATATCTATCTATCTATCTATCTTTTGCCCATACATATCTCTCTCTGGGCGGAGCTTGTGTAGTACGCACTTCTTCCACTAGGCGTGTATAGTGCAACTCATTGTCAGTTCAGTGCCGCCTGTGTTGTCGACCTGGCTTGTTCTGTTCATCTGTAGTGATCATTTTTTCTAGCGCTGTTTTGTTCTTGTTTCTTTTTTTATGATGACAAGTTTAAGTGAACAACATGCAGCTGTGAAATTTTGTTTTCTACTCGTTAAAAATGCTGCTGAAACTGTTTTAATGTTGAAAACAGCTTATCAAGATGACGCTATGGGAAAAAGTCAAGTGTACCAGTGGTTTGCTCGGTTTAAAAATGGCGACATGTCGATTGATGACAAACCTCGTTCTGGGCATCCATCAACTGCCCGAATCGATGAAAATATTGAAAAAATTTGAGAGCTTGTGCTCACAGACCATCGACAGACAATTGATCAACTGTCAGAGATTAGTGGGTTATCTTGGAGCTCGGTTCAGCGAATTTTAACGGAAGATTTGGGAATGAAAAGGGTTGCTGCCAAGTTTGTTCCTCGGGTTCTGACTGAAAATCAAAAGGAACATCGAGTTGAAACATGTCGTGTTTTGAAACAGCTTGAAACTGATCCAGATTTTCTGTCAAAGGTCATTACAGGTGATGAGTCATGGTGCTATGGATACGACCCAGAAGCAAAGCAACAGTCAAGCCAATGGAAGACGTCATCGTCACCCCATCCAAAAAAATGTCGTCAAGTCAAATCAAACATCAAAACAATGCAGATTTGCTTTTTTGATGCCAAGGGGGTAGTTCATTCAGAGTTTGTTCCCCCAGGTCAGACCGTCAATCAAACCTTTTATTTGGAAGTTTTAAGAAGATTGCGCAACAGTGTTCGTCAAAGACCCGATTTGTGGCAGACAGGACACTGGTTCTTCCACCACGACAACGCACCTGCACACACAGCCATCTCTGTTAGACAGTTTTTGGCTAAAAATGGCATGGTTCCGCTGCCCCACGCACCTTACTCGCCTGACCTGGCTCCGTGCGACTTTTTCTTATTTCCACGCATGAAAAGGGGCATGAAAGGACACCGATTTGACAACATTGAAGAAGTCAAGAAAAAAACGAGGGAGGAGCTGTTTCGAACAGTGGAAGCACCGGTGGGACAAATGTATCAGTTGTAATGGAGAGTATTTTGAAGGGGATAAGGTTGTTTTGTAAAGAATTTGAAATAAATAGCTTTTAAAAATTAATTCCTGTTTTTTTTTGTGTACCCCCTCGTGTATATATATATATATCTAGTGAGATATATCTTTTAGGTAGATATGTATCCACATACTTATCTGTCTGTTTAGGTTCAGATATCCATACATTCCTATATGATCCTGACAGATGGGCGCTACCCCTATCAATGCTGTGCCAGCATACTTGGGGTTCTGTACATATAACCACTTCCTGTGGTAATTAACAATCTTTTTCCTTACCATAACCTTTCAGGGTTAGGTACCTCTGAAGCTCTCCATGTACCTTTTTCTTTCCTAATTGACCCCATTTAGGAAAGACATTGCGGAACTTCAGTTAATCTAAAGCTTAGCGCTTCCTAAGTCTGTCCTTACTTCCTTATCAGATACAGGGGTCTCCATACCCTTTCTCTCCTACATGGACTAATTCAATTGCCAGTCCAGGAGGGTCAGACTCATTTTTCTTTTGGTCCTAGGATTGTACTACTCTTGGACCAAAACAGCTTAAGCTTTGTCTAATAGTACCTTCTGTGTCTCTGCTGAAACCTTACCTCTTATACTACCCCAGTTCCCCTGGGGCTATTCTCACCCTGAAGGGTTCTGACCTCCACTTGTTTTTTTTACTTTATTACCTCTACTGCCCGGTGAGGTACTCCTTGAGGTTTTTCACTGGCTCTTCTAGCAGATCCATATGAACCTCAGTAGACTTTTGCAATGCCAACAAGGGAGGCCCATATTACAATATTTTACTACTAAATGCCCTCTATACAGGGTCTTCCTCTATAGAAGTCCTGTTTTAGTCCAGCAGTTCGACAGCACCTTTTCTGTATTCAACTCCTACCCTCCATCCCCAGGATGCCTGAGGTTCTGAGGAGTAGCATGGCTCTTTCTAGATTCGCAACATGCTAGGACTCTCTCTGGGCATCTCAGCTTGGGAGTCCCCATATGTGAAGACTCATTCCTGCTTGTTCCTGGAGATAGCACAGTTACTTACCTGTAAGAGGTGATTTCTGGGAACAGCAGGAATAAGTCTTCACAACCCACCCACCTCCCCTAGGAGTTGCATTTTTCTATCTCTATCTTTCGTTTCCTTTCCTTGCTCTCTCTCTCTCTTTGCCTCAGCTTTAAAACTTAACTGAGGAAAGGCAGTTGGGAAAGGCGGGAAGGCAGCACGCAGGTGTGTTGGGATGCTTCCAAAAGCGTTCTGATTGGACGCTGGGAAGCGTTCCCGCGCAGACTCTGTTGGTACCGACGTACCCATATGTGAAGACTTATTCCTGCTGTTCCCAGAGATCACCTGTTACAGGTAAGTAACTGTGCTCTCACCACCTCTCCTCCTTGTCCTGGGTTTCAGAAAACTCAGCTGCCTCAGCACTCTATTGTAGTGGAATCAGCTATGAGAAGGATCAGGAGTGCAGAGGCATGCCTGTAATCCTCCAGGACATAAGTGTAGAACTTTGGATGCCTTTGTACGTCGTACTTTCCAGGCTTCCATGCTTTCTGCCAGGATCAGTTCCTATATTTTATGTATGGGAATGTTCCTTAAAGAGGTCACAGGTGATTTAGAGGTTTTGAGCCCTCTTCTTCCTGATGACAGATATCCCTGGCTCCAGGCATCCGATTGGGAGCTCTGGGTGCAAGACAAACTGGGCAATATTCCTTGTACAGATGAGAATCTATTTGGAAAAAAATTGGCAAGAAAAAGCCAATGAATTAGATGCTGACAACTCCACTTTGGATAGGTTATCCAAAGCCACAGCTGGTCCTGTGAGGGAGGCTTTTTAAAAGATTTCTTTCTTCTAAAAAAAAAAGAGGTTTTATTCCTCTTATTCCCAGCAGGGATGTTCTGTAGTTCAGCCTGCCCAAAAAGGTCAGCAACTACCTAAACAAAGGAAAGCGAAGACTCAACCATCTCAGCAGTCTCAGCTGCCACAAGGCCTTTGACTTTCATCTGGAGAACTTAGCCTTCCTGACCCTCAATGGACCAGAGCCTTCCACCATTCCAGGAAGGTTATGTCACTTTGCCCCCAGGTGGGAGCAGATAACAGCAGAGCATTGGACACTCTCCATTATAAGAGAGGGGTACAAACTGCACTTCCTGTGCAGGCCCCCTCCCACAATTTATTTATTTATTTTATTTATTTATTACAAGTTCTTATATACCGCACTATTCGGCATCAGCGCGGTTTACATTATAACATAAAGACCATAACAACAAGCTGTTTGGTTTACATCGAACAGGAGTACCAACTTGGCGAACCGGGTTAAACTATATACATGAGATATTTACATAGAACAGAATAGAGTCAATGGTAAGACAGTTCAATTCTCAGACCTCTCTCATCAACCTGTTAGATCAAGAGGTCACCATACTTCTTGCCCAAGGGGCAAGAGAAGAAGAACCCACTCATCAACAGGGTACAGGCTTTTACTCCCACTATTTCCTTACCCAAAGAAAACAGGGGGATACAGACCTATTTTGGACCTCAGGGAATTGAACAAATTCCTGTTCAAAGAGAAATTCAAAATGATTTCTCTAGGAACTCTGCTGCCATACCTTCAGAGTCAGGATTGGCTTTGTTCTCTAGATCTCATGGATGCGTACACCCATGTTCTCATCCATCCAGCTCACAGAAAGTTCCTTCGGTTCCTGTTTCAAGGAAAGCACTACCAATACAGGGTGCTTCCCTTTGGCCTGGCCTCAGCTCCAAGAGTGTTCACAAAATGTATGGCTGTGGTAGCGGCATTTCTCCGCACTCTAGCCATTTTCGTCTTCCCCTACTTAGACGACGGGCTCATTCGAGACCCATCAGAGCCAAAGGCCAGAGCTTCTCTATCTTGTACAATGCGTATCCTCCAGTATTTGGGTCTGGTCATAAACATCCCAAAATCCAGTCTAACTCCCACTCAGTCTCTAGAGTTCATAGGAGCTTTGCTGGATACCAAAAAGGCAAGGGCCTATCTCCCCCAGGCCCGTTGCCTTCGCATGGTGCAGTTAGCTTCTCTAGCAGCGCTAAAACCTCATCTCACTGCCCGAGAAATGCTACAACTACTAGGCCACATGGCATCCACAGTGCATGTGGTTCCTTATGCCCCCCGCCACATGACTTTATCCACCCAATGGACCCAGGCATCAGGGTGCCTGTCAGACAAAATAGCATACACAAGTCGTCTTATTTTGTCCCTCCTATGGTGACAGTTCACTCAGAACCTTTTGCTGGGGTCCCTTTTTCAACAACCCTTACCCCAGGCAACTCTCAAAACAGATGCTTCACCAGTGGATTGGGGAGCTCATCTACAAGACCTCTCCACCCAAGGCACCTGGACTCCATAGGAGACTCATCTGCATATCAATCTCTTAGAGCTCAGAGCAATCTTCCTTGCTCTTCGAGCATTCCATACCCTGCTCAGCTACAAGACAGTCCTCATTCATATGGACAATCAGGTAGCGATGTTCTATGTGAACAAGCAGGGGGGGAACAGGCTCTCTGTCACTTTGCAGCGAAGCTTTGCGACTATGGGCCCTTGCCAGAGAGCCTCAGATTCATCTCCTGGCAGTGTACCTCCCAGGCATACAAAACTCTTGGGCAGACAGACTCAGTCGAGTTCTGCTTCCACACGAATGGTCTCTACATGCAGACCAGGTGGCCAAGATCTTTCAGATTTAGGGAACCCTGGACATAGACCTCTTTGCAAGTCCATTGAATGTCAAACTTCCCTGGTTCTGTTCCAGAATTCCTGCTCAGGGCTCTCAGGCCAGGGATGCTTTCCTCCTTCACTGGGGTCAAGACTTCCTTTATGCCTTTCCACACATTCCCCTAATTCCCAAAACCCTATTCAAGCTTCTGAGAGACAGAGGATGTATGATTCTCATAGCTCCATATTGGCCACGGCAAGTGTGGTACCCTCTGCTTCTACATCTCTCTCAAGCTCCCTCCCTGGAGTTAGGATCTGCTCCAGATCTCCTGTCTCAGGAGGACGGAATGTTATGGCATCCCAGTCCCCAATCTCTGCACCTCAGAGCTTGGTTGCTGAAGGCCTAGATATTCATGATCTTAACCTCCCTCAGCAAGTAAAGGATGTCCTTTATGCTTCCAGGAAGCCTTCCACAAGGGGTTCTTATGCTTTCAAGTGGAAAAGGTTTACCATATGGTGTTCGCAGAAGGGTCTTAACCCCCTTGTGATACTCCAGTAATGATTCCAGAGGTATCTCCTTCATTTATCCAATGCAGGACTTAAAACTAACTCAGTAATAGTCCATTTGAGTGCTATTGCAGTGTCTCTCAAGCCTCTGTTGAATGAACTGAAATATGAGATTGCAGACCTGCTATCAGTAATCTGTGAACTATCATTAAAATCATCTCTAATACCTGAAGATTGGAGGATCGCCAATGTAACACCAATTTTTAAAAAGGGTTCCAGGGGTGATCCGGGAAACTACAGACCGGTGAGCCTGACGTCAGTACCAGGAAAAATGGTAGAAACCATCATAAAGAATAAAATTACTCGGCATGTAGATAGTCACAACCTAATGGGAGACAGCCAACATGGCTTTAGACAAGGAAGATCTTGTTTTACTAATCTGTCATGTTTTTTTGAAGGAGTGAATAAACAGGTGGACAAAGGTGAGTCAGTTGATATAGTGTATCTGGATTTTCAGAAAACCTTTGACAAGGTCCCTCATCAGAGACTTTTGGCAAAACTAAAGAGTCATGGGATAGGAGGCAGTGTACTATTGTGGATCAGGAACTGGTTAAAAGATAGAAAGCAGAGGGTAGGGCTAAATGGCCAATTTTCCCAATGGAGAAAGGTGAATAGTGGTGTACCCCAGGGATCTGTGCTGGGTCCCCTGCTTTTTGACATATTCATAAATGACCTGGAAAGTGGAATAATGAGTGAGGTTATCAAATTTGCAGATGACACAAAACTAAAGTTGTTAAAACCCAAGAGGATTGTGGAAAATTGCAAGAGGATCTTGATAAATTGGAAGACTGGGCATCAAAATGGCAGATGAAATTTAATGTGGACAAGTGCAAGGTTATGCACCTAGGGAAGAACAACCCAAACTATGGTTCCACAATGCAAGGTTCCACATTAGGAACCACCACCCAGGAAAAAGATTTAGGCGTCATTGTGGATACCATGTTAAAACCCTCGGCCCAGTGTGTAGCGGCGGCCAAGAGAGCAAATAGAATGCTAGGTATGATAAGGAAAGGAATGGAAAATAAAACAAAAGATATTATAATGTCTCTATATCGTTCCATGGTGAGACCGCACCTTGAATATTGTGTGCAATTCTGGTCGCCGTATCTTAAAAAGGATATAGCGATTTTAGAAAAGGTTCAGAGAAGAGCCACCAAAATGGTAAAGGGGATGGAAGGATACTCCTATGAAGAAAGGCTAAAAAGGTTAGGGCTCTTTAACCTGGAAAAGAGATGGCTATGATAGAAGTCTATAAATTAATGAACGGAGTGGAATGGGAAAACGTAAATCGATTGTTTACGTTATCAGAATATAGAAAGACTAGGGGACATGCAATGAAGCTACAGGGTAAACTATTTAAGACTAATAAAAGAAAATATTTTTTCACTCTACGTGTAATCAAACTCTGGAATTTGTTACCGGAGGATATAGTAAAGGCTGTTAGTGTAGCTGGGCTTAAAAAAGGTTTGGATAAGTTCCTGGAGGAAAGGTCCATAAACCATTATTAAGAAGTGACCGAAGATATCAATGCTTGACCCAGTACAAGCATTGTGGAACTTGTGTCTCTTGGGGAAACTGCTAGGTACATATGACCTAGATTGGCCGCTGTTGGAAACAGAATACTGGGCTTGATGGACCTTGGTCTGACCCAGTATGGCATATCTTATGTAACCTATCTCCTCCCGTCCTCTTATAGCAAGATTTATGAGAGGCCTTCTTCTAACTAAGCCTCCCATTAAGCCACCACCGGTGGCATGGGACTTAAACCTGGTTCTTGGTCAGCTCATGAAGCCACCTTTCGAACCCTTAGCTACTACCTCATTGAAATTCCTTTCTTGGAAAGTCATCTTTCTCATTGCAATCACATCAGCACGCCGCATCAGTGAGTTGCAGGCACTAGTAGCTGATAAACCTTATAGAAGGTTTCATCATGACAAGGTAGTCCTTAGGACTTATCCACACTTTATGCCAAAGGTGGTCTCGCCTTTTCATCTTAATCAAGCAGTCTACCTGCCTGTGTTCTTTCCAAGACCTCATGCATCAAATGCAGAAAGGAATCTTCATACTTTGGACTGTAAAAGAGCTTTAGACTTTTACTTGCAAAGAACACAGCAACATAGAAAGTCCTATCAACTCTTTGTTGCTTTTGATCCTTCTCATTTGGGACTTCCAGTCTCCAAGAGAACATTGTCCAACTGGATTGCACAGTGTATTTCCTTTGCCTGTTAGAGTAAGAACCTTCCTTTGGAGGGCCGTGTCACAGCTCACAATGTGAGAGCCATGGCAGCTTCAATGGCTCATCTACACTCTGTGTCTATCAACGACATCTGTCGAGCAGCCACTTGGACCTCGGTTCATACCTTCACAGCCCATTACTGCTTGGACAGGACTCCCTCCAGGATGCCTTGTTTGGTCAGGCTGTTCTCCAACACCTGTTCCATACCTAATCACTTCCTACCCACCATCCCTGCTTGGATGCCAGAGATCCATGGGGCGAAGTGGAGCCCTTTCACAGGGACACACAACGTCTGGGGTCTCTCCCTGGCATCTGAAGCTAGGGAGTCTCCATATGTGAAGACTACATTCCTGCTTGTTCCTGGAGATAGCATAGTTACTCACCTGTAGCAGGTGATCTCTTGGAACAGCAGTCCACTTTTTACCTATATCCTGCCTTTCCTCTAAGGTGTACATTTTATTTATTTATTTATTTATTTAGCTGTATTTATATCCCGCTTTTCACCGGGTCAAAGCGGTCAATTGGGAGATACATTTAACATGAGGGGATATGACACACATATGCTAATACGTACAAGCAACATGGGCAATGGAGGGTTAAGTGGCTTGCCCAAGACCACAAGGAGTGCCTATAGGACTAGAAATCCCAGTCCCTCCAGCCTGAGATTGCTGTCCCCAGGTGGGACTTGAACCCCCGTTCCTCCGGCCTGAAGTACCTTGTCCTAACCACTAGGCCACTCCTCCCTACATATTAAGATCCTTCAGTCTGTCCTCATATGCTTTATAATGAAGACCACTAATCATTTTGGTAGCCACCCTCTGCATCACATCCTTTTGAAGGTGTGGTCACCAGAATTGCACACTATGCTCCAAATGAGGTCGCACCAAAGACTTATACAGAGGCATTATCAATTCCTTTTTTCTGCTAGCCATTCCTCTCCGTATGCACACAAGCATCCTTCTAGCTTTTGCCATCGCCTTTTCTGACTGTTTAGCTACTTTAAGATCACCAGACACAACCACGCCTAGGTCCTGCTCTTCTTTAGTGGACAAAAGTACTTCACCCCCTATACTATATTGCTCCCTTGGATTGCTGCAGCCCAAATGCATGATCTTAAATTTTTTAACATTAAATCCCAGCTGCCAAATTCTAGACCATTCTTCAAGCTTAGTTAGATCCCTCCTCATGTTATCTACACCTTCCTGGGTGTCTACTCTTTTGCAGATCTTGGTATCATCCGCAAAGAGGCAAACCTTAACCGACAGCCCTTCCACTATATCACTAACAAAGATGTTAAAAAGAATCGGACCAAGGACAGATCCCTGAGGCACACCACTTGTAACATCCTTCTCAGAGTGAGCTGTATATCTCCAGGAACAAGCAGGAATGTAGTCTTCACATATGGCTATCGTCGGTACCAGCAGAGCCTACTCGGGAACGCTCCCCAGCGTCCAATAGGAAAGCTTTAGTTAATAGAAGGCCTCTCATAAATCTCTCTATAAGAGGAAATAGGTTGTCCATTTAGAGGCTTGAAAGAAGCTGCAATAATATTCAAATGAACTCTCACTGAATTGGTCTTAAGCCCTGCATTTGACAAAGGAAGGAGATACTCAAGTAATGATTCCAGAGGTATCACAAGAGGGTCAAGACCCTTCTGCGAGCAACATATGGTAAACCTTTTCCACTTGAATGCATAAGAGCGTCTTGTGGAAGGCTTCCTGGAAGCATAAAGGATATCCTTTACCTGCTGAGAAAGGTTAAGACCATGAAGTTCTAGACTTTCAGCAACCAGGCCCTGAAATGGAGAGACTGGGGATTGGGATGCCACAGCATCCCGTCCGCCTGAGAGAGGATATCTGGAGCAGATCCTAACTCCAGAGGCAGAGCTTGAGAGAGATGTAGGAGCAGAGGGTACCACATTTGCCGTGGCCAATGTGGAGCTATGAGAATCATATGATCTCTGTCTTTCTGAAGCTTGAACAGTGTTTTGGGAATTAGGGGAATGGGTGGAAAGGCATACAGGAAGTCCTGGCCCCAATGGAGGAGGATGGCATCCCTGGCCTGACAACCCTGAGCCGTAATTCTGGAACAGAATCGGGGAAGTTTGGCATTCAACGGACTTGCAAAGAGGTCTATGTCCGGGGTTCCCCAAATTTGAAAAATTTTGGCCACGTGGTCTGCATGTAGAGACCATTCATGTAGAAGCAGAACTCGACTGAGTCTGTCTGCCCAAGAGTTTTGAATGCCTGGAAGATACACCGCAAGGAGGTGAATCTGATGCTCTCTGGCAAGGGCCCATAGTCGCAAAGCTTCGTTGCACAGCGACAGAGAGCCTGTTCCGCCCTGCTTTTTCACATAGAACATGGCTACCTGATTGTCCGTTTGAACTAGGACTGTCTTATAGCTGAGCTGGGTGTGCAATACTCGACGAGCAAGGAAGATTTCTCTGAGTTCCTGGAGATTGATGTGTAGATAGGTCTCCTGTGGAATCTAGGTACACTGGGTAGAGAGGCCTTGCAGGTGGGCTCCCCAATCCACCTGTGAGGCATCTGTTGTCAGAGTGGCTTGGTGTGGGGGTTGTTGGAAAGGGGATGCCACCAGAAGGTTTTGAGGTGACTGCCACCATTGGAGGGACAAAATATGACGATCTGAGTTTTGTCTAACAGGCAACCTGATGTCTGAGTCCATTGATTGGATAAAGTTCACTGGGCTGCCGTCATATGGAGGCAAGCATAAGGATCCACATGCATGGTGGATGCCATGTGGCCTAGCAATTGTAACATTTCCCGAGCAGTGAGGTGAGGCTTTAGCACTGCTTGGGAAGCTAACTGCACATTGCGAAGGCAGCGGGGCTGTGGAAGATAGGCCCTTGTCTGTCTGGTATCCAGCAGAGCTCCCATAAACTCTAGAGGCTGAGTTGGGAGCAAGGTTGGATTTTGGGAACTTTATTAAAGTCCCAAATAATGGAGGACGCGCATTGTGCGAGAGAGAGAAATCCTGGCCTCTGGCTCTTAAGGGGCTCAAATGAGCCAGTCGTCAAAGGGAAGACGAATATTTCTAGGGTGCGAAGAAATGCTGCCACCACAGCCATGCAATTTGTGAACACCCTTGGTGCCGAGGCCAGGCCAAAAGGAAGAACCCTGTATTGGTAGTGCTTCCCTTGAAATAGAAAGCGAAGGAACTTTCGATGAGTTGGATGGATGAGAACATAAGTGTACGCATCCTTGAGATCTAGAGACCAAAGCCAATCCTGACTCTGAAGGTATGGCAGCAGAGTTCCTAGAGAAATCATTTTGAACTTCTTTTTGAACAGGAATTTGTTCCATTCTGTGACGTCCAAAATGGGTCTGTGTCCTCCTGTTTTCTTTGGAATAAGGAAATAGGGGAAGTAGAACCCTGTACCCTGTTGGAGAATGGGAACCTCTTCTGTTGCCCCCTGGGCAAGAAGCAGAGTGACCTCTTGACCTAACTGGACGTTGAGAGAGGTCTGAGAATTGAACTGTCTTACCATTGTAGGAGGGGGCATGCTGAGGAAATGAAGCTTGTACCTCTCTCTCACAATGGACAGAGTCCAATTTTCTGCTGTTATTTGCCCCCATCTGGGGGCAAAATGACATAACCTTCCTGGAATGGTGGAAGGCTCTGAGCCGTTCAGGGCCAGGAAGGCAAAGTTCTCTAGATAGGAGTCAAAGCCCCTACGGAGGTTGAGTCTGCTGAGCCGGTTGAGGCTTAGCAGCTTTTGTTTTTCTTTGCCTAGGTTGTTGCTGCTGTCCCTTTTGGGCAGACTGACCTAAACGATGCCCCTGCTGGGTATAGGAGGGGTAAAACATCTTACCGAAGAATGGTTTCTGGAAGGATTTTTTTCCTTGGAGGATCAGCTGTAGATTTAGACAATCTATCCAAGGTGATATTGTCAGCATCTATGTCATTAGCTTTTTCCTGCCAATTCTTGCCAAAGAGATTCTCTCCTGTGCAAGGAATATTCCCAGTTTATCCTGTACCCAAAGTTCCAAGTCAGATGCCTGGAGCCAGGCACTCCTATGTGCATCTATGGCAATAGCAGAGGTTCTCCTTATGCACTCAAAGCAGTCAAAGGCTGCACGATTTACAAACTTGGAAACATTCTGAGCATGTTTGACAAGGGCAAGTTAATCCTGCCTCTTATGATCAGGAAGGAGAGGGCTCATAAGCTCTAAATCTCCGGTGACCTCCTTAAGGAATATTCCCATATATAATATATAGGAACTGATCCTAGCAGAAAGCATGGAAGCCTGGAAGGTTCAACATCCAAAGGCATCAAGAATCCTACACTCATGTCCTGGAAGATTAGATGGATGTGTTTTTGCACTCTTGATCCTTCTCATAGCTGATTCCACTACCATGGAATAGTGTGGTAGCTGAGTCTTCTGAAACCCAGGACAAGAAGGAACTCGATACATTGTATCGAGCCTTCGAGAGTGAGGAGAAGTGGTTAGAGGTGTTTCCCACATCCTTTACATGAGATCATGCAAGATCTCATGAATAGATAAGGTAGCTGCCTCCTTGGGAGCTTTAGGGTATTGCAGGATGTCCAATTCCTTTGCCCTAGGCTCTATTTCAGGAGCCACTGTGATGGAAAGACATCGAGCCACATCTTGGATAAAATCCTGATAGGACATATCCTCTGGAGGAGACATCCTACGCTGAGGAGAAGAAGAAGAATCCTCAGGAAGAAGTAATCTGGTATCGGCAGAGCTTTGAGTCTTCAGACCCATCCGAGGATTCAAAGTATCTCCGATCCGGGTGATCGTGCAAGGCATGGTACCGGTACCGATCAAAGTCTGCATCGGAGGGGTCCGGTACCGACTTGTCGATACCAGATGGATAAGCATGACTCGGTCCCGGTAGAATACCTGCTGATGTCAGTGCAGTCTGTACCGGTACCGGTTGAATTGTCTGAAGTGGTTTCAAGGGCATCGAGGCTGTGAGAAGAGCCGCCAGACTGTGTTGAATAGCCAAAAATGTCTAGTCTATCGATGTTTGCCGATGCTTGGGTATCGGTACCGGATGAAGCAGCCAGTACCCCAGAGCACGGCACCAATAGTTCTGCCGAGGTTGGGGCCTCGAACATCCAGGAGCCCCATTAATGCTTTGGAAGCCGAAGCTTCCTGCCGGGGCAATTTTGCCGGTACAAGTCTCTCAAGGGCAATGCCAGAGGCATCTCGATGCTTAGAAGGAGATCTACCCTTTTGAGGACCAGCTAGATTTATGTTTAGTTACCTGAGATCCATGGGAGGAAGACGAAGCCCTGGAAGATGTCGATACCACAGAGTCTGCATCAGAGGGAAAAAGGGTGGTAAGTTTAGCAGTTCGGTTCTGCCAGCCCCTCTTCGACATCATCCCACAGGCAACACACTCCGAAATAGAGTGGTTAGTACCAAAATATTTGAGGCACCACTCATGGGTGTCTGTGACGGAGATGGTACCGCCACACTTAGAACACTTTTGAAAACCCGAAGCGGGTTTTTCATAGAAACAGAAACATGATGACAGAAAAAGACCACAAGGCCCATCTAGTCTGTCCTTCCATAACAACAACTACAACAGTCCACTTTTTACCTTTAGAGATCCTCTGTGTTGGTCCCATGCTTTTTTGAATTCAGTTACTGTCCTCATCTCTACCACCTCCACTGGGAGACTATTCCACGGATCCACTACTCTTTCCGTAAAGAAATATTTCCGCATATCACTCCTGAATCTATCTCCCTTAACCCTCATCCCATGTCCCCTCGTCGCAGAACTTGCTTTCAATTGAAAGAGGCTCTCTCCCTGAACATTTATGCCACGGAGGTATTTAAACATCTCAATCATATCACCTCTATCCCGCCTTTCCTCTAAGGTGTACATATTAAGATCCTTAAGTCTGTCCTCATATGCTTTATAATGAAGACTACTAATCATCTTAGTAGCAACCCTCTGCACCGACTCCATCCTGTTCACATCCTTTTGAAGGTGCGGTCTCCAGAATTGCACACCATACTCCAAATGAGGTCGCACCAAAGACTTATACAGAGGCATTATCACCTCCTTTTTTCTGCTAGCCATTCCTCTCCGTATGCACCCAAGCATCCTTCTAGCTTTTGCCGTCGCCTTTTCTACCTGTTTAGCTACTTTAAGATCATCGGACACAACTACGCCTAGGTCCCGCTCTTCTTTAGTGGACAAAAGTACTTCATCTCCTATGCTGTATTGCTCCCTAGGATTGCTGCAGCCCAAATGCATGACCTTACATTTTTTAACATTAAATCCCAGCTGCCAAATTCTAGACCATTCTTCAAGCTTAGCTAGATCCCTCCTCATGTTATCTACACCTTCCTGGGTGTCTACTTTATTGCAGATTTTGGTATCATCCGCAAAGAGGCAAACCTTACCCGACAGCCCTTCCGCTATATCACTAACAAAGATGTTAAAAAGAATCGGACCAAGGACAGATCCCTGGGGCACACCACTGGTAACATCCTTCTCCTCAGAGTGAGCTCCATTTACTTGTACTCTTTGTCGCCTCCCACCCAACCAATTTCTAACCCAAGCAGTAACTTTAGGGTCCATCCCTAGGGTGCTCAGTTTGTTTATAAGTCGCCTGTGAGGAACAGTGTCAAAGGCTTTACTGAAATCTAAATACACCACATCTAGAGCTCTCCCTCGGTCCAACTCCCTGGTCACCCAGTCAAAGAAATCAATCAGATTTGTCTGACAAGACCTGCCTCTGGTGAATCCATGCTGCCTCGGATCCTGTAATCCGCTGGACTCCAGAAACCTCACTATTTTCTCTTTCAACAGCGTTTCCATTAATTTACTCACCACTGAAGTTAAACTAACCGGCCTGTAGTTTTCAACCACATCCTTACTTCCGCTTTTGTGTAAAGGCACCACATGAGCCTCTCTCCAGTCCTTTGGCACCACTCCCGACTCCAACGAGGCATTGAAAAGGTCAGTCAGTGGAGTGGCTAGAACGTCCCCAAGTTCCCTCAGTATTCTAGGGTGTATCCCATCCGGTCCCATCGCTTTGTCTACTTTAAGTTGAGCTAGTTTCTCACGAACACAGTCTTCTGAAAATTGTTCAAGATGTCCCTCGCTTCTGTTCTTATTTGTGGGTGTTTTCTGAGGTCCTGCTCCTGGTTCTTCATCTGTGAACACAGCACAAAAATATTTGTTAAGCAATTCCGCTTTATCCTTATCAGCTTCTACATATTCCCCCCCTGTACCCTTGAGTCTGACAATACCACTTTTGCCCTTCCTCTTCTCACTAATATATCTGAAAAATGTCTTATCTCCCCATTTTATTGCATTGGCTATTTCCTCCTCCTTTTGAATCTTTGCTTTCTTGACTACTTTGCTAGCTTCTCTAAGTTTTTCCAAATACAGATGCCTGTCTTCCTTTCTCTGTGATCTCTTGTATTTCATGAAGGCCTCCCTCTTTTTCTTCACTTTTTCAGCTACTTCCTTTGAAAACCATAGCGGTCTCCTGTTCCTTTTGCCTTTATTTACCATTTTAACAAAAAGGTTGGTTGCCTTTAAAATACCCCCTTTCAGTTTTGCCCACTGTTCTACATCCCCCAGCTGTTCCCATCCCACTAATGACTCCCTGAGGTATTGGCCCATCTTCGCAAAGTTAGTCTTCCTAAAGTCTAAGATCTTCACCTTGGAATGGATTCTAACAGCCCTAGTCCTAATACTGAACCACACCATCTGGTGATCACTGGATGCAAAATGATCTCCCACTACAACATCAGAAACACTTTCACCATTGGTAAGCACCAAGTCCAGTATGGCCCCTTCACGTGTGGGGTCTGTTACCAATTGCCTGAATAGTTCTCCCTGTAGAGAATCCAGGATCTCCTTACTCCTAGATGATACTGCAGCAGGAAAGTGCCAATCAACATCTGGCATATTGAAATCTCCTAGCAGTAGCACTTCCCCTTTCCTAGCAATGCTGCGTATGTCTTCAATTAACTCTCTGTCCACCTCTTCCTCTTGTGAGGGAGGTCTGTATATCACACCAATGCAAATAGATTTCTCTTTCCCTCTTTCTAGTTTAACCCACAATGCCTCCTCTCTCCCTTTTAAGCTCTGTAATTCCAAAGCTTTAATAGTAGTTTTTACATATAGTGCTACTCCTCCTCCCCTTCTTCCTACCCTGTCCTTTCTGAATAAAGTATAGCCAGGTATAGTTACATCCCAGTCATCCCAGGAAAAGATGGGCCTGGTGCCCAAAATGGCGCATGGCACCTGAAGGAGAAAATAGCTGGAAAAGACTCCAGAAAGTTTTTTCCCCCCCCAAAGAAAAGGAAAGAACCACCGGCGGTACTGGTGTAGCGTCGAGGGATGGCAGACGTGACCACAAAAAGAAGAATAAAAGGGAATATTTTCTGCGGTGAGAGGATGTGCAACCTATTGGCTCCGCAGAAAACAAAGAACTGGAGAAGGACAGTTGGGAAAGGCGGGAAGGCAGCACGTAGGCGCTGTGGAATGCTCCCAAAAGCTTTCCTATTGGACGCTGGGGAGCGTTCCCGCGTATGCTTTGTCGGTACCGACGATACCCATAAGTGAAGACTAAATTCCTGCTGTTCCCGGAGATCACCTATTTCAGGTGAGTAGCTATGCTTTACCTGTACTCTTTCTCGCCTCCAACCCAACCAATTTCTAACCCAAGCAGTAACTTAAGGGTCCATCCCCAGCGTGCTCAGTTTGTTTATAAGTCGCCTGTGAGGAACAGTGTGAAAGGCTTTACTGAAATCTAAATACACCACATCTAGGGTTCTCCCTCAGTCCAACTCCCTGGTCACCCAGTCAAAGAAATCAATCAGATTTGTCTGACAAGACCTGCTTCTGGTGAATCCATGCTGCCTTGGATCCTGTAATCCTCTGGACTGCAGAAACCTCACTATTTTCTCTTTCAGCAGCGTTTCCAATAATTTACTCACCACCGAAGTTAAACTAACCGGCCTGTAGTTTTCAACCACACCCTTACTTCCACTTTTGTGTAAAGGCACCACATGAGCCTCTCTCCAGTCCTTTGGCACCACTCCCGACTCCAACGATGCATTGAAAAGGTCAGTCAGTGGAGCTGCTAGAACATCCCCAAGTTCCTAGGGTTTTTTCCATCCGGTCCCATCGCTTTGTCTACTTTAAGTTGAGCTAGTTTCTCACAAACAGTCTTCTGAAAAATTTTCAAGATGTCCCACGCTTCTATTCCTGTTTGTGGGTGTTTTCTGAGGTCCTGCTACTGGTTCTTCATCTGTGAACACAGAACAGAAGTATTTGTTAAGCAATTCCACTTTATCCTTATCAGCTTCTATATATTCCTCCCCTGCGCCCTTGAGTCTGACAATACCACTTTTGCCCTTCCTCTTCTCATTAACATATCTGAAAAAGTCTTATCCCCCCCATTTTATTGCACTGGCTATTTCCTCCTCCTTTTGAATCTTTGCCTTCCTGACTACTTTGCTAGCTTCTCTAAGTTTTTCCAAATATAGATGCTTGTCTTCCTCTCTCTGTGATCTCTTGTATTTCATGAAGGCCTCCCTCTTTTTCTTCACTTTTTCAGCAACTTCTTTCGAATGCCATAGCGGTCTCCTTTTCCTTTTACCTTTATTTACCATTTTATCAAAAAGCTTGGTTGCCCTTAAAATATCTTCAGTTTTGTCCACTGTTTTTCTACATCCCCCAGCTTTTCCCATCCCACTAATGACTCCCTGAGGTATTGACCCATCTTGGCAAAGTTAGTCTTCCTAAAGTCTAAGATCCTCACCTTTGAATGGATTCTAACAGCCCTACTCCAAATACTGAACCACACCATCTGGTGATCACTGGATGCAAAATGATCTTCCACTACAACATCAGAAACACTTTCACCATTGGTAAGCACCAAGTCCAGTATGGCCCCTTCACTTATGGGGTCTGTTTCCAATTGCCTGAATAGTTCTCCCTGTAGAGACTCCTGGATCTCCTTACTTCTAGATGATACTGCATCAGGAATGTGCCAATCAACATCTGGAATATTGAAATCTCCTATCAGTAGCACTTCCCCTTTCCTAGCAATGCTGCGTATGTCTTCAATTAACTCTCTGTCCACCTCTTCCTCTTGTGAGGGAGGTCTGTATATCACACCAATGCAAATAGATTTCTCTTTCCCTCTTTCTAGTTTAACCCACAATGCCTCCTCTCTCCCTTTTAAGCTCTGCAATTCCAAAGCTTTAATAGTAGTTTTTACATATAGTGCCACTCCTCCTCCCCTTCTTCCTACCCTGTCCTTTCTGAGTAAAGTATAGCCAGGTATAGTTACATCCCAATCATGGTTTTCTGTGAACCATGTTTCTGTAACTGCCACTAAATCCAAGTCAGCCACTCCCATCAAAGCTTCAACATCAGGGATCTCATTTCCCATGCTTTGGGCATTTATGCACACTGCTTTCCATTTGTTACCCCTGTTACCCATTTCCATAAAGGTATTTAATGTATCACTTACCTGGGGGCTTTCTTCACCCATCCCCAACGAATCTAGTATAAAGTCCTCTTCAGTAGATTAGCCAGTCTACTACCGAAGACGCGTTGACCTTTCTTGGGCAGATGGATGCCATCTCTGCTCTGGAACAGCATCCCACTCAGCCATGCATTTATCTCCAGGTTGTGAGCCTCTCTGCCTTGGCCTTTACCCTCAACAAGGAGGATTGAAGAACACACCACCTGTGCACCTAACTGCTTCACCCTCTGTCCCAGAGGCATGAAGTCACTTTTGATACTGCCAGGTATCCCTCGGAATGTATCATTTGTTCCAACATGGAATAGCAACATTGGGTAATAGTCAGTGGGCTTGATGAGTCTCGGCAAACTCTCCGTAACACCTTGGATTTTGGCACCAGGCAAGCAGCATACCTCTCTGGACATCAAGTCTGGTCGGCAGATGGATGCCTCAGTACCACCGCTACCCTTCGCTTCCTTGTGGTCACCGATTCTGCAACTTTGGGGTACTTGAGCTCTGGTTCTTCCCTTTCCAGGGATGCTTTCACGTCCTCCACTTCCAGGGCTGCATAATAGTCTTTCAGTTCAATGGCTGGAGAAGTTGGACTGGTGATTTTGCAGGTCCTGGTGACTTGTGTCCAACCATCGACATTCTGTTGGCACCCAACTTCTCATCTGCTGGAGAGCTTGATTGCTGCAAGAAACATCTCATCAATGTACTTCTCACTGTCTTGAATGCTCCTCAGCCTTGCCACCTCCTCTCTAAGTTCCTCCACTTGTTTCCTCAGAGCTTCAGCATGCAGGCAGCCTGCACATGGAACCAGTCCTTCAACTGGCATTAGGACCTCTGTCTGGACAGAGGCAGAAGCTGTAACGGGGGCAACATCTTTAGCGATACGATTTTTCCCAGCCATTGTTCAGTTGGTGGAGCTTAGGTATCTGTTAATGCAAAAGACAGGGAGACCTACCAAACTACTAGCCGGTTTCCCAGCTGTCCTTTCAGAAAAAAAGCAGTTAAATCTCGTTAATTATATTCAAAATGTGCTGCTCCAAGTCTCTGGGCTTTGTTAAATGGGGAGGTGCCCTGTAAAGCAAGACTGCTCACTAGGGGTGGGTGGGAGTCGGGGTGGGTAGGGAGGGAACTAACACCTGATTAGGTGTCAGCAGTTCCCAAAAACTGAGACGGTTACTAGAGTTCAGCAACCTACTCTGCTCAAGGAAATTTCTACTAAAGCACCAAAAAGAAAGTAACTTTGCTTTAAAAATATGGAAAAACCCTTTTAAGAGCTCCCAGTCAGAGAGCTAGCAACTTAATAAAAATAAACCCTCAAATCCTTACTGTTGGTTTGACCTGTAGAGCCCCTGTTAGGAATGCCTTTTGTTAGCTCCCTTGATTTCTTTGAGCATTTCATCATCCATTTGTTCATTCTGGCCAGGCGGTCGATAGTACACCCCCACTGCCATCCCTTTCCCCTTTTTACATGGAATTTCAATCCATAGAGATTCTTCAGCAAATTTTGTTTCCTGCAAAATTTTAGTCCTTTCTGACTCAGTGCCTTCTCTAACGTAGAACGCAGCCCTTCCACCAATTTGATCAGCTCTATCATTACGATATAGTTTGTACCCAGGTATCACAGTCTCCCACTGGTTGTCCTCCTTCCACCATGTCTCTGATATTCCAATCATATCTAACCTCTCATTTAGTGCTATATATTCTAACTCTCCCATCTTAATTTTTAGGCTACTAGTATTTGTATATAAGCATTTTATAGACTGTATTTTATTCATATTAATCTGGCTATTGGTAGGCATGGGTAATTTGGCATCTTTAAGTTCTGTCTGCTCCATACTCGAGGGCATTTGGGCTACTTTACTCTTTTTTTGGAACCTCTCTGCTTTTGGTAGTATCCTTCAAGGATACGTTCTTCCAAATCGTGCGCTTTTCTGCGACTGTCTGCTTTCCCCTATTATCTAGGTTAAAAGCTGCTCTACTTTTTAAAGGTTAATGCCAGCAGCCTGGTTCCATCCCAGTTAAGGTGAGGCCCGTCCCTTTGGAAGTGCCCTTCCTTTCCCCAGAATGTTCCCCAGTTTCTAACAAATCCAAAACCCTCAAACATGCACCATCATCTCATCCACGCATTCAGACTCCGGAGCTCTGCCTGCCTTTTGGGTCCTGCGTGTGGAACAGGAAGCATTTTGGAGAACGCTACCCTGGAAGTTCTGGATGTCAACTTCCTACCTAAAAGCCTAAATTTAGCCTCTAGAACCTCCCTACCACATTTTCCTATGTCATTGGTACAGACATGTACCAAGACAGCAGACTCCTCCCCAGCACTATCTAAGACCTTATCTAGGTGGTGCGTGAGGTCCACTACCTTCACACCAGGCAGGCATGTTACCAGGCGATCCTCACGTCCACCATCCACCCAGCTATCTACATGCCTAATGATCGAATCACCAACTATAACAGCTGTCCTAACCCTTCCCTCATGGGCACATGGCCCTGGAGAAACTTCCTCGGTGCGAGAGGGTTTTACATTACCTGGAGGAGAGGTCCTAGTTGCAGGATCACTTCCTGCCACACCAGGGTGATGCTCTCCTGTCACATGACCTCTCTCCTCCATGGCAACAGGGATGCTGCCAGACTGGAGGTGGGACTTCAGGACTATATCCCTGTAGGTCTCATCTATGTTTCTTTCTGTCTTTCTTATGTCTTCGAAGTCTGCTACTCTAGCCTCTAGAGAATGGACTCCTTCCCTGAGAGCAAAGAGCTCCTTGCACCTAGTGCACACGTAAGACCTCTCGCCAACTGGGAGAAAATCATGCATGTGACACTCAATGCAAAAGACTGGAAAGCCCCCATCTTGCTGCTGGACTGCTGTCTGCATCTTAGTTTTAAGCTTGTGTTTAGGTCTTTAAGTTATTTACTTACTAAGGGTTGCTGTGGATACTTATACTAATAAAAATGTATCTAATATGTTTAATATACCTTGTTTACCTGAAGCTTAATTAATCTCAGGTCCTTAGGGTATGACTGATTTGGATAACCAACTGCACCTGAGAGCATCTCCTTTCCTTTAAGATGTGTACGTACCTATAAAGCTAAAGAGCCTCGTAAGCAGCAGAAGCCGCCACAGGCTCCTAAACTGCATACAGCAGCGCAGACTCAAACTACGCCTGTTTTTTTACTACTTTCTAGAAAACATTGCCATTCTGCCTCCGGAGAACCCCCTCCCCCTCCACATAGCAGGCAGGCTTTGCCATTATGCTCACAGGTGGCATCTCATAACCTCAGAGCAGTGGACACTAACCATAGTGCGAGAGGGGTACAACTTTGCCTACAAAGCATTACTCTTCACCACTCTAGTGGAGGAATATCATTCCCATTCCCAATCCCCACTCACTGCTCTCCTCTAGCATGAGATCACTTCTCTTCTGTCAGTGTGCCATAGAAGAGATTCCAACATCCCAGAGGGGAATCTGGTTCTATTCTCCATATTTCCTCATTCTAAAAAAGAATGGAGGATACAGTCCCATCTTAGATCTGTGAAACTTCAACAGGTTTCTAGTTCAAGAGAAATTCAAGATGATTTTCATTAGGAACTCTTCTTCCTTATCTCCAGAGTCAGGACTGGCTCTGTTTTCTAGATCTCAAAGAAGCGTATACCCATATCTCATTCATCCAGAACACAGGAGGTATCTACGCGTCGTCTTCCAAAGAAATCACTACCAATACAGAATCTTTCCATTTGGGCTCGTCGCTGCCCCAAGAATCTTCACAAAGTGTATAGCGGTTGTAGCCACATATCTAAGGACTCTCGGAATATTCATCTTCCCTTACTTAGACGATTGGCTAATAAGGTCAGTCACTTCTCAGGAAGTTCACCTATCCCTCCTTCATACAACCAAGTACTACAGGATCTAGGATTTGTGATAAATCTTCCAAAATCCGATCTAGTTCCTACTCAAACACTGGAATTCATAGGGGCTGTTCTATATACTCGACAGTCAAGGGCATTTCTACCCCAGGACTGTTGTACTCACCTAGTACAGATAGCATCTCAATTAAGGTTCAGAAACAATTTCTCAGCTAGGGAGATGCTACAACTATTAGGCCATATGGCCCCTACGGTTCATGTAGTGCCATATGCTTGTGTGCACATGCGGACAACTCAATGGACTCTTGCTTCCCAGTGGAAACAGGCCTCTGGGACCTCACAGACAAGATCAAAATCACAGACATTCTAATGAACTCCATTCTCTGGTGGTCTACCCCAGGAAATCTCCTCGTAGGGTCACCTTTTCAGATGCCTGCACATCAATGTATCTTGACAACAGATGCCTTCAAACTGGGTTGGGGAACCCACTTGGACTCTCTCTCAAATCAGGGCCTCTGGACAGAGCAGGAGTCACAGCTCCAGATAAATTTGCTAGAACTTTGTGCAATCTTCAGTGCTCTCAAAGTGTTCCAACAACTTCAGGGCCACAGAGTTCTGGTCCAGACGGACAATCAGGTGGCTTTGTTCTATGTGAACAAGCAGGGAGGAATGGGCTCTTGACCTCTGCAAGGAGGCTCTTCATCTTTGGTCCTTTGCAATTGCTCACCAGATGCATTACCAAGCAGTATATCTGCCAGGACACCAAAATGTCTTAGAGACATATTGAGTCGGATCTTCCTGCCACACGAGTGGTCTCTCCGTCAGGAGACAATCTCGTACATCTTTCAGACCTGGGGAACTCTGCAGATAGACCTTTTTGCTACTCAACAGAATGCCAGACTACTTCGTTTTTGCACCAGAACCCCGATGCCCAGTCGTCAGGTTTATGCTTTCCACCTTCACTGGGGTCAGGATTTTCTGTATGCCTTTCCTCCCATACCCCTAATTCCCAAAACGCTTTTCAAACTTCAAGTGGACAGGGGCCATATGATACTCATAGCTCCATGCTGGCCACATCAACCATGGTTTCTTCTCCTGCTACGTCTGTCACTCTCGTTCTCGGATCAGCTCCTGACCTTCTCTCACAGGAGGAGGGAATGCTGCTTCATCCCAACCTGCAGTCTCTCCATCTCATGGCTTGGCTGTTGAAAGTGCATAGTCTTGCAAGGTCTCAACATTCCTCAGGAAGTAAAAGACATCCTCTTAGCCTCCAGGAAACTGTCTACTGTTCCTATGACTTTAAGTTGTTTTAGGTACTCCACTTGGTGTACCCCTTCTCAGCTCCGGTGGTGGCTCTTCAGTATCTACTCCAACTTTCGTCCTCTGGTCTCAAGACAAACTGTAAAGGTTCACCTCAGTGCAATTGCTGCTTCTCACCATCCCTCGATGGGCAGCCTTTTTCTTTACAACCGCTTGAAACATGTTTCATGAGAGTACTATTAAACAAGCCCCCCACCAGGCCACCACTGGTGGCATGGGATCTTAATAATTTGTTAGATCAGCTCCTTAAGAGCTGCCCTTTGAACCTTTATCCACAACTTTGCTAAAGTTTCTCTCTTGGAAGGTCATCTTCCTTGTTGCACTCACTTCAGCTAGCATCAGTGAGCTCCAAGCCTTGGTGGATAACCCGCGTTATACACGTTTCCACCATGACAAGGTGGTCCTTAGGAATCGTCCTCATTTCATGCCCAAAGTGGTGTCTCCTTTCCATTTGAATCAGTCAGTCTAGGACAGAGGCAACCCTCCATACTCTTGACTTCAAGCGTGCCTTGGCATTCTGTCTCCAAAGGACAACTGAGCATCATAAGAGTTCTGTTAACTACTTTGATCCCAGTCACTTGGGGTTGCCAGTATCCAAACATACCCTATCTAAATGGATAGCAGATTGCATCTCATTTACTTATGCCAAAGCAGGACTATCCCTTGAAGGTCATGTCACTGCCCATAATGTTCGAGCCATGGCTGCCCAAACCTATGCTCTTTAGCTATTGATGAAATCTGCAAAGCAGCCACTTGGTGTTTCCGTGCATACCTTTGCTGCACATTACTGTTTGGACAAGGACTCCTGCTGGGATACCATGATTGGTCAGGCTGTACTCTCCAACACCTCTTTCACACTTAAGTCAACTCTTACCCTCCATCCTGGCATTTTCGATGCCAGAGGTCCATTAAAGATCCATGCCCTCTTGAGGCCTGCTCCAAGGCAAATCTACCAATTCTGGGGACCTTCCTCTGGCATCTGGGAGCTAAGGAGTCCCATATGTGAAGACTACGTTTCTGCTTGTTCCTGGAGATAGCGTATTTACTCGCCTGTAACAAGTGATCTCTGGAAACAACAGGAATTTAGTTTTCACAACCCATCCTTCTACCCTAGTAGTTGTAGGGTTTCTCTCTCTCTCCTTTTATCTCAGCTACAAACTCAACTGAGGAGGGAGAATCACAAAGACAGGAAGGCATCAACGCAGGCGCAGTGGGATGCTCCCCAAAGCTTTCCTATTGGACACTGGGGAGCATTCCCACGCGGCCTCTGTCAGTACCGACGTCACCCATATGTGAAGACTAAATTCTTGCTGTCTCCTGATCTCCAGGAACAAGCAAGAATGTAGTCTTCACATATGGGTATCGTTGGTACCGACGGAGCCTGCGTGGAAACGCTCCCCAGGGTCCAATTAGAAAGCCTTTGGGAGCATCCCACAGCGCCTGGGTGCTGCCTTCCCGCCTTTCCCAACTGCCTCTGTCCAGTTCTTCATTTTCCATGGAGCCAGCAGTTCGTTCCTGTCACCGCAGAAAACATTTTCCTTATTCCTTCTTTTTTGTGGTCGCGTCTGCCTTCCTCGACGCTATACCGGTACCGCAGGTGGTTCGTTCTTTTAAAAAAAAAAAAAGAAAAGAAATATATATATCCCAAAATTTCCTCCACTATGGAAAAACCTGCTTCGGGTTTCAAAATGTGCACCAAGTGTGGCGGTACCATCTCCGTCACTGACACCCATGAGTGGTGTCTTAAATGTTTAGGTCCTGATCACTCCATCTCCGAGTGTATGGCTTGTGCCATGATGTCCAAGAGGGGTCGACAAAACAGAGCTGCTAAACTCAGCGCCCTTTTTCCCTCCGATGCAGCTTCTGTGGCATCGACGTCTTCCAGGGCTTCGTCTTCCTCCCATGGATCTCAGGTAACTAAACATAAGTCTGGCCGGTCCTCAAAGGGTAGATCGCCTTCCAAGCATCGAGATGCCTCTGGGGTTGCCCTTGAGGGTTCTGTACTGGCAAAATTGCCCCGGCGGGAGGCTTCAGCTTCCAAAGCATTATCGGGGCTCCAGGATGTTCTCGAGGCCTCGACCTCGGCAAACTACTGGTGCCATGCTCTGGGGTACCGGCTGCTTCCTCCGGTACCGACATCCAGGCATCAGCAGCGTCGATAGACCAGAGGTTCCTGGCTATTGAACGCAGTCTGGCGGCTCTCCTTGCGGCATCGACACCCTCTGAACCGTGTCAGACAGTTCAGCTGGTACCGGCACCGACGCTGGCACCGGTATCCGTATCGACAGCATCGGCGTCGACATCGGTGTCTGCTTTGCCGGCACCCAGTCACGCGATGCCTTCTGGTATCGATACCACCCAGTACCGACTTCGGTCGGTATGGGTATCGAGCTCTTCAAGAGCATCCGGACAGAAGGTACTTCGAATCCTCGGAGGAGTCCAAGGATTCTGACAGCTCTGTCGGTACCGGAATACTTCTCCCAGAGGAGCCTTCCTCTCCTAAACGTAGGATGTCTCCTCCAGAAGATATCTCCTTTCAGGATTTCATCAGGGAGGTGGCTCGAGGTCTGTCCATTACTGTGACTCCTGAAACAGAGCCCAGGGCTAAGGAGTTGGAGATTTTATAATATCCCAAAGCTCCTAAGGAGGCAGCTACCTTGCCTTTCCATGAGATCTTACATGATCTCATGTTGAGAATGTGGGAGACACCTCTTACCACCTCTCCTCACTCTCGCAGACTGGATACCATGTATCGAGTCCCTCCTTGTCCTGGGTTCCAGAAAACTCAGCTTCCTCACCACTCTATTGTAGTGGAATCAGCTATGAGAAGGATCAGGAGTGCAAAGAGGCATGCCTTTAATCCTCCAGGACGTGAGTGTAGAACTTTGGATGCCTTTGAACGTCATACTTTCCAGGCTTCCATGCTTTCTTCCAGGATCAGTTCCTATATTTTATATATGGGAATGTTCCTTAAAGAAGTCACAGGAGACTTGGAGATTTTAAGCCCTCTCCTTCCTGATGACAAGAGGCGGGATTTTCTCACACTGGTTAAACATGCCCAGGATGTTTCTAAGTTTGTCAATCGTGCAGCTTTTGACTGTTTTGAGTGCATAAACAGAACCTCTGCCATTGCCATAGGTGCACGTAGAATTGCCTGGCTCCAGGCATCCAATTTGGAGCTCTGGGTGCAGGACAAACTGGGCAATATCCCTTGTACAGGTGAGAATCTATTCGGTAAAAATTGGCAAGAGAAAGCCAATGAGTTGGATGCTGAAAACTCCACTTTGGATAGGTTACCAAAGCCACAGCTGATCCTGCAAGAAAGAAATCTTTCAAGAAACCATTCTTCTCAAAAAAGAGGTTTTATCCTTCTTATTCCCAGCAGGGGACGTTCTGCAGGTCAGCCTGCCCGAAAGTCAGCAACCACCTAAACAAAGGAATGCAAAGACTGCTAAGCCTCAACCGTCTCAGCCTCCACAAGGCCTTTGACTTTCATCTAGAGAACATAGCCTTCCTGGCCCTCAATGGACCAGAGCCTTCCACCATTCCAGGAAGGTTGTGTCACTTTGCCCCCAGATGGGGTCAGATAACAGCAGACCATTGGACACACTCCATTATAAAAGAGGGGTACAAGCTTCACTTTCTGTGCATGCCCCCTCC
Source organism: Ichthyophis bannanicus (assembly GCA_033557465.1). Lineage (NCBI taxonomy): Eukaryota > Metazoa > Chordata > Amphibia > Gymnophiona > Ichthyophiidae > Ichthyophis > Ichthyophis bannanicus. The sequence goes on from CM066041.1 coordinate 239,220,268, forward strand.
CACAGTGGTAAGACAGTTCAATTCTCAGACGTCTCTCAACTGTGTCAAGGGGCGTTTCCAAGATGGTGGCAGCACTCCTAGCCGTGTAAGCACGTTTCTTTCATCATGGGCAAGAAGCGGAAAGGCAAATCAGGGCTGTTGCCCTCCAAGCCCTCTGCTGCCTCTTCGCCGGTTTCTGGTATCTTTGGTCCTTTGGACACTTACCTTTTGCGTGCCACACGGAGTTCAGACGTGGCTGGTGGAGAAAGCCGATTAGCGGCTTTGTCGGAGTTGGCTAGCTCGGCAGCTGCTTCGGCATCATCGTCCTCCCCAGCATTGAGCCCTGCACCGAAGGTTCTTCGCAGCCACACACTGCCAAAGGGCTTCCTGGAGGTTTCCTCCCCTGCATTGTCAGTGGAAGATGGTGCCTCGTGTGGGCCAGGAAAAGGTGTGCCTGCGGAGCTGAAAAGTGGAGCTGAGAGTGAGCTCCGTTGTATTACTTCCTCGGTGTCTGTAGGAGGTGTGTGTCTCGGGCAGGTTTCTTCTTCTGCCCAGCGGGGTGAATTGCAGGCACATATGGAGGAGGCTGACCCAGCGCTGGACTCAGAGGTGGTGTTCTCCCTTCAACTGCCTGTAAACGTTACACTGGAGTCTATATGGAATGCTATTGCCTCGTTAGGTGAAGCTTTGTTTCCCCAAATTTCCTCCTTAACTATTAAGGTTAAAACAGCTATGGGAGCAGTAACTGTATTGGAAGAGAAAATATCTGTTATGTGCGTTGAACAGGAAGGAACTCTGAATAGACTATCCAGCTTGGAAGATCAATCTGATATTTTGAAAAAGAACCTTCTGTCAGTGCTTAAGAAGCTGGAACAACTTGATAATCTTTCTCGAGTTCGCAACTTGAGAATAGTGAATTCCTAGGTCATCCTCCATTAGTGCTAAAGATATGTTTAAGGAATATCTATTGGATGTTTTAGGGGTGTCCCCTGAGTTAATGCCACCTTTAGTTAAAATTTACTATTTACCTAAAGCGAAACGTACTACCCCGGGTAGAGATTCGGGGGGAGGTTTGCTACAAGGGGATGTATTAAATGTAACTAATCTGCTGGAAAACTCTGGGTTAGATCCTCTAGAACCCTCTACTCTCCTTGTAACCTTTGCTTTAATGTCAGACAGAGTGGCTGTTGAAGATTTTTTCTGCAAAAGGAAACTCTTTTCGTGGCTTTGCTGTCCATATTTATCCTGATTTATCGAGAGAAACACAGAAACGCTGAAGAGTGTTCCTTCTGTTACGATGAGGGGTTTTGCAGCTGGGGGGGGGGGGGCTCTTTTTTTCTTAAGCGTCCCTGCAAATGTTTGGTAAAGCACCAATCTGTTTCCTATGTGTTTTTTGAGCCTTCCCAGCTGCTAGCCTTTATTAGCGCTAGGTGTCTAGAATCTTCCATTGACCCCTCCTAATGAGCTTATGTATTTATTGTCTGAATTGATGTGCAGTCATGTTTCTTGCATATTTGGTATTATATTTACATGAATGGTTCCCCCTTGTGTTGGGCTAGGGTGGTTTGGCACTTTGTAATTTTTTTGCTTATTAATATTGTAATTCTTTTTCTTGGTTATTATTCTGTATGCCAACCTGTTTCTTCAAGAGAGTGCTTTGTTGGCTTTCTTCACTTTATTGTTAAATTTGCATAAATATAAAATAAAATTAAAAAAAAAAGACATCTCTCATCAACTTGTTAGATCAAGAGGTCGCCATGCTTCTTGCCCAGGGGGCAATAGAAGAAGTACCCATTCATCAACAGGGTACAGGGTTTTACTCTCCCTACTTCCTTATCCCAAAGAAAACGGGGACACAGACCTATTTTGGACCTCAGAGAATTTAACAAATTCCTGTTAAAAGAGAAATTCAGGATGATTTCTCTGGAATCTCTGCTGCCATACCTTCAGAATCAGGATTGGCATTGTTCTCTAGATCTCAAGGATGCGTACACTCATGTTCTCATCCATCCATCTCACAGAAAGTTCCTTCGGTTCCTTTTTCAAGGAAAGCACTATCAGTACAGGGTGCTTCCTTTTGGCCTGGCCTCAGCACCAAGGGTGTTTACGAAATGCATGGCTGTAGTAGCAGCATTTCTTCGCACTCTAAGAATATTTGTCTTCCCCTACTTAGACGACTGGCCCATTCGAGCCCCATCAGAGTGAGAGGCCAGGATTTCTCTGTCTTGCACAATGCGTATCCTTAAGTATTTGGGTCTGGTCATAAACATCCCAAAATCCAGTCTAACTCCCACTCAGTCTCTAGAGTTCATAGGAGCTTTGCTGGATACCAGAAAAGCAAGGGCCTATCTTCCTCAGACCCGTTGCCTTCGCATGGTGCAGTTAGCTTCTCAAGCAGTGCTAAAGCCTCATCTCACTGCCCGAGAAATGTTACAACTACTAGGCCACATGGCATCTACAGTGCATGTGGTTCCTTATGCTAGCCTCCATATGAGAGCAGCCCAGTGGACTTTATCCACTCAATGGACCCAGGCATCAGGGTGCCTGTCAGATAAAATAGCAAACACAAATCACCTTATTTTGTCTCTCCAAAGGTGGCAGTCCACTCAGAACCTGTTGCTGGGGTCCCCATTTCAGCAACCTTTGCCCCAGGCAACTCTCACAACAGATGCTTCACCAATGGGTTGGGGAGCTCATCTGCAAGAGCTCTCCACCCAAGGCACTTGGACTCCATAGGAGACTCATCTACATATCAATCTCTTAGAACTCGGAGCAATCTTCCTTGCTCTTCGAGTGTTCACACCCTGCTCAGCTACAAGACAGTCCTCATTCATACGGACAATCAAGTAGCCATGTTCTATGTGAACAAGCAGGGGGGAACAGGCTCTCTGTTTTGCAACGAAGCTTTGCGACTATGGGCCCTCACCAGAGAGCATCAGATTCATCTCCTGGCAGTGTATCTTCCAGGCATACAAAACTCTTGGGCAAAGAGACTCAGTCAAGTTCTGCTTCCACACGAATGGTCTCTACATGCAGACCAGGTGGCCAAGATTTTACAAATTTGGGGAACTCCGGACATAGACCTCTTTGCAAGTCTGTTGAATGCGAAACTTCCCCGGTTCTGTTCCAGAATTCTGGCTCAGGGTTCTCAGGCCAGGGATGCTTCCCTCCTTCACTGGGGTCAAGACTTCCTTTATGCCTTTCCACCCATTCCCCTAATTCCCAAGACCCTGTTCAAGCTTCAGAGAGACAGAGGCCGTATGATTCTCATAGCTCCATATTGGCCACGTCAAGTGTGGTACCCTCTGCTTCTACATCTCTCTCAAGCTCCCTCCCTGGAGTTAGGATCTGCTCCAGATCTCCTGTCTCAGGAGGACGGAATGTTATGGCATCCCAATCCCCAGTCTCTGCATCTCAGGTCTTGGTTGCTGAAGGCCTAGATCTTCATGATTTTAACCTCCATCAGCAAGTAAAGGATATCCTTTATGCTTCCAGGAAGCCTTCCACAAGACGCTCTTATGCTTTCAAATGGAAAAGGTTTACCATATGGTGTTCGCAGAAGGGTCTTAACCCCCTTGCGATACCTCTGGAATCATTACTGGAGTATCTCCTTCATTTATCCAATGCAGGACTTAAAACAAACTCGGTAAGAGTCCATTTGAGTGCTATTGCAGCTTCTTTCAAGCCTCTAAATGGACAGCCTACTTCCTCCCATCCTCTTATAGCAAGATTTATGAGAGGCCTTCTACTAACTAAACCTCCCATTAGGCCATCACCGGTGGCGTGGGACTTAATCCTGGTTTTTGGTCAGCTCATGAAGCCACCTTTCGAACCCTTAGCTACTACCTCAATGAAATTCCTTTCTTGGAAGGTTATCTTTCTCATTGCAATCACATCAGCACGCCGCATCAGTGAGTTACAGGCACTAGTAGCTGATCCACCTTATACAAGGTTCCATCATGACAGGGTAGTGCTTAGGACTCATCCACACTTTATGCCAAAGGTGGTCTCGCCTTTTCATCTTAACCAAGCGGTCTACCTACCTGTGTTTTTTTCCAAGGCCTCATGCATCAAATGCAGAAAGGAATCTTCATACTTTGGACTGTAAAAGAGCTTTAGCCTTTTACTTGCAAAGAACACAGCAACATAGAAAGTCCTCTCAACTCTTTGTTGCTTTTGTTCCTTCTCTTTTGGGACTTCGTCTCCAAGAGAACACTGTCCAACTGGATTACACAGTGTATTTCCTTTGCCTATCAGAGTAAGAATCTTCCTCTGGAGGGCCATGTCACAGCTCACAATGTGAGAGCCATGGCAGCTTCAATGGCTCATCTGCACTCTGTGTCTATCGACGACATCTGTCGAGCAGCCACTTGGGCCTCTGTTCATACCTTCACAGCCCATTACTGCTTGGACAAGGGCTCCCGCCAGGATGCCTTTTTTGGTCAGGCTGTTCTCCAACACCTGTTCCATACCTAATCAACTCCTACCCACCATCCCTGGTAGGATGCCAGAGATCCATGGGGGGAAGTAGAGCCCTTTCACAGGGACTCACAACTTCTGGGGTCTCTCCCTGGCATCTAAAGCTAGGGAGTCCCTATATGTGAAGAATACATTCCTGCTTGTTCCTGGAGATAGCATAGTTACTCACCTGTAACAGGTGATCTCCGGGAACAGCAGGAATTTAGTCTTCACAACCCACCAATCTCCCCTAGGCGTTGTATCTCTCTATCTCTTTCTCTTTCCCTTTCCCTCTCTCTCTCTCAGCTTTAAACTCAACTGGAGAGAGACAGTTGGGAAAGGCAGGAAGGCAGCACGCAGGTGCTGTGGGATGCTCCCAAAGGTTTTCTAATTGGACTCTGGGGAGCGTTCCCGCGCAGGCTCCGTCGGTACCGACGATACCCATATGTGAAGACTAAATTCCTGCTGTTCCCGGAGATCACCTGTTACAGGTGAGTAACTATGCTTTACTGTTGAGTAACTACGCTATCCTGCCTTTCTTCTTAAGTATACATATTAATATCTTTGTCTGCCTCATATGCTTCATAACGAAGACCACTAACCATTTTAGTAGCCACCCTCTGTACCATCTCCATCCTGCTTATATCCTTTTGAAGGTGTGGTCTCCAGAATTGCACACAATACTCCAAATGAGATCGCACCAGAGACTTATACAGAGGCATTATCACCTCTTGTTTTTCTGCTGGCCATTCCTCTCCCTATACACCCAAGAGAGATTCCGATGCCAGGGAAAAGTCCCAACATCAGCATTGCGACTCACCCTAGAGGTGCTTCTGATGCAGACCGGCCAGCTATACAGCCCCAGTGGGAGGATCTGTCCTTCAAAGCAAAAGTGGAGCTCCGGGACACTCCCGAGGCATCTATCTCAGAGCTGCCGGTTCCTTGTTCTGAGACAGTGGCTTAGTGCTCCATGTGTGATTCCATCCAGACATCTGTCATCTCCCTGGATCAGCACATGCTGGTTCTTGAGAGGAGCTTGGCAGCACTCCTGGCTGTACTGAGAGCTTCAAGAATATAGGTTTCAGTATCGCACCTAAAGCTGAGCATATCGCCCTGATTACCGGCCCTTGAACTGGCATAGTCTGAACACCCGAGGCTGATTTGTCTGTTGGAACTGGTTGTGATGCCCTGGGTATCCAACAAATGCAGGCTCCCATTGTTCTCATTCAGAGGTATTGGAACTGTTGGTATCGGCATAGACTGTAGACTTCCACAAAGCATCGAGATTGAACCTAGGACCGCTGATACTTTGATTTCTTGCCAGACTCTGATTCAAATTCTTCAGAATCCCAAGAACTTCTGGATATTCCTTTAGACCCTTTGCTGCCTTAGGAATGGCATCTGTCTCCACCAAAGGATTTGTCCTTTTGGGACTTCATCTGTGACATTGCAGCAGGGCTTTCCATCACGGTAGCCTCAGAAAAGGAACAGAGGGCGGAGGAATTGGAGATACTCTAATACCCTCCAACATTTAAGGAGGTTGCTATCTTACTGGTGCATCATATTCTGCAGGACCTTATGCTCGACATGTAGGAGACTCGATACCATGTGCAAAGTGCGCAGGTTTCCAAAAACCTCAGCTTCCCACCCGGTCAGTGGTGTTGGAATCGGTGATGCGCTGAATAAAAAGCTCAAAACTAATTTCCCATGCCTCCTGGCAGATAATAGAGGATACTCTAAGCCTTTGGGCATCGATGTTTCCAAGCATGCCTGTTGGCTTCGAGAATAAATTCTTACGTGCTGTACATGGGCATATTTCTGGAGGATGTCACCAGAAATCTGGAGACTTTCGCCCTTCTGCTTCCAGAGGATAAGTAGGGTGCATTCCAGACCCTCATTAAGCAAGCTCAGAACACTTCTAAGTTTCTTACCAGGGCATCTTTTGATGCTTTTGAATCCAACAGCAGGAATGCCAGCGAAGGACCCAGCATGGCTTAGAGGGAACATTGGTGGAGACTTGGACATTGTGGCCATTACAGTAACGTGTTTTAACGAGTTGCATGAATGGGATATAATAGCTGGCTATAATCTTTTCAGAAGAAACAGAAAAGGTGGAAAAGGAGGAGGAGTATCCCTATTTGTCAAAAGCAATATTAAAGCTACTTAAATGCAGGGGATTTGGGGAAAAGAAGAAGCACTATGGGTTGTGTTGGAAAGAAGAGATGGCACTGTCATCCATACTGGTGTGGTCTACAGGCCTCCGACTCAAACCGAAGAAATAGCAAATTGATTATAGATATTGCAAAGATAGCGACAAAGGGGGTAGTGATCATACTGGGCGACTTTAATCTATCCAATGTGGATTGGCGTATTCCTTCTGCAAATCTGGAAAGAAGTAAAGAGGTGTGAGGTCAATTTGGTCAGTCTGGAATGGCATGTACATGAGAATATCATCGGCATAAATCATGCATTCGACGTTGAATGATCGTATGAGGTCACAAATTGGCTGCATATAGATGTTGAACATCAAGGCTGAGAGGGAGGAGCCTTGCGGAACGCCCTGTTTCTGGTGGAACGGTTTGGGGGTGGAGGACCCCGTCTGCACGTGTTGCCATCTATCAGACAAGTATGACTTACACCAGGTTAGTGCTAGGTCACAGATGCCCTTCTCTTTGAGCCGGCTCAGGAGGGTTTCGTGGCATACTGAGTCGAACGCTGCAGCTATGTCCAGTAATATCAGGGCAACTCCTCGACGGATGTTATCAATTGCATAAAGTATATTGTTGAAGAGGGTGGTAAGTAGCGTCTCCACACCATGGGATTCTCTGAATCCGTGTTGGCAGTGGTCAAACGGAGAGGTATTGTTGATGTGTTGTTGAATCTGGTAAAGGACTACTTTTTTGATTATCTTTGCTAGCAGTGGAATGCTGGCAATTGGTCTATACGATTCTACTTTCTGGGGGTCCAATTTGTTATTTTGCAGGGGTCTGATGGATGTGTGCTTGAGATTCAGTGGGAAATAGCCTGATGTGAAAGATGCGTCAAGAAGTCTAGCTATGAATGGACTAAATTCAGTGCCAAAGAGTTACCAAAGAGTTAAATTCAGTTACCAAAGACTAAATTCAGTGCCAAAGAGTTACCTCAGTCTCCAAGCAGCTGGATGGATGGTGAGCCTGGTACTCCGGGCTCACTGGAGAAACAATTAGGAATAGTGCTGTTAGTTAAGGGGGTTTCATAATTTTGATGGAAAAAAAAAGAAAAGAAAAACATGGTCTGAGGGCCTGTGTCTTTAAGACTTATCAGACCTTGTCTCTTGTCCGGGTCCCTCTCGCTTCTCTCAGAATTTCTTTTCGGGGCTTGGGCAGCTGGAAGTAGGCAAGTGCCAGAGGAGAGAAGTAGCTTCGCTTTAAAAGAAGAAGCAGTGTTGCCCCAGAGTCGGGCCGGTGCCGTGCAGAAGTGTTGCCTGCCAGTGCGCCCGGTCAACTCGCAGCGATCGCACGAGGACGGAGGTTTTGGTTCACTGTTGGAGAACGAACAGCCTTCTTTGGTGCAGTGCGGTGTTTCGGGGGTCAGCGGTGGGCGAGTTCGCCTGCAGAAGCCCGGTTTACTCGTTCTACTGCTGAAGGAGGTAAGGCCACATGCTGAAGCGCTTCTAAACAGCAGCGTGGTTTTGGCGCGAACGCGGCCCTGGGCCCAGACGCGTGCAGCGAGCACAGACAGGCACAGGGGCCTCGAGCAGGCAGTCGGCAAGTGCTTTGGGTATGGCAGGAACCCTCTGGAGAGGTATATTGGCGCGCAGGGGACCCTCAGGAGCTTGTTTTTGTGTAGTAATAAGTTTAAAAAAAGAAAAGAAAAAAGTTGTGATTTTTCGGGGCTACACGCTGTACTGGGCAGCACCGCATTCCCGTTCCTGCGGGGGTGTCATTTGCATACTCGAGGGGTGCAGTTTAGCTGTGGTTTTTTTGACACTCTGCAATGCCCTCCAAGCCCCAATGTGTAGTGTGTGGGTCCAAGAAGGCCACGGACTCAGGGGTCTGTAAATACTGCGTGAGGGACGCTCCTGGTTCAGAGCATGAGAGAGAGGGAGCTTCTGTGCCGAATACAGAGGTCTCGGCCTTGCCAGCATCCGTGGGGACGCAGGAGGAACTGGTGGCGGGGCCATCCTCTGCTGCGGACCTCCCCTCTTCTTAGATGGCTTGGCCTAATCAGCTGGCCTCCATATTCTCGCAAGAATTTATTTTGTTGCTGCAGCAATCGGTGATGGGTAGCGCTCAGCAGCTGAAAAGTATGACAGGCGGTGGCGCAATAAAGAGGCCTGCACCCCACGGTCAACTGGAGGTCCTCCCTCGAGGGGCCAAGAGGTCTCGTGCAGAAGGGGACTTAGGAGAGCAATCTTTGTCCTCAGAGGGCCCATTATCGGATGAGGAAGGCCTCAGCTTGGATTTGGAAGAGTAGCTTAAAGGCGAGCTTACCGAGGGAGAAGACCAAGCCGGAAGACCAAGCCAGAGTGGTGAGGGTCTTCAGAAGAGAGGAGTTACCGGCCCTCATCACGGAGGCGTTGAAAGTGCTAAATATGCCGGCCCAGGGATCAACGGAGGAGGAAACTCTGGCAGATCCTTTGTTGCAGTTATTCAGGAAGAGTCAGAGTTTTCCCGGTTCACAGAGTGTTTCACGAAATGATACAAGAGGAATGGAATACTCCAGAGGCTCCGCTAAAAGGTTTGCGAGTTATGGGCCGCCTGTATCCTTTGTCGGAGAAAGACAAGGAAATGTTTGTCACCCAAAGTGGACGCCGCCGTCTCTGCAGTCACAAAAAAGACTACAATCCTGGTAGAAGGTAGTGCAGCCCTTAAGGAGACTCAAGATAAAAAGTTGGATATGTTAAGACAAGTGTTTGATGTTAATGCCTTGTCGCTCCAAGCAGCTATTTGCAGAGCCTGGGTAGCCAGAGCCTGTCTGCGCTGGTCACAGCGGGTGCACGCGGGGCAGGACAGTGAAATGGCAGATGAGGCGTCCAGATTAGAGTCGGGGATGGTCTACCTAGCGGATATTCATTATGATCTGATGCGCAGTTTGTCCAAAAGCATGGCATCGGCAGTAGCAGCGTGGCGTTATCTTTGGTTGCGCAATTGGGCGGCGGATACCTCATCCAAAGCTCGGTTAAGTAAACTTCCCTTTAAAGGACGCCTGCTGTTTGGGGAAGATTTAGAGAAGCTGGTCAAGGATCTGGGGGAGTCCAAGGGAGGCAGATTACCAGAGGACAAGCCTAAGACGGGGCGTGCAATCCCGGCGGGTAGGGGGCAGCAGCGGGATTTTCGCCGGTTCAAGTCCCAAAGATTCAATTCCTTTCAACGTGGGCGTTTTCCCAGCAGGAGTGAAGGTTTCCGTGGGTTTCGGGGAGCGGGAAGGGGTTTCGGGGCCTCCTCCTCATCCTCTTTTGCTTCCAAAAAGTCACAATGAGATAAGGGGGGGGGGGGGCCCAAGCGCCCTTAGTTCCCGTAGGGGGGCGTTTGCAGGAGTTTTATTCTGCCTGGGTCCAAATCACTTCAGATCAATGGATTCTAGAGGTCATCCGAGAGGGCTACGCGCTGGAGTTTCTTCATCCAGTGAGGGACTCCTTCGTGCAGTCCCCCAGCAAGTCGGCCACCAAGCACAAGGCCTTGCGGGAGACCGTGCAAAGACTGTTAGGCCTCGGAGCGATTGTCCTGGTACCTCCAGACCAATGCGGCAGCGGTCGGTACTCCATCTACTTCGTCGTTCCCAAGAAGGACGGCGGGGTTCACCTGATACTAGATCTCAAGGGAGTGAATTGTTGCCTTCGGGTGACTCATTTTCACATGGAAACCCTGCGCTCTGTATCTGTGGCAGTGCAGAAAGGGGAGTTCCTTACTTCCCTAGATTTGTCGGAAGCTTACCTCCACATTCCAATACGACCGGATCACCACAGATTCCTCCGGTTCGCGGTTCCATTCGGACATTTTCAATTCCAAGTGTTACCTTTCGGACTAACGACGGCCCTGATAGTTTTCACAAAAGTCATGGTAGTGGTGGCAGCGGCCTTGAGAAAAGAAGGGATCCTGGTGCATCTCTATCTAGACGATTGGTTGATCAGAGCAAAATCTCAGGCAGAGAGCGTGTCGGCTACGGCCCGAGTAGTGGCTTTTCTAGAAAGTCTCGGGTGGATAGTCAATGTACCCAAGAGCCACTTAGTGCCATCGCAAAATCTGGAATACCTAGGAGTGCGATTCGAGACGCGTGTGGGAAAGGTTTTTCTAATGGAGCAGCGGGCGCAGGGTCTGCGGTGCCTAGTCAGGTTTCTAGAGTACAAGGCGCCTTCGGCGTGGCATTACCTACAACTGCTGGGTACCATGGCTGCGACCATAGAGACAGTGCCATGGGCGAGGGCTCACATGCGACCCTTGCAGGGAGCGCTGCTTCGCTAATGGTCGCACCAGCAGGACTCGCTGTCCCGGAGGCTGCCCTGCCCAGAGGAAGCCAGACAAGCCCTACGATGGTGGCTAGTTCCCGAATCGCTGGAACGCAGGAAATCACTGGAATCTCTGGCCTGGGTATCCCTGATGAAGGACGCTTGTCTGCTGGGCTGGAGAGCTCACTGCCAGGGCAGATTCACTCGAGGCTGGTGGAATGCTCAGGAGAGGTTGTGGCCGATCAACAGGTTGGAGTTAAGAGCGGTGACTCTCGCTTTGCAGGGGTTTCGCTCGGTCCTCGGCGTAAAGGCAGTCCACGTATTTTCAGACAACGCGACAGCGGTGGCCTATGTCAACAAGCAAGGGGGAACCAGCAGCGTAGCTCTAGAGGCGGAGGCAGGAGTATTATGCGGCTGGGCAGAAGCGAATCTTCTGGATCTATCGGCGGCACACGTGGCAGGGGTAGACAATGTTCAGGCCGATTTCCTCAGTCAGGTGAGGGTGGATCCGGGGGAATGGGTCCTACATCCCGAAGTATTCCAGATGGTCGTCCGCAGGTGGGGCGCGCCAGTCATGGACCTCATGGCGACCTTCGGCTCGACAAAGGTAAGTCGTTTTTTCAGCAGGAGGAGAGAATGTCGGAGGGCTTGGATGCGCTCATTCAGGACTGGCTGGTGGGACAGCTGCTATATGTGTTTCCACCGTGGGTTCTAATCGGCAGAGTGGTTCAACGGATAGAGAGGTTCAGGGGGCAGGTAATTCTGATAGCCCCAGTTTGGCCGTGCCGACCCTGGTACGGGTACCTCGTGAGGCTGTTGGTAGCAAAGCCTTGGCGACTTCCGTCCCGAGTGGATCTGTTGTCTCAGGGGCCCCTCTTCATGCTCCATGTGGATCGGTTCTCGCTTACGGCCTGGCTCTTGAGAGGGCGCGGCTGACATCCCATGGATACTCGGGGGCAGTCATCCCTACCTTGTTGAAGGCCAGAAGAAAGTCTACCTCATTGGCTTATGTTCGCATATGGAGAATTTTCGAAGCTTGGTGCGCAGACAGGAGGTGCCTGGCATTAAAGGCCACCATCCCTCAGATATTAGAGTTCTTGCAGGATGGTTTCAACAAGGGGTTAGCGGCAGCATCGCTGCGGGTGCAGGTTGCAGCGGTGTCTTGTTACAGGGGCAGAGTAGGCGGTCATGCGATTGGGAGTCAGCGAGACGTCAAGCGTTTTTTAAGGGCGGTGTCTCTTCTGCGGCCACCGTGCAGACAGATCGTCCCTAGCATAAGGACATAAAAAATGCCATACTGGGTCAGACCAAGGTCCACCAAGCCCAGTATCCTGTTTCCAACAGTGGCCAATCCAGGTCATACGCACCTAGCAGTTTCCCCAAAAGACACAGGTTCCTCAATGCTTGTATTGGGTCAAGCATTGATATCCTGGGTCCCTTCTCAATAATGGTTTATGGACCTTTCCTCCAGGAACTTTTCCAAACCTTTTTTAAACCCAGCTACACTAACAGCCTTTACTACATCCTCCGGTAACAAATTCCAGAGTTTGATTACACGTTGAGTGAAAAAATATTTTCTTTTATTAGTCTTAAATAGTTTACCCTGTAGCTTCATTGCATGTTCCCTAGTCTTTCTATATTCTGATAACGTAAGCAATCGATGTACGTTTGCCCGTTCCACTCGGTTCATTAATTTATAGACTTCTATCATATCTCCCCTCAGCCTTCTCTTTTCCAGGTTAAAGAGCCCTAACCTTCTAGCCTTTCTTCATAGGGGTATCCTTCCATCCCCTTTACCATTTTGGTGGCTCTTCTCTGAATCTTTTCTAATAACGCTATATCCTTTTTGAGATACGGCGACCAGAATTGCACACAATATTTAAGGTGCGGTCTCACCATGGAACGATATAGAGGCATTATAATATCGCTTGTTTTATTTTCCATTCCTTTCCTTATCATACCTAGCATTCTATTTGCTCTCTTGGCCGCCGCTGCACACTGGGCCAAAGGTTTTAACATGTTAGCCACAATGACGCCTAAATCTTTTTCCTGGGTGGTGGTTCCTAATGTGGAACCTTGGATCGTGTTACCATAGTTTGGGTTGTTCTTCCCTAGGTGCATAACTTTGCACTTGTCCACATTAAATTTCATCTGCCATTTGGATACCCAGTCTTCCAATTTATCAAGATCCTCTTGCAATTTTCCACAATCCTCTGGGTTTTAACAACTTTAAATAGTTCTGTCTCATCTGCAAATTTGATAACCTCGTTCGTTATTCCACTTTCCAGGTCATTTATGAATATGTCAAAAAGCAGCGGACCCAGCACAGATCCCTGGGGTACACCAATATTTACCTTTCTCCATTGGGAGAAAGTGGCATTTGCCGTTTGTGTTAGATACGCTGGAGCTCGAGCCATTTTGAGCCCCTGACGCGGGCAACCCTCAAGGATCTCACGTTAAAGGTGATTTTTCTAGTGGCGATCTGTTCAGCTCGTAGAGTCTCCGAGCTGCAAGCATTGTCCTTTAGAGTGCCCTACCTTTCCTTCTTTGCGTCCAAGGTGGTGTTGAGAACTGTGCTTGCTTTTCTTCCAAAAGTGGTTTCGCCGTTTCATGTCAGTCAGGACGTACCCTTACTGGTGTTCCCTAGGGGTGTCCAAGGGTCAGCGGCAAAGAAATTACATCTTTTGGACGTTGGTCGGGCATTAAAGAACTATCTCAAGCGGACGGAACCTTTTCGGAGGTTGGACAGGCTCTTTGTTCTGTTCGCAGGTCAGAGAAAGGGGGAAGCGGCATCGAAGGCGTCTTTTGCTAGGTGGATCAATGAAGCCATTGCTTCAGCGTATATCTTGAGAGGTAAGTCGGTGCCGGAAGGGCTGCGAGCTCATTCCACCAGGGCACAGGTGCCTCATGGGCGGAGCGACAGTTGGTGTCGCTGGAAGAAATTTGTAAGGCGGTGACCTAGTCATCCTTGAATCCCTTTGTGAAGCACTATCGGTTGGATGTGCTAAGTGCGGAGGACGCCTCTTTTGGAGTGGCTGGGCTTCAGGGTCCCCCCCGTGCTTAATGATTTCACTGCTCTGGTACTAACCCAGAGGTTTCGGGACTAGACTGGGGACACGATCAGGAAGATGAAATTAGACTTACCTGCTAATTGTAGTTCCTGGAGTGGACCCAGTCTAGTCCCGTATCCCTCCCTAGTGTTTGCATTGTCTTCAAAGCCTGAAGTGTTGGAGGCGGTTCACAGGTAAGACCAGAGGGTATTTATTTGCAGGGCTCCTATACCTAAAGGGGTGGTTTAGCAGCGAAATGAATCTGTTTCTTTCTCGAGATACCCTTTTTTCTTTCCTCTTGATGAAAGAGTGGTCTGGTCAGCTTTAAAGTTACACGTTAATTTAGTTTATGGGTGCAGTTCTGGTTAGTTTATATTTGTTATTTATTCTTACTTGTTGTTTCGGTGAGTCTGCTTTGTCAATAGGTAACTGGTGACAGGAGGCGGATCTGGAATGGATATACCAGTGATGTCACAAAAAAGAGGAGTTTCTCAGTCTCCAAGCTGCTATATGAGATGGGGAACCCAGAGGTTTCGGGACTAGACTTGGTCCACCCCAGGAACTACAATTAGCAGGTAAGTCTAATTTCATCTTTCACAAAATTCAGAAGCTTGCAAACAGAGGAACACAGAAAGGAATACAGGATCAAACTAAAAGAGAAATAAGGATAGCAAAATCAAAGGCAGAAGAAAAGATGGCTAAAGATGTGAAGTGTGGCGACAAAACTTTCTTCAGGTACATTCAGGGGAGGAGGAAAATCAGCGGTGGAATTGCAAAACTCAGAAGTGCTGGGAACGGACTCGTGGAAAGTGACATTGAAAAAGCGAAAATGCTCAACAAATACTTTTGCTTTGTTTTTACTAAAGAAAATCCTGGAGAAGGACCATCTGTGACTCCCAAATATAAAAATTGGAATGTAGATACCACGCCATTCACAGAAGATGTTAGAACACCTTGCAAAACTGAAAATGGACAAGGCTATGGGACCGGAATGGATACATCCCAGGATACTGAAAGAGCTTAGAGAGGTTCTTGCAGGGCTGTTAAAGGATGTTTTTAACAGATCCTTGGAGACAGGAGAAGTTCCTCAGGACTGAAGAAGGGCTGATGTGGTACTTCTTCACAAAAGTGGTAACAGGGAAAAAGTGACAAACTATAGGCCGGTAAGCCTCACCTATGTGATGGGAAAAGTAATGGAGGTGCTCCTGAAAGAAAGAAAATAATGGAAAAAAGAGCCAAACGATGAAACCTGGAAACAGCACAAGCACTGGCAAGTCAAATGCAAGGCATTGATAAGGCAGGCAAAGAGAGAATTTGAGAAGAAGCTTGCTGCAGAAGCAAAAACGTGAAATAAAGACCTTTTCAAGTACATTCGTAGCAAAAAACCTGTGAGAGAGTCAGTTGGACCATTATATGATAAAGGGGTTAAAGGAGCACTAAGAGGCGACAAGGCGATAGCGGAGAGACTGAATGAATTCTTTGCTTCGGTCTTTACTGAGGAAGATGTAGGGATGTTACCCATGACTGAAGTGGTATTTAAAGGTGTGGAAGAATTGAAGGAAATATCGATACATCGGGAAGATGTCTTACAACTATTAGATAAACTGAAGAGTAGCAAATCACCTGGGCCGGATGGTATACATCCAAGGGTGTTGAAAGAACTGAAATTTGAGATTGCAGACCTGCTATCAGTAATCTGTGAACTATCATTAAAATCATCTCTAATACCTGAGGATTGGAGGATCGCCAATGTAACACCAATTTTTAAAAAGGGTTCGAGGGGTGATCCGGGAAACTACAGACCAGTGAGCCTGACATCAGTACCGGGAAAAATGGTAGAAACCATCATAAAGAATAAAATTACTCAGCATGTAGATAGTCACGACCTAATGGGAGACAGCCAACATGGCTTTAGACAAGGAAGATCTTGTCTTACTAATCTGTTATGTTTTTTTGAAGGAGTGAATAAACAGGTGGACATAGGTGAGTCGGTTGATATTGTGTATCTGGACTTTCAGAAAGCCTTTGACAAAGTCCCTCATGAGAGAC
The DNA here is from genome assembly GCA_033557465.1 of Ichthyophis bannanicus. Lineage (NCBI taxonomy): Eukaryota > Metazoa > Chordata > Amphibia > Gymnophiona > Ichthyophiidae > Ichthyophis > Ichthyophis bannanicus. The sequence continues at coordinate 239,236,231 of CM066041.1, forward strand.
TTTTGGCAAAACTAAAGAGTCATGGGATAGGAGGCAGTGTACTACTGTGGATCAGGAACTGGTTAAAAGATAGAAAGCAGAGGGTAGGGCTAAATGGCCAATTTTCCCAATGGAGAAAGGTGAATAGTGGTGTACCCCAGGGATCTGTGCTGGGTCCGCTGCTTTTTGACATATTCATAAATGACCTGGAAAGTGGAATAACAAGTGAGGTTATCAAATTTGCAGATGACACAAAACTATTTAAAGTTGTTAAAACCCAGGAGGATTGTGGAAAATTGCAAGAGGATCTTGATAAATTGGAAGACTGGGCATCAAAATGGCAGATGAAATTTAATGTGGAGAAGTGGAAGGTTATGCACCTAGGGAAGAACAACCCAAACTATGGTTACACGATGCAAGGTTCCACATTAGGAACCACCACCCAGGAAAAAGATTTAGGCGTCATTGTGGATACCTTGTTAAAACCCTCGGCCCAGTGTGCAGCGGCGGCCAAGAGAGCAAATAGAATGCTAGGTATGATAAGGAAAGGAATGGAAAATAAAACAAGCGATATTATAATGCCTCTATATCGTTCCATGGTGAGACCGCACCTTGAATATTGTGTGCAATTCTGGTCGCCGTATCTTAAAAAGGATATAGCGATTTTAGAAAAGGTTCAGAGAAGAGCCACCAAAATGGTAAAGGGGATGGAAGGCTACTCCTATGAAGAAAGGCTAAAAAGGTTGGGACTCTTTAGCCTGGAGAAGAGACGGCTGAGGGGAGATATGATAGAAGTCTATAAATTAATGAACGGAGTGGAACGGGTAAACGTAGATCGATTGTTTACCTTATCAGAATATGGAAAGACTAGGGGACATGCAATGAAGCTACAGGGTAAACTATTTAAGACTAATAAAAGAAAATATTTTTTCACTCAACGTGTAATCAAACTCTGGAATTTTTTACCGGAGGATGTAGTAAAGGCTGTTAGTGTAGCTGGGTTTAAAAAAGGTTTGGACAAGTTCCTGGAGGAAAGGTCCATAAACCATTATTAAGAAGGGACCCAGGATATCAATGCTTGAACCAGTACAAGCATTGTGGAACCTGTGTCCCTTGGGGAAACTGCTAGGTACGTATGACCTAGATTGGCCACTCTTGGAAACAGAATGCTGGGCTTGATGGACCTTGGTCTGACCCAGTATGGCATATCTTATGTTCTTATGGACTTCCTCAAAACCAACAGGTTGCATGATCCGAGGCAACATGGTTTTACCAAAGAACGATCTTGTCAAACAAATCTGAGTTCTTTGACTGGGTGACCAGAGAACTAGATCAGGGGCATGCAATGGATGCCATCTACCTGGATTTCAGCAAAGCCTTTGATACTGTTCCTCATAGGAGGCTTATCAATAAACTCAATAGCTTGGGGATGAGTCCCAAGGTGGTGAACTGGATCAGAAATTAGTTGACTGACATACGACACAAGGTGATGGTAAACGGTACTCGGATAAAAGGAAAATGATTAGCGGTGTGCCTCAGGGTTTGGTCCTGGGACCGGTACTGTTCAATTGTTTGTGAGTGATATTGCTGAAGGACTGAATGGAAAAGTCTGTCTTTCTGCAGATGACTTCAAAATTTGCAACAGAATGGACTCCTCTGAGGGATTGGAGAACATGAGGAAAGATCTACAAAAGCTGGAAGAATGGTCTAATGCTTGGCAGTTAAGATTTAATCTGAAGAACTGCAGTGTCATGCACTTAGGAAGCAGAAATCAAAGGGAGATGTACACGATAGGAGGCGAGAGGTTGGTATGCACGGACCAGGAGAAGGACCATGGAGTGATTATTTCTGAGGATCTTAAGGTGGCGAAACAGTGCGACAAGGCAGTGACAAAAGCCAGAAGGATGCCGGATTGCATACAGAGAAGAATTACCAGCAGAAAGGAAGAGGTACTAATGCTGCTGTACAAGTCAGTAGTGAGGCCTCACTTGGAATACTGTGTTCAGTTTTGGAGACCATATCTCGCAAAGGATATAAAAAGACTGGAAACAGTTTGGTGGAAGACGACCAAAATGATTTGGATCCTACATTACAAAACTTATGAGAAGAGACTTGAAGACCTAAATAAGTACACACTGGAGGAGAGCAGGGACAGGGGAGATATGATTCAGAGCTTTAAATACTTAAAGTATTAATGAACAAACAAACCTCTTCCAAAGATGTGGAAGCTGTAAAACTAGAAGGCATAACATGAAGCTGTAAGGGGGTAAATTGAAAGGCAACGTCAGGAAATACTTTTTCACTGCAAGGGTGGTGGATGCTTGGAATTGCCCTCCCAATGGAAGTGGTTGGGGCAAATACAGTGACAGAATTCAAAATGGCATGGGACAGACACAGTGGATCCCTTTATAGCAACAGGATAAAATCAAAATAAACTTAATTATCTCTTATATTTATTTATTTATTTATTTATTTAAAGTCTCTTTTATACCGCGCTATTCAGCATCAGCGCGGTTTACAATAAACAGTGAACATACACATTTCCAATAGTACTTTGTGTTTATATCTCAACAAATAGGGGTGCCCTACACAGAACAGTGGGTACATCTCTAAACAAAGGCATGGGGAGGGGTGACCTGCACGGAGAGGCAGGTGCACCTATTCTTGCCACCTTGCTGGGCAGACTAGATGGACTATACTGATCTTTATCTGCCATCATATACTATGTTGCTATGACTGAGAGCTTCCAGATGCTGCTTATAAAATCATGCCATCAGCAGCCTGTGCCACGAGGGGCATAAACCAGTAATTCTCCAGCCAGTGGTGGATGCAAGTTTTTCAGCTCTGAGAGAATATGGAAAAAAAAAGAAGACTGAAGAAGAAAAGATTGTTTTCACTCATGAGCAACCTCCTTACTGGTGAACATAAGATATGCCATACTGGGTCAGACCAAGGTCCATCAAGCCCAGTATCCTGTTTCCAACAGTGGCCAATCTAGGTCATACGTACCTAGCAGTTTCCCCAAAAGACACAGGTTCCACAATGCTTGTACTGGGTCAAGCATTGATATCCTGGGTCCCTTCTTAATAATGGTTTATGGACCTTTCCTCCAGGAACTTGTCCAAACCTTTTTTTAAACCCAGCTACACTAACATCCTTTACTACATCCTCCGGTAATAAATTCCAGAGTTTGATTACACGAGTGAAAAAAATATTTTCTTTTATTAGTCTTATAGTTTACCCTGTAGCTTCATTGCATGTCCCCTAGTCTTTCTATATTCTGATAAGGTAAACAATCGATCTACGTTTACCCTTTCCACTCCGTTCATTAATTTATAGACTTCTATCATATCTCCCCTCAGCCGTCTCTTTTCCAGGTTAAAAAGCCCTAACCTTTTTAGCCTTTCTTCATAGGAGTATCCTTCCATCCCCTTTACCATTTTGGTGGCTCTTCTCTGAACCTTTTCTAATATCGCTATATCCTTTTTAAGATACGGCGACCAGAATTGCACACAATATTCAAGGTGCGGTCTCACCATGGAGCGATATAGAGGCATTATAATATCTTTTGTTTTATTTTCCATTCCTTTCCTTATGATACCTAGCATTCTATTTGCTCACTCGGCCGCCACTGCACACTGGGTGGAGGGTTTTAACATGTTATCCACAATGACGCCGAAAAACTTTTCCTGGGTGGTAGTTCCTAATGTGGAACCTTGCATCATGTAACCATAGTTTAGGTTGTTCTTCCCTAGGTGCATAACTATGCACTTGTCGACATTAAATTTCATCTGCCATTTTGATGCCCAGTCTTCCAATTTATCAAGATCCTCTTGCAATTTTCCACATTCCTCTTGGGTTTTAACAACTTTAAATAGTTTTGTGTCATCTGCAAATTTTATAACCTCACTCGTTTTTCCACTTTCCAGGTCATTTATGAATATGTCAAAAAGCAGCGGACCCAGCACAGATCCCTAGGGTACACCACTATTCACCTTTCTCCATTGGGAAAATAGGCCATTTAGCCCTACCCTCTGCTTTCTATCTTTTAACCAGTTCCTGATCCACAGTAGTACACTGCCTCGTATCCCATGACTCTTTTTAGTTTTGACAAAAGTCTCTGATGAGGGACCTTGTCAAAGGCTTTCTGAAAGTCCAGATACACTATATCAACCGACTCACCTTTGTCCACCAGTTTATTCACACCTTCAAAAAAATATAACAGATTAGTAAGACACATCTTCCTTGTCTAAAGCCATGTTGGCTATCTCCCATTAGGCGAAGACTATCTACATGCTGAGTAATTTTATTCTTTATGATGGGTTCTACCATTTTTCCCGGTACTGACGTCAGGCTCACCGGTCTGTAGTTTCCCAGATCACCCCTGGAACCCTTTTTAAAAATTGGTGTTACATTGGCGATCCTCCAATCTTCAGGTATTATAGATGATTTTAATGATAGTTCACAGATTACTAATAGCAGGTCTGCAATCTCATATTTCAGTTCTTTCAACACCCTTGGATGTATACCATCCGGCCCAGTTTATCTAATAGTTGTAATACATTTTCCCGATGTATCGATATTTCCTTCAATTCTTCTGCACCTTTAAATACCATTTCAGTCATGGGTAACATCCCTGCATCTTCCTCAGTAAAGACCGAAGCAAAGAATTCATTCAGTCTCTCCGCTATTGCCGTGTCGCCTCCTAGTGCCCCTTTAACCCCTCTATCATCTAATGGACCAACTGACTCTCTCACAGGTTTTTTTGCTACGAATGTACTTGAAAAAGTCTTTATTTCGCGTTTTTGCTTCCACAGCAAGCTTCTTCTCAAATTCTCCCTTTGCCTGCCTTATCAATGCCTTGCATTTGACTTGCCAGTGCTTGTGCTCTTTCCATGTTTCGTCATTTGGCTCTTTTTTCGATTTCCTGAAAGATGCTTTTTTGGCAACAGCAGCCTCTCTGACCTCCCTTTAAACCAGGGGTCTCAAACTCAAATTGCTTTGAGGGCCAAATGAGGACTTGTAAAGTAACCCGGGGGCCGCACAAGAGGCGGGCCTAATTTGCATAAGGGACCTCATTTGCATAAATATTTGCATAATGTTACCATAAACTAACTTTTAGTAAACATGCCTCTTAATGAGTGTATGGATAAAGAAAGACTAAAAGATTTCTACATTACTATAATCCAGTGCCAACCGCCAGACACATTAGGAACTACTACAAACACTACCCATTTAGAACCCATAGCAAACCCACCGTATCGTAACAGCACTACCAGGACTCACAAAGCACCATACCCTATCAAAAGGCAACACTGCAAATATTAAACCAATACATTTCAGAGAATAACAATACATGACCTACTGGGGAAAGAGAACAAGTGGCAATGTCAAATAGGAATTACATAAACAGAATACCTCAGCTCAGTTACACATGCAGAACATACACCATCACCAAACAAGGAATCACAATTTAGAAACAGGAAGACAATAATTAAACTGGGAACCCCAAAAGCCAAACTTGGAATGTACAACAACACTGTAGAAATAAAACTATAAATTAATTTCCTCTTGTATTAAATAAAGCACAGACGTTAATGATGCACATTTCCCAGAGCTGACATATTCCAGTTAATAAATTCAAAATAAAGAGATATTTTTCTACCTTTTGTGCATTTTTTTTCAGTTGCAATTGTGCCAGCCACTTTCTTCTGGTTTCTTGGTGTCTTCTGCTAACTCTCCATGGTCTGCTGTCCATCTGTCCTTTCTTCTCTCTTCTAGTTTTTTTTCCTTTCTCTCTCTACATCTGTTTTAACATACTAATCTTTTTCTTTTTGCTCTTTCCTCATTCCTATTTCATCCACTCAAATTTTACCCCTCCATCCTCAATCCACACTTACTCACCCAATACCTGGCCAATTGTAGATTTTTCTTCCCTCCCACACAAAATATTTTTCCCCTCTCCATGTTACTCTCCCAGCCCTATCCCATTCTAATCCTCCCCCAACATCAGCTCCCTTGTAGTTTCAGCCCCACCCAGCATCCGCTCCCTTCTAGTCCCCGCATCATCAGCCCATTCCAGTCCTATCCTAGCCCCACCATCAGCCCATTTCCTGTCCTTGCTCCCCCCAACTAAGCCCATTTCCAGTCCTAGCTCCCTCCCCTCACAGCCCATTTCCTTTCCAAGCCCCCTCCTTTCCAAGCCCCCTCCCCATCAGCCCATTTCCATTCCAAGCCCCCCTCCCCATCAGCCCATTTCTATTCCAAGCCCCCTTCCACTCAGCCCATTTCCATTCCAAAACCCCGTCCCCATCAGTTATTTGAAGTTCAAGCCCCCCCTCTACTCAGCCCATTTCCAGTCCTAGCAACCCCCCCCAGTCCATTACCAGTTCTAGCCCCCCCATAGCCCATTACCAGTCCTAAGCCCCCCAACAGCCCACTTCCAGTCCTAATCCTTCCATCACCCCATTTTCATTATTAGCCCCCCCCATAACCCCATTTTCAGTCTTAGCCCCCCCCAATCAGACCACCTCCAGTCCTAACCCCCATCTGCCCATTTCCAGTCCTAGCCCCCCGCCCCCGCCCGCTCGGTGCAAGAGAAAGCATGGCATATCCGACACAGCCCCCCCAAACCGCCGTGGCAGCAGCAGAATCAGCTGTCCCGCGGCCCCTTACCGTGTGCCCGGCAGAGCCCTCAGCTTCAGCAACATCAGCGGCGGGCTTTTCAAGCTGCGAAGAGAAGAGTAATTTCCCTCTCGCGGCCTGTTAAGCCCGCCGGGGCTGATGGGAATTCCCATCAGCCCCGGCAGGCTTAACAGAGCCGCGAGAGGGAAATACTACTCTCTTCGCGGCCCCGAAAGCTGCCGCTGATGTTGCTGAAGCTGAGGGCTCTGCCGGACACACGGTAAGGGGCCGCGGGACAGCTGATTCTGGCGCTGCCACGGCGGCAGCGGCAGAAGCCAGGGCTTTGGGGGGGTTTTTTGTTTCCTCTCCATCGCGGGCCGCAGAAACCTCTCGCGCGGGCCGCATGCGGCCCGCGGGCCGCGTGTTTGAGACCCCTGCTTTAAACCATGCTGGCAGTTTTTTGGACTTCTTTCCACTTTTCTTAAAGCGTGGAATACAGCTGGTCTGGGCTTCCAAGACAGTATTTTTCAACAACACCCAAGCTTGATGTAAGTCTTTAACCTTTGCAACTGCTCCTTTTAGTTTTTTCTTAACTATTTTCCTCATTTTATCATAGTCTGCCTTTTGAAAGTTAAAAGGTTGTACTGTGGATTTCCTTACTATCCCTCCTCCACTAATTAAAACAAAGTCGATCATGCTATGATCACTATTGCCAAGTGGCCCCAACACCCTTATGTCTTGCACTAGATCTGGTGTTCCACTAAGGACTAGGTCTAATATGGCTTCCCCTCTGGTCGGTTCATGAACCAGCTGCTTCAAGAAGCAGTCATTTATTTCATCTAGGAACTTTATCTCCCTAGCATGTCCTGCCGTGGCAGTGACCCAGTTGATACTGGGGTAATTGAAATCACCCATTATTATTACTGCGCTGTAACTTTTGTTAGCGTCCTTGATTTCTTTGAGCATTTCATCATCCATTTGTTCATTCTGGCCAGGCGGTCGATAGTATACCTCCACTGCCATCGCCTTCCTTTTTTTACATGGAATTTCATTCCATAGAGATTCTACAGCAAATTTTGTTTCCTGCAAAACTTTAATCCTTTCTGACTCAATGCCCTCTCTAACATAGAGCGCAATCCCTCCAATTTGATCAGCTCTATCATTACGATATAGTTTGTACCCAGGTATCAGTGTCCCACTGGTTGTCCTCCTTCCACCATGTCTGATATTCCAATCATATCTAACCTCTCATTTCGTGCTATATATTCTAACTCTCCCATCTTATTTTTTAGATTTCTAGCATTTGCATACAAGCATTTTAGAGACTATTTTATTCATATTAATTTGGCTGTTGGTGGACATGGGTAATTTGGGATCTTTAAGCTCTATCTTCTACATACTCAAGGGCATTTGGGCTACTTTACACTTTTTTGGAACCTCTCAGCTTTTGGTAGTATCCTTCAAGGATACATTCTTCCGAACCATGCGCTCTTGGGCGACTGTCGGCTTTCCCCTATTATCTAGTTTAAAAGCTGCTCTATCTCCTTTTTAAAGGTTAATGCCAGCAGCCTGTTTCCATCCCGGTTAAGGTGAAGTCCATCCCTTCGGAAGAGCCCCTCCTTTCCCCAGAATGTTCCCCAGTTCCTAACAAATCCAAAACCCTCATCTCTGCACCATTGTCTCATCCACGCATTGAGACTCCGGAGCTCTGCCTGCCTTTTGGGTCCTGCACGTGGAATGGGAAGCATTTCGGAGAACGCTACCGTGGAAGTTCTGGTTTTCAACTTCCTACCTAAAAGCCTAAATTTATCCTCCAGAATCTCCCTACCACATTTTTCTATGTCATTGGTACCGACAATGTACCAAGACAGCAGACTCCTCCCCAGCACGATCTAAGACCTTATCTAGGTGGCGCGTGAGGTCTGCTACCTTCGCACCAGGCAGGCATGTTACCAGGCAATCCTCATGTTCACCAGCCACCCAGCTATCTACATGCCTAATGATCGAATCACCAACTATAACGGCTGTCCTAACCCTTCCCTCATGGGCACAAGGCTCTGGAGAAACTTCCTTGGTGCGAGAGGGTTTTATATCACCTGGAGGACAGGTCCTAGTTACAGTATCACTTCCTGCCACACCAGGGTGATGCTGTCCTGTCACGTGACCTCTCTCCTCCATGGCAACAGGGATGCTGCCAGACTGGAGGTGGGACTTCAGGACTATATCTCTGTAGGTCTCGTCTATGTACCTCTCTGTCTTTCTTATGTTTTCAAGTCTGCTAATCTAGCCTCTACAGAATGGACTCGTTCCCTGAGAGCAAAGAGCTCCTTGCACCTAGTGCACATGTAAGACCTCTCACCAACTGGGAGAAAATCATACATGTGACACTCAATGGAAAAGACTGGAAAGCCCCCATCTTGCTGCTGGACTCCTGTCTGCATCTTAGTTTTAAGTTTTTTGTTTAGATCTTTCTCCAGGACCAAGCACGTAGTCATTCCTCACATATGGGTGACGTCGGTGCCGACGGAGCCCCTGTGCGGAGCATTTCCCCAGCTTTCAAAGAAAGCCTTTGGGAATTGCAGCGCGCATGCGCGGTCCCCTTCCCGCCCACGGGTGCCATCTTGCTCAGTCTTCTTTTTTCCGCAGAGCCAGACGGACGTAGTTAGTTTTTTGCCAAGGAAAAAGTTGATTTCCCTGTTTTTTGTACTTCTCCTTCGGTTCGACGCCGGATTCTTTTCCCGCCTGGGCCCGATACGCCGGTATCGAGCCCACTCTCCCTTTTTCGGTTTTTGTCCTTCGTGACTAGCGTTCGTGCCATTTTTTTCTTTTTTCACTGGCAGCCCTGTCTTTTGACCTCGCAGGGGCCCTTTTTCCCCCGATGGCTGCCAGCGGTTTTAAAAAGTGTGATCGGTGTAAGAAACTTATGTTTCTGACCGACACACATGACTGCTGCCTCCGCTGCCTCGGACCCGATCATGACCCGATAATATGTGGTCCGTGTGGCAAAATGTCCTCGAAGGCGTTGAGTCGGCAGCACCAGAGGGATAGGATCTTCTCTGACTCTGCGTCCGGTCGGGCCCGGACCTCGTCAGAGGCCTCGACGTCTCGGGACTCCGGCCCCGAGCAGTGTCGGGGCTCCTCTGAGCGGGGGTCTCCTTCACGGGGACAACACAGGAAGAAGAAACCCGCGAGGGCGTCGTCGGTGGACGCTCCTGGTTCCTCGAGAGCCAGGTCGCATAGCCCCGATAGTCGTCCCTGGTCTTTGGAGTCGGAGAGGCCTGCCAAGCAACCTCGTCTCGAGATGGAGTCTCCTGGACACGTGAGTGCTGTAGTCCTTGTGGAATCTCCTCCAAGGGAGCCGACGTCGGGGCCCGAGTCAGGGGCTGCTGGGTCTCCTGAGCTCGGACTCAGGTTGACGGCCTTGGAGAGCAGCCTCGCTGCCTTCATGGAACAGCAGCGGGTATTGATCGCCGGTCTCACCGGTGCATCTGCCCTGACCACCGGGACATCGACGTCCAAGTCAACCCCGGAGGCCGAGTCGATCCTAGAGTCCATGCGGGCTCGAGTCGATCCTCGGCCGCGGTCTCCCTCGGCTTCCCGTTCGAGACCGAGGTCGTCGATGCCATACCCTCGGCGCCAGGGCGGAGGGCATCGGTGCCCGCCCGACTGGAGCCGCTCGACACCTCCTCCGAGTAGTCAGGCTGGGAGACGGAGGACGAAGAGTCACCCGACACCTATTGGACTCGGTGTGTCCCATCGGACTCGCTGGAGTCCGAACCTCGGTGACGATCCCCACCGGAGGATACCCGGTTCTCGGACTTCGTGCGGGATATGGCCAAGGCCTTGGCCTTCCCCGCTGATCTCAAGGTGGAGCCTCGAGCCGAGGAGCTCTAGGCCCTCCAGTATGACTCTCCCCCGAAGGAGGCCTTTACTGTACCGGTTCCTCCGATGCTGGAGCGGCTGCTCTTCCGCATGTGGGAGACCCCGGCCTCGACGCCGGTGTTAAGCAAGCGGGTCGATTCCATCTATCGAGTTCGCAAGAGCCCCGGGTTCCAAAAGGGCAAATTACCGCACCACTCCATGGTTGTGGAATCGGCCATGCATCGACTGAAAAGTCAGAATATGCACTCCTTGGTGCCTCCCGGCCGGGAGGCCCGTAACGTGGATGCCCTCGGTAAGAAGTGCTTCCAGGGCTCTATGCTTGCTTGCTGTGTCCAGACATACCAGCTCTACATGGGCATATATCTCCGAGACCTGGCAAAGGAGATTGCCGGGTTCTCTGCTGGTCTCTCCGAGGAACCTTTGCAGAGGTTCCAGGCCTTGTCCACCGGTATAAGAGAGTGCTCGAAGTTTATCTCTCGAGCAGCCTACGATGGCTTCGAGGCTTCGGCCCGAGTAGCCGGTGCCGGCATTGGTGCCCGCCGACAGGCTTGGATACAGTCATCCGACCTCGAGCCATGGGTACAGGATAAGTTGGTCGATGTCCCCTGCCGAGGTGAAAACCTCTTTGGCAAGCCCATGGCTGAAAAGGCTGCAGAACTCGACCGAGACTCTGACCAGGACTAGGCTGTCCAGAAAAACCTCTGCCCCTTCTCAGAAAAAGAAGGGCTCGGGAAAAAAGACCTTTTACCTGAGGAAGTCCTCTGCCTATAAACAATACCCTCATTATCAGACCTCTACAGCTCCCCAACAGGGTCAGCAGGCGAAGGGGCAGGGTCATGGGCCCCGTAGGCAGAAGGCCCCCAAGCCACCAACACCGGCCCCTGCTCAGCAGAGTGGGGGTTTTTGACTCAGAAAGCATAGCCTCTTCTCCTCAGCTGGCTTCTCTCAGCACAGGAGGCCGGCTGGCCCACTTTGGCCACAGGTGGTCGGCCATCACATCAGATACCTGGGTGCTTCATATAGTCCAAAAGGGCTATCTTCTCCATTTTCACCAGGTACCTCCCTCCTATTTTCCAGGGGAGCCTCCAAGACTCCCTCTGCACAGGGACCTACTTCTTCAGGAGTTAGCAAGGCTGCTAAAGGAACAGGCTGTGGAACCGGTGCCCCACCACCTGAGAGGTCATGGCTTTTATTCCAGGTACTTTCTGGTACCAAAAGAACAGGAGGCCTCAGACCCATCCTAGACTTGCACAACCTCAACAAGTTCCTGAAGAGGGAAAAGTTCAAGATGCTTACCCTTGGAATCCTGCTGCCCTACCTCCAGCAGGGAAATTGGCTATGCTCCTTAAATCTAAAGGATGCTTATACTCACATCCTTATTCATCCAGACCCACAGACAATATCTCAGATTTGTTGTGGGGGGAAACCACTACCAGTACAGAGTACTACCCTTTGGCCTAACCTCTGCTCCCAGGGTGTTCACCAAGTGCCTGGCTGTGGTGGCGGCCTACCTGAGGCTTCAAGATCTTTTTATGTTTCCATACCTGGACGACTGGCTCATAAGGGGCCTGTCTTCCCAGGAGGCCAGTCAAGCCACCCTTCGCACTGTGGCTCTGCTTCAGCACTTGGGGTTTGTCATAAACTTTGCAAAGTCCACTTTGCTCCCGTCCCAGAACTTAGAATTCATAGGAGCAAGGCTGGACACTCTTCAGGCGAAGGCTTTTCTGCCAATGGACAGAGCCTACAGGTTGATGGATCTGGCCAGGCAGTTTCACAGCAATTCCCTGGTCTCCGCCAGGCAATTCCTGAGACTTCTCGGCCATATGGCTTCCACGGTTCAAGTAACCCCAAATGCCCGCCTGCACATGTGGCCTGCTCAGTGGAGCCTTCGAATTCAGTGGTATCAAGCCACAGGGAGCCTTGCAGACTCAGTAAGAATATCCGCCCTGCTCGTCTCTTCTCTGCAATGGTGGCTTCATCTTCTGAATCTGGTACTCGGAGTGGTTTTTCAATCCTTTCCGCATTCGTAAGTGCTGACGACAGATGCTTCTCTTCTAGGTTGGGGAGCACATTGCCAAAGGGCTTGTACTCAGGGTCTCTGGACCCCTTGGGAGGATGCTCAGCAGATAAACTTCCTGGAGCCACGGGCGATACGCCTAGCTCTGAGAGCTTTCTCCCACCTCACATCTCACAAGTCTGTACTGGTCCAGACGGACAATCAAGTTGCCATGTTCTACGTGAGCAAACAAGGAGGCACAGGCTCTTTCCTTCTCTGTCAGGAGGCACAATGGCTGTGCTCTTGGGCCGTCAATCACGGAATCCTCCTCAACGCTGTCTACCTCCCAGGTCAAGAAAATTACCTGGCGGACAGACTGAGCAGGATCCTGCAACCACACTAATGGAGATTGAATCCGTTGGTGGTTCAGCAGATCTTTCTCAGGTGGGGCCTCCCCACCATGGATCTTTTCGCCAGTCCTCTGAACCGGCAACTCCCGAGATTCTGTTCCAGACAACCGCATCCTCTCAGAGTAGCAGCGGATGCGTTTCTGATTCCGTGGTCCCAAGGCCTGCTGTATGCGTTTCCTCCCATGCCACTAGTGTCCAGAACACTGTTCAAAGTCCTCAGGGACGGGGCCTCAATGATTGAAAGCCCCCAGGTGGCCGAGGCAACCGTGGTTCCCACTTCTGCTGCAAGTGGCGGTGGACACTCCTCTTCCTCTGGGGATTCAACACGATCTCCTGTCTCAAGAACAGGGATCTCTCTTGCACCCCAACCTCCAGTCCCTTCATCTGGTGGCCTGGTTGCTGAAAGGGTAGTCCTGGCTCCCCTCGAACTGCCTAGAGAGGTGGAAGACGTAGTCTTAGCCTCTAGACGGCAATCCACCAGGAAATCTTACGCTCTTAAGTGGCGTAGATTCTCCGCATGGTGTGCTCAGCACAGCGAGAATCCCTTCTCGTGCTTGGTAGAGGTAGTATTGCAATATTTGCTTTACCTCTCCAATCTAGGCCTTGTAGAGTGGAGGAGTGGCCTAGTGGTTGGGGCAAGGTACTTCAGGCTGGAAGGTCGGGGATTCAAATCCCACTAGAGGACAGCAACCGTGGGCCGGAAGGACTGGGGTTTCTAGTCCCGCAGGTGCTCCTTGTGGTCTTGGGCAAGCCACTTAACCCTCCATAGCCCATGTTCCCTGTAAAATAGTTATCTCCAAGTTATAATGCCCTGTTCAATGTAATTTCAGTTTGTTCAATGTAAACCACACTGATGCAGAATAGCGCGGTATATAAGAGAATGTAAATAAATAAAAATAAAGTCCAACTCTGTCAGGGTTCACCTCAGTGCTCTCTCAGCGCACCGCTCTCCGGTGGACGGAAGGCCTCTTTCCAACCACCCTTTGGTGGCTCGTTTTCTCAGAGGCCTCCTCCTGCTTAAGCCTCCTTTACGTTCACCAGCCCCTGAGTGGGATCTGAATGTGGTGTTACAGCGGATTACTTGTCCGCCATTTGAACCTATGGCTACCTGTCCTCTCCGTTTTCTCTCCTAGAAAACCTTGTTTCTGGTAGCTCTTACCTCTGCTAGGCGAGTAAGTGAACTTCAGGCACTAGTGTCTGATCCCCCTTACACTAGGTTCTACAGGAATAGGGTAGTCTGACGGACTCACCCAAAGTTTCTTCCTAAGGTTGTCTCCCCTTTTCACCTCAATCAGAAGGTGGTTCTTCCGACCTTCTTTCCCAGGCCGCATGCCAACCGGGCTGAGATGGTCCTGCATACCCTGGACTGTAGGAGGGCGTTATCCTTCTACCTCGACCGTACGCTTGAGCACCGGAGGGCTGTTCAGCTCTTCGTTTCTTTTGACCCCAATAAGTTGGGGTTACCTCTCTCCAAGCGTACTTTGTCCATATGGGTCGCTGACTGTATCACCTGGGCTTATGGTGCAGCCGGCCTCTCGTTGGAGGGTCGAGTCACAGCTCATCGTGTCAGGGCGAATGCTGCGTCATTGGCTTATCTCCGCTCTGTTCCGTTGGCAGATATCTGTCGGGCCGCTACTTGGTCTTCAAGCCAGATTTTTGCGGCCCATTACTGCCTTGAGAGGGAGTCCCGCAGGGACAGTGCTTTCGGACAGGCAGTACTCCATAATCTCTTTGGGGTTTAGGCAACTCCTACCCTCCGGCCCTGGTGTTGGGCTACCGGTCGGGGGCGTTCTCAGAGAAGATTCCTTCCTTACGTACTGACGAGCTAGAGGGAGCTCAATTTTTCGGCTTGAGGTCTCCGGTAGCCTTAAGCTGGGGAGTCCCATATGTGAGGACTGACTTCCTGCTTGGTCCTGGAGAAAGAGTAGTTACTCACCTGTAACAGGTGTTCTCCAGAAGCAGCAGGAATCAGTCCTCACAACCCTCCCTCCTCCCCTTGGAGTTGCAGTCATATGATTTATTTTTGCTTATTTTTTTTCTGTCTTTTAGCTATGTCATTAGACTGAGCAAGATGGCACCGTTGGGCGGGAATTGGACCGCGCATGCGCGCTGCAATTCCCAAAGGCTTTCTTTGAAAGCTGGGGAAATGCTTCGCACGGGGGCTCCGTCGGCGCCAACGTCACCCATATGTGAGGACTGATTCCTGCTGCTCCTGGAGAACACCTGTTACAGGTGAGTAACTACTCTTTAAGTTCTTTACTTACTAAGGGTTGCTATGGATATTTATACTAATAAAATTGTACTTAATATGTTTAATATACCTTGTTCGCCTGAAGCTTAATTATTCTCAGGTCCTTAGTGTATGACTGATTTGGGTAATGAGCTTCACATGAGAGCACCCTCCTGTCTTTTAAGATGTGTAAGTACCTATAAAGCTACTAATATCGCAGGGGTGGGTGGGTGTTAGGGAGGGAGGGAAATAACAGTTATTAAAAGAGGGCTGCTACACAGTACCCTGTCTTGTGCTGCTGAGGTAAGCTATATTCTGATTTGGTTTAAATTATAGCTCTTTGCTGCTGCTAGGCTCTAACTTATTATGAAATTTAAACTACAAGCGCTCTGCTGGGTTCTAAATGTAACCAGAAAGCTCTCTTCTGTGTGTTTTGCCACTGGAGTGTGATGCGGGAGGCTCCACTGGGGAGACTCTTAAAACCAGTGATCTTTTTGGATACTATAAGGAGGAGGGAATTGGCTTAGCTCCTCGTCCTTATCCTGTTATAGATCTGTTGAGCAGACAGAAGATAAGAAGATGGGAGTTTGCGAGTGGCTGAAGAATCCTTTCCAACCTTAGGACCCCTTCCCTACTTCCATCCCCCTGTTCTCCCCCAAATTTTTGAAGAAGGCTCTTCAGAAGTATGTGACACTGTTTGACAACAAGGGAGTAGCACTGAGTAGCCCCTGTACCCCCCACCCCCAAGTAAAATAAAATAAAAATCACCTGGTGATCTTGTGGCCCCTGCACCCCCTACTCCTAAATAAAATAAAATCATCTGGTGGTCTAGTGGCTCCTATACCCCCCCCACACCCAAGTAAAATAAAATAAAATCACCTGGTGCTCCAACGGCCCCTAAATCCAAACGCCCCATACGTTAAGGTAGGCGTGAGCGCTGCCTATGTGCTCCTGCTCTTGTCTGCCATCTTGTAAAATGGCGACACTTGTGATGCACCAGGTGAGTTCAGACTGCCATATAAGGTAGACTATGCCTTATATGGCAGTCTGACCTTGCCCTGTGCATCCCAGGATGTACCATGTGGTTCCAGGCGTCGCCATTTTACAAGATGGCAGACAAGAGCGGGAGTGTGTAGGCAGTATTCTTGCCTATTTTAAGGTACTGTGGAGGGGATTGGATTTTAGGGGCTGCTAGACCACCAGGTGATTTTTATTTTACTTGGGGGTTGGGGGTATAGGGGTTGCTAGACCACCACGTACTTACTTTCTGTCGCGATTGTCCCCGATGCCATCAAAATACTGTCAGGGCTGATAAGCAAATTAGCCACAGAGTGCCCAGAGAGGAAGTCAAATTAGTCCAGGCTTCTTGTGCGCATGTGTTTGGTTTGCTCTCTCACTTTAACGCTGCAGTGGCTCATTTTCATGCGCACGGCTACCACAGCATACCCTATCCTTCCTGCACTGCATGCTAAAATGTGTGCGTTGTCAGGAATGTAAAAAAATCGCTTCAGCACTGGTCTAGCACCGGCTTTTGCATCAGCCCAAAAGCATTTAAAACCATTTAAATGGATAGTAATAGAGGAAATAGGTATGCAGCGCAGGTGCAAAGGAGTGTGCAGAAGATCAGAAGGAAATAGTATAGGTTAGCTCATGGATCTCTGGTCAGCAGTAGTAAGGAATTTATGCCTGTTTCTTGAGCATTAGCACCCACAACGTTTTTGTAGCTGCTTTGAAGAGTGCTGAATAAAAAATCCCCAGCAGGGAAAGTGCTGGAATAATGTTATGTACATGTGCTGGAGTTCTGTCTGGTGCATAAGAATCATTCTGCACAGAATAATATTGGTCTTGAAGGACTATAAGGGACTACTACAACTGGAAATAGATCTGCACTTGTAAGTATTTATCTTCTGGAATATACTCTTAATCTTGGGGAAAGAGGGAATTCTTCAGGTTAAAGCTGATAATTCTATGTATTTTAAAAATTAGTGTTTATGCTAAGACAGGTCTTAATACCACCAGAGAGCTTTTCATTTAAATCAAATCAGAGTATAGCTTAGCATATAAAGTAAAATAGAGTAAATAGTCTCTGAAATAAAATTTGTTTTTAGAGAGCTTTTTTTATTTAAATCAAATCAGAGTATAGCTTAGCATACAAGTAGAATAAATAGTCTCTGTGTAGTAAGAAATAAACTAGTTTCTAGAGGCCTTCCGGTTAGGAGGCAAAAGATCTGTGAAGTTGTCTTAAATATAAAAGGGGCAATTTGAAAGGCCCCTTTCTATCAAACCAAGGGCTATGTCAATCATACAGGAAATTGCTAAGACTTTACCTTAGAAGTACAGGTCAAGGCACTGTGTGGGACACCATCTTTTATTAAGTCCTTGTTACCTCCCACCCACCCCAGGGGTAATCTTAGATTTATAGGCTCGTATACCTCTTAAAGTAAAGGAGGTGCCCATATTCACTTTCAGGTGCGTCTGGTTATCCTAATCAGGAATACATTAAGGACCTGAGATAAATTAATCTTGAGGTGAGCAAAGTCCATTAAATGTATTAGGTACAGTTGTATTTGTATAAGTATCCCCAGCAAACCTAAGTAAACAACTTTAAAAACCTATACAAAAACTTAAAACTAAGATGCAAACAGCAGTCCAGCAGCGAGATGGGGGCTTTCTAGTCTTTTACCTGAGAGTCACAAGTATGATTTTCTCCGAGTTGCTGATGGATCTTACATGTGCACTAGGTGCAAGGAGCTCTTTGCTCTCAGGGAATGAGTCCGATCTCTGGAGGCTAGAGTAGCAGACTTGGAGAACATAAGGAAAACAGAGAGGTAAATAGATGAGATGTACAGGGACGTAGTACTGAAGTCCCACCTCCAGTTTGGCAGCCTCCCTGGTGCCTTGGCGGAGAGAGGTCACGTGACAGGATGTGTGGCAGGAAATTATCCTGTAGCTAGGACCTGGCCTCTAGGGGATGTAAAGCCCTCTCGCACTGAGGATATTTCTCCAGGACCCATGTACACATGAGGGAAGGGTTAGGACAGCTGTTATAGTTGGTGATTTGATCAATAGGCATGTAGATAGCTGAGTGGCTGGTGTTTGTGAGGATTGCCTGGCAACATGCATGCCTGGTGCGAATCTATCGGTCCTCATGTTGCCACCAAGACAAGGTTTTAGATAGCACTTCGGAGGATTCTGCTGTCTTGGTACATGCTGGTACCGAGGTCATAGGAAAGTGTAGTAGGGAGGTTCTGGATGCCAAATTTAGGCTTTTAGGTAGGAAGTTGAAATCCAGAACTTCCAGGGTAGCATTCTCAGAAATGCTTCTTGTTCCATGCGCAGGACCCAAAAGGCAGGCAGAATTCTGGAGTCTCAATGTGTGGATGAGATGATGGTGCAAGGAAGAGCGTTTAGGATTTGTTAGGAACAGGGCAATGTTCTAGGGAAGGGAGGGGCTTTTCTGAAGGAATGGGCTCCACCTTAACTGGGATGGATCTAGGCTGCTGGCACTAACCTTTAAAAAGGAGATAGAGCAACTTTTAAACTAGATAAAAGGGTAAAGCAAACAGTCGCCCAGGAGCGTATGGTTCAGAACAATGGAATCTTGAAAGATACTAACAAAAGGTTGACGTTGGGGCATGTTGACAGGTTCCAATAAAGACAAAAGTAACTCGAATGCCCTTAAGTACAGAGCAGACACAACTTAAAGATTACAAATTACCCCTGCCTACCGATAACCAGATTAATATGGATAAGATACAACCTCTAAAATGCTTGTATGCAAATGTTAGAAGTCTAAAAAAAAATAAGATGAGAGAGTTAGAATATATAGGTCTAAATGAGAGATTAGATATGTATGGTATATGAGACCTGGTGGAAGGAGGACCTGGGTAAAAATTCTATTGCAATGATAGAGATCAAATTGGTGGTGGGGTTGCACTCTGTTAGGGCATTGAGTGTCACAGAATTAAAGTTTTGAAGGAAACAAAATACACTGTAGAATATATGGATTGAAATTTCATGTAAAAAGGGGAAGGCAATGTCAGTGGGGGTGTACTACTGACTACCTGGCCAAAATGAACAAATGGATGAGGAAATGCTCCAAGTATCCTTGTCATTGCAAACCACCTTGACCCGGTGAAAGGCAGTATATAAATTCAGCTTAATAAATCAGGAAAGCTAACAAAAGTTAAAACACAGTAATAATGGGTTTTTTCAATTACCCCATATTGAATAGGTCAGTGTCACTGCAGGACATGCTAGGGAGCTAGTTTCTAGATTAAATAAATAACTGATTTTTGGAGCAGCTGCTTCATAAACAGCCAATAGGGAAGGCCATTTTGGACCTAGTCCTTAGTGGAACACAACATCTGGTGCAAGAGATAAGGGTGTTGGGGCCACTTGGCAATAGTGATCATAGCATGATCGTGTATGATTTAATAAATGGAGGAAGGAGACGGCAAGGAAATCTACAGTACTACCTTTCAACTTTCAAAAGGGAGACTATGAGAAAATGTTATAATGCCCTGTTCAATATAATTTCAGTTTGTTCAATGTAAACCGCCTTGATATCATGAAAGGCGGTATATAAGAAATGTTAAATAAATAAATAAATGAGGAAAATAGTTAAGAAAAAACTAAAAGGAGCAGTTGCAAAGATTAAAGATTTGCATCAACATGGGTGTTTAAAATTACTATCTTGGGAAGCCCAGATCAGCTGTATTCCACGCTTTAAGAAAAGTGGAAGGAAATCCAAAAAACTGCCAGCATGGTTTAAGGGTGAGGTCAAAGAGGGTGTTGTAGACAAAAAAGCATCTTTAAGGAAGTGGAAAAAGGAGCCAAATGACGAAAACTAGAAACATAAGCACTGGCAAGTTAGATACAAGGCATTAATAGGGCAGACAAAGAGAGAATTTGAAAAAAAGCTTTCTGTGAAAGCAAAAATGCCAATAAAATCTTTTTCTGGTACATTCATAGCAAAAAACCTGTGAGAGTGTTAGTTGGAACATTAGAGGATAAAGGTAAAAGGGGCACTAAGAGGGGACATGGCCATAGCGGAGAAACTGAATGAATTCTTTGCTTTGGTCTTTACTGAAGAAGGTGTAGGGAAATTAACCATCATCTAAATGCCATTTAAAGGAGATACATCGGAAGAATTTAAAGAAATATTGATAAACCGGGAAGATGTATTACAACTATTTTACAAACTAAATAGTAGCAAATCCCCTGGACTGGATGGTATGCATCATAGGGTGTTGAAATAACTGAAATATAAGATTGCAGACCTGCTAGTAGTAATCTGTGATCTATCATTAAAATAATCTGTTTATGCTTGTATATCGCACTTTTACAATCAGCGTGGTTTACATGTTAACAACATAATACAATGAACAGGTATAACATTACATATAACTGGTACATAATAAATTAATAACTTAAGAACATAAGATATGCCATACTGGGTCAGACCAAGGTCCATCAAGCCCATTATCCTGTTTCCAACAGTGGCCAATCTAGGTCATACGTACGTAGCAGTTTCCCCAAAAGACTGTACTGGGTCAAGCATTGATATCCTGGGTCCCTTCTTAATAATGGTTTATGGACCTTTCCTCCAGGAACTTGTCCAAACCTTTTTTAAACCCAGCTACACTAACAGCCTTTACTACATCCTCTGGTAACAAATTCCAGAGTTTGATTACACGTTGAGTGAAAAAATATTTTCTTTTATTAGTCTTAAATAGTTTACCCTGTAGCTTCATTGCATGTCCCCTAGTCTTTCTATATTCTGATAAGGTAAACAATCGATCTACGTTTACCCATTCCACTCCGTTCATTAATTTATAGACTTCTGTCATATCTCCCCTCAGCCGTCTCTTTTCCAGGTTAAAGAGCCCTAACCTTTTTAGCCTTTCTTCATAGGAGTATCCTTCCATCCCCTTTACCATTTTGGTGGCTCTTCTCTGTACCTTTTCTAAAATCGCTATATCCTTTTTAAGATACGGCGACCAGAATTGCACACAGTATTCAAGGTGCGGTCTCACCATGGAACGATATAGAGGCATTATAATATCTTTTGTTTTATTTTCCATTCCTTTCCTTATCATACCTAGCATTCTATTTGCTCTCTTGGCCGCCGCTGCACACTGGGCCGAGGGTTTTAACATGGTATTCACAATGATGCCTAAATCTTTTTCCTGGGTGGTGGTTCCTAATGTGGAACCTTGCATCGTGTAACCATAGTTGGGGTTGTTCTTCCCTAGGTGCATAACCTTGCACTTGTCCACATTAAATTTCATCTGTCATTTTGATGCCCAGTCTTCCAATTTATCAAGATCCTCTTGCAATTTTTCACAATCCTCTTGGGTTTTAACAACTTTAAATAGTTTTGTGTCATCTGCAAATTTGATAACCTCACTCGTTATTCCACTTTCCAGGTCATTTATGAATATGTCAAAAAGCAGCAGACCCAGCACAGATCCTTGGGGTACACCACTATTCACCTTTCTCCATTGGGAAAATTGGCCATTTAGCCCTACCCTCTGCTTTCTATCTTTTAACCAGTTCCTGATCCACAATAGTACACTGCCTCCTATCACATGACTCTTTAGTTTTGCCAAAAGTCTCTGATGAGGGACCTTGTCAAAGGCTTTCTGAAAGTCCAGATACACAATATCAACCAACTCACCTTTGTCCACCTGTTTATTCACTCCTTCAAAAAGGACTAGATTATCTAACAATAAAATGTTTCCAACAGTTTACAGTTAACATGGGACCTGGGTAGGTAACTATTTACAGGCTGATAGTATGATCGAATGTAGGTTGTGAGTATGCAATAGTAAGGGGGCATGAGTATCCACGGAACATGGTCAAATGCAATCTGGAAGAGATGTGTCTTAATTGCTTTGTGAAAGATTGCCAGATCGGTGATGAGGCGGATGTGACGAGGGAGAGAGTTCCAGAGCAATGGTGCAAAATATGAGAGTGCTCTATATCTCCAGGAACAAGCAGGAATGTAGTCTTCACATATGGGTATCGTCAGTACCGATGGAGCCTGCGCGGGAACGCTCCCCAGCATCCAATTAGAAAGCTTTTGGGAGCATCCCACAGCGCCTGTGTGCTGCCTTCCCGCCTTTCCCAACTGCCTCTCTCCAGTTCTTCGTTTTCCGCAGAGCCAGCAGGTCATTTATTCCTGTCACCGCAGAAACATTTCCTTATCCTCCTCTTTTTTTTGTGGTCGCGTCTGCCTTCCTCGACGCTATACCGGTACCGCCGGTGGTTCTTTCCTTTAAAAAAAAAAAAAAAAAAAATGTGTATATATATAATAATTTTTTTCCAAACTTTTCTTTTCCAGGTGCACGTGCCAATTTGTGCTTTAGGCCCAAAATTTCCTCCACTATGGAAAAACCCGCTTCGGGTTGCAAAAAGTACACCAAGTGTGGCGGTACCATCTCTGTCACCGACACTCATGAGTGGTGTCTTAAAAATGTTTAGGTCCTGACCACTCCATCTCGGAGTGTATGGCTTGTGCCATGATGTCCAAGAGGGGTCGACAAAACCGAGCTGCTAAGCTCAGCACCTTTTTTCCCTCCGATGCAGCTTCTGTGGCATCGACATCTTCCAGGGCTTCGTCTTCCTCCCATGGATCTCAGGTAACTAAACGTAAGTCTGGCCGGTCCTCAAAGGGTAGATCTCCTTCTAAGCATCGAGATGCGTCTGGCATTGCCCTTAAGGGTTCTGTACCGGTAAAATTGCCCCGGCGGGAGGCTTTGGCTTCCAAAGCATTATCGGGGCTCCAGGATGTTCTAGAGGCCTCAACCTCGGCAGAACTACTGGTGCCATGCTCTGGGGTACCGGCTGCTTTCTCCGGTACCGACACCCAGGCATTGGCGGCGTCGATAGACCAGAGATTCCTGGCTATTGAACGCAGTCTGGTGGCTCTCCTTGCGGCATCGACACCCTCAGAACCGCATCAGATAGTTCAACTGGTACCGGCATCGACTCCGGCACCGGTACGTACAGTACAGACATCAGTGTCCGCTTTGTTATGCCTTCCGGTACCGATACACTGGTACCGATTCCCCTCAGTACTGACTTCGGTCGGTATGGGTATCGTGCTCTACAGGAGCATCTGGACAGAAGATACTTTGAATCCTCAGAGGAGTCTGAGGATTCTGACGACTCTGTCGGTACCGGAATACTTATCACGGAGGAGCCTTCCCCGGAGCAGGGAAGAATGCTTCGCTGATCTGCAGCACTGTGCAGTGGCTTCTCGAACTCAACCCAACCTGAAGATTGGAGGATGGTCAATGTAACGCCAGTTTTTAAAAAGGGTTCTGAGGTGATCTGGGAAACTACAGACTGCTGAGCCTGACATCAGTACCAGGCAAAATAATAGAAAACATTATAAAGAACAAAATTACTGACATGTACATAGTCATGGTTTAATGGGAGAAAGCCAAGATGGCTTTAGCCAAGGTATATCTTGTCTTAATTATCTGTTATATTTTTTTGAAGGTGTGAATAAACAGGAGATAAAGGTGAGCCAGTTGATACAGTGTATCTAGATTTTCAGAAAGCTTTTGTCAAGGTCCCTCATGAGAGACTCTTGGCAAAATTAAAAAGTCCTGGGATTGGTGGCAGTGTACTATTGTGGATCAGGAACTGGTTAAAAAAATTGAGAGGGTGGGGCTAAACCGCCAATTTCCTAAAGGGAGAAAGGTAAATAGTGGAGTACCTCAGGGATCTTTGCTGGGTCTGCTGCTTTTTAACATAGAAACATAGGCCATGTGGTCTTTTTCTGTCGTCATATTTCTATCTAGTCTGTCCTTCCATATCAACAACTACAGCAGTTCCCTTTACATATTCGTAAATAGCCTGGAAATGGGAATAATGAGTGAGGTTATCAAATTTGCAGATGACAGAAAATTATTCAAAGTTGTTAAAACCTAGGAGGATTGTGAAAAATTGCAAGAGGACCTTGATAAATTGGAAGACTGGGCATCTAAATGGCAGATTAAATTT
The DNA here is from genome assembly GCA_033557465.1 of Ichthyophis bannanicus. NCBI lineage: Eukaryota > Metazoa > Chordata > Amphibia > Gymnophiona > Ichthyophiidae > Ichthyophis > Ichthyophis bannanicus. Next base: position 239,260,370 of record CM066041.1, read on the forward strand.
AATGTGGACAAGTGCAAAGTTATGCACCTAGGAAATAACAACCCAAACCATGGTTACATGATGCAAGATTCCACATTAGGAACCCCATCACCCAGGAAATAGATTTATTTATTTATTTATTTATATTTCTTATATACCGCGCTATTCGTGATCAGCGCGGTTCACAGAGAACAAAACAAAGACCAGAACAAGAAGCTGTTTGGTGTTACTTATAACAGGAGCATAAACTTGGACAAACATGGGAGAACTATCTACATGGAGTATATGGTCTGTTAACTAGATAACATACTCAAACTATTTACAGAAATTAGCAAAAAGTTAGTAACAATGGGAAAGCTGTGGTTACGTTTACGGTGGGAATGTAAGTTTCACTTTGTCGGGTAGTATTTGATGAAAAGGTTGAATTTGAGGGCTTTTCTGAACTGGGCTAAGTCTGTTATGGCACGGACATCAGGTGGTAGAGAGTTCCAGGATTTTGGTGCGCAAAATATGAAAGCTCTGTTTGCTGTTGATAGGCTGTAAGTTGTTATGGCCTTTGGTATTATTAGGGAGTTTAATGCTACTTGTCTTCTATTTCTGTTTGGTGGTACAGTTTGTATGAGCTCTGTGAGTGAGTTGGCTGTTAGACCATTGATGGCCTTGAAAGTGAGAATCAAGGTCTTGAACATAACCCTTCCGTGTATAGGGAGCCAATGGAGCTGCTTGAGGATAGGTGTAACATGTTCGCTCTTGGACGCTCCTTGTAGAACCCTTGCAGCAGTATTCATAGCAAGCTGTAATGGGCTAAGAGTGGATTGTGGGAGCCCTTGCAGAATGGAGTTGGCAAAGTCTAAGTGCGGTAAAATCAGTGCCTGGTAAATGGTTCTGAAGTCCTCTTGGTCTAGTAAGGAGCGTAGGTGCCTGAGCGTGCGTATCTTGAAGTACACCGCTTTTACAATATTATTTGTGGGATTTCATGTTGAGACGATGATCCAGTGTGACTCCGAGGTATCTTATTGTTTCCTTAGTGCATAGATCAGCTCCCTTAACACTTATATGTGGTGGTGGAATGAAGTTGGGGTCTTTAGTGATAAAGAGAACTTCAGTTTTCTTATGTTGAATGCGGAGGTTCTGTGACAGGAGCCATTCTGATACTGCGTCGAAGCAATTTGTTATAGGTGATAAATCCATTTGTACTGTGGAAAATGGCATGTAGAGTAGAATATCATCTGCATATATCATACATTTCACATTGAATGATCTGATGATATTGCAGATAGGCTGTATATATATGTTAAACATGAGAGATGAAAGAGAGGATCCTTGCGGAGCGCCTTGTTTTTGATGGAAGGGTTTTGATTCTCCTGTTGCAGATTTTACATATTGCATTCTGGTGTCAAGGTACGATTTACACCAATCCAGTGCGGAGTTGCAGATGCCTTTCTCTTTCAGTCTCCCGAGGAGAATCTCGTGGTTTACTGAATCAAACGCTGCTGCTATATCTAAGAAGATTAGAACAACGCCTTGCCGGATGTTGACTATGCTAGTGAGAACATCATTGAAGAGGGTGGTAAGCAGTGTTTCCACGCCATGGTATTCTCTGAATCCATGTTGAAAATCGTCTAGAGGGGCTGCGGAATCTATGTGGTCTTGGATTTGACGTTGTGCCTCTTTCTCAAAAATCTTTGCTAAGAGGGGGATACTGGCTATAGGCCTGTAGGAGTCAGGCCATTTTGGGTCTAGTTTGGCGTTTTTTAGCAGAGGTCTGGTGGATGTGAGCTTTAGAGCAGAGGGGAAGGAGCCAGTTGTAATTGAGAGGTTAATGATTTTTGCAATGAAAGGGCTGAATGTACTTCGAAGATCCTTTATCCAAAAGGCTGGGCAAGGATCGATTTGCGCAGTGGTGGTGTTGAGTGAGGTGATTGTGTCTTCGATGTGTTTGGGAGAGGGTGTGGCAAGTGCAGACAGGGATGTTGGGCAGGATGTTTCTTGTACATTGATTGTTGAGAGCTCATCTGTTTGTAGAAGTTTTGATTGCAAATAGCAAATTCTTGTGGGTGAATGTCTTCTTTTTGTTCGGAGGATGGTTCCTTTGATAGTGATTTGACTAAATTGAAAAGGTCACGAGGTTTGTTCAGTGATCTTTTGAGTGTCCGTGTGGTATTGCTTCTTTCTGGTTGTGATTGCCTCGCGGTGAGTTGCTAGGTGGAGATTGTAGGCTGTATGATCATCGATGGATAGTGATCGGCGCCAGTGTTTTTCGAGTCTTCGTAGGTGTGTGAGAGAAGACCGCAGTTCGGGGGAAAACCATGGAGCAGAGGATCTTTTCCTTGATATGTTCTCTTTGTGTGGTAGTTGAGCAACGGTGCTGAGGCTGTTGTTCCAGGCGTCGATTGACTTATCAAGGTTGAGTGTTGAGTCATTGAGGAGTGGTTGGGTGCTTGACAGTATAAGTTCCCTGTTGAAAGGTCGAAAACCCCTTGTTGAGGCTCTAGATGGGTTGTTTAGTTTCTGTTGTTAAGAAGATGAGTATTGCTCAGGGGAATTTGTAGGTTTATGAGTTTATGGTCTGACCATGGTACATCGGTGATCGATTTTACAATGTTGCTGCTTTGTTCATAAACAGATTGTGGCATGAAAACCATGTCAAGAATGTTTCCTTTGGTATGAGTGGGCTCCATGATTAGTTGTTTATATCCAAGATTTTCAATGGCATCGAGGAGTGAGGAGGACTGGTTTTGCTGCAGTGATGGGAGGTTGAGATCTCCCATTATCCAGTTGGGAGTGTTGAGGTTACTGGTATTGGCGGCTAGGTCTAATATGGTGGGAAGGTCGTTTGGTGAGCTTGAAGGGGCTCTGTAGACCAGGTTGATAGAGCATTGTTTGTTCACTATAGTGATTATATCCAGGTTGTTAGAGCTATAGGAGTTAGTCATGTTGAAAAGGAGTTCAGACTTAGTGAGAATGAGTGCTCCTCCACCCTTTTTGTTTTCTCTGTGGGTTGTGTGTATAGAGAAGTTTGGTGGAATGAGTTGGTTAATGAGGACATTGTCTTCTTTTGATAACCATGTTTCAGTGATCATGAGTGCATCAAGATCGTGAAGGGTGACTATATCTAGGATTACAGGCCATTTTTTTCGAATTGAGCGAGCATTTATGAGGGCACATTTTAAGCTTTGTGGGGGTGGGGAGTTGTGGTGTTTAGGGATATTGGTTTGGTGTATTGCAATGTGAATCAGGTGGGAATGCCGGATACGAGCTTCCTTACCTGGATAGGTGTCATCGTGGATAACTGATTGAAACCCCCTTCCCAGTGTGCAGCAGCGGCTAAGAAGGCAAATAGAATGCTAGGAATCATAAGAAAAGGAATGGAGAATAAATGGCAACATATGTACCTATATGCAGAAACAAAACAAAAAATTAAGCAGTCTACTCTTATGTCGTCTTCTCTCCCTTCTCAGCCCCTGCTTCTTTCTGTTCTCCTGTGTTTTTTCTTTCCTATCATTATGATGATCTCCAGGAACAAGCAGGAATGAGTCTTCACATATGGGTACGTCGGTACCGACGGATCCTGCGCGGAAACGCTCCCCAGCTTCCCAAAAAAGGAAAGCTTTTGGGAGCATCCCACAGCGCCTGCGTGCTGCCTTCCCACCTTTCCTAACCGCCTCTCCCCAGTTCTTCTTTGCCGCGGAGCCAGCAAGTCGTGTTCCTGTCACCGCTGAAGAAGTTCTTTGTTTTATTTTATTTCTTTGGTCGCACGTCTGCCTCCCCCGACTTCGGACCGGTACCGCCGGTTTTTTCTTTCTTTTCTTAAAAAAAAACAAAAACAAAAACATATTTTTCCCTCACTTAGTGTGTTTTTCTTCTTTTGGGCCTTAGGCCTCACAAAGAATTTTTCCTCATGGAAAAGCCAGCCTCCGTGTTTAAAAAATGCACTAAGTGCAGCGGTACTATTTCTGTTACCGACACCCATGAATGGTGTCTTAAATGTTTGGGTCCTGAACACTCCATTTCGGATTGTTCGTCCTGCTCTTTGATGTCTAAACGAGGTTTACAGAACCGAGCAGCCAAGCTCCATGTGCTGTTTCCCTCTGATGCAGCTTCAGTGGCATCGACGTCTTCCAGGGCTGCTTCTTCCTCCCATGGATCTCAGGTAACCAAACATAAATCCAGCCGGTCCTCGAAGGGTAGATCTCCTTCCAAGCATCGAGATGCCTCCGGGCTTGCCCTCGAGGATCCTGCACCGGCAAAACAACCCCGGCGGGAAGCTCCGGCTTCCAAAGCTCCACCTATGGGGTTACAGGTTGACATCGATGGCACGGCCTCGACCGATCACCTGTTAGAATGCTCTGGGGTACCGGCGCAACCTTCCGGTACCGAATTCCAGGCATTCATGGCGTCGATGGATCAGAATGTTCTATCCATGCAGCAGGCTATCACGGCCTTTATTCAAGCTGCGACGCCGCTGATACCACAACAAACTCCGTTGTTGGTATCAGCTCCGGTACCGGCACCGACTGCATCGACATCGACCAGGATGCCGACTGCAGCGGTTCCCTGTCCAGGGATGCTCATCGGTACCGAACCGGTACCGATGACGCCCGATGTCGATACCGCTCGATACGCGTATCGAGCTTTAGAAGAGCACCCTGACAGGCGATACTTTGATTCTTCTGAAGATTCTGATACATCGGAGGAGTCTGCTGAAGTATCCATTGCACTTCCTGAAGAGCCGCCTTCTCCAAAAAGAAGAATGTCTCCTCCAGAGGACTTGTCCTTTCAAGACTTCATAAAAGAAGTGGCTAAAGGACTTTCCATTTCAGTAACCTCTGAATCAGAGCCTAGAGCTAAAAAATTGGGTATTTTAGGTTATTCTAAGGCTCCTAAGGAGGCAGTCACCTTGCCAATTCATGAGATTCTTTATGATCACATGATTGACTCATGGGAGACTCCTCTCACTACCTCTCCTCATTCTCGTAGATTGGACACTGTGTACCGTGTCCCTCCTTGTCCTGGTTTTCATAAAACACAGCTTCCTCACCATTCTATTGTGGTGCAGTCAGCTATGAAAAGGATAAAGAGTGCAAAAAGACACTCCTCTACTCCTCCAGGAAGAGAATGCAGGACCTTGGATGCTTTTGGTAGGAAAATCTTCCAAGCCAGTATGCTCATTGCCAGAATCAACTCCTGTAGTCTTTATATGGGTATGTTTCTGAAAGAAGTTGCAGATAAACTGCACACTTTCCTCCCTTTTCTTCCAGAGGATAAAATGGAGGAATTCCTTATGTAGCTTAAGCATACTCAAGATATTTCAAAGTTTTCCAACCGTGCAGCTTTTGACTCCTTTGAAGGTGCTAGCAGAGCTTCGGCCATTGCCATAGCTGCTCGCAGAATTGCTTGGCTCCAGGCTTCTGATCTAGAATCTTGGGTCCAGGATGGCTTAGGTATCTTCCCTGTACAGGTGAAAACCTGTTTGGCAAAGAATGGCAAATAAAAGCCACTCAAATGGATGCAGAAAATTCTGCTCTGGATAGACTTTCAAAGTCAACCTCCATTCCTGCCAAGAAAAAAACTTTCAAGAAGTCTTTTTTCAAAAAAGGCAGATTCCCTTCTGCTTCTGGCCAACAATCATCTACAGGTCGCTTTGATACTAAGCGTCAGCAACCTAAACAGTCCAGGCCTAAGTCTACAGGGGCTGCTGCAACCCAGCAGACCCAGCCTCCTCAGGGTTTTTGACTTGATGCTAGAGAACTTAGCCTTTCTGGCTCTAAAACAGCCAGAACCTCTCACCATTCCAGGAAGGTTAGCTCATTTTGCTCCCAGATGGGAGCAAATTACAGCAGAGCAGTGGACCCTCTCTATCATAAGAGAGGGCTACAAGCTTCATTTCTCAAACCTTCCTCCTCACACCATGGTGAGACACTTCAATTCTCCAACATCTCTTCTCGACCTTCTAGGTCAGGAGGTGGCTACCCTTCTTGCCCAAGGGGCAATAGAAGAAGTACCTCTTCTTCAATAAGGGTCAGGGTTTTACTCCCCCTATTTTCTTATCCCAAAGAAAACAGGGGGCTACAGACCCATATTAGGGAGGAGTAGCCTAGTGGTTGGGGCAATGTACTTCAGGCCGGAAGGTCGGGGGTTCAAATCCCACTAGAGGACAGCAACCTTGGGCCGGAAGGACTGGGGTTTCTAGTCCCACAGATGCTCCTTGTGGTCTTGGGCAAGCCACTTAACCCTCCATAGCCCATGTTCCCTGTAAGTATTAGTGTATGTGTCTCATATCCTCGCGTGTTAAATGTATCCCCCAATTGTGTTGTGACCGCTTTGATTGAAGGATAAGGCGGTATACAAAACTGTCTAAATAAAATAAATAAAATATTAGATCTCAGGGAATTGAACAAATTTCTATGCAAGGAGAAATTCAAGATGCTTTCTCTGGGCACTCTCCTTCCATACCTTCAGAGTCAGGATTGGCTTTGTTCTCTAGATCTCAAGGATGCGTACACACATGTCCTCATCCATCCTTCTCACAGAAGGTTCCTCCGTTTTCTTTTCCAAGGAAAGCATTTCCAATACAGGGTGCTTCCTTTCGGTCTGGCCTCTGCTCCAAGAGTGTTCACCAAATGCATGGCAGTAGTAGCTGCATTTCTACGCACTCTGGGAATATTTGTATTCCCATACCTGGACGACTGGCTCATCCGAGCTCCATCTCAGTCAGAGGCCCAGACGTCCCTGGACTGCACAAGGCGCATTCTGCAGTATCTGGGACTTGTGGTAAACCTCCCAAAGTCCCAGCTCACCCCTACTCAGTCTCTAGAGTTCATAGGGGCCTGGTTAGATACTGCCACTGCAAGGGCCTATCTTCCCTCAGGCCCGTTGCCTACGCCTAGTGCAGTTATCCTCCCAGATTCAGTCAAAGAGCCATTTAACTGCCCGGGAGATGCTGCAACTGCTAGGCCACATGGCATCCACAGTGCATGTGGTCCCCTATGCTCGCCTTCACATGAGAGCAGCTCAGTGGACTTTGTCCACCCAGTGGACTCAAGCATCAGGGACTCTGTCAGACAAAATAGCAACCTCCAGGCGCCTCTTTTGGTCTCTCCAGTGGTGGAAGTCCACCCAAAATCTGTTGCTGGGGTCCCCCTTTCAACAGTTGTTGCCCCAGGCAACCCTCACAACAGATGCCTCCCAAACAGGTTGGGGAGCTCATCTGCAAGACCTCTCCACTCAGGGCACTTGGTCTCCACAGGAGACCTCCCTACATATCAACCACTTGGAGCTCCGAGCAGTTTTCTTAGCTCTCAAGGTCTTCCATACCCTGCTCAGCTACAAGACAGTCCTCATTCATACGGACAATCAAGTAGCCATGTTTTACATAAACAAGCAAGGAGGAACTGGCTCTGTCGCTTTGCAACAAAGCTTTAAGATTGTGGGCCTTCGCCAGAGAGCATCAAATCCATCTCCTGGCCGTATGCCTTCCAGGAATCCAAAACTCTTGGGCAGACAGACTCAGTCGAGTTCTGCTTCTACACGAATGGTCCCTGCACATGGACCAGGTACTCAGAATCTTCCAAGAATGGGGAACCCCGGACATAGACTTCTTTGCAAGTCTGTGGAATGCCAAACTTCCCCGGTTCTGTTACAGAATTCCGTGTCAGGGAGTTCAGGCCAAGGATGCCTTCCTCCTTCACTGGGGTCAAGGCTTCCTGTATGCCTTTCCACCCATTCCCTTGATTCCCAAGACTCTGTTCAAGCTCCAGAGGGATCAAGGATCTATGTTCCTCATAGCTCCATGCTGGCCACGCCAAGTGTGGTACCCTCTACTTCTGCATCTCTCTCAAGCCCCCTCCCTGGACTTGGGAGCTGCTCCAGACCTTCTGTCCCAGGAGGAGGGTACTTTGTGGCACCCAAACCCCAAGTCCCTTCACCTCAGAGCTTGGTTACTGAAGGCCTAGACCTTCAGGATTGGAATCTTTCTCAGCAAGTGAAGGATATCCTCCATGCTTCCAGAAAACCTTCTACTAGACGTTCCTATGCTTTTAAATGGAAAAGATTTGCCATTTGGTGTACTGAGAAGGGTCTTGACCCTCTAGCACTACCTTTGAATTCTCTATTGGAATATCTCCTGCATCTCTCCAATGCAGGCCTTAAGACGAATTCAGTAAGAGTCCATTTGAGTGCTATTGCAGCATCCCTTAAGCCTATCAATGGACAGCCTATTTCCTCTCATCCTCTTATTGCAAGATTCATGAGAGGCCTAACTTTAACTAAACCTCCCATTAGACCTCCTCCGGTGGCATGGGACTTAAATCTGGTTCTTGGTCAGCTTATGAAGCCACCTTTTGAACCCTTAATCACCACCTCCTTGAAATTTCTTTCCTGGAAGGTTATTTTCCTCATTGCAGTCACCTCAGCTCGCCGCATCAGTGAACTGCAGGCCTTAGTGGCTAATCCACCTTATACAAGGTTCCATCATGATAAGGTAGTCCTTAGGACCAATCCACACTTTATGCCTAAAGTGGTCTCACCTTTTCATCTTAATCAAGAGGTGTATTTACCTGTCTTTTTTCCAGGTCCTCATGCATCAAGTGCAGAGAGGAATCTTCATACTCTGGATTGTAAGAGAGCTCTTGCCTTTTACTTACAAAGGACCCAGCAACATAGAAAGTCTTCTCAACTCTTTGTTGCTTTTGATCCCTCTCATTTGGGACTTCCAGTCTCTAAGAGGACACTGTCCAATTGGATTGCTCAGTGTATTTCTTTCGCCTACCAGAGTAAGAACCTTTCTCTGGAGAGCCATGTCACAGCTCATAATGTGAGGGCCATGGCCACCTCTATGGCTCATCTAAATTCTGTGTCCATCGACCAGATCTGTCGAGCGGCCACCTGGGCCTCTGTTCATACCTTCACAGCCCATTACTGCTTGGACAAGGACTCCCGCCGGGATGCCTTGTTTGGTCAGGCTGTTCTCAAACACCTGTTCCATTCTTAATCAACTCCTACCCTCCTTCCCGGAATGGATGCCTGAGATCCATAGGAGGAGGTAGAGCCCTTCCCAGGGTCTCATAACCTTGGATATCTCCCAGGCATCTCTAGCTAGGGAGTCCCCATATGTGAAGACTCATTCCTGCTTGTTCCTGGAGATAGCACAGTTACTTACCTGTAACAGGTGATCTCTGGGAATAGCAGGAATAAGTCTTCACAACCCACCCACCTCCCCTAGGTGTTGTATCTCTATCTATCTTTCCTTTCCTCTCTCTCTCTTTGTCTCAGCTTTAAAACTCGAACTGGGGAGAGGCGGTTAGGAAAGGCAGGAAGGCAGCGCGCAGGCGCTGTGGGATGCTCCCAAAAGCTTTCCTTTTTTGGGAAGCTGGGGAGTGTTCCCGCGTAGGCTCCGTCGGTACCGACGTACCCATATGTGAAGACTTATTCCTGCTGTTCCCAGAGATCACCTGTTACAGGTAAGTAACTGTGCTTTCCTTTCCTCTTTCTTGGCAGTTTGCTTTATATTTTTTAAACCGCTCTGATGTGTATTCGTAGGGCAGTATATCAAGAAACTTGATAAAGATAAAAGATAAAGGCTATTATAGTGCCTCTATATCTTTCCATGGTGTGACTGCACCTTGAAGATTGTGTGCAATTATGGTTGCCGTATCTTTAAAAGGATGTAGTGGAATTAGAAAAGGTAAAGAGAAGAGCCACCAAAATGGTAAAGGAGATGGAAGGATATCCCTATGAGGATATGCTTAAAAGGCTCTTTAATCTGGAAAAGACACGTCTGAGGGGGAGATGTGATAGAAGTCTATGAATGAAGTGGAATGTGTAAATGTAGATCGATTGTTTACACCATCGAAAAGTAGAAAGACTAAGGGACATGTAATGAAGCTACAGTGTAACCCATTTAAGAATAATAAGAGAAAATATTTTTTCGCTTAATGCATAATCCAACTCTAATTCATTACCGGAGGATGATGTAAAAGCTGTTAATATAGCTGGTTTAAAAAAAGGTTTGGACAAGTTCCCGGAATAAAGGTCCATAAATCATTACTAAAGGGGACCCAGGAAATCCACTGCTAGCCCCGATACAAGCATTGTGGAACTTGTCTTTTTGGGAAACTGCTGGGTAGTTGTTATCCTGATTGGCCACTGTTGGAAACGGGATACTAGGCTTGATGGACTTTGGTCTGACCCAGTATGGCATTTGTTCTTATGTTGTATGTGCTGAATATATTTATCTATGAGCTATTTGAGCTTTTTGGACTGACAGCGAGATGAGCAAAGTCCTGGTTGAAGTAGCTTTGGTTAAGTGCATTGGCTTGGTGTGCTCCTTGTTTTTGAGATTCATTTAAATAATATATATTTTTATGTGTTAATGGAGTTTGTTTGGTAATATTCATTGCCAGATAACTTTCCAGCACATGCGCTCAAGTGAAAAACTTTGTGTGTGGAAGACATAAGTGCTGTTATCGCAGAGATCTGTGCATGTGCCTGGTTTGCTTTCCTTGTTTAGTGCCTATATTTTGCACACAGTTCATTTTATTGCTGTTTAGAGTATCGCTGAGCAAAAGTTCTGAGTTTAGCTTAAGGAAGGAAACGCTGCCTTTGAGCTTATTGCTGGGCCCTAGTTTGGTGTTTCTGCTTTGAGCTGTATGTTAACAAAACCCCAAAAAAACCCTTTGGTTTCTAAAATATAAATAATGCCTCTTTCAAATCTTTCAAAAATAATTTCCATAGCTGTGCCCGTACATAGACAATAAAAATCATAAATACTTTAGTATAAAAACGACATGTAGTCCTATTTATAAAATTGTCAACATGACATGGCCATGTTTTGACATATGTCTGCATCAGATATATTTTACAAGTGAAAGGCTGTAACTAATATAATATATTGCCATAACAAACTGAGATAAAGGAGACCAAATACAAACTGAGTTTTGAATCTTTTTCGTTCCATGTTAGATTGTTATGAAATTATGAATAGGTCTATATGTCCTTTTTATATTGCTCTTTATATTGTCTCTGTGAATAAACACATTTGATTATAAAGTTATGTATGTTATTTGTGGCTGTCTTATCTCTTGATGTTTGCTGGTATGATATTCAGTAAGTGTTTTGTGTTCCTGCTTTTTTGTGGTTTCATCTGCAAATCAGTAGGCGCATCTCCTTGTTTGGTTCCTTTTTCCTCTCCCTGCCATACCTCAGTCTGTTACTTTGCTTAATTTTTTTGTTCTTTCTCTGCATATAGGTACATATGTTGCCACCTGTAAAATAGGAGTATATGTTCTGCTTATGTACCTTTATAGCTTAGTTAAAATTACCCGTAGATTATAAAAAAAAAGGTATAACAGGTAAGCTGAAGTCATGCCTCTTATTTTTACCTTGTGACTTTCAGTACTAAAGAGCCCGTTTTCAGTTTCAAGTTAGTTGAAGATGCAGGAATTGCTTTTTTCAGATCTTCTTTTCCTGGCTCTATTGTGATATTTGATCTGTAAAGTGTGTGTGCTTTTTGTGTTCATACACAGCAGGAATTCTAGGGCTCAGCATAATTTTCATTGCTTGACTCTGACAGCAGGAGGAGTTGTTGGCTCATGCAATGCTAGTTAGTCTTTATTGGCCACCTTTTGATGATTTTTTATTGCAAATGCACTGATGAGATAAAAGGTAGTGCTTTACTGCTTAGTTATTGATTGCTATTACAGACTAGACATCAGAGGGAAGTCTGTGCAAAAAATTGAAAATTTCTGCATGCCATATTTTAGAATTCTGCAGTCAAGTAACACAATATAATCATTGCCTTTGAGAAGTAATTTATTGAAGATGCAATATAAAAAAATTACTCAAAGATGAAAAATTTAAAAAACAAATTGCACAAAATTCCCATCTTATGTCGACCTCCCCCCACCCCCCCAGTGCCCAAGGCCTACAACTCCATTTCTTTCCCCCCTTCCTTGGACTCTAGCAAACCATAGGTAGGGTTTCTCTCTCCCAACATCTTTGTCACTCTCTGCCCCTCCAGACTTGAAGCTCCCATGTCTGCTTTCTCTCTTCCAGTCTCCTCCACACACAACCGTCACCCCCCCCTTTCCACAGGACTTGAACCCTCAGCCTCAGTTTTTTTTTCTCTCCAGCCCCAAATTGTGCTGCTGATTTTATCATCTATGTGATTTTTTGTTTATGTAAGACGGCTCCCCGGTCTGGATCAATGGGTGGGAAGTGAACAGCAGCACATCAGTGTTATGAGCTGCCAGAAGTCAAATCAGCTTGATCCACCTTAAAGTGAGGAGAGGGAGGGGGCGGGGCACTAGGTTTTTAAGTAGAACATTCCGATTCAGTCTTTTGGCCAACTTAGTTCTTGAACACTGAATTGAAGCTGTTGATCTTCCAGCCATGGTCGGGAACACATTTTTAGAAAAAATGTCCCTGGATCAGTCTGTGCATGCAGGTACTCCTTGACCTTGCCCCTCTCTTAATCTAGTTGCATGGGCTACTGCAGTTTTCTTGTTTTCCAGCTCTTGCAGTGCACACTATTCCTCTGCTTTGTTTTCAGACTCATAGGGCAGCAGGTGAACACTGTTTCAATCTTTTGGCGGCTGCCATTGGGGTTTTTGCTTCCTGTTTCCCACACTAAATTCTGCATAGCAAATGCAGAATCCTAAGCGTTCCTCCAGTCCAGTCCCTTTCCTCTGGGTTGTGCCCCCCCCTTCCAGCAGCTTGGAGACTGAGTACATCATCCTTTTGATGACACTGGGGTATATATATCACTGGCACCACCCACCAGCTCTAGTATAGTCAGTCTTCAAGCAGCTGAGGAGCATTAAGCCAGGAGATTAGGCTTACTGGGGAGTCATTTAGGAAGACAGGATTCTTCTGTTATTTCTTTACTTTCTTTAGTTTCTGTATTTTAGTTGAATTTAATTTTTCTCTTCACCTTGTTCTCTTCTCTGGCTGGGCAGCAGGCGTGTGTAGGCCATAGCGGGAGAGGGCTCCCCCCCCCTTTTTTGGTCCTTCCACCCTCTAAATCTCCCCAGTGGAGAAGGAGGCGGCTTTGGGGGAGTTTTAGCTTCAGACGTCTCCCAATCCCTGCCTAGGTGAGGAGCCGTCGTTGAATATCGACTGTGTCTGCCGGGGCTGGCCAGAGGAATATTCCTGCCGTGCTGCCGAAGCCTTCCTGGTGGCTGAGCACGTGGGTGGGGCAACGCTGTGAGGAGTCGGCTCCAAGGAAAACTGAACAATGGGGCAGAGAGCCGCAGAGGCGGAATGCGTAGGGAGTTGGGCCATGCGGTCGCTGAACAGCGGGACTGCCACGTTGGAGCAACAAGCAGCGCCAGAGGAGGTAGGCCGCAGGGTTTGCACTTCTTTTTTTCGCAGGTCCTTTTGCTGCTGGAGGCCTACTGTGTCGGGAAGATTCAATTAGGCTTTTGAGACTATCTGACACGAACTCCCATGGTTAAAGGGAGAGCGGTCTGGTAAGTTTTTCATTAGGATTATAATGGTGGTTTATTTTTTGTACTTTTTTTATTTTTTAAAACACCCCAACAGGTTTTTAAGGAGGCTAAGCTTTAGTCTCCTGTGTGTTCGGGGCAGTTCTGATACGATGCCGGCGAGACCACAGTGTTTAGTGTGTGATGTCCGGTGGGGGGCAGTGTTGGAGACAGGAGTGTGCAGAGGCTGCGTCCTTGGAACAAGGGATCCAGGCAAGTATTGACCAGGATCCCCCCTTAGTCCCTTCCCAGGAGTCGGCAGGACCCGGGAACACATGGGTTGAGTTTGGGTCTCCGCTGCTTTCCCTGTCAGATCCACAGGCTCTCACTCTGCCGCAGTCTAGACCCTCCACTTTGAAGGGAGACGAGGAGGGGGGAAGCTGGGGTGGTTTTTCCCCAGGGTTTTTGTTGCTGCACAAGGCATTTTGTCTAAAGCAACAGAACATAGTAGGACAGGATGCAGTGCAGGAGTGCACAGTAAAGAGAGGTACTGACCATAAGGATCCAGAATACCCAGAGGTGCCATTGAAGCAGGCTAGGCTGGTGAATGAATCGGCCCTTCGCTCCTCCCCAGTCAGAGGCTCTTGAGGGGGAGTTCTCGGACTGGCAAATAGGGGAGGACGAGGAGGAGCTCGAAGAGGGTGAGATTCCGGAGGAGGAACAGGCTAGGATCGTTTGGGTGTTCCGCCGTGAGGAGTTACCAGCGTTAATTGGTGAATCCTTGAAGACCCCAATATCTCCGCAGGTGTCCCAGCAGAGGAGGAGACATTGGAGGACCTGTTGATTCAAGCAGTTAGAAAGTCTCAAAAGGTCTTCCCTGTCCATCGGGTGGTTCATCAGATGATCCAGGAGGAATGGGACCAATCTGAGTCTGGCTTAAGGGGGGTGCGTTCCATGGCGCGTTTATACCCCTTGCTGGAGCAGGAGAGAGACTTACTTCGGTCCCTTAGGGTGGACACGGCCGTGTCGGCAGTAACCAAGAAGACAACCATCCCAGTTGAGGGCAGTGCAGCCCTTAAGGATGCCCAGGACAGGAAGCTAGACACCTTATTAAAGCAAGCCTTTGATATTAATGCCATGGCGCTCCAGGCATCAGTGTGTGGAGCTTGGGTGGCCAGGACTTGCTAGGGAGGCGGCAAGGATTGAGTCAGAGGCGGCTCACCTCACTGATAGCCACTATGACCGTATCAGAAGTCTTGCGAAGAGTATGGCGTCGGTGGCGGTGGCCCGTTGGTATCTGTGGCTCCGCAACTGGGTGGCAGATGGTTTCTCTAAGGCCCGCTCAGCAGGCTACCCTTTAAGGGGAAGCTCCTATTTGGGGAGGACTTGGACAGATTGGTTAAGGAGCTGGGGGAATGTAAGGGAGGCAGGCTCTCGGAGGATAGACCGAAGCAGAGCCGCGACCCGCAACCCGCACGAGTTTAAGTTTCGGTCAGCTCGGCCAATGACCTTTCAGAGGGGACGTTTTCCCTCGATAGGACAGAACTTCCAAGGATTTCAGGGGGCAGGAAGGGGATTTGGTGCCTCTTCCTCCACCTCAGGTCCTAGGAAACCACAATGAAGTGGGGGGGGGGGCCCCCCAGGCAGGAGTGTTGCTGGTGGGGGGACGCCTGCGGCAGTTATTCTCTGCTTGGGTCCGTGTCACTTCTGATCAGTGGGTTCTGGAGGTGGTGTGAGAAGGGTATTCCCTCAAACTCGCAAGACCATTCCCCCGTTGTTCGTGCAGTCACCCTGCAGAGCTCCGATCAAAGTCACGGCAGTGAAAGAAACATTGGCACAGCTACTGCTCCTGGGGGCAGTCGTGCTGTTGCCCAAAAACCAGTGCGGTTGCGGTCGGTACTCCATTTATTTTGTGGTGCCCAAAAAGGAGGGTTCCTTTTGGCCACATTATAGACCTCAAACGAGTCAGTCTGTGTCTCCAGGTTCCTCACTGGAAACTCTGAGGTCGGTAATAGTGGCAGTACGGCAGGGAGAGTTTCTAACGTCTCTCGACTTCATGGAGGCATATCTCCACATTCCCGTCCACGAATCTCACCAGCTGTTTCTGCGGTTTGCGGTACCAATGGGACACTTCCAGTTTCAGGCACTACCATTTGGTCTGGCAACAGTGCCCCGTACCTTTACCAAGGTCATGGTTGTGGTGGCGGCAGCTCTTCACAAAGAAGGGATCCTGGTCCACCCATATCTCTGTGACTGGTTGATCTGCGCCAAGTCCAAAGAGGAGAGTATAGAGGCAACGGCCAGGGTAATCAACCTCTTGGAGAGCTTGGGGTGGATGATCAACCTGACCAAGAGCAGATTGGTTCCATCCCAGGGGATTGAATACCTCGGGGCAAGGTTCGACACCCGCTTGGGCGGGGTGTTCTTGCCAGTTCAGAGGGCAGGGGAACTTCGGTGTCTGGTGCGCCAGTTTCTAGCCATGAGAGCACCCTCTGCTTGGCGCTATCTCCCAAGTATTGGGGACCATGGCGGTGACGATCGAGCTTGTACCTTGGGCGAGGGCCCATATGAGACATCTCCAGCGGTCCCTTCTCCACTGCTGGTCTCATCAGCATCAGCCATTGTCCATGGTCCTACCATGTCTTCTGGTTACCAGGAGAGCCTTGGGTTGGTGGCTCCAGTTGATGAATCTGGAACAGGGCATGCCCCTTGAGCTCCCGTGGTGGATTCAGTTGACGACAGATGCCAGTTTTACCGGGTGGGGGGGGGGGGGCTCACTGTGAGGGGCACTTTCCCCAGGGGTGCTGGAGTGCCCAGATTCAATCAACAGGCTAGAGATGCGAGCAGTGGCGCTGGCACTCAGAGCGTTTGAGCGCTGGGTCCGGCAGAAGGCAGTCAGAGTATGCTCTCTGACAACGTCACCACGGTGGCATACATCAGCCGGCAGGGCGGCACGAGCAGTCTCCCTCTAGAGGAGGAGGCAGAACGGCTGCTCGATTGGGCTGAGACTCATCTGCAGGCCTTATCAGCGGTGCATGTAGCTGGAGTGGAAAACATCACGGCAGACTACCACAGCTGAATCAGAGTGGATCATGAAGAATGGGAGCTCTGCCAGGAAGTGTTTGACCAGGTAATGCACCGGTGGGGTCAGTCCATCATGGACCTCATGGCAAGATGGGAGTTGGCCAAAGCGAGCTGCCTCTACAGCAGGAGAAAGGAGAGGATTGCGGAGGGCCTAGATGCTCTGGTTTCGAGATGGCCCTCAGAGGGGTTTCTGTATGCTTTTCCTCCGTGGACCCTCATAGGCAGGGTCCTCCAGCGTATAGAAGTCCCTTCGGGGCTGGTAGTTCTCATAGCCCCCGATTGGCCATGGCGACCATGGTACGCCGACCTCGTGAGGCTACTGGCCGATTGGCCCTGGCAGCTCCCGGCAAGGGATGATCTCTTAACCCGGGGTCCAGTCCGGATGCTGCAGGTGGATCAATTCTCGCTTACAGCTTGGCTCTTGAAAGGGCAAGGCTACGGAAGTGTGGGTTCTCTGGGGCGATGATCGCGACCTTGCTAAATGCATGGAAGCGTTCGACTTGTGTCTCCTATGTGTGGATCTGGCGCATCTTTGAAGGTTGGTGTGTGATCTGGGAAAAGAGGTCTATGGCGGTCTCTGTACCGGAGATACTCAAATTCTTACAGGCAGGATTTGAGAAAGGCCTGGCTTCAGTTCTTTAAGGGTACAGCTAGCAGCGATTGCCTGTTACTGTGGCAAGGTTCAAGGTAAATCACTAGGGGAACACCCAGACGTTGGGCAGTTCCTGAAAGCAGTGAGGCACCTTCGACCTCAGCAAAGATCAGCAATTCCTCCTTGGGATCTCAATCTCGTGCTCGACGCATTAGCGGGGGATCCCTTTCAGCCAATAGGGAGAGCCTCACTGAAGGACTTGACCCTCAAAACAGTGTTTTTGGTTGCTATCTGTTCAGCTAGGCGTATTTCGGAACTCCAAGCTCTGTCATGTCGACCTCCATTTCTGAGCTGCTTCAAGGAAAAGGTAGGCTTGCGGATGGTTCCTTCCTTTTTGCCCAAGGTGGTTTCCTCTTTTCATGTGAATCAGCCGGTCTCTCTCCCGGCCTTCCCAAAGCTGGAGCAAGGGAGCATAGACGTTCGTTTGCATTGGCTGGATGTGCGCCGGGTCCTAAAGCACTACACGGATAGAACAGCTCCTTTTTGTAGATCAGATCATTTGTTTTTGTTTGGAGGACCACAGAAAGGGGAGGCAGCAGCTAAGGCTTCAGTTTCCAGGTGGATTAAGGAGGCCATCGCTTCGGCTTACATGCTGAAAAGTAGACCCGTGCCGGGGGCATTCAGGGCACACTCTACGCAGGCCCAGGCGGCTTCGTGGGCGGAATTCAGTTTGATTCCGCCACTGGACATTTGTAGGGCGGCTACATGGGCCTCCCAGCATATGTTCGCCAAGCACTATCGCTTGGATGTTCAGGCTGCAGGTGATGCCGAGTTTGGAGGGGCGGTTCTTCGTTCCGGTATCGTGGGTCCCTCCCATTCTTGACCTGCTCTTTTACATCCCAGAGGAAAGGGACTGGACTGGAAGGATGCTTAGGAAGGAATAATTAGAGCTTACCTGCTAATTAGTGTTCCTGAAGGAACTCCAGTCCAGTCCCTGATCCCACCCAGTCTTTGCATAGTGGTGAAGGGGCATAGTCGGCCCAAAGAATTTATGGGCATCAGTGGAATACAGTTTCACAAGACCCATCTCCGAGAGGGTGGACTCAGAGCGGCAGAATGGACCGACGGGTGGCCCAGGTTCGGAGTGTTTTGGGAGTCAGTTATGGCTCAGGTAAGCCTCTTCCTCCTCTTCGGGAATTCCCTGGGGTTTAAAGGGGAGGTCGGGTGAAGGTTAAGATGAAGAATAGTTGTAATTTCCCAGTTATCTGTAGTTAGTGGGGTTGATACTGGTTACTCTGTTTTACTGTCTCTTCGTTGAGTCTGCTTTGTCAATAGGATACTGGAGCTGGTGGGTGGTGCCAGTGATATATATACCCCAGTGTCATCAAAAGAATGACATACTCGGTCTCCATGCTGCTGGAAGGGGGGCACAACCCAGAGGAAAGGGACTGGACTGGAGTTCCTTCAGGAACGCTAATTAGCAGGTAAGCTCTAATTATTCCATTGTCTATGGGAGGGAAATTCTGTGCAAATTCTGTATTACACAGTTGTGCAGAATTCTGCCAGGAGTAGCTTTACTAATTTCATTGGATTTCTTTGTCTGTGGTTCTAATTGGGCGTTTACATATGCCGCCTTTCTGGGTTATCATAGAACTACCCAATGCAGATTACACACAGAAAAATACATAACCAATTATATAATAATCAAAATATAAATTCATTGTATGTTAAGCAACTCTAATCTGTGTGCACTTGCTCAAATTTTAACCTCTCATGAGTGGGGACATTTTTACAGTGTGAAGTATCCTATTACATTCTATATCACAGTCTTTAGATATGTTCCAATCCAAAGCACATTGAATTTAAGGATCATTTTGGACACTGTCTGTCTCCTTACATTGCCCTAGTTATAGATGTCTCTCAGCTGTCAATCAAACAGACTTGAGCCCATAGAGGAGAGTGTTCCCTTCCCTTTTTGCCCTTATCTGGAGGTGCATCCAAGTCACCCCATAGCCCATGTTCGGAAATCTGCCATAGCCTCTCATTTATACCTGGGAGCTAGCAGACATGCCGGTTCTTTGCCCAGGTTAGAGGACATTCTAAGAGCTGCAATCAATTATAACGTGTTAATTTTATTGAAGAACGCCATTCTCGTTTCTTGTTTGATTCTTAGTATATCAAATTAGGGATTGCATAAAGACCCTCCTCCCTGCCTACATGGCCAAAAGATGTCAGATGTCCTATGACCCTCCCCATGTGAGCTCTGTAGAGCTGTGAATGGCCTTATCTCCCTCTCTTCAGCTCCAAGGGGGCCATTGAAGCCCTGCCCGCCTCCCTGCTTGGTCCCATGATATTGCAGATAGATCTGTTCTCCAGGGACAGCAGGAATCTGTCCTCACATATGGGTGACGGCGCTGATGGAGCCTGTGCGGAGCATTTCCCCAGCTTCAAAGAAGCCACATGCATGGTCCCCTTCCTGCCCAAGGCTGCCATCTTGCTCAGTCTCCTTTTTTTTTTTTTTTTTTTTTTGCAAAGCCCAACGGATGCATGTCCTGTTTCCTCATAAAATATTCCTTAAAAATTATCCTTAGTTGAGATTTTTCCAGTTTGCGTACTGGTTCCTCTTCCTGCCTCGAACCGGTGTCGTCCCCAGCGCTGTTCTCAACTCCCTTTCTCTTTTTTTTTTTTCATAGAGGTCTGCTTTGACCAGTGTTCGTGCCCTTTTTTGCCTGGGGGTCGTTGACCCCGCCCAGGTTTGATCCAGCATGTCTCCCGGTGGCTTTAAAAAGTGTGATTGTTGCAGTCAAATTATATCTCAGACACCCACGACTGCAGCTTGCACTGCCTTGGCCTGGACCACAACAGTACCTCCTGCAACCTGTCAGGCCATGTCCCCTAGAACCAACATGAAAAAGTTGGAGTTGCAGGAGATGATGATCCCGCAGTCTGGCTCAGCCCCGGTTTCCCTGACACTGAGCCCAAAGCCGAGCACGTCCCATGAGGCCCAGGCTTCTTCGGAGTCCCACAATGGCAGCTTCTTCGGAAAGATGCCGGATCCTGGCCAAAAAAAAAAAATCCTCAAAGCCAGTCGAGGTTCTACTGGGGAAACCCAGTAAGGTCCCACGGCGAGACTCAGGCGACTCCGAGCAGTGCCCCCCAAAGTTTGTTTATTTAACAAGATTTTTACACCATCTTGTCGTACAATCAAAGCGGTTTACATAGAACACAGCATATTATAGAGAAATGCCTAGAAAAACTTGGGTAAGTGTGGCATGCGGTGATTTCCAAGTGGCAGAACTTATATACATAGCAACAACAACGGGGTTATCTGTGGATTAAGCATGAGAGTTAGGCGGGGATGGCTAGTTATAGTCTTTGACATGGTCGGTGAAGAGACAGGTTTTGAGTAGTTTTCTGTAGTCCTTTAAGTCCTTTGTAGTTCTGATTTTCTCTGGCAGTGAGTTCCAAATGGCGGGGGCAGTTAATGAGAGGGCTCTCTTAGTGGTGGAGTTCTTCGCCTTGGTGAACGACCTGGGGATCAGTATGGTGTCTCTTGTGGTGTTCTCTAGGAAGGAGTCTTTGGCTGGCGGTGACCGTGCAAGGTTCCCCAAGGCCACAGTCCTTGTCGGACATCCTCGCTAGAGTGCTAGCGCTGGGCCCAAAACCATTGGTGCCTGTGCCGAAAGCTGCAGAGCCTTCTGTCATCGAGGCCAGAATGGCGGTCCTGGAATAGAGTATCTCTGCCATCCTGACCATACAGTAGGCGATGAAGTCGGGTTTGTCCGCATCAACTGCTCCGACAACCAGTCCCGCGACTGCGGTGGCATCCCCAGGCGTCGAGCCAGGCCTTGAGCGCTTTCAGCATAGGGCTAGCCCTCTGCACTGATCGAGATCCTGGTCCCGATTCTCAGGTGTCGGGTCCTCCCCGGCTAGTTTCCGGGAGTCTGATCCAAAACCGGTCAGGAGATTGTTTCCCCGACACAGGCATCACTGTGCAGGAGCATCGAGCCTCGGACTCCTCGATGCCCTTGGAGTCAGACTGGGAGACTGACACTGAGGCCTCCCCCAAGGCCTCTCAACGCCAATGCCTCCCCCATCCGAGGACGTGGCATTCCACACCTTTGTCCAGAACATGGACCGAGCCCTCTTGGTCATGACCGCGTACCGAAGAACTGGAGATCCTCCAGTATGAGTCTTTGCCAATGAGGCTCTGTGCCAGTGCAACCTATCCTTGAATGGCTGCTTCTACAAATGTGGGAGACCCCAACCTCGGTGCCGGTGATCAGCTGATGCCTCAATGCCTTCTACTGCATAAGAGGAACCCAGGCTTCCAGAAGGCCCAGCTTCCATACAATTCCATGGTGGTGGAGTCTTCGATGCAAAAGCTCAAGAGCCAGAAGACTTATACTTTTGTACCCCTGGGTAAAGAGGCCAGAGCCCTCGACGGTCTAGGGTGCAAGTGTTTCTAGGGGTCCATGCTGGGCTGCCAGATACAAACCTATGAACTCTACATAGGAATGTATCTTAGTCTCATTCAGGAGCTCGCAGGCTTCTCAGCAGGGCTCGCTGGGGAACCCCTGCCACAGTTCCAGATCTTGGTGGCCACCATCCTGGACTGCTCTAAGTTCCTGTCCCGGGCTGCCTATGATGGGTTTGAGGCAGCAGCCTGGGCAGCAGCAGCAGGCATCGATGCTTGGTGCCAGGCCTGGCTGCAGACCTTGGACCTTGAGCAATGGGTCCAGGAAATGTTGCTAGATGTCCTCTGCACTGGGGAGAACCTGTTTGGGAAACCTATGGCCGACAAGGCCGCTGAGATTGAGGCCAATGTGGTGACCAGACAGAGGCTCTCAAAGAAGACCTCTATCCTTCCCCGTAAGAAAACCTCAGGGAAAAGGCCAACTTTCTCTGGGAAGAAGGGCCCTTTCCATCAGTCGCCACTACCAATCCTTCCCAAGCCAGCTGCAGCAGAAATCCCAGCCCAAGGGACAGGGACAAGGACCCAGGAAACCAAAGGCTCCCAAACCACAGACACCAGCTCTGGCTCAACCTGGTGAGAGCTTTTGACTCCCAGGACGGGCCCTCCCTCCCCCTGGGAGACCCTCACTCCCCCTGGGAGACCCTCACTCCCCCTGGGAGACCCTCACCAGCCCACAGGGAGCCGCTTGGCACTCTTCGCCCACAGGTGGCCTGAGGTCCAATGGGCGCTATGGGTAGTGAAAGAGGGTTACCACCTGCACTTCTAGCTGCCACCTCCTGGGCATTTTCCAGGGGAGCCAGTTCGACCTCTCCTTCACCAGGCCCTCTTGCTCTCAGAGCTAGCAGAATCCACTAAGGGGCAGGGCAGTAGAGCCTGTTTCCCAGCACCTCAGGGAAAGGGCTTCTACTCAAGGCACTTTCTTGTCCCCAAAAGAACTGGAGGTTTCGGGCTCATCCTGGCCCTCCAAGACCTGAACAAGTTCCTGTTGAGGGAGAAGTTCAAAATGCTCTCCCTTGGGACACTGCTGCCCTACCTCCGCCAGGGAGACTGTCTTTGCTCTTTGGACCTAATGGATGCCTACACCCACATCCTAGTCCACCCATCTCACCGGCAGTGCCTGAGATTCATGGTAGGGGGAGGCCACTACCAATACAGGGTACTTCCCTTTGGCCTGGCCTCCTCACCAAGAGTGTTCACAAAGTGCCTAGCAGTGCTAGCATCCCATCTGCGCCTACAAGGGGTGTTAGTGTTCCCCTACCTGGACGACTGGCTCATCAGAGGCAGCATGGCTGCAGAGGCCAGTCAGGGCACAGAACATACCATCCTTATCCCGCAGCACCCGGGGTTCGTTATCAAATACCCCAAATCGCATCTCTCTCCAGTGCAAGACCTAGAGTTCATCAGTGCTCAGCTGGACACGGTGCGGGCCAGAGCTCTCCTTCCTCAGGACAGGGTGAGGATCTCCTGTTATCTGGTGAGGTCCCTTGACTGGTGGCAAAACCTGGGCCTACTCTGGTCGCCCCCACTGAAGAGTACCCTGACCACAGATGCTTCTATCCAGGGCTGGGGGGACTCACTGCGGAGTTCACTGCACTCAGGGTTGCTGGTCCAGGGAGGAGTCTCTATTACAGATCAACCTCCTGGAACTCCGGGCGATATCCTTCACCCTACGTGCATTCCGCTCCGTCTTGCAGAACAGACCTGTACTGATCTAGACGGACAACCAGGTCGCAGTGTTCTATATAAACAAGCAGGGGGGCATGGGCTTATACTCCCTCTGCCAGGAGGCTATAGCACTTCTCTGCTTTGCAGTACACAATGGCATACTTCAGTGGGCAGTCTGCCTCCTGGACCGGACTAGTGGGCAGACTCAGCAGAGTCCTGTGCCCTCATGAGTGGCGTCTCGACCCTGCAGTGGCAGAGATGCTCTTACGCCTTTGGGGCTGGTCCGAGATGGACCTCTATGCCTCTCCGGACAGCGTGCAACTTGCTCGCTTCTGTTCCAGGCAGCTGCACCCACAGAGGGTAGCGGCAAACGCGTTCCTGATCTCATGGTCTGAGGGACTTCTGTATGCATTCCCACCGACTCCTCTGGTCGCCAAAACTCATTTCAAAATTCAGAATGAAAGGGCATTGGTGATACTGATCGCCCCCAGGTGGCCCAGGGAACTCTGGTTCCCACGCCTACTCTCGCTGGCGGCGACACTCGCAATACCCCTGGGACAAGCTCCCAGACCTCCTGACTCAGGAGGAGGGCTCCCTTTTGCACCCTAATGTGGGGTCATTGATGCTAACAGCCTGACTGCTGAAAGGGTAGCCTTGGCCCTGCTAAACCTGCCACAAGAGGTTGAGGAGATCCTGCTAGCATCCAGAAAGCCCTCCACAAGGGGTCACCCTGTGGTACGCAAATAGGAAGGAAAGCCCATTCTCCTGCCATGTCCAGCTGGTACTCCAGTACCTAGCATATCTGTCGCGTGCAGGGCCGAAATCTAACTCAGTCCGGGTGCATCTGAGCGCCATAACCACTCACCACTACCCATTAGGGGGAAAGCCCTTATCTCCAGGAACAAGCAGGAATGTAGTCTTCACATATGGGTATCGTCGGTACCGACGGAGCCTGTGCGGGAACGCTCCCCAGCGTCGAATAGGAAAGCTTTTGGGAGCATCCCACAGTGCCTGCGTGCTGCCTTCCCGCCTTTCCCAACTGTCCCTCTCCAGTTCTTCATTTTCCATGGAGCTGACAGGTCGCACATCCTATCACCGCAGAAAAAAATCCCTTCTATTCTTCTTTTTTGTGGTCGCGTCTGCCTTCCCTCGATGCTACACCGGTACCGCCGGTGGTCGTTCCTTCTTTTAAAAAAAACCCCAAAACAAACCCCCAAAAAACCCCTTTCTTCTGGAGTCTTTCCAGTAATTTTCTCTCAGGTGCCACGCGCCCTTTTTGGCACTAGGCCCAACTTTTCCTTCAGAATGGAAAACCCTGCTTCGGGTATTAAAAAGTGTTCTGTTTTATTTATTTAGTTAACAGTTCTTATATACCGCGCTCTTTGTTATCAGTGCGGTTTACATACAACAAAATTTTACTCAGACAGAATAGGATCTGTCTTAAGTTTACAGATAACAGGGAGCATAACATGGACTTAAACTTAAGTGTGGTGGTATCATCTCCGTCACCGACACCCATGAGTGGTGCCTCACATGTTTAGGTCCTGACCACTCTGTTTCAGAGTGTGTTGCCTGTGGGATGATGTTGAAAAGGGGCCGGCAGAACCGAGCTGCTAAGCTTAGCACCCTTTTTTCTTCCGATGCAGCCTCCATGGCATCGACGTCTTCCAGGGCTTCGTCTTCCTCCCATGGATCTTGGGTAACTAAACATAAATCTAGCCGGTCCTCTAAGGGTAGATCTCCTTCTAGAGAGCGAGATGCCTCTGGCGTTGCCCTTTAGGGACTTCCACCGGCAAAATTGCCCCAGCGGGAGGCTTTGGCTTCCAAAGCACTAACAGGGCTCCAGGATGTTCTCAAGGCTTCAACCTTGGCAGAACTACTGGTGCCATGCTCTGGGGTACCGATACCCAAGCATCTGCAGCATCGATAGACCAGAGATTCTTGGCTATTGAACGAAGTCTGGCGGCTCTATCCACGGCCTCAATGCCCTTGAAACCGCTTCAGACAATTCAACTGGTACCAGCACCGACTGCATCGACATCGGCAGGTATTCTACCGGGAACGAGTCATGCGTATCCATCCGGTATCGACAGGTTGGTACCGGACCACTCTGATGCCAACTTCGATCAGTACCGGTACAGTACCTTGCATGATCACCCGGATCGGAGATACTTCAAATCCTCGGATGAGTCTGAAGACTCTGAAAGCTCTGCCGATACCAGAGTACTTCTTACTGAGGATGATTCTTCTCCTCAGTGTAGGATGTCTCCACCAGAGGATATGTCCTTTCAGGATTTTATCCGAGATGTGGCTCGAGGTCTTTCCATCACAGTGGCTCATGAAAAAGAGCCTAGGGCAAAGGAATTAGAAGTCCTGCAATACCCTAAAGCTCCCACGGAGGCAGCTACCTTACCTATTCATGAGATCATCGGTATCTCTACCCCAGAGCATAAGAATGTGGGAAACAGCTTTAACTACATCTCCTCACTCTCGAAGACTCGACACCATGTATCGAGTTCCTCCTTGTCCTGGGTTTCAGAAGACTCGATTACCACACCATTCCATGGTGGTGGAGTCAGCAATGAGAAGGATAAAGAGTGCAAAAAGGCATGGATCCAATCCTCCAGGCTCCCATGCTTTCTGCTAGGATCAGTTCCTATATCTTATATATGGGAATGTTCCTTAAGGAGGTCATAGGAGATTTAGAGCTTATGAGCCCCCTCCTTCCTGATAAGAGGCAAGATTATCTCGCCCTTGTCAAACATGCTCAGGATGTTTCCAAGTTTGTGAATCGTGCAGCTTTTGATTGCTTTGAGTGCATAAGCAGAACCTCTACCGTTGCCATAGGTGCATGTAGGATTGCCTGGCTCCAGGCATCTGACTTGGAAATTTGGGTACAGGATAAAAGCAGCTAAGCCTCCACCGGCTCAGCAGACTCGGCCTCCACCGGCTCAGCAGACTCGGCCTCCACAGGGGCTTTGACTCCTCTCTAGAGAACTTTGCCTTCCTGGCCCTGAACGACCCAGAACCCTCCACCATACCAGGAAGGTTAAGTCAATTTGCCCCCAGATGGGGTAAGATAAGAGCAGAAAATTGGACTCTGTCTATTGTAAGAGAGGGGTACAAGCTTCATTTCCTCAGCATGCCCCCTCCTACAATGGTAAGACAGTTCAATTCTCAGACCTCTCTCAACGACCAGTTAGGTCAAGAGGTCACTGTACTTCTTGCCCAAGGGGCAATAGAGGTACCCATTCCCCAACGGGGTACAGGGTTTTACTCCCCATATTTCCTTATTTCAAAGAAAACAGAAGGACACGGACCCATTTTAGACCTCAGAGAATTGAACAAATTGCTGTCCAGTGCATAGAGTGCTGCAGTACCTGCTCCACCTCTTGCAGACTGGAATCGCCCAACTCAGTCAGGGCGCACCTGAGTGCGCTCTCCGCGAACCATCACTCCATAGAGGGCAAACCTCTTTCTGTATAGCCCCTCATCACGCGATTCATGCAGGGCTTGCTGCTCTCTAAACCTCCCATCCGGCCACCTCCAGTGAAATGGGATCTCAATGTAGTCCTTATGCAGCTTTACCAAGCCATCCTTCGAACCCTTGGCTACCTGCCATTTGCGTTACCTATCCTGGAAGGTTGCCTTTCTGGAGTCAGCGAGCTTCAGGTCTTGGTGGCTGAGCCATCTTACACCAGGTTCTACAAAAACAAGGTCGTGCTTCGCATCCACCCTAAATTTCTCCTGAAGGTGGTATCCACCTTTCACCTCAACCAAGAGGTGGTGCTCCCTACCTTCTTTCCACTGCCCCATGCTGACAAGGCAGCAACCATACTCCATACTCTAGACTGCAAAAGGGCCCTGTTCTTCCACATGCAACGTACTCGGGGCCACTGAAAAACCTCACAGCTTTTTGTTTTACAACCCCAGTCGACTGGGGGAGGCTGTCGCTACGCAGACCCTGTCCACCTGGGTGACGGACTGCATCGCCTTTGCCCATCATCAGGCTGGGCTATCGTTGGAGTGCAGAGTTATGGTGCACAAAGTCATGGCATTGGCAACATCAGTTGCGATCATTAATGTTACTCTGTACTATATCCTTAAAGCATATATTGTATCGTACTTGAACTCATGGCTAGAGAGGTCTCAGAAACTGTAGGCTGCCGTTGTTTAAGGTTTTGTCAATGGACTGGTGCCTAAATGTACATCAACGACCTCATTCTTAAACATATAGCCAATGGTTATTTTTTATGAAAAAAATTTTTTCTCCAACTTCAATACGTTATCTTCTTGAGCAAGCTTTTATATGAATAGAATGAACAAGTGAACCAGTGCTTATCTGTATAGTAGAATCCCGACGCTTATTCAAGCGCTGTATCACGCGTTTCACCACTTCGGTTTCATCAGGGGAGTGTTATAAATCGGCACTGTGAGGAAACAAAGTTCTTTTAAGATACATGCTTCATTATATTTCAAATTTTAAAATGAGATCCGGAACCCTCCTACCTCTGGTGTCACTGCAATGGTTCTCAAAAGCGCTGTTAAAAAGTTAAAAAAACATTTCATACAACGTGGATATCCAACAGGGATTGTCCGGCAGGCCTATAAACGGGCACGATTTTTGAATAGAGATCTGTTATATCCACCTACTACTAAGACGAGTATTCCTCAGAAGCAAGTTAATCTAGTGACTCCATTTTCACCATATAGCGCATGTTTACAACGTAGCATTAAGCGACATGAAAACATCTTGCGGTGTTTACCGGAATTAGAGGGACACACAATTCGATGTGTTTGGCAGAGGCAAAAGAACCTTAAAGAACTGCTAAGTCCGGCAGTTCTGCGACTCTCTTCTGCCCCGTCACCTCCGGATAGGGGAGGCCATCGGCACTGCGGGAACTGCAACATATGTCAAGTCACTATAGAATTAACAGAATTCAACTATCATGGTATTGATTATCAATTACGTACAAACACCAATTGCCAGTCCACGCATGTTATTTATGGGATCCGGTGTCCCTGCAATTTAATATATGTGGGGAAAACTATACGAACCCTTCAGACACGGATCAATGAACACAAAAGTAAACTTAAGTGCCGCAGAACAGAAGCTCCGATAGTCGACCACTGCCTACAGTTTCAACATGACTTTACTACTTTACGGTGCTTTGCTATTGAACAAGTCTTAATTCCATCTAGAGGCAGAACGTTGGATCACACTCTGATTTATAGGGAGCAACGGTGGATTTATATTTTGGATTCCATTATACCACAGGGATTGAACTCCCGTATAGAGTGGGAAGTGTGTTTATAAGATATACATTGAAGTTCTTTTCTTCCGCTCACCTGATTGTTAATTAGTATTTCAGGCGTGACAGTTCCCGCCATAGAGTTTATATACCTCGCATGCGCGGCGTTTTAGCTAGTTCAGCAGCAAGCACCAGACAGCGCTTTTGAGAACCATTGCAGTGACACCAGAGGTAGGAGGGTTCCGGATCTCATTTTAAAATTTGAAATATAATGAAGCATGTATCTTAAAAGAACTTTCTTTCCTCACAGTGCCGATTTATAACACTCCCCTGATGAAACCGAAGTGGTGAAACGCGTGATACAGCGCTTGAATAAGCGTCGGGATTCTACTATACAGATAAGCACTGGTTCACTTGTTCATTCTATTCATATAAAAGCTTGCTAAAGAAGATAACGTATTGAAGTTGGAGAAAATTTTTTTTTCATAAAAAATAACCATTGGCTATATGTTTAAGAATGAGGTCGTTGATGTACATTTAGGCACCAGTCCATTGACAAAACCTTAAACAATGGCAGCCTACAGTTTCTGAGACCTCTCTAGCCATGAGTTCAAGTACGATACAATATATGCTTTAAGGATATAGTACAGAGTAACATTAATGATAGCATTTTCACTCTGGCAAAAGTGACCATTTCTACATTTGTTATCTAAACATCAGTTGCGAGCCTACACTCTGTCCCTATGGCAGATATGTGCCAGGTTGCCACCTGGTGCTCGGTCCACACTTTTGCAGCTCACAACTGCCTGGAGAGGGTCCCAACAGGACACTGCCTTCGGCCAGGCTGTACTCTGTAATCTATTTGGGGTTTAGGCAACTCCTGCCCTCCGACCCTTCTTGTTCAGGCTACTGGAGCCATGGTTTTCCCTAGATACTGGTGTCCTCAGAGTCTGTCCTCAGATTCGCTTGTGGCTGCTCACAGCTGGGCCGTGCCTTTTTCTACAGGTTCTCAGTAGCCTGTAGCTAGGGAGTCCCATATGTGAGGACTGACTTCCTGCTTGTTCCTGGAGAAAGCGTAGTTACTCACCTTTAACAGGTGTTCTCCAGGGACAGCAGGAATCAGTCCTCGCAACCCTCCTTCCTCCCCTTGGAGTTACTGTATGATTTTTGCCATCTAATTTTGTCAGCTCTAGCTATGTCATCTGACTAAGAAGGCACCCTTGGGTGGGAATGGGACCACGCTTGTGTGGTGGTATCTCCCAAAGGCTTTCTTTGAAAGCTGGGGAGATGCTTCCACAAGAGCGCTTTCAGCATTGACATTGCCCATTTGTGAGAACTGATTCCTGCTGTCGCTGGAGAACATCTGTTACAGGTGAGTAACTACGCTTTTGAGGTGGTGGGTGAGGTGCAATGCCTGTGCCACACCACAACCCACAGGATGTTGAGAGTCCTCTTCACATGGCGCCATGGTGCATGTCACCCCTCAGTCCTGCTTCTCAATGCAGCGGGCCCAGTGGACCTTAAGCATGCAATGGAAGCAAACATTGGGCTTCTTTGAGACAGCATAGTGGTCACCGCAGCACTGGCACAATTGCTCACCTGGTTAATCGAGTTGGGCAGTCTGCTATGGGTCTTCTGTTCCAGTCGGCAGCCCCCTGCAAGGAACGACTGATACGTCCAAATTTGGCTGGGGACTGCACCTGGATGGCCTGCGCACCTATGGCCTGTGGTCGAAATGGGAAATTTTTTATATCAAATCAATTTCCTCGAGCTCCAGGCCATAGCGAATGCCCTCTTTGCTTTTCGTGTGCACCTGGCCAATCAGGTGGTCTTGATTCAAACGGACAACCAGGTGGCGATGTTCTTTGTGAACAAGCAGGGGGCATGGGCTTGTACCTCCTGGGAGATTGTTCGCCTGTGAAAGTTTGCCTTGCTCCATGGCATGGACCTCAGGGCGACTTATCTGCCCGGCGGGTCAACTCAGCTGGGTGCTTCAACCACATGAGTGGACCCTCAAGGGAGGGGGGAAGAGGTGATGAACCTGATTTTCCAGGAGTGGGGTACCCCTGTGGTGGTCTTGCCTTGGCACACAATGCCCGAGTAGTTCGGTTCTGCTCTTGGAGGCTGGCCAGTGATCACCTGGGCTCGGATGCCTTCCTCCTTCATTGGGGGAAGGGCTTGCTGTATGCATACCCCTCAATACCACTCGTGGCAAAAATACTTCTGAACTCCAGGCCAACAAGAAATCCATGATTCTCATCGCTCCCTAATGGCCTCAGCAGCCCTGGTTCCTGTTACTGCTGCAGCTCTTGCAGAGGGAGTCTCTCCATCTGGGTTCTGCCCCAGATCTCATCTCGCAGTATGGCAGCACATTGCTGCATCCCTCCCTGGCTCTCACGGCATGGATGCCGAGAGAGTAGTCCTTGTTGAGCTTAATCTCCCCGAGGGCATTATTTATTTATTTATTCGTTACATTTCTATACCACCCTTTCCAGAGATCAGGGGTGGTTTACAAGAAACCAAAAAACATGTTCATGGAACAGAAGTAAACTTTTTACATAGAACAGAAATAAAACATTTTACATAAAACTTGGTTTGAGGGTAGGAATAGTGATTTGGGAATTTAGGAATGTACTAGGTAGGGTTTAACTATATACAGGAAGTCTTATGTCTGTGTGGACAGGTTTTTTTCTTAAACAGCTCTTGTCCTGGTTGTGTTAGTCGATGGGCTGTGTTGGTGTGTGTGTGTTTGGGTGCGGGGCATTTGCTCCATAGTGCATGGTGAAAAGTGGGTTTTGAGTTGCTTTCTAAATTCTTTGAGGTCTTTGCGCGGATGTGTAGTGGCAGGGAGTTCCAGATGCTGGGGGCAGAGTATGTGAATGCTTTGGAACTGGTGGCATGTTTTGTTTTGCGGATGGAGGGTGGGATAGTTAAGGAGTGAATAGCTTTTTTCCTACGGGATCTGGTGCTTTCAGGGGCGAGGATGAGTGTTGAGAGGAAGGATGGGGCAATCTTGTTGATGAGTTTGAAGGTTGTTACGAGGAGCTTATACCTTATCTGACTTTCTATTGGGAGCCAGTGTAGGCCATATATGAGGGGTGTGATGTGGTTGGTTAGTTTGGCTTTGCAGATGAGACTAGCCGTGATGTTTTGCATTCGTTGGAGTATGTGAAGGCTCTTTGCTGGGAGACCCTGCAATAGGCTGTTGCAGTAGTCGAAGTGGGGGGTAATGATGGATTGAATGACTGCTCTGAAATCGTTATTTTCTAGGATGGGCCTCAAATGCTGTTTGGACTTCAGTTTGAATAGGATTGTTCTGGCTGTTCGTTTCAGGTGGGGGATCATGCTGAGGGAAGTATCCAGGATTATACTGATGTATTTAACTTCTTGTTTGATGGGAATTGTGGCGTTGAGGATGATGGTTTGGGGTAGAAACATAGAAACATGATGACAGAAAAAGACCACATGGCCTATCTAGTCTGTCCTTCCAGCGCTTCCATTTTTTTGGTAGTTCAGGTTGAGGTTGTTGGATGTTAGCCAAGAGCCATTTTCATTAATGCAGTCCGTTAAGTTCTTGTAGGTGGGATTGTTTATATAAAGGAGAGGAGTGGCCTAGTGGTTAGGACAAGGTACTTCAAGCCGGAGGGCCAGTTGTTTAAGTCCCACCTGGGGACAGCAATCTCAGGCCAGAGAGACCGGGGTTTCTAGTCCCATAGGCACTCTTTGTGGCCTTGGGCAAGCCACTTAATTCTCCATTGCCCACCGCTTTGATTGAAGGATAAGGCAGTATAGAAAACTGGATAAATAAATAAATAATAAATATTTATTGGGAGTGACATGTCTGCATATATGTAGTATAGGATGTTGTGTTTTCTGAATATGTGTGTGAAGGGTTGAAGGTAGAGGTTAAATAGGAGAGCGGAGAGGGCGGATCCTTGTGGTATGCCTTGTTCTTGTGG
This sequence comes from Ichthyophis bannanicus, assembly GCA_033557465.1. Lineage (NCBI taxonomy): Eukaryota > Metazoa > Chordata > Amphibia > Gymnophiona > Ichthyophiidae > Ichthyophis > Ichthyophis bannanicus. The sequence goes on from CM066041.1 coordinate 239,292,802, forward strand.
GAAGGTGTTTGGGGGTTGTTCTTCTATTTGGATGCGGAGTTTGTGGCCTGTGATGTAGGAATTAAACCAGAGTAGAACTACGCTGCCAAGTCCGAGATATTACAATCTTGTGGTTTATGTTGTGAAACGCTGATGCAACATCCAGGAAGACTAGGATGTATGCGCGGTTGGGGTTGTCTATGCCGCGGATCAGGTTGTCAATTAGGGCTAGGAGCAATGTTTCAACTCCATGGTGTGGGCGAAATCCATATTGCTGGGTATCTAGGGGGGCGTTGACGTCTAGGAAGTCATGGAGTTGGCGGAGGACGGGTTTTTTTGATAATTTTTGCAACAAAAGGTATGCTTGCTATTGGCCTGTATGAGTTAGGCTCATTTCTGTTTATATTCTTGTTTTATTTTAGTTCAGGGCGAACAGAGGATGTTTTTAAGTCAGTGAGCATTACTCCTTGTAGTAGGGATTGGTTGATTATTTGAAGGAGATATGGGGCAAGCTCAGTTTTGGTGGTTTTGATCCATGCTACAGGGCATGGATCCAGGAGGGTGGTAGTTGTGTTGATGCTGGATATTATCTTTAATAGGTGATCTCCAGGAACAAGCAGGAATGAGTCTTCACATATGGGTACGTCGGTACCGACGGAGTCTGCGTGGGAACGCTTCCCAGCGTCCAATGAAAGAGCTTTTGGAAGCATCCCACCACGCCTGCGTGCTGCCTTCCCGCCTTCCCAACTGCCTCTCCTCAGTTTTCGTTTTCCACGGAGCCAGCAGGACGTCGTCCTGTCACCGCAGAAAATTCTTGTTTTATTTCTTTAGTTTTCTTGTGGTCGCGGCTGTCTTCCTGACGCCACCAGTACCGCCGGTGTTTTCTTTTCTTTTCTTGAAAAATCTTCCTTTTTCACCGGATATTTTTTCTTCATAGTGTCCCGTGGTTTCTTAGGCCTTCAGGCCTCTTCTTTCCTTCATGGAACCGCCAGCCACTTTCTCCAAGAAATGTTCAGACTGTGGCGGTACAACTTTATTTTTAGACCCTCGAAGTCGGTGTCTAACCTGCTTGGGTCCTGACAACAGTTTGGTGAGAAGAGGTTTTCAACATCGAGGTTCCCTCGATACACGGTTTCCCTCCAACTTCGGGGCACCGTCCCCTTCTTCTTCCACACAGGATCAGGTAACCCACAAACAGTCTGTTAAGACTAGCCAGCCCTCGAGTGGTAGGTCTCATGCACAACATGTAGACGGCTCCGGCCTTTCCCTCGAGGGCCCACTGGCTTCAAAACACCGGTGGGAGTCTTCGGTCTCCAAAGCCTTTCAGGGGTTTCAGGTTGTTCCTGGGGTTCACCCCTCACAGAACATACCTGAGCCGTATCTGGTGGTGGCAGCCGCTTCGAGCGGTACCGATACCCCGGCATTGGCACTGGTGTTGGATGAGACACTCCTCACCATGGATGGTCATCTGGCATCCTCGGTGCCTTCGGGACCGGTGGATACACTCCAGACTGACCTTCCATTATCGGTACCAGCACCGATACTACCACCGACGTCGGTACCCTCCAGACGTGCATCGATAGCCTCGCTTCTTTCGATGCCGAGTCTCGAATCGATCTCCAGTCTGGAGGACTGCGTACCGACTTGCCTTGGTACCGGCTCTCGGCGGTACCGAAGGCTCGGTTCCGATTATTCGGATCTGCAACTCTCGGTTCCCTCGAGGCCGATTGAGCTGCCCTCGATGCCGAGTTTGGAATCGATCTCTAGTCTGGGCGACTGGGTACCAATACGCTTTGGTACCGACACTGATCGATACCGGTGGCTCAGTACCGAGGATAGCACCCGGAGGTTTTCGGTTACCTCGGTACCGATTGAACGGTCACTGATGACTGATCCGATGTCTCTGTCGGGCTCGACTCCGACATCGGTACCGGTATTGGCATCGGTACCGGTATCCACAGTAGCATCGTGGCCAACTCCTGCCATGCTTTTTTCAACAGGATCACTCCCTTCTATACCAAGCTTGGAGTCGATACCTGGCATGGACAATGTGGTAATGACGGTCGCTGCTCCTGACAGCCAGTACCGGCGACCATCCTTTAAGCATTCCACACTGCACTCTGCAGGGTCTTCTATTCCTATATATCTGGATAGCTCTGTCGGTGCTCAGGCTAGTTCTTCAGATCTAACCTGTCCAAGGGAGAGTCCTGTTGGGGATCCCTCTTTTCAGAGTTTCCTCCTGGATATAGCAAGATCTCTTGCCATTCCTATCCCAGGACATGATCCTGCACAAGGCTCTGTTTCTCCCAAAGCAAAGGAGAACATAATGCTTCCTTTCCATCATTCCTTGCAGGATCTCCTTCTAGGAATGTGGGAAACACCTTTAAGGGTACCCCCACCTTCCAGAGCAACTGATCTTTTATATCAGGTGCCCCCCTCTCCAGGGTTTCAAAAGACTCAACTTCCTCATCATTCCATAGTAGTGGAATCAGCAATGCGGCGGGTAAAGAGTAAGAAAAAGCACTCTTCTTATCCGCCAGGTCGTGAGTCTAAGACACTAGATGCCTTTGGACGTCAAACCTTCCAGACATTTATGCTTTCTGCAAGAATTCTCTCATATATTTTCTATATGAGTCTATCTCTTGAGGAGGTCACAAAGCAATTACATCTTTTGACTCCTTCCCTTCCAGAGTCCAAGAGTGCAGACTATTCTTCACTGCTCAAGCATCTCCAGAATATCTCTTGGTTTCTTACTCGTGCTTCCCTAGACTCTTTTGAGTCTGTTAGCAGGACTTCTGCTATAACTATAGGGGCACGACGTAGAGCCTGGCTCCAAGCTTCAGACTTGGACAAATGGGCACAGCACAGACTGGGACATGCTCCTTGCACTGGAGACAATCTTTTCAACAAGGAGTTTTTACGTCAGGTTACTCAGTTGTCCACTGACTTACCTGTTCCTAGGGACTGTTCTGCACCTTCTTCTGTCCTAGTAGGTAGGAAATGTCCTGCCAAACTTTCTTCCCATAGGAGAAGGTTTTATGCATCATCTGCCCATCATACAGATGTTCCCAAACAGGGGAAGCATCGTCCTGGTCTGCAGAGTTCAACCTCTCACCAGGCTCAGCAAACCCAGCAACCACAGGGTTTCTGATCAATCCATCAGATGCTTGTGACTCTTGGGATTAGAATCTGCAGTTGCTTCTTCTTCTCAATAGAGGCAATCCACTGCTGTCATTCTAAATCCTAAACATGGATCTCTTCCCGAAAGACATCCATTCTTTCTATGTTCTATGAGCTGTCAGGATGTTCATGCTTCTAGGTCACAGGGTTCTCCTCTTCTTCCTGCTAGGGAAAGAGGTCTATCCACTATCAAACGATAGTTTCCTGTGCCAGCATGTCTTTTTTCCTTTCTATAACCTTACTACTTTGTAAGTTTTCTTCAGCTCCATTCTCTTTACCCTCTTACCAGGTTTTTCCTCTGTAAGAGCGGTATTGCTTCACTGGAGGACTTTTTCTTCAGCCTCTCTAGTTTTTTTACTTTTCCATTGCGGAGTTCTCTTCCATGAGTTGACTCCTCTTTTTCAATCTTGCTTTGAAGCAGTTCATCAGACACGTCCAGAGTTTTCTACTCTTGCTTTGTCTGTTCTTTCTGTTTTTAAACAGAACCATTCTTTCTGCTGTCTGTCAAGCAGCTGCCAATGCAGGAGCCTTAATGTTTGGACCACTGGTTCTTGTCCACCAGCAACCAGATTTGTCCTCCACTAACATTCTGTCTGGTCTTAGTAGTGGCTCCAAGTCAGTGCTGTCATCTGTCTTGGAAATTTTTTCACTACAAGCTTGTTGGATTGTCTTCTCTTCTGCCATCTCCATTCCTCTGGGTTTGGCAGCATAGTTGACATAGAACTGGCTGCAGGAGAGCCAGTACCTATTTCCTCATTCTCCTGCATCATGCTCTCTGCAATTCTACAGAGAAGCTCTCCACTATGGGCCCTTGCTAGAGAGCATGGGGTTTTTTTTCTCCAACATCTATACTAGATGGTTGAAAAAAGGCTTTTTCAGTCATGTCTCCCATGACTAGAAAAGTTCTCCTTTTTAATATAAAGGACATAGGCCTCCTCTTACGTGAAAGCTTAAGGAGTTGCTAATTCCTTGCTTTGGTCCATAGTATTTCCAATCGGGAATATGTTTTCTCCTTCAGCTCTTCCTCATGGTAAGAACGCATGATACCTTTTTGCCCTTAAGCAGGTCAGCATGGTATCTCATTCCTATGCGTCTTCTGTTCACTTACCATGCTAGAGTTCTAGAATACTCTGGACTTGCTGGCTGCAGACTGATATCATCCTCTGCTTGTCACGTAACCATCCTGGTTATTCTACTACCTAGCATCCCTGTAGCCATAACCAGTGGGAATTGATTCTCTATATATCTTCTCAAGTAGGTTCCACCTTCTTGTTATTAGATGACTCTTTCCTCTCCACATTTTCCTATGTGAATACCTTTTTGTAGGCATATCTCTGTCTGCTTCATTGCAGACTTCCATATAGAGGCCTATATATTCATACCTATAGCACACATCTTACAGATGTCTATGTCTATCATTTGTGTGTATTTTATGCCCTTCATATCTCACTATAGATATATTCTCATATATCTATATGTTATATCTATCTGTCTATCTATATATATCTATATCTATATGTATCTGTCGCGATATTTTACTATCGGTAGATATGTATTCTGCTTTATCTACCTGACTGTCGAGGCTCATATAGCTATATGATTCTGACAGATGGGCTTTACCCATACTTATGCTATCCAGCATGTTTTGGGGTCCTACACTTACAACCACTTTGGTGGTAGTTAACACCTACCATAACCTTAAGGTTAAGTACCTCTGAAGCTCTCCATGTTCCAATATCTCTCCCAGCTGACTTCAGTTAGGAGAGACATTGCGGATCTTCAGCTCATCACAGGCTCTAACGCCTCCGGCGTTTGTCCTTTCTTTTGGGATACAAGGGGTTCCCATACCCTTTCTCCCCACAAGGACTGGGCCTGCTTGTCCAAATCGGTTAGCCTTTCTCTTTTTATTCCTAAGAGTGAGTCACTTTGCCGCCAAGAGTTCGGCTTTTATCATAAAGCCTTCCGCTGAAGGCCCACCGTTTTTGTACTACCCCAGTTTTTCCTACTGGGGTTACCTGTTACCTTTCAGGATTCTGACCTCCATTGCTTTTCCTACAGGTTTACTACCTCCATTTACAGTGAGGTCCTTTTCGAGGTTCCTCTACTGGGTTCCCCAGTAGATCCCATGAACCTCCATACTTCTCTAAAGTCCTGTTAGGGGAGGTCCATATTGCAATATTTTTTCTTTGCAATATCATTGATGACAATTATCATCCACACATGGACTCCTTGTCTGCAAGCCTGTGCTAGGTTAGCTGTTCCACAGCACCTTTCTTTCTTCAACTCCTACCCTCCATCCTCAGGATGCCTGGTGTTCTGGGAGATAGCATGTTCCAACCTATGACATGCTGGGACTCCAGGCATCTCAGCTTGGGAGTCCCCATATGTGAAGACTCATTCCTGCTTGTTCCTGGAGATAGCACAGTTACTTACCTGTAACAGGTGATCTCTGGGAACAGCAGGAATAAGTCTTCACAACCCACCCACCTCCCCAGGAATTGTATCTCTATCTATCTTTCCTTTCCTCTCTCTCTCTTTGTCTCAGCTTTAAAACTTAACTGAGGAGAGGCAGTTGGGAAGGCGGGAAGGCAGCGCACAGGCATGGTGGGATGCTTCCAAAAGCTCTTTGATTGGACGCTGGGAAGCGTTCCCGCACAGACTGTCGGTACCGACGTACCCATATGTGAAGACTTATTCCTGCTGTTCCCAGAGATCACCTGTTACAGGTAAGTAACTGTGCTTTCTTAGTCCAACGTGCTGAATGTGGTCCAGGCGTTAGGGTTCGTTGAGGGTTTGGATATGGGGGGAGTGAGATTGTGGTGTTTGCTTTTTAGTTTGTCAGCAAAATAGTTGGCGAGGGTACAGGGTTCTATGCTGGTTATGTCTGAGTCGTTTTGATTATTTTTGGTTAGGGACCGAACAGTGGCAAACAGCTCTCCTGGTCGGTTTAGGGCGCGATTTATGATTTTGGTGTGGTCTTTTTTTGGTTCTGTTTGTGTTTTTGTAGGTTGTAAGTAAGTTGAGGTAATGGAGTTTATTCTGTTGTGTTTGTGATGTCTGCCATTTCTTTTCTAGTTTCCTCAGTTGCCTCCTGAGTTTTGTGAGTTCTGGGATGTACCACTTTTCTGAGCACTTAGGTGCGTGATTTGTATGGTTGGTAGGGGGGGGGGGGTGCTGCCTTTTGTATGGTGCTATTCCAGGTGTTTAGAGAGGCGGTTAGGTCTGTATAGACCTGTGATAGTTGGGGGATGACATTACAAACATCCTGTTGGCATCTCGCAAAGGCTCAACATGCAGGGACTATGTGCTCAAGTGGCAGAGGTTTGCATCCTGGTGCGCAGGTAGGGCACTGGACCCCTTTCTCCTTTGCCATGGACCAGCTGATAGAGTACCTCTTGCACCTCTCTGACTTCCGACCTGAAGTCCAATTTGGTTCGAGTTAACCTCAGAACAATAGGGGTATTCCATTGTGGCTCCAGGGGGAGAAGCCATTCAGCCCAGCCTCTTGTGGCCCGATTCATTTGGGGCCTACTCCTTTTGAAGCCCCTGCTCAAAGCCCTGACGGTTGCATAGGATCTCAACATGGTACGCGTCCTGCTAATGCGAGCCCCATTTGAGCCACTGGCCTCGTGCCCTTTAAATTTCTGACCTGGAAAGTCCTTTTCCCAGTGGCAGTGATGTCGGTGCGCCTCATCACTGAGCTCCAAACTCTAGTCACTTATCCTCTGAACATCAGGTTTCACCAGAATAGGGCATTCTCCACACGCATCCCCGCTTTCTGCCAAAGGTTGTCTTGGTGTTCTACCTCAAGCAGTTGATAGTCTTGCTGACTTTCTTTCCTCGGCCTCACGCCAATGGAGGTGAGGTGGCTTTGCATAACTTGGACTGCAAGTGGGTTCTGGCCTTCTACCTGGAACGTACGAAGGCACACCATAAGTCCACCCAGCTGTTGGTTTCCTTCGATCTCAGTAGGCTGGGCGCCACGGTCTCGAGTGCGCGCTATCTCTCTGGCTCACGGACTGTTTCGCTCATGCGTATGTCTCGGCTGGGTTGAGCTTTGAAGGTCATGTCATGGCTCACAATGTCCATGCGATGCAAGTTCCTGGAGGAAAGGGCCATAAAACATTATTAAACGGGACCCGGGATATCCAATGCTTGCCCCAATACAAACATTGTGGATCGTGTCTTTTAGGGAAACTGCTAGGTACTTTGACCTAGATTGGCCACGGTTGGAAACAGGATATTGGGCTTGATGGACCTTGGTCTGACTCAGTATGGCATGTCTTATGTTCTTAAGTGCATAACTTTGCACTTGGCCACATTAAATTATCTCCAGGAACAAGCAGGAATGTTGTCTTCACATATGGGTATCGTCGGTACCGACAGAGCCTATGTGGGAACGCTCCCCAGCATTCAATAGGAAAGCTTTTGGGAGCATCCCACAGCACCTGCGTGCTGCCTTCCTGCCTTTCCAACTCTCCCTCTTCAGTTTTTTGTTTTCCGCGGAGCCGACAAGATGCATACCCTGTCACCGCAGAAAAATTTATCCTTATTCTTTTGTTTTTTTGTGGTCGCGTCTGCCTTCCTTCGACGCCTACTGGTACCGCCGGTTCTCTTTTCTTTTTAAAAAAAAACCCCAAAACTTTTCTAAAAGATTTTCTTTCAGGCGCCATTTTGGGCACTAGGCCCATTTTTCTTAAAACATGGAGAAACCAGCTAGTGGTTTCAAGAAATGTTCTAAATGTGGCGGTACCATTTCTGTCACAGACACCCATGAATGGTGTCTTGAGTGTTTAGATCCGGACCATTCTCCATCGGAGTGTCTCTCCTGCAGAAAGATGACCGAGAGGGGCTTGCAGAATAGAACTGCAAAACTCGGTGCCCTCTTTGCCGCAGATACGATGTCAGTTGCATTGACGTCTTCCAGGGCTTCATCTTCCTCCCATGGATCTCAAGTAACTAAACTTAAGTCTTCTAAGACTGGCCGGTCCTCAAAGGGTAGATCTTCCAAGTATCGAGATGCCACTGGCGTCGCCCTCGAAGTTCACCGGCAAAACAGCCTCGGCGGGAGGCCTCGGTCTCCAAAGCATTAACAGGGCTCCAGAATGTTCCAGAGGTTTCCACCTCTGCAGAACTACTGGTGCCATGTTCTGGGGTTAAAGCCGCTTCCACTGGTACCGACACCCAGGCATCATCAGGAGCGATGGATCACAGAATCCTCACTCTCGAACTCAGTCTAGTGGCCCTCTTAGCAGCTTCGGTACCGCTAAGACCGCTACAGACGGTTCCACAGGTATCTGTACCGGTACCGAGTGCCTCTGCGGGTATATTCCCCCCCATGCCGAGCCTTGTCTATCTCAGGTTTCGACAGATCGGTACCGAGACACCCCAATAGCGGTACCGTGCGTTGCAAGAACACCCGGCGCAGAGATACTTCAAATCATCCAATTCCAATGACTCTGACTCTGCCGGTACTAGAGCTATCCTTCCGGAGGATCCATCTACTTCTCCTGAATGAAGAATGTCTCCTCCAGAAGACATGTCCTTCCAGGATTTTATACGTGATTTAGCTCGAGGTCTTGCAATCACGGTGACTCCAGAGAAGGAACCTAGAGCAGAAGAATTAGAAATTCTTCAGTACCGTAAGGCTCCTAAAGAGGCAGCTACGCTGCCTATTCACAGAATCTTGCATGATCTTATGCTAAGAATGTGGGAAACTCCTTTGCGGTGTCTCCACACTCTTGATGACTCGATACCATGTACCAAGTTCCAAGCTGTCCTAGCTTTCAAAAGACTCAGTTACCACACCATTCAATGGTAGTGGATTCGGCAATGCATAGGATTAAGAGTGCTAAAACACATTCTTCCAATCCTCCGGGCTGTGAATCGAGGACGCTGGATGCCTTTGGGCATCGATGTTTCCAATCCTCCATGTTGGCAGCCAGGATTAGCTCCTACATTCTCTATATGGGAATGTTCCTCAAAGAAGTTATAGGTGACTTGGAGCTCATGAGCCCTCTTCTCCCTGAGAAAAAAAGGGGGGGATTCCTTACTCTGGTCAAACATGCCCAGGATGTCTCAATTTGTAAACTGTGCAACCTTTGATTGCTTTGAATGTATTAGCAGAACATCTGCTATTTTCATCGGTGCACGTCATATTGCCTGACTTCAGGCATCAGACTTAGAACAATGGGTGCAAGATAAACTGGGGCGTATTCCTTAAACAAGAGAAAATCTCTTTGGCAAGGATTGGCAAGACAAGGCTAATCAGATTGAATCTGAAAATACTACCTTAAACATACTATCAAAGTCTACAGCCAACCCAGCAAAGAAAAAGTAGGTCAAGAAACCCTTTTTCAACAAGAAAAAGAAATTTTACCCATCTTACACCCATGAGGGACACTGTCCAGTTCATGTTCCCCAAAGGGGACAACAACAGAATAGACAGCAGAGGAAGCCACAAGTTCCAAGAACTCAACCGGCTCAACAGACTCAGCCTCCTCAGGGGCTTTGACTTCTTCCTAGAGAACTTGGTTTTTTTGCCCCTGAAAGGTCCAGAACCCCTTACCATCCCGGGCAAGGTATGCCATTTTGCCAGAAGATGGCAACAAATAACATCAGAAAACTGGACTCTGTCCATTGTACGAGAGGGGTACAGACTTCATTTTCACAGTATGCCCCCTTTTACCATGATAAAACAGTTCAGTTCTCAGGTCCCTGCCACCAATCTCTTGGGTCAGGAGGTCACATCGGTTCTTGCTCAAGGAGCAATAGAAGAGGTACCCCAACAGGGTACGGGATTCTACTCCCCTCTACTTTCTCATACCAAAGAAAACAGGGGGACACGGGCCTATACTAGACCTCAGAGAATTAAACAAGCATCTATTCCGGGAAAAATTCAAAATGATCTCCCTCGGAACACTCCTGCCATACCTTCAGAGTCAGGACAGGCTATGTTCTCTAGATCTAAAGGATACATATACGCATATTTTTGTCCATGAAGATCACAGGAAATTCCTTCGATTCCTTTTCCAGGGAAGACACTTCCAATACAGGGTTCTTCCCTTCGGTCTGGCTTCTGCCCCAAGAGTCTTCACAAAATGCATGGCAGTAATAGCAGCATTCCTGAGAACTCTAGGAATATTCGTCTTCCCTTACTTAGGCTGGCTCATTCGAGCATCAACAGCTCCAGAAGTCAACTTTGCTCTTTCTCGCACCATGCGAATCCTTCGATACTTGGGATTGGTCATAAACCTCCCAAAATCTCATCTCACCACTTCTCAGTCTCTAGAATTCATAGGGGCTCGTCTAGACACAAAGCAGTCAAGGGCTTTCCTGCCACAGCCACGGTGTCTTCGTATAGTACAGCTGGCCTCCCAAGCAGCAATGAAGGTCTCCCTGACTGCTCAGGAGATGCTTCAGCTTCTGGGACATATGGCATCCACAGTCCACGTGGTTCCATATGCTCGCCTTCATATGCGAGCAGCCCAGTGGACCCTATCCTCTCAGTGCACACAGGCCTCGGGTTGGCTAACGGACAAAATCAGAAACTCCACACGTCTCATTTTGTCCCTACAATGGTGGCAGTCACTGGAAAACCATCTCATGGGTTTTCTTTTCCAGCAGCCTCTATGCCAAACCACCCTAACAGATGTGTCCAAGTTGGGTTGGGGGGCTCACTTGCATGATCTATCAACTCTCAGGGTCTCTGGACCCCACAGGAGGCTTGTCTTCACATAAAGCACCTAGCGCTCAGAGCCATTTTCCATGCTGTCCGAGATTTTCAGGCCCATCTCAGCTACAAGACAGTTCTGGTCCAGACTGACAATCAAGTAGCCATGTTCTACGTGAACAAGCAGGGCGGAACAGGCTCTCTGTTATGCAACAAAGCTTTGTGACTATGGGCCCTCGCCAGAGAGCTTCAAATCCACCTCCTAGTAGTATATCTTCCAGGCATTCAAAATCTTTGGGCAGACAAACTCAGTCGAATACTGCTGCCACACGAATGGTCTCTGCACTCAGATCAGCTTGCTAGAGTTTTTCGAATCTGGGGAACGCCAGATATAGACCTCTTTGCAAGTCCATAGAATGCCAAACTTCCCTGATTCTGTTCCAGATTTCTGGCTCAAAACTGTCAGGTAAGGGATGCTTTCCTCCTTTGTTGGGGTCGGGACTTCCTCTATGCTTTCCCACCCATTTCCCTCATTCCCAAAACTTTGTTCAAGCTTCAGAGAGATAGAGGTCATTTGATACTCATAGCTCCACGTTGGCCACGGCAGACGTGGTATCCTCTGCTTCTGCGTCTCTCAAGCCACACCTCTGGAGTTGGGATGTGCTCCAGATCTTCTTTCTCAGGAGAACGGGATGCTATTGCACCCGAATCCCCAGTCCCTGCACCTCAGGGCCTGGTTACTGTAAGCTTAGGAACCCCGGATATCAACCTATCTCAACAGGTGAAGAATATCCTTGTGGCTTCCAGAAAGCCTTCCACAAGGCGATCCTATGCCTTTTAAGTGGAAGAGATTCTCTGTATGATGTTCTCAAAGGGAACTTAACCCCCATACAGTGCCTATCGAATCGCTTCTGGAGTACCTACTCCATCTATCATATTCTGGTCTTAGGACCATTCAGTAAGGGTCCATCTTAATGCCATTGCTGCTTTTCACGAACCTCTGCTTTCCTCTCATCCACTCATAGCGAGATTTGAGAGGTTTACTTTTAACAAAACCTCCTATTAAGCCACCGCCGGTGGCATGGGATCTGAATCTTGTTCTCAGGCAGCTCATGAAACCGCCCTTTGAGCCTTTAGCCACTACAGCTCTAAAGTTTCTTTCTTGGAAGGTCATCTTCCTAGTTACCCTCACTTCTGCAAGACACATCAGTGAGTTACAGGCTTTAGTGGCGGATCCTTCTTATACAAGATTTCACCATGATAAGGTAGTTCTTAGGACTCATCCTCACTTTATGCCAAAGGTGGTTTCGCCTTTTCATTTAAACCAAGCGGTTTACCTTCCTGTATTCTTCCCTAGGCCTCATGCCTCTAATGCAGAAAGGAACCTTCATACGTTAGATTGTAAAAGAGCCTTAGCTTTTTACCTTCAAAGAACTAAGCAACATAGAAAATCTTCTCAGCTTTTTGTGGCTTTTGATTCTAGTCATTTGGGACTTCCAGTTTCCAAAAGAACTCTCTCTCTAGGTGGATTGCAAATTGCATATCCTTTGTTTATGAGAGTAAGGGACTTTCTCTCGAAGGTCATGTCACAGCTCACAATCTGAGAGCAATGGCAGCTAATCTTTGTTCTCTGTCCATTGATGACATCTGTAGAGCAGCCACTTGGGCTTCGGTACACACCTTTACAGCCCACTATTGCTTAGACAAGGACTCCTGTCGGGATGCCTTGTTTGGCCGGGCTGTGCTCCGGCATTTCTTTCAGACTTAGTACAACTCCTATCCGCCGTCCCAGGTTTCGATGCCAGAGATCCATGGGAGGAAGCATGACCCATCTCACCTGGGGTTCGCAGCTTGCTGGGGTCATTCCCCTGGCATCTCTCAGCTGGGGAGTCCCCATATGTGAAGACAACATATCTGCTTGTTCCTGGAGATAGTGTAGTTACTCACCTGTAGCAGATGATCTCCGGGAACGGCAGGAATAAGTCTTCACAACCCACCCACCTCCCCTAGAAGTTGTCTCTCTCTCTCTCTTTGTCTACTCTCTCCTTTGGTCTCAGCTATAAACTCAGCTGAAGAAGGAGAGTTGGAAAGGCGGGAATACAGCATGCAGGCGCTGTGAGTATGCTCCCAAAAGCTTTCCTATTGGACGCTGGGGAGCGTTTCCGCATAGGCTCTGTCGGTACCGAAGATACGTGAAGACTTATTCCTGCTGTTTCCGGAGATCACCTGTTACAGGTGAGTAACTACTTTTTAGCTGCCACTTGGATGTCCAGTCTTACAGTTTATCAAGGTCCTCTTGCAATTTTTCACAATCTTCCTGGTTTTTAACAACTTTGAATAATAATTTTATGTCATCTGCTAATTTGATTGCTTCATTCATTATTCCCATTTCCAGGTCATTTATAAATATGTTAAAAAGTAGCAGGTGCAGAACAGATTCTTGGAGTACTCAACTGTTCATCTTTCTCCATTGAGAAAATTGGCCATTTAGCCCTTCTGTCTGCTTTCTGTCTTTTAACCAGTTAAGAACATAAGAAATGCCATACTGGTTCAGACCAAGGTTTATCAAGCCCAGTATGTTTCCAGCAGTGGCCAATCCAGGTCACAAATACCTGGCAGGTACCCAAAGTCCACAGCTTCCACATTGCTCATTCTGGGATAAGCAGTGGATTTCCTGGGTCCTTTTTAATAATGGTTTATGGACTTTTCCTCCAGGAACTTGTCTAAAGCTTTTTTAAACCCAGCTACTCTTAACAGCTTTTGCTACATCCTCCGGTAATGAATTTCAGAGTTTGATTACGTGTTGAGTGAAAAAATAATTTCTCTTATTAGTCTTAAATGGGTTAGTGTAGCTTCATTGCATGTCCTCTAGTTTTTCTACTTTTTGATGGCGTAAACAACTGATCTACGTTAATTTGTTCCACTCCTTTCATTAATTTATAGACTTCTATCATATCTCCCCTCAGCCTTCTCTTTTTCCAAGTTGAAGAGCCCTAACCTTTTAAGCCTCTGCTCATATAGGTATCCTTCCATCCCCTTTACCATTTTGGTGGCTCTTCTCTGTACCTTTTCTAATTCTGCTATAACCTTTCTAAGATACGGTGACTAGAATTGCACACAATATTCAGGATGCGGTAGAACCATGAAACAATACAGAGGCATTATAATATCCTTGGTTTTATTCTCCATTCCTTTCCTTATGATTCCTAACATTCTATTAGCTTTCTTGGCCGCCACTGCACACTGGGTGGAGGGTTTCAACATATTATCCATGATGATGGCTATATCTTTTTCCTGGGTAGTGGTTTCTAAGGTGCTATCTTGCATTGTGTAACCAAAGTTTGGGGGGTTCTTTCCTAGGTGCATAACTTTGCATTTGTTCACATTCAATTTCATCTGCCATTTTGGACACCCAGTCTTCCAATTTACCAAGGTCCTCTTGAAAGTTTTCACAATTCTCTTGTGTTTTAAGAACTTTGAATAATTTTGTGTCATCTGCAGATTTGATCACCTCACTCGTTATTCCCATTTCCAGGTCATTTTTGTATACGTTAAAAAGCAGCGGGCCCTGCACAGATCCCTGGGGTATTCCACTATTTACTTTTCTCCATTGAGAAAATTGGCCATTTAGCCCTACTCTCTGCCTTCTATCTTTTAACCAGTTTCTTATCCACAGTACTACGCTGCCTCCAATCCCATGACTTTTTAATTTCGCCAAGAGTCTGTGATGAGGGACCTTGTCAAAGGCTTTCTGAAAATCGAGATACACCATATCAACTAGCTTACCTATCTCCAGGAACAAGCAGGAATGAGTCTTCACATATGGGTACGTCGGTACCGACGGAGCCTGCGTGGGAACGCTCCCCAGCGTCCCAAAAAAGGAAAGCTTTTGGGAGCATCCCACAGTGCCTGCGCGCTGCCTTTCCTAACCGCCTCTCTCCAGTTCTTCTTTTTCGCGGAGCCAGCAGGTCGTGTTCCTGTCACCGCTGAAGAAGTTCTTTGTTTTATTTTATTTCTTTGGTCGCGCGTCTGCCTTCTTTGACGTCGGACCGGTACCGCCGGTCTTTTCTTTCTTTAAAAAAAAAAAAATAAAATATATATATATTCTCCGTTCCACTTTAGTGTATTTTTTTTTTTTTGTCTCCTTGGGCCTTAGGCCTAAGGGAAATTTTTCCTCATGGAAAAGCCCGCCTCCGGGTTTAAAAAATGCACTATGTGCAGCAGTACCATTTCTGTTACCGACACCCATGACTGGTGTCTTAAATGTTTGGGTCCTGACCATTCCATCACGGATTGTGCGTCCTGCTCCATGATGTCTAAGAGAGGTTTACAGAACCGAGCAGCTAAGCTCAATACCCTGTTTCCCTCTGATGCAGCTTCGATGGCATCGACGTCGTCCAGGGCTGCTTCTTCCTCCTATGGATCTCAGGTAACCAAACATAAATCCAGCCGGTCCTCGAAGGGTAGATCTCCCTCTAAGCATCGAGATGCCTCCGGGCTTGCCCTCGAGGATCCGGCTCCGGCAAAAGTACCCCAGCGGGAAGCTCCGGCTTCCAAAGCTCCTCCTATGGGGTCACAGGTTGACATCGATGGCACGGCCTCGACCGATCACCTGTTACAATGTTCTGGGGTACCGGTGGAATCTGTCGGTACCGACTTTCTGACATTGATGGCGTCGATGGATCAGAATATTCTGACCATGCAGCAGGCCATCACGGCATTCATTCGAACTGCGACGCCGCTGGTACCGCAACAGGCTCCGTTGCCAGTACTGGCTCCGGCACCGATTGCTTCGACATCGGCTTCGGTGTCGACTGCACCGGTAGCCTGTCCGATGATGCCCATCGGTACCGAATCGGTACCGATCACTCCCGATGTCGATACCACTCGGTACGCGTATTGGGCCCTATAGGAGCATCCAGACAGGCGATACTTCAATTCCTCCGAAGACTCTGATGCATCGGAGGTTTCTGTCGAAGCATCGGTACTCCTTCCTCAAGAGCCTTCTTCAAAAAGAAGAATGTCTCCTCCAAAGGACTTGTCTTTTCAGGACTTTATAAGAGAAGTGGCCAAGGGGCTCTCTATCTCAGTGGCCCCTGAGTCAGAGCCTAGAGCCAAAAAGTTGGATATTTTGCAATATCCCAAGGCTCCTAAAGAGGCAGCCACTTTGCCAGTTCATGAGATCCTTTATGATCACATGTTGGGCATATGGGAGACCCCTCTCACTATCTCTTCTCATTCTCGTAGGTTGGACACCATGTACCGTGTCCCTCCTTGTCCTGGGTTTCATAAGACTCAGCTTCCTCACCACTCTATTGTGGTGGAGTCAGCCATGAAAACGTTAGAGTGCAAAAAGGCACTCCTGTACTCTTCCAGGGAGAGAATGTAGAACCTTAGATGCTTTTGGCAGAAAGATCTTTCAAGCCAGTATGCTTGTTGCCAGAATCAACTCCTAAAAGAAGTTACAGATCATCTGCAAACTTTCCTCCCTTTTCTTCCAGAAGATAAGAGGGAAGAGTTTCTCACTTGGCTTAAGCATGCCCAAGATGTTTCCAAATTTTCCAACCGTGCAGCCTTTGACTCTTTTGAGGGTGCCAGCAGAGCTTCGGCTATTGCCATAGGTGCACGCGGAATTGCTTGGTTACAAGCTTCTGATCTGGAACCTTGGGTCCAAGATGGATTGGGAAATCTTCCTTTGTACAGGTGAAAACCTTTTTGGCAAGGATTGGCAGGCAAAGGCCACACAGATGGATGCAGAAAATTCTGCTTTGGACAGGCTTTCAAAGTCTACCTCTAATCCTTTCAAGAAGAGGTTGTTTAAAAAGCCATTTTTCCCAAGAAGGGAAGATATTATCCTGTTTATGGTCAACAGACATCTTCTGCAGGTCGTTTTGCTGCAAAGCGTCAACAACCTAAACAGGCCAAGCCTAAGGCTGCAAGGACTCCTGTAGCCCAACAGCCTCAGCCTCCTCAGGGCCTTTGACTTGCATCCAGAGAACGTAGCCTTTCTGGCTCTAGCAGAACCAGAACCTCTCACCATTCCAGGAAGGTTAGCTTACTTTGCTCCCAGATGGGAACAAATCACAGCAGAGCAATGGACCCTCTCCATCATAAGGGAAGGTACAAACTTCATTTTTCAAACCTTCCTCCTCACACCATGGTGAGACAGTTCAATTCTCAGACATCTCTCCTCGACCTTCTGGGTCAAGAGATTACTACCCTTCTTGCCCAAGGGGCAATAGAAGATTTACCCCTTCTTCAACAGGGCTCAGGGTTCTACTCCCCCTACTTTCTTATCCCAAAGAAAACAGGGGGCTACAGACCCATATTAGATCTCAGAGAATTGAACAAGTTTCTATGCAAGGAGAAATTCAAGATGATTTCTCTAGGTACTCTCCTTCCATACCTTCAGAGTCAGGATTGGCTTTGTTCCCTAGATCTCAAGGATGCGTACACCCATATACTCATCCATCCAACACACAGAAGGTTCCTTCGGTTCCTTTATCAAGGGAAGCACTACCAATACAGGGTACTTCCTTTTGGTCTGGCCTCTGCTCCAAGAGTGTTCACAAAATGCATGGCAGTAGTAGCTGCATTCCTACGCACTCTAGGAATATTCGTATTTCCATATCTGGACGACTGGCTCATCCGAGCTCCATCCCAGTCAGAGGCCCAGACTTCCCTAACCTGCACAATGCGTGTTCTGCAGTATCTGTGACTGGTGATAAACATTCCAAAGTTCCAACTCACCCCTACTCAGTCTCTAGAGTTCATAGGGGCCTGGCTGGACACCACAACTGCAAGGGCCTATCTTCCCCAGGCCCGTTGCCTACGCTTAGTGCAGTTAGCCTCCCAAATTTAGTTAAAAACCCATTTAACTGCTCGAGAGATTTTATTTATTTATTTAACAGCTTTTATATACCGCACTTTTGTTATCAGCGCGGTTCACATTTTAACAATTTTGTACTTAAACATAGAACAGATGTTAAGCTTACAAGGAACAGGAAATAAAACTTGGATAACAGGGTTTAACAATTAACAGAATTCTAAACTATTTACAATAGATTCTTAAATGCTCAAGCTCTAACGGTAGGGATTGTGAGGTTTGGTCTATAACAATTGATAAAGGTTCCGGGAGCTTATTTGACTAGCCGTGATCGATGGTTTGTGTAGGAGGGGGAGGGGGGTCAGTACATTGTGAGAAATGTTGTAGGAAGAGATGAGTTTTTAGGGATTTTCTGAATTGGGACAAGTCTTTTTGTGATCTAATACTAGGTGGTAGCATGTTCCAGCATCTAGGGGCGAAGGCTGAGAATGCTCTTAGAGTGGTTGTTTGAGTGAGTTTTGTAATGTCCTTTGGGACTGTTAGCATGTTCTCTGTTACAGATCGTCTAGATCTGGCGTTCTGTGTGTGTTGGAGGAGGTCAGATAACGAGGATGATGAGATATGGTGGAATGCTTTGAAGGTCAGAATGAGGGCTTTGTATAAAATCCTGCAAGATAGTGGGAGCCAGTGAAGGTCAAATAGGATGGGAGTAATATGTTGACTCCTTGAGGATCTGTGAAGAACCCTGGCGGCTGTATTCATGGCTAGTTGAAGTGGGTTCAGCGTGCTCTTGGGTAGTCCATGGAGTACGATATTTGCATAGTCAAAATGAGGAGTGACTAATGCTTGGAATGTTGAGCGGAAGTCGCATGGTTCGAGCATAGGTCTGAGGTGTCGAAGGGTCCTGATTTTATAGTAGATAGCTTTCACAGTATTTTTTATATGATCTTTGAATTCAAGCCGCTGGTCGAGTATAACACCCAGGTAACGTATTGAGGTTTTGAGCGGTAGATCAGCATCTCTTGTTCTAAGGGTTGGTGGAGGAGAGAAATCTTTGTTCCTAGTTACAATCAGGACTTCTGTTTTTTTGAAATTGATTCTGAGATTTTGCGAGAGTAGCCAGTCTGATATTGAATTGAAGCACGTGATTATTGTAGAGTAATCAGGTTTTAATACATTAATTGGAGTGAATAAGAGTACATCATCTGCGTAGATAAGACATAAAATTCCGAATGAGCGGGAGATGTTGCAGAGAGGTTGCATATAGATGTTAAATAGAAGAGCTGAGAGAGAGGAACCTTGCGGTACTCCTTGCTTCTGATGAAAAGGCTGAGATGTGGTATCACCAATCCGTACTTGTTGCCAGCAATCTTCTAGGTAAGATCTGCACCAATTCAACGCCATTCCTTGAATTCCTTTTTCGTGAAGCCGGGTGAGCAGTTGGTTGTGGTCAGCAGAGTCAAAAGCTGCTGCTATGTCAAGGAAGATCATAGCGACTCCATTTCTGATGTTGTCTGTTGTATTAATGAGTGTGTTCAATAGGGAAGTTAGGAGGGTTTCAACTCCGTGGGCTTCTCTGAAGCCATGCTGGTTTGGATCTAGTGGGGCCTCGGAATCAATGTGGTGTTGGATTTGTCTAAGTATGACTTTTTCTAGGATCTTGGCTAATAAAGGAATACTTGAAATTGGGCGATAGGAGTCTTCTTTTTTCGGGTCCAGTTTGTTGTTTTTCAGTAGGGGACGGATGGAGGTCTGTTTGAGGGCTGTTGGAAATATCCCGGTTCTAAGGGACTGGTCGGCTAAGGCTGATATGTATGGGCTAAGTTCTGTTTTCAGTGATTTGATCCAGTGGGCTGGACATGGATCATTAGGGGCGGTAGTGGCGTTGATGGATGTAATAATTTCTTCGATGGACTTTGGAGTTGGGGATGAGAAATTATTGAGTATGAATTGGACGTTGGATGGTTGCATGGTTACACTTGTGGTTACTGTAGTGATCTTGATTGCCTTGGATTGGATGTAGTCAGCATATAGTTGTGGGTGTATATAGTCCTGTTGTGGTGAAGGAGGTTCAATGGTTAGGGATTTTACTATTTGGAAGAGATCTCTTGGTTTGTTGAGGGAACGGTTAAGTAGTTTTGTATGGTGTTCTCTTCTCTTATCCCAAGTTAGCTGGCGATGGAATTTCAAGTTAGCTAAGTAAATGGACTGGTCGTGAGGGTTTAGTGAGTGTCTCCATTTCTTCTCTAGTCTCCTCAGTTGTTGTAATGAGGTTCGTAGCTCGGAGGAGAACCATGGTGCATTCTTTTTCTTGGCAATAGAAGAGTTGGTGGAGGTTTTATCATGTGTGGTGGTAGGCTGCGCTGATAGTCCAAGAGGATTGTTCCAGTTTGATACAATATCATCAATGTTGTCAGGTATAATGGAGAGTTTTGGTATGGTATGGGTGGTGATTGTATCCATGTTGAAAGCTTTGAATCGTGCTGGTTTTGGTGGTGGGTAAGTATCTGGTGACTTGTTTGGGGATTCAATAGATGGTATGATGAATGAGATAAGGTTGTGATCGGACCAGGGTATGGGGGTTGAGATGGGCTCGGGTTGATTTGGAAGATCCAGGTGTGCTGATGGGGCAAAGATGAGATCAAGGAGATTTCCTTGTTTGTGAGTGGGGATTTTTACAATTTGATTGTAGTGTAAGTTGATCATGGCATCAAGGAAGGAGTTGGATACTGAAGGTAGTGTGGAAGCAAGGTTAAAATCTCTGAGGATCCAGTTAGGTTTGTTGATATCTAATGGGTTGATGGCAAGATCAATTATGGATGAGAGATCGTCAACTGGAGCATTTGGGGCTCTGTAGATGAGGTTTATGGTGTTGCTATTATTGGAGATGGATAGAATATTTGTGTGGTTTGTAGCATTGGTAGAGATTACGTGGTATTTCAAATCCGTTCTTGCTATTATGCAGACTCCTCCTCCCTTTCTGTTTTCTCTGTTGCAGGTATAGATGGTGTAGTTAGGTGGGGTAAGTTGGTTCATTAGGACGTTGTCGGAATTAGAAAGCCATGTTTCTGTGACCAGTAGGATGTCTAGTGTGAGGTTTGATATAAGGTCAATGATGGCTGGCCATTTGTTGCGAGCTGATCGTGCATTGATGAGAGCGCATTTGAGATTTTGTGGAGTAGTTTTTGGATTAGATCTCTTGTTTGTAGTTTCAAGAGGTACATAAAGAAGGTACTTGTGCCTACTGTAGTATGTACTTTGTGGGTAATGTTGATGATTTTGATGGGGTTTCCTATTGCGGGTTTGGTGGATAGGGATAGGGTTGGTATCAGATGTTAGGGCAAATGAAGTATGTAGTATGCAAGATAGGATGGAGATGAGCAGGAGGGAACAAGTAATGGTGGCCATGACGTAATCCTAGGGCGGTCCAGAGGATGTAAATACTTTGTTTTGAGTGTTACTGGCAACAGTAATAGGTGAATGTTACTGACCACAGTAACAAGTGAATGTAACAGTAAAATTGAAAGTTACTGGCAACAGTAATAGATGAATGATACTGTCTAAAGTAATAATTGAATGCAACATTAATAATTGAACGTTACTGGCAACAGTAATAAGTTGTGGGTATGTTAGTGACAACAGTAATAATAAATTCTTGTACAGCGTGTAATTGCTAGCACTGGTGAACTTGATTGGCGTGATAAGGTTGAGCAGAAAGAAAAGAACTATGATTTATAGTACAATCAAATAATTAGGCTGTGAGAGCAGAGTCAGTTGAGACCAATATGTAGATGGTATACTTGCTGTGATTGAGGTTACGTTGAGGGGGTGTAGTAAGCGAGTTCGATCATGTGGGAGCTCAGCTATATTTGGATGAATTTGCTGAACAAGGCGTTGTAGATTTCTTCGCTGTTTCCTTGCAGGATGTAGTGAATTTGAAGCGTCTTGGTGCAGGTTGTGTAGGTTCCGTCGATGATGGTTGTTTAGCTGATCACATTGCTGAAATTTGGGCGGGTCGTTGGTGGCTCTATTTTGGTGTCCCGCCTAAGGGCCACGCCAAAGGGCCCTCTTGCGAGGCCCTCAGGTGCGGGCCCGCAAGGCGCGGGTGCGCCTGCCGGCGGCACGTTTTCAGCGAGCGCTGGGACCTCCCACAACCCCGATTGGGTTGGAGTGCAGGAGCGGGAAACTGGAGCTCACCCTGCGCTCTACCCCGATCGGGGAGCCTTGGAAGATGGCTGCTTTCTTTTCAGGGGCTCTCTCCTGCCGGCGGCACCTTTTCAGCGAGCGCTGGGACCTCCCACAACCCCAATTGGGTTGGAGTGCAGGAGCGGGAAACTGGAGCTCACCCTGCGCTCTACCCCGATCGGGGAGCCTTGGAAGATGGCTGCTTTCTTTTCAGGGGCTCTCTCCTGCCAGCGGCACCTTTTCAGCGAGCACTAGGACCTCACACAACCCTGATTGGGTTGGAGTGCAGGAGCGGGAAACTGGAGCTCACCCTGCGCTCTACCCCGATCGGGGAGCCTTGGAAGATGGCTGCTTTCTTTTCAGGGGCTCTCTCCTGCCGGCGGCACCTTTTCAGCGAGCGCTGGGACCTCCCACAACCCCGATTGGGTTGGAGTGCAGGAGCGGGAAACTGGAGCTCACCCTGCGCTCTACCCCGATCGGGGAGATGTTACAACTGCTAGGCCACATGGCATCCACTGTGCATGTGGTCCCTTATGCTCGCCTTCACATGAGGGCAGCTCAATGGACTCTGTCCACCCAATGGACTCAGGCATCAGGGGGTCTGTCAGACAAAATAGCAACCTCCAGGCACCTCTTTTGGTCTCTCCAGTGGTGGAAGTCCACTCAAAATCTGTTGCAGGGGTCCCCCTTCCAACAGTTGTTACCCCAAGCAACCCTTACAACTGATGCCTCTCCAAGGGGTTGGGGAGCTCATCTTCACGACCTCTCCACCCAGGGCATTTGGTCCCCACAGGAGACCTCTCTACATATCAACATCTTAGAGCTCAGAGCAATCTTCCTGGCTCTCAGAGTCTTCCATACCCTGCTCAGCTGCAAGACAGTCCTCATTCACACGGACAACCAAGTAGCCATGTTCTATGTGAACAAGCAGGGAGGGACTGGCTCTCTGTCGCTTTGCAACGAAGTTCTGAGATTATGGGCTCTCGCCAGAGAGCATTAAATTCATCTTCTGGCAGTATACCTTCCAGGAGTTTAAAACTCTTGGGCAGACAGACTCAGTCGAGTTCTGCTTCCACACGAATGGTCCCTTCATATGGACCAGATAGTCAGAATCTTTCAAATTTGGGGAACCCTGGACATAGACCTCTTTGCAAGTCCGTGGAATGCCAAACTTCCCCGATTCTGGTCCAGAATTCTGTGTCGGGGAGTTCAGGCCAAGGATGCCTTCCTCCTTCATTGGGGTCAAGACTTCCTATATGCCTTTCCACCCATTCCTCTAATTCCCAAGACCCTGTTCAAGCTTCATAGAAATCGAGGGACTATGATCCTCATAGCTCCACGATGGCCCCGCCAAGTGTGGTACCCTCTACTCCTGCATCTCTCTCAAGCTCCCTCCCTGGACTTGGGATCTGCTCCAGATCTCCTGTCTCAGGAGGGGGGAACGTTGTGGCACCCAAACCCCCAATCTCTCCATCTCAGGGCTTGGTTGCTGAAGGCTTAGACCTTCAAGATTGGCATCTGTCTCAGCAAGTGAGAGATATCCTTCATGCTTCCAGAAAGCCTTCCACTAGACGTTCTTATGTTTTTAAATGGAAAAGGTTTACCATTTGGTGTGCTGAGAAGGGTTTTAACCCTCTAGCAATACCTTTGAATTCTTTACTAGAGTATCTCCTGCATCTTTCCCATGCAGGCCTCAAAACAAATTCAGTAAGGGTCCATTTGAGTGCTATTGCAGCATCTCTCAAGCCTCTCAATGGACAACCTATCTCCTCTCATCCTCTTATTGCAAGATTCATGAGAGGCCTTCTTTTAACTAAACCTCCCATTAGACCACCTCCAGTGGCATGGGACTTGAATCTGGTTCTTGGTCAGCTCATGAAGCCTCCCTTTGAACCTTTAGCCACTACCTCCTTGAAATTTCTTTCCTGGAAGGTTATTTTTCTTATTGCAGTCAACTCAGCTCGCCGCATCAGTGAACTGCAGGCCTTAGTGGCTAATCCACCTTATACAAGGTTCCATCATGATAAGGTAGTCCTCAGGACCAATCCACACTTTATGCCTAAAGTGGTCTCACCTTTTCATCTGAACCAAGAGGTGTATTTACCTGTCTTTTTTCCAGGTCCTCATGCATCAAGTGCAGAGAGGAATCTTCATACCCTGGATTGTAAGAGAGCTCCTGCCTTTTACTTGCAAAGGACACAGCAACATAGAAAGTCTTCTCAGCTCTTTGTTGCTTTTGATCCTTCTCATTTAGGACTTCCAGTCTCTAAGAGAGCACTGTCCAATTGGATTGCTCAGTGTATTTCTTTCGCCTACCAGAGTAAGAACCTTTCTCTGGAGGGCCATGTCACAGCTCACAATGTGAGGGCCATGGCAACCTCTATGGCTCATCTAAATTCTGTGTCCATCGACCAGATCTGTCGAGCGGCCACCTGGGCCTCGTTTCATACCTTCACAGCCCATTACTGCTTGGACAAGGACTCCCGCTGGGATGCCTTGTTTGGTCAGGCTGTTTTTAAACACCTGTTCCATGCTTAATCAACTCCTACCCCCCATCCCTGGTTGGATGCCTGAGATCCATGGGAGGAGGTAGAGCCCTTCACAGCTTGGGGATCTCCCAGGCATCTCTAGCTGGGGAGTCCCCATATGTGAAGACTCATTCCTGCTTGTTCCTGGAGATAGCACAGTTACTTACCTGTAACAGGTGATCTCTGGGAACAGCAGGAATAAGTCTTCACAACCCACCCTCCTCCCCTAGGAGTTGTATCTCTCTATCTTTCTTTTCCTCTCTCTCTCTTTGTCTCAGCTTTAAAACTCGAACTGGAGAGAGGCGGTTAGGAAAGGCGGGAAGGCAGCGCGCAGGCACTGTGGGATGCTCCCAAAAGCTTTCCTTTTTTGGGACGCTGGGGAGCGTTCCCGCGCAGGCTCCGTTGTTACCGACGTACCCATATGTGAAGACTTATTCCTGCTCTTCCCAGAGATCACCTGTTACAGGTAAGTAACTGTGCTTTATCTACCTATTTATTCACATCTTCAAAGAAATTCAACAGATTAGTAAGACAAGATCTTTCTTGGCTGAATCCATTTTGGCTTTGCCCCCATTAAACCATGACTATCAACATGTTCATTAATTTGGTTCTTTATAAGCATTTCTTCCATTTTGTTTGGTACTGATGTCACTCACTGGTCTGTAGTTTACCTGATCACCTGTGGAACTATTTTAAAAAATTGCCTTTACACTGGCCATTCTCCAATCTTCAGAAACTGCAGATGATTTTAATGATATTTCACAGATTACTAATAGCAGGTCTGCCCTCTCATATTTATGGTCCTGATGATTTGCTACACTTTAATTTGTCAAATAGTTGTAATACATCTTCCCGGTTTATCAAAATTTGTTTAAATTCTTCCTTTTACATTCCATTTCAGACATAGGTAACGTCCCTACGTCCTCTTTAGTAAAGACCAAAGCAAAGAATTCATTCAGTCTCTCCGCTATGGCCTTGTCCTCCCTTAGCGCCTCTACCCCTCTATCATCTAATGGTGCAACTGACTATCTTGCAGGTTTTTTTGGTACGAATGTACTTAAAAGATTTTATTGTGCGTTTTTGCTTCCATGACAAGTGTGTGTGTGTGGGGGTTTTTTTTTTTCAAAAATCTCTCTCTTCCTGCATTATCAGTGCCTTGCATCTAACTTGCCAGTGCTTGTTTCTTATTTTCATTATTTGCTTCCTTTTTCCATTTCCTGAAAGATGATGTTTTGGTGTCCACAGCCTTTTTGACCTTACCTTCAAACCATACTGCCAGTTTTTTGGCCTTCCTTCCACCTGGCCCTGCTGCAATTTAGCACAATATTCTTTTGGCATTTTCCTGGCGCTAGCTTGCTTTCTGCATTGGAGAGCAAGCCTAGCACAGGAAAAATGCCAGAAAAATGCCACGCTAAGCTTTTCTGCATTGGCCCTTTAGATTGTAAGCCCTCTGGGGATGGGGAAATACCTATGTACCTGAATGTAACTCACCTTGAACCTAGTACTGGAAATGTGTGAGCTAAAATTTGTTGTTAAGTTTCATTGAGTCTGTCTCGACTCATGGTGACCCTCTGGATGGATAGTTGACCCAAACTGTGTTCGGTCTTCAATCAGGCAACTCATTTTTGGTAGAGAGGCACCCATAGCTGCTGTTGTATCAATCCATCTCATTGCCGGCCTTCCTTTTTTATGTTGACCTTCTACCTTGCCAAGCATTGTCTTTCTCTAACGATCTCTCTTTGCATCATGTGTCCAAAGTATGAAAGTTTGTCTTGTCACTGAGCTTCTAAGGATCTGATCTCCCCTAATACTGACTGGTTTGTTTTTCAGGCAGTCCATGATATACACAGTATTCGTTGCCAGCACATTAATTCAGAGGCATCAGTTTTCTTCCTGTCTATCTTTTTCACGGTCCAATTTTTGCATCCATATGATGTAATTGAAAACACCATGGTTTGAACAAGTCAAATCTTTGTATGGAGAGAGACATCTGTGCTCTTGAGAATCTTGTCTAGGGCTTTCATAGCTATTCTGCCAAGAGCAATGCGTTGTCTGATTTCTTGATTGCTTGCCCTTTCTTTGATCGTTGATCCAAGTATGTTAAAGTTGTCAACGATTTCAATTTATTGATTTTGCCAGTTGTCAGGATCTTTGTCATCTTAATGTTAAAGTGCAGGCCCATTTTAAGACTATTCCATGATCTTGAGAAGCAAATGTTTCAGATCATCTTCACTTTCAGCCAGTAATGTGGTATCAGCATAGCGAAGGTTGTTGATGAATCTTCTGCCAGTCTTCGCACCTCGGTTGTCTTCGTACAGTCCTGCTACTCTGATGATTTGTTCTGCATATAAATTAAGCAGGCAAGAGGAAAGTATGCAGCCTTACACCTTTGCTGATACTAAACCATTCTGTTTCTCCGTGTTCCATTCAAACTGTTGCTTCTTGATCAGTGTAAAGGTTGTGTACGAGACTTATCGCGTGTTTTGGTATACCCATGCTTCTTAATGTGGCCCAGAGTTTCTCATGGTTTACACAGTCAAAAGCCTCGCTGTAGTCAATAAAACACATATGGATATCCTTTTGGTATTCTTCTGTCTTTTCAAGGATCCATCTCAGATCCGCAGTATCATCTCTCATTCCTCACCCTTTCCTCTAAACTCTGCTTGCACTTCAGGCAGTTCTCGTTCTAGTTATGATTGTAGTCTCTGGTGAATGATCCTTGAGTACAGTCTTGCTGGCATGTAAGATCAAAGCAATTGTGTGATTATTTCCACAGTCAGTCGGGCCACCTTTCTTCAGTATTCGTATAAACACAGATCTTTTCCAGTCAGTTGGCCATGATGATGTCTTCTAAATTTCTTGGCAGAGCCTTGTAAGTATGGTAATGACTGCATAAGATTGCTTTAATATTTCAATGGGAATGCCACCAATGCCTGGTACTTTGTTCTTTCATAAGGCTTTCAATGCTGCTTCAACTTTCATCACCAATGGTTAATGATCATAAGGTACAGGTTGAAACGGCTGTTGGTCCACTTGATCTTTATGGCATAATGACTCTGCATATTCTTTCCACCTTTTCTTGATCTTCTCAACATCATTCAACATTGATCCTTGAGCATCTTGTAGCATTCCATTTCTAGACTGGAATTTTTTCTTTAACTCTCGTAACTTTAGGAAAACCCTTCTTGTTCTTCTAATAGTTTCTGATTCTATTTCCTTGCATGCATCTCCTTGTTTTGTTTTGTCTTGCTGCATGTTGGAAATCTGTGATTGCCTCTCTTTCTCCTCTGGCTTTAGCTTCTCTGCGATTCTGGGCAATTTTACATTCTCCAGGACCAAGCAGGAAGTCAGTCCTCACATATGGGTGACGTCGGCGCCGACGGAGCCCTCGCGGAGCAATTTTCTCCAGCTTTCAAAGAAAGCCTTTGGGAATTGCAGCACGCATGCGCGGTCCCCTTCCCGCCCAAAGGTGCCATCTTGGCCAGTCTTCTTTTTTCCGCGGAGCCCTACAGACGTTGTCTTCTAGTCACCGCCGAAAAGTTGATTTTTTCTTATTTTCAGTATTTCTTCGGTTTGACGCCGGTCCTTTTTCCGTCCGGCCTCACGACGCCGGTTGCGAGGCCTCCCCTTCTTTTTCGGTTTTTTCTGCCCTTTGCGACAACTTCGCGCCTTTTTTCATTTTTCCCTGGCGGCCTGCTCATTCGACCTCGCAGGGGCCCTTTTTCCCCCGATGGTCGCCAGTGGTTTTAAGAAGTGTGTTAAGTGTAAGAAACTGATGTCTCTTACCGACACACATGATTGCTGCCTCCGTTGCCTGGGCCCCGATCATGAAGAAATGATCTGTGGGCCCTGTAGCAAGATGTCCGCGAAGTCTTTGCGGAGTCGGCAGCATCAGCGGGAGAGAATCTTCTCTGACCCCAGCCGTACCCGGACCTCGTCAGAAGCTTCGGTGTCCAGAGAATCTGGCTCTGAACACCGCCGGAGCTCTTCTGAGAGGGGGTCCCCTAGCCGGGATCATCAGCGGAAGAAGAAACCCGAGAGGGCGGCGTCGGTGGACGCTCCTGTCTCCTCGAGGGCCAGGTCGCATAGCCCCGACAGCCGTCCCAGGTCTTTGGAGCCGGAGCGGCCGTCCAAACAGCCTCGTCTGGAGATGGACTCCTCTGCTCACGTAAGTGCTGTTGTCTTCGTAGACTCGCCTCCGAGTGGTCCGACGTCGGACCCGATGCCGTCGGGGCCCGAGTCGGGGGCTGCTGGGTCTCCTGAGTTCGGACTCAGGTTGACGGCTTTGGAGCGCAGCTTGACTGCCTTCATGGACCAGCAGCGGGCATTGATCGCTGGCCTCGCTGGCGCTTCTGCCCTGACCGCTGGGACGTCGACGTCTAAGTCGACCCCGGAGACCGAGCCGATCCTCGAGTCCATGCGGGCTCGAGTCGATCCTCGGTCGAGGTCGCCTTCGGCCTCCCGTTCGGGGCCGAGGTAGTCGACGCCGACCCCCTCGGCGTCGGGGCGGACGGCGTCTGTGCCCGCCCGACCGGAGCCGCTAGACTCCTCCTCCCAGGAGTCCGCCTGGGAATCCGAGGTGGATGAGTCGCCTGGTTCTTTTCGGACTCGGTGTGTCCCTTCTGACTCCCCCGAGTCGGAACCTCGGAGACAGTCCCCCCCGGAGGACGCCCGGTTCTCGGACTTCGTCAGGGATATGGCCAAGGCCTTGGCCTTCCCTGCAGATCCCGAGGAGGAGCCTCGAGCCGAGGAGCTCGATGCCCTCCAGTATGACTCTCCTGCGAAGGAGCACTTTACTGTACCGGTTCCTCCGATGCTGGAACGACTTCTCTTCCGCATGTGGGAGAGTCCGGCGTCGTCGCTGGTCTTAAGCAAGCGGGTCGATGCCATATATCGAGTCCGCAAGAGCCCTGGCTTCCAGAAAGCACAGCTGCCGCACCATTCCATGGTGGTGGAATCGGCTCAAGAGCCAGAAGATGCACTCCTCGGTGCCTCCCGGCAGGGAAGTCCGCAGCCTGGATGGCATCGGTAAGAAGTGTTTTCAGGGCTCTATGCTTGCTTGTCGGGTCCAGACTTACCAGCTCTACATGGGCATGTATCTCCGGGACCTGGCTAAAGAACTAGCCGGATTCTCTACTGGTCTCTCCGAGGAACCTTTGCGGAGGTTCCTGGCCTTGTCCACTGGTATTCGTGAGTGCTCCAAGTTCATTTCTCGAGCAGCCTATGATGGCTTCGAGGCATCGGCTCGAGTGGCCGCAGCCGGCATCGGAGCCCGCCGCCAGGCTTGGCTTTAGTCATCCGACCTCGAGCCCTGGGTGCAGGACAAGTTGGTCGATGTCCCCTGCAGAGGTGAAGACCTCTTTGGTAAGCCTATGGACGAGAAGGCTGCACAGCTCGAGACAGAGACTCTCACCAGGACTCGGCTCTCCAGGAAAACCTCTGCCCCTTCCCAGAAGAAGAAGGGCTCGGGGAAAAAGCCCTTTTACCCGAGGAAGGCGGCTGCCTATAAACACTACCCTCATTATCAGGCCTCCGCAGCTCCCCATCAGGGTCAGCAGGCCAAGGGACGGGGTAACGGATCCCGTAGGCAGCAAGCCCCCAAGCCTGCGCCACCGGCCCCTGCTCCGCAGGGTGGGGGTTTTTGACTCTTTCAGCATAGCCTCTCCCCCTCCGCTGGTTTCTCCCAGCACGGGAGGCCGGCTGGTCCACTTTGCCCACAGGTGGTCCAACATCACGTCAGATACCTGGGTGCTCCACATAGTCCGAGAGGGCTATCTTCTACACTTCCACCAGGTACCTCCCCCCTACTTTCCAGGGGAGCCTCTGCGACCCCCTCTTCACCGGGACTTACTCCTTCAGGAGTTGGCAAGTCTTATTCGGGAACAGGCAGTGGAACCGGTGCCCCACCACCTGAGGGGTCACGGCTTCTATTCCAGGTACTTCCTGGTACCAAAGCGAACTGGAGGCCTCAGACCCATCCTGGACTTGCGGAACCTCAACAAGTTCCTGGAGAGGGAAAAGTTCAAGATGCTTACCCTTGGAATCCTGCTGCCCTACCTCCGGCAGGGAGATTGGCTATGCTCCTTGGATCTAAAGGATGCCTACACTCACATCCTCATCCACCCCAGCCACCGGCAATACCTAAGGTTTGTGGTGGCGGGCAATCATTACCAATACAGAGTACTGCCCTTTGGCCTATCCTCCGCACCACGAGTCTTCACAAAATGTCTCAAAGTGGTAGCGGCTTATCTCCGGCTTCAAGGCCTCTTCGTCTTTCCTTACCTGGACGACTGGCTCATCAGGGCTCCGTCCGCCACGGAGGCCACTCACGCCACGCAGCGTACTGTGGCTCTGCTCCAGTACTTGGGCTTTGCCATAAACTTCGAAAAGTCCACTTTGCTCCCCTCTCAGGACCTCGAGTTCATCGGCGCCAGATTGGACACGCTTCAGGCGCGGGCTTTTCTGCCGCTCGACAGGGCTCAACGGCTCATGGCTCTCGCCAGCTGTTTTCGCAGCCATTCCCGGGTCTTGGACCGGCTCTTCCTGAAGCTGCTCGGCCATATGGCGTCCACGGTCCATGTGACCCCCAATGCCCGCCTGAACATGCGGCCAGCTCAGTGGTGCCTTCGCTCTCAATGGCGTCAGGCCTCGGGGAGACTGGCGGACTCGGTACGCATCTCCAGCCCGCTAGTCTCTTCTCTGCGATGGTGGCTTCACCTACCCAACCTAGTGCTCGGAATGCTTTTCCAGCCTCCTCCGCCGGTTCAGGTTCTGACGACCGACGCTTCTCTCCTGGGTTGGGGAGCACATTGCCAGGGGTCATGTACTCAGGGTCTCTGGACCCCGTGGGAATCTGCCCAGCAGATCAACTTCCTGGAGCTCAGGGCCATTCGCCTGGCTCTGAGGGCCTTCTCCCACCTCACGTCTCACCAGTCTGTGCTGGTCCAGACGGACAATCAAGTTGCTATGTTCTACGTGAACAAGCAGGGGGGCACGGGCTCCTTCCTTCTCTGCCGGGAAGCACAAAAGCTCTGCGCTTGGGCCGTCGGCCGGGGAATCCTCCTCAAAGCTGTCTATCTCCCAGGTCAAGAAAATCACCTGGCAGACAAACTGAGCAGAATCCTCCAACCGCACGAGTGGCGATTGGACCCGTTGGTGGTTCAATGGATCTTCCTACGGTGGGGCCTCCCCACACTGGATCTCTTTGCCAGTCCTCTGAACAGGCAACTTCCTCGATTCTGCTCTCGGGAACCGCATCCCCTCCGAGTAGCGGCGGATGCTTTTCTGCTCTCATGGTCCACGGGCCTTCTGTATGCCTTTCCTCTCATGCCGCTGGTGTCTCGAACTCTTTTCAAGGTTCTCCAGGACAAGGCCTCCGTGATCCTGATCGCTCCCCGGTGGCCCCGGCAAATGTGGTTCCCGCTTCTGATGCAGCTGGCGGTGGATACCCCGTTGCCTCTGGGGTTTCAACCCGACCTCCTGACCCAGGATCAGGGGTCTCTCCTACACCCCAACCTCAGATCTCTCCATCTGATGGCCTGGCTGCTGAAAGGGTAGTCCTTGCTCCCCTCCTGTTGCCTCCGGAGGTGGAGGAAGTCGTGCTGGCTTCCAGGCGACCCTCTACCCGGAAATCCTACGCCCTTAAATGGCGTCGCTTTTCCAACTGGTGTGCTCAACGGTCTCAAGATCCCTTCTCCTGCTCGGTGTCGGTGGTCTTGCAGTACTTGCTTTCCCTCTCCAATCTTGGGCTCAAGTCCAACTCGGTCAAGGTTCACCTCAGTGCTATTTCAGCACATCATGTGCCAGTGGAAGGCAGGCCTCTTTCCGGCCACCCCCTCGTGGCTCGGTTCTCCCGGGGCCTCCTTCTCAAACCACCATTGCGCCCCCCAGCCCCTGACTGGGACCTGAACGTGGTTTTACAGCGGATCACCTGCCCGCCTTTTGAACCCATGGCTACCTGTCCCCTCCGTTTTCTCTCTTGGAAAACCTTATTCCTGGTAGCCCTCACTTCCGCTAGACACGTTAGTGAGCTGCAGGCCCTGGTGTCTGATCCTCCCTACACTCGGTTCTACAAGAATAGGGTAGTCCTGCGGACTCACCCTAAGTTTCTTCCAAAAGTGGTCTCCCCTTTTCACATCAATCAGGAGGTGGTGCTTCCGACCTTCTTTCCCAGGTCACACTCCAACCGAGCTGAAATGGTCCTGCATACCCTGGACTGTAGGAGGGCGCTGAACTTCTACCTCGATCGTACGCGGGAGCACCGTAAGACGGCTCAGCTCTTCCTGTCTTACGACCCTAATAAATTGGGGCTCCCTGTCTCCAAGCGCACTCTGTCCATCTAGGTAGCTGACTGTATCGCTTGGACTTATGCGGCGGCAGGCCTCTCGTTGGAGAGTCGAGTCACGGCTCATCGGGTTCGGGCGAAGGCTGCGTCAGTGGCTTACCTCCGCTCTGTTCCATTGGCAGACATCTGCCGGGCCGCTACTTGGTCTTCGAGCCAGACTTTTGCGGCCCATTACTGCCTCGAGAGGGAGTCCCGCAGGGACAGTGCTTTTGGACAGGCAGTCCTCCGTAATCTCTTCGAGGTTTAGGCAACTCCTACCCTCCATCCTGGATGTTGGGCTACCGGTTGGAGATTAATCAGAGAAGATTCCTTCCTTCTGTGCTGCTGAGCTAGAGGGAGCTCATTTTTGTGCTTAGGGTCTCCGGTAGCCTTAAGCTGGGGAGTCCCATATGTGAGGACTGACTTCCTGCTTGGTCCTGGAGAAAGCGTAGTTGCTCACCTGTAACAGGTGTTCTCCAGGAGCAGCAGGAATCAGTCCTCACAACCCTCCCTCCTCCCCTTGGAGTTGCAGTCATATGATTTAGTTTTTGCAAATTTTTTGCTGTCTTTTCGCTATGTCATCAGACTGGCCAAGATGGCACCTTTGGGCGGGAAGGGGACCGCGCATGCGCGCTGCAATTCCCAAAGGCTTTCTTTGAAAGCTGGGGAAAATTGCTCCGCGAGGGCTCCGTCGGCGCCGACGTCACCCATATGTGAGGACTGATTCCTGCTGCTCCTGGAGAACACCTGTTACAGGTGAGCAACTACGCTGTTTCTTCAGTCATACATTTTGGTCATTTTTTTGCTTTTTCACCTTTTGCAGAGGTTTCTTGCTTTCTTCCAATACAACCTTCTTGATGTCATCTATAACTCTTCTGGAACTCTGTAATTTGTATCTAAAGCAGCAAATCGATTTTGCAGGCAGTCTTTAAATTTCAGTGGTATATTCTCAAGGTCCTATTTTGCTACATTCATGAGTGGCTTGCTCTTTTTTATTTATTTATTTAACATTTTCTTCTTTACCGCCCCTTCCAGAGATCAGGGGCGGTTTACATTAAACAGTGAACAGAACATTTGTATACATCTGTATACATTTACAAGGAACATTATGTTTTTAACTATTTACAAGTGTAATTACAAGGAACATATTTTGAACGTTAACTAGAACAGTGCTTATCAAACTATGTACAGGTTATAATAACATGGAGCATAACATAGTTGATTACCAGTGGTTATTTATAGTAGTGATATAGCCGACAGCTTGAGTAGATCTTTTGCATGTTGTGTGAGAAATGTAAGGCTTATTGAGTTAGTCGTTTGTTCTGTCTTGGGTACTGTGGATGTGTTTCTGTGATTGTTTTGGAGAGGTTTTTTGTTGATGTGGGATCTCAAAGTGTTTTGTAAAGAGGTAGTTTTTTAGTTCCTTTTTGAATTGATGAAGGTCTTTTATCATGCGTAGTGTTAATGGTATTTCATTCCAGAGGGTGGGGGCAGCAAAGGAGAAAGCTCTATCGCTTGTTGTCGCTTTAGTTTTTCTGAAATTTGTTTTTATGTTGAGGGAATGGATTGCATTCCGTCTGCGCGTTCTAGTTTCTGCTGGGGGGTGTATTAGAGTAGATAGTTGTGAGGGAGAGATTTTATTAATGATTTTGAAAGTAGTTAGGAGTATTTTATATTTTATTCGGCTGTTTATAGGGAGCCAGTGTAGGTCTAACAGAATTGGGGTCACATGGTCTGTTAGTTTAGCTTTTGTGATCATCTTGGCGCATATGTTTTGGGCTCTTTGGAGAAGGTATATGCTCTTTAATGGAAGTCCGTTTAGGAGACTATTACAATAGTCGAAATGGGGGGTGATGAGGGTGTTGACTACTGATCTAAAGTCATCTGTGTTAAGTAGGGGTCTCAGATGTTGTATTGTCTTGAGTTTATAAAATATGGTTTTTACTGTATGTTTTATGTGTGGGATCATGGTGAGTGAGTGGTCTATAATTATTCCAAGGTATTTTACCTCCTTTTTAACAGGTATAGGTGTGTTACTTATTGTGATTGTGGTGGGGTAGTTGCAGTCAGTGTCTGTTTTCCTCGTTATGAACATTGCTTCTGTTTTTTTGAGGTTAATGCTTAAGTGATTGTCTTCAAGCCATGTGGTAGTCTTTTTCAACTTTAACTTGAGTTTGCATACTAGTAGTTGGTGATCTGTGCCACAGTCAGCTCCAGGTCTGGTCTTTGTTGATGTTATTGAGCTTTTCTATCATTATCTTCCACAGATGTAGTTAATTTGATTCCTGTACAATCCATTTGGCGAGGCATATGCAGTCGGCGTTTGTGTTGCTGGAAGATATTTAAGATGAATAGATCATTCGTCTTACAGAATTCTGTTGGTCTTTCTCCAGCTTCATTTCTTTTGCCAGTTCCATATTTTCCAACCACTATGCTTTCTCTTTGTTGCCAACTTTTGCGTTCGTCACCCATGACTATCAGGATATCCTGTTTGCATCTTCTGTCAATTTCAAGTTGTTTTGATAGAATTCATCAACTTCATCCTCTTTTGCAGCTGTTATTGAGGCATATACCTGAATTATAGTTGTGTCGATGGGCACTCCTTGTAGACAAATAGAAATTAAGCATTCACTGATTGCACTGTATTTCATTATAGTTCTTGCAAGTTTCTTCTTAATTATAAATGCAACACCATTTCTTCTTTCTTTCATTTCTAGTATAGTAGAACATGTGATTATCAGATGCAAAGTGCCTGATGGCAATGCATTTCAGTTCATTGACGCCCAACAGATTGAGTTGTACATGTTCATGTCATTCTTGACCACCTCCATCTTCCCTTGGTTCATGCTTCGTACATTCTGTGTCCCAGTATGTAAAACACCTTTGCAACTTATGACTCTTCGTTTCATGCGCATCTACATCAGCAGATCCAACCACATCATAAATACTGGCTTTACTCTGAGAAGTCTTCAGCTTATCCCCATTAGCCCGTTGAGTGCCTTCTGACCTGGGGGTCTTATCTTCCAGCAATATAGTGCAATTTGTTTTGTGACTATCCATTGGATTTTTGTGACAAGATATAGAAGTTGGTTTGCCAGGACTTTCTTCCATGCAGGTAATTCTAGTGGTGTTGCAGTCGTCACAGAAGTGTGATCTTCCGCCGCTAGCACATTTCCATTCTGTTGCTGTCCAGATGGGTGGTTTGTCTTAGTCTGACATCTCAGCTGAGGCCTGTCTATCTTGGGAGACCCTTCCGGTAGCTAAGCTACCGATAGCTTAGCTGTCATCATCACTGATGCACACAAGCCCTCACAGCACGATAAGCTGCAAACCAAGTAAGGGTGAGTTAAATACTTACAAATAAATAAAATGTATTGGGCCGTTTTTGGGGGGAGGGGCTTATTTCTCTGGAACCCTGTGTCAGATCCCATTGCTTTAAATTTTCAAAGAATTATTTTGGCCTCAGATGGGCATTATTGATTACTTTTGTTTCTTTCCAACTTCCATTGGGTTTTAAAGAATAAAAGGCATCACTGCTCACCTGTAACAAGTCTTGTATAGACAGCAGGATTTATCAGTCTAAGAAAATTGTCAATTTCAGATGACATTTCTATTGCAAATCCAGCTAAAGGGAAGGAAAAAGATTTGAGATACTTGTTCAGGTTAAGAATCCATTTGGCGTTTTATAGAGGAAAAGGGTTGCAAGAAGTGGTAAAAAAAATAAATTTAGAAAAATCACACACAAAGTAATGATAGACACAAGTAAGAGTATAAACATTACTGGATAGGATTTAAAATAAGTTTTTATGATCTACGATGTATGAGATGAACAAAGTGCAATATTTGCCCAAGCTAGTCTCTGATGTCTGTCGTTTTTTTTTAAACTTCTCTTTAGTTGGGTTCATAATAGTGTCTTCTGAAACTGACAGAAGAATGTTCTTGGACTTTGATGGTTTATGCCTAATTCTTCTGTGCTGTTTGAATTGGTTGCTATAGTAGGATGTATCAGGCACAAGGTCCCCGCCTCCCTCAGTGTTGCATTCTTTTCTGAGTTCTGGAGTGAGCTGGCATACTGTGGAGACCCCATTGTGTGCAGGAAGTACCACACATATTCAGAACTTTACACTGGGATAACTGTTCTGTCCCAGTGCCATCCGAATGCCCATTATAGATGAGAAAGTGCTCTTCAGGTAAATAGATAATTTAATTTGCATTGTTTTTCTCCGATAGATTTATTACCCGTCCTGATGTTACACAAAAGAGAATGGCAGACTTTTTGGATTGGACCCTTACAACACTATCTGCAACGAAGTTACAGACCATTAAGGGAATTGTCATAGTGAATGGAATGCTCCAGGCCCTGGTGAGAGATTGTTGTTTTAAAAAGAAATGGCTTTCTGAGCTGTTCATGTCCTTAATTCAGTTTTTGAAATAAAATGAATTTTAATTTATTGGCATACTTCGGACAGAAATGGTTTAGATATGGAAATTGCACCTTACATTCCAGAAATAACTTTGAAATATTTCTAAATGGAGTTTCCTGTCCTATTTTTTTTTATCTGATTCAGTCAACAAAAACTTTCTTTGCTCTTTGACAGTTTCATGCCCTTGACCATTTCTCGTTTTTTCTTCATTAAGAACCCTTGCCCTTAGCTTTATTCTTCCTTATCGTTCCTCCAGTTGAGTCCTCCACCTCTGGGTAGTGCACCTCCTCCTGCAGCTTGGAGACTGGGCATGTCAAATCCGTGACATCACTGGATGTAGCCTGCTGGATTCTCCCATCAGCACCAGTGTGTCCATTCTCCATGCAGCAGGAGGACTTAGCCTATGTGCTGGGCTCACTTGAGGGACGGATAAGGAGCATTAGTTAAGGTTTAAAATTTTCCTTGTTCTATTTCTATTTGGTTTGTCGTTTAGGGTGCTATACCTATAAAAAAAATAAAAATAAAAAAAAGAGCTGCCAGGCTCAGCCTCGATCCGGTGCCCCTTCTGCTCTGATTTCTATCTACATTCATTGGGTTGGCTCTCCCCTCCTTGACTGTACGGAGGGGAGCCCTACGGGAGAGAGACAGACAGTGAGCAGCGCACAACTGTCCCGACTGGTCAAGGTGTCTGGGAGAGCCGACAAAGCAACAAGCTCAGTTCTCACAGCAGACGCTGCTCGCCGCGGGGGCGAGCAGCATAGCAGTTTGCAGGACAACGAGCT
Organism: Ichthyophis bannanicus; assembly: GCA_033557465.1. Classification (NCBI taxonomy): domain Eukaryota; kingdom Metazoa; phylum Chordata; class Amphibia; order Gymnophiona; family Ichthyophiidae; genus Ichthyophis; species Ichthyophis bannanicus. The sequence goes on from CM066041.1 coordinate 239,330,701, forward strand.
GAGCTGAACTGGCAGACACAGTAGGGGGGCAGTTAGCGCCTCCAGAGGTGAGTGCCTTTTTCTTTGAGCAGGTTTTTTCGATGGGGCATTAGGCAGGAGGCAAAAAGGTTTGGCGCGAAAAAGAGCCAACTGCAGGTCCGGGTCGTTTTCCGCACTTCGCAGCCGCGTGGCAGCAGCAGCGCTGAGCTGAACGCTGAAGCACACACAGATCAGAGGGGAAGTTAACTTCTGTTTAGGTTTGAATTAATTTTCCTTTGGTTAGATTCAACTCGCGTTTCTTTTTGGTTATGAAGGTAACTATTTTAGTTTAAAAAAAAAAAGAGATTTTCCTTTCTTTTGTTTTGGGGGCATCAGAGTTCTTGGGGGTCCATACCTCATGTCTTCGCGACCCCAGTGTCTCATGTGTGGCTCTCGTAGAGGCACAGTATCGGACGCAGGGATCTGTCCAGTCTGTGCCCTGGCTTCTAAGACGATGGAACAACATTTAGAGGAGAAGTCTTTACGAGAGGCCCACAGCCCTTTGGCTAGGCCCGAGGGGGAGCTTTTGGTGCAGGGCCTGTCATTGGCTTTACGAGAGACATCAGCGGGACCATCTAGCGCTGGTCCTTCAGTGCCTTTAGAGCCGTCTATGGGGGATTTTCCTCCAGATTTTGTGTTGATAATGCATCAAGCCTTTTGTTTGCGGCGACAGGGGAAGGGGCCGGAGCCAGTGGCAGTCCCACAGCAGCCGGCAGGTCTAGAACGAACTGGTAGCGAGCTCGTGAGACCCCTGAAGAGGGCGAGACTGCTGGACCCTCCGCTCTCAGATGGGGAATGGCCCGAGATGGAGGACACCGGGCTGGACGAGCTGGAAGAAGGCGAGATCCCTGAGCCGGTTGATCAGGCAAGAATAATTAGGGTCTTCTGGAAGTACAAGCTTACGGCGCTCATCACAAAATCTCTGTAGGCGTTCAACCTGAGTGCGATGCAGCAGTCAGATGAAGAGGGTTTAGAGGACCCTCTCATTCAAGCAGTGAGGCAATCTCAGGTGATGGTTCCTGTTCACAGAGTGGTTGATCACATGATCCAGGATGAATGGGATCTTCCAGAAGCGGGGCTAAGGGGGGTGAGAACGATGAATAGACTCTACCCCTTGGCGGAAAAGGAAAAGGAGAGGTTTCGGTCCCCGCAGATAGAAGCGGCGGTGTCAGCGGTCACAAAAAAGACCACTATTCCTGTGGAAGGCAGCATGGCCTTGAAGGATGCACAAGACAGGAAGGTGGATGGCTTGTTGAAACAAGCCTTTGAGGCAAACGCTCTGTCGCTCCAAGCTTCCATTTGTGGGGCTTGGGTAGCGAGAGCTTGTCTTCGGTGGTCTCAACGCTTGCGGCTGTCTGTTCAACAGGAGCAATTGTTGGAGGTGACAAGGATGGAGTCGGGCTTGGCGTATCTGAAAAGTGTTCACTACAATTTGATTAGGGCATTAGCAAATAGTATGTCTTCATTGGTAGCCGCCCGGTGTTACCTGTGGCTAAGGAATTGGTCGGCCGATGGTTCTTCTAAAGCGTGCCTCAGCAAACTTCCCTTTAAAGGAAAGTTTGTTGTTCGGGGAGGATCTGGATAAGCTGGTTAAGGATTTGGGAGAATCCAAATGTGGGAGACTGCCGGAGGACAAGCCTAAGCAAGGGAAGGCTCTACCGGCGGCGCGAGGCCAGTTTAGATATTTCCGGAGGTTTCGGACACCTCGGTTAGGAGGATCCCAAAGAGGAAGATTTGCTTATAGAGCCCAGGAATTTCGTGGGTTTCGAGGAGCAGGCAGAGGTTTTGCAGCAACCGCTGTGTCTTCAGCTAAAAAGTCACAATGAAACGAGGAGGGTCCAGGTAGGGAGTCAAAAGATTGGAGGTCGACTTTGGGAGTTCCTTCCTGCCTGGGCCCAAATAACTTCCAACCAATGGGTGTTGGAAATAATACGCGAAGGTTATGCCCTCAAATTGGCTCGTCCCGTTCTAGATTAGTTTGTGCTTTCCCCTTGCAGAGGACGGCAGAGGACGTTGGCAGTGCGGCAAACGTTGGATCATCTCTTACAGCTGGGGGCTGTGGTCCCACTGCCTCCATAGGATTCCGGCGCCAGTCGTTACTCCATTTATTTCATAGTTCCAAAGAAAGAAGGATCACTCCCAGCCTATCCTGGACTTAAAGGGAGTGAATCGTTGTCTTCGAGTGCCTCACTTCTGAATGGAAACCTTACATTTGGTGATAGTGGCGGTTCGGCAGGGGGAGTTCTTGACTGCCCTAGACCTGACAGAGGCGTATTTACACATCCCAATCAGAGAAGCGCATCAAAGGTTCTTGAGGTTCACGCTTCCTTGGGGACATTACCAATTTCAGGCTTTGCCCTTCGGTCTAGCGACGGCTCCGCACACCTTCACCAAGGTCATGGTGTTGGTTGCAGCGGTGCTGCAGAAAGAAGGAATTTTGGTACATCCTTATCTAGACGATTGGTTAATTCGGGCAAAGTCCAAAGTCGAGAGTGCGCAGGTGACAGACAGGATTGTGAAGTTACTGCAGAGTCTCTGCTGGGTAGTCAATTTTGCCAAGAGCAGCTTAGTTCCGTCACAGGTCCTAGAGTACTTGGGGGTACGCTTCGACATGCAGCGGGGAGCGGTGTTCCTGCCAATCTGCCGAGCGCAAGCTCTTCAACAGTTAGTGCGCAGATTCTTGTCCACTCCGGCGCCATCAGCATGGACCTATCTTCAGGTGCTAGGCACAATGGTGGCAACATTGGAGGTGGTACCTTGGGCCAGAGCTCACATGCGCCCATTGCAGAGGTCGTTGTTGCGGCACTGGTCTCATCAAAACGATGCCCTGAGAAAACGTCTCCCCTGTCCTCTTCGAGCCAGGCGGTCTCTCCAGTTGTGGCTTTGCCTGGGAAACCTGGAGGCGGGCTTGCCTCTGGAGCAACTGCAATGGCTTCCGGTGTGGACAGATGCGAGCCTCTCCGGTTGGGGAGCACATTGCGGGGATATCTTCACTCAAGGGATTTGGACCGACCAGGAGATCCAGTGGTCGATCAACCGTCTAGAGCTACGGCGGTGGCTCTAGCACTTCAAGCCTTCAAAGCCAACATGAAAGGTCGAGCGTTGCGAGTGCTGTCAGACAATTCCGCGATGGTGGCTTACATCAATCAGCAGGGCGGAACGAGAAGCGCTGCCATGGAAGAGGAAGCAGAGGTGCTGTTCGCCTGGGTGGAGCCTCAAATCCAGGCGATCTTGGCAGCGCACATCGCGGGAATGGACAATGTGATGGCAGATTTTCTCAGCAGGGTCCGGGTGGATGCCGGGGAATGGGCTCTCCATCTGGACGTGTTTGCTCAGATAGTCCACAGATGGGGGCCTTCGATCATGGATCTCATGGTGATCTTTTATTCGGCCAAGGCGAATTGCTTCTACAGCTGAAGGTGAGAGAGGATTCAGAAGGGATCGACGTGCTGATGCAAAGTTGGCCGACGGCTGGTCTCCTCTGTCTTTCTCCTGTGGGCGCTCATAGGGCGAGTGGTCCAGCGCATCGAAGCTCATCCGGGCAGGGTGCTGCTAGTTGGCACCAGATTGGCCGAGACGGCCATGGTACGCCGATTTGGTCTGGCTTCTCGACGGAGTTCTTTGGAGGTTGCCAGCAACAGAGGATCTGTTGATGCAGGATCTGCTTCGAATGCCGCAGGTGGATCAGTTCTTGCTTATGGCCTGGCCATTGAAAGGGTGAGGTTAAAGAAAAAAGGTTATTCGGGAGCCGTTATTGAGACCTTGCTTCGGGCCAGAAAAGAGTCCACATCCCTAGCATATGAGGACTGGTGTTCGACAACAGGTCCGTGCTGCCAGTTTCTGTACATCTGGTATTGAGTTTCTTACAGGACGGTTTTGGTAAGGGCTTGGCGGCCAGTTCGTTAAGAGTTCAGCTGGCAGCTCTAGGTTGCTATAGAGGCAGAGTCCAGGGAGTCCCCATGGGCTCTCACGTTGATGTGGTTCGTTTCCTTAAAGCGTTTGCTAGAATACGGCCCTCTCACAGAATAGTGGTGCCTCGGTGGGACCTCAATTTGGTGTTAGGAGCCTTGACTAGGGAACCCTTTGAGCCCTTATCTCAGGCTTCGGTCAAGGATTTGACCTTAAAGACTGTGTTCTTGGTAGCTGTTTGTTCAGCTCACCGAGTATCGGAACTGCAGGCGTTGTCCTGTCGGGAGCCTTTTTTGTCTTTTTCTAGGGAAAAAGTCGTGTTGCGTCCGGTTCCGTCTTTTTTGCCTAAGGTGGTTTCGCATTTTCACGTGAATCGGTCAGTGTCGTTACCAGTATTGGCAGCTTCAGAAGAGGGTGTGTCAGACCGTAGTCTACACCATTTGGACGTGAGGAGAGTTCTGCGTCAATATTTGAAGGTTTTGGAGCCTTTTTCCATGTCGGATCAGCTCTTTGTTCTTTTTGGAGGCCCCCGTAAAGGGGAGGCAGCAGCTAAAACTTCAATTTCTAGGTGGGTCCGGGAAGCAATAGCGTCTAGTATAATGATATATAGATATATCTTGCAAGGCCGTTCAGTTCTGGAGGGCTTTCGGGCTCATTCTACTAGAGCGCAGGTGACATCTTGGGCGGAACATAGTTTAGTTCCGCCTGTGGAGATTTGCAGAGCGGTGACTTGGTCGTCGCTCCATACTTTCAGCAAGCATTATCGCCTGGACGTGCAGGCGGCGGGTGATGCCTGTTTTGGGTCGGCGGTACTGCGATCCGGGTGGAAAGGTCCCTCCTAATGATTACCACTCTGCTACATCCCGGAGGTGGAGGACTGAACTGGAGGAACGATAAGGAAATAGAAATTACACTTACCTGGTAATTGTTGTTCCTTGAGGAACTTCAGTTCAGTCCTCATTCCCGCCCGGGGGTTTATCAATTCAGCAGTTTGCCGTCAGTTGGGGGGGGGGAGTTTTCTGGTTCCCTAAGAGGGTAATAGTGTGGGTGATTATGGAACTCGCAGTGTTGCTTTCGCTCTGACCTCTCTCTCTTTCTTCCGTCCTTGCTGTCTTACTCTGTGCTGGGGGGAAGAAGAATGGACAAGGAGGAGGTTGTTGTTTTCCCCTTGGCTTGAGGGGACTTAGTTTTTAAGTTAATGGTTAAAGTTTATAGTGGTATTTAGTGTGTTAGCTTCTTATTTGTTGCTCCTTTGAGTCTGCTCTGCCAATAGTTCACTGGGGCTGATGGGAGAATCCAGTAGGCTACATCCAGTGATGTCACGGATTTGACAAGCCCAGTCTCCAAGCTGCAGGAGGAGGTGCACTACCCAGAGGTGGAGGACTGAACTGGAGTTCCTCAAGGAACAACAATTACCAGGTAAGTGTAATTTCTATTTTTTTGCAGCTTGACTACGGCAGTGTTGTCTATGCCGGTCTTTCTGAATTAGTGTCTTCAAGTCATTCAAAACTCTGCTATCCGTATTTTGTTGTGATCCTTAGTTTGCTCATATTACTCCACTTTTATTCCAACAACATTGGATCCCAATCTTCTATCGTATTCGGTTCAAAATTTTGATTTTGACTCGCAAAGCTATTTACTCAGATACTCTTTCCTATTTAGCTTCTTTCATAACATTACATACCCCAGTTCCAGTCCTAGTCCTCCATTCTATTCATGGTAACTGGTTGCACATTCCATCTGTGTCCCAAACTAAATTAGAAAGTACTTGTTCTACTTCTTTTCTTCAGAGCCCCTCTAGCTTATGGATTGCCCTTCCACTCCCTCTCCAGCTTGAACCCTCACAATAAACAAACAAGACTGGTCTAAAAACTCATTTGTTTGGACTGGAATTTGGAGCATAGTGACATCAGAGTAGGCTATGGAGCAGAGCTCTGCAATAGTTTTCTTTTTTTAATTATATTTTTCATGTTTTCTTTTTACATTGAAGAAACAAGTCTAGTACATAAAACAGAAAACACCGAGAATTCTTGCGCTTCTCAGTATCCTATAGAGTTCGAGTTAGCAGGAGAAAGCAGTAGCATATCATGGGGGAGGGAAGACAGCAATAATGAGCAGGAGGGAGAGTGAATGATAAAGGGAGGGAGGGGAAGAAGCAGGGAATCTCCTCACTTCTCCAGAGTTTATACTCACATTTAGAGGTCTACAGCACCCCTGTAGAAAAGTTAGTAACCACCGGGCAAGCTGGAGTCATCAAGATCACAAAGTTTATTCAGTACCTTCCTGGTCTCAACTGAAGTCAAAGAACATCTTGATTGGTGCCCAGATCTTCTCATATCTGTCCAGTGTCCTCTTATGCAGGTGACAACTTATTCTAGTTCCATAATGTGCGCACGTTTTTTTCAACCAGTCTAGTAAAGTTTGTGCTGCTGAGTTCCTCCACTTTGTGGCTACGCATGACCAGACTGCTAGAAATATAAAAGTTAGCAGCCTCAGAGTGATTTAAGCAGACAACAGCTGGGCTCTCATTAAAGCCCAGCAACATTAAGTCCAACAAATCCTTTCCTGTGAGATGGAAGCAGATCTTAGCAACTTGCCCCCAAAAAGGGCTGCACCTTCTCACAATCCCACATTATATGCATCGGAGTACCCCTTCTACTGCATCCCCCCATACAATCTGCAGAATAAGCTGTACTCATTGCACAGAGTTTGGTAGGAGTGAGATACATTCTAAATTTATACTGGGAGTTCAGATGTGATTGGCAAATTGACATCTTTGCGGTATTCTCCCACAGCATTACCCATTTCTCCACCAGCCAAACCCTCCCCAGATTCCTTGCCTAATTAGACTGGTATTGATGCTGCTCGCTGCATCCTTGCATAATTTGGTATAGCTGTGCCAAGTATCCACAATGCTTTTACAAAAAAAAGCCTCAATCAGATGTACTGTTGGTGTGCAAAAAGTATTCCTCTTGAAACAGATTTGGTATAGCTGTGCCAAGTATCCACAATGCTTTTACAAAAAAAAGCCTCAATCGGATGTGCTGTTGGTGTGCAAAAGGTATTCCTCTTGAAACAGCTAGAAAAAATTAAGGGGAAGAGCTGAGCAGCACTCTATGATCTTGTCCCTGGACAAAAAGCAATTTTGGGTAATATAATCCACCACCTTGTTCATTTTGTTGGTGCTTATCCAGTGGAACCAACCCATATCCAACAGACCAGGAGGGAGCAACTGCTCCTCAGTCAGAAAAGCCAGGTGTGACTGTAGGGGGCAGGGAGAAAGCTAACCATCTAGCCACTCACTCCAGATCGCAAGAGAAGGGCCAACCAAAGGGTGCGTTGATTGCAGCACTTTGTCCCCCTGGGAAGTCAGGGACGGAGCCACCCCATTAACTGTGAAACCCACCACCTCTGCTTTTAAGCATATCCAGTGCTGGTCTGGCTTCACTACCCACCAGAAATAAATTGCCCTCAGTTGCTCATTGCCCAGTAACACATTTTAAAATTAAGTAAGGACAACTCCCCCAAACATTGAGGATGCATTAACACACTCAACTTGACCTAGACCCTCTTACCGTTCCAAAGAAAATGGGCAATTGACTTGTTGTTAAGTGCCGTCAAGTCTGAGTCAACTCATGGCGACCCTCTGGATAGCTATCCTAAATTGTGTTTGGTCTTGAGTCAGGCGGCTCATTGTTGACAGACTGGTACCCGTAGCTGCTGTTATTGTATCGATCCATCTCATTGCTGGCCTTCTATCTTGCCAAGCATGATGTCTTTCTCTAATGATCTCTCTCTCCGCATGATGTGTCCAAAATATGAAAGTCGAAGTCTTGTCATCTGAGCTTCTAAAGAAAGCTTAGGTTTGATCTCGTCTAGTACCGACTGGTTTGTTCTTCGGGCAGTCCATGGTATACACAGTATTCACCGCCAGCACCATATTCAAAGGCATCAATTTTCTTCCTGTCTATCTTTTTCACTGTCCAGCTTTCACACCCATATGTTATTGAAAATACCGTGGCTTGAACAAGTTGAATCTTTGAATGGAGAGAGACATCTCTGTTCTTGAGGATCTTATCTAGGTCTGTCTTAGCCATTCTGCCAAGAGCAATGCGTCGTCTGATTTCTTGAATGCTTGTTGCTTCTTTATTGATAATTGATCCAGGTAGGTTAAAGTTGTTCACAATTTCAATTTCTTCTCCTTCAACGATGAACCTGCTGATTATGCCAATTGTCATGATGTTTGTCTTCTTTACATTAAGGTGCAGGCCCATTTTGAGACTGTTCTTTGATTGTGAGAAGCAAATGTTTCAGATCATCTTCACTTTCAGCCAGTAATGTGGTATCCTCAGCATAGCGAAGGTTGTTGATGAGTCTTCCACCAATCTTCACACCTCTGTTGTCTTCATACAATCCTGCTTCTCTGATGATATGTTCTGCATATAAATTAAACAGGTAGGGGGAAAGTATACAGCCTGGTCTTACACCTTTGCTTATTTTAAAACCATTCTGTTTCTCCTTGTTCCGTTCGAACTGCTGCTGCTTGATCAATGTACAGATTGGTCAAGAGTACGATCAGGTGATCTCCAGGAACAAGCAGGAATGAGTCTTCACATATGGGTACGTCGGTACCGACGGAGCCTGCGCGGGAACGCTCCCCAGCTTCCCAAAAAAGGAAAGCTTTTGGGAGCATCCCACAGCACCTGCACGCTGCCTTCCCGCCTTTCCTAACCGCCTCTCCCCAGTTCTTTGCTGCGGAGCCAGCAGGTCGTGTTCCTGTCACCGCTGAAGAAGTTCTTTGTTTCATTTTATTTCTTTGGTCGCGCGTCTGCCTCCCCGACTTCGGACCGGTACCGCTGGTTTTTTCTTTCTTTTCTTAAGAAAAAAACAAAAACAAAAAAACACCATATTTTTCCCTAACTTAGTGTGTTTTTCTTCTTTTGGGCCTTAGGCTTCACAAAGAATTTTTCCTCATGGAAAAACCAGCCTCCGGGTTTAAAAAATGCACTAAGTGCAGCGGTACTATTTCTGTTACCGACACCCATGAATGGTGTCTTAAATGTTTGGGTCCTGAACACTCCATTTCGGATTGTTCGTCCTGCTCTTTGATGTCTAAACGAGGTTTACAGAACCGAGCAGCCAAGCTCCATGTGCTGTTTCCCTATGATGCAGCTTCAGTGGCATCGATGTCTTCCAGGGCTGCTTCTTCCTCCCATGGATCTCAGGTAACCAAACATAAATCCAGCCGGTCCTCAAAGGGTAGATCTCCTTCCAAGCATCGAGATGCCTCCGGGCTTGCCCTCGAGGATCCTGCACCGGCAAAACAACCCCGGCGGGAAGCTCCGGCTTCCAAAGCTCCACCTAAGGGGTTACAGGTTGACATCGATGGCACGGCCTCGACTGATCACCTGTTGGAATGCTCTGGGGTACCGGCGCAACTTTCCGGTACCGAATTCCAGGCAGTCATGGCGTCGATGGATCAGAATGTTCTGTCCATGCAGCAGGCTATCACGGCCTTTATTCAAGCTGTGACGCCGCTGATACCACAACGAACTCCGTTGTCGGTATCAGCTCCGGTACCGGCACCAGCACCGACTGCATCGACATTGACCAGGATGCCGACTGCAGCGGTTCCCTGTCCAGGGATGCTCATCGGTACCGAACCGGTACCGATGACGCCCGATGTCGATACCGCTCGATACGCGTATCGAGCTTTAGAAGAGCAACCTGACAGGCGATACTTTGATTCTTCTGAAGATTCTGATACATCGGAGGAGTCTGCTGAAGGTATCCATTGCCCTTCCTGAAGAGCCGCCTTCTCCAAAAAGAAGAATGTCTCCTCCAGAGGACTTGTCCTTTCAAGACTTCATAAAAGAAGTGGCTAAAGGACTTTCCATTTCAGTAACCTCTGAATCAGAGCCTAGAGCTAAAATATTGGGTGTTTTAGGTTATTCTAAGGCTCCTAAGGAGGCAGTCACCTTGCCAATTCATGAGATTCTTTATGATCACATGATTGACTCATGGGAGACTCCTCTCACTACCTCTCCTCATTCTCGTAGATTGGACACTATGTACCGTGTCCCTCCTTGTCCTGGTTTTCATAAAACACAGCTTCCTCACCATTCTATTGTGGTGCAGTCAGCTATGAAAAGGATAAAGAGTGCAAAAAGACACTCCTCTACTCCTCCAGGAAGAGAATGCAGGACCTTGGATGCTTTTGGTAGGAAAATCTTCCAAGCCAGTATGCTCATTGCCTAAATCAACTCCTATAGTCTTTATATGGGTATGTTTCTGAAAGAAGTTGCAGATAAACTGCACACTTTCCTCCTTTTTCTTCCAGAGGATAAAAGGGAGGAATTCCTTATTTGGCTTAAGCATACTCAAGATATTTCAAAGTTTTCCAACCGTGCAGCTTTTGACTCCTTTGAAAGGTGCTAGCAGAGCTTCGGCCATTGCCATAGCTGCTCGCAGAATTGCTTGGCTCCAGGTTTCTGATCTAGAATCATGGGTCCAGGATGGTTTAGGAAATCTTCCCTGTACAGGTGAAAACCTGTTAGGCAAAGAATGGCAAATAAAAGCCACTCAAATGGATGCAGAAAATTCTGCTCTGGATAGACTTTCAAAGTCAACCTCCATTCCTGCCAAGAAAAAAAACTTTCAAGAAGTCTTTTTTTTCAAAAAAGGCGGATTCCCTTTTGCTTCTGGCCAACAATCATCTACAGGTCGCTTTGATACTAAGCGTCAGCAACCTAAACAGTCCAGGCCTAAGTCTACAGGGGCTGCTGCAACCCATCAGACCCAGCCTCCTCAGGGTTTTTGACTTGATGCTAGAGAACTTAGCCTTTCTGGCTCTAAAACAGCCAGAACCTCTCACCATTCCAGGAAGGTTAGCTCATTTTGCTCCCAGATGGGAGCAAATTACAGCAGAGCAGTGGACCCTCTCTATCATAAGGGAGGGCTAAAAGCTTCATTTCTCAAACCTTCCTCCTCACACCATGGTGAGACACTTCAATTCTCCAACATCTCTTCTCGACCTTCTAGGTCAGGAGGTGGCTACCCTTCTTGCCCAAGGGCAATAGAAGAAGTACCTCTTCTTCAACAAGGGTCAGGGTTTTACTCCCCCTATTTTCTGATCCCAAAGAAAACAGGGGGCTACAGACCCATATTAGATCTCAGGGAATTGAACAAATTTCTATGCAAGGAGAAATTCAAGATGCTTTCTCTGGGCACTCTCCTTCCATACCTTCAGAGTCAGGATTGGCTTTGTTCTCTAGATCTCAAGGATGCGTACACACATGTCCTCATCCATCTTTCTCACAGAAGGTTCCTCCGTTTTCTTTTCCAAGGAAAGCATTTCCAATACAGGGTGCTTCCTTTCGGTCTGGCCTCTGCTCCAAGAGTGTTCACCAAATGCATGGCAGTAGTAGCTGCATTTCTACGCACTCTGGGAATATTTGTATTCCCATACCTGGACGACTGGCTCATCCGAGCTCCATCTCAGTCAGAGGCCCAGACTTCCCTGGACTGCACAGGGCGCATTCTGCAGTATCTGGGACTTGTGGTAAACCTCCCAAAGTCCCAGCTCACCCCTACTCAGTCTCTAGAGTTCATAGGGGCCTGGTTAGATACTACCACTGCAAGGGCCTATCTTCCTCAGGCCCGTTGCCTACGCCTAGTGCAGTTAGCCTCCCAGATTCAGTCAAAGAGCCATTTAACTGCCTGGAGATGCTGCAACTGCTAGGCCACATGGCATCCACAGTGCATGTGGTCCCCTATGCTCGCCTTCACATGAGAGCAGCTCAATGGACTTTGTCCACCCAGTGGACTCAAGCATCAGGGGCTCTGTCAGACAAAATAGCAACCTCCAGGCGCCTCTTTTGGTCTCTCCAGTGGTGGAAGTCCACCCAAAATCTGTTGCTGGGGTCCCCCTTTCAACAGTTGTTGCCCCAGGCAACCCTCACAACAGATGCCTCCCAAACAGGTTGGGGAGCTCATCTGCAAGACCTCTCCACTCAAGGCACTTGGTCTCCACAGGAGACCTCCCTACATATCAACCACTTGGAGCTCCGAGCAGTTTTCTTAGCTCTCAAGGTCTTCAATACCCTGCTCAGCTACAAGACAGTCCTCATTCATACGGACAATCAAGTAGCCATGTTTTACATAAACAAGCAAGGAGGAACTGGCTCTCTGTCGCTTTGCAACGAAGCTTTAAGATTGTGGGCCTTCGCCAGAGAGCATCAAATCCATCTCCTGGCCGTATACCTTCCAGGAATCCAAAACTCTTTTTTTTTTTTTTATTTAGTCTCATTTCTGGGTCACCGTGATGTGGACTTGATCATTCTATATTACTGTGTATTGATGTGTATTTTTGTATTTTTGCTTGATTGTCTTGAACTGTTGGCTTCATAATATGTTGTTAAAATCTTAAATAAGGAATCCAAAACTCTTGGGCAGACAGACTCAGTCGAGTTCTGCTTCCACACGAATGGTCCCTGCACATGGACCAGGTACTCAGAATCTTCCAAGAATGGGGAACCCCGGACATAGACCTCTTTGCAAGTCCGTGGAATGGCAAACTTCCCCGGTTCTGTTCCAGAATTCCGTGTCAGGGAGTTCAGGCCAAGGATGCCTTCCTCCTTCACTGGGGTCAAGGCTTCCTGTATGCCTTTCCACCCATTCCCTTGATTCCCAAGACTCTGTTCAAGCTCCAGAGGGATCAAGGATCTGTGATCCTCATAGCTCCACGCTGGCCACGCCAAGTGTGGTACCCTCTACTTCTGCATCTCTCTGAAGCCCCCTCCCTGGACTTGGGAGCTGCTCCAGACCTTCTGTCCCAGGAGGAGGGGACTTTGTGGCACCCAAACCCCTAGTCCCTTCACCTCAGAGCTTGGTTACTGAAGGCCTAGACCTTCAGGATTGGAATCTTTCTCAGCAAGTGAAGGATATCCTCCATGCTTCCAGAAAACCTTCTACTAGACGTTCCTATGCTTTTAAATGGAAAAGGTTTTCCATTTGGTGTACTGAGAAGGGTCTTGACCCTCTAGCACTACCTTTGAATTCTCTATTGGAATATCTCCTGCATCTCTCCAATGCAGGCCTTAAGACAAATTCAGTAAGAGTCCATTTGAGTGCTATTGCAGCATCCCTTAAGCCTATCAATGGACAGCCTATTTCCTCTCATCCTCTTATTGCAAGATTCATGAGAGGCCTAACTTTAACTAAACCTCCCATTAGACCTCCTCCGGTGGTATGGGACTTAAATATGGTTCTTGGTCAGCTTATGAAGCCACCTTTTGAACCCTTAGCCAACACCTCCTTGAAATTTCTTTCCTGGAAGGTTATTTTCCTCATTGCAGTCACCTCAGCTCGCCGCATCAGTGAACTGCAGGCCTTAGTGGCTAATCCACCTTATACAAGGTTCCATCATGATAAGGTAGTCCTTAGGACCAATCCACACTTTATGCCTAAAGTGGTCTCACCTTTTCATCTTAATCAAGAGGTGTATTTACCTGTCTTTTTTCCAGGTCCTCATGCATCAAGTGCAGAGAGGAATCTTCATACTCTGGATTGTAAGAGAGCTCTTGCCTTTTACTTACAAAAGGACACAGCAACATAAAAAGTCTTCTCAACTCTTTGTTGCTTTTGATCCCTCTCATTTGGGACTTCCAGTCTCTAAGAGGACACTGTCCAATTGGATTGCTCAGTGTATTTCTTTCGCCTACCAGAGTAAGAACCTTTCTCTGGAGAGCCATGTCACAGCTCATAATGTGAGGGCCATGGCCACCTCTATGGCTCATCTAAATTCTGTGTCCATCGACCAGATCTGTCGAGCGGCCACCTGGGCCTCGGTTCATACCTTCACAGCCCATTACTGCTTGGACAAGGACTCCCGCCGGGATGCCTTGTTTGGTCAGGCTGTCCTCAAACACCTGTTCCATTCTTAATCAACTCCTGCCCTCCTTCCCGGAATGGATGCCTGAGATCCATAGGAGGTAGAGCCCTTCCCAGGGTCTCATAACCTTGGGGATCTCCCAGGCATCTCTAGCTAGGGAGTCCCCATATGTGAAGACTCATTCCTGCTTGTTCCTGGAGATAGCACAGTTACTTACCTGTAACAGGTGATCTCTGGGAACAGCAGGAATAAGTCTTCACAACCCTCCCACCTCCCCTAGGAGTTGTATCTCTCTATCTATCTTTCCTTTCCTCTCTCTGTTTGTCTCAGCTTTAAAACTCGAACTGGGGAGAGGCGGTTAGGAAAGGCGGGAAGGCAGCACGCAGGCGCTGTGGGATGCTCCCAAATGCTTTCCTTTTTTGGGAAGCTGGGGAGCGTTCCCGCGCAGGCTCCGTCGGTACCGATGTACCCATATGTGAAGACTTATTCCTGCTGTTCCCAGAGATCACCTGTTACAGGTAAGTAACTGTGCTTTCTCCGCACTCTAGGCATTTTCGTCTTCCCCTACTTAGACGACTGGCTCATTCGAGCCCCATTAGAGCCAGAGGCCAGAGCTTCTCTATCTTGTACAATGCGTATCCTTCAGTATTTGGGTCTGGTCATAAACATTCCAAAATCCAGTCTAACTCCCACTCAGTCTCTAGAATTTATAGGAGCTTTGCTGGATACCAAAAAGGCAAGGGCCTATATCCCCCAGGCCCGTTGTCTTCGCATGGTGCAGTTAGCATCTCAAGCAGTGCTAAAACCTCATCTCACTGCCCGAGAAATGCTACAACTACTAGGCCACATGGCATCCACAGTGCATGTGGTTTCTTATGCTCACTTCCATATGAGAGCAGCCCAGTAGACGTTATCCACTCAATGGACCCAGGCATCAGGGTGCCTGTGGTCTTATTTTGTTCCTCCAATGGTGTCAGTCCACTCAGAACCTGTTAGCTGGGGTCCCCTTTTCAACAGCCCTTACCCCAGGCAACTCTCACAACAGATGCTTCACCAGTAGTGGGTTGGGGAGCTTATCTGCATGACCTCTCCACCCAAGGCACCTGGACTCCACAGGAGACTCATCTACATATCAATCTTCTGGAGCTCAGAGTAATCTTCCTTGCTCTTCGAGTGTTCCATACCCTGCTCAGCTACAAGGCAGTCCTCATTCATACGGAAAATCAGGTAGCGATGTTCTATGTGAACAAGCAGGGGGGAACAGGCTCTCTGTCACTTTGCAACGAAGCTTTGCGACTATGGGTTCTTGCCAGAGATCATCAGTTTCATCTTCTGGCAGTGTACCTCCCAGGCATAAAAAAACTCTTGGACAGACAGACTCAGTCTGCTTCCACACGAATGGTCTCTACATGCAGACCAGGTGACCAAGATCTTTCAAATTTGGGGAAGCCTGGACATAGACCTCTTTGCAAGTCCGTTGAATGCCAAACCTCCCTGGTTCTGTTCCAGAATTCAGGCTCAGGGCTCTCAGGCCAGGGATTCTTTCCTCCTTCACTGGGGTCAAGACTTCCATTATGCCTTTACACCCATTCCCCTAATTCCCAAAACTCTTTTCAAGCTTCAGAGAGACAGAGGGTGTATGATTCTCATAGCTCCACATTGGCCACGGCAAGTGTGGTACCCTCTGCTTCTACATCTCTCTCAAGCTCCCTCCCTGGAGTTAGGATCTGCTCCAGATCTCTTGTCTCAGGAGGACGGAATGTTATGGCATCCCAATCCCCAATCTCTGCACCTCAGAGCTTGGTTGCTGAAGGCCTAGATCAGCGATGGCGAACCTATGGCACGCGTGCCAGCTGTGGCACGCGAAGGCCTTGCAGCTGGCACGCGGGCCATAGGTCCGCAAAAAAAAGAAAAAGCTGTCTCTGACTGCGGACGCGGCAAGGGCAGAATGCAGCGTCCCGCGGGGCCCCCTCCGCCCGCTAAGCCCTCTGCAAGAGCTTTCAGATTCGCGAGGGAGAGCGTCTCCCCCGCGACTCTGTAACGCCCGCAGGGGCTACTGGGAAATTTCCCATCAGCCCCTTTAGACGCGAGGGACTGATGGGAAATTTCCCATTAGCCCCTGCGGGCTTAACAGAGACGCGAGGGAGACGCTCTCCCTCGCGAATCTGAAAGCCCTTGCAGAGGGGCTTAGCGGGCGGAGGGGGCCCCGCGGGACATTGCAATCTGCCGCGGCAGCAGCCAGAGCCTGCTTTTTTTTTTTAAAAATTTGCCGGGGGGGTTAGGACTGCTAATGGGCAGGAGGAGGGGGGGGGGGTTAGGACTGCTAATGGGCAGGAGGAGGGGGGGGGTTAGGACTGCTAATGGGCAGGAGGAGGGGGGGGGTTAGGACTGCTAATGGGCAGGAGGAGGGGGGGGTAGGACTGCTAATGGGCAGGAGGAGGGGGGGTTAGGACTGCTAATGGGCAGGAGGGGGGTTAGGACTGCTAATGGGCAGGAGGGGGGGGGGTTAGGACTGCTAATGGGCAGGAGGGGGGGGGGTTAGGACTGCTAATGGGCAGGAGGGGGGGTTAGGACTGCTAATGGGCAGGAGGAGGGGGTTAGGACTGCTAATGGGCAGGAGGGGGGTGTTAGGACTGCTAATGGGCAGGAGGGGGGGGTTAGGACTGCTAATGGACAGGAGGGGGGGTTAGGACTGCTAATGGGCAGGAGGAGGAGGGGGGGGTTAGGACTGCTAATGGGCAGGAGGGGGGTTAGGACTGCTAATGGGCAGGAGGAGGGGGGGTTAGGACTGCTAATGGGCAGGAGGGGGGGGGGTTAGGACTGCTAATGGGCAGGAGGAGGGGGGGTTAGGACTGCTAATGGACAGGAGGGGGGGGTTAGGACTGCTAATGGGCAGGAGGAGGGGGGGGTTAGGACTGCGAATGGGCAGGAGGAGGGGGGTTAGGACTGCTAATGGGCAGGAGGAGGGGGGGTTAGGACTGCTAATGGGCAGGAGGGGGGGGTTAGGACTGCTAATGGGCAGGAGGAGGGGGGTTAGGACTGCTAATGGGCAGGAGGGGGGGTTAGGACTGCTAATGGGCAGGAGGGGGGGAGTGTTAGGACTGCTAATGGGCAGGGGGGGGTTAGGACTGCTAATGGGCAGGAGGGGGGGTTAGGACTGTAATGGGCAGGAGGGGGGGGTTAGGACTGCTAATGGGCGGGCGGGGGGGGGGGGGTAGGACTGCTAATGGGCTGGGGGGGTAGGACTGCTAATGGGCTGTGGGCTGATGGGGGCTGTCTGGAAATGGGGTGATGGGGGTTTAGGGCTGGAAGTGAGTTGATGGGGGGGGGCTAGGACTGGTATTGGGTTGGGGGGTTGCTAGGACTGGAAATGGGCTGATGCAGGGACTAGAAGGGAATGGATGCTGGGTGAGGCTGGAACTAGAAGGGAGCTGATGTTGGGGGAGGATTAGAATGGGATGGGGCTGGGAGAGTAAAATGGAGAGGGGAAAAATATTTTGTGTGGGAGGGATAAAAAATCTACAATTGGCCGGGTATTGGGAGAGTAAGTGGGGATTGAGGATGGAGGGGTAAAATTTGAGTGGATGAAATAGGAATGAGGAAAGAGCAAAAGGAGAAAGATTAGTATGTTAAAGCGGATGTAGAGAGAGAGAATGGAAAAAAAACTAGAAGAGAGAAGAAAGGACAAATGGACAGCAGATGATGGAGAGTTAGCAGAAAACATGAAGAAACCAGAAGAAAGTGGCTGGAGCAATTGCAACTGTGTAACTGAGCTGAGGTATTCTGTTTATGTAATTCCTTTTTGACATTGCCACTTGTTCTCTTTCCCCAGTAGGTCATGTATTGTTATTGTCTGAAATGTATTGGTTTAATATTTGCAGTGTTGCCTTTTGATAGGTATGGTGTGGTGCTTTGTGAGTCCTGGTAGTGCTGTTAGGATACGGCGGGTTTGCTATTGGTTCTAAATGGGCAGTGTTTGTAGTAGTTCCTAATGTGCCTGGCGGTTGGCACTGGATTATAGTAATGTAGAAATCTTTTAGTCTGTCTTTATCCATACACTCATTAAGAGACATGTTTACTAAAAGTTAGTGTATGTTAGCATTATGCAAATATTTATGCAAATTGACGTGCTGGCACTTTGAGGAAATTCTTTGGTTTTGTGCGGCAGTTTGGGCACTCGGGCTCAAAAAGGTTAGCCATCACTGGCCTAGATCTTCATGATCCTTAACCTCCCTCAGCAAGTAAAGGATGTCCTTTATGCTTCCAGGAAGCCTTCCAGAAGATGCTCTTATGCTTTCAAGTGGAAAAGATTTACCATCTGGTATTCGCAGAAGGGTCTTAACCCCCTTGCGATACCTCTGGAATTATTACTGGAGTATCTCCTTCATTTATCCAATGCAGGACTTAAAACTAACTCAGTAAGAGTCCATTTGAGTGCTATTGCAGCTTCTCTCAAGCCTCTAAATGGACAACCTATCTCCTCCCATCCTCTTATAGCAAGATTTATGAGAGGCCTTCTTCTAACTAAGCCTCCCATTAGGCTACCACCGGTGGCATGGGACTTAAACCTGGTTCTTGGTCAGCTCATGGAGCCACCTTTTGAACCCTTAGCTACTACCTCATTGAAATTCCTTTCTTGGAAAGTCATCTTTCTCATTGCAATCACATCAGCACGCCGCATCAGTGAGTTGCAGGCACTAGTAGCTGATCAATCTTATACAAGGTTTCATCATGACAAGGTAGTCCTTAGGACTCATCCACACTTTATGCCAAAGGTGGTCTCGCCTTTTCATCTTAATCAGTCTACCTGCCTGTGTTCTTTCCAAGACCTCATGCATCAAATGCAGATGGGAATCTTCATACTTTGGACTGTTAAAGAGCTTTAGCCTTTTACTTGCAAAGAACACGGCATCATAGAAAGTCCTCTCAACTCTTTTTGGTTTTGATCCTCCCGCCGGGATGCCTTGTTTGGTCAGGCTGTTCTCAAACACCTGTTCCATACCTAATCAACTCCTACCCACCATCCCTGGTTGGATGCCAGAGATTCATGGGGGGAAGTGGAGCCCTTTCACAGGGACACACAACTTCTGGGGTCTCTCCCTGGCATCCAAAGCTAGGGAGTCTCCATATGTGAAGACTACATTCCTGCTTGTTCCTGGAGATAGCATAGTTACTCACCTGTAACAGGTGATCTCCAGGAACAGCAGGAATTTAGTCCTCACAACCCACCCACCTCCCCTAGGAGTTGTATTTCTCTGTCTCTTTCCCTTTCCCTCTCTCTCTCTGTCTCAGCTTTAAACTCAGCTGGAGAGAGGCAGTTGGGAAAGGCGGGAAGTCAGCATGCAGGCGCTGTGAGATGCTCCCAAAAGCTTCCTAATTGGACCCTGGGGAGCGTTCCCGCGCAGGCTCCGTTGGTACCGACGATACCTGTATATGAAGACTACATTCCTGTTGTTCCTGGAGATCACCTGTTACAGGTGAGTAACTATGCTGTACAGGTGAGTAACTACGCTTTACTGTTGGGGGTGAAACACTGTAATGATTAGTAGAAGTGTGAAGCTGAAATTGTGCACAGATTATAGCTGCAATACGTGCCTTAAATATGGATCTCCAGGAACAAGCAGGAATGAGTCTTCACATATGGGGTTCGTCGGCGCCGACGGATCCCGCACGGGAATGCTCCCCATCATCCAATCAGAAAGCTTTTGGGAGCATCCCTCGCGCCTGCGCGGTAGCTTCCCGCCCTTCCCACTGCCTCTCCCCAGTTTTCATTTTTCCGCGGAGCCGGCAGGACGTACCTCCTGTCACCGCAGAAACTTTTCTTCTTTTTTCTTGTTTCCTGTGGTCGCGGTTTTTTTCCCGCTGACTCTGGCACCGCTGGTGCCTCCCTTTTTTCCTTATTTTTTGTTTTCCTTATTCCCTTCGAGGAGCATCCTCCTCGTGTTATTCTGAGGCCTACCGGGCTTTCCAGCATGGAGCCTTCTTCCGCCAAGAAGTGCCCTCACTGTGGAGACGTTGTCTTCTTCTTTGACTCCAACGCCTGGTGTCTCTCCTGTTTGGGCCCTGACCCCTTCTCCCCCGGGCTTCAGCGTTGGGAGAAGACCCTCCCTGTTTCGAGTGTCCCTCGATGACGTCTTTCCCTCTGAGGTGCGGTCGTCGGCTTTCTCTCCTCGCCAGGATCAGGTAACCCAACAACAGTCTGTTAAGACTAACCGAGCCTTGAGGGGTGAGTCGCATGCGCTGCATGACGACGGCTCCGGCCTCCCCCTCCAGTCCCTTACACCCCGGAGGGAGTCTTCGGGCTCCAGAGCCTCCACGGGGTTTCGGGTTGTTCCTGAGGTTCGCTCCTCACAGAACATTCCCGAGCCATGCCCGAGGGTGGCACCCGCTTCGAGCGGTGCAGATCCCTCGGCGCCGGCGTCGAGTGTTCCACTCTTCGCCAGGGACTGTCAGCTGGTGTCCTCGGTGCCTTCGGGGCCGATCGACTCAACCCAGTATGGCTCTACGGCATCCCGGCCCTGCGCGGGGGCGGTACCCGCTTTCGGCGGTGCCGATTCCCCGGCGTCGGTGTCGAGTGTTCCACTCTTCACCGGGGATCGTCGGACCAACCTGACCCGGTATGGCGTGCCCACACCCCTGCCATGCGCGGAGGTGGTGACCGCTTCGAGCGGGTCCAAGTCCTCGGCGTCGGAGTTGGTGGCTCCACTCCCCGCCGGGGATTGGCACCGGGTGCCCTCAGTTCCTTGAGGGCCGATCGACTCATCCCCGGCTTCCGCGGGGGCGGTACTGGTCTTGAGCGGCTCCGCCCCTCCGGCGGCGGTCTCGGGAACGAGGGCCCCGTTCTTCGCCAGGGGTTGCCACCGGGCTCCACCTGCGGAGCCGATCGATCTATCCCCGTCGGGCGGGTCGGCACCCCCATCTTGTGCGGGGCCGGGGCCTCCCCCGGACACCACCGACCTCCCGGCATCTACGTGGGTGTCGAGTGCTCCACTTGTGCCTAGAGTTTGCCCGTGAGACCCGGGACCTTCGGTCGAGTCGACCCAAAGAAGCGCCGCGGCCGCAGAGCCGAGGCTGTGCGTCTCGCTCCCCCCGGGGCTCGTTGGCGGGTTACCTGGGTACCCTCGAGGCCACGTAGTACGCCCCGTAAGGGTTTCCCCTCAATAAAACAGGCGCCGGAAGAACCCCGGCATCTAGAAGGGTCTCTCCCCCGACATCGGAGCCGACTTCGGGTGTTTCCCTCTTCGCCGAGTTTCGGCCTGGGAAGCCCTCGTTGCCCTCGGCACCGATCGTCGCGACCCCGACTCGATTCTCGGGAGTCAGCACCGGCGCCCCCTACGGAGGCGTTGCTCGGTTCGATGCCCAGCCTCGAATCGATCTCCAGTCTGGAAAGCATGGCTCCGACGCATTTCGGATCCGACCCCAGTCTCTTCTGACGGCGCAGTGCTGTGCTCGCCTGCTCTCCAGCTGCCTTGGCACCACTCCAGCCGCCCTTGCGGATTGCCCCGGGGGTGGCCCCCTTCGATGCCCCGCTTGGAGTCAATCCCGGGCTCTAACGATGCAGTACCGACTGCCTCGAATTGGGACTGTCAGTACCCTCCTCTGTTTAGAGCGATTCCTCCAGTGCACCAGCACGGTGGGTCCCCTGATGTTCAAGCGGGCCCCTCCACCTCGGCCTCCCCCGGGATAGCCCCTCTGGGAGAGCCGTCTTTCCAGGACTTCCTCCTTGACATGGCGGACTTGCTCGCCATTCCTATCCCGGGCCCTTCGCTAAGTCCGGGTCCTGCGGAACAGGCAGCCGTAATGCTTCCTCTACATACCTCCCTGCGGGATCTCCTGCTCGGGATTTGGCGCTCGCCCTTACAGGTACCGGCGCCGCCTACAGCCATGCATGCCCGGTATCGGGTGCCCCCCTCTCTGGGTTTCCAGACGCACCAGCTTCCCCATCATTCCATTGTGGTGGAATCGGCCCTGAGGAAGGTCGGAAGCAAGAAGAAGCACTCTTCCTGCCCCCCGAATCGTGCGTCTAAAGCTCTGGACAACTTTGGGCGGCGAACCTTCCCAAACGTCCATGTTGGCTTCCAGGATTCTCTCATATATTTTCTATATGAGCCTGGCGCTTCGGGAGGTCACCGAGAGGTTATCTCTTTTGTCTCCCTTTGTGTCGGCCCCTCGTGCCCCTGAATATTCCTTGCTTCTTTACCATTGCAGGAATATCTCTTGGTTTCTTTCTCGGGCTGCCGTGGACTGTTTTGAGTCAGTTAGCAGGCCCTCTGCTGTCGCCATAGCGGCGCGTCGTACAGCCTGGTTGCAGGCTTCCGACTTGTGCAGCTGGGCACAACATAATCTGGATAATTCCCCGTGCACCAGGGAGAACCTCTTCAATGGCGAGGCTTTGCGTCAGGTTGCTCAGTGCTCCGCCGACCTGTTTGGCACTGGCTGCCCGCGGCCCTCCCCCTCTCCAGGGGGTAGGAAATGTCCTTCCCGACCCTCCTTTCCGAAGAAGAGGAAGTTTCATCCCTCTGCCCACCTGCCGGGTGCGCCCATGCCAGGGACGTCTCACACTGGTCGGCAGTGCCAGGGCTCGCGCCAGGCTGCCCATGCCAAGCAGCCTTAGGCTCCGGTATGCGGCAGTTTGCGCTTAACTCCTCTTACCAGAAGTTACTGTCCAGTTCTACACTGGGGTTCTTTTCAGTGTGACAAGTGGTTCGGCTGCTTGATTGGAGGTATGGAGCCCCCTCCCCCGGGGGGGGGGGGGGGAGACCCTTCCCACACTAGGTTAGCCTGGCTCCTCAGGGCCATTCTAGTCTTCTTCGGACTTACCCTCGGGTGCATCCCTCGGATTCCCCTCTGCCTGGTTCCCCCGGATTGAGGGGATCGCCCACCGAATCTCCTTCTCCCAGTGTAGGCCTTGGCCGCTACTCTCCGAGCATGGCCCGAACCAATCCTCGACAGGGCCGGACCACCCCCCCCCTGGTCTATGTCTCTGCTCTCGCAGAGAAACCCCTGGGTCTGTCAGGTTACAGTGGACAGGAGTCCCACTGACCCATGTCGATCCCCGGCTCCGCTCCCTGCACTCTTCGGAGCGGCGGAGGGCATTGGCCCTACCCCCGAGGGTTTTTTTTATATAGGCCGGAGATGACCCCCACGGTCACGCCGTGGCTATAGGGTTTCTATCCTCCTGCTTTCCCTGTGGTACGGAGGACACGTTTTTTTGCGTGGCTGTCAGGTGGACGCCTCAGGGGCCTACGTACTCCTGATGTGCTCCTCCTCAACTGATCTGGCGGTCACGCAACCATACTGCTACTCTCGCCGATCTGCCCTGCACCACGCACATCGGCCCATCACTTTGGATGGCCCTTCCCCTCGCCACCTTCCAGGTGGGCGCCCTCCTGTGGATCAAGGGCCAGTCCGAGTTGGCAGTATCGTTCTCACGTGTGCATACCGGTTTAGTAACCTGGGTGGGCGCTCCCGGGCCCACCTATAGCCCGATATACATCTATACCTGTTATTGGATATATATCGGTACAGGTGGGCGCTTTTGGGAAATGTTATAGCACCCTGTGTCTTACCGACTATCTCCCAATTGTCGGTACTGACGTTTTGTTATTTCTTACGGGGTCCGGCCGGCCCGCTTGCCTGCGTTCTGCGGCTCGGGTGCTCGGACCGGTTATACTTAAACTTGCTGTGAAGTCAACAGCCCCTTGGTTTACGCCTCCTTGTCTGGAGGTTTTCGAACCCAATGTCTTCCTATCCCTTGCCGGCTAGGGTAGACAGTGTACCCCTCGGTATCCCAGGGTACACTCCTGTTCTTCTCCGGGCTGGGTTCTCCCAGATCGGTCAGTCTTCGGCTTAGTCCTCCGGATTGGGGACTCTACTCCTACTGGAGTTCTCAGCTTCTCTTAGAGCTCCTCGTGAAGACCTGCCGTCTTTCCGGTGCCGATTGACACCTGCGTCTCCAGCCCGCCCGGACTGGGAACTTCGTCCTCTCTGCGGTGAAGTTCCCTTGAAGACTTCGCTACTGCATCTACAGTACCCGTCGCAGCTCTGCCTTCTACAATCCAGTAGGTAAGCTCTAGATTGTGCTAGATCATTAACGGTTTAATGATATTTGACGTGGTTTTGAAGACTCCCATGTAGTCTTCGGTTGCTGTGCCTTGGCAACTCTTCTCAACTCCTACCCTCCATCCCTCAGGGGATGCCGGGGATCCAGGTTGGGCGATGCCGCCCTGTCCAAGGGCGCGCATTCTGGGATCTCCTCTGGCACCCTCAGCTAGGGAGTCCCCATATGTGAAGACTCATTCCTGCTTGTTCCTGGAGATAGCACAGTTACTTACCTCTAACAGGTGATCTCCGGAACAGCAGGAATTAGTCTTCACAACCCACCCACCTCCCCTAGGGGTTGTAATTCTCTCTCTCTTCCTTCCTCTCCTCTCCTTCTGTCTCAGCTATGAAACACAACTGGGGAGAGGCAGTGGGAAGGGCGGGAAGCTACCGCGCAGGCGCGAGGGATGCTCCCAAAAGCCGCCTGATTGGATGCTGGGGAGCATTCCCGTGCGGGCTCCGTCTGCGCCGACGAACCCCATATGTGAAGACTAATTCCTGCTGTTCCGGAGATCACCTGTTACAGGTAAGTAACTGTGCTAAATGATGACAAAAGAAACACTGGTTCCTTGAGTGTCAGAAGGAAAGGAGTGAAGTATTTTGCATAAGTTTTTAAGAAGTGCATCTTTCTCTCCTCTTTGCTTAATGCTATTTTAAGAGATGCTTATGATGGCTTTATAATTCTCCTTGCAAGATCTGTAAAATCTAAGTCCTAGCACTCTTTTGTTCCTGAATGCAAGTGCATGCTGAAACTTGCAGGAATGGATAGGCTTGGTCTGAGTATTATCCACCTGCTCAGTAATTTAGGATAATATGACTGCTGAACCGGTGTAACAGAAACTGGAGATGGAATTCCAGTTGTTTCCCTGGAAGCTAATTGTTGTTTCTGTGCACTCCAGGGATGATTTTTTCCCATAATTGAACGGAAACTGGTTTCAGTCAATTTTGCTTTTTATGGTGTTGGCTCCTCAGTCTAGGCACATGTTAAACTGGACTTTTTTTTAACTCTTCAAGTATTGTAGGATATCAATAATAAAATAAAGCTGTTTGGGATTCTTGTTCTGTTTTTGTATAGTTAAGATTTGACACGTTACTCAAAAAAGAGTTCTGACTGCAAGTATGATTGTGGGCAAACAGAAAAGTTACAGAGAGCATAGGCATAAATGGATATTTATGTATTTAGTATTTTCTGACTGGATAGGATTCTACCTTGCTTTACAGACAGACTTTTTGTGTTAGAGTAATATTTATTATCATTTTATTAAAGCTAGATAAAAAGCCATAGAAACAGTGAAATTTCTCATAATCTGCATGCAATTTAACAACTTTGAATAATTTAGTGTCATCTGCAAATTTAATCTTGCTTCTTGTTCCCAATTCCAGATCATTTGTAAATGTGTCATAAAGATTATTCCAGGATAAAGGCATCTTCTTGCAAGTACTATGAAACTTACTCTACGAGTCCTTAAAATTCTTAAACAGTGATCATTTTGAGATGATCATGCTTTACTTTAGTAAGCATATAACCTCTGAAAGATCTGCTCTTCATCTAGGTATTTATGTGTGTATGTATATGTATATGTATATATATATATATATATATATATATATATATACACACACACACATACATCAGTATGATGCATGAGGTACTATGATGATGATCAGTACACATGTGCCCCAGATTGTCAGCTTCTAAAAATCTAAAATACTATCTTGTCTTTGAGGATAGTGTATGTCAATCTGGTTTTGGTGTGCCCCCTAGTTAGTCTGCTTCCAGGATACCCACAATGAATGTGTAAGAAATTTGCACGCATTGCTTCCATTGCATGCAATTCTGATTCATGCATATGCAGATCTGGTTTCAGCGTGCATTAGTGCTGTACTAAAAGCAAGAGGTTTGTATGTATTAGACATAAGACCTATTTTTTTTTTGGTCTGAGGGCTATATTGACAGCTTCTACATAAATGGTGAGCCACTCTCTCAGTGAGAGGGAATTGCCTTTGAAGCTCTGTTTGAAGAGTAGGGGTGGGGATCTTCCTCAGAGCAGTGCACATTAGTAGAAGATCTTGCATGTAATGCTGGCCTTCAGCAGTGACACTTCCATTAGCCTCTGAATGTTACTTGCTGGAGCACTTTGATCTCATGAACTAAAAGGGATAACCCCATAGACTGCAGTTGGTCCGCACTCTACTAAAAGAACTTCTCATTTTTCTTTTTTTCAACCCAACAGATTTGGAAAGAAATTATGCATAAGCAGGGCTTTTTACATAGCCCATGTTAGTGAGTAAAGGCATTTTTTGCATTGCCTCCTAAAACTGACCCATAGTCCCCCAAAGGTTGATGAAAGAGCCCAAGCTCTGCACACCCTAGTTACACACCAAGGGGTATGTTTACTAAGCAGCGGTAGTGGGTGCTGTGTGGTATCGGAGTCGCGGCCCCTATTGAATTCTGATACCGCATGGCAGCTGCCGCTACCGCTGCTTAGTAAATATACCCCAGAGTGTTGAAAACCTCCCACAGGAGAAGCACTGTCTTTAGCCAAATCTCACAAGTCCACAGGAGACGGTGGAGATGCATACTGTAACAAAGCAGCGCGACTTCAACTTCTGCAAAATGTGGAAGACTTGTTGTAGAGGCTTTGCTGTCCATACAACACAGAAAAATTTAGTTTTGTTTTAGTGATTTTAATCTGACAGATTTGGAAATCTGAAAGTGCAGCATAAGGTTCTTCATTCATGTATCTTTTTATATCCAGTCATAAGCAGGAATGCAGCCTTCACATATGGGTGACGTCTGTACCAACGGAGTCTGTGCGGGAATGCTCCCCAGCATCCATTAAGGAAAGCTTTTGAGAACACTCCACTGGGCCTGCATGCTTGCCTTCCCAACTCCTCAGTTCTTCATTTTCCGCTGAGCCAGCAGGTCGTACAATCCTGTCACTACCAAAAAGCTTTTCCTTTTTTGGTGAAACGCCATTTTCTGCCTTCCTGTCTATTCCGGTTCAGTCAGATCGGCACCGGTCCTGATAAATATTTCTTTTTTTAGTTATAATTTTTCTATTTCTTTTTTTTCTTTTCCTGTGGTTTTCACTGCTAACTAGGCCTTTAGACCTCCCTAACCTTCTCTTCAATATTGAAGTACACTTTCAAAACATAGAATAACCAACTAGTAGTTTTAGAAACTTTCCAAGTGTGCAGGTACCATATCAATCATGGATAAACATGACTGGTGTCTAAAATGTTTCGGCCCTGACCATCTACCAAACTCTTGTCCTTTGTGCCAGCAGTATGGATCTCTGTTCACCCTGGACTCTATTTAAATGGCTTCCATGTTATCGAGAACATCAACCTCCTCTTATGGGTCTCTGGTCTCTTCAAAGTCTAAATATAAAAGTAAATCTCTGGTTTCTTCGTCATCGGCATCGAAGACCGATACCAAGACTTAGAGGAAAATCTCAGCATAAGCATTGCGACTAGGGGTGCTCTGATGAAGACGGGCCAGCCAAAAAAACCCTGTGGGAGGACTTGTCCTCCAAAGCAGAGGCGAGGCTCCAGGATGCTCCTGAGGAATTAACCTCTGGAGAGCTACCGAGTCCATGCTCTGGGACGGTGGCTCTACCCATACATTGGCCAACTCCCTGGACTAGTGCATTCTGGCTCTTGAGAGGAGTTTGGCTGAATTCCTGGCAGCCTCTACTAATAGTTTAGACAGCTCCAGCAGTGTAGCCTTCGGCACCCTGCCTACAGCCAAGTGTATCAACCCCAATGCCGACCCTCAAATCAACATCGTCTGAACCTCCAAGGCCAATGCCTCTGTTGGTACCGACCAATTACCCCCAGTACCCAACAGGCTCAAATGGCTAAGGCTCCTGATTCAGATGCCTCTGGGTATTGGTAATCGGCATCGACCCTCGATGTCAATGAAGCATCGAGATCAAACACAGGACCCCTGATACTTTGACGTTTTACCATATTCTGATAACAGTTCATCTGATTCTGACAAGGGCTCACTGGATTCCCAGGAACTTCCAGATATCCATTCAGACTCCCCTTTTCCACAAGAACAGTGTAGGTCCCCACCAGAAGATATGTCTTTGCAGGACTTCATACTGGACATGGCAGCAGGGCTGGTCATCATAGTAGCCTCGGAGAAGGAACAGAGGGCAGAGGAATTGGAGATACTCTAATACTTTCCCACGGCCAAAGAAGCGGCCACTTTACTGGTGCATTGCATCATACAAGATCTGATGCTCCGCATATGGGAGGCTCCTCTCATGCTTCTGCTTATCAGAATTCCAGAGTATCCAGGCTTCCAAAAATCTCAGCTCCCCCACCACTCAATGGTGGTGGAATCGGTGATGTGCCGAATAAAGAGTTCAGAAAATCACTCATGCTTCCGGGTAGAGACTCGAGGATACTCGATGCCTTTGGGCATTGATGCTTTCAAGCATGTATGTTGGCCTCCAAAATAAACTCCTACATGCTATACATGGAAATGTTTCTAAAGGATGTCACCAGGGATCTGGAGAAGTTTGCCCCCATTCTTCCTGATAATAAATAGTCCATTTCAGATACTCCATCAAGCAAGGCCAAAATACTTCTAAATTTATTACTAAGGCCACATTAGGAACCACCACCCAGGTAAAAGATTTAGGTGTCATCGTGGTTAACACGTTGAAACCTTCTGCCCAGTGTTCAATGGCTGCCAAGAATCATAAGGCAAGGAATGGAGAATAAAACAAAGGATATTATAATGCCTCTGTATTTTGCCATGGTGCGACAGCACCTCGAATATTGTGTGCAATTCTGGTCACCGTATCTTAAAAAGGATATAGCGGAATTGTCCCAATGTAAGCATTGTGGAACCTGTGTGCTTTTTTGGGAACCTGCTAGGCACTTGTGACCTAGATTCGCCACTGTTGGAAACAGGATAGTAGGCTTGATGGACCTTGGTCTGACTCAGTATGGCATGCATCTTATATTCTTATGTTCTTATGATGCCTTTGCATCAACAAGCAGAACTTCAGCAGTCTGCATTGGGGCTCGCAGGATGGCCTAGTTACAGGCATCAGATCTCGAACAATGGGTCTAGGACAAGCTGGCCAATATCCCATGTACGGGAGAGAACCTTTTTAGGAAAGATTGGAGAGTAAAAGCTGGGGAGATTGAGACAGATGATCTCGCCCTCAAACGCCTTTTTAGAAAGATGGCTGACCCCTCCAAAATGAAGGTTCTTCCCAAGAAACCTTTCTATTCTAAGAAGAGATATTATCCTTCCTACCCACCTTCAGCTGCTTACCAGCTTCAGCAGAGACAGCAGGGCCCTCGCCAGCCCAAAAAGCCCAAGCCTCCTAAACCTCAACCACCAGCGCAGGTACAACCTGTGCCTGATTTTTGACGCCTTCCTAGAGAGCATTGCCTGTCAGCCTCTGGAGGGTCTCCTGCTTATTTTTATGCTACAAACCCTATGTTTAAATCAAGAGGGGTATACAAAGAGAATACGCCAAAAGCTGGAAGAAACAACAGTTGCAAATTTAAAATCTTTAAGTTTACAGATCAAAGTAATATGAAAATGATAACATCTTGAAGCAGCTGAGGGATTTTGTGGACAAAGAAATATAGGGAGGAGGGGGGACCTAGTTGAGAGTGCCAGAAGAAAGGAAGACACAGAAAAGGAAAGAGAGATTGAGGGGGAGATGGAGTTGAGAGATTTGGAACTGCAGGAGAGAGCTGAATAAAGGAAGGGTCAACAAATTAACTGAAAAGGAGGAAGAAGAAAGGGAGGAGGAAGACCCAGAGGTGGAAGAATTCAAGATAAAACTCCTAGTCCATATGGAAAGAAATGAATATGCTCAGTTCCAAGCAAGGGAAAGATTACCCAAGCTAAATTTAACACCTAAGGCTAGAAGTATGATGAATTAAGATGAACAAGGCCATATCCAGTATAAAGGGACCATTTATTGACATCACCAAAATTAATTGAATACAATATTGTGCAGCTAAAAATATTACTGCAAAAATACTACCAACTAAAGTGCAGGGCCAGAAGAAAAAGCGAATAACAGTTCTTCCTTGGAAAAAGTGCACCGAAGGAAAAATGCAGAGGTATCACTGATGGGTATCTAAAAGGATTAAGATAATCAAAGATATTAAGGAAGATCCAAGACATCAATCTGAAGCATGCTGCATTAACAGAAGATAACCTGAAATTTATATATTCCAACAATAAATTTAAAATTGCGGCAGACACGCAAAACCTTTGAAGAATGGTCTAGAATTTGGCAGCTGAGATTTAATTTTTAAAAAATGCAAGGTCATGCATTTTGGGCTGCAGCAATCCAAGGGAGCAATATTATATAGGGGGTTTGGTACTTTTGTCCACTAAAGAAGAGCAGGACCTAGGCATGATTGTGTCTGATCTTAAAGTAGCTAAACAGGTAGAAAAGACAACAGCAAAAGCTAGAAGGATGCTTGGGTGCATAGGGAGAGGAATGGCCAGCAGAAGAAAGGCGGTGATAGTACCTCTGTATAAGTCTTTGGTGCGACCTCATTTGGAGTATTGTGTGCAATTCTGCCTGGAGTCAGTACAGAGGGTGGGTACTAAAATGGTTAGTGGTCTTTATTATAAAGCATTTGAGGACAGACAAGAATCTTAATATGTACCCCTTAGAGGAAAGGTGGTATAGAGGTGATATGATTGAGACATTTAAACACCTCCGTGGCATAAATGCAGAGGAGGAGAGCCTCTTTCGATTGAAAGCAAGTTCTGCTATGAGGGGACAAGGGATGAGGGTGAAAGGGGATAGATTCAGGAGTGATATGCGGAAATATTTCTTTATGGAAAAAGTGGTGGATCTGTGGAATAGTCTCCGAGTGGAGATGGTAGAGATGAGGACAATATCTGAATTCAAAGAAGCATGGGACAAACAGAGGATCTCTAAAGGAAAAAAGGGGACACTTGTAGTGGTTGATATGGAAGGGCAGACTAGAGAGGTCATGTGGTCTTTTTCTGTTGTCATGTTTCTATGAAGAAAATAGGCAGACTCTACTCCTTTGCCCACAGGTAACACCTCATAACTTTAAAACACTCATCATTGTTCAAAGGTGGTATCTCTTTCGCTTCAGAACCTTTCTCCCCACCAACTTCACAAGGGACTATCCCACCCATCCCCTTCAAAGCATTCTTATAAGAAAAGAGGTAACCACCTTGTTGCCCAGGACACTATAAAAAGAGTTCCTCCTCCTCCTCAAAAAAAGAACGCCTTTTACTCTCCATATTTTCTCATTCCAAAGAAAAGAGGTTTCAGGCCCATCTTGGATCTCGGAGACCTAAAGAAGTTCCTGGTCCAAGAAATTCAAAATGATTTCCTGTTAACTCTTCTTCCATTCCTCCAGAGACATGATTGGTTAAGTTCTCTAGACGTCAAGGAGGCGTACACGCATTTTCTCCAGGACCAAGCAGGAAGTCAGTCCTCACATATGGGTGACGTCGGCGCCGACGGAGCCCTCGCGGAGCAATTTTCCCCAGCTTTCAAAGAAAGCCTTTGGGAATTGCAGCGCACATGCGCGGTCCTCTTCCCACCCAACGGTGCCATCTTGCTCAGTCTTCTTTTTTCCACGGAGCCCTACAGACGTTGTTTGTGAATCCCCGCAGAAAAGTTGATTTATTTCTCTTTTTTCTCTCGGTTTCGACGCCGGTTCTTTTCCCGCCCGGACCCGCGACGCCGGTTGCGAGTCTGTTCTTTATTTTTCGGTTTTTTTGTCCTTCGTGACAGATTTCTCGCCTTTTTACTTTTTCACTGGCAGCCCGGTCTTTCGACCTCGCAGGGGCCCTTTTTCCTCCGATGGCTGCCAGCGGGTTTAAAAAGTGTGACCTCTGTAAGAAACTCATGTCTCTTACAGACACACATGACTTCTGCCTCCGCTGCCTCGGACCCGATCATGACCCGATGATCTGTGGTCCGTGTGGCAAAATGTCCTCAAAAGCGTTGAGGAGTCGGCAGCATCAGCGGGAACGTATCTTCTCTGACTCCGGCCGGGCTCGGACCTCGTCAGAGGCTTCGACGTCTCGGGACTCTGGTCCTGAGCATCGTCGAAGTTCCTATGAAAGGGGGTCTCCTACCCGGGAACATCATCGGAAGAAGAAACCCGCGAGGGCGGGATCGGTGGACGCTCCTGGTTCCTCGAGGGCCAGGTCGCATAGCCCCGATTCCCGTCCCGGGTCCTCGGAGGTGGAGAGGCCTTCCAAACATCCTCGTCTCGAGATGGACTTGCCCGCTCACGTGAGTACTGTTGTTCTCGTAGACTCGCCTCCAAAGGAGCCGACGTCGGCCCTGACGCCGTCGGGGCCCGAGTCGGGGGCTGCTGGGTCTCCTGAGCTCGGACTCAGGTTGACGGCCTTGGAGAGCAGTCTGACTGCCTTCATGGACCAGCAGCGGGCATTGATCGCTGGTCTCGCCAGTGCTTCTGCCCTGACCGCCGGGACGTCGACCTCCAAGTCGACCCCGGAGACCGAGCCGATCCTCGAGTCCATGAGGGCTCGAGTCGATCCTCGGTCACGGTCTCCTTCGGCCTTCCGTTCGGGACCGAGGTCGTCAACGCCGACTCCCTCGGCGTCGGGGCGGATGGCATCGATGCCCGCCCGACCGGAGCCGCTCGACGACTCCTCCGAGGAGTCGGCCTGGGAATCCGAGGACGAAGAGTCACCTAGTTCCTTTCGGATTCGGTGTGTCCCATCGGACTCCCCCGAGTCCGAACCTCGGAGACGGTCCCCCCCGGAGGATACCCGGTTCTCGGACTTCGTGCGAGATATGGCCAAGGCCTTGGCCTTCCCCGCGGATCCCGAGGAGGAGCCTCGAGTCGAAGAACTCGATGCCCTCCAATATGACTCTCCCCCGAAGGAGGCCTTTCTTGTACCGGTTCCTCCGATGCTGGAACGACTTCTCTTCCACATGTGGGAGAGCCCGGCGTCGTCGCCGGTGTTAAGCAAGCGGGTCGATTCCATTTATCGAGTCCGCAAGAGCCCCGGCTTCCGAAAGGCACAACTACCGCACCATTCCATGGTGGTGGAATCGGCCATGCATAGACTTAAGAGTCAAAAAATGCACTCCTCGGTGCCCCCCGGTAGGGAGGCCCGAAGCCTGGATGCCCTCGGTAGGAAGTGTTTCCAGGGCTCTATGCTTGCTTGTCGAGTCCAGACCTACCTGCTCTACATGGGCATGTATCTCCGGGACCTGGCTAAAGAAATAGCCGGGTTCTCTGCTGGTCTCTCCGACGAACCTTTGCAGAGGTTCCAAACCTTGTCAACTGGTATTCGGGAGTGCTCAAAGTTTATCTCTTGAGCAGCCTACGATGGTTTTGAGGCATCAGCTCGAGTAGCCGCAGCCGGCATCGGTGGACGCTGCCAGGCTTGGCTTCAGACGTCCGACCTCGAGCCATGGGTGCAGGACAAGTTGGTCGATGTCCCCTGCAGAGGTGAAAACCTCTTTGGCAAGCCCATGGATGAGAAGGCTGCACAGATCGAGACCGAGACTCTCACCAGGACTCGTCTCTCAAGGAAGACCTCTGCCCCTTCTCAAAAGAAGAAGGGCTCGGGGAAAAAGCCCTTTTACCCGAGGAAGGCGGCTGCCTATAAATACTACCCTCAGTATCAGGCCTCAGCACCACAGGGTAAGCAGGCCAAGGGACGGGGTAATGGGTCCCATAGGCAGCAAGCCCCCAAGCCTGCACCACCGGCCCCTGCTCAGCAGGGTGGGGGTTTTTGACTTCATCAGCATAGCCTCTCCCCCTCAGCTGGTTTCTCTCAGCACAGGAGGCCGGCTGGTCCACTTTGCCCAAAGGTGGTCCAACATCACCACGGATACCTGGGTACTTCACATAGTTCGGAAGGGCTATCTTCTTCACTTTCACCAGGTACCTCCTTTCTACTTTCCAGGGGAGCCTCCGAGACTCCCTCTGCACAGGGACTTACTCCTTCAGGAGTTAGCAAGTCTCCTTCAGGAACAGGCTGTGGAACCAGTGCCCCTCCACCTGAAGGGTCAAGGGTTTTACTCCAGGTACTTTCTGATACCAAAAAGAACAGGAGGCCTCAGACCCATCCTGGACTTGCGAAACCTCAACAAGTTCCTTGCAAAGGAAAAGTTCAAGATGCTTACCCTTGGAATCCTGCTGCCCTACCTCCAGCAGGGCGACTGGCTATGCTCCTTGGATCTAAAGGATGCGTATACTCATATCCTTATTCATCCAGACCACAGACAATATCTCAGGTTTGTTGTGGGAGGAAATCATTACCAGTACAGAGTACTGCCCTTTGGCCTATCCTCCGCCCCCAGGGTGTTCACCAAATGCCTGGCAGTGCGGCCTATCTAAGACTTCAAGGCCTTTTTGTGTTCCCATACCTGGACGACTGGCTCATCAGAGCCCAGTCTTCCCAAGAGGCCACTCAGCCACTCATCGCATTGTGACTCTACTCCAGCACTTGGGATTTGTCATAAACTTCGCAAAGTCCACTTTGCTCCCCTCTCAAAATCTCGAATTCATCGGCGCCAGGTTGGACACTCTTCAGGCGCGGGCCTTCCTCCCTCAGGACAGGGCCAAGCGGCTCATGGATCTCGCCAGCCACTTCCACAGCAATGCCCTGGTCTCGGCCAGGCAATTTCTGAGACTGCTCGGCCATATGGCTTCCACGGTCCATCTGACCCCCAATGCCCGCCTGAACATGCGACCTGCTCAATGGTGCCTTCGCACACAATGGCATCAGGCCACTGGGAGCCTGGCGGACTCCGTACAGATCTCCGACCAGCTGGTCTCTTCTCTACAATGGTGGCTTCATCTGCCAAACCTAGTATTAGGAGTGACTTTTCAGCCCCCTCCGCATTCTCAGGTCCTGACGACCGATGCTTCTCTCTTGGGTTGGGGAGCACATTGCCAAGGCACGTGTACTCAAGGTCTCTGGACTCCTTGGGAGTCTGCTCAGCAGATAAACTTCCTGGAGCTCAGAGCCATCCGCCTAGCGCTCAAAGCATTCTCTCACCTGGTTTCTCACCAGTCGGTGCTGATACAGACAGACCAATCAGGTTGCAATGTTCTACGTGAACAAACAAGGCGGAACAGGCTCCTTCCTTCCTCTGTCAGGAGGCACAAAAACTATGCTCTTGGGCCATCCACCACGGCATCATCCTCAAAGCTGTCTATCTCCCAGGTCAAGAAAATTACCTGGCCGACAAGCTCAGCAGGATCCTCCAACCACACGAGTGGAGGCTGGATCCGATGGTGGTTCAGCGGATCTTTCTCAAGTGGGGCCTCCCCACCATGGATCTGTTTGCCAGTCCTCTGAACCGGCAACTTCCCAGATTCTGCTCTCGACAACCGCATCCTCTCAGAGTAGCGGTGGATGCTTTTCTGATTCCATGGTCTACAGGCCTCTTATATGCCTTTCCTCCCATGCCGCTGGTGTCTCGGACACTCTTCAAAGTTCTCAGGGACAAAGCCTTGATGATCCTAGTGGCTCCCCGGTGGCCGAGACAACCTTGGTTCCCACTTCTAATGCAGCTGGCGGTGGACACCCGTCTTCCTCTGGGGTTTCAGCCCAACCTCCTGTCACAGGATCAGGGGACTCTCCTGCACCCCAACCTCCGGTCCCTTCATCTGATGGCCTGGCTGCTGAAAGGGTAGTCCTTGCTCCCTTCCGCCTGCCTCCAGATGTGGAAGAGGTCGTCTTGGCCTCCAGGCGGCCCTCCACCCGGAAGTCCTACGCACTTAAGTGGCGTCGGTTCTCCGTCTGGTGTGCTCAGCAGTCTCAAGATCCCTTCTCCTGTTCGGCATCAGTGGTCTTGCAGTACTTGCTTTCCCTCTCCAATCTTGGACTTAAGTCCAACTCGGTCAAGGTCCACCTCAGTGCTCTTTCTGCGCATCACATGCCGGTGGATGGCAGACCTCTTTCCAGCCACCCTCTGGTGGCTCGTTTTCTCAGAGGCCGCCTCCTCCTTAAACCACCTTTGCGCCCACCAGCCCCGGACTGGGATCTCAATGTGGTTTTACAGCGGATTACCTGTCCGCCTTTTGAACCTATGGCAACCTGTCCTCTTCGTTTTCTTTCTTGGATAACATTGTTCTTGGTGTCCCTCACTTCTGCTAGACGTGTTAGTGAGCTGCAGGCCCTGGTGTCTGATCCTCCGTACACTAGGTTCTACAAGAACCGGGTAGTCCTACGGACTCACCCTAAGTTTCTTCCCAAAGTGGTTTCCCCTTTTCACATCAACCAGGAGGTGGTGCTTCCGACCTACTTTCCCAGGCCACACTCCAGCCGAGCTGAAATGGTCCTGCATACCCTGGACTGTAGAAGGGCGTTAACCTTCTACCTTGACCGTACGCGGGAGCACAGAAGGGCTGTTCAGCTCTTCGTCTCTTATGACCCCAATAAGTTGGGGCTCCCTGTCTCCAAGCGTACTCTGTCCATCTGGATTGCTGACTGTATCGCTTGGGCTTACGAGGCAGCCGGCCTCTCGTTGGAAAGTCGAGTCACGGCCCATCGTGTTCGTGCGAAGGCTACGTCAGTGGCTTACCTCCGCTCTGTTCCATTGGCAGACATCTGCCGGGCCGCTACTTGGTCTTCAAGCCAGACGTTTGCGGCCCATTACTGCCTGGAGAGGGAGTCCCGCAGGGACAGTGCTTTCGGACAGGCAGTCCTCCGTAACCTCTTCGAGGTATAGGCAACTCCTACCCTCCATCCCGGATGTTGGGCTACCGGTTGGAGACGTATTCAGAGAAGATTCCTTCCTTCTGGGCTGCTGAGCTTGAGGGAGCTCCTTTTTGTGCTTAGGGTCTCCGGTAGCCTTAAGCTTGGGAGTCCCATATGTGAGGACTGACTTCCTGCTTGGTCCTGGAGAAAGCGTAGTTACTCACCTGTAACAGGTGTTCTCCAGGAGCAGCAGGAATCAGTCCTCACAACCCTCCCTCCTCCCCTTGGAGTTGCAGTTCTATGCTTTCGTTTTTTTGCTAATTTTTTGCTGTCTTTTAGCTATGTCATCAGACTGAGCAAGATGGCACCCTTGGGCGGGAAGAGGACCGCGCATGCGCGCTGCAATTCCCAAAGACTTTCTTTGAAAGCTGGGGAAAATTGCTCCGCGAGGGCTCCGTCGGCGCCGACGTCACCCATATGTGAGGACTGATTCCTGCTGCTCCTGGAAAACACCTGTTACAGGTGAGTAACTGCGCTTACTGATCCTTCCCCTGCACAAACAGTATCTGCGCTTCATATTTCAAGGAAACCAATACCAATACCGGGTGCTGCCGTTCGGCTTGGCCTCTGCACCACGAGTCTTCACAAAATGCATGGCAGTAGTCGCTGCTTATCTTCACATTTTGAGGGTCTTTGTCTTCCCTTACTTAGTCGACTGGCTAATCAGGGGAGACTACAGTAAAACTCTTCCTTCATTGTACCATCCCGGTGCTCCAACATCTGGGATTTGTCTTAAACTTCCGAAAGTCTCACTTCAGTCCATCCCAGCGTCTGGAGTTCATCAGAGTATTCTTAGGCAATCAACATGCCTGAGCTTTCCTTCCACAAGATTGCTGTGCCCGCCTCATCGTGCTGACAAAAGGAATGCAACAGCAAAGCCACGTAACAGCTCGAGAGATTCTACGTCTGTTGGGACACATGACCTCCACAGTCTGTCGTCCTGTATGCTTGATTACAAATGTGACAAGCCCAATGGACTCTGTCTTCTCAATGGACGCAAGCAAAGGGGTATCTCGGAGACCAGATCCACATCACCCTTCAACTGATCAAGTCTCTTCAATGATGGTATTCTCCACAGAACCTACTCGTACCTCGTACCTTGTACCTTGACAATGGATGCTTCCAAGCTGGGTTGGAGAGCGCATCTGAATGATGTAACCACATGGACTGGACACAACAGGAATCTGCCCTGTAGATCAACCTCCTAGTACTATGGGCTGTAACAAATGCCCTTCGTGGTCCCATCCCCTATGTGAGGAAGCACTTCACCTATGGTCCTTTGCCATTGCACACCGTATTCACCTCAGAGTGGTGTACCTCCTGGACGAACTCAATGTTCTTGCGGACAAGCTAAGCAGTTTTCTTCATGCACATGAATGGACTTTACATCTAGAGATGGCTGCTTGGATCTTCCGAACCTGGGGAACCCCACTTATAAGTCTTTGTCCCACTCTGTAGAACACACAGCTTCCATTCTTCTGCTCCAGGGTTCCGTCACTGCACAGACAGGCCCCGGACACCTTCCTTCTTCACTGTGGACAGGGTCTGCTCTATGCATTTCCTCTCATCTCCTTGATTACCAAAATGCTGTTCAAGCTATAGGCTGACATGGGCTGTATGATTCTCATGGCCCCATCAACTGTGCTTGCTTTGTGCAGACTCAACCTCTCAGCCTCAGATGTGCGCCCCAACTCCTCTGTCAGATCAAGGGACTCTCCTCCATCCCAATCTTCACTCATTATGCCTCACAGCATGGCTGCTGAAGGGTTGGTGTTCTCTGACCTGCCACGGGAGGTTAAGGATATCCTTGCATTCACGCAAGGATGCCACCAGGCAATCTTATGCCTTCAAGTGGTGTAGGTTTGCCTTCTGATGCTCTCCAAAGGACATTGAACCCTTTTCTTGCCCGGTGGAGTCCCTTCTACAATATCTCCTCCACTTATCTTTGGCAGGTCTTAAGAACATGCCATACTGAGTCAGCCCAAGGTCCATCAAGCCCAGTATCTGGTTTCCAACAGTGGCCAATCCAGGTCACAAGTACCTAGCAATTTCCTAAAAGGACAACATAGGTCTTAAAACTAACTCAGTGAGAGCATCTCAGTGCCATTGCAGCCTCTCACAAACCACTGAATGGACAGCCTTTCTCTTCACACCCCTTAGTAGCATGCTTCATGCGGGGTCTCCTACTGTCCAAACCACCCATTAAGCTACCTCCAGTGGCCTGGAACCTCAGTGTGGTTCTTGCTCAACTTCTAAAGCCTCCTTTCAAGCTTCTATCCACCACTTTGCTGAAATTTCTATCTTGGAAGATAATCTTCCTCATCGCCGTCAAGTCAGCTTGCTGCATTGGTGAACTGCAGGCTCTGGTGTTAGATCCGCCCTAAACCTGGTTCCACCATGACAAGGTGGTTCTTCATACCCATCCGCATTTCCTTCTGAAGATAGTCTCCTCCTTCCATCTAAACCAGTCTGTCATCCTACTGATTTTCTTCCCTAGACCACATGCGTCTTGGGCTGAATCAGTGCTACACACCTTAGGCTGCAAGTGAGTGCTAGCTTACTACTTGGCTAGAACTAAGGATCTCAATTATTCTCTTCCTTTGATACCAGTCACCTTGGGCTACCGGTGACAAAGTGGATTCTATCCAGATGGATAGCAGATTGCATTTCATTTGCTTATGCACAAGCAGGACTTTTGCTAGGTCACATCACTGCTCATAATGTGCAGGCTATGGCAACTTCCATAGCCAGTCTCCATTCAGAATCCATTGAGATTTGTCAGGCAGTTACCTGGTCCTCCATCCACATTTTTGCTGCTCACTATTGTCTGGGTAGGCACTCCCATCAGGACGCTGTCTTTGGGGAGCTGTACGCCAGCATCTCTTTGGGACTTAAACTCAACTCTACACTCTGTCCTGGACTTTACAAGTGACCAGACTACCATTAGGGGTGATATAAACTCCTGGAATAGAGTCCAACGGGCCACATCGTGTTCACATTCCTCGGCTCTAAACTTTAGCCTCAGGGATCACACTGCTCCCACCCATGCTAGTACCCATCCCCCGACACTGTGGCCCACTATCGCTATTGTCCCCTCTCTCTCCGCTCCCAATTCCCTTTCTCCTGACTTTCCCTCCAACATGGAAGGTCTGTCTTTTTTCCA
Organism: Ichthyophis bannanicus; assembly: GCA_033557465.1. NCBI lineage: Eukaryota > Metazoa > Chordata > Amphibia > Gymnophiona > Ichthyophiidae > Ichthyophis > Ichthyophis bannanicus. The sequence goes on from CM066041.1 coordinate 239,370,526, forward strand.
CCTCTGGTCGTCCTTCTGGCCTATTATGCTTCCTGAGCTATGTAAGGCTCTCGCTACTGCCCGCAAAACCACCTATCCTTCTGATCTTATTCCCTCTTCCTGGCTTTCTGACCCTCCTTAGCGCTTGTCCCACTTATTCTCTCTATTTTCAACTCCAGTCTCCACTCTGGCTCCTTCCCCTCCCCCTGGAAACCTGCCCTGATCCATCCTATTCTTATGAATGCTTCCCTGGTTCCTTCCATCCCAGCCAACTGGTGCCCCGTCTCTAATCTCCCCTTCCTTTCCAAAATTCTAGAGAAATTGGTTTTCTCTCAGCTCTCTTCCCATTTGGATGCCACCCTGTCACTCCACCTGTGCCAGTCTGGTTCTCTCCCTGGCCATAGCACACAGTCTATTCTCCTTTCTTTCCTGAATGAACTACATTCTGCCCATGACCATGGCTCAATCTCTATCACAGTTTCCCTTGATCTGTCTGCCGCCTTTGACCCAGTCGATTATCACACCCGTCTCACTTGTCTCCGTGATGTTGGGATCTCTGGTTCTGTCCTCCTTTGGTTCCGTTCCTTTCTCACTAATAAATCCTTCTCAGTTCTTTCGAGCTGCTCCTCCTCGCCATGCTGGTCTTTATCTGCCGTCAACTGCTATGTAACTTCGCTGTCCTGTGGTGTTCCCCAGGGGTCTATCCTAGCCCCCCTCCTGTTCAACATTTTCCTTGCCCCCCCTAACCCTTCTGGTGCAGCAATTTGGTATCTCCACATATTTCTACGTGGATGATGATATCCTCCATCATACCGACTCTTACACCTGACATCACCCCTCTTAATTTCTGTCTTTCCTGTATTAACTCATGGATGTCCTCCAACTACCTCCATATCAATCTTTCCAAGACCATGGCTATTTGGTTTACCTTTGGTGGCCCCATCCCCTCTCTCGCCCCTTTGCTTTCCTCCTCCCCCATTCCTATTGTCTCTTCCCTGTGCTATCTTGGGGTCACCCTGGATTCTGCCCTATCCTTTCAAGAACACATTTCCTCGTTCAGCGTTCCTTTCACTCACTAAGGCAAATTGGTGCTGTCCGTCCTTTTCTCCCAGCCCCCTCCCTGACCACCTTGCTCCTCTCCCTTGTCATCTCTCGTCTGGATTGTTGTAATGTTTCCCTAGCTGAGCTCCCTCATTATCAGTTGCACAGACTCCAACTTGTCCAGAATATAGCAGCCCGTATCCTTGCACATGCTACCTGTTCAGACCATATCACCCCCCTTCTCATTCACCTTCACTGGCTCCCCGTGTCCTTCAGAATTCACTACAAAATCCTCACCTTCATCCACAAAACTATTCACACTGGAGTCCCTCAATACTTTTCCAACCTGGTCCGTCTGCACGCCCCTCAACATTCTCTTAGATCCATTCATGCTAACTGCATGTTCCTCCCCTCCCCCTCTCAGGCCCACCTGGAGTCTACCCGTTCCTCTGCCTTCTTTTCCTTGGCCCCGGGCTCTGGAACTCGCTTCCGTCAGCCCTCTGTCTTGAACCTTCCTTTGCCAGATTTAAAGATCTCTTCCACACTACCTTTGACCTTGCCCCGTCTTCTTCCCCCTCTCCTGCCTCCCACCCCCCAGTGTCATCTTGTTAACATTACACCTCTCCCTGTTTAAGGACTGTCCTATCTCTCTTCTATCCCTTTCCTGTCTAATCAATGGAGTTCTATTTATTCCTCTTGCAGCCTTTAATTTTTGTATTGTAAACTGCTCTGATACTTGTGTGTGGGTGGTATGTTAAATGACAAATAAAGCTAAAGAGTGTCTGTTTCCTGGGAGCTAGTGAGTCCCATATGTAAAGACTGCATTCCTGCTTGTTCCTGGAGATAGTGTAGTTACTCACCTGTAATAGCTGATCTCCGGGAACAGCAGGAATCAGTCTTCACAACCCGTCCTCTCCAGGAGTAGTAAGGTTTGTTTTTTTGTCCTCTCAGCTACAAACTCAACTAAGGAAAGGAGTTGGGAAGGTAGGCGCAGTGGCGTGCTCCCAAAAGCTTTCCTATTGGATGCTGGGGAGCATTCCCGAGCGGGCTACATCGGTACCCACGTCACCTGTATGTGAAGACTCATTCCTGCTTGTTCCTGGAGATAGCACAGTTACTTACCTGTAACAGGTGATCTCTGGGAACAGCAGGAATAAGTCTTCACAACCCACCCACCTCCCCTAGGAGTTGTATCTCTCTATCTATCTTTCCTTTCCTCTCTCTCTCTCTTTGTCTCAGCTTTAAAACGCGAACTGAGGAGAGGCGGTTAGGAAAGGTGGGAAGGCAGCGCGCAGGCGCTGTGGGATGCTCCCAAAAACTTTCCTTTTTTGGGAAGCTGGGGAGCGTTCCCGCGCAGGATCCGTCGGTACCGACGTACCAATATGTGAAGACTTATTCCTGCTGTTCCCAGAGATCACCTGTTACAGGTAAGTAACTGTGCTTTTCCTGCTGGACTGCCTCCAGAGATTGATGGCCTTGGTCCATGATACCCAGTGGAGCTATCAGACAATGGCTTGTCAGTTGCCGACTGTTTGACCACATGGTCTCTACGGTGCAAGTCACTCCCATGGCTCATCTGTCGATGAGACAAGCTCAATGGTCTCTGAGTAGAAATAGGCCACTGGCCATCTTTGGGACTGAATGGCTGTCACCGCACCTCTTGTCCAGTCCCTGCACTGGTGGTTGGATCATCAGAACCCGCTCAGGGGTCTCCATTTTCAGAAAGCACCACCCCAACAGACACATCCAAGTTGGGTTGGGGAGCGCATCTGGATAGCCTCCATACCCAGGGCATTTGGTCTGAATAGAGAGCCTACACCAGATCAATTTCTTGGAATTACGAGCTATAGCGAAGGCCTTCAGGGCTTTCTGAGATCGTCTGGCTAATCAGGACATGATGTACTACATAAACACGCAAGGGGGCATAGGTTCATATTTTCTGTGTTGGGAGGTGGTCCGGTTATGGAAATTTGCTATCACTCATGGTATGGAATAGAGGGCCATATATTTGTCAGGGGAGCAAAATACCCTGGAGGACCAGCTGAGTCACATCCTCCAATCGCATGATTAGACTGGACAGGGCTGTTGCGACCCAGATCTTTCAGAAGTAGGGTACCTCCTGCATAGATCTGTTTGACACTTGACACAGTACCCAAGTGGATCAGTTCTGCTCCAGGGTCACCTCGCATAACAGACTGACTCCGGATGCTTTCCTCCTGCACTGGGGAAGGGCATGCTATTTACAAATCCGCCTATACCTCTCATAGCAAAGACCGTACTGAAACTCCAGACAGACGGGTATGATAATCCTCATCCTAGCATATCTGTCGAGGCAGCTATGGTTTTCCCTTCTGCTTCAACTCTCCCAGTGGGTACATCTGCGGTTGGGCTCTGCCCCAGACCTTATATCAGAGAACATAAGATCATAAGATATGCCAAGGTCCATCAAGCCCAGTATCCTGTTTCCAAGAGTGGCCAATCTAGGTCATACGTACCTAGAAGTTTCCCCAAAAGAAACAGGTTCCACAATGCTTGTATTGCGTCAAGCATTGATATCCTGGGTCCCTTTTTAATAATGGTTTATGGACCTTTCCTCCAGGAACTTGTCCAAACCTTTTTTAAACCCAACTACACTAACAGCCTTTACTACATCCTCCGGTAACAAATTCCAGAGTTTGATTACACGTTGAGTGAAAAAATATTTTCTCTTATTTGTCGTAAATAGTTTACCCTGTAGCTTCATTGCTTGTCCCCTAGTCTTTCTATATGCTGATAACGTAAACAATCGATTTACGTTTACCCGTTCCACTCCATTCATTAATTTATAGACCTCTATCATATCTCTCCTCAGCCACCTCTTTTTGAAGAGACCTAACCCTTTTAGCCTCTCCTCATAGGAGTAGCCTTTCATCCCCTTTAAGATTTTGGTGGCTCTTCTCTTTACCTTTTCTAATAAAGCTATATCCTTTTTAAGATATGGCAACCAGAATTGCACACAATATTCAAGGTGCGGTCGCACCATGGAACGATACAGAGGCATTTTAATAGCCTTTGTTTTATTTTCCATTCCTTTCCTTACGATACCTAGCATTCTGTTTTCTCCCTTGGCCGCCATTGCACACTTGGCAGAGGGTTTTAACATGTTATCCATGATGATGCCTAAATCTTTTTCCTGGGTGGTGGTTCCCAATGTGCAACCTTGCATCGTGTAGCCATAGTTTGGGTTGTTCTTTCCTAGGTGCATAACTTTGCACTTGAACACATTAAATTTCACCTGCCATTTGGATGGCCAGTCTTCCAATTTATCAAGATCCTTTTGCAAGTTTAGAAACATAGAAATATGACGACAGAAAAAGACCACATGGCCTGTCTAGTCTGTCCTTCCATAACAACTGCAACAGTCCCCTTTTTACCTTTAAAGATCCTCTGTGTTTGTCCCATGCTTTTTTGAATTCAGTTACTGTCCTCATCTCTACCACCTCCACTGGGAGACTATTCCACGGATCCACTACTCTTTCTATAAAGAAATATTTCTGCATATCACTCCTGAATCTATCTCCCTTCACCCTCATCCCATGTCCCCTCGTAGCAGAACTTGCTTTCAATTGAAAGAGGCTCTCTCCTTGAACATTTATGCCACGGAGGTATTTAAACATCTCAATCATATCACCTCTATCCTGCCTTTCCTCTAAGGTGTACATATTAAGATCCTTCAGTCTGTCCTCATATGCTTTATAATGAAGACCACTAATCATTTTAGTAGCCACCCTCTGCACCGACTCCATCCTGTTCACATCCTTTTGAAGGTGCGGTTCCAGAATTGCACACTATACTCCAAATGAGGTCGCACCAAAGACTTATAGAGAGGCATTATCACCTCCTTTTTTCTGCTAGCCATTCCTCTCCGTATGCACCCAAGCATCTTTCTAGCTTTTGCCGTCGCCTTTTCTACCTGTTTTAGCTACTTTAAGATCATCAGACACAATCACGCCTAGGTCCCGCTCTTCTTTAGTGGACAAAAGTACTTCACCCCCTATACTATATTGCTCCCTTGGATTGCTGCAGCCCAAATGCATGACCTTACATTTTTTAACATTAAATCCCAGCTGCCAAATTCTAGACCATTCTTCAAGCTTAACTAGATCCCTCCTCATGTTATCTACCCCTTCCTAGGTGTACTCTATTGCAGATTTTGGTATCATCTGCAAAGAGGCAAACCTTACCTGAAAGCCCTTGCACTATTTTATTTATTTATTTATTTATTTATATTCTCTTATATACCGCACTATTCTGCATCAGTGCGGTTTACATTGAACAAACTGAAATTACTTTGAACAGGGCATTTTAACTTGGAGATAACTATTTTACAGGGAACATGGGTCATGGAGGGTTAAGTGGCTTGCCCAAGACTACAAGGAGCACCTGTGGGACTAGAAACGCCAGTCCTTCCGGCCCAAGGTTGCTGTCCTCTAGTGGGATTTGAACTCACGACCTTCCGGCCTGAAGTACCTTGCCCAACCACTAGGCCACTCCACTCCAGCTATATCACTAACAAAGATGTTAAAAAGAATCGGACCAAGGACAGATCCCTGGGGCACACCACTGATAACATCCTTCTCCTCAGAGTGAGCTCCATTTAGTTCTACTCTCTGTCGCCTCCCACCCAACCAATTTCTGACCCAAGCAGTAACTTTAGGGTCCATCCCTAGGGTGCTCAGTTTGTTTATAAGTCGCTTGTGAGGAATAGTGTCAAAGGCTATCTCCAGGAACAAGCAGGAATGAGTCCTCACATATGGGTACGTCGGTACCAACAGAGCCTGCGCGGGAAAGCTTCCCAGAAAGAAAGCTTTTGGGAGCCTCCCACAGCGCCTGCGTGCTGCCTTCCCGCCTTTCCTAACCAACTCTCCTCAGTTCTTCTTTTCCGCGGAGCCAGCAGGTCGTGTTCCTGTCACCGCTGAAGAAGTTCTTTATTTTAATTTATTTCTTTGGTCGCGTGTCTGCCTTCCCCGACGCCGGACCGGTACCACCGGTCTTTTCTTTTCTTTCAAAAAAAAAAAAAAAAAATTTTTTTATACTTTTTCCTCACTTGGTGTATTTTTCTTCTTAGGCCTACAGGCCCACAAGAAAACATTTCCTCATGGAAAAACCAGCCTCCGGTTTCAAAAAATGCACTAGGTGTAGCGGTACAATTTCTGTTACAGATACCCATGAATGGTGTCTTAAATGTTTGGGTCCTGAACACTCCATTCCGGATTGCCAGTCTTGCTCTCTAATGTCTAAATGAGGGTTACAGAACCGAGTAGCCAAGCTCCATGTGCTGTTTCCCACGGATGCACCGGCAGTGGCATTGACATCTTCCAGGTCTTCCTCTCCTGATGGGTCTCAGGTAACCAAACATAAACCTTAGCACGTCCTTGAAGGGCAAATCTCCCTCTCAGCATCGAGATGCCTCCGGGCTTGCCCTCGAGGATCCTGCCCCAGCCAAACAACGCCGGCGGGAAGCTCCGGCTTCCAAAGCTCCTCCTATGGGGTTACAGGTTGACATCGATGGCACGGCCTCGACCGATCACTTGTTAGACTCCTCTGGGGAACTGGCACAATCTCCCGGTACCGACATCCAGGCAGTCGTGGCGTCCATGGATCACACTGTGCAATCCATGCAGCAGGCTATAATGGCTTATCTCCAGGAACAAGCAGGAATAAGTCCTCACATATGGGTAAGTCGGAACCGACGGAGCCCGCGCGGGAAAGCTCCCCAGCTTTTCAGATGAAAAGCTTTTGGGGCTTCCCACAGCGCATGCGCGCTGCCTTCCCGCCTTCCTTACCAGCTCTCTTCAGTTTCTCTTTTTCCGCGGAGCCAGCAGGTCGTGTTCCTGTCACCGCTGAAGAAATTGTTATTTTAATTTGTTTCTTTTGACCGCGTACCTGCCTTCCCCATACCAAAACCGGTACTGCCGGTCTCTCTTTCTTTCTTTTAAAAAAAATAAAAAATCTTTTTTTATTTTCTCAGCACAGCTTGGTAACTTTTGTTAGGCCTTCAGGCCTACACAAATTCTCCTCATGGAGAAACCAGCTCCTGGTTTTAAAAAGTGTACCAAGTGCAATGCTGTTATTTCTCTCACAGACACCCATGAATGGTGTCTTAAATGTTTAGGACCTGACCACTCCATACCGGACTGCCCATTCTGCTCCCAGATGTCTAAACGTGGCATGCAGAACCGGGCCAACAAGTTCCATGTGCTGTTTGCTTCAGATAATCCAGCATCACAGTCATCCAGGTCTTCCTCTCCGGATGGATCTCAGGTAACCAAACTTTCTGTGGGCAAATCCTCTAAAAGCAAATCTCTTTCAAAAGATCGAGAGGCTCTCAATCTTGAGTTCGAGGATTCTGCCCAGACCAAAAAACCCCGGCGGGAGGCTCCGGCCTCCAAAGCATCACCTATGGGGTTACAGGTTGACATCGATGGCACGGCCTCGACTGATCACCTGTTAGACTGCTCTGGGGTACCGGTCGATACCGGTACCGACATCCAGGCAGCAGTGGCGTCCATGGGCAATACTGTCCAGACCATGCAGCAGGCCGTTTTGGCTTTCATTAAGGCTGCGACGCCCTCGGTACCAATTCCATCGGTACCGACCCCGGTTCCGGTATCCACACCGGAACCGAGACCATCGACTTCCAAGCGTCGATCGGTTCCGCTTGCTGGATTCAGGCTTTTGCCTGATACCAATCCCATGTCCGATACGCCCGATGTCGATATCGATCGGTACGCGTATCGTGCATTGCAAGCACAGAGAGAATACTCAGATTCTTCTGATGAGTTCAATTCCTCTGATGACTCTGCTGAGTTTGATCTTCCTGAGGAGCCCTCTTCTCTAAAGAGGAGGATGTCTCCTCCGGAGGATTTATCCTTTCAGGATTTCATTGTTGATGTAGCTAAAGCACTTTCTATTGCTACATCTGCTGAAAAGGAACCCAGATCAAAAAAATTGGATATTTTAGGATACTCTAAACCTCCTAAAGAGGCAGTTACTCTGCCTATCCATGAAATCCTTCAAGAACACTTGATGGATTTGTGGGAGACTCCTCTAACCCTGTCTCCTCATTCCCGTAGGTTGGACACCATGTACCGGGTCCCTCCTCCTCCTGGGTTTCAAAAGACTCAGCTGCCTCACCACTCCATTGTGGTGAAGTCTGCTATGAAGAAGATAAAGAGTCCTAAAAGGCATTCCTCTACCCCTCCAGTGCGAGAATGTAAGACCCTCGACTCTTTTGGTAGAAAGATCTTTCAGGCTAGTATGCTTATAGCCAGGATCAATTCTTACAGCCTTTATATGGGCATGTTTCTCAGAGAACCTGCCCTAAAGGTACGGCATTTAGCCCCCTTTATTCCTGAGGATAAAAAGGAGGACTTCACTACTCTGGTGACACAACTTTCAGAGGTCTCCAAGTTTTCCAACAGGGCAGCCTTTGATTCCTTTGAGGTTGCTGGCAGGGCTTCGGGAATCGCTATTGCAGCCCGACGTCTTGCTTGGCTCCAGGCTTCTGACCTAGAACCCTGGGTCATGGATGGCTTAAGGAATCTGCCCTGTACAGGAGAGAACTTATTTGGTGAGGACTGGCAAATTAAAGCTGCTCAAATGGACGCAGAAAATGCCACTCTAGATAGACTTTCTAAGTCTACTTCTACTCCTGCCAAAAAGAAACCTTTTAAAAGGCCGTACTACAAGAAGGCCAGATTTTCCACAAATACTGGCCAACAATCTTCTCAGCCTCGCTTTGCTGCTAAACGTCAGCAATCTAAGCAAGTAAAGTCAAAGTCTGCAGTGTCTGCTACACCCCAGCAGGCTCAACCCCCTCAGGGGTTTTGACTTGCCCCTAGAGAACTTACCATTTCTGGCTCTGGAACAACCAGAGCCTCTCACCATACCGGGAAGGTTAGCTCACTTTGCTCCCAGATGGGAGCAAATAACATCAGAGCAATGGACCCTCTCTATCATCAGAGAGGGCTACAAACTTCATTTCTCCAGCCTTCCTCCCCATACCATGGTGAGGCAATTCAGTTCTCCCTCATCTCTTCTGACCCTGTTGGGTCAGGAAGTCTCCTCTCTCCTTGCCCAAGTGGCAATAGAGGAGGTTCCTCTTCCTCAACAGGGGTTAGGGTTCTACTCCCCTTATTTTCTCATAACAAAGAAGACAGGGGGCTTCAGACCTATCCTAGATCTGAGAGAATTGAACAAGTTTCTATTCAAGGAGAAATTCAAAATGCTCTCTCTGGGCATTCTCCTTCCATACCTTCAGAGTCAGGATTGGCTTTGTTCTCTAGATCTCAAGGATGCGTACACTCATATACTCATCCATCCATCCCACAGAAAATATCTTTGATTTCTGTTCCAGGGAAAACATTTCCAATACAGAGTACTTCCCTTCGGTCTCGCCTCTGCTCCAAGAGTATTCACAAAATGCATGGCAGTCGTAGCCGCATTTCTAAGAGGCATGGGAATCTTCGTGTTCCCATATCTGGACGACTGGCTCATCCGAGCTCCATCTCAGTCAGAAGCCCAGATTTCCTTGGACCGCACAAGGCGTATTCTTCAATATCTGGGATGTGTGGTAAACATTCCCAAGTCCCAACTCATCCCTACTCAGTCCCTGGAATTCATAGGGGCTTATCTGGATTCCACCACTGCAAGGGCCTACCTTCCTCTGGTCCGAGGCCAACGGCTAATAAGCTTGGCCTCCCAGGCTCAGTCCAGAAGTCACTTGTCAGCCAGAGAAATGCTGCAACTTCTGGGCCACATGGCCTCCACGGTTCATGTGGTGCCCTATGCTCGTCTCCATATGAGAGCAGCTCAATGGACATTGGCTACCCAGTGGTCTCAAGCATTGGGACTGCTGTCAGACCAGGTACTCACCTCAAAACGTCTGTTTTGGTCTCTCCAGTGGTGGACATCCTCCAAAAATCTGTTGTTGGGGACCCCCTTCCAACCTTCGTTGCCCCAAGCAACCCTCACAACAGATGCCTCCCAAACAGGGTGCGGAGCTCATCTTCAACATCTCTCCACTCAGGGAACCTGGTCTCCCCAAGAGACCACCCTTCATATCAGCCTTCTGGAACTGCGAGCAATCTTCCTTGCCCTCACAGTCTTCCATACCCTCCTTGCCAACCTGACTGTCCTAGTTCAGACAGACAATCAGGTGGCCATGTTCTATGTCAACAAGCAAGGAGGGACGGGCTCTCTGTCGCTTTGCAACGAAGCTCTCAGATTATGGGCTTTCGCCAGAGAGCATCAAATTCATCTTCTGGCAGTGTATCTTCCAGAAGTTCAAAACTCTCGGACAGACAGACTCAGTCGAGTTCTGCTTCCACACGAGTGGTCCCTGCATATGGACCAGATACACGGAATCTTCCAGTAATGGGGGACCCCGGACATAGACCTCTTTGCAAGTCCGTGGAATGCCAAACTTCCCCGGTTCTGTTCCAGGACTCCGTGTCAGGGAGGTCAGGCCAACGACGCCTTTCTCCTGCATTGGGGTCAGGAATTCCTGTATGCTTTTCCACCCATTCCTTTGATTCCCAAGACTCTGTTCAAACTTCAGAGGGATCACGGGTCGATGATCCTTATAGCTCCACGCTGGCCACGCCAAGTGTGGTTCCCTCTACTTCTACAGCTCTCCCAGGGCTCCTCCCTGGACCTGGGAGCTGCGCCAGACCTTCTGTCTCAGGAGAAAGGGACTTTGTGGCACCCAAACCCCAAGTCCCTACATCTCCGAGCTTGGTTACTGAAGGCTTAAGCCTTCATGAGTTTAATCTTTCTCAACCAGTGAAAGATATCCTTCATGCCTCTAGGAAACCCTCTACCAGGCGTTCCTATGCTTTCAAATGGAAACGTTTTTCCATTTGGTGTGCTCAACAGGGTCTTAACCCTCTGGCACTTCCTTTGAATTCTCTACTAGACTATCTCCTGCATCTTTCCAATGCAGGCCTCAAGACGAATTCAGTACGAGTCCATTTAAGTGCTATTGCAGCATCCTTAAAACCTATAAATGGACAACCTAACTCCTCTCATCCTCTCGTTGCAAGGTTCATAAGAGGCCTGACCCTAACTAAACCTCCCATGCAACGTCCGCCGGTAGCATGGGATTTGAACCTAGTTCTAGGTCAGCTTATGAAACCACCTTTTGAGCCTTTGGACTCTACCTCCTTGAAATTTCTTTCCTGGAAGGTTCTTTTCCTTATTGCAGTCACTTCGGCTCGCCGCATCAGTGAACTGCAGGCTTTGGTGGCTAATCCACCTTATACCAGATTTCATCATGATAAGGTGGTCCTTAGGACGAATCCCCACTTTATGCCCAAAGTGGTCTCGCCTTTTCATCTTAATCAAGAGGTATATCTACCTGTTTTTTTCCCGGCTCCTCATGCATCCAGTGCAGAGAGGAACCTTCATACTCTTGACTGTAAAAGAGCTCTCGCCTTTTACCTCAACAGGACTCAGCCACATCGAAAGTCTTCCCAATTTTTTGTGGCTTTTGATCCTTCTCATTTGGGACTTCCAGTCTCCAAACGTACACTTTCCAATTGGATTGCTCAGTGTATTTCTTTTGCTTACCAGAGTAAGAACATTTCCCTGGAAGGGCATGTCACAGCTCACAATGTGAGAGCCATGGCTACTTCTATGGCTCATCTTCACTCTGTATCCATAGATCAGATCTGTCGAGCAGCCACTTGGGCCTCGGTTCATACCTTCACAGCCCATTACTGTTTGGACAAGGACTCCCGCCGGGATGCCTTGTTTGGTCAGGCTGTCCTCAAACACCTGTTCCATACTTAAGCAACTCCTGCCCACCTTCCCTGAATGGATGCCTGAGATCCATACGAAGATGGTTTACCCTTGGAGGGGGATCTCCCAGGCATCTTAGCTAGGGAGTCCCCATATGTGAGGACTTATTCCTGCTTGTTCCTGGAGATAGCACAGTTACTTATCTGTAACAGGTGATCTCTGGGAACAGCAGGAATTAGTCCTCACAACCCACCCACCTCCCCTAGGAGTTGTATCTTCTATCTATCTACCTTCCTTTCCTCTCTCTGTTGTCTCAGCTATAAACTCGAACTGAAGAGAGCTGGTAAGGAAGGCGGGAAGGCAGCGCGCATGCGCTGTGGGAAGCCCCAAAAGCTTTTCATCTGAAAAGCTGAGGAGCTTTCCCGCGCGGGCTGTGTCGGTTCCGACTTACCCATATGTGAGGACTAATTCCTGCTGTTCCCAGAGATCACCTGTTACAGGTAAGTAACTGTGCTTTATTCAAGCTGCGACGCCCTCGGTACCGCAACAAGTCCCGTTGTCGGTACCGGCGCCGGTACCGGTACCAACACCGATACCGGTACCGACTGCATCGACATCGGTCAGGATACCGACTCAGGTTCCTTGTCCAGGGCTATCTCTCGGTACCGATCCGGTACCTGGGACGCCCGATGTCGGTACCGATCGATATGCGTATCGATCATTGGAAGGGGACAGACGATACTTTGATTCCTCTGATGATTCTGATTCATCAGATGAGTCTCCCAAAGTATCCATTACCCTTCCTGAGGAGCCTACTTCTCCAAAAAGGAGAATGTCTCCTCCAGAGGATTTGTCCTTTCAAGACTTCATAATAGAAGTGGCTAAAGGACTCTCTATTTCAGTAACCTCTGAAGCAGAGCTTAGAGCAAAAAAATTTGATATTTTAGGATACTCTAAGGCTCCCAGAGAGGCAGTCACCTTGCCAATTCATGAAATTCTTCATGAACATATGATTGACTTATGGGAGACTCCTCTCACCCTTTCTCCTCATTCTCGCAGATTGGACACTATGTACCGTGTCCCTCCTTGTCCTGGATTTCAGAAAACTCAGCTTCCTCACCACTCCATTGTGGTGCAGTCAGCTATGAAAAGGATAAAGAGTACCAAAAAACACTCTTCTGCTCCCCCAGGAAGTGAATGCAGGACCTTGGATGCTTTTGGTAGGAAAATCTTCCAAGCCAGTATGCTTATTGCCAGAATCAACTCATATAGCCTTTATATGGGTATGTTTCTAAAGGAAGTTGCATAAAAGCTGTACAACTTTCTCCCTTTTTATTCCAGAGGATAGAAGGGATGAATTCCTCCTTTGGCTTAAGCATACTCAAGATATTTCAAAGTTTTCCAACAGGGCAGCCTTTGATTCCTTTGAAGGTGCCAGCAGAGCCTCAAGCATTGCCATAGCTGCTCGTAGATTTGCTTGGCTCCAGGCTTCTGATCTAGAACCCTGGGTTCAGGATGGCTTAGGAAATCTGCCCTGTACGGGTGAAAATCTCTTTGGCAAAGAGTGGCAAATAAAAGCCACTCAAATGGATGCAGAGAATTCTGCTCTGGATAGACTTTCTAAGTCAACTTCCATTCCAGCCAAGAAAAAGTCTTTCAAAAAGCCTTTTTACAAAAGGAGCAGATTTCCTTCCAATTCTGGCCAACAATCTTCTACAGGTCGCTTTGCCACTAAGCGTCAGCAACCTAAACAGGCCAGGCCTAAACCTGCAGGGGCTGCTACAACTCAGCAGTCTCAACCCCCTCAGGGTTTTTGACTTAATACTAGAGAACTTAACCTTTCTGGCTCTACAACAGCCAGAACCTCTCACCATTCCAGGAAGGTTAGCTCATTTTGCTCCCAGATGGGAGCAAATCACATCAGAGCAGTGGACCCTCTCCATCATAAGAGAGGGCTACAAACTTCATTTCTCAGACCTTCCTCCCTACACCATGGTGAGACACTTCAATTCTCCCACATCTCTCCTCGACCTTCTGGATCAGGAGGTGACTACCCTTCTGGTTCAGGGGGCTATAGAAGAGGTTCCTCTAATTCAACAGGGGTCAGGGTTTTACTCCCCCTATTTTCTCATTCCAAAGAAAACAGCGGGATACAGACCCATTCTAGATCTCAGAGAATTGAACAAATTCCTATGCAAGGAGAAGTTCAAGATGCTTTCTCTGGGCACTTTCCTTCCATACCTGCAGAGTCAGGATTGGCTTTGTTCTCTAGATCTCAAGGATGCGTACACTCATGTCTTCATCCATCCATCTCACAGAAAATTTCTACGTTTTCTGTTCCAGGGAAAACATTACCAATACATAGTGCTTCCTTTCGGTCTAGCCTCTGCTCCAAGAGTGTTCACCAAATGCATGGCAATAGTTGCTGCATTTCTACGCACTCTGGGAATATTTGTCTTCCCATACCTGGACGACTGGCTCATCTGAGCTCCAACCCATTCAGAGGCTCAGATCTCCCTGAACCGCACCAGGCGCATTCTGCAATACCTGGGACTTGTGGTAAACCTCCCAAAGTCCCAGCTCACCCCTACTCAGTCCCTGGAATTCATAGGGGCCTGGTTGGACACCACTTCTGCAAGGGCCTACCTTCCTCAGGCCCGTTGTCAACGTCTAGTGCAGTTAGCCTCCCAGATTCAGTCAAAGAGCCACTTAACTGCCAGGGAGATGCTACAACTGCTAGGCCATATGGCTTCCACATTACATGTGGTACCCTATGCTCGCCTACACATGAGAGCAGCTCAATGGACTCTGTCCACCCAGTGGACTCAAGCTTCAGGAGCTCTCTGAGACCAAATAGCAACCTCCAAACGTCTCTTTTGGTCTCTCCAATGGTGGATGTCCACTCAAAATCTGTTGCTGGGGTCCCCTTTCCAACCTTTGTTATCCCAAGCAACCCTTACAACAGATGCCTCCCAAAAAGGTTGGGGAGCTCATCTACAAGACCTCTCCACCCAAGGCATTTGGTCCCCTCAGGAGACCTCTCTTCATATCAACCTCTTGAAACTTCGAGCAGTGTTCCTAGCTCTCAAAGTCTTTCATACCCTCCTCAGCTACCAGACAGTCCTCATTCACACGGACAATCAGGTAGCCATGTTTTACATAAACAAGCAAGGAGGAACTGGCTCTCTGTCGCTTTGCAACGAAGCTCTAAGATTATGGGCCTTCGCCAGAGAGCATCAAATCCATCTCCTGGCAGTATACCTCCCAGGAATTCAAACCTCTTGGGCAGACAGACTCAGTCAAGTTCTGCTTCCACACGAATGGTCCCTGCACATGGATCAGGTACTCAGAATCTTCCAGGAATGGGGTACCCCGGACATAGACATCTTTGCAAGTCCGTGGAATGCCAAGCTTCCCCGGTTCTGTTCCAGAATTCCGTGTCAGGGAGTTCAGGCCAAGGATGCCTTCCTCCTTCATTGGGGTCAGGACTTCCTGTATGCCTTTCCACCCATTCCTTTGATTCCCAAGACTCTGTTCAAACTTCAGAGGGATCAAGGATCCATGATCCTCATAGCTCCACGCTGGCCACGCCAGGTGTGGTACCCTCTACTTCTGCATCTCTCCCAAGCCCCCTCCCTGGATTTGGGAGCTGCTCCACACCTTCTGTCTCAGGAGGAGGGGACTTTGTGGCATCCAAACCCAAAGTCCCTTCACCTCAGCTTGGTTACTGAAGGGCCTAGACCTTCAAGTCTTCAATCTTTCGCAGCAAGTGAAGGATATTCTCCATGCTTCCAGGAAACCTTCCACTAGGCGTTCCTATGCTTTTAAATGGAAAAGATTTTCCATTTGGTGTGCTCAAAAGGGTCTTGACCCTCTGGCACTTCCTCTGAATTCTCTTTTAGAATATCTCCTGCATCTTTCCAATGCATGCCTTAAGACAAATTCAGTAAGGGTCCATTTAAGTGCTATTGCAGCATCCCTTAAGCCTATCAATGGACAACCTGTTTCCTCTCATCCTCTTATTGCAAGATTTATGAGAGGCCTAACTTTAACTAAACCTCCCATTCGACCTCCTCCGGTGGCATGGGATTTATATTTGGTTCTTGGTCAGCTTATGAAGCCACCTTTTGAACCCTTAGCCACTACCTCCTTGAAATTGAAATTTCTTTCCTGGAAGGTTATTTTCCTTATTGCAGTCACTTCTGCTCGCTGCATCAGTGAACTGCAGGCCTTAGTCGCTAATCCACCTTATACAAGGTTCCATCATGATAAGGTAGTCCTTAGGACAAATCCTCACTTTATGCCTAAAGTGGTCTCACCTTTTCATCTTAATCAAGAGGTATATTTACCTGTCTTTTTTCCAGCTCCTCATGCATCCACTGCAGAGAGGAACCTCCATACTCTAGATTGTAAAAGAGCACTTGCTTTTTACTTGCACAGGACACAGCAACATAGAAAGTCTTCCCAGCTTTTTGTTGCTTTTGATCCTTCTCATTTAGGACTTCCAGTCTCTAAAAGAACACTGTCCAATTGGATTTCTCAGTGTATTTCTTTTGCTTACCAGAGTACAAACCTTTCTCTGGAGGGCCATGTTACAGCTCACAATGTGAGGGCCATGGCCACCTCTATGGCTTATCTTAATTCTGTGTCCATCGATCAGATCTGTCGAGCAGCCACCTGGGCCTCGGTTCATACCTTCACAGCCCATTACTGTTTGGACAAGGACTCCCGCCGGGATGCCTTGTTTGGTCAGGCTGTCCTCGGACACCTGTTCCATTCTTGAACAACTCCTGCCCTCCTTCCCTGGATGGATGCCTGAGATCCATATGAAGACGAGGAACCCTTCAGGGTCTCATACCCTTGAGGATTTCCCAGGCATCTTAGCTAGGGAGTCCCCATATGTGAGGACTTATTCCTGCTTGTTCCTGGAGACAGCACAGTTACTTACCTGTAACAGGTGATCTCTGGGAACAGCAGGAATTAGTCCTCACAACCCACCCACCTCCCCTAGGAGTTGTATCTCTCTCTCTTGTCTTTCCTTTACTCTCTCTCTCTATTGTCTCAGCTTTAAACTTGAACTGAGGAGAGTTGGTAGGAAAGGCGGGAAGGCAGCGCGCATGCGCTGTGGGATGCCCCAAAAGCTTTCATTCTGGGAAGCTGGGGAGCATTCCCGCGCAGGCTCCATCGGTACCGACGTACCCATATGTGAGGACTAATTCCTGCTGTTCCCAGAGATCACCTGTTACAGGTAAGTAACTGTGCTTTATTCATATTAATCTGGCTATTGGTAGCATGGGTAATTTGGAATTTTTAAGTTCTGCACCATACTCAAGGGCATTTGGGTTACTTTACTCTTTTTTGGAACCTCTCTTCGTTTGGTAATATCCTTCAAGGATACCTTCTTCCGAACTATGCGATCTTGGACGAGTGTCTGCTTTTCCTTATCTTCTTTTTAAAGGTTAATGCCACCAGCCTGGTTCCACGTTGGTTAAGGTGAAGCCCATCCCTTTGGAAGAGCCCCTCCTTTCCCCAGAATGTTCCCCAGTTCCTAACAAATCCAAAACCCTCATCCTTGCACCATCGTCTCATCCACGCATTGAGACTCCGGAGCTTTGCCTGCCTTTTGGGTCCTGCGCGTGGAACGGGAAGTATTTCGGAGAACACTACCCTGGAAGTTCTGGATTTCAACTTCCTACCTAAAAGCCTAAATTTAGCCTCCCAAACCTCCCTACGACATTTTCGTATGTCATTGGTACCGACATGTACCAAGACAGCAGACTCCTCCCCAGCACTATCTAAGACTTTATCTTGGTGGTGCGTGAGGTCCGTTACCTTCGCACTAGTCAGACTTGTTACCTGGCGATCCTCACATCCACCAGCCACCCAGCTATCTACATGCCTAATGATCGAATCACCAACTATAACGGCTGTCCTAATCCTTCCCTCATGGGCACATGGCCCTGGAGAAACTTCCTTGAAAGACTGGAAAAGGGGACCGTTACTTCTGGAGATAGATCTGCAATTGTGAGTATATACTTCTAGGAATTTTCTGAAAGGAATTCTTTTTATTAAAGCTAATTAATCTGTGAACTTACTATTTTTTGTTAAATCAGTCAGGGCCTAGTAGCAGCAGATTATGTTTACATTTAAAACACAGAAGAGAGCTTTGTGGTTAAATTTCATACCCAGCAGAGAGCTAGTAGTTTTAAATTTAATAGTCACTCAGGGCCTAGCATCAGCAAAGTACTTTTAGTTTAAATTTAAAATGTATTATTTATTTATTTTATTTACATTCTCTTATATACCGCGCTATTCTGCATCAGTGCGGTTTACATTGAACAAACTGAAATTACATTGAACAGGATATTATAACTTGGAGATAACTATTTTACAGGGAACATGGGCTATGGAGGGTTAAGTGGCTTGCCCAAGACCACAAGGAGCACCTGTGGGACTAGAAACCCCAGTCCTTCCGGCCCAAGGTTGCTATCCTCTAGTGGGATTTGAACCCCCGACCTTCCGGCCTGAAGTACCTTGCCCCAACCACTAGGCCACTCCTCCACTCCAAAACACAGAAGAGAGCTTTCTGGTTAAATTTAGAACCCATCAGAGAGCTTGTAGTTTAAATTTCATAATAAGTTATAGCCTAGCAGCAGCAAAGAGCTATAATTTAAATCAAGTAAGAATATAGTTTACCTCAGAAGCACAGGACAGGGTACTATGTAGCAGCCCTCTTTTAATAAGTGTTATTTCCCCCCCTCCCTCCCCACACCCACCCACCCCTGGGATAATCGTAGTTTTATAGGTACTTACACATTTTAACAGACAGGAGGTGCTCTCAGGTGAAGCTCGTTACCCAAATCAGTCATAAACTAAGGACCTACGATTAGTTAAGCTTCAGGTGAACAAGGTATATTAAACATATTAGGTACAGTTTTATTGGCAACCGTTAGTAAGTAAAGAACTTAAAGATCTAAACAAAAACTTAAAATTAAGATGCAGACAGCAGTCCAGCAGCGAGATGGGGGCTTTCCAGTCTTTTGCATTGAGTGTCACATGTATGATTTTCTCCCAGTTGGTGAGAGGTCTTACGTGTGCACTAGGTGCAAGGAGCTCTTTGCTCTCAGGGAACGAGTCCGTTCTTTAGATGCTAGAGTAGCAAACTTGGAAAACATAAGACAGACAGAGAGGTACATAGACAAGACCTACAGGGATATAGTCCTGAAGTCCCACCTCCGGTCTGGCAGCATCCTTGTTGCCATGGAGGAGAGAGGTCACGTGGCAGGAAGTGATCCTGTAACTAGGACCTGTACTCCAGGTGATGTAAAACCCTCCCGCACCAAGGAGGTTTCTCCAGGGCCATGTGCCCATGAGGGAAGGGTTAGGACAGCCGTTATAGTTGGTGATTCGATCATCAGGCATGTAGATAGCTGGGTGGCTGGTGGACGTGAGGATCGCCTGGTAAGATGCCTGTCTGGTGCGAAGGTAGCGGACCTCACGCGCCACCTAGATAAGGTCTTAGATAGTGCTGGGGAGGAGTCTGCTGTCTTGGTATATGTCGGTACCAAAGACATAGGAAAATGTGGTAGGGAGGTTCTGGAGGCTAAATTTAGGCTTTTAGGTAGGAAGTTGAAATCCAGAACTTCCAGGGTAGTGTTCTCCGAAATGCTTCCCGTTGCACGTGCAGGATCCAAAAGGCAGGCAGAGCTCCAGAGTCTCAATGCGTGGATGAGACAATGGTGCAGAGATGAGGGTTTTGGATTTGTTAGGAACTGGGGAACATTCTGGGGAAAGGAGGGGCTCTTCCGAAGGGATGGGCTTCACCTTAACCGGGATGGAACCAGGCTGCTGGCATTAACCTTTAAAAAGGAGATAGAGCAGCTTTTAAACTAGATAATAGGGGAAAGCCGACAGTCGCCCAAGAGCGGATGGTTCAGAAGAATGTATCCTTGAAGGATACTACCAAAAGCAGAGAGGTTCCAAAAAAGAGTAAAGTAGCCCAAATGCCCTCGAGTATGGAGCAGACAGAGCTTAAAGATCCCAAATTACCCATGTCTACCAATAGCCAAATTAATACAAATAAAATACAGTCTCTAAAATGCTTGTATGCAAATGCTAGAAGTCTAAAAAATAAGATGGGAGAGTTAGAATATATAGCACAAAATGAGAGGTTAGATATGATTGAAATATCAGAGACATGGTGGAAGGAGGACAACCAGTGGGACACGGTGATACCTGGGTACAAACTATATCATAATGATAGAGCTGATCAAATTGGTGGAGGGGTTGTGCTCTGTTAGAGAGGGCATTGAGTCAGAAAGGATTAAAGTTTTGCAGGAAACAAAATTTGCTATAGAATCTCTATGGATTGATAGTCCATGTAAAAAAGGGAAGGTGATGGCAGTGGGGGTGTACCATCGACCACCGGGCCAGAATGAACAAATGGATGATGAAATGCTCAAGGAAGCTAACAAAAGTTACAGCGCAGTAGTAATAATGGGTGATTTCTATTAACTTGGTATCGACTGGGTCAGTGTCACGGCAGGATATGCTAGGGAGATAAAGTTCCTAGATGACATAAATGACTGCTTCTTGGAGCAGCTGGTTAATGAACCGACCAGATGGGAAGCCATATTAGACCTAGTCCTTAGTGGAACACCAGATCTAGTGCAAGAGATAAGGGTGTTGGGGCCACTTGGCAATAGTGATCATAGCATGATCGCCTTTGATTTAATTAGTGGAGGGAGGGATACTAAGGAAATCCACAGTACTACCTTTTAACTTTCGAAAGGGAGACTATGATAAAATGAGGAAAATAGTTAAGAAAAAACTAAAAGGAGCAGTTGCAAAGGTTAAAGACTTACATCAAGCTTGGGTGGTGGTGAAAAATACTATCTTGGCAGCCCAGACCAGCTGTATTCCACGCTTTAAGAAAAGTGGAAAGAAGTCCAAAAAACTGCTAGCATGGTTTAAAGGTGAGGTCAGAGAGGCTGTTGCCAAAAAAGCATCTTTCAGGAAATGGAAAAAAAAGCCAAACGACGAAACCTGGAAACTGCACCAGCACTGGCAAGTCAAATGCAAGGCATTGATAAAGCAGGCAAAGGGAGAAGTTGAGAAGAAGCTTGCTGTGGAAGCAAAAATGCGAAATAAAGATTTTTTCAAATACATTTGTAGCAAAAAACCTGTGAGAGAGTCAGTTGGTCCATTAGATGATAAAGGAATTAAAGGGGCGACAAGGCGATAGCGGAGAGACTGAATGAATTCTTTGCTTCAGTCTTTATTGAGGAAGATGTAGGGATGTTACCCATGACTGAAGTGGTATTTAAAGGTGCAGAAGAATTGAAGGAAATATCGATACATCGGGAAGATGTATTACAACTATTAGATAAACTGAAGAGTAGCAAATCACCCGGACCGGATGGTATACATCCAAGGGTGTTGAAAG
Organism: Ichthyophis bannanicus; assembly: GCA_033557465.1. Classification (NCBI taxonomy): domain Eukaryota; kingdom Metazoa; phylum Chordata; class Amphibia; order Gymnophiona; family Ichthyophiidae; genus Ichthyophis; species Ichthyophis bannanicus. The sequence goes on from CM066041.1 coordinate 239,391,773, forward strand.
AACTGAAATATGAGATTTCAAACCTGCTATTAGTAATCTGTGAACTATCATTAAACTCATCTCTAATACCTGAAGATTGGAGGATCGCCATTGTAACACCAATTTTTAAAAAGGGTTCCAGGGGTGATCCGGGAAACTATAGACCGGTGATCCTCATGTTAGTACCGGGAAAAATGGTAGAAACCATCATAAAGAATAAAATTACTCAACATGTTGATAGTCATGGGTTAATGGGAGACAGCCAACATGGCTTTAGACAAGGAAGATCTTGTCTTACTAATCTGTTATATTTTTTTGAAAGTGTGAATAAACAGGTAGATAATGGTGAGTTGGTTGATATAGTGTATCTGGACTTTCAGAAAGCCTTTGACAAGGTCCCTCATCTGAGACCTTTGGCAAAACTAAAGAGTCATGGGATAGGAGGCAGTGTACTACTGTGGATCAAGAACTGATTAAAAGATAGAAAGAAGAGGGTTGGGCTAAATGGCCAATTTTCTCAATGGAGAAAGGTGAATAGTGGTGTATCCCAGGGTTCTGTGTTGGGTCCGCTGCTTTTTGACATATTCATAAATGACCTGGAAAGTGGAATAACGAGTGAGGTTATCAAATTTGCAGATGACACAAAACTATTTAAAGTTGTTAAAAACCCAAGAGGATTGTGGAAAATTGCAAGAGGATCTTGATAAATTAGAAGACTGGGCATCAAAATGGCAGATGAAATTTAATGTGGACAAGTGCAAAGTTATGCACCTCGGGAAGAACGACCCAAACTATGGTTACATGATGCAAGGTTCCACATTAGGAACCACCACCCAGGAAAAAGATTTAGGCGTCATTGTGGATAAGATGTTACAACCTTCGGCCCAGTGTGCAGCAGCAGCCAAGAGAGCAAATATAATGCTAGGTATCATAAAGAAAGGAATGGAACATAAAACAAAAGATATTATAATGCCTCTATATCGTTCCATGGTGAGACCACACTTTGAATATTGTGTGCAATTCTGGTTGCTGTATCTTAAAAAGGATGTAGAGTTATTAGAAGAGGTTCAGAGAAGAGCCACCAAAATGGTAAAGGGGATGGAAGGATACTCCTATGATGAAAGGCTCAAAAGGTTAGGGCTCTTTAACTTGAAAAAGAAACGGCTGAGGGGAGATATGATAGAAGTCTATAAATTAATGAACGGAGTGGAACGGGTAAACGTAGATCGATTGTTTATCTTATCAGAATATAGAAAGACTAGGGGACATGCAATGAAGCTACAGGGTAAACTATTTAAGACTAATAAAAGAAAATATTTTTTCACTCAACGTGTAATGAAACTCTGGAATTTGTTACCGGAGGATGAAGTAAAGGCTGTTAGTGTAGCTGGGTTTAAAAAAGGTTTGGACAAATTCCTGGAGGAAAGGTCCATAAACCATTATTAAGAAGGGACCCAGGATATCAATGCTTGACCCAGTACAAGCATTGCAGAACCTGTTTCTTTTGGGGAAACCTCTAGGTACGTATGACCTAGATTGGCCACTGTTGGAAACAGGATACTGGGCTTGATGGACCTTGGTCTGACCCAGTATGGCATATCTTATGTTCTTATGAGGGTTTTACATCACGTGGAGGACAGGTCCTAGTTATAGGATCACTTCCTGCCACACCAGGGTGATGCTCTGCTGTCACGTGACCTCTCTCCTCCATGGCAACAGGGTTGCTGCCAGACTGGAGGTGGGATTTAAAGACTATATCCCTGTAGGTCTTGTCTGTGTACCTCTCTGTCTTAAGTCTTCCAAGTCTGCTACTCTAACCTCTAGAGAAGGAACTCGTTTCCTGAGAGCAAAGAGTTCCTTGCACCTAGTGCACACGTAAGACCTCGCACCAACTGGGAGAAAATCATACATGTGACACTCAAAGCAAAAGACTGCAAAGCCCCCATCTCGCTGCTGGACTGTTATCTGCATCTTAGTTTTAAGCTTGTCATTAGATCTTTAAGTTCTTTTACTTACTAAGAGTTGGTGTGGATGCTTATACTTATAAAAGTGTATCTAATATGTTTAATATACCTTATTCACCTGAAGCTTAACAGGTCCGTAATGTATGACTGATTTGCATAGCTAGCTGCACCTGAGAGCAGCTCCTTTCCTTTAAGATGTGTAAGTACTTATAAAGCTATGATTATTCCAGGGGTAGGTGGATGTGGGGATGGAGGGAAATAAGTCTTATTAAAAGAGAGCTGCTACATAGTACCCCGTCCTGTGCTTCAAAGGTAAGCTGTGACCAACTTCCTGGGTGATTAACAGTCCTTGCTTGGATAAGTAGTCTTTCAAAATGGCCTTTTGACCTGCCCCCTTGCTTTAACACGTATTTAAAAAGTTTCACAGGTCTCTTATCCTCTAGGTAGAAGGCCTCTTTGTAAAGGTCTCCTGTAGACATTATTTATTGCTCAAAGAATACTGACCCTGTTTTGCCTTTTATGCTAAGTTAGTCTGATTTGATTTTAATGTGTGAAATTTAAACTAGAAGATCTCTGCTGGGTTCTAAATTTAATCAGAAAGCTCTCTTGTGTTTTAAATTTAAACTGAAAGCCCTTTGCTGCTATTAGGCCCTGATTGAGTATTTCATTTAAACTGCAAGCTCTCTGCTGGGTTCTAAATTTAACCAGAAAGCTCTCTTCTGTGTGTTAAATTTAAACTTAAACTGCTGCTACTAGGCCCTGACTGATTTAACAGATACACTGGGGTTCACAGATTAATCAGCTTTAATCCAAAGAATTCCCTTCAGAAAAATTACCAGAAGTATATAGTCGCTATTGCAGATCTCTCTCCAGAAGTAGCAGTCCCCTTTTGTACTCCAAGACAAAGGGAGAGTGCCACATCGTTAGATCCTTGGCCCTCACTGTGTGGCTATTGAGAGGCTAGTCCTGTCAGAGCTTAACGTGCCCGAGGACCTAACATGTTCTGTTGGCCTCTAGGAGGATCTCAACGAGAAGGTCTTATGCTTTCAAATGGAAGAGATTTGCTTCCCGGTGCCCAGAACACGGGCACTGGATCCCCTTTACCTGCTGCATTAACAGACGTCTCGAGTACCTCTTACATCTTTCGGAGTCGAGTCTGAAGTCGAACTCTGTCTGGGTTCACCTTGGCATGATTGGGGTTTACTGTTGTGGTTTAGAGTGAAAGTCCATTTTGACTCAGTCTTTAGTAGTTCACTTCATGCAAGGCCTGCTCCTCTTGAAACCTCCCTTGAAGCCTCTGGCAGTGGCTTTGGACCTCAGTGTGGTTCTGGTGCAGCTCATGTTAACTCCTTTTGAGCCGCTCGTTTTCTGCCCTTTGAAGTTCTTATCCTGGAAGGCCTTGTTCCTGGTGACAGTTACCTCAGCACACCGAGTGAGTTAGTTCCAGGCCCTGGTGGATCATCCACCATAAAACAGATTTCATCATAATAGAGTGGTCCTGCACACTCATTCTCAATTCCTTTAAATATGGTATCAGCTTTCTATCTTAACCAGTCAGTTGTTCTGCAAACTTTCTTCCCGAGGGCTCACGCCCATAGAGGGGAAGCAGCGCTGCACATGCTGGACTGCAAGCAAGCCTTGGTCTTCTGCCTAAAGGAAGGCCCACTAAAAGTCTATCCAGCTGTTTCTCTCCAGTAAGCTAGGGGTTGTTGTTTCCAAACACACTCTTTCAATTTGGCTGGCAAACTGCATCTCTTTCGCTTATGCCCAGGCTGGGCCTGTGCCTTGATAGTCATATCAAGGCTCACAACATCAGAGCCATTACTATATTGATGACCAACTTGAGCTCAATCTCCATAGAAGAGATCGGCAGGGCTGCAGTGTGGTCTTCTGTTCACATATTCACAACTCAGTACTGTCTGGATAGGGATTTCTGACAGGACAGCAACTTTGGCCACTTGGTACTGCGGTATCTGTTTGGGGATAAGAACCAGCTCCATCCTCCCCGAAAGCCCTAATGTCCATTCAGGCTACCAAAAAAAAAACAAACAAACCAAATAAACCAAAGAGAATGAATAATGATGAATGAAACAGGGTCAAAAAGCCAAATCAGATGAGTTCCCCTTTGGGGTCTACCAGTGCTGTACATAGTTGATTCTCCATGTCTTTGTTCAGTTTGCTCCTGTTGGCCTTCTCGGCCTTCTCAGTTTTCAGTAGCTTAGGAGGTCCCATATATGAGAACTTCATTCCTGCTTGCGCATGGATAAAAGATAGTTATTTACCTGTAGCAGATGTTCTCTGTGAACAGCAGGAATAAGTCCTCACAACCCTCCCATCTCTCTGAGGAGTTGTATTCTGCTACAGCTTTATCATACTGGAGAAGATGGAATCACTGCAGGTGGGAAGACGGGCATGCAGGCATGGTGGAGCCTCCCAAAAGTTTCCAAAAGAAGCTGGGGAGTATTCCCATGTGGTGCTCCTTCAGTGACATCTATACATGAGGATTTATTCCTGCTATCCACAGAGAACACCTGCCACAGTTGAGTAAGTACCTTTTTCCACTGGCTTTCCAACTGATTTGAAACCAGTCTCCTTTGTTTTATGGCATCATGAGTCTTTATTTCATAGTAGAATGTTGTATCCATGCTGGTGATTTTTGTCTTACATCCCTTTGTCACCTACCTGCAATGCAATGTGTGCCTTTGAGTCAGTCCTGACTCCTGGCGACACAGAAGCTCCTGGGTTTCTTGGCAGTGTCACCGGAAGTAGATTGCCAGGCCTTTCTTCCGAGGCAATGGAGGGTTAAGTGACTTGCCCAAGGCCACAAGGAGTGGTAGTGGGAATCGAACCCTGGTTGCTTGGTTGCCAAGCCAGTGTTCTAACCACTAGGCTACTCCTCCACTCCACTCCACTCCTCACCTACCTAGTCTGACTATATTATAGTGACAGTCCTCAGCTGGGAGATGTTCATTCCAAGACATGGCTGACTACAATTCTTGAAGATCAGACCTTAATAATAAAATAAAATGTATATAAATAAAATAGTTATCAAGCTGTTGTAGCAAAGTGCAGTCAATGAATAAATCCAGGAGTCAAATGACAGGGTCCAAGCCAGTTTATTGTGCACAGGCCCAGTCAGTCAAAGCTTCAAAAGGAACTGAGCAACCGTTTCTACAGAGACATAACCATTTATACCTCTTTTTCAGTTTGATACATGAGAACTTTCTATTGGTTCTAACTCGATACATGCAAATTTCTCATTGGTTTTACATTCCCTGCACCTGTCCAATTAGAAATCCCTCCGGAGCCTAGCAACCAGCCCCCCTCCCTTAGGATTGCTCTAACAATGGTGCAGTTCTTGATTTCATTACTTCTCTACTGCAAGGTTATCCCTAGCGCCATGAATGCATATATTGAAACATTTCTGTTCTTTCACACACAAGAGAATAATGGAAGACTTATGAATTCATAAAAACCTCTTATTAAGCAGTTTAAAACAGTTTTCTCATTTTTCACAGATTTTTGGTTCTTTTCTAGCTATAATGGGAGTTAGGATCCAGGCCTAACTTACAGGCCTTTCATAATAACAGGCCATGCTAGGCCATAGCCTACCACATTCCCCCCTTTGATTATTCTCACCCGCAAGTGAGAGAGGGTGAGAATTAAATCACTCATTAGTCAATTAACACATTATACAGGTGTAATAGCATCATCGTGTGGTATAGGGTAATATTGCCACATAGCTAATATCTTCGTAGCTGCCTCCCTTTCTACATTGCTATCAGTGTCTGCTGACTTTATTCAACTGTGATGAATCCAGGGTTTGAGTTTTGCAACTTTAACTGCTGTTGGGGTTAACAAGATGACAACATGAGGTCCCTTCCAATGTGGTGTCAACGGTGTCTTTCTCCACTCTTTGATCCACACCGAGACTCCAGGCTTGAGAGGATGCAGGGGTTCTGTTAGATGGATGAGCAGCTGGTCTTGTACCCACGTATGAAGACTCTGCAAAACAGAACTTAAAACCAATAGTTCTTGTCTAGTAACTTCAGATCTAATCTGTTCCATATCTCCCTTTATTTCCTATACAATAGGCGGGGGTCGCCCAAACAGAATCTCAAAATGGGAAACTCCTAAAGACTTAGCAGGGGCTAAGTATATCTTAAGAAGGGCTATAGGAAGAACCTGGGGCCACTTCAGGTGAACCTCTTGGCAAAGTTTGGACAACTGGGATTTCAGGGTTCTATTCATACATTCTACTTTTCCTAAATTCTGAGATCTGTAGGCCGCATGCATCTGATAATATCAATATTCCGGGGCCATACTTAATGGACTTGCTTCCTGAGGTTATCCTCCCTCATTCTTTGTACAGGGCCACATGTGCATGCAAGGTTGTAAGGGCATACTTGGAATCTGGGTACACATTTAGACAGAGCCCCTTTTCCTATTGTCAGTGCTCTAGTAAGAGCTATCAGTTCAACTTTCTGTGCTGAAGTTCCTGGGGTCAGGGCTGAGGACTCAACTACCAGATCAAGGGTCACTACTGCATATCTGGCACAACAATGTCCATTAATGATGACAAGACTGCTTCCATCTACAAAGAAAGTCCATCCAGGGTTCTCCAAAGGAACATCAGTCGAATCAGGGTGACTTGAGAATATAGTGTCCATAGTTTCTAAACAGTCATGATCAGGGGGGTCAAGACCAACTGGTAACAACGTAGCAGGATTCAGAGCTTGACTGACCTTCAATTGTATCTGGGGGTTTTCACACAGCATACTCTGATACCTCAACATTCGTGAATTAGCTAGAAGTTTCCTTTGTGTTTCATAATGGTTAGAACAGAGTGTGATACAGTAACTTGAAGATTGCTCACTAGGAGGGCTGTAGCTGCAACAGCTCTCAAACAAGGGGCCAGCCTTTTGCAATTACATCCGATTGTTTTGACAAATAGGCTACTGGTCGTTGCCAAGATCCAATGAGATTGAGTCAATACTCCTAGAACGTTTCCTTGTGACTCATGAATATAGAGATTGAAAGGTTTTCTGGACATCTGGTAGACCCAGAACTGGTGATAACATCAGAGCGGTTTTCAAAGATCAAAAGGCTGCATCCTGTTCAAGTCCCTATTCCAATGGAGACTTTTCCATTCCTTTGGTAGCTTGATATAATGGTTTTGCTAGCAGCGCAAAATTGGGGATCCATATACGACAGTACTCTGTGGCACCCAAGAAGGCTCTCACTTGCCTTCTGGTGGTTGGAGTAGGAATACTGCATACAGCTTTTTTGCGTTCTGGTCCCAGGCGTCTAATTCTACTTGGCAACTGGAATCCTAGGTATTTAACTTGTTTGACATAATTATGCCTTGGCTCTTGAGACTTTGTATCCAGCCTCATTAAAAAGGTGCAAGAGTTCACTGGTGGCTTATAGACATTCACTTTCTGAGTTGGTGGCTATAAGCAAGTTGTCCACATGCTGGAGAAGAACCCTTTCTCCTGGGTCCACATAGTAGCTTGAAAGATCTTGATTTAAAATAGCACTGAAGAGAGTAGGTGAATTCTTGAATCCTTGAAGTAATCTAGTCCAGGTGAGTTGGCCCCGCCTTCCTGTTGTGGGGTCTTGCCATTCAAAAACAAACAAGAGTTGACTGGTGGGGGCTAGGCGCACACAGAAAAAGGCGCACACAGTAGCCTCAGCAGGGATCAGTCCCAAGAGAATGTAAGGATTTAGTACCACTGGGTGTATAGTTTCAGCTGCATCATTCACTCGCCTCAGATCTTGTACTGGGCGGTAATCCCCTGTCCCAGGTTTCTTAACTGGGAGAAGGGGGGGGGGGGTGTTCCAGGGTGACTGGCATTCCTTGAGAAGTCCATACTTCAGCAGTTTCATCAAATGGCAGTGGATTCCTTCAATGGCTGGTCGAGGGAGAGGATACTGCTTCACATGCACTGGTTCCACTCCTGGCTTGAGGGTGGCGATGACAGGGGCTATGTTCTTCGCTAGGCCAGGTGGATTATCTTCTGCCCATACTTCAGGTGAGGCTATAAGGTTGGTGGGTATACAGGAACTAGCTGGCTTGATTGGAGATGCACTATAGAACCGCTACTCTTCTTCTCGGGGAACAGTCAGCACCATCAATCCAGCAGGTTTTGGGTTCACAGTCATTTGCATTTCTCCCCTTTCAGCAAAGGATATTTGTGCCTGGAGCTTAGCAAGCATGTCTCGGCCCAGAAGTGGAATAGGGCATTCAGGCATATACAAGAACTGGTGCGTTATTTTCTGTCCCCCTAGTTCACACATGCGGTTCTGCAGGAGAGGCTTTGTGGCCTTACCCCCAGTAGCTCTGACAATGGTGATGCATCGAGAAAACAAAGGGGCTACTGGCTTTAGTATTCTGCTCCTGTATCCCCCATAAAGTCCATATATTGGTCCCCTATTTTCAGACTGACCATAGGCTCCTGGGGACCCAGGGAAACTTGGAGTCCGGTCTGGCCTAGTTTTCATCCATGCTATAGCCCTCTTCGGCTGCTACTCACTCTATAGCTGCTTCCTTCTCTTGCTGGAACCACTGTGCTTGGTTTATTCTTTCTAAAATCAAGTACTCCCTCCTCCCCTCCTGGGGGTGGAGTCAAGATACGGGCATTCACTTCTCTAATGTCCTTCTTCTCTGCAATGGGCGCACTGATTCGCACCCAGTGGGGGCCGATCATTTTCACGGCCCCTTTCACTTCCTCTGCTCCTTCGATTACGAAAACCTCCTCCACATCATTCAACTAAAGTATCAGCAAGAAGATCTGTTTTCTTCCTTATCTTACTTTCACTTTCTCGGTCACATTTATTTCCACAATTCACAAACTTTCTGAACAACTTCCATTAACCGTGCTGTATTCATGCCCACAAATCCATCCAGTTTCTGCAATTTCTGTTTTATATCTCTCTGGGACTGACTAACAAAAACGCAAATTCTCCTGGGCTGCTGGATCGCATGGGATCTATAGTGAGGGCTGCCTGCGCTATTTGGATCCCACTTGGGGCCATCAAGGCTGATGGGTCTGCATAATACTGTTCATTAGCTCAATCATATCCTATGGTTTCTTCAGTGTAGGAGGCATAATGCAGCTTTCAGTTCAGTAAATCAGTGGCAGAAACAAAGCTGGCCCTGGACCTAGTGCAATGGGATAACGTGACCCTCCCCTTTTACTGGTAGTTGTACTTCTGAAGGTATACGGCAATCGGGACTGTCTGGGTTCCACTTCATGTTCTTGGGCGCTAGCTGTGAGTGACCCTGAACTGGCAAAGGAATCATCGGTGGACTGTGGCCTACTCTGAGTACTTTAAACTGTGCTGGGGCTTTCGGTCAAGAGGGGGTGTACGTCCTGCTGCGGAGGTGGCTGGTGACATTTGCAGGGAGGTATTCCCCCCCCCACCCTCCACCCCAGGCTCTGCTCGGGGTGGTGGCAGAGCTGAGGGAACTGGCCTATAAAGATAATAAACGGGCAGGTTTTTTTTCCCCCCAATCCTTTAACCAGGAATCCTATGTAGGGGAACTGATCAGGGAACATTCTCTGTACAATCTAATAAACACGGGAAACTACGGGGCCATGAAGTAACTAACACTGGCCACCCCCTTCCACAGAGCATTTCTAATAGGGGCAGAGACATTTTAAGTCTGTAGTCTTTCAGCAAAGTCCTCGCAAAAATTCCTAGTCATACATTTCAACAAAATCTGCATGGACGCTGACCCCCCCCCCACAACAGTCAGGCTGCATTTTCCTGTGGACTAAGCATAATGGATGTGTGCTCATTCTAAATAAGTACAATTTAGATAAAGTCCTTAAAATATAAAACTATTATTTTGCAACATGTTATAACAACAATCCCAACAGAGAGAACTATAGCTCCTAACATGGTGGCTACATATCTGTTACGTATGACTGGAATAAAATTACTTGGCATGAAAACTAACTGCCAGCCGTAATCGGCATGTCTCTGCAAAAGAAATTACTTTAAATCTTAGTTTTAGGAAGCAGATATCACAGGTACACTACCAAAAAACTGCCTCCAGTTTTGCAACTGATTCCTATAGATTTTGGGGTGCTGAATCCAGGAAAAATAGCCAAAATGTTCCATCACGTCACGCTCTTATATGCTCAATGTTTGTGCACATGTATGTGGCTGTTTTAAGTGCAGACAATTTTGCTACCATCAGTGTGTTTTGTTGACATTACTCTATTCTTATGTGCTGCCTTGCTACAATTTTCTTTATTCTTATTTGAATAACTACTAAACAATTAGTATAAAGAATTCATCCAAGAAACTTTTATCTCGATCGCACTCAATCTGAAACGTTCACCTCAAACTGCTAACCCAATGTAGCAAAAAATCTGTACGTGATGGAGCAAATTGGTTACCAGATTTGGATCCAGCGCACCAAAAAACGTAAAAATCAATCGAAACATTAGAGGCAGTTTAAAAAAATTTTTTTTTAGTGTACCTGTGTATTCAAAAGACATTCCGAATACTTTTTCCATAAAGTGGGTGGATATCTAGAATACATATACACTTTTTTTTTCTTCCTATTTTATTTTTATTAACAATAAGTATGTCTTCTATGAGGTGCTTGCCGCAGTATATCAGGAACTAGAATTCAGACACGATGAACTCCTTATTCACTCAGGATTTAAATCACTTTCAAGTCACGATCTGGTACTACTGGCTCGGAATGCTTTATAGTCCTGTCAGGGTTCTTAACCTCTACTTCGTAGGACAAAGCGAAAACAAAAGCAGTTTCCTGAAATTTTCTATCATTTCCTATTTAAACCATTACAGTACTTACTGAAGGTTTGAACATAAATAACACAAAACAAAGCTAAGCCCACAAATGCATTATACCTATAGCCCTACAAAAATTCTTCTCACTTGGTCCGTACAAGTACAGGAACTCGAAAGGGGTTAATAAGAACTTAACCCTTTCCAGGCTAAGCCCAAAACTATCGGGATCCACAATCCTGACTAAACATTCTTATCAAATGATATATAATACATGACCATAGCAGAAGGAACATTACTATTAAAACATATTGAATAAAACAGGTACAATTTTCCTGAAATAAGCACAAATTAGCCCAGCTACAGAGTGTTTAAGCCTTCACAGGGTTAAAAAGACACTGCACATTCCTTTCTTCAGACACGCCCCTTCTTTCTCCGCTAGCCAGCTTCATGCTGTGCGAAAGGAAAAAAAAAACAAATGCATGAGACAGTTTCTTTACTGAAAAAGTGACAACTGAGTTTGTTTTCTTCTGTCTTCTTTTCTGCTTAATACTATTTCTTAATCGGTAAACTGTTCCACAAATTACCCAACAGAATAATCTCACATTTATACCAGAAGGGAAACTCACGGTTTCAACAGGTAACAAAAATCAGATACACAGTAAGGACAGACAATACACCAAACGCTTCCTCCTTTTCGTGACCTGGGCGCAGTCGCCTGGCCAGGAACTGCGCTACTCAGAAGTCCTCTCTCGTTCGGCCTGTATTTCAAGACCTCCCACTCACACAAGCAATCATATTTTAACAAGAAATCATTTTTAAGTGCCCAGGTTTTTCTGACTAACTGACTATTTCAAACAAGAAAGATCGATGGCTTCGGCTTCTGCTTTCACTTACGCGGAGCTTACTAGGACCGCCCTTATGGGAGGTGATCAGACTCCCTTGACTCGCACACACTCATGCGAGATTTTTCCCAGTTAGTCTATACCAAATATACCAAATCAGTCTTGCGCATACTCATGCAAGACTTTTTCCCCAGGCTGCACTGACTTTTAAACAAGAAAATATCTACTCACCGGATCCAGTTCCTGATACCAAACCAGTTCTTGGGTTGGACCCTAGACTCCCCTCGGGTTCGAGAGGTGTTGGCCAGCTGGACCCAGTGGCCTGCCGAGGCAAGGCGGAACCCTCTTCGATACAAAGGGATCGGCGGCGCCTGAGAAGTTCCCCTGCAGTCTGACAGACATGGTTCCAACCGGACCAAACCTTGGAGGCGAGAAGTCATGGTATATTCACTTGATTACCATTTACTACTCGCACTTCCCGGCCAGCGCACCAAGAATATGTTGTAGCAAAGTGCAGTCAATGAATAAATCCAGGAGTCAAATGACAGGGTCCAAGCCAGTTTATTGTGCACAGGCCCAGTCAATCAAAGCTTCAAAAGGAACTGAGCAACTGTTTCTACAGAGACATGACCATTTATACCTCTTTTTCAGTTTGATACATGAGAACTTTCTATTGGTTCTAACTCGATACATGCAAACTTCTCATTGGTTTTACATTCTCTGCACCTGTCCAATTAGAAATCCCTCTGGAGCCTAGCAACCAGCCCCCTCCCTTAGGATTGCTCTAACAATGGTGCAGTTCTTGATTTCGTTACTTCTCTACTGCAAGGTTATCCCTAGCTCCATGAATGCATATATTGAAACATTTCTGTTCTTTCACACACAAGAGAATAATGGAAGACTTATGAATTCATAAAAACTTCTTATTAAGCAGTTTAAAACAGTTTTCTCATTTTTCACAGATTTTTGGTTCTTTTCTAGCTATAATGGGAGTTAGGATCCAGGCCTAACTTACAGGCCTTTTATAATAACAGGCCATGCTAGGCCATAGCCTACCACAAAGCAATACAATAATTAAGCATAAAGTGCATATAAAAGTTTCATATTCCTTCAGAGACTCCATGCAACCTCCCCAGTTCCACCACAGAATCAACCCTCAGTTTAAAGCCCCCCCAGTTGCACAGTTTATCTTATGCCAGTGTTGCTATGCTCAAGTGACCCCACTTCTCAAGTCATGTCACTGACTTCCATTTCCGCATCCAGTTCAGACTTCTCCTATTGACTTATAAGTGCATTTATTCTGTGGCTCCTTACTACCTTATATTTTATCTCACTCTATACCTCTCCTCAGGTACTCTGCTCCTCTGGAAGATCCCTTTTATCTGTGGTTTATGGTTTAGGCACTTGATATACCACCCTTTACTTACGCATCAGAGCGGTTTACGTGTATGTATATACTAATAGGTACGTTTTATTCCCTTGTGCCCTTCTCTGCCACTGCCAACTCCAGAGTTTATTCATTCCACCTTGCTACCCTATATGCCTGGAAACTACTTGAGTCAGTACGTCAGGCTCCTGCTCTAGCACTATTTAAATCATATTAAATCACATAGTAAATGATGGCAGATAAAGACCAGCGTGGTCCATCCAAGCAAAAAACTCATCAGGACTGCTTTTGGATTTTATTTATTTATTTAAAAGCGTTTATATACCGCTGTTTGCTAAAGCTTTCACAGAAGTTTACAATAAAATAAAAATATAACCCAATTGATCCCACCCAGCAGGATCCCTACCTCCTTAATAAATGAAGTGCTTAACATCCTGATCCCGAAACCACCTGCCAAAAAACCCCCCAGAAACCGCTGCCCATCCTCAAGGAAACAAGAAGGTTTTTAACGCCTTCAAAAATAACAGGTTTGTCTCCAACCTGAGTACTAAAGGCAAGGCATTCCACAGAGCTGGCATGACCACTGAAAAAAGTCTCGCCCGCCAGTGCTGCAAATGAACCTGGGATCAACCAGGGAGCTCCAACAGACATTCAGACCCTCCCCCCCTACCCCCCGCGGGCACAACACCCTACTGGGCCCTATACCATTGGAGCAGCTCTCTCAAGTACCACGGGCCATTGCAAACAATTTAAATACACATCTGGATTTAATCGGGATCCAATGCAACTGTTGCTTCACCCCAGCACCAAATCACACCTCCGTAGACCTCAAATAATTCTTGCTGCTGTGTTCTGCACCACCTGCAACTTCCTCAGTATAAATGCTGGTAGCCCCACATACAAGGCATTGCAGTAATCCAGGCGCGGCAATACCAATGCCTGGACCACCCAATACAAAGCATCTTGAGCCAGAGGTCCCCTCACTCTTGTTCACCACTTATATATCTTACCATACTCTAGTCCCCAGTTTTGTGATGCTGTTCATCTTAATTAGATTGTAAGCTCTGTTGAGCAGGGACTGTTTCTTACATGTACAGCGATGCTACATCTTGTAGTGCTATAAAAATAAGTAGTTGTAGCATTGGTGTATATACCCTGCTCTTTGACATCTTTAGAATCCTACAGAAACATCTGGCTAAGCAACAATGCCTTCACTACCTTCTGGACGACAAGAAAATTTGGCTCCAGCTGAATCTCTAACAGCACTGCATTCCATAGTACAGGGTTGTAGAACTGAAAGATCTCTGCTGGGTACATTCAAGCTGGATCTGAGGAAAGGAAAGAAAGGCATTTTAAGAAATGGAGTAGTCTAGTTGGAGTAACCGCCTGGTGGTTAGAGCAGAGTGGGCTTGGAACCAGGAAAATCAGGGTTGAAATCCCTCTTGTGGGCTTTAGGTAAGACACTATCCTTCCTTGGCTTAGGTACAAACTTGGTAACCCACTAGGGACAGGGAAATAGCCTGTTAATTGAAAGGCAAGAGCTTGAAAAATAAAAATTACAGTGCTTGCTGGAAAGATATTAATGCACTCCTAGGCTGATTAAAACAAAACAAAAAAAACAACAATCTGGCAAATAAGTAGACTCCATCTCATCCAGTGCTCTATAGACAAGTACTGAATTTGTATCTCTTATTTTTCCAGATTTTTTTAAGTACGCTTCTAAGATGGAATTCTTGGGAATCCTAGGTTTGGTGCTGTGCCTTCTTCTGGCAGCATCTGCCTTCCATCCCTTACAGGTATCAATCAGCAATCCTGTTACCCCCGCAGCATGTCTGAACCCAATCATCCTTGACTGACAGGAGACTCAAACCTGAATCTTTGTTGCAGTGCTGCAGTGTGAGCCATGAAACTAGCTTGATTTTAGTTTTTAAAGACACAGTTGAGCAGCTGCATGTTTCCAGCAAATTGCTGTAGTTGACAGCCATCCAAGGGTGCTGGAAATTATGGAACGAGGTGATACCTATACTCACTTGATGAATATGCACTAAGTTTCCGTCCCTTCATCTTTTCCCACTTATTATGGACATTTGTGTCCAGAAAACCATTTGCAAAATTCCTAGCCAGAAGCACTAAGATTTCAGCCAAGGCTTTCAATATGAGAAGGGTTAAACAAATAAAAAACACAATACAAACACATTCCTCTTCCTTTTTTGCATTTTGTTGGTACTCTAAATATTTCTTGTGTATACAGTTGACCTTCCATAGTGCTGACTCCTTGAAGAACAATAAATTAACATCTTGGGTCAGATCTGGCAAATGTGTTCAGCTTTTTTGGTATAACATAGCTTTGAGATTATCTTATAAGAAAATATATCTAACTATAGTCTTACCTTTGCACTAACCACAAACATTGTTTTAATGTATTTGCAGGCAGTAATGCTTTTAATAGCAGGTTTGCTGTTGCTGAGTAGATAGATGTATATGTCTTTGTAATAATTACCTGGCAGTTAGTGTGTGGTAAGACATGTTTAAACCTGCAGCATACTCCATTGTAATTCCATTGCTGGGTTTGGTTTCTTACACCTGTTTGCAGCAGGTGTGCTGTTGCAGGTATGCTAATATGTAGTTTTTTTGAAGCATATCTGATTATTAATAAAATGAAAAAGCCTTTGTGTTTAAGACTGCCAAAACACCCTGTTTTTACACAGCATATAGTATAAAGAAACTCAGTTGAATTAGCACTTTTTATGCTAGCTAGTGTGTAATAGAGTGGGATTCTATTAAAGTAATCATTGCATAGTGGCAGTTGCTTTTATAGCAGTGTTTCTTAAGCTGGACCTGGTATACCTCATAGCTGAATTGATTTTCAGGAAACCCACAATCAATATGCATGAGAGAGATTTGCATGCTATAGAGGAATTGCATGCAAAATCTATTTAATGCATATTCATTATGGGTATCCAAAAACTAGATTGGCTGGGGGAGATACACCTGGACTGGCTTGAGAAATGCTGGTTTACAGTGATTTTATTTAGCCATTCTATTTCCCATTGTTCATCATTTTTTTTTTCTCTTTTTTTTTTTTTTAGATGAAATGTTTTTATTTTATAATCTCCCTCCCTGCGAACTCTTGCAGAGTGAAATGTGAATTTGGAAAGCCAGAGCTAGAAAAATAGCATCTTTCTAAACTGAACGCAAATATTTTTGTTTTGTCATGCATAGTGTAGGGTTCCCCCCCCCCTTCTGTGACTTTAACACATTTCACCTGATCTCTGTGTTGTGGTGTTAAATGCTGTCGAGTCTGTTTGTAGCGTCCCTCTGGATAGTTGTCCTAAACGGCATTTGGTCTTCAGTCAGGTGGCTCATTGTTGACATAGTGGCACCCATAGCTGCTGCTGTTTTATCGATCCATCACATTGTTGGCCTTCAATCTTGCCAAGCATGATGTCTTTCTCTAATGATCTCTCTCTTCACATGTGTCCAAAGTATGAAAGTCAAAGTCTTGTCATTTGAGCTTCTAAAGAAAACTTAAGTTTGATCTCCATTACTGACTGGTTTGCTCTTCAGGCAGTCCTTGGTATACACAGTTTCTCCAGGACCAAGCAGGAAGTCAGTCCTCACATATGGGTGTCATCGGTGCTGATGAAGCCCCAGCGGAGCATTTCCCCAGCTTTCTGTGAAAGCCTTTGGGAATGCAGGCACGCATGCGCGGTTCCCTTCCCGCCTAAAGGTGCCATCTTACCTCAGTCTCTTTTTTTCCGTGAAGCCCGTCGGACGTATGTCCCGTTTTCCCGGTTAAAATCAGATTTTTAGCAGTTTTTTGCTCTTTTTTTTCTACCGGTTTGACGCCGGTTCCTCTCCCGCCGGGTTTGGTACACCGGTATCGAGCCCGATTCTTCTTTTTCGTTTTTTGCCCTTCGTGGCTGGTGTTTGCGCCCTTTTTTTTTATTTTTCCCTGGAAGGCCGGTCCTTTGACCTCGCGGGGACTCTTTTTTTTCCCCGATGGCTTCCAGTGGCTTTAAGAAGTGTGATCGGTGTAAGAAACTAATGTCTCTCACAGACACACACGACTGCTGCCTTCGGTGCCTCGGCCCCGACCACGATCCTAAGTCGTGCGGGGCCTGTGGAAAAATGTCTTCCAAGGCACTACGAAGTCGACAGCAGCAAAAGGAAAGGCTTTTCTCGGACTCAACCTCCGGCCGGGCCTGGAACTCGTTTGAGGCCTCGACATCTCGGGATTCCGATCCCGAGCGCTGTCGAAGCTCCTCGGACAGGTGGTCCCCCGACCGGGAACGCAAGAGGAAGAAGCGGCTCGCGAGGGCGTCGTCGGAAGAGGCCCCTGGCTCCTTGAGGGCCAGGTCTAAGACCCCTGACCGTCGCCCCGGGCCTGTGGAACCGGAGAAGCCTGCCAAAGTTCCTCGTGTAGAGCCAGAGTCTGCTGGACATGTAAGCCCCGTAGTCCTCGTGGACTCTTCTCCCAGGGAGCCGACGTCGGGCCCGGCGCCACCGGGGCCCGAGTCGGTGGCTGCTGTGTCTCCCGAGCTGAGTCTCAGGATGACAGCCTTGGAGAGCAGAATGTCTGCCTTCATGGAGCAGCAGCAGGCACTGATGGCCAGCCTGTCTGGCGCATCTGCCCCAACCACCGGGACATCGACGTCCAAGTTGACCCCGGAGGCCGAGCCGATACTCGAGTCCATCGTGGCTCGGAGTCGACCTCGGTCGCGGTCCCACTCGACCTCCCGTTTTGGACCGAGGGCGACGACGCCGGTGCTTCCGGCGTCAGGGCGGGTGCTCCAGGGCCCAGTGGGGTCAGACCCCGACTCTTCCTCGGACGAGTCAGCTTGGGAGACGGAAGATGAGGAGTCTCCTGATACCTTTAAGACTCGGTGCGTCCCTTCGGACTCACCACCGTCTGAACCCCGGAGTAGGTCCGGGATATGGCCACTGCCTTGGCTATTCCGGCGGATCCCGAGGAAGAGCCTCGAGCTGAAGAGCTCGAGGCCCTACAGTATGACTCTCCTCCGAAGGAGGCCTTTACTGTCCCGGTTCCTCCGATGCTGGAGCGGCTCCTCTTCTGTATGTGGGAGGCACTGGCCTCGGCGCTGGTTCTTAGCAAGCGGGTCGATTCCATCTATTGACTCCGGAAGAGCCCTGGGTTTCAAAAGGCACAGCTACCACACCATTCCATGGTTGTGGAATTGGCCATGCATCGTCTGAAGAGTCAGAAGATGCACTCCGTGGTGCCTCCTGGCAGGGAGGCCCGAAACCTAGATGGCCTCGGTAGAAAGTGTTTTCAGGGCTCGATGCTTGCTTGCCGTGTCCAGTCTTACCAGTTGTACATGGGCATGTACTTGCGGGATCTGACCAAGGAGTTGGCTGGGTTCTCTGCTGGTCTCTCCGGGGAACCCTTGCAGAGATTTCAGTCCTTGTCCTCGGGGATTCGGGACTGCTCGAAGTTCATGTCCCGCGCCGCCTACAATGGCTTCGAGGCTTCGGCCCGAGTAGTGGCAGCTGGCATCGCGGCTCGATGCCAGGCATGGCTGCAGTCATCGGACCTCGAGCCATGGGTTCAGGACAAGTTGGTCGATGTCCCTTGCCGAGGTGAAAACCTTTTTGGCAAGCCCATGACCGAGAAGGCCGCTCAGCTCGAGACCGAGCACCTCACTCGGACAAGGCTGTCGAGGAAGACCTCTGCCCCTTCTCATAAAAAGAAGGACTCGGGTAAAAAGCCCTTTTACCCGAGGAAGGGCACTGCCTACAAACAGTACCCACAATATCAGGCTGCCCAAGCTGCCCCCCAGGGTCAGCAAGCCAAGGGCCAGGCTAATGGGCCCCGTAGGCAGAGGATCCCCAAGCCTCAGGCCCCTGCTACCACTCAGCAGGGTGGGGGCTTTTGACTCCTTGAGCATAGCCTCTCCTCCACTGCTCTCCCAACCCTGCACAGGAGGTCGTCTCGCCCTCTTTGCCCACCAGTGGCCCCTTATCACCAGGGACAGTTGGGTGCTGCAGATAATCTACAAGGGATACGCCCTCCATTTCCACCAACTGCCACCCCCATATTTTCCAGGGGAGCCTCCAAGGCCTCCTCTGCACACAGACCTTCTCCGTCAGGAGCTTCAGGGTCTGTTGGTGGACAGGGCGGTGGAGCCTGTGCCTCCCCACTTGCAAGGTCACGGATTCTACTCCAGGTATTTCCTGGTGCCCAAAAGGACCGGTGGCCTTCGTCCCATTCTGGACCTTAGGAACCTCAACAAGTTCCTAGTGAAAGAAAAGTTCAAGATGCTTACTCTTGGAACACTTCTGCCCTACCTCCAGCAGGGAGTTTGGCTATGCTCCTTAGATCTAAAGGATGCGTACACTCACATCCTCATACATCCAGACCACAGAAAGTACCTAAGGTTCATCGTGGGAGGAAACCATTATCAGTACAGAGTGCTGCCTTTCGGCCTCACCTCCGCCCCCAGAGTCTTTACAAAGTGCTTAGCAGTGGTGGCGGCCTACCTGAGAAATCAGGGCATCTTTGTCTTCCCCTATCTGGACCACTGGCTCATCAGGGGTCAGACAGGTCAGGAGTCCAACCAAGCCACCCTCAGGACCATTGCTCTTCTACAACACCTGGGGTTTGTCATAAACTTCGCAAAGTCCACTTTGCTCCCTTCCCAGAACTTGGAGTTCATAGGGGCAAGGTTGGACTCTATCCTGGCAAAGGCATTCTTGCCAGAAAACAGAGCCCGAAGGTTGATGGCCTTGGCAAGTCAGTTTCGCAGCAGGTCCCTGGTCTCCGCCAGACTCTGCCTGTGGCTTCTAGGCCACATGGCTTTGACAGTACATGTTACTCCCAGTGCCAGGCTCCATATGAGGCCTGCACAGTGGTGCCTTCGGACTCGGTGGTCACAGGCCACAGGCAGCCTCAGAGACAGGATAAGGGTGTCCAGACCATTTCTGCACTCCCTCATCTGGTGGCTACACCCACCCAATCTGCTGAAAGGGGTGCCCTTTCAGATTCCAGGTTACACAGTGATGCTCACAACAGATGCCTCCCTGCAAGGCTGGGGAGCGCATTGTCTGGGCAAGTGCACCCAGGGCCTCTGGTCTCCCTGGGAAGCTGTACAGCAGATCAATCTCCTCGAACTCAGGGCTATTCGATTAGCACTCAAAGCTTTCACTCCTACCCTGGCTCAACAGTCTGTCCTGATTCAGACAGACAACCAGGTTGCCATGTTTTATGTGAACAAACAGGGGGGAACTGGGTCCAGGATCCTTTGTTGGGAAGCTCGGGACCTTTGTTCTTTTGCCCTCAAGCACAACATGCTCCTCAGGGCTGTGTACCTTCCAGGCAAGGACAACTCTCAGAAAACCTCGTCCCTTCCCCGGAAGAAACAGCGCAGTAAGAAACCCTTCTTTCAGAGGAAGGGGCTTCCTTACCGTGGATAACCATCCTATCCGCCCACCCCAGCGCCAATGCCCAGCGGCCAAGGCAAGGGCAGAGCTCAGGGCCACCGGAAACCTAAGGGGCCCAAGACCCAACCACCGGCGCCACCCCAGCCAGCTCCAGGGTTTTGACGCCAAATGCATAGCCTCTCGTCTTCCGGCGGCATTCCTGCCGGTAGGAGGACATCTGTCCCCTTTCGTCCCCAAGTGGCAGGCCATCACATTGGACACTTGGGTCATTCAGGTTGTCCGGGACGGTTACCATCTCAATCTGCACAGACTCCCCCCTCCCTTCTCCCCAATGGAGCATACTCGACTTCCCTCACACCAGGCTTGCTTAAAGCAATAGTTGGGCAACCTCCTCGGTCAACAGGCGGTTGATAGGGTCACGCTGCATTTCTGAGGTCGGGGGTTCTACTCCCATTACTTCCTCATTCTGAAGAGGACAGGGGGCCTACGCCCCATCCTTGATCTCAGGAACCTAAACAAATTTCTGGTGAGGAGCAGTTCAGAATGATATCGCTTGGCGTCCTGCTGCCCTTCCTCCAGCAGGGCGATTGGCTGTGCTCCTTGGATCTCAGAGATACTTACACCCACATCCCTGTTCACTCCAGGTACAGGAAGTACCTGCGTTTCAGGGTGCAGAGGAAACACTATCAATATAGAGTGCTCCCCTTCGGGCTCGCGTCTGCCCCACAAGTCTTCACCAGATGCCTGTCGGCAGCTGCAGCCTACCTTCGGCTGCAGAGCATATCCGTCTACCCCTACCTAGACAATTGGCTTGTCACTGGTGCATCGGCTGAGGAAGCATGCCTCTTGGCATCATGCATGGTGGTTCTCCTTGAGCACCTCGGTTTCCTGATCTGTTACTCCAAGTCCCATGTCGAACCGGTGCAGGCACTGGAGTTCATCGGTGCACTGCTCAACACAGAACAAGTGACAGCATGCGCAGACTGCCTCCGCGCTCTGGCTGCCGAGGTCCAAAGCTGAACCAGGGTCTCGGCACGAGTCATGCTGCACCTTCAGGGGCACTTGGCCTCGACTGTACATGGCATTCCCCACGCTCGCATGCATATGCGAGCAGCTCAGTGGTGCCTCAGAGCGTAATGGTCCCGAGCATTGGGCCGGCTTCGGGATCCTATCTCGGTCTCGTGCAGCCTATCCAGTTCCCTGGATTGGTGACAGAATCTCTGAAGCTTACTTAGGGGCATGCCTTTCCAGGCTCTGCAACATGAGCTCATCTTGATGACGGCTACCTCGCTGTCAGGCTGGGGAGCCCACTGCGATAACCTCTGTACCCAGGGATGGTGGTCACCCGAGGAATCCTGGTAACAGATCAACCTGCTCGAACTTCGAGTGGTTCGATTGGCCTTGAAAGTCTTCGTGCACCACTTGTGAGGAAAGTCGGTGCTTGTGCAGACCGACAACAAGGTTGTGATGTTCTACATAAACAAAGAAGAAGATACGGGCTCCCGCCTCCTCTGCTCCTTTGCAGTGCGACCCTGAGATCTGACTACCTCACAGGCCAAGACAATGTCCTCACGGACAGGCTCAGCAGGCTTCGCCGCCCGTACGAGTGTTGCCTGAGTCCAGAGGTGGTTCTCCACCTGTGTTGCTGCTGGGGGACTCCGTCCATAAGACCTGTTGCGAATGCAGAGCTCCCCCGCTTTTGCGGACAGATACCGCACCCGAGCAGGGTAGCCCTGGACGCGTTCCTCCTGAACTTGACCTCCAGGCTTTTGTATGTGTTTCTCCCCATTCCCCTCATAGCGAGGACCCTCCATAAGATTCAGCTGGACTGATCATCGGTGATTCTCGTGGCCTCAACAGCCTTGGTTCCCGCTTTTACTCCGACTCTTGTCGGAGCCCCTGGTTCCTCTTGGCAGTGCTCTGGGTTTGCTGACACAGGAGGAGGGACGGATGCTTCACCGGAACCTGGACTCGCTATTTCTAGCAGCCTGACAGCTGAACAGGTTTCTTTAGCCTCATTGCACCTATCAGAGGAGATCGAGGAAGTCCTGCTCGCATCAAGGAAAGACTCGACGAGACGGGCCTATGTCCTCAAGTAGCAGTGCTTCATGGTGCTCCGGGCTTCAGATCAATCCGTTCTGTTCTACCTGGTGGGTTCTCTAGGACCTCCTCCACCTTTCGCAGGTGGGGCTGAAATCCAATTCAGTCAAAGTTCACCTGAGCGCCATTTCAGCAAACCACTTTCCCATTGAGGGTAAACCCTTCTCGCGCCAGCCACTGGTCTCTCGCTTCATGCGGGGCCTTTTACTCTCCAAGCCCCCTGTCTGGCCTCCGCCGACGGAGTGGGACATGAATATCATGTTCATGCAGCTGACTCAGCCGCCCTTCGAGCTGCTGGAGACGTGCTCGCTTCGGCACCTCTCCTGGAAGGTAGTCTTCCTGGTGGCGCTGACCTTGGCTCGGCGAGTCAGAGAACTTGAAGTCCTCATGGCCGCGGCCCCCTACACCAAGTTCTATGGGAACAGGGTGGTCCTTCACGCCCACCCCAAGTTCCTACCGAAAGTTGTCTCCGATTTCCATCTCAATCAAGAGATAGTCTTTACCGACTTTCTTTCAGACACCTCCCACCAACCGGGCATCGGCGGTTCTGCATACCCTTGACTGCAAGAGGGCTCTTGCCTTCTACCTGCAGGGTACCCAGTGTCATCACAAGTCCGACTGGCTCTTCATCGCCTTCGATCCCAACTGTCACCAAACACACACTCTCCATCTGGGTGGCGGACTGCTTTGCCTTTGCCCAGGCCAAGGCCTGGGCCCCACTGGGTTGATGAGTCACGATGCACGGTGTCTGTGCCAAGGCAGTGTTGGTGGCTTCGCTGTGCTCAGTGCCTCTGATGGACATCTGCTGGGCTGCGACCTGGTCTTCAGCGAATAGCTTCGCTTCGCACTACTGCCTGGAGAGGGAGTTCCACCGGGACAGCGCCTTCGGTCAGGTCGTATGCCATAATTTTTAAGGGGTATAAGCAACTCCTGCCCTCCAACCTCCTTCTACGGCTACTGGGAGCTTGGCCCTTGAGGACCCGAGGACGGGCTTCCTTCTGATCGTCGGCATCTGCTCACGGCTTTGCGCAGGTGCTTTGCTTATAGGTTTCGGTAGCCTGTAGCTGGGGAGTCCCATAAGTGAGGACTGACTTCCTACTTTTTCTCGGAGAAAGCGTAGTTACTCACCTGTAACAGGTGTTCTCCAGGGACAGCAGGAATCAGTCCTCACTACCCTCCCACCTCCCCTTAAGAGTTGCTATTCTTATCCTTCCTTTGCCATCTGCTGAGTAGGGCTCTAGCTATGGGACCTGACTGAGCAAGATGGCACCCTTGGGTGGGAAGAGGACCACACATGCGTGGCAGCAATCCCAAAGGCTTTCTTTTAAAGCTGGGGAATTGCTCCGCGCGGGCTCCGTTGGTGTCGACGTCACCCATAAATGAGGACTGCTTCCTGTTGTCCCTGGAGAACACCTGTTACAGGTGAGTAACTACACTATTTTGCCAGTTGTCAGGATCTTTGTCTTTACATTAAGGTGCCGGCCCACTTTAAGACTATGTTCCTTGATTTGAGAAGCAAATGCTTCAGATCATCTTTACTTTCAGCCAATAATGTGATGTGATATCAGCATAGCGAAGGTTGTTGAGTCATCCACCAATCTTCACACCTCTGTTGCCTTCATACAATCCTGCTTCTCTGATGATTTGTTCTGCATATAAATTAAACAGGTAGGGGGAAAGTATGCTTATCATACACCTTTGCTGATTTTAAACCATTCTGCTTCTCCTTGTTCCGTTTGAACTCTTGCTGCTTGATCAATATAAAGGTTATTCAAGAGAAAGATCAGGTGTTCTGATATACCCATGTTTCTTAATGTGTCCCAGAGTTTTTCATGGTTTACACAGTCAAAAGCCTTGCTGTAGTCAATAAAACACATATAGATATTATTTTCATATTCTTTATTCTTTTCAAGGATCCATCTCACATTTTCGATGATGTCTCTTGTTCCTTACCCTTTCTTGAACCCTGCTTGCATTTCAGACAGTTCTCGTTCCTGGTATGTTTGTAGTCTCTGCTGAATAATCCTGAGTAGAATCTTGCTGGAATGTGAGATCAGAGTGCTTGTGATAATTTCCAGTCAGTTGGATCACCTTTCTTTAGTAATGGTATAAACGCAGATCTTTTCCAATCGGTTGGCCATGATGTAGCAAATCACCTGGACCGGATGGTATACATCCAAGAGTGTTGAAAGAACTGAAATATGAGATTGCAGACCTGCTATTAGTAATCTGTGAACTTTCATTAAAATCATCTGTAATACCTGAAGATTGAAGGATTGCCAATGTAACGCCAATTTTTAAAAAGGGTTCCAGGGATGATCCGGGAAATTACAGACCGGTGAACCTAACGTCGGTACCGGGGAAAATGGTAGAAACCATCATAAAGAACAAAATTACACAGCATGTAGATAGTCATGGCCTAATGGGAGACAGCCAATATGGCTTTAGATAAGGAAGATCTTGTCTTACTAATCTGATATGTTTTTTTTGAAGGTGTGAATAAACAGGTAGACAAAGGTGAGTCAGTCGATATAGTGTATCTGGACTT
This sequence comes from Ichthyophis bannanicus, assembly GCA_033557465.1. Classification (NCBI taxonomy): domain Eukaryota; kingdom Metazoa; phylum Chordata; class Amphibia; order Gymnophiona; family Ichthyophiidae; genus Ichthyophis; species Ichthyophis bannanicus. The sequence goes on from CM066041.1 coordinate 239,416,766, forward strand.
TCAGAAAGCCTTTGACAAGGTCCCTCATCAGAGACTTTTGGCAAAACTAAAAAGTCATGGGATAGGAGGCAGTGTACTACTGTGGATCGGGAACTGGTTAAAAGATAGAAAGCAGAGGGTTGGGCTAAATGGCCAATTTTCCCAATGGAAAAGGGTGAATAGTGGAGTACCCCAGGGATCTGTACTGGGTCCGCTACCTTTTGACATATTCATAAATGACCTGGAAAAGGGAATAACTAGTGAGGTTATCAAATTTGCAGACGAGACAAAACTGTTTAAAGTTGTTAAAACCCAAGAGGACTGTGCAAAACTGCAGGAGGATCTGGATAAATTGGAAGACTGGGCATCCAAATGGCAGGTGAAATTTAATGTGGACAAGTGCAAAGTTATGCACCTAGGGAAGAACAGCCCAAACTATGGTTACACGATGCAAGGTTCCACATTGGGAACCACCTCCCAGGAAAAAGATTTAGGAGTCATCGTGGATAACATGTTAAAACCCTCCGCCCAGTGTGCAGCGGCGGCCAAGAAAGCAAATAAAATGCTAGGTATCATAAGGAAAGGAATGGAAAATAAAACAAAGGATATTATAATGCCTCTGTATCATTCCATGGTATGACCGCACCTTGAATATTGTGTGCAATTCTGGTCGCCGTATCTTAAAAAGGATATAGCATTATTCGAAAAGGTACAGAAAAGAGCCATCAAAATGGTAAAGGGGATGGAAGGATACTCCTATGAAGAAAGGCTACAAAGGTTGGGGCTCTTCAGCCTGGAAAAGAGACGGCTGAGGGGAGATATGATAGAGGTCTATAAATTAATGAATGGAGTGGAACGGGTAAACGTAGATCGATTGTTTGTTACCAGAATATAGAAAGACTAGGGGACATGTAATGAAGCTACAAGGTGATCTATTTAAGACAAATAAGAGAAAATATTTTTTCACTCAACGTGTAATCAAACTCTGGAATTTGTTGCCGGAGGATGTAGTAAGAGCTGTTAGTGTAGCTGGGTTTAAAAAAGGTTTGGACAAGTTCCTGGAGGAAAGGTCCATAAACCATTATTAAAAAGGGACCCAGGATATCAATGCTTGACCCAATACAAGCATTGTGGAACCTGTGTCTCTTGGGGATACTGCTAGGTTTGTATGACCTGGATTGGCCACTGTTGGAAACAGGATACTGGGCTTGATGGACCTTGGTCTGATCCAGTATGACATATCTTATGTTCTTATGTCTTCCAAATTTCCTGGCAGAGCCTTGTAAGTATGGTAACAGCTGCATCAGGTTGTTGTAATACTTTGGTAGGAATGTCATCAATGCCTGGTTCTTTGTCCTTTGATAAGGCTTTCAATGCTGCTTCAACTTCTTTCATCGCCATTGGTTCCATATCATAAGGTACAGGTTGAAACGGATGTTGGTCCACTTGATCTTTATCATATAATGACTCTGTATATTCTTTCCACCTTTTCTTGATCATCTCAGCATCATTCAGCATGGATTGTTGAACATTTTGTAACATTCCTATTCGAGGCTGGAATGTTTTCTTTAACTCTCGTAGCTTTAGGAAAGCCGATCTTGTTCTTCCTCTAATAGTTTCTGCCTCTATTTCCTTGCATGTGTCATTGTAGTACTTTTCCTTGTCTTCTCTTGCTACACTTTGGACATCTCTGGGTTCTGCGATTGCCTCTTTCTCCTTTGGCTTTAGCTTCTCTGTGTTTCTGGGCAATTTTCAGTTTCTTCCGTCATCCATTTTGGCCGTTTTTTGCTTTTTCACCTTTTGTTGAGACTTCTCACTTTCTTCCAACACAACCTTTTGATGTCATCCCATAACTCTTCTGGAGCTCTGTCATTTGTATCTAAAGCAGCAAATTGATTTTGCAGGCAGTCTTTAAATTCCAGTGCTATATTTTCAACGTCATATTTTGCCACATGCATGAGTGGCTTACTGTTTTACGACTTTAGCTTGCGTTTGCATTACTAGTAACTGGTGATCTGTACCACAGTCAGTTCCAGGTTTTGTCTTTGTTGTTGATATAGAGCTTTTCCATCATTGACTTCCGCAGATGTAGTCAATTTGATTTTTGTACAATCCATTGGGTGAAGTCCATGTATACAGTCGCTGCTTGTGTTGCTGGAGGAAGGTGTTTTAGATGAATAGATTGTTGGTTTTGCAGAATTCTATCAGTATTTCTCCAGCTTCATTTCTGTTGCCAAGTCCATATTTTCCAACCACTTTGCCGCTGCCTTTGTTGCCAACTTTTGCGTTCCAGTCATCCATGATTATCGGGATATTCTGTTTGCATGTTCTGTCAATTTCAGCTTGCACTTGTTTGTAGAACTCAACTTCATCCTCTTCTGTATCTGTTGTTGTGGCATATACTTGAATTATATTTGTGTTGATGGGCATTCCTGGTAGACAAATAGAAACTAAGCGCTCACTGATTTGGATTGTATTTCATTATAGTTCTTGCAAGTTTCTTCTTAATTATAAATGCAACACCATTTCTTCTTTGTCTTTCATTTCCATCGTAGTAGACCATGTGATCATCAGATGCAAAATGCCCAATGCCAATCCATTTCAGTTCGCTGACACCCATCAGATCGAGTTGTACACATTCCATTTCATTTTTGACCACCTCCAACTTCCCTTGGTTCATGCTTCGTACGTTCCTTGTCGTAATATGTAAGACATCTTTGCAGCTTCTGACTCTCATTTCATGCGCAGCTACATCAGCAGTCAGACGTGCTGGCTTTACTCTGAAAAGTCTTCAACTCCTCCCCGGTAGTCAGTTGAGTGTCTTTTGATCTGGGGGATCTCATCTTCCAGCACTATAGTGCAGTTTGTTTTGTTGTGACCTATCCATTATGTTTTCATGGCAAGATACAGAAGTAGATTGCCAGGCTTTTCTTCTGCGCAGTTTAATTCTAGTGGTGTTGCCATTGTCACAGAAATGTGATCCTCCTCCTCCAACACTGCCCCATTCTGCTGCTGCCCAGATGGGTGGTTAGTCTTGGTCTGGTACCTCAGCTAAGAGCTGTCCATCTTGGGAGACCCTGCCAGTAGTTAAGATACAGATAGCTTAGCCCTCAGCATCACTGATGCACACAAGCCCTCACAGTACGATAAGCTGCAAACCAAGTGAGGGGATCTCTGTGTAATGCCACCATATTGGTTGTTAATGTGCATATTATGACAGTCAACCTCATGCCTAAGTTTAGAGTATTTTGGAGACTGGCACTGTACAGATACTGAGAGAAAGACCAATTCTTGGAGTTTAACGTATAATATACATAGGGAAATTTTTTCATCAGGTTGGTGACATTAGATTGGGACAATTCCCGGGTCTTTCCACATTATCTTGGTCTCTGGCTATATTTATTATTCAGGATCTTTTTTCACCCCACCTGGTACAGAATAGTTGAAAGCCAAGGGTTTAGTCTGTTCAGTGTTAGCAGTGAAAATAAGGGCCATATTTACTAAAGATTGTAATGTGCATTAATAAAGTTAATGCATGTTAAGTGCCCACAGCCCTTTTATTTCTATGGATGAAGTGGCACTTAGCTTGCGTTAAATTCCATTAGTGCGCGTTAAACATTAGTAAACATGCCCCTAAGTGTTTGCAGTTCATTACTGAGGTATTACTCTGCTTTTTATAACATAAAATTTGTGTGATATAATTAAGCAAGGTTGGCCACCATAATTAAATGACATCTCCAGGAACAAGCAGGAATAAGTCCTCACATATGGGTACGTCGGAACCGACGGAGCCTGCGCGGGGAAGCTCCCCAGCTTCCCAGAAAGGAAGCTTTTGGGGCCTCCCACAGCGCATGCGCGCTGCCTTCCCGCCTTCCTGACCAACTCTCCTCAGTTCTTCTTTTTCCGCGGAGCCAGCAGGTCGTGTTCCTGTCACCGCTGAAGAAATTGTTATTTTAATTTGTTTCTTTGACCGCGTGTCTGCCTTCCCCGATTCCGGACCGGTACCGCCGGTCTTTTTTCATTTATTTCTTAAAAAAAAAAAATTACTTTTTCCTCACTTGGTGTGTTTATTCTGTGAGGCCTCTAGGCCTTCTCAGATTCTCCCTCATGGAGAAACCAGCCTCTGGTTTTAAAAAATGCACCAAGTGTACCAGTACTATTTCAGTCACAGATACCCATGAATGGTGTCTTAAATGTTTGGGGCCTGACCATTCCATTCCGGATTGTCCATCCTGCTCTCTGATGTCCAAACGGGGCTTACAGTATAGAGCAGCCAAGTTTCATATGCTGTTTTCTACGGATACTCCAGCATCAACATCCTCCAGGTCTTCCTCTCCTGATGGATCTCAGGTAACCAAACATTCTTCAGGCAGGTCCTCAAAGGGCAAATCTCCCTCTAAGTAGCGAGAGGCCCTTGGTTTTGACCCTGAGGACCCTGCCCCAGCCAAACAACCTCGGCGGGAAGCTCCGGCTTCCAAAGCTGCTCCTATGGGGTTACAGGTAGACATCGATGGCACGGCCTCGACCGATCACCTGTTAGACTGCTCTGGGGTACCGGCTAACACCGGTACTGACATCCAGGCAGTTGTGGCGTCTATGGGTACTACGGTACAATCCATGCAGCAGGCCATACTGGCTTTCATTAACGCTGCAATGCCCTCAGTACTGCGACAATCGGTTCCGGTTCCGGTACCACAACCGATACCGGTACCCAGAGCATCTACTTCCAGTAGTATGCCGGTTCCGGAGATTTTCTCGATACCGATCCGGTTCCCGGTACGCCCGATGTCGATACCGGTCGGTACGCGTATCGATCTCTGGAAGCTAATAGGCGGTACTTTGAATCTTCTGAAGATTCTGATACCTCAGATGATTCTGCTGATGTCTCTTTTACTCTTCCTGAGGAGCCCTCTTCTCCAAAAAGGAGAATGTCTCCTCCAGAGGATTTGTCCTTTCAAGACTTCATTATTGAAGTAGCTAAAGGGCTCTCCATATCTGTAACCTCTGAAAAGGAACCTAGAGCAAAAAATTTGGATATTTTAGGATACTCTAAGGTTCCCAAAGAGGCAGCCACCTTACCCATACATGAAATTCTTCAAGAACACATGATGGATTTGTGGGAGGCTCCTCTCACCCTATCTCCACATTCTCGACGTTTGGACACCATGTATCGGGTTCCTCCTTCTCCTGGTTTTCAAAAAACTCAGCTCCCTCACCACTCTATTGTGGTGAAGTCTGCTATGAAAAAGATAGAGTTCCAAAAGGCACTCTTCTACCCCTCCAGGAAGAGAATGCAGGACTCTGGATGCTTTTGGTAGAAAAATCTTCCAAGCTAGCATGCTTATTGCCAGAATCAATTCATACAGCCTCTATATGGGCATGTTTTTGAAAGAGATTGCACTGAAGATATGTCATTTTCTCCCCTTTATCCCAGAGGATAAAAAGGAGGAGTTCCTTCTTTTGCTAAAGCAAACTCAAGATGTTTCAAAGTTCTCCAACAGAGCAGCCTTTGACTCTTTTGAGGGAGCTAGCAGAGCCTCCGGCATTGCCATAGCTGCTCGCAGACTTGCTTGGCTCCAGGCCTCTGATTTGGAACCCTGGGTACAAGACGGCTTGGGCAATCTGCCCTGTACAGGTGAAAATCTGTTTGGCAAGGAGTGGCAAATCAAAGCCACTCAAATGGATGCAGGGAATGCTGCTTTAGATAGACTTTCTAAGTCTACCTCTACCCCTGCCAAAGAAAAACCTTTTAAGAAGCCTTTCTATAAAAAGACCAGATTTTCCACAAATACTGGCCAGCAATCTTCCCAAGTTCGCTTTGCTCCTAAGCGTCAGCAATCTAAACAGGCCAGAACAAAGTCTACAGGGGCTGCTACAGTCCAGCAGTCCCAACCCCCTCAGAGTTTTTGACTTGATTCTAGAGAACTTAACCTTTCTGGCTCTGCAACAACCAGAGCCTCTCACCATTCCAGGAAGGTTAACTCATTTTGCTCCCAGATGGGAACAAATCACATCAGAACAGTGGACCCTCTGTATCATCAGAGAGGGCTACAAACTACATTTCTCCAGCCTTCCTCCCCATACCATGGTGAGACAATTCAATTCTCCCCCATCTCTTCTGTACCTGTTGGGTCAGGAGGTGACCACTCTTCTCGCCCAAAAGGCAATAGAAGAGGTTCCTCTTCCTCAACAAGGGTCAGGTTTTTATTCCCCTTATTTTCTCATTCCCAAGAAAACAGGGGGGTACAGACCCATTCTGGATCTCAGAGAATTGAACAAATTTCTATACAAGGAGAAATTCAAGATGCTTTCTCTAGGCACTCTCCTTCCATACCTACAGAGTCAGGACTGGCTTTGTTCTCTAGATCTCAAGGATGCATACACACATATACTCATCCATCCATCCCACAGAAAATTCCTACGGTTTCTGTTCCAGGGAAAACATTTCCAATACAGAGTACTTCCCTTCAGTCTAGCCTCTGCTCCAAGGGTATTTACCAAATGCATGGCAATAGTAGCTGCATTTCTACGCACTTTGGGAATCTTTGTCTTCCCATACCTGGGCGACTGGCTCATCCGAGCTCCATCTCAGTCCGAGGCTCAGACTTCCCTGGACCACACCAGACGCATACTGCAGTATCTGGGACTCGTCATCAATCTGCCAAAGTCTCAACTCACCCCTACTCAGTCCCTGGAATTCATAGGGGCCTGGCTAGATACCACCACTGCAAGGGCCTATCTTCCTCAGGCCCGTTGCCACCGTCTGGTGCACTTGGCCTCTCAAATTCAGTCCAGAAGCCACTTGACTGCCAGAGAGATGCTACAACTGCTAGGCCACATGGCATCCACAGTTCATGTGGTGCCCTATGCTCGCCTACATATGAGAGCAGCTCATTGGACTTTGTCCACCCAGTGGACCCAAGCATCAGGAGCTCTCTCAGACCAAATAGCAACCTCAAAACGTCTTTTTTGGTCTCTCCAATGGTGGATATCCACTCAAAATCTGTTGTTGGGGGCCCCCTTCCAACCTTTGTTACCCCAAGCAACTCTCACTACAGATGCCTCCCAAACAGGTTTGGGAGCTCATCTCCAAGACCTCTCCACTCAGGGCACTTGGTCTCCACAGGAGACCACCCTTCATATCAACCTTTTGGAGCTGCGAGCAATTTTCCTTGCTCTCAAGGTCTTTCATACCCTCCTCATCAACATGAGAATCCTTGTTCATACCGACAATCAAGTAGCCATGTTCTACATAAACAAACAAGGAGGGACTGGCTCTCTGTCGCTTTGCAACGAAGCTCTAAAATTGTGGGCGTTCGCCAGAGAGCATCAAATCCATCTCCTGGCAGTATACCTCCCAGGAATCCAAAACTCTTGGGCAGACAGACTCAGTCGAGTTATGCTTCCACACGAATGGTCCCTGCACATCGATCAGGTACTCAGAATCTTTCAGAAATGGGGAACCCCGGACATAGACCTCTTTGCAAGTCCGTGCAATGCCAAACTTCCCCGGTTCTGTTCTAAAATTCCGTGTCAGGGAGCTCAGGCCAAGGATGCCTTCCTCCTTCATTGGGGTCAGGCCTTCCTGTATGCCTTTCCACCCATTCCTTTGATTCCCAAGACTCTGTTCAAACTTCAGAATGATCAAGGATCTATGATCCTCATAGCTCCACGCTGGCCACGCCAAGTGTGGTACCCTCTACTTCTGCATCTCTCCCAGGCACCCTCCCTGGATCTGGGAGCTGCTCCAGACCTTCTGTCTCAAGAGGAGGGGACTTTGTGGCACCCAAGCCCCAAGTCCCTTCACCTCAGAGCTTGGTTACTGAAGGCCTAGACCTTCAAGACTTCAATCTTTCTCAACAGGTGAAGGATATCCTCCATGCATCTAGGAAACCTTCCACCAGGCGTTCTTATGCTTTTAAATGGAAAAGATTTTCCATTTGGTGTGCTGAAAAGGGTCTTAACCCCTCTAGCACTACCTTTGAATTCTTTACTCGAATATCTCCTGCATATTTCCAATGCAGGACTTAAAACAAATTCTGTAAGGGTCCATTTGAGTGCTATTGCAGCATCTCTTCAGCCTATCAATGGACAACCTGTTTCCTCTCATCCTCTTATTGCAAGATTCATGAGAGGTCTAACTTTAACTAAACCTCCCATTCGGCCTCCTCCGGTGGCATGGGACTTAAACGTGGTTCTTGGTCAGCTTATGAAGCCACCCTTTGAACCCTTAGCCACTACCTCCTTGAAATTTCTTTCCTGGAAAGTCATTTTCCTTATTGCAATCACTTCTGCTCGCCGCATCAGTGAACTGCAGGCTTTAGTGGCTAATCCACCTTATACAAGGTTCCATCATGATAAGGTAGTCCTTAGGACAAATCCTCACTTTATGCCTAAAGTGGTCTCACCTTTTCATCTTAATCAAGAGGTATATCTACCTGTCTTGTTTCCAGCTCCTCATGCATCCAGTGCAGAGAGGAACCTACATACGTTAGATTGTAAAAGAGCTCTTGCCTTTTACCTCCACAGGACACAGCAACATCGAAAGTCTTCTCAGCTTATTGTTGCTTTTGATCCTTCTCATTTAGGACTTCCAGTCTCAAAAAGAACACTGTCCAATTGGATTGCTCAGTGTATTTCTTTTGCTTACCAGAGTAAGAACCTTTCTCTGGAAGGCCATGTCACAGCTCACAATGTGAGAGCCATGGCCACATCTATGGCTCATCTTCATTCTGTATCCATCGATCAGATCTGTCGAGCAGCCACCTGGGCCTCGGTTCATACCTTCACAGCCCATTACTGTTTGGACAAGGACTCCCGCCGGGATGCCTTGTTTGGTCAGGCTGTCCTCAGACAACTGTTCCAATCTTAAACAACTCCTGCCCACCTTCCCTGAATGGATGCCTGAGATCCATAGGAAGATGAGGAACCCTAGGGGGGGGATCTCCCCAGCATCTTAGCTAGGGAGTCCCCATATGTGAGGACTTATTCCTGCTTGTTCCTGGAGATAGCACAGTTAGTTACCTGTAACAGGTGATCTCTGGGAACAGCAGGAATTAGTCCTCACAACCCACCCACCTCCCCTAGGAGTTGTATCTCTCTCTCTCTTTCCTTTCCCCTCTCTATTGTCTCAGCTTTAAACTCGAACTGAGGAGAGTTGGTCAGGAAGGCGGGAAGGCAGCGCGCATGCGCTGTGGGAGGCCCCAAAAGCTTCCTTTCTGGGAAGCTGGGGAGCTTTCCCGCGCAGGCTTCATCGGTTCCGACGTACCCATATGTGAGGACTAATTCCTGCTGTTCCCAGAGATCACCTGTTACAGGTAAGTAACTGTGCTTTCCCGATTAAAGTAATATCCCATTCAGTGAATAACCTAGAAGCAGAACATACAGAGGTTAAGCCTAAAATGAGAGTTGTGTAGCAGCTATCTCTATTTTACTTCTTGTTCTCAGAATTTATAAGTCTGAAATTGTAGGTTTTTTCATTTTCAGACAATTAGGTAATTTTTTTTTATGGAGTCCCAAAAGAATTTAGTCATGTTGTCTTTGTGTATTGTTTCACTAGACTCCATTTTCTGGTAATTTAATTTAAGAAAGTTAATTCAATTTTTGTTAATTTTACACCTAGCACACTAGGGGTGTGTATGTCAGAAATGTTCATATCTGTCAGTATTTGTGCCTGGATCCTTTTCTTTAGTCTTTGTACACTGAATCGTTCATGCGTTTATCTCATTCGTCCCCTCTGAAGTCTATGGGGCAAGGAACTTTCCTAACTTTATTATTGATCTTTCTTAGTTTAACATTACTATAGCACACAAGTTTCCATTTTTCTTTTTACAAATTGCAGCCTTTACAAATTCAACTGGTGCAGTTCTATCATAGTTACTGCATTCTAGGCATCAGACTGTGACAAAGCACAACTCTGCCAAAATGAGTCAGTAGAAAGACAGACACACCGGTGGATGTAGAGAAGTTAAAAGTACTAAGGAAGAAAGGAAGGACAAGCATTGTAGAGCATCCATTGTAAATTCAAGGCAATGAAAATATAAGTGCAAAAACATAGAGCCAGTAACCCAAGCAAAGTTTTGCTCAGTTGTATATCACAATCTGATACATGTATGGAATGTATTGGTGGATAGAAGGGGGCGCAGGTTTCAGATGGTTTTTACTTGTAGTATTCCGCATTTGTGTTGCTGTGAATTTGTTCCTTGAAATTAAGTTGCTGATCAAGTATGATTCTATGGTACTTTATGTGGGAGCTGACTCGGATTTCAGTGTTGCTGAGTTTGACCCGGGGGGGGGGGGGGGGTGAAGTTTGGGTCCTTGGTTACATGGAGGAGCTCTGTTATACTGAGATTGATGGAGAGATTATGATGATGGAACTAGTTGATGGTTTCATTGAGGCATCTTGAGAGCATGGAGTAGTCTGGAGTGGAAGTGGAGAAATGTTTGAAAAGCATATCGTCACGTAAATCAGAAACTGGACTGGGAATTGTTTGAGGATGTCACGTAGAGGCCGAATATATGTATTAAATAGTAGAGAGGAGAGAGAAGAAACTTGTGGTACACCCTGGTTAAGGATGAATGTAGTTGAGGTGTGTTTGAATCCTTATCTACTGATTGCGATTGGTGAGATATGAATGGAACCAATTGGGGAATGCCACAGACTGCAATTTGGTGGAGTTTAAGAAGAGGCTGGTGGGATACAGTGATAGTGTCAAAGGTGGCAGAGATGTCTAGAAAAAAGCAGGAGAAAACCATGTGTGAATGATTCATTGGCTGTGATGAGTGAATTTATCACACATGGCATCCTCCTGCTTTTTCTAGACATCTCTGTCGCCTTTGACACTGTATCTTTATCTTTATTTATCTTTATTTTGTCACTTGATATACCACCCAGGCAGAAGCATCAGGGCGGTGTACATTCAAACCGGCTGCAAACAAGAAGCAAAAGAAGAAAGGAACGCCAATGTTCAGACAGGAAAGGAATAGATGGGGAAAGAGAGAAAAAAAGAAATAGAACCAGAAAAAAGAAATAGAACCCATTAGCTTCTCTTTAACAAATTCTACCAAATTGGAGTCCGCAACACCCCTCTCAATTGGTTCCATTCATATTTCACCAATCACAATCAGCAGATAAGGATTCAAACACACACCTCAACTCCATTCACCCTTAACCAGGGTGTACCACAAGGTTCTTCTCTCTCCTCTCTACTATTTATATATACATTTGTCCTCTATGTGACATCCTCCGATGATTCCCAGTCCAGTTTCTGATTTACACTGACGATATGATGATTCTTCAGGAACAAGCAGGAAGTCAGTTCTCACATATGGGTGACGTCGGTGCCGACGGAGCCCTCGTGTGGAGCAATTACCCAGCTTTCAAAGCCTTTGGGATTGCATCGCGCATGTGCGGTCCCCTTCCCGCCCAAGGGTGCCATCTTGCTCAGTCTCCCTTTTTTCTGCGGAGCCCAATGGACGTTGTTTCACTGTTCTCGGAAAAAGTGCATCAAAACTTTGAAGAATTTATCTCTTTGAACCGGTTCGATGCCGGATCCCCTTCCCGCCTTCGGCTCGGTACACCGGTATCGAGTCCGGTCACATTTTTCATTTTTGTCCTTTGTGACTAGCGTTCGCGCTCTTTTTTTTTTCTTCATTTTTACTGGCAGCCGGGTCATTTGACCTTGCAGGGGTCCTTTTTCCCCCCAATGGCTGCCAGCGGGTTCAGAAAGTGTGATCGGTGTAAGAAGCTGATGTACCTTACCGACACACATGACTGTTTTCTCTGATGTCTCGGGCCCGACCATGACCTGGTGGTCTGTGGCCCGTGTGGCAAGATGTCTTCCAAGGCATTGAGGAGCAGACAGCATCAACTTGAAAGGATTTTCTCGGAGTCCACAACCGTCCGAGCCCAGACCTCGTCAGAGGCCTCGACGTCTCGGGAGTTGTCCGACACCAAGTGAAGTGGGTCCTCTGAGCGGGGGTCTCCCTCCAGAGAACACCGGAGGAAGAAGAAACTCATGAGGGTGACATCGTTGGAGGCCTCTGATTGGCCTGGGCCCTCGGGTTCCAGGACGCGGAGCCCTGACTGTCACTTCGGGTCCTCGGAGTGGCCGGTCAAACTACCTCGTAAGGAGCCGGAGACTCTGAGTCAGGTAACACCTGTTGTCCTCATAGAATCTCCTCTGGGAGAGCCGTCATCGGGCCTGACGACATCGGGACCCAAGCCGGAGGCTGAAGATCCTTGTGAGCTCGGTCTCAGGATGACGGCCCAGGAGAGCAGCATGGCTGCCTTCATGGAGCAGCAGGTGGGCACTAATAGCTGGTCTCACCAGTCCATCCGCCCCGACCACCGGGACCTCGACGTCCAAGTCGACCCCAGAGGCCGAGTCGATCCTCGAGTCAATCAGGTCTCGAGACGATCCTCGGCCAAGGTCTCACTCGACCTCCTGCTTGGGGCTGAGGTCGTTGACACCGGTGCCCTCGGCATCAGGGTGGTCGGGCTCGAAGCCCTCACAGTCAGAGCTGCTAGATTCCTCCTCGGAGGAGTCGGTGTGGGAGATGTAAGATGAGGAGTCTCCAGGCACCCACCGGACCCGGTGTATCCCGTTGGACTCACTGGGTTCGGAGCCTTGGAAAAGGCCCCCCCCCCGGAGGACACCAGTTTCTCGGATTTCGTCAGGGATATGGCCAAGGCATTGGCATTTCCGGCAGAGTCCGAAGAGGAGCCTTGAGCTGAAGAGCTCGAGGCCCTCCAGTATGACTTCCCCCAAGGGAAGCCCTTACTGTGCCGGTGCCTCCGATGCTGAAACGGCTCATGCTCCGCATGTGGGAGTCCCCAGCCTCGATGCTGTTTCTCAGCAAGCGGGTCGATTCCATTTATCGAGTCCACAAGAACCCCAGTTTCTAGAAAGCACAGCTGCCGCACAACTCCATGGTTGTGGAATCGACCATACAAAGGCTCAAGAGCCAAAAAACACACTCCTTGGTGCCTCCCGGCCAGGAGGCCTGGAACCTGGATGCCCTCGGCAGAAAGTGCTTCCAGGGCTTGATGTTGTCATGCCATGTCCAGACCTACCAGCTGTACATGGCCATGTACTTACGGGACCTGGCAAAGGAGATTGCTGGGTGCTCGGCTGGCCTCTCCGAGGAACCCTTGCAGCGCTTCAAGGCCTTGTCCACAGGGATTTGAGAATGCTCGAAGTTTGTCTCGAGCAGCCTACGATGGCTTCGAGGCTTCATCCCGAGTAGTCGTGGCCGGCATCGGTGTGCGCCGTCAGGCCTGGCTAATGTCATCGGACCTGGAGTCATGGGTTCAGGACAAGTTGGTCGATGTCTCTTGCCAAGGTGACAACCTATTCGGCAAACCCATGACTGAGAAGGCTGCAGAGATAGAGTCCGAGTACTTAACCCGGAGAAGGCTCTCCAAGAAGACTTATGCTCCTTCTCACAAAAAGAAGGGCTCGGGTAAAAAGCCCCTTTTCCCAAGGAAGGGTAATGCCTACCGCAACTACCCCACTTGACAGCCACTCCAGCTCCCCAACAGGGACAGCAGGCCAAGGGACAGGGGCACTGCCCGCGTAGGCAGAAAAAACCGCAAGCCTCCAGCTCCGGCTCCCACCCAGCCGGAAGGGGTTTTTTGACTCCCACAGCATGGCTTCTCTCCCATCTCTGGTATGGCCCTGCACAGGAGGAAGGCTGACCCTGTATGCCCAGAGGTAGCCAGCCGTTACCACCGATACCTGGGTCCTGCAGATAGTGCAGAAGGGGTATCTACTCCATTTCGACCAGGTACCACCCTCCTCCTCTCCAGGAGAGCCTCTAAGGCCCCCTCTTCACAGGAACCTCCTCTTACAGGAGTTGGCAGGTCTTTTGAAGGATCAGGCGGTGGAACCAGTGCCCCACCACCTGGAAGGGCGAGGCTTCTACTCCAGGTATTTCCTCCTACCAATCTACTGCCGGCTCACCTACAAATTAGTACTGTTAACATTCAAGGCCATCAACAAAACAACCTCTAGCTCCTTGACGAACCTTATCCACCCCATACCTGCAACCAGAGCATGAAGGTCCTTTGCCACCAGTACACTAATAACCCCCAGCGAAGTAACAAAATGCACTCAACAGAAAACAGAACCTTCATGTTCTACACACCTACCTGCTGGATTGAGCTCCCAGTGATCATTTGCGCAATTACTGACCTTGCCCAATTCAGAAAGGCACTAAAGCACCACCTTTTTCTCCTATATTACGCCCAGGCCAACATGCCCTCACCTGACAGCCCTCCAACCTAACCATAAAAAACAGACGACCTTGTAAATAAATTACATCCCTGTACATAGCTCCCAGGGCAAGCCATGTCTCTACAACTGCATAGCGACTTCCTGCCTAGACTGTATATAGTTACCCCTTTTCTAAATCCAAGTTGTATTACCCGTTCGATGTAAGTGCAGAGCAGGCGCTTCCTGCTCTGTACAAAATGTTATCTGTAAACCGCACTGATTTTAAAGAGCGCAGTATATAAAAGCATTAAATAAATAAATAAATAAAATACCAAAGAGAATAGGAGGCCTCAGGCCCATCCTTGACTTGTGGAATCTGAACAAGTTCCTGGTAAGGGAAAAGTTCAAGATGCTCTCCCTTGGAATATTACTGCCATACCTCCAGCAGGGAGACTGGCTATGCTCCTTAGACCTGAAGGATGCTTATACACACATCCTCATACATCCAGACCACAGGCAACTTCTCAGATTTGTGGTGGGAGGAAACCACTTCCAGTACAGGGTACTTCCCTTTGACCTAGTATCCGTTCCCAGGGTATTCACCAAATACCTTGCTGTGGTAGCGGCCTTCCTCAGGAGCCAAGGGTTTTTTGTCTTCCTCTATCTGGACGACTCGCTAATAAGAGGCCAGTTGATCCAGGAGGCTCAACAGGCCACTTCTCGTACAGTAAACCTGCTACAGCACCTGGGGTTTGTCATAAACCACGCAAAGTCTTTGCTCCCCACTCAGAATTTGGAGTTCATAGGGGCAAGACTGGACACCCTTTGGGCAAGGGCTTACTTGCCGGAGGACAGGGCAAACTGGCTGCTGGCGATAGTTCGCCAAGTCAGTCAACAATCTCAGATCTCTGCGAGAAGCTTCCTCCGTCTACTAGGCCACATGGCCTCCACGGTGCATGTGACCCCGAATGCTTGACTGCACATGAGAACAGCTCAATGGTGCCTCAGGGACCAGTGGACACAAGCAACAGGCAACCTCAGGGACACAGTAGCGGTGTCCAAGCGACTCGTGAAGTCATTGCCGTGGTGGTGCCTGCCATCCAACCTGCTGGGGGAGTGCCTTTTCAGACTCCCTTGCACACAAGAGTACTAACGACAGATGCATCCTTGCTGGGCTGGGGAGCCCATTGCCAGGGTTCATGCACTCAGGGGCTGTGGCCTCCTCAGGAAGCTGCACACCAAATTAACCTCTTAGAGCTGCGAGCAATTTGCCTCGCTCTTTGAACCTTCTGTCAGGTTCTCTCCAGTCAGTCTGTCTTATTGCAGACAGACAACGAGGTAGCAGTGTTCTACATGAACAAACGGGGGGGGGGGGGGGAGCACAGGGTCTCGACTCCTCTGCCTGGAGACCCTGGACCTCTGCTCATTTGCAGTCAGGCAGGGTATGTTGCTCAAGGCAGTCTACCTGCCTGCCCTGGTCAGGAGAACGTTCTAGCAGACAAGCTAAGCAGGATTCTCCAGCCTCACGAATGGCAACTGAATCCGGACGTAGCACAGCGGATTTTCCACCGCTAGGGACAGCCACCCATAGATCTCTTTGCCAATCCGCAGAATCACCAATTGCCCAGTTTTTGCTCCAGGCAGCCATTTCCTCAGAGGGTGGCTGCAGATGCTTTTCTCATCTCTTGGTCAGTGGGCCTCCTGTATGCGTTTCCTCCTATGCCTCTGGTAGCCAGAACATTGTTCAAGATCCTTCAGGACAGGGCCTCGGTCATTCTGGTAGCCCCCAGATGGCCCAGACAGCCTTGGTTTCCGCTTCTACTCCAGTTGGCAGTGGAGATCCCACTCCCTCTGGGGATGCAGCCCGACCTCAGGTCCCTCAACCTGATGGCACGGCTGCTGAAAGCATAAGGCTGGCTCTTCTCCTCCTTCCTAAAAATGTGGAAGAAGTGTTACTGGCCTCGAGGAGGCAATCCACTAGGAGGTCCTATGCCTTCAAGGAACAACACAAGGAAAATCCATTCTCCTGCCTTGTACCAGTGGTGTTGCAGTACTTGCTTCATCTCTCAGAATTAGGTCTTAAGTCTAACTCTGTCAGAGTCCACCTGACTGCTTTTTCAGCAAACCACTATCCAGATGACTTTCGGACAGTCTTTCAGTCACTGGTGATGCCCCACTTCGACTATGCGAACTCCATTCTCCACGGCCTTCCGAAGTGCACTCTACAACCTTTGCAGCTAGCAATGAACACTGCAGCCTGAACCCTTCACCAAGCATCTAGAAGGGAGCACATCACCCCTATCCTGAAAACACTACATTGGCTCCCAGTACGCTACAGGATCACCTTCAAAATCTTAACAATAACATTCAAAGCCATCAATAAATGCATGGCCAGCGCCCTCTCTGAACTTATCCAACTCACCCCCCCAACAGACTGAGAAGATCTGTCGCCACCAACTCCTTAATACTCCCGAAAACCATCACCAAATGCAACAAAGCCTCTAGAGACCGTGCCTTTGCTCTATCCGCACCTTCATGCTGCAACAAACTACCAACCAACATCCATGCCATAAACAACCTTCACCAATTCAGAAAGGCTTTGAAGCACTACCTTTTCCTTCAATGCTTTCCCAACTCTGAAGACGTTACGTAGCCACATCTCATCCATACCCAACATCCATCGAACAGTCACCCCAGTCACCCTCTCCGACCCTCCAACCCCCCTTTCCCGGTTAGTCACCCGACCAACCTCGACTCTACACGTCACAGTGACCTTTAAATAACATGCATAGATATATATATTGAAGAGTTATGTACATAGTTTTACCTGTTCTCCAAGTTTAAATTCCTTGTTTTACTGTAAGCCCAATGTAGACCCCCACACTGGACATTTGTTACTTGTGAACCGCGCTGATGTTAAATAGTGCGGTATATAAAAAATGTTATATAAATAAATAAAATAAATAAATAAATCCAGTGGTAGGGCAACTTCTGTCGACTCACCCCTTGGTGTCCAGATTTCTCAGAGATCTGCTTCTTCTAAAGCCCCTAGTTCGTCCCTCGGCAACTGATTGGGACTTGAATGTGGTCTTGAAGCAGCCTACTAGCCCACCTTTTGAGCCGATGTCTGCTTGCCATCTGCGCTTCCTCTCTTGGAAAGTGCTCTTCCTGGTGGCACGCACATCTGCTAGACATGTGAGTGAGCTGCAAGCTCTGGTATCTGATAGACCGTGTACACGGTTTTATGGAAACAGGGTGGTCCTTCGCACTCACCCCAAGTTCCTTCCGAAAGTGGTCTCCTCATTCCACCTCAACCAGGAGGTGGTGCTTCCAACCTTCTTTCCCGGGCCGCATGCCAGCCGGGCAGAAGCGGTTCTGCATACCCTGGACTGTGAGAGGGCGCACGCCTTCTACCTGGAGCATACGCGGGGACATCAGAGGGCTTCTCGGCTCTTCCTTTCTTATGACCCCAGTAGGCTAGGTCTATCTGTCTCCAAGCACACGTTATCCACTTGGGTGGCAGACTGCATCGCCTGGGCGTATAGGGCAGTTCACCTCCAGCTGCAGGGTTGAGTTACGGCCCACCGTGTCAGGGCTAAGGCCGCTTCAATGGCTAACCACTGCTCTGTTCCGTTGGCAGACATCTGCCGGGCCGCAACTTGGTCTTCAAGCCAGACTTTTGCAGCCCATTACTGCCTGGAGAGAGAGTCCCGGCGGGACAGTGTTTTCGGCCAGGCGGTACTCCGTAGCCTATTTGAGGTTTAGGCAACTCCTACCCTCCGACCCTTTGGTGTCAGGCTACCGTGGGGGTTGCGTTCTCGGACAAAATACTTTTACTGCTGCTGCGGCTCTTCTAGAGGGAGCCATTTTTTTCAGCTAAGGTTCTTGGTAGCTTATAGCTAGGGAGTCCCATATGTGAGGACTGACTTCCTGCTTGTTCCTGGAGAAAGCGTAGTTACTCACCTGTAACAGGTGTTCTCCAGGGACAGCAGGAATCAGTCCTCACGACCCTCCCTCCTCCCCTGGAGTTGTAGTCTTATTATATTTTATTCTTTTTACCGTCTTTTTAGATATGTCATTTGACTGAGCAAGATGGCACCCTTGGGCGGGAAGGGGACCATGCATGTGTGATGCAATCCCATAGGCTTTCTTTGAAAGCTGGGGAATTACTCCGCATGAAGGCTCAGTCGGTGCCGACGTCACCCATATGTGAGGACTGATTCTTGCTGTCCCTGGAGAACACCTGTTACAGGTGAGTAACTACGCTTTATCTCCATGAACAAGCAGGAATGTAGTCTTCACATATGGGTGACGTCTGTACTGACTGAGTCCGCTCGAGAATGCTCCCTAGTGTCCAATAGAAAAGCTTTTGGGAGTAACCCAGTGCGTCTGCATGCTGCCTTCCTGCCTTCCAAACTCTGCTTTCTCAGTTCTTTATTTTCCGCGGAGCCAGCAGGAAGCAAATCCTGTCACTGCAGAATTTTTTTTTTCTAGTTAAGAACATAAGAACATAAGATATGCCATACTGGGTCAGACCAAGGTCCATCAAGCTCAGTATTCTGTTTCCAACAGTGGCCAATCTAGGTCATATGTACCTAGCAGTTTCCCCAAGAGACACAAGTTGGCATCTGCCTTCTTGTCGATGCCGGAACAGACTCCCGATGTCCTTTCTCTTCTTTTCTTTCTTTTTCATATTACCCCTATTCTGATTCATTTACATTGGCTTCCGGTTCCATATCGTATACAATACAAAATGCTTATCTATGTTCATAAAACCATTCACACCGGTACTCCCCTTTACCTTGCAGATCTGATTCGTCTTCATATACCTCACCGTTCCCTTAGATCAGTTCATAACAACCGCATGTTCTTACCCTCCCCATCTCAGTCCCATCTTGAAGCCACCCGTTCTTCTGCCGTTTTCTTCCTGGGTCCCCCCGGCTATGGAACTCACTCCCCCCTGACCTCCATCTGGAGGCCTCGTATAAAACAATTAAAACCGGATTAGAAACACACCTATTTTGCACCGCATTTGACCTTCCTCCTCCTCCCACCGTATTATCTTCCCCCCCCCCCCCCGTTAATTCTCCATGTGCTGTCCCTTATTATTAACACTGAATTGAGTGCTTTGTCTTACCTTTTGCCTCTTTTATCTCTTTCCTGTCTCTTAATTAGCTTTCCTTTCTTTTTCTGAAGCAGTCTCAAATTTTGTATTGTAAACCACTCTGATACCCCCAGTATAAGCAGTATATTAAATATGTAATAAAGATAAAGCAGCCTCACAAGCAACAGAAGAAGCCTCAGACTCCTAAGGCTCAACAAGTGCTGCAGACTTCAATCTGCACCTGTTTTTTTTCTTTTTTTTACTTTTTCCTAGGGAACATAGCCACCCTGCCTCTGGAGGTGACTCCAAGTCATTATGTCTACAGGTGGCATCTCATCACCACAGTGGACTATAACCATAGTGAAGGAAGGGTACAGACTGCATCTTCACATCCTGCCCCCTCCATCCTTGTAGTGGAATATCATTTTCAGCCCCCTCTCACTGCTCTCCTGCTTCAAGAGGTGACTTCTCTTACCTCCAGGAACAAGCAGGAATGTAGTCATCACATATGGGTATCGTCGGTACCGACGGAGCCTGCGCGGGAACGCTCCCCAGCGTCCAATTAGAAAGCTTTTGGGAGCATCCCACAGCGCCTTCGTGCTGCCTTCCCACCTTTCCCAACTGCCTCTTTCCAGTTCTTCATTTTCCGCGGAGCCAGCAGGTCGTGTTCCTGTCACCGCAGAAAGTTTTCCTCCTTTTTTGTGGTAGCGTCTGCCTTCCTCGACACTTTACCAGTACTGCCGGTTTTTTCTTTCTCTCTTTTCTTTAAAAAAAAAAAAAAAAAAAAACCAATAATAATTTCTTAGTACTTTTTTCCCATTTTTTCCAGGTGCACGCGCCATTTTTGGGCCTTAGGCCCAAAATTTTTTTCCATAATGGAAAAGCCCTCTTCGGATTTTAAAAGGTGCACCAAGTGTGGTGGTACCGTCTCCGTCCCGACACCCATGAGTGGTGTCTGAAATGGTTAGGTCCTGACATTCCATCTCGGAATATATGGCCTGTGCCATGATGTCCAAGAGAGGTCGACAGAATCGAGCTGCCAAACTCAGTACCCTGTTTCCCTCTGATGCAGCTTCGGTGGCATCGACATTTTCCAGGGCTTCGTCTTCCTCCTGTGGATCTCAGGTAATTAAACACAAGTCTAGCCGGTCCTCAAAGGGTAGATCTCCTTCTAAGCATCGAGATGCCTCTGGCATTTCCCTTGAGGATTCTGCACTGGCAAAATTGCCCCGGCGGGAGGCTTCGGCTTCCAAAGCATTATCGGGGCTCCAGGACGTTCTCAAGGCCTCAACCTCGGCAGAACTACTGGTGCCGTGCTCTGGGGTACCGGCGATCTTCTCAGGTACCGACATCCAGGCATCGGCAGCGTTGATAGACCAGAGAGTCCTGGCTATTGAGCGCAGTCTGGCGGCTCTCCTTGCGGCATTGACGCTCTCGGAACCACGTCAGACATTTCAACCGGTACCGGCACTGACTCCGGCACTGGTATTGGTACTGGTACCGATAGCATCGACATCGGTATCCGCATTGCCGGCACCCAGTCATCTGATGCCTTCCGGTACCGATTATTCCTGGTACCGACTTTGGTCGGTACGAGTATCGGGGTCTTCAAGAGCACCCGGACAGGCGGTACTTCGAGTCCTCAGAGGAATCTGAAGATTCTGATAGTTCTGTTGATGCAGGAATGCTTCTCCCAGAGGAGCCCTCTTCCCCTAAGCGCAGGATGTCTCCTCCAGAAGATATTTCCTTTCAGGATTTTATCAGGGAGGTGGCTCGGGGTCTCTCCATTACTGTGGCCCCTGAAACAGAGCCCAGAGCAAAGGAGTAGGAAATTTTACAATATCCCAAAACTACCTTGCCCATCCATGAGATCTTGCATGATCTTATGTTAAGAATGTGGGAGACACCTCTTACCAGCTCTCCTCATTCTCGTAGACTGGATACTCTGTATCGAGTCCCTCCTTGTCCTGGTTTCCAAAAAACTCAGCTTCCTCACCACTCTATTGTAGTGGAATCAGCTATGAGAAGGATCAAGAGTGCAAAGAGGCATGCCTCTAATCCTCCAGGACGTGAGTGCAGAACTTTGGATGCTTTTGAACGTCGTGTCTTCCAAGCTTCCATGCTTACTGCCAGGATCAGTTCCTATAGTCTATACATGGGAATGTTCCTAAAGGAAGTCACAGGTGATTTAGAGGCTTTGAGTCCTCTTCTTCCTGAGGATAGAAGGCAGGATTTTCTCACATTGGTCAAACATGCCCAAGATGTTTCTAAATTTGTCAACAGTGCAGCTTTTGACTGTTTTGAGTGCATAAGCAGAACCTCTGCCATTGCCAGAGGTGCACATAGAATTGCTTGGCTCCAGGCATCTGATCTGGAGCTCTGGGTACAAGACATTGGGAAATATCCCTTGTACTGGTGAGAACCTGTTTGGTAAAGATTGGCAAGAAAAAGCTAATGAGTTGGATGCTGACAACTCCACCTTGGACAGATTATCCAAGTCCACAGCTGATCCTGCTAAAAAGAAATCTTTCAAGAAGCCATTCTTTTCTAAAAAGAAAAGATATGCTGCTTATTCTCAGCAGGGACGTTCTGCAGGTCAGCTTGTCAGGAAAGGTCAGCAACCACCCAAACAAAGCAAAGACTGCTAAGCCTCAGCTGTCCCAGCAGTCTCGGCCTCCACAAGGCCTTTGACTTTCAGCTAGAGAACTTAGCCTTCCTGGCTCTTGTTGAACCAGAGCCTTCAACCATTCCAGGAAGGTTGTGTCACTTTGCCCCCAGATGGGGGCAGATGACAGCAGAGCATTGGACACTCTCCATCATAAAAGAGGGGTACAAGCTTCATTTTTCGAGCATGCCCCCTCCCACAATGATGAGGCAGTTCAATTCTCCGACCTCTCTCATCAACCTGTTAGGTCAGGAGGTCACTATGCTTCTTCCCCAAGGGGCAATAGAAGAAGTACCCATCCATCAGCAGGGTACAGGGTTTTACTCCCCCTATTTCCTTATCCCAAAGAAAACAGAGGGATACAGACCTATCTTGGACCTCAGAGAATTGAACAAATTCCTTGTCAAAGAGAAATTCAAGATGATTTCTCTTGGAACTCTGCTGCCATACCTTCAGAGTCAGGATTGGCTTTGTTCTCTAGATCTCAAGGATGCGTACACCCATGTTCTCATCCATCCAACTCACAGAAGGTTCCTTCGGTTCCTTTTTCAAGAAAAGCACTACCAATACAGGGTGCTTCCATTTGGCCTGGACTCAGCACCAAGGGTGTTCACGAAATGCATGGCTGTAGTAGCAGCATTTCTCCGCACTCTAGGGATATTCGTCTTCCCCTAGTTAGACGACTGGCTCATTCGAGCCCCAACAGAGTCAGAGGCCAGGACTTCTCTATCCTGCACAATGCGTAACCTTCAGTATTTGGTTCTGGTAATAAACATCCCAAAATCCAGTCTAACTCCCACTCAGTCTTTAGAGTTCATAGGAGCGTTGCTGGATATCAGAAAGGCAAGGGCCTATCTACCCCAGGCCCGTTGCCTTTGCATGGTGCAGATAGCTTCTCAAGCAGTGCTAAAACCTCATCTCACTGCCCGAGAAATGTTACAGCTACTAGGCCACATGGCATCTACTGTGCATGTGGTTCCCTATGCTCGCCTCCATATGAGGGCAGCCCAGTGGACTTTATCCACTCAATGGACCCAGGCATCAGAATGCCTGTCAGACAAAATAGCAAACACAGGTCGCCTTATTTTGTCCCTCCAGTGGTGGAAGTCCACTCAAAACCTGTTGCTGCTGTACCCTTTTCAACAACCCTTACCCCAGGCAACTCTCACAACAGATGCTTCTCCGATGGGTTGGGGAGCTCATATGCAAGATCTCTCCACCCAAGGCACCTGGTCTGCACATCAATCTCTTGGAGCTCAGATTAATCTTCCTTGCTCTTCGAGTGTTCCACACTCTGCTCAGCTACAAGACAGTCCTCATCCATACGGACAATCAAGTAGCCATGTTCTACGTGAACAAGCAGGGGGGAACAGGCTCTCTGTCGCTTTGCAACGAAGCTTTGCGACTATGGGCCCTCACCAGAGAGCATCAGATTCATCACCTGGCAGTGTATCTTCCAGGCATACAAAACTCTTGGGCAGACAGACTCAGTCGAGTTCTGCTTCCACACGAGTGGTCTCTACATGCAGACCAGGTGGCCAAGATTTTTCAAATTTGGGGAAACCCAGACATAGACCTTTTTGCAAGTCCGTGGAATGCCAAACTTCCCTGGTTCTGTTCCAGAATTCCGGCTCAGGCCAGGGATGCTTTCCTCTTTTACTGGGGTCAAGACTTCGTGTATGCCTTTCCACCCATTCCCCTAATTCCCAAAACCCTGTTCAAGCTTCAGAGAGACAGAGGCCGCATGATTCTCATAGCTGCACATTGGCCACGGCAAGTGTGGTACCCTCTGCTTCTACATCTCTCTCAAGCTCCCTCCCTGGAGTTAGGGTCTGCTCCAGATCTCCTATCTCAGGAGGACGGAATGTTATGGCATCCCAATCCGCAGTCTCTGCAACTGAGGGCTTTGTTGCTGAAGGCCTAGATCTTCATGATCTTAACCTCCCCCAGCAAATAAAGGATATCCTTCATGCTTCCAGGAAGCCTTCCACAAGACGCTCCTATGCTTTGAAGTGGAAAAGGTTTACCATATGGTGTTCGCAGAAGGGTCTTAACCCCATTGCCATACCTCTGGAATCATTACTGGAGTATCTCCTTCATTTATCCAATGCAGGACAAGACGAACTCAGTGAGGGTCCATTTGAGTGCTATTGCAGCTTGCTTCAAGCATCTAAATGGACAACCTATTTCTTCCCATCCTCTTATATCAAGATTTATGAGATGCCTTCTGCTAACTAAGCCTCCCATTAAGCCACCTCCTGTGGCATGGGATTTAAATTTGGTTCTTGGTCACATCATGAAGCCACCTTTCGAACCCTTAGCTACTACCTCCTTGAAATTCCTTTCTTGGAAGGTTATCTTTCTCATTGCAATCACATCAGCATGTCGCATCAGTGAGTTGCAAGCACTAGTAGCTGATCCACCTTATACAAGGTTCCATCATGACAAGGTAGTCCTTAGGACTCATCCACGCTTTATGCCAAAGGTGGTCTCGCCCTTTCATCTAAACCAAGCGGTCTACCTACCTGTGTTCTTTCCAAGGCCTCATGCATCAAATGCAGAAAGGAACCTTCATGCTTTGGACTGTAAAAGAGCTTTAGCCTTTTACCTACAAAGAACACAGCAACATAGAAAGTCCTCTCAACTTTGTTGCTTTTGATCCTTCTCATTTGGGACTTCCAGTCTCCAAGAGAACACTATCTAATTGGATTGCTCAGTGTATTTCCTTGGCCCTCCAGAGGAAGATTTTTACTCTGATAGGCAATGTCACAGCTCACAATGTGAGAGCCATGGCAGCTTCAATGGCTCATCTGCACTCTGTGTCTATCGACAACATCTGTCGAGCAGCCACCTGGACCACGGTTCATACCTTCACAGCCCATTACTGCTTGGACAAGGACTCCCGCCGGGATGCCTTGTTTGGTCAGGCTGTTCTCCAACACCTGTTCCATACTTGATCAACTCCTACCCACCATCCCTGGTAGGATGCCAGAGATCCATTGGAGGAGGTGGAGCCCTTCTCAGGCACGCACAACTTCTGGGGTCTCTCCCTGGCATCTAAAGCTAGGGAGTCCCCATATGTGATGACTACATTCCTGCTTGTTCCTGGAGATAGCATAGTTACTCACCTGTAACAGGTGATCTCTGGGAACAGCAGGATTTTAGACCTCACAACCCACCCACCTCCCCTAGGAGTTGTATCTCTCTATCTCTTTCCCTTTCCCTCTCTCTCTCTTTGTCTCAGCTTTAAAACTCCACTGGAGAGAGGCAGTTGGGAAAGGCGGGAAGGCAGCACGCAGGCGCTGTGGGATGCTTCCAAAAGCTTTCTAATTGGATGCTTTCCCGCGCAGGCTCCGTCGGTACCGACGATACCGATATGTGAGGACTAAATTCCTGCTGTTCCCGGAGATCACCTGTTACAGGTGAGTTACTATGCTTTATGACAGGATGCCATAGAGGAGGTTCCAACACCTCAGCAGGGAGAATGGGCTTCTTCTCTCCGTTTTTTCTTATACAAACGAAGAGCGGAGTGTACAAGCCCATCTTCGATCTCAGAAACTTAA
Organism: Ichthyophis bannanicus; assembly: GCA_033557465.1. Lineage (NCBI taxonomy): Eukaryota > Metazoa > Chordata > Amphibia > Gymnophiona > Ichthyophiidae > Ichthyophis > Ichthyophis bannanicus. Next base: position 239,442,293 of record CM066041.1, read on the forward strand.
AACAAGTTTCTGGTCCGTGAGAAGTTCAAGATGGTCTCCCTAGAGACTGTCCTTCCCTACCTCCAGAGTTAGTACTGGTTCTGTTCTCTAGATCCAAAAGAAGTGTATACGCATATTCTCATTCATCCTGAACACAGGAAATATCTGCTCTTCATATTTCAAGGAAGACACTATCAATACAGAGCCCTTTCTTTCGGACTCGCCTCTGCCCATGAGTCTTCACAAAGTGCATGGTGGTTGTAGCCGCATATCTAAGTTCTCTCGGAGTATTTGTCTTCCCTTACTTAGACGACTGGCTCATAAAAGGCAGGCACCTCCCAGGAGTTCCATCTATCTCTCTTGTACAATGCAGGTACTGCAACACTTGGGCTTTGTCATAAATCTTCCAAAATCCCATCTCGCTCCAACTCAAACACTTCATAGGAGCTGTACTAGACACACAATAATCAAGGGGACAGTGAGGAGTGTAAACAGTTGGAGTAAATAAGTATTTGGCACATTTTATGCATTGCCTATAGGGGGTTTAGTAGTATTACTTTATATGAAAAATTTTTTTGTATAATTGATTTTGTTGGGGTGTATATATGTGTATGAATTGTTATTGTAATGATATGATAAATTGGAATGTAAAGATAGAATAAATTTACTTTGAATTTTGTAATGTAAACAGCACTCTGATATTTAAATTAATGTGTTAAATATACGAAGTATTAAAATAAATGCATGATTGAGTTTGTTTTCTCAGTTGCCTTGTATGGATGTTATGTTTATTTGCAGCTTTATGGTGATTTACTTTAAGTGCCTCATGGAATTAGCATCCCAGGCGCAACTTGGAGACCATTTGACTGCCTGGGAAATGCTGAAACTTCTAGGTCATTTGGCCTCAACAGTATATGTGGTACCGTATGCCCGTCTACATATGTCCACAGCCCAATGGGCACTTTCCTCCCAGTGGAAGCAAGCCTCCAACCATCTCAGCAACAAGATCAGAGTCCACTTCCCTTTTGGTTACATCCCTCCAGTGGTGGTGTTCCCCAGACAATCTCCTCATCGGGTCACCTTTTTGAGATGCCTCCACATCAGTGCACCCTGACGGATGCCTCCAAGCTGGATTGGGGGGCATATTTAGGTGCTTTCTCCATTCTGGACAGAGCAGGAGTGCCAGCTCCAGATAAATCTACTGGAACTTTGTGCTTTCTCCAGTGCCCCCAGGGCTTTTCAAGATCATCTACGATCTCACACAGTACTGATCCGGATGGACAACCAGGAGGCCATGTTCTCTGTGAACAATCAGGAGGTAACAGGGCTTGGCCCCTCTGCAAGGAAGCCCTCCATCTCTAGTCCTTTGCCATTGCTCATCAGATACACCTTCAAGTTGTATATCTTCCAGGAGAACAAAATGTCTTGGCAGACAAATTGAGTTGAATCCTTCTTCCCCACAAATGATCTTTCCATCCGGAGACAACCTCCTTCATCTTTCAGACCCGGTGAAGTCCAGAAATAGATCTGTTTCACTCCACAGAATGCCAAACTCCCATACTTCTGCACCTGGACTCCTATGTCCAGCAACCAGCAGGTGGATGCTTTTCACTCCATTCCCCTAATTCCTAAGATGCTTTTCAACTTCAGGCAGACAAGAGTTTCATAATCCTCATAGCCCCATGCTGGCCACATCAACTGTGGTTTCCTCTCCTGCTACATCTGTCTCATACTCAACCTCTGCGTCTTGGGTTTGCACCCAATTTCCTCTCCCAGGAAGGAGGGATGCTACTTCATCCCAACCCGCAGTTGCTGCATCTTACAGCTTGGCTTCTGAAAGTGTAGCATTTCAAGACCTTAAGCTCATACAGGAGGTAAAGGACATTATCTTAGCTTCCAGGAAGCTATCCACCTGATGTTCATACGCTTTTAAGTGGCATAGATTCTCTACCTGGTGCTCCCGGAAAGATATCAATTCCTTCTCGTTCCACTGTAGGTACTCCTTCAGTATCTCCTCCATCTGTCTTCTACAGGTCTCAAGACCAACTCAGCCAGAGTTCACGTTAGTGCTATTGCAGCCACTCATCTATTGGATGGACAGCCCATCTCATCACAATCATTAGTTACATGCTTTGAGAGGGCTTTTGCTTACCAAACCACCCATTAGGCAACCTCCGGTGGGATGGGATCTTAATGTCATTCTAGCGCAGGTTCTCAAGCCACCCTTTGAACCCTTGGCTACGACCTTACCAAAATTACTTTCATGGAAGGTCATTTTCCTCATTGCCCTCACTTCAGCTAGACGCATTAGTGAACTTCAGGCCTTGGTGGCAGACCCACCTTACACCCGGTTCCACCATGACAAGGTTGTCCTTAGGATTCAGGAGACACCAGAACAGCACAGGGAGGACATGGCCACACCTGTTAAAAACAAAGAAACCTTTTATTTCATAAAACTTTCAGGTACAGACCCGACTTGGCCAAGTTTCGGCTGTCAGCAATACCAGTTAAGATGCAATGGCATATATATTCCAATGGCAGTCAGGACATTGTAACAAGAGCCAGTAGCTGAAAGCTCAAAAAGCGCTTTTCAGGTATACCGAAGGCCATTGGAATATATATGCCATTGCATCTTAATTGGTATTGCTGACAGCCGAAACTTGGCCAAGTCGGGTCTGTACCTTTGAAGGTTTTATTGAAATAAAAGGTTTCTTTTTAAGAGGTGTGGCCGTGTCCTTCCTGCGCTGTTCTGGGGTGTTCTGTGATTTCTGCGGAGGGTTGTCGCTCTTCTTCTTTCCTTGGCATCCTTAGGATTCACCCACATTTCATGCTAAAAGTGGTGTCCCCTTTTCACTTGAATCAGTCAGTTTACCTTCCTGTGCTTTTTCCTAGACTGCATTCATCTAGAGCAGAAGCAACCCTACATACTTTATAGACTGCAAATGTGCCCTAGCCTTTTATCTTCAAAGTACTCGAGTACCATAGAACTTCGCAGTTGCTCATTTCCTTTGACACTAGTCACCTGGAGTTATTAGTATCTAAACGTACCATCTCCAAATGGATAGCAGATTGCATCTCGTTTGCTTATCCAGCAGGACTATCCCTTGAAGGTCATGTCATGTTACTGCTCATAATGTCTGGGCCATGGCTACCTTGATGGAGAATCTATGCTCTGTAGCCATTGATGAAATTTGTAAAGTGGCAACTTGGTCGTCAGTCCATACCTTTGCTGCTTATTACTTTCTGGACAAGGACTCCCTCCAGGATGCCTTGTTTGGTCAGGCTGTTCTCCAGCACCTCTTCCAGACTTAAGGGCAACTCCTACTCTCCGTCCTGGAACTTAGCAATACCAGACATCCTTGAGGGCTCATGACCTCTTGAAGCCTACCCTGAGGCAAACCTCCATGGTTTGTCTGGCATCTTAGAGCTAGAGAGTCCCATACGAGTACTGTATGTGAAGATTCCATTCCTACTTGTTCCTGGAGATAGTATAGTTTCTCCCCTGTAACAGGTGATCTCTGGGAACAGCAGGAATTTAGTCTTCACAATCCACCCTCCTCCCCTAGGAGTTGTAGGTTTTCTTTAGTCTCCTTTCCTCTCAGCTACAAACTCAACTGAGAAAGCAGAGTTGGGAAGGAAGCACGCAGGCGCAGTCAGATGCTCCCAAAAAACTTTCCTATTTGATTCTGGGAAGCGTTCCCACCTGGGCTCAATTGGTACCAATGTTGCCCATATGTGAAGACTAAATTCCTGCTGTTCCTAGAGATCATCTGTTACAGGTAATCAACTATGCTCTCACACCATTCTCCACTTCCACTCCAGACTTTTCCATGCTCTTAAGCTGCCTCACTGAAACCATCAACTGGCTCCACCATCATAACCTCTCCATCAATCTCAGTAAAATATAGCTTCTCCATGTAACCAAGGACCCCAACTTCACACTCCCCCCCCCCCTGCTTCTGTCAAACTTGGCAATTCTGAAATCTGAGTCAGCTCCCACATAAAGTACCTTGGAATCATACTTGATCAGCAACTTAACTTCAAGGAAAAAATTCACACCATCACCAAAACAATATACTGCAAGCTAAAAACCATCCAAAATCTGAGCCCCCTCCTATCCACCGATACATTCCATACAGTCTGCCAGGCCACTATCACACCTCTTTTTGATCACTGTAGCTCCATTTATCAAGGACTACCTAAATACGTAATCCTTCCTCTGCAACTTGCACAAAACACCATAGCAAGAACCATCTTCCAAACCTCATGGTACACCCACATCACATAATACCACTTCAACAAGCTGTATAGGGGCAACTCTAAATGACAACAACCAACACACGCACCCTAACCTAAGCAAAACTCAAACACTATCTCAAACCAATTCAAAAACTTCCAAAAATATTCTCCAATAAGGCAAAATGACTTCAGGGTGGCTAGTAACCCACACGCAGCGAGAAACTCTCTGTAGGGAATAGCTGATGCTCACATCATAGGTCGTAGCCTTGTCAATCCCTTAATATAGACAAGATTCATATCACATTACACATACCACTACAATTTCACCCTGGGATCCTAAAACATCAAACTACAACAATCTCCACACACAAAATCCAGCACTCATCCATCAAAACATACACAAACACTGCTACAAAGCATCAGAGTTAGTAAGATGCAGATAAGGAGCAGCTCTGGAGCGATCATGGAAAAACCTATAGAATTAAGAAAATATACGATTAATATCCAGAATCAAAGAAAAGGAGCACAATAGTCCTCTTAGACTTATCTTATCATATCGTAAATGCCTGCTCCGCAGCCGCCTCAAATACTCGGTGCTCAGCCTATAACAGCTTCAATAACAGCAGAAAGCAACATCTGGAAGCCGGGAACACCCGACAGCGAGGAAACATTCCCGAGCTAACCCCGGAAGGATACAACCTCCACCACTGCTCCCGCGCATACTCCAAAGGAGGAGGTGTCGCCATCATAGCAAAAACCGACCTCCACCTCAGGATCCTTTCTTCAGAAACCACCAATGAAGCAGATCTCCTCACCCTCACCAATAAACACCTCTCAATATGCCTAATTTACCGTGCACCTATCACAAATACTGACCTACCAAGGATACTACAATTCATATCAGAGAGCACCAGTTCGGCAAAGGAACAAATCATCCTAGGAGACTTCAGCCTCCCATCTCTTCAAGAAGAACAAGCAGCAACCTTCCGCACCGCCATGACAGCAATGAATCTGGTACAGATCATACAAGAACCCACACATGAAAAAGGCAACACACTAGACCTCATATTCCTAAACTCCATAACTGCCTCCTCAGGTTAGAACCCGCAGATCTCGCCGGTACCCTGGTCAGACCACCACCTCATCACCATATCCCACACCTACCAACAGATGACCAACAAGGAAGATGGACACCACACAAGAAGATTTAAAGCATTCAACAAAGTGGACTTCTTAGCACAAACTCTACCTAAACTACAAACAAACTCCAGTAACATCGATGACCTAATACACAACTGGAGCACCACGATCTCCACAGCGTCTGAAGCATCGACAAACAAAGCCATCACCAGACCTCCTTCCACAAAGGCCAGATGGTTTACTCCCAGTCTCCGAAAGCTAAAAACAAAGCTCAGAAGAACGGAAAGAAAATGGAGAAGAATCAAAAACAGTGACAAAACGAAATACCTATATGAACTCAACGCGTACCACTACGAGACCGACAAAGCAAAAAAAACCTACCACACGAAAATCTTAAACTCTTCCATAAACAAACCTCGTGAACTCTTCCAGATTGTCAAAAAACTGACAAAAGCACCCAGTAACTCTGACCAATTATCGAAGATTCCACCAGAGCTACTGGCCCGTCAATACAAACAATTACAACGACCTCAAAACTCACAGCCGCACGTAGAGACAACCACAACAAACCACCACCCCAACTTACACAGTGACTGGACCACCTTCAAAGAAACCACTACAGAAGAAATATCATTCACCATCTCCCACCTAAACACCACCACCTCTCCGCTGGACCCCTGCCCCACTGACTGGATAAAGAAATCCAAAGACGAACTGAGCGAGCCATTAACCTATATCGTCAATGAATCCTTCTCCCAAGGTCACATGCCAGACACTCTCAAAACTACAATCATCCGACCATCCTTAAAAAAGCATAATCTGGATCCCCTAGACCCAGCATCCTACAGACCGATAGCGAGCCTACCTTTCACCGCCAAGATAATCGAGAAGATCCTCCAGCAGCAGCTTCAAGAACACCTGGACATCAACAACATACTGGACCCACAACAACACGGCTTCCGCCCACTACATGGAGTTGAGACCCTCATGACCACACTGATGAACACCCTCATCATAGGAACACAAGAAAAACACTCTGGATATGCCATGATCTTCCTTGATATATCTGCAGCTTTCGACACCATCTCCCACAACATCCTCATACGTAGACTACAGGCAGTTGGGATCAAAGGCACCGTACTTAAATGGTTCCAATCCTACCTAACTAATAGACAACAACTAATCCGTACCAGCACCTCGACCTCGCCCCCCTTCCAGCAATACCAAGGAGTACCTCAAGGATCCACACTGTCAGCCATGCTCTTCAACATTTACCTCCAACCTATCTGCTGTGCCCCAGGAAGAGCTGAATCAACGAGCCGGACTGAAGCCTGCATTGGAGAAGGGGTATACAGCCTCTGCCTACCTCGGAGAAGAGCCCACAGCCTGCCCGCCTGCTTCGGGAAGGAGCCCACCGCCTGCCTATAAGAGCAAGCAGAGCTGATTCACAAAAGAGCCATCGGAGAGAGATCTGCACGCTGCTTCCTGACTCCACCTCTCTACACAGCGTCACACAGCTGCACTGTCCAATCGGGACTGCAATCACAGCCTTAAATAGAGAGCGCGCCTGGAGAGTGTCCTCTATCTGCTGTGCCCCAGGTAGAGCTGAATCAACGAGCCGGACTGAAGCCTGCATTGGAGAAGGGGTATACAGCCTCTGCCTACCTCGGAGAAGAGCCCACAGCCTGCCCGCCTGCTTCGGGAAGGAGCCCACCGCCTGCCTATAAGAGCAAGCAGAGCTGATTCACAAAAGAGCCATCGGAGAGAGATCTGCACGCTGCTTCCTGACTCCACCTCTCTACAGAGCGTCACACAGCTGCACTGTCCAATCGGGACTGCAATCACAGCCTTAAATAGAGAGCGCGCCTGGAGAGTGTCCTCTATCTGCTGTGCCCCAGGTAGAGCTGAATCAACGAGCCGGACTGAAGCCTGCATTGGAGAAGGGGTATACAGCCTCTGCCTACCTCGGAGAAGAGCCCACAGCCTGCCCGCCTGCTTCGGGAAGGAGCCCACCGCCTGCCTATAAGAGCAAGCAGAGCTGATTCACAAAAGAGCCATCGGAGAGAGATCTGCACGCTGCTTCCTGACTCCACCTCTCTACACAGCGTCACACAGCTGCACTGTCCAATCGGGACTGCAATCACAGCCTTAAATAGAGAGCGCGCCGAGCGCGCCCGCGCTGGAGGGCCGCACAAGAGGGCCCTTTGGCACGGCCCTTAGGCAAAGGACCGTCAGTCCGTCACAAAAACAAGGAGGAACGTCTTCGCAGAGACCAACAACCCCCTCAACACACTGCTGAGCTCCCCCAGGGTTTGAGCTAGCGTGAACCCGCAGTTCTGTCAAGTCAGAAAATCGCAGAAAAGGCCCCTAAGGAGCACGAAACGAACACAGAAACCAAGCTGAAAAAACAAACCGAAACCAGCAACAGCAACAAGGAATAGCAGAGCTCCATTAAGGTTGAGTCGACGTACATCGCCTATACAGCAGACCTTCAAATCGCAGCAAGTATAAACCAATACACGCAAAAACTTCCACTTTTCTGGTTTAATATTGCAAATAACTCTGAGATATCATAACAAAATCTCCTATTAATATGTTCATTATCTCATCTGTACCTGCATTGAAATTGAAAACTTAACCTATAATATTAATTCTGAAAATGTACCTGCAAATAGCATTACTAGTAATATAGTACTGTTGTCAGTATTTCAAGCTATAACTGCATATAACATTGCTAGTAATATAGTACTGTTGTCAGTAGTCCAAAACTGCACATACACTCACATTAAGCCGAGCCAAAAAACTGAAAATGCTTCACCCTAACAACATGCTTACACGAGTATCATACACCTGTATATTACTAACAATAATAATAATTGACCTATCCCTATGTTTAAACCACAAAAATCATATGACTATACCTATAATACATACACACAATCGAAATGACTGCTATATGGGGCACACTCATCAAAACTATCCAAAAATCAATTTTCACAGACTAATTCAAATACAACAAACAAATACACAACAAATAGATAAGAAAATCTGTTCTAACTACTCTTCCTCCCTATCATGTATCCTCATTAACGCACGATCAATGAAGAATAAATTACCTATATTTAACGACATGATATCTGACTTAAAACCTGACATTTTATGTGTCACAGAGACATGGCTCACTGAAACAGATACAGTCTATCTGAATCAACTTAATAAAGAGAACTATGATACATTCTACAAACACAGACCCAATAAAAAAGGTGGTGGAGTTCTAATGATGACAAAAAAAACACTAAACGCCAAGCCAATCCAATCAAATATCAATAATAACATAGACACATTATTAATAAGAATCAGCCACATAAAAATTTGCTTAATATATAGACCCCCAGACAAAAAACCAGATGGCCTGGATTCTCTTATTGAACTCCTCAGTTCATCTACTGACCAAAATCCTGTGATCATGCTAGGCGATTTTAACCTTCCGTCACTTCCAACACTAGACTCTAAACTATTCCTAGACACCATAGCAGACATAGAGTACCATCAAATAATTAAAACTGCAACACATATCAAAGGAAGAACACTAGATTTGGTTCTTCTCCCCGAAATACTCTTCAAGCTAGTTAACTCAAATTCCATTGAATGCACAGAGACACCTTGGTCTGATCATTCTATCATCAAAATAAATATCCCATATCCCATCCCTAGCATCAATAATTACATAAGGAGTACCACCACTTCAAAATTCAAAAAGTTTAATGAAACAGACTTCCTTGACTCAACAATCCCCTACCTCTTATCAACAACTAATTTGGAAGATGCTGTTAACAACTGGAATGATACTATCAATAATGCAGCTAAAAATAATCAACCAAATAAAAAGACAATATACACCAAAACAAATAGTTCACCATGGTTTAATAGCACTCTAAGACAAATGAAAAAAGAACTGAGAAAACTTGAAACGAAATGGAGAAAATCCAAGCTGACTGTACACAAGGAAATATACAAATAACTATCTAACAAAATATAAGGAAACAATTGACAGCACAAAGAAAAACTATTACGCAGCAATCTTAACAAAATCATACAATAGACCTAGAGAGTTATTTTCTATAGTCAGAAAATTAACTAATAACGAGCAAACTTCTAGCAACGAAATCACAGACATCTCAGTCCAAACCCTAGCTAATCATTATCAAAACAAATCTAAGAAACCTACCATGCACACAGATAATATCAGCATCACTTATCAACCTGTAGATGAATGGTCAGAATTTTACCCCATTTCAAAAGCATCATTAAAAACAATCATCTCCAACCTAAATACCAGAACCTCGTACTTAGATCCATGCCCAGTATCATGGATAAAAAACACACTACAAACTCTAATATCCTATATTCTCCCAATAGTAAACCTCTCACTCACCCAAGGATACCTTCCATCCCCGCTCAAACATGCACAAATACGCCCAATTTTAAAGAACTGCAAACTAGATAAAACATTGCCAACATCATATAGGCCCATATCTAGCATACCATTCTTGGCCAAAGTAATTGAAAAGGTAGTGCAACTACAGACACAGGAATTCATAGACTTATCTTACCCACTCGATGAACAACAATATGGTTTCCGGCCTCGCCATGGAGTAGAAACACTCCTAGCAGTATTAATAGACACACTCCTAAAAGGAATTGACAATCACAAACAGGCGTTCATTCTCCTTTTCATTGACATATCAGCAGCTTTTGATAGCGTGCATCACTCAATATTACTCAACAACCTAAGACAGTTAGGCATAAACTCCACCGTACATAAATGGTTCACCTCATATTTACATAACAGAACACAAAATGTAAGAACAGGTAATCAAACATCCAACACATACAAACAAGAAATAGGTTTACCACAAGGCTCAGCACTGTCAGCCCTACTTTTTAATATCTATATAAAACCGGTCTGCAATATCTTTAAAAAATTTGGAGTACAATATCACCTTTATGCGGATGATATCATGATGTACATACCTTTTACGATTCCTAACCTACCGATTCAACTTCTATCTGACTGCTACAATGAAATTACATACTGGCTAAAAACCCAAAACCTCCATATAAACCATGCGAAAACTGAAGTCTTAATCGTAACAAAAAACCAAACATTCACTCCGCCAACCCACATAACACTACAAAACCAAGAAATTAAAATAAAAAATGAAATAAGATATCTAGGTGTCATTTTAGATACACACCTTACTATGGAAACGCACTGCTACTCACTCCTCCGGTCTCTCTCCCTCCCTTTCTGTACCCCCTGACCCCACTGCACTTGCCTCCTTTTTTGTGTCTAAGGTTCATAATCTTCGTCAGTCTTTCTCCACCTGTCCCTCACCTCTTTCCCCTCCCCCTTTACCTTGTCCTACCTCCATTCCCTCCCCTACCTCTCCCCTCCCTATTCTATCACATTCCTGGTCTTCCTTTGAACCAATCTCGTCAGCAACATTACATGAGACCTTTATCTCTATTCGTAAGACTACCTGCTCTGCTGACCCCATCCCCTCACGTTGGCTTTTAGAACCATCATTGCTCTTGTCTCCACTTATACTCACTCTCTATAATACTAGCCTATCCTCCGGTCTTTTTCCCACACCCTGGAAGCACGCTGTCGTCCGTCCCATTCAGAAATATCATACCTCTGATCCTGTCACCCTTTCAAACTGGCGTCCCATTTCCAATCTTTGCTTTCTTTCAAAACTCCTTGAAAAACTCGTCTTTCTTCAACTTTCCTCCCACCTTGAATCTTCCCTCACTCTCCACCCTCGACAATCTGGTTTCCGTCCTGGCCATAACACTGAATCTATCCTCCTTTCCCTCCTTAACGAACTCCACCACGCGCACGACCATGGTCTTATCTCTCTTGTTGTTTCTCTCGACCTCTCTGCGGCCTTTGACCTGGTGGATCACCGTACCCTTCTAGATCGTCTTCACAACGCTGGTGTTTCAGGTACTGTTCTTCACTGGTTTCACTCCTTTCTCTTTAACCGTTCTTTTACTGTTGTCTCCGGATCTTCCTCCTCTGCTCCCACCCCCCTCACCTGTGGTGTGCTCCAGGGATCTGTTCTTGCCCCTCTTCTTTTTAATGTCTTCTTGGCTCCTCTTGCACTGGTTGTTCAGCAATTTAGTATCTCCGCGTATTATTACGCGGATGATATTCTTTTTGTACTTCACACTGATTCTCTTAACCCGGATATTACACCTCTTAATAACTGTCTTTCCGCCGTTGCATCTTGGTTCTCCTCTAATTATCTACATGTTAATCCTTCCAAATCGTTTGCCACTTGGTTTACTCTGGGGAGCACCCTCTCACCCACGTGTGCACCAATCTTCTCTTCCCAACCTATTCCTCTGGTCTCTTCTTTCCGCTATCTCGGTGTGGTTCTTGACTCTGCTCTTTCCTTCCGGGAACATATTTCTTCAGTAGTTCAACGCTCCTTTTATTCTCTTAAACAATTACGAGCTGTCCGCCCCTTTCTCTCTTCTTCTGCACTAGCTACACTTCTACTTTCCCTAGTAATATCTCGGCTTGACTATTGTAACGTTGTCTTGGCAGGTCTTCCAAAATCCCAAATTACTCGAATTCAACGCATCCAAAATACCGCAGTCCGTCTCCTCACTCACGCTTCCCGGTTTGATCACGTCACTCCTCTTCTCCAACAACAACACTGGTTACCGGTACCTTTCCGCATTCACTTTAAGATTCTTGTTTTTGTTCACAGGGCTCTCTATGTAGGTACTCCCCTCTACCTTGCCGATCAGGTTCGCTTCCACACCCCTCATCGTTCACTCCGTTCTATTCACCTCAATCGCATGTTTCTTCCCCCTCCCTCACATGCCCACCTGGAATCCACTCGCTCATCCGCTTTCTACTTCTTGGGGCCACGACTATGGAATTCGCTCCCTCTTACCCTCCGCACTGAAACCTCTCTCCAGCACTTTAAAACAAAGCTCAAAACCCATCTATTTATTACAGCATTTAACCTTCCCCCATAGACCCCACCCTTGTGTTTGTTTCCCTACGCTGCAGCTTAGCCCACTCCCTACGTCCTGCCCCTCTGTCTGCCTTCTTTTACATTTATAATTGCTTTTATGTCACAGTTTTAAGCCTTTCCTCCTTATACTTTTATACTTGTATTTGTCCTTAATGTTACAGTCCTAGTCTCCCCCCATATACCTTGCTCTTGTGTTTGTCCTTCTTTTCATATCTGTCTCCCCGCCCCACCCTATTACCATGTCTTTGTCTATTTGTTTGCTGACTTCCTCTCTCCTATTCTGTCTGATTTGATGGCGTTCTTTTCCTAACTTCTCGCAGCCTGTAAATTTTAATTGTGAACCGCCCAGATGCCTATTTTGGTGTGGGCGGTATATCAAATTTTAATAAAACATAAACATAAAACATAAACATCAGAAATACCTTAAAGAAAATCTACTTCAAACTTAAAATCCTCAAACAATTACGCCCCCTTGTATTTATACAAGATTTTATCAATATAACACAGGCTACCATAACTCCACACTTCGATTTCGCCAACTTAATACTTATAGGCATTTCAAAACAAAACATCAAAAGGATCCAACTTGCGCAAAATGCTACAGCTAGAATTATATTAAAGATAAATTCACTCCAACACATTACACCGATACTAGCATCCCTTCACTGGTTACCAATACAAAGCAGGATAACATACAAAACAATAATAACTACATTCAAAGCCCTAAATGACATGGCCCCGAAGACGCTCTGTAATCTAATAAGCAAAGAACCACCTAAGCCCACTCATAGAAAAGGTCAATCAAATAAACTTAAGATGCCAAAAGAATATATAAGAATTCACAAATTAACAAATAATAGAGCCTTTTCCCACATAGCCCCAACAGTCTGGAACTCTTTACCAGAGGACTTACGATCACTAACAGAGATAACAGAATTCAGAAAAAAATTGAAAACCTATCTATTCACTAAACACTATAATACCATAGAAAACCCTCCACTCAACTTAGATAAAGGCTAAACATGAACCTGCCTAAAATCAAGATTATACTCCCTACTACAATCAATACGTACAAACTCAAATGAATAATCATTCCATTCCTATGCATTGATACCCCACTTGTATATAGTTACAACTGTTTTAGAGACAGTACTTCTGTTTAAATTGTTACTCAATCTGTGTGTGTTGATTTATTGAATTATTCCGCACAGTTTATATATACACTTTGTTGTTCAAGTTAAGATTTTCTATGTAAAAAGTTATAATTGTTCTATGTAAAACAAGCTCTGCATTGTTAATTGTTGTTAATTGTACACCGCAACTGATCGCTGGAAGATGCGGTATATAAATAAGTGTTAAATAAAATAAACCACTCTGCTCAGTCATATGCTCTCACAACATCAGCTTCCACATATATGCTGATGATATCATGCTCTACGCCCCTATTACGACCACAAACCCAACAAACGCACATCTATCAGCATGCTTCTCTGGGGTGTCCGACTGGTTAAAAGAAAATAACCTATCCATCAATATGAAGAAAACTGAAGCCCTCATAGTGACAAGAGACCCAGACTTCACACCACCTACACACCTCAACATAGGAACCACAAGCATTCAAATACAACCACAAATAAGATATCTGGGCATTATCATTGACCAAGCCCTTACCTTAAAGCAACAAATTACTAAAACCTCCGGAATTATATTCCACAAAGTGAAATTAGTGCAACGTCTCAGACCCCTTCTCGAACATCAAGACTTCCGGACGGTAATGCAAGCTATGACACTCCCACATCTGGATTACTGCAACGTACTCTACCATGGCCTTCCGGCCACACAGACCAACCCCCTCTGAACAGCATTGAACACCACAGCAAGAATCATTCAGAGAGCAAAGAAAACCGATCACATCACCCCAATTCTAAAAGACCTACACATACTTCCCCTCGAAGCAAGAACTAAATACAAATCCATCCTACTCACCCACAAAAGCCATCCACCAAACTCAGAACACCCAGCTCTGCACCCTGCTGTCTCGTCCAGCCCACGGCAAAACTACCAGACAAGCCTCCAGCAATTCCCTCACCGTCCCTCACAAAAGAACTAAATGCTCTCAACGGACATGCAATCGAGCCTTTGAACTTTATGCTCCATCTCTATGGAACTCTCTACCGAGCCATCTCAGAAACAATACCGATCTACTGTCTTTCAGAAAACAGCTAAACACCTTATTCCAGGAATACTTCAATACGACTCCCACCAAAAAGTGCACTAACCTCTGATCTCGCCCACCATGACCCTTTGATCCAAAGCTGCACTAACCTGTCCATGTCCAAAGTCTGTCTCATGTCAAAATCATCAATGTTGCCTCCCTGGTGATGGCCCTACCCTTATACTTAATTTCCCCACCCTTGTATGTAACGCTGCTTTGACCCGGTGAAAAGCGGGATATAAATACAGTTAAATAAATAAATAAATAAAATAAAATAAATAAATGTAGCTTGGCGGGAAGAAAAAATTACATATCTCATAAAATCACACAAAAACCCTACAAAAGCTTTCGTTTCGCCAAAAAGAGGCTTCTTCAGGGGTTTAAAGTCAACGTCTTAATCACAAATCGACTGAACCCGCCATCCCCACATCACACCCATCCTCAAACATCTCCATTGGCTCCCATCAACTCAAGAATACAGTACAAGATCTTAACCCTCATCCACAAATCACTGAACAAGACATCAGCAGAGCAACTACATGACTTAATTCATAGCTCAAGCTCTACTAGACTAAGGAGAAAAAGCATCCAGAAGCTCCTCAGTATCCCACCACGGACTCGCAATTGCAAATAGTCTACAAGTATATCAACAGTATACTGTTGATATACTGTTGGTAGTTTGTTTTGAAACATTATCTAATTCATACCCAGTTCAAATGTTCCTACCCCTCCTGTTATCTCATTGTATTTTTAAGTTACACTTAATAGTTGAATGTTCTTTGTTCTAAATCTGTTCTATGTAAAATAATAGTGCTCTATTATTAATGTTTGTTACCTGTAAACCGCCACTGATCTCTGGAAGTGGCGGTATAGAAAAGATGTATAAATAAATAAATAAATAAGATCAAGGACTATCTCCAGGAACCAGCAGGAATGTAGTCTTCACATATGGGTGAAATCGGGTACTGACGGAGCCCGCACGGGAAACTCTCCAGCTGCCAATAGGAAAGCCTTTGGGAACACTCCACTGCGCCACTGCCTTCCCACTCTCCCAGTTCTTCTGTGGAGCCATTACCCTGTCACCGCAGAAAATAATTTCAAAACTTTTCTATTACCGCTCTGCCTCACCGTACCAGTTTCAAACGATACTGCTCTCCTTTTTTTTTCTACTTTTCTCTTCATAGTTTTCATTTTTCTGTTAAAAAAAAAAAAATTCCCTTCAGGACCCTCGTGCCCACCGAGCCTTACCCACCATTTTAATTTGGAGAAACCCTCCAGTGGTTACAAAAAAAATGCATCAAATGCTCCAGCACCATTTTGATAACAGATAAACACGATTGGTGTCTGAAATGTCTTGTTCCCGACCATTTTCCACAAGAATGCTCCCTCTGCAAACAGATGACAAACAAGGGGCCTAAGGAACCGGGCCAGAAAGTTTGGGGAACTTGTCCCTTTGGACTCTGCGCCATTGGCCTCTACTTCCTCCAGAGCATCATGCTCACACTGTTCCAAACGGTCTAAGGAATCAAGACACTATGAGAAGACGACTAAGAAAACCATGTTTTCTTCCAAGCCTTCAAAAGATAAGATAAAACCCCGAGATTCCTCTGAGAGGCTGAAGGAACAGAAGGAAAAGGCCAGAGATTCCTCGGGTAAGTATCAGGAGTTGAGAGAGAGGTCCTGATCAACTCACTGGGAATAGTCTAGGACTTCTTCAGACTCTGGACATCAGTGCAGGCATCCCTGGCAGGAGGACTTGTCCTATAAAACCTTAATGGGGAATCGGGAGGCTTTGGTCTCCAGAGAGCTCCCGATGCCTTGCTCTGGTACGGTGGTACCCAGCCCCATTCTTTCATTGGACCAGATGCAGGCTCCCTCCTTGGATCAGCGAAGGCTGTCCTTAGAAAGGACTATAGCAGCTCTCCTAGCGGCTTTGGTTCCTCTAACACCGACAGCCCCAGGAATACAGCCAGGAGCATCGACATAGATGACTCTATCCACTCCAGTGCAGGCTTCTACATTGGTCTTGACCTCGGTGCTGATGCACCCTTCACCGATGATCCTGTGGTATCTGTACCAATCCAGTTATCGGCACCGGCCTTGTATAATGCATGGTCTGTACCAGGTCTACAGTAGTTGCTGAGAACATGGAAGAGCATCAACACAGCTCATGCCGCCATCTGCATTGTTGATACTCACCGGTATCGGATCTGGATTCCTCCGATTCTGATCACTGGTCCTTTGATTCTGATGTCCTCCAGGGCATTGCCTCAGAACCCTCGCCACAGCCCGTAAGCACTCAACGTAAATCCCCTCCTTGAAAACATGTCTTTTCAGGAGTTTATCCGAGACATTGCGGCTAGCCTTTTTCATTCCGGCAGCATCGGAACCGGAACAGAGAGCGTAGGAACTTGAAATACTTCAGTATCCCACAGCCCTGAAAGAGGGCGCGATCCTCCCGGATCCTGCATAACTTAATGTTCCAGATGTGGGAAACCCCTCTAATCGTTTCCCGCATCGGTTGTAGATTGGACACCATGTACTGGGTTCCAGAGTGTCCTGGCTTCCAGAAGCCACAACCTTTGCACCATTCTATGGTGGTGGAATCAGCGATGCGTTGCATAAAAAGTGGCAAAAATCATGCTTCTATTTCTCTAGAAAAGAAATTGAGAAATCTTGATTCATTTGCCCGACGTTCCTTGCTCTCTTACAGCAGCTAGGCTTTGTGATTAAACTTTCCAAAATCCCACCTTATTCCAACCCAAAGATTGGACTTCATAGGAGCCGTGCTAGACCCAAAACAGTTCAGAGCCTTTCTTCCTATGGACCGCATGAACAGTTTAGTGGGCCGAGCCACCCACATGTGCCAAAAACAAACTGCAATGGTTCAAGACTTCCTATGCCTTCTGGCACACATGGCTTCCACAGTACATATATTTCCTTATGCGAGACTCCACATGCGACAAGCACAGTGGACTCTCTCAGCCCAGTGGACACCGGCCAAAGGGCATCTGTCAAATATCATCCAATTAACATACCCTCTGACCGAATCTCTCCTCTGGTGATGCACCCCAACAAATCTTCTCGTAGGGTCACCTTTTTGGGTGCCCCAACCTCAACATACACTGACAACGCCTCCAAGTTTGACTGGGGAGCACATCTCTAGTCCTTCTCCACACAGGGCCTGTGGACAACCCAGGAATCAGCACAGTAGATCAACCTCCTCAAGCTTTGAACAGTCACGAATGCCCTCCAAGTTTTCTAGCACTACCTCTTACACAGTCAGAGCCTAGTCAGGACAGACAACTAAACTGCAATTTTTTTATATAAACAAACGGGTGGAACGGACTCCCTTCCTCTATGCCAGAAAACCTGCAAATTATGGAAATTCGCCATTCTCCACCACATGCATCTACGTGCAGTTTACATTCCAGAAGAATCCAATCCCCTGGCAGACAAGCTGAGCCGGATCTTACAACCCCACGGATGGGCCCTAGATCTGAAGACCCTCCTCAAACTAAAAGCAGTCAAAGGCTCTATGATACTCATAGCTCCTCGCTGGCCCCGTCAGCCCTGGTTTCCCCTTCTACTTCAGTTGACAAAAACTCCTCTGATCCCATTGGGTTCCAGGTCAGGTCTTCTGTCTCAGGTCAACAGAACACTCCTCCATACCAACCTGCAGTCACTCTGCCGGACAGCATAGATGCTGAGAGCGTAATCTTTCAAGACTTATCCCATTCTACTGCTGTAAAGGACATTCTCCTTTCCTCCAGAAAGCCTTCCACCAGAAAGATGTACTCTTTCAAATGGCGTAGATATTCCTCATGGTGTTTTGAAAACAATCGGAAACCTTTTGAGGCATCATTACCCACGCTTCTTCAATATCTTGTGCATTTGTCCTCTTTAGGACTCAAAATTAATTCAGTGTGGGTGCACCTCAGTGCTATTTTAGCTTTTCACAAGCCTGTGAATGGTGGGCCTATCTCCACAGTTCCTCTTGTGGCTCATTTCATGAGGGGCCCACTCCTTACCAAGCCACCCTTTCGATCACCTCCAGTAGCATGTGATCTTAATGTGGTATCGGCTCAACTTCTCAAACCTCCATTTGTGCTCCTAGCAACCGCACATCTAGGAGATTTATCTTGGAAAGTTCTATTTCTCATCGCTCTCACTTCAGCCAAATGCATCAGTGAATTGCAGGCCTTAGTGGCTCATACTCCATATGCTCGCTTTCATAATGACAAAGTTGTCCTATGGGCACACCCCTACTTTCTACCGAAAGTAGTGTCTCCTTTCCATTTCAGTCAGTCAGTGATCCTACTGGTCTTCTTTCTAAGACCTCATGCTTCTCGTGCAGAAGCAACCTTACATACACTTGAATGTAAAAGAGCTTTAGCCTTCTACCTTCAAAGGACAGAAGACATTAGGAAATCCTCCCAGCTCTGTGTCACCTTTGATCCTACTCACTTGGGCCTTCCAGTCACCAAACGTACATTGTCCAAATGAATAGCAGACTTTATTTCTTTCGCATATGACAAAGCAGATCTATCCCTCACAGGACATGTCACTGCCTATAATGTCCAAGCAATGGCAGCCTTGGTGGCTAGCCTTTGTTCAGTAGCCATCAAAGAAATTTGCAGAGCTGCTGCATAGTCCTCTATCCATATCTTTGCAGCCCATTTCTGCTTGGACAAGGACTCCCGCCGGGATGCAGCCTTTGACCAAGCGATCCTTCAGCAACTCTTTGGGACATAGAAACAACTCCTTCCACCCGCCCATTTCTGCTAGATCTCCTTGGCGGAGAAGTCTAGGTTTAATTGACCTTGTCCGACTTTCTGACCCAGTCCAACTCTCCAGAGATCTGGGAGCTAGGGAGTCCCATATGTGAAGACTACATTCCTCCTTGTTCCTGGAGATAGCATAGTTATTCACTTGATGTTTCGGATTTCTGGGGGTAGCGCATTCCAGTGGGTGGGAACATATAATGAGAAAGCGTAATTACTCACCTGTAGCAGGTGATCTCCAGGAACAGCAGGAATTTAGTCTTCACAACCCGTGCTCCTCCCCTTGGAGTTGTAGGGTAGTTTTTTCTATTTTGTTTTCCACTCCTTTTCTTCAACTACAAACTCAACTGAGGAGAGGGGGTTGGGAGAGTAGGAAGGCAGTGGTGCAGATGCAGTGGAGAGCTCCCAAAAGCATTCCTATTGGTAGCTGGGGAGCTTTCTGCGCGGGCTCAGTCAGTACCATATGTGAAGACTAAATTCCTGCTGTTCCCGGAGATTACTTGTTACAGGTGAGTAACTACACTTTCTCATTATATGCCCCCACCACTGGAATGCACTACCCCCAGAAATCTGAAACATCAAATCTTCCACTGAATTTCATAAACTCACCCAGAAGCATTTTGACAATAAGCAACCTAGTTGACCCCACTCATCCTACCTTCGTGAAACCTCTATGACTCCACTCCTCACCACCCTCTCGAAACCCAAATGACCCCACACTTGCTTATTGTCCCTTTGTTTTTGGTATTAATCGTCCTATAAATGTTATCCATAGTGCATTTTCCTTTCAAACCCTTATAAAACAAAGCCTCCAACTGAGTAGACGTAGAAAGAATTGCTTATGTGTATTCAACATTTGTTCAATCTGTAGAACAGAAAAATATTTGGAGGAGTGTCACAATTCCCTTACATATCAACTCTAGAGGTATAAACGGCAATCTTAACAAAGTCAATAATATGAGATAAATCATTAGCTTGCATCTAACAGAACTGTCTTTAATCTGCCTTATGAGTGGAGAGAAGTATTGTAAAGATTGGCACAGTGGGCTGAGAGCCAGGGAAGCCAGTGTTCAAATCCCACTGCTGCTACTTGTGTTCTTGGAAAAGCCACTTAACCCTCTATTGTCTCAGGTACAAATGTATTGTGACCCCTCCTGGAACAGGGAAATACCTTCTTTACCTGAATGTAACTCGCCTTGAACTACTACTGGAAAGCTGTGAGCTAAATCTATTTCTCCTTTCCTCCTAATCTGTAATTCCCATCCTGCCCCCCCCCCCCCCACTTCCTTGAGGCTCTCCCCTAAACCACTTCCACAGTTCTAATCCAAGGATGTGACTTTAGCTCGACTCTAAAGGGACACTGTACTCTTTCAATCTCCATCCAATGTTCCCCAGCCCCTGACTATCAACACATTAGAGCCCTTACCTGATGAGCCCAACAATACTTCTTCAAATTAGCTAATGATAGCCCACCTTCCTGCTTCAGTCAGCATCATCAACAATTCAAAACAAACTTTTGGGCATCTGCCTTTTCCAAAGGAATTTAGCAGTTATACAGTTAAGTTCTTGAAATAAACTATTAAGAATTTCACATGAAAGCGTGGCAAATTAAAACATTAACTGTGAGGCTCCATTCATTTTTACCACGTTGACTGTGGTTGGTTGAAAATGGAAGAGGAAATCCATTCCCTCTCCCCTCTTCAACTCATCCTTTATTTGTCCTAACATTAGGGGATAATGCAACCTGTATACATTCAAGTCAGCTGATTTCTTTTTCCCCAAATAATGAAAGAGTTTCAGCTGCAATGAAAAGGAAAGTTCTGTGATATTGATCTCAAGGGTTTTCTTTGATATTAAAGGGCATCAATATTGTTTTGATTTCATTCACTTTTAAAACCTGAGACTAACGTCCATAACTGTATCTGCATAAACTTATGAAAGGAAATCTGGCTTTTTAACATTAATAAATCGTCTGCATATGCAGTAGGGTCAACTTCTCAGTCCCACCCAATTCTGTTCTTTGAATTCCCTCATTTAGTTGTATCATTGTGCAGAGGGCTCCAATAAGAGGGTGAAGAGCAGGGTCAATTGTGGACACCTCTGCCTTGTTCCTCTGTTCAGAAAAAAGGATTCTGAAAGCTGCCTATTAATCTTAAGTTTGACGGTTGGGTCAGTTATACCAAGCTTGACATGATTTCTGGAATCCTAGACTAAAGCTCTCCAGATTGTTGCTTAAGATAAATATATAGAGACCCTCTAGGCCTTAAGCAGGGCATCTACTGCAACTCTAGAGTAGTCTTTTTGGGAGAACCCTATGTCTTGCGGAAGCCAAGCCAAGCCATAAGCAAGAAGGGGCCAGGATCCTCCATTACCAGACAACCCTGCCTTCGGAGGCTCTTCTCTTGACTGAGCAAGCTGGAGGACCCCTGACAATAGGATCAAGATAATTGCATACCACAGCCTGTGAGGCCAGTTACCATGCCTGGATGGGCTCAAAGCCTGCACAGAAGACATCTGACCAGGGGACAGGGAAGGCAGACCTACAGAAGCCTCTCAAGAGATAATTTCCGTGGCTATGAACCCTGGAAGGGCCCATATCTGTACTATGAGGCTTGTCAGACGGCTGCCTGGGTGAGAATGTTCACAGTCTTGGCAAGTGCATATATCAATATGATTTGCAAGGGATTGTGGGAAATGCAGTCCATTTATTTATTTATTTATTTATATATTTAGCTGTATTTATATCCCGCTTTTCACCGGGTCAAAGCGGTCCATTCACACCAGACACAGCTGCTCACAATAATTAGTTGTGCTTGAGTGTAAAGCCAATAAGAAATTTATTTATGGGGTTATTTCTCCCAACACAGATATGCTTGGTAGCACATAAAACAGGATACTTGCTTTCAGTGTTAAACTTGGAAAAACAAAATCAGGAAAACAGTTGAACTTGTCAGGCAATCAAAGCAAAAGAATAAAGACCTGGTTGGTAACAAACTGGTCTTTTCTGTAGGCTTCAGCTAATATTTTCTTAGCAGTGTTTCAAACAACAAGCAAAACCCACAAAGAAGGGAAAAACTGTTCTTTTCAGGTTAACTTCTTATATCTTCACACATAGATTCAGAAGTGATTCCCTCAGAGCTCACAAGCAATTAGGTAAGGCTCAATTGCTAGCAGTTACCCAGCTGAAACCCCTTAGCTGGCTTGCTTTCTACTGCGTGGCTCAAATCCTACTTCAGGAGCTTTTCTGAGTAGATTAAAGAACAAGTTTGTATTTCTTTGTGATGGTTGCTGTACTTTGTAACAGAAAATTACCAAAGGAGTTTAGACAGAGAGCAATCCATATATTCACAGCCTGTATCTAAGACCGCTCCTTCCCCTTCTTCAACAATCATGGGTTCAATATCAGGGATTGGCACAGAGGAATTTCTCAATGGAGCACTTTCAGGAGAATACTTGTTTCCCTGCTGTCTTTCAAGGTTATAGCTAGGGCATAGATCAGTGTTCATATCTGAGCTTCCATTGCTGTTAGAGTTTTTCTCTAAATAGCCTGGCCAGTATGTAGTCCAGTTCTTATGTCCAGCCTTCCATTCCAGATCCCTGGACACTGGATCTCTCTTCACATACCTTCTGGCACGGGTCTTAGGGTCCCTTCCACGTGCAGCCGTCTCCCTCTCAGGTACCGTCTGGAGATTCCTAGCCCTGCAGCACCATTCCTCTGGCTTTCCCCAGTCCAATGGTGTAAGCTTGCCTTTTGAATGTCTCCCAGTATACGTACTGCTCTGGACTCCTTTAGACCTCCCAAATGCTTTTCTCTTCTTTCTTCCAAAGGGTTTCTTGCCCTCTCTGTCCGTCCGCTCTGGCTTCTGCTTCTGATGATCCTCCAGATGATGAAGCTGTCCAAGATCATGAAGATGATTCTCTGTAGAATAAACTCTACCTTTATTCTGCTTAGATGAGTGCTCCACCCTAGCACAGCGCAGCTGTGCTAAATCAGGCCCTGCCCTTTGAGATGAGTGCTTGGGGATTACCTCATAGCCCTCCTGATTGAACACACGTTTCCCCACTTCAGCTCCTCTAATGGCTGTTGGAAACCTGGTGCATTCTGGGACTGGTAGTCTTTTTTATGGAAAAATTCTGTTTTCTTATTTCTACCAGAACTGACAGGTTGCTTGTTCAGAGTCACTTCACCTTTTCTATAGCTCCTTCCTGAGCTATGATAAGCTTCCTTATCACAGGCTGCAAACATAAGGACTGAGCTCCCCCTCAAACAGAGGAAAAGAGGGTTTAGCAGATGTCTGCGGCAGGTGTAGGAGGTCCCTGGTCCATGGAATCTGCTCTACGGTTGAAGCCATGAACGAGGCTGTAGAGGCTGTCCCAGATCTGAGGGTACAACTTCCAGACTAAGTACAAAATGCTCTGAGTGTGCTTTGAAGCATTGCGAACCTCTTTTCTGAGGAAATTCAACCCAGGAATTTGTAGAATAAAGCTCATAGGTACTACCAAATCCTGGGATAGAAGCAGGCGGCTCTTGGAATAGTTGAAAATCAACCCAATCCTTCTTGATTGGTAAATCACCAGATCCATGCAGATTCTGGATTTTCCCAGAGTCTGACCGTATCAGCCAGACATCCAGGTATGAGAGAATCCAAATTTCCTTCTTGCACAGAAAGGCTGCAACCATAACCATTCCCTTAGAAAAGGTAAGAGGAAATGTGGCTATGCCAAAGGGTAGGGCCGTGAACTGGAAATGGAAAAAACAGTGGCAGAGAAACCACCAAAGCTGCTCCACATAGGGATGTGAAAATATGTCCTGGTGAGGTCTAGGGAAGTGAGTAGACCCCTCTTGCCTGCCATTCAGAAATGAGGGATATGGAGACTGGCAACAGTCATCTCTAGGTCCAAAATATGCCGGAATAATGCCCCTGCTTCTGCTCCATGGAGGGCATGTGCAAAATAGCCTGCAAACAGAGGAGGCGCTGAAGTTACTTTGATTATTGCAGGTGGAGCTAATATATCTCCAACCTAGACTGAGGTCCCCAGAGACCCACAGGCCTCAAAAAAAACAGCTGGGTGACGTCAGCGGACCGTATGGCGGTGAGCTAACTGAGCTCCACCGTTCAAGCCTGGCAAATGGTGTAAAGACCCCCTGAAACGCGGCGAGGCAGAGATATTTAAATGCGGCACTAACCCCAGAGTATACTCTCATCAGGAGGAAGGCTGAGCAGATCGTAATTTGCCCCTGTAGTCATTCATCTGACGGCGAGCGGTGTGGGAGAAGAGTGCCGTGTGGTCGAGCGAAGCGGAGGCCTGAGGTCCCTGGAAACAACGCGCTTCGTTAGAAGCCCGGAGAGTGCAGCACAGGAGAGCGGCGAAATACGGGGCAGAAGTGACAAGCTCCCGTGCATCGGAGAAGAGGAAGAGCGAGGTGAGGAGACTGCAATTTGGGCGGGCGGAGAGTGCAACCGCATGGCCGAGCACATGCTGCAGAGAAGTGATGGCCTGGAGCTAGTGGGGTGGGCGTGCTGACTATTGCCGTGTGAGCAGAGCAGCAGAGCAGAGGAGCACTGCTGGGCCGGAGAGAGAGGAGAACAGCAAGGAACTGACCCTTACTGCTCAGGCACAGAAGAGTGTACAGACTTAAAACTAAAAAGAATACCGTAAATATACCAGCCTCCTGGTGAAGCAGCTGGTGGTGAAGAGAGGTAGTGTACCCGCCAAGGCCTGCAGAGTGAGAGATTTGAACCCCCAGAAGAGCACTGGGAAAGAGAGCAGCGGAGGAATACCAGCACAGAGCATTGTATAGAAGACAGGGAACAGGAAACAGCCTACCCCTGCTAGACCGTCGGCTGCAGAGGAGTCAGGCAGCAAACTGAGGACATAGCGGACCGTGTGGCGGGACTCAGCGGAGGAGGAGAGCACGGGTACGGAAGCCCGTTGAGCACAGTGTGGATTGCTGCGGTCCTGGAGATAGCAGAGAAGGGGAGTAGTGCTGTGGAAAGAGTCCCCACACATTAAAGTACGGTCGAGGAGAGGGACTGGCACTAGACGGAACAAGCGAAGGACGGAGTGGTCTTCGGGGGATGAAGCGGCCGAGGAAACAGACTGGAAGAGTGGGAGCCCTGCTTTGCCCAAGAGGCCATAAGTGGCAATATGGAAGAAAACAAAGGAAACCTGGCGGCACGGAAGAAACTGGCTGACTTTCGCTCTCCATATGCGGCAACCAAGGGCGTCAAAGAGGGGGAGAAAGAAGGCCGCTTGCAGGAGGGAGAACCAAAAGACCTGGGGGAAGAGCTGGAGCGAGGATGCTGCTCAGGAGGAATAACTAAACTGAAGGACTGGCTAATTGAACTTAAAGATGAGATCAAAACAGAAATTAGTGGCGTGAAGACTGAACTTAAAGAGTCTATACAATCATTGCGGCAAGATATTGTGGACCTAGGAAGCAGAGTTGAGGAGATGGAGACTCAGGTGGAACAACAAGGGGGCGAAATTGAAGATCTACAAAAAGGCTGGGGGGAAATTAAGCGGGCCCAGGAGGAGCAGCAGGTGAAATTGGAGGACCTGGAGGATAGGTCCCGGAGATGTAACCTACGAGTCCGAGGACTCCCAGAGGACCCTCAGTACAGAAACTGTGAAGTACTGCTTAAAATCTTTAGGTCCTTAGTAGTAACTGCAGACCTGCAAGGAGACATGCAGTTAGAGCCCGCAGAAATTGAGCGGGCTCACAGAGGCCTAGGGCCGATAAGAGAAAACAAACATAGAGATATAGTGGTATGTCTCAGTTCTTTTAAAGTCAAGGAAGAACTGCTGCGAGCGGCAAGGAAAGTGCGGCAGATAACCTGGGATGAACATCGCCTGGAGATATTCCAGGACCTCTCTGCGGGGACTTTGCAACATCGACGGAACCTTAAAGAGGTGACTGCATATTTGAGAAGGGAGGATCTAAGATACAAGTGGCTGTTCCCCTTTGGCTTGCTGATCACAGCGAAGGGGAAGTCGAGAAGGGTGCAAACTGCTGCGGAGGCCTGGACTGTTCTTAAGGAACTGGGCTTAAATAATCTGCTGGATGGGGAGAGGCCCTCGGCAGGAGTACAGGCACCCACTGCAATCCCCTCCACTGCAAAACGGAATCTTCAGAAATGGCATAGAGTTCCTGCATCAGGCAGACGAACCGCTAGATTGAACAGAGAGCCCAGGAGTGCATGCAGCGGAGCAGGGAGATGGCTGACAAGATGGACAATGTGTCTAATGTTGTGCAGATATGTTTTTTCTTTTTTGTCTCTCTGCAATTACAGTAATGTTGTGATGGAAAAGTGGGGGGGAAGGACTCTGTTTAAGGCTGTACAGATATATTTTTCTTTGAAATTGGAGTAACGTTTAGATAAAAGGGAGGGGGGGTAGGGGGAGGTTATTTGACGGGTAAGGGGGGGGAGGGAGGAGTTGGATTGTAGGCAGGGGGTAGTTAGGGGGGAGAGGGGAGGATAGAGGTAGGGGTGGGTACAGGGAAGGGGAGGATTGTGTAGGGCAGGATAGGGGGTATAGGTGCAGTTTAGTTTAGGGAACAGGGTAGAAGGGGGGAGGGGGGAGATAGGCAGAGGTCAGGCAAGGCTCGCACATCGGTCACCAGTATGGAAGACTAATCTCTCTTTATGAGGGGGGAGGGGGAGAGGTTGGGAGGGTGGCTGAGGGGAGGGGGGGGTAGGGATTCAAGGGCTAGAGTAATGGAAGTGGTGAGAGAGTGGGAGAATGGATGAGTTAAAAATAGTCACATTGAATGTAAAGGGGCTAAATTCACCATTTAAAAGACTGTTGGCAACAGAGAGCCCGACGGAAGGCGGATATAGTGATGATTCAAGAAACGCACCTGACTAGAGCAACCGAACATCTGGTTAAACCCAGGGGTTATGAGGTGTGTATTCATGCATCCAATATTGTCGCAAAGAAGGGAGGAGTTGCTATATTGTTAGCTACTCGATTAAAGATGCAGGTGCAAACGGTTGAAAGGGATGCAGAGGGGAGATATGTGATGGTGCGGGTGAAGGTGGGGAATATATGGTACTGTGTAGTGAATGTTTATGCACCAACAGGGTCACAGCGTGAATTCTGGACAAAACTGAATGAGGGGGTGGGGCGGTTGGGGGAGGGTATCCTTCTATGTGGGGGAGATTTCAACTTGACGTGGAATCCAGCTAGGGATGCCACAAGGATAAGAGAGGGTAAGAGGGGAGATAAGAAGCGGTACCGTAATTTTGTCACGCAGCATTGCTTAGTAGATGCGTGGCAATTCCAGCACCCGGGACGGAGACAATTTTCTTACTTTTCCCCAGTACATGGGTCCTACTCACGCATTGATGCTATCTGGGTCTCGAAGGAGGCGGGGGGACGGATAAGCAGGGCTGAAATGGAGTCCATTACCTGGTCTGATCATGCCCCGGTAGTGGTGAGCTTGCGAATAACGGATGAAGGGAAGGGCACACGATTTTGGAGGCTTAATGAGTCACTTCTGGACGATGGGAGGGTTCAGCAGGAAGTAGAGAGAGCAACCCGGGACTATTTTAAGTTTAACGATAATGGAGAGGTCATGTGGGGAGGAGTATGGGATTGGGTACAAGGCGGTGATGAGAGGAGTATTCATCAAATGGTGGGCAAGGAAAAAGAAGGAGCGGGAGAGCAAAGAGTGGACCCTGAGGGCTCGCTTGATGGAGTTGGAAGAATTGGATGGGCAGGGGGAGGGTGGGAGCATATAGAGGACAGGTACTGGTAGCGAGAGCGCAGCTTAATGAACTGCAGGCAGAAAAGAGGAATGAGGAATATAGTTCGGAAAAAACTAAAAGGAGCGGTTCCAAAGGTTAAAGACTTACAGCAAGCTTGGGTGTTATTTAAAAATACTATCCTCGAAGCCCAGACCAGCTGTATTCCGCGCATTAAGAAAAGTGGAAGAAAGTCCAAAAAACTGCCAGCATGGTTTAAAGGTGAGGTCAGAGAGGCTGTTGCTGCCAAAAGAGCAACCTTCAAGACATGGAAAAAAGAGCCAAATGATGAAAACTGGAAACACAAGCACTGGCAAGTTAAATGCAAAGCATTGATAAGGCAGGCAAAGCGGGAATTTGAGAAGAAACTTGCTACGGAAGCAAAAACACGAAATAGAGACTTTTTCAAGTACATTCGTAGCAAAAGGCCTGTGAGAGAGTCAATTGGACCATTAGATGATAGAGGGGTAAAAGGGGCAGTAAGAGGGGACAAGGCTATAGCAGAGAGACTGAATGAATTCTTTGCTTCGGTCTTTACTGAGGAAGATGTAGGGATGTTACCCAAGACTGAAGTGGTATTTAAAGGTGATACTGCAGAGGAATTGAGAGAAATATCGCTACACTGGGAAGATATATTACAACTATTTGATAAACTGAATAGTAACAAATCACCTGGACCGGATGGTATACATCCCAGAGTGTTGAAAGAACTGAAATATGAGATTGCAGACCTGCTATTGGTAATCTGTGAACTTTCATTAAAATCATCTGTAATACCTGAAGATTGGAGGGTCGCCAACGTAACACCAATTTTTAAAAAGGGTTCCAGGGGTGACCCGGGAAATTACAGACCGGTGAGCCTGACGTCAGTACCAGGGAAAATGGTAGAAACCATCATAAAGAACAAAATTACACAGCATGTAGATAGTCATGGCCTAATGGGAGACAGCCAACATGGCTTTAGACAAGGAAGATCTTGTCTTACTAATCTGATCTGTTTTTTTGAAGGTGTGCATAAACAGGTAGACAAAGGTGAGTCGGTTGATATAGTGTATCTGGACTTTCAGAAAGCTTTTGACAAGGTCCCCCATCAGAGACTTTTGGCAAAGCTAAAAAGTCATGGGATAGGAGGCAGTGTACTATTGTGGATCGGGAACTGGTTAAAAGATAGAAAGCAGAGGGTAGGGCTAAATGGCCAATATTCCCAATGGAAAAAGGTGAATAGTGGAGTACCCCAGGGATCTGTACTGGGTCCCCTACTTTTTGACATATTCATAAATGACCTGGAAAAGGAATAACTAGTGAGGTTATCAAATTTGCAGATGACACAAAACTGTTTAAAGTTGTTAAAACCCAAGAGGATTGTGGAAAACTGCAGGAGGATCTGGATAAATTGGAAGACTGGGCATCCAAATGGCAGATGAAATTTAATGTGGACAAGTGCAAAGTTATGCACCTAGGAAAGAACAACCCACACTATAGTTACACGATGCAAGGCTCCACATTAGAAACCACCACCCAGGAAAAAGATTTAGGAGTCATCGTGGATAACATGTTAAAACCCTCTGCCCAGTGTGCAGCGGCGGCCAAGAAAGCAAATAGAATGCTAGGTATCATAAGGAAAGGGATGGAGAATAAAACAAAGGATATTATAATGCCTCTGTATCGCTCCATGGTACGACCGCACCTTGAATATTGTGTGCAATTCTGGTCACCGTATCTTAAAAAGGACATAGAGTTATTAGAAAAAGTACAGAGAAGAGCCACCAAATTGGTGAAGGGGATGGAAGGCTACTCCTATGAAGAGAGGCTAAAAAGGTTAGGGCTCTTTAACCTGGAAAAGAGACGGCTGAGGGGAGATATGATAGAGGTCTATAAATTAATGAATGGAGTGGAACGGATAAACGTGGATCAATTGTTTACGCTATCAGAATATAGAAGGACTAGGGGACATGTAATGAAGCTACAGGGTAAACTATTTAAGACAAATAAGAGAAAATATTTCTTCACTCAACGTGTAATCAAACTCTGGAATCTGTTACCGGAGGATGTAGTAAGGGCTGTTAGTATAGCTGGGTTTAAAAAAGGTTTGGACAAGTTCCTGGAGGGAAGGTCCATAAACCACTATTAAAAAGGGACCCAGGATATCAATGCTTGACCTAGTACAAGCACTGCAGAACCTGTGTCTTTTGGGGAAACTGCTAGGTACGTATGACCTAGATTGGCCACTGTTGGAAACAGGATACTGGGCTTGATGGACCTCGGTCTGACCCAGTATGGCATTTCTTATGTTCTTATGTTGTTAAGATACAGTATAAATTGCAGCTTTTAAGGCAGGAGGTGTTTGAGGGGGGAAATAAGGCTGGGAGGTACCTTGTGCAGAAATTGAATCAACGGAAGTATCGTTCACATATATTACGAGTTCGCAAGAAGGGAGGAGAGATGGCTATTCAGGATGGGGAGATTCGAGATGCGTTTAAGGAATACTACCGGGAACTGTATAAAGCTAGAGATCCACCACAGGACGGGAGGTTAAAAAGGTACCTTGATTCCATAGGCATGCCTCAACTGGAGGAGGGAGAGAAAGAGGAAATTAATAGACCTATATAGGAAGAGGAGGTGTGGAGGGCAATTAAGCAGTTAAAGTTAGAAAAGGCTCCAGGGTTGGACGGGCTATCAGCAAGATTCTATAGGAGATTTGGAGAACTCTTAACGGGGCCTCTGGCGAGATTATTTAATCAACCACGGGAGGAGGGAAGTTAGCGGATACGATGGGGTGAGCGGGCATAACAGTAATTCCTAAGGAGGGGAAGAACCCGCAGGACTGCGCATCGTATAGGCCTATCTCCTTGCTTAATTTGGACGCTAAACCTTTAGCAAAGATACTCACTACGAGATTAAATAAGGTTACTGGAAAATTGATACACCACGATCAAGCGGGCTTTATCCCCGGTAGACATGTAGCAGATAATATCAGGAAGATCCTCAATATCATATGGTCTGCCGAGCAAAGCGGGGAACAGACGCTACTTCTTTCATTGGACGCAGAAAAAGCTTTTGATCGGGTGTCATGGCCCTTTCTCTTCCAGGTGCTAGAGAAAGTGGGGCTGGGGAACGAGTTTTCAACATGGGTGCAGGCGCTTTATGCCTATCCCAAAGCATGTGTGCGGGTGAATGGGGCCTATTCAGGCTTCTTTGACCAGGGGAGGGGAACGAGGCAGGGTTGTCCTCTCTCCCCGTTACTGTTCGCATTAGCAATAGAGCCTTTTGCACAACGGGTGAGAGAACGGGAGGATATCTTAGGCATAAAAGTGGGGAGGAGTGATTATAAGATTTCGCTGTTTGCAGACGATATCATACTTAGTATGACCGGCCCCCGGGTGGGACTCCCCATAGTTATGTGGGAATTGGAAGAATATGGTGCATTATCGGGTTTCGCAATCAACTGGACGAAATCGGAAATACTCAATTTAACGGTTTCCAGGGAGGTAGTAAATCTATTGACTAAAAAATACCCCTTTAAATGGGCCCGAGAGAGTATCCGGTATCTTGGCATTTGGATAAGCAACAAAATAGCTGCGTTATATAATTTGAATTATAAGAGGGTCATGGGGAAGATTGAGAGCTGGTTGGAGGGGTGGGGAAGGGGTTACCTCTCCTGGTTTGGGCATATTGCGACGGTTAAAATGATGCTCGTGCCCAGACTGCTGTTTTTGTTTCAAACGCTCCGAATATGGGTGCCGCGAAAAAGTCTGCGTAGGATACAGAGGCTAGTTAATAGGTTCATATGGGTACAGCGGCGCCCACGAGTGCCAATGAACGTATTGCAGAGGGCGAAGGGAGAGGGAGGGCTGGGGATACCTAACATACAGAAATATTATGAGGCTGCGCAACTTAAAACAATCTATGAGTGGCAAAGAGAAACCTCAAAACAGTGGGTCCAAATGGAGCGCGAGATGGTTGGGGGGGGGGGGGGGGTGGGAATAGAAAGAGTGATCTGGAGGGGGCGTAAGAGCCCCGACACACAACTGCGTAACCCCATGGTAGCGCATAGCTTGCATATTTGGAGACGTTATACCCAGGTCATACTGAGTGGAGGAGTAGCCTAATGGTTTGAGCACTGGCTTGGGAACCAAGAGTCCAGAGTTAGATTCTCACTAGCACTCCTTGTGGCCTTGGGCAAGTCACTTAGCTCTCCATTGCATTGCCTCAGAAGAATCCAAGTTATCAATGTCCCTGTTTAATGTACATTATCAAGTTTGTTAGTGTAAATTGGTGTGGTTCAGTATTAGGACTAGGGCTGTTAGAATCCATTCAAAGGTGAGGGTCTTAGACTTTAGGAAGACTAACTTTGCCAAGATGGGCCAATACCACAGGGAGTCGTTAGCAGGATGGGAACAGCTGGGGATGTAGAAAAACAGTGGGCAAAACTGAAAGGGGATATTTTGAGGGCAACCAACCTTTTTGTTAAAATGGTAAATAAAGGTAAAAGGAAAAGGAGACCTCTATGGCTTTCGAAAGAAGTAGCTGAAAAAGTGAAGAAAAAGAGGGAGGCTTTCATGAAATACTACAAGAGATCACAGAAAGAGGAAGACAGGCATCTATATTTGGAAAAACTTAGAGAAGCTAGCAAAGTAGTCAGGAAGGCAAAGATTCAAAAGGAGGAGGAAATAGGGACAAATGGAGAGACGCTGAAGGAGACGGGGCTTGAGATCAGCTCTGGGACTGCTTCTGACTTCCTGGTGTGCAGGGACTCTGTGCTTCAGAGGATCGGGCAGGAGCGCCCGGAGCACTCTCCTATCCGGCAGGGTCTATCGGACCTTTAAAACTACCTACCTCTGGAGTTGTTCTTTGGGACAAACGGAGAGACGCTGAAGGAGACGGGGCTTGAGATCAGCTCTGGGACTGCTGCTGGCTTCCTGGTGTGCAGGGACTCTGTGCTTCAGAGGATCGGGCAGACGCGCCCGGGGCACCCTCCTATCCGGCGGGGTCTTTTTTCTTTTTCTATTTCTTTCACTATTCTCCTGACCGCGGAGCGTGTCCGCGGGGCGGGGCTCAAAGGGGCGTGATCAAAGGGGATAGTCAGGCCCCTTGAGCGCCCCTTTAGCGTCACTGAGGCGTCTGTGGGATATCGCTTGCCTTTTCACCCCGTAGTTGTTCTATGGGGAAGCGGAAGGCAAAATGAGGGAATAAAGTTCAAGAGGCCAATGTCGGCGATAAACCGACTGGTCCCCTTGACAAGCATTTCCTTCCTATCCCTCTTGCGCAGTCCTCCCCAGAAGGGGTCTCCCTAAGTTCTGGTGGGAGAACCCCTCCTCCCTTGCCTTTACTATCGCAACCGCAATGGTTGTCCAGAGTCTCTCCAGAAAGTGCAAGTATCTCTAAAGTTAATGTTACTTTTCCTTTGCCTGTGACATTTAATGTTTCTGATAGTTTATTGCAATCTGTTTCTAAGCCCCCCAATGAGGGGGAGGAGTGGCCTAGTGGTTAGGACAAGGTACTTCGGGCCGGAGGGCCGGGGGTTCAAGTCCCACCTGGGGACAGCAATCTCAGGCCGGAGGGACTGGGATTTCTAGTCCTATAGGCACTCCTTGTGGTCTTGGGCAAGCCACTTAACCCTCCATTGCCCATGTTCCCTGTAAGTATTAGCGTATGTGTTGTCATATCCCCTCGTGTTAAATGTATCTCCCAATTGACCGCTTTGACCCGGTGAAAAGCGGGATATAAATACAGCTAAAATAAAAAAATAAAAATAAATAAATAAATTATGTTAAAAGATATATGGACTGCCTTGCAATCCATTGATAAGAAAATGTCATTAACATTAAATGCATTATGTGTCTTCTCTCAGGAGGCTGTCGTATCTCTTCGGCAGCTCGATGAGAGGGTCACTTCTGCAAATAAGGTTGTCGGGAAGTTGAGTTCTCAGGTTAACTTGCTTTCAGCGGCCAATACAGCCGCTGTTAAGGATTCGTTGATATTATATTCTAAAGTGGAAGCTTTAGAGAACTCCACCCGGGCTTGTAATCTGCGTTTCCTAAATTTCCCCCATTCCTCACTGCTATCAGCTGAGATTCTTCTTGATAAGTACTTTAAAGAAATATTGCACTTTTCTGATCCAATTAATATTTCCCATGCTTACTACTTGTTGCCGAGTACTAAGCGTGTTAATAGAGCAGAGGGCGGCTTGGATGAGATTATTGCTCCTATTTCAGATTTGACTGCCTTTCTGGAGGACTCTTCAGACTTGATTACTACCAGGTCTACGCTAATTGTTACACTATCTTCGCTTGGTCTTAAACAGCGCATTTTACGTGCATTTTTTTAAGGCCAAAACTGTCAAATTTTGTGGGCAGTCTATAAATATTTTCCCTGATGTATCCCGTGAAATGCAATTCAGGAGGCGTCAATTCCTTCAGCTGAAGCCTAGAGTTTTAGCGTTGGGAGCGACGTTCTTCTTACGTTTTCCCTGTAAATGTGTGGTTAGTTATCAGGGAGATTCCTTTGTTTTTGCAGATGTCTCACATTTGGAAAAATTCGTAGTAGATCGGGCTAATGTTGGGTAAGGGAATAGCTTCTGGGTAATATATATCCTTCTAATGGTTGGCCTTAGTGGCCTGTTTTCTTGAGTAGTTATTTTTATTGTATTGTCTTTGTTTTTTCCCTTGATGTGGACTATATCCTTAGTGTATTTTCTTACATATATTGTATTAAGTGTTAATGATTTTCCTTATTTCGTGATGATGTATTTTGCTGAAAATCTATAAATAAAAAAAAAAAAGGAGGAAATAGCCAATGCAATAAAATGAGGGGATAAGATATTTTAAAGATATGTTAGTGAGAAGAGGAAGGGCAAAAGTGGTATTTGTCAGACTCAAGGGTGCAGTGGAGGAATATGTAGAAGCTGATAAGGATAAAGCTGAATTGCTTAACAGATATTTCTGTTCTGTGTTCACAGATGAAGAACCAGGAGCAGGACCTCAGAAAACACCCACAAACAGGAACAGAAGCGAGGGACGTCTTGAAGAATTGTCAGAAGACTGTGTTCGTGAGAAACTAGCTCAACTTAAAGTAGACAAAGCGATGGGACTGGATGGGATACACCCTAGAATACTGAGGGAACTTGGGGAAGTTCTAGCAGCTCCACTGACTGACCTTTTCATTGCCTCGTTGGAGTCTGGAGTGGTGCTAAAGGACTGGAGAGAGGCTCATGTGGTGCCTTTACACAAACGCGGAAGTAAGGATGTGGTTGAAAGCTACAGACCGGTTAGTTTAACTTCGGTGGTGAGTAAATTATTGGAAACGCTGCTGAAAGAGAAAATAGTGAGGTTTCTGGAGTCCAGCGGATTACAGAATCCGAGGCAGCATGGATTCACCAGAGGCAGGTCTTGTCAGACAAATCTGATTGATTTCTTTGACTGGGTGACCAGGGAGTTGGACCGAGGGAGAGCCCTAGATGTGGTGTATTTAGATTTCAGTAAAGCCTTTGACACTGTTCTTTACAGGCAACTTATAAACAAATTGAGCACCCTAGGGATGGACCCTAAAATATCTGGTTGGGTGGGAGGCGACAGAGTACAGGTAAATGGAACTCTCTCTGAGGAGAAGGATGTTACCAGTGGTGTGCCCCAGGAATCTGTCCTTGGTCCGATTCTTTTTATCATCTTTGTTAGTGATATAGCAAAAGGGCTGTCGGGTAAGGTTTGCCTCTTTGCGGGTGATCCCAAAATCTGCATTAGAGTAGACACCCAGGAAGGTGTAGATAACATGAGGAAGGATCTAGCTAAGCTTGAAGAATGGTCTAGAATTTGGCAGCTGGGATTTAATGTTAAAAAATGTAAGGTCATGCATTTGGACTGCAGCAATCCAAGGGAGCAATATAGTATAGGGGTGAAGTACTTTTGTCCACTAAAGAAGAGCGGGACCTAGGCGTGGTTGTGTCTGATGATCTTAAAGTAGCTAAACAGGTAGAAAAGGTGACGGCAAAAGCTAGAAGGATGCTTGGGTGCATACGGAGAGGAATGGCTAGCAGAAAAAAGGAGGTGATAATGCCTCTGTATAAGTCTTTGATGCGACCTCATTTGGCGTATATTGTGCTATTATGGAGACCGCACCTTCAAAAGGATGTGAACAGGATGGAGGCGGCGCAGAAGGTGGCTACTAAAATGATTAGTGTTCTTCATTCTAAAGCATATGAGGACAGACTTAGGGATTTTAAACACCTAAGAGGAAAGGCGGGATAGAGGTGATATGATCGAGAGGTTTAAATACCTCTGTGGCATAAATGTTCAGGGAGAGAGTCTTTCAATTGAAAGCAAGTTCTGCTACCAGTGGACATGGGATGAGGATGAAGGGAGATAGATTCAGAAGTGATATGTGGAAATATTTCTTTACGGAAAGAGTAGTGGATTTGTGGAATAGTCGCCCAGTGGAGGTGGCAGAGATGAGTACAGTAACTGAATTCAAAAAAGCATGGGACAAACAGAGGATCTCTAAAGGTAAAAAGGGGACTACTGTAGTTGTTGATATGGAAGGACAGACTAGATAGGCCATGTGGTCTTTTTCTGTCGTCATATTTCTATGTTTCTATGTTTCTAAGGCTATACACAGGGGATGACACTTGAGGCATGCTTTGAACAGGGACAGGGGCCTGGAGAGCAAATTTCACGTAGGTAGGCCAGGGCTGGGCTGACTTGTGTCCATCAAGTCATACACCCTCAGGGGATCCATGAGTTTGAAGGCATCAAGGACATATATTGGCTGAAGGAGAGTGATTACTTTGCATATCTGCAAATATGCCACTTCATTAGGCAGCCGAAGGTTTGGAGGGATTTATGGGACAACAGAGGATGGTTTGAGGCCTTATGCAACGGTCACTGGGGTAAACAGGGGGTTTTGTCCAGAATTTACAAAGGCCTGATGGGGACTGGTGATTGCAAGTTAAATTACATGTTGAAATGGGAGGAGGACTTGGGGGTGATTTGGGATGTAACTGCTTGGGATAAGGTAATCCAGACAATCGCTCATGTTTCCATAGCAACACAAATCAAAGAAAATGCCTATAAAGTATTATTCAGATGGTACTGGACGCCAGTACGCAGGCATAGGGCTGGGCTGGGACAAGATGATCTATGCTGGCGGGGGTGTTCTGAAAGAGGTGATTGGATGCATATGTGGTGGAAGTGTGCCAGGATACAAGCGTATTGGGTGGAGGTTCTGGAGGTGATTTACAGTATGACTGGGCATAGATTGCATGGCAGGCCAGAGGCATGTTTGCTGCATCTCCTTGAAGAAGACATCTCGAGAAGGGAGGAGGGGGTTTTGCACCACTGCATAGCGGCGGCCCGATGCGAGATAGCCCAGCATTGGGGGGGACAGAGTATGCCGCAGTTGGCAGGATTTGCGAGAAGAGTGGCGGAGGCGGGCTTGATGCATAAGTTAACAGAGTTGAAACGTGGGAAAGGTGGGAAGAGTGAGATACACTGGCAGGGGATTCAGAGGTGGTTGGAGGCTTGGAGGGGGGAGGGGGCTGGACAGGGCGGGTGGTAGGTTGGCGGTACGGTAGCGGGGTCAGGTGCGGGTGCAGTGCGCTGATGATATAGGATTGGTGTAAGGGGATAGGGGGAGGGGAGGAAAGTAGAGGGGGGGATAGGGTAATGTAGGTGATAAAGTGGATTAGGTAGGGTCGTTCTGGCTACAATGTAAGGTTTCATACATGGGGGAATGATCTTGGAGCATGAATACAATACCCTATTGATCTGTGCTGTAAGGGAAATGAAGGAGCGGAGAATGTGAGTGCATACAGGGAGGGGGGACAGGGTGGGGGGAGGTCAGGGGGGGGAGTATTAAAGATAGCCTGCATAGCAGTACGTGCCATCAGGGCATAATAACAAGTTTGATGGTTGTCTTTGGATCATTTTGTATAAACGATGGTATAGCAAAGTTGGTATTGTTGTATTGTTAATAAACTCAATAAAAACTAAATGGGAAAAAAAAAACCAGAGCTGGAGCTAGAGCCCAACCAGCTGCACCTCATGAGGGTCCATTGAAACTCATTGAGGGGGATTGTTGGCCCCCAAAGGAGCCATGGGAATATAATGGAAGTAGAAAAGGTTCAGAGAGAGGCAGCAAAAATAAAGGGGCAGAAACCTTGTTTGTTAAAGTAAACTGCAAGACAGAATCAGGAAAAATAACTGATTCTTCGGTAGAGGTCATTAGTGAAAATATATCTAGTAGAAAAAGATGTGGATAGTCTGGTGACAGTCCAGAGACAGTCTGCCAAATTGGTACATCCTTTATGAAATGACACTTAAGGAACTAAATATGTACATCTCAGAGAAGACACGATATATGGTTCATTGGTTCAGTTTATTTAATATACTATAAATATACATTAAAACAGTTTAAAACGTATGTCAAAGTGTCCTTTCAATAAGGAGTAAGCAAATGCAACAATAAAATAAAATTAGTAAAGGAGGCTTAAACAAATCAATCAATATCGGATATCCGGATACCTTAAAGTTATAAATTAGAAACAGAAATTATTCCTCCCCTCACTCACTTCAACCAATATATGCTCCTTCAACAAGTGACTCAAAAGTGACTGATATGTATGCTAAATGCCATGTGTTAATTTTTTTGTCGTAAGTTATTGCCTTGAGAGATTACTCCCTCCTGAAGTGTGACTTCCCTTTTAATTACTTTTATGGTAGCAAAACCACCGTATAAAACCTGTGAAGTAATTGCATTACCCAATGCTACTACACAACCAATTTTAAAAATCTTAATTGTTGAGCTTCAACTTTGAAAATTCATTAACCGCAGATCTTCAACGGACACAGTACTGCGTTTAGAACCTCACTCTTTTTTCGGTCCTGTTTCAACGCTTAATATCTGCCCATATACTCATCTGAGTTAGTAACTGCTTTCATTCAGATGAGTTCGTTGTCAACGCTGTTGTAGCTCTCCGTTATCAACCGGATCGCTCCGTTGTTACAGCCTTACTTGTGTGAGTATCAAAGCAAAGTGAACAAGTGTTTTAAAGCTAATAAGGACCACCCCTCTGCCGACATCAGTGGTAGTTTAACCCATCCGGGTTACTGATCGATCTTGCTACCCATGATGTTTAAATTAGGCTCAACCAATCCTGTTCAGCATTCAATCCGTCTGGTTCTAAACAGCCAATCCGGAAAATCCAATGTTGTTCAATCCATTGGAGGCGTTGCTCTCTATTACCGCCTCTTGGACTTGGGAAAACTTGCTCAATAATACGCCATTGAAAATCGGTAAAAGAATGCCCAAATTCAATGCAGTGTTGTACTAGTGGGGCCGTAATAACTGCATTTCGTATTCTAGAGGCATGTTCCTGAAGACGCAGTTTTACCTTTCTGATCGTTCGACCAACATACACTTTGACACAGGGACATATCAAAATGTAAACCACAAAAGTGGTAGAACAAGTGGTAAAACCTTTAGAAATCTGTGTTATTGTTGTATGTGGAATCTGTCATTGCTTCCCTCTATTGATTGCTGACATAAATCACATGCTAATCCTTTGGAGCACCGAAAATGTCCAATCTGAAGATCATCTGAAGCCTGTAAATTACGTGGCTGTGTTACATTGAGGAAATTACCTATATTCTGACCTCTGGTATATGCTATTCGTAATGGTTTACGAAAACAAGTGTGAAGGGCCAGAACATGCCAATGTTTCTTCAGAATAGATGTAATTCTTGAGCTATTCAGCATATACAGTAATATTCCGGTGATGAACTCATCCTCAGATTGTGTGTTTTTTTCTGATGAATGGTTGTCATCCTGTAACCATTCTCTATGCGTATAGCGTGCTCGTATCAGAGCCTGTTTTATTATAGAGAAGGGGTAACCTCTCTGTAACAATCTGATTTTCAAATCCTGTGCATGACTTTCAAATTCATGTGTTGAAGTGCAGATCCTACGAAGTCGTAAGAACTGACCATAAGGCAAACCTCTCTTCAGGGCTGGAGGATGGAAACTAGAGAATTGTAGTAAAGTGTTTCTTTGCACAGGTTTTCTATACAGAGTGGAACATAAACGAGAGCCTTGTTTGAAAAGTTTCACATCTAGAAATTCTAGTTGTGTGTGAAAGTGTAACGTAAATGATAAATTATCTTTTTGGACATTCAACCAAGCAATAAAATCTACTAAAGCTTGTTCCGTGTCATTCCAGAGAAAAAATATATCATCAAGGAATCGCACCCAAGTACTTATTTTAGAATACCATCTAGATGAAAAAATTACTCTCTCTTCAAAATTCGCCAGATATAATGTGGCAATAGACGGAGCCACTGTGGCTCCCATTGCTATGCCGTGGATCTGATAGTAAAATTTATTATCAAATTGAAAAAAATTCCTTGTCAAGACTAGAGATAAAATTCTAAGAAGAAATTCTTTTGGCAAGCGGGACGGGAGAGGTAATTGTAATCCCTTTATTACTTGTAGAGCCTCTTGCTGGGATATATTTGTATATAGGGCTACTACATCTAGGGATACTAAGATAGCGGTCTCTACAGATTGTGTTATCCTGTCTATCTTCTCCAAAAAGTGAGATGTATCTCTGATGTAGGAGTTAACTTGTTGTGCACATGGTCTCAAGAATATGTCACAAAATTGTGATAGCGATTCTAGTATGGAGCCCCTACACGAGACAATAGGTCTCCCTGGCGGATTGATAAGAGATTTATGTATTTTTGGTACCGTATAAAAATATGGGGTCAAAGGATATTTCGGTGTCAAAAATTGGAATTCTTTTTTAGTCAACCACCCCCGATCTAAACCCTCTTGCATCAAATTCCGAATAATAACTTGTATATCCATTGTCGGATCTGTATTTAACAATCGATAAAATTTAGGATCATTCAATTGTGATAAAGCTCCTTGTATGTACTGATCTTTAGATTGTACTATAGTAGCACCCCCTTTGTCAGCTCTTTTAACTATGATTGAAGACATTTGTCTTAACTCTTTTAACGCTTGCCATTCTAATTTTGTCAAATTATTAGCCTGTTTTCTATTTTCAACATTAGGGGACATCTGTTCCATCTTATCTACCTCATGTAAGACCAGTTGTTGAAATGTGAAAATACATGGATCCATTTCTCCCCCCGGGATCCATTTTGAGGGCACTCTTACTAATGACGAATCTGGCGTTAAGGGATTACTAGCACAAAAGTGAAGTACTCTTAATTTCCGAAAAAACTTATATAAAGCAATTTGAATCTGAAAAGGTTGATATAAAACCCGAGGGACAAATGATAGCCCCTTATTTAATACCATCTCTTGAGTATCAGTTAAAGGAATTCCTGAGATATTGATTACTGAAGTCTCGCTCGTGTTTGAGTGATTGGGCCCTGGGGTTGGTCTAGCTGGAGATCTTGATGTTCCTCTCCCGTCTGCCAACCACGTCGACGGCCTCATCCGCGTCGGCCGCGCCGAAAAACCTGTTCTTGAAAGGGTCCTGGTCTTGTCATGCCCCCTCTACCTCTACGAGAGGTGGTATATTCACCCGAACTCATGAAGAGTTTTAATGAAAGAAATTATAATGCCTCTATATCATTCCATGATGAGACAGCACCTTGAATATTGTGTGCAATTCTGGTCGCCGTATCTTAAAAAGGGATATAGTGTTATTAGAAAAGGTTCAGAGAAGAGCCACCAAAATGGAAAGGGGATGGAAGGATACTCCTATGAAGAAAGGCTAAAAAGGTTAGGGCTCTTTAACCTGAAAAGAGATGGCTGTAGAAGCATTGTGGAACCTGTGTCTTTTGGAGAAACTGCTACTTTGTATGACCTAGATTGGCTACTGTTGGAAACAGGATACTGGGCTTGATGGACCTTGGTCTGACCTAGTATGGTGTATCTTATGTTCTTATGTTCTTATCACCTTCTGTCGTCTTGTCAGTCAACCAGTTTCTGATCCAGTTCACCACCTTGGGACCCATCCCCAAACTACTGAGTTTATTGATAAGCCTCCAATGAGGAACAGTATCAAAGACTTTGCTGAAATCCAGGTAGATGACATCCATCGCATGCCCATGATCTAGTTTTCTGGTCACCCAGTCAAAGAACTCAATCAGATTTGTTTGGCAAGATCGTCCTTTGGTAAAGCCATGCTGCCTCAGATCATGCAACCTGTTGGTTTAGAGAAAGTCCACTATTCGCTCTTTCAGAAGTACCTCCACTTTTCCCGCCACCGAGGTAAGGCTCATGGGCCTGTAGTTCGTTTCCCTGTAACCACTTTTGTGAAGAGGTACCACATCCGCCCTTCTCCAGTCCTGAGGAACTACTCCTGTTTCCATGGATCTGTTAGAAACATCCTTTAATGGCCTTGCAAGAACCTCTGAGCTCTTTCAGTATCCTGGGATATATCCCATCCGGTCCCATGGCCTTGTTCACGTTCAGTTTTGCAAGTTCTAACACATCATCTTCAGTGAATGGT
The DNA here is from genome assembly GCA_033557465.1 of Ichthyophis bannanicus. Lineage (NCBI taxonomy): Eukaryota > Metazoa > Chordata > Amphibia > Gymnophiona > Ichthyophiidae > Ichthyophis > Ichthyophis bannanicus. The sequence continues at coordinate 239,484,931 of CM066041.1, forward strand.
GTGGTATCTACTTCATTCCCATTTTTATATTTGGGAGTCACAGATGGTCCTCCTCCTCCAGGATTTTCTTTAGTAAAAACAGAGCAGAAGTATTTGTTTAGCAAATTTGCTTTTTCAGTGTCACTTTCCACAAATCCGTTACCAGAACTTCTGAGTCCTGTAGTTCCATCTCTGATTTTCCTCATCTCCCGAATATACCTGAAGAAAGTTTTGTCGCCACACTTCACATCTTTAGCCATCTTTTCCTCTGCCTTGGATTTTGCTTTCCTTTTTTCTCTTTTTGTCTTTTAATTTGATCCTGTATTCCTTACTGTGTTCCTCTATTTGCAAGTTTTTGAATTTTGTGAAAGCTGTGTTTTTTGCCTTTATTTGAGCAGCCACTTCTTTGGAGAACCAAATAGGTTTCCTTCTCTTGTTTTTATTTACTTTCCTTACATATTTATCTGTTGCCCCTTTTATTGCCACTTTTAGTTTAGCCCATTGCAGTTCCACTTCCCTTATCCCCTCCCACCCTGCCAACTCCTCCTTCAGGTACTTGGCCATTTTACTGAAGTCAGTGTTTTTCAAGTTTAGGACTTTGAGCTTGCTGTGATTGGACTGCACCTTGGCTTTTATCTCAAACCATACATGATCAGATATTTTGCCTATATAAGAGATAGTATTGCGGTAGTGTTTTTTTTTCAGGTAATTTTATATTTTTGTTTAAAAAATTTTCTATATCAAAATGTTTTTAAAATTTAATTTATTTAATAAAGAATAAATGTTATAGTGCACTAGTCTTGCTTTGTAATGGAAATGATTGGTGCTATTGTTTGGGTCAGAAACGTTCAGTAGCCCTGCTATATTACTGTTGACAGCAATGTAGTGAAGATAACAAATTAGATTTTGATCTGACCTTTCCGTTACTTTCATAGTTCATCAGTAAGGGGAAGCCTTTCATAGTTCATCAGTAAGGGGGGAAGCCTTTATCTCCAGGAACAAGCAGGAATGTAGTCTTCACATAAGGGCATCGTCGGCACCGACGGAGCCCGCGCATTAGCGCTCCCCAGCGTCCAATAGAAAGCCTTTGGGAGCATCCCACTGTGCCTGCACCACTGCCTTTCCGCCTTTCCAACTCTCCCTCTTCAGTTTTTCATTTTCCGTGGAGCTGACAGGCAGCAAACCCTGTCACCGCAGAAAACTTAATTTTTTTGTGGTCGTGTCTACCTACCCGTTGATGCCTATACCGGTACCACCTGTGCCGCCTTTATTTTCATATTTCTTTTCTAATTATAAAAAAAAAAAAAAAGAATAACTTCTTTTTTGAGGGTCTGCCCCCTCTTGGTGCTAGGCACCATTTTGGGCACTAGGCCCTCTTTTCTTCCAAAATGGAGAAACCATCTAGTGGTTTCAAAAAATGTTCAAAATGTAGCAGTACCATTTCTGCTATCAATACCCATGATTGGTGTCTTAAATGTTTAGGTCCTGCCATTTGCCATCAGAGTGTCTCCTTTGTAGAAAGATGACCAAAAGAGGCCTGTAGAACTGAGCTGCAAAACTCGGCACCCTCTTTGCCTCGGATGCAATGTCTGTTGCATCCACATCATCCAGGGCTTCATCGTCCTCACATGGATCTCAAGTAACTAAACCCAGGTCTTCCAAGACCGGCCAGTCCTTTAAGGGTAGATTTCCTTCTAAGCATCGAGATGCTACTAGCGTTGCCCTCAAGGAAAACACGCCGGCCAAACAGCCCCTGCGGGAAGCCTCCAAAGGGTTAACGGGGTTCCAAGATGTTCCCGAAGCTTCCACCTCCTGAGAACTCTTGATGCTATGTTCTGGTGTCATGGCCTCCTCCGCCGGTAGCAACACCCAGACATTGGCAGGCTCCATGGATCAATATATCCTGACATTGAGCGCAGTCTTGCGGCTTTATTAGCAGCCTCGGTACCGCTAAAACCGCTACAGTCGACGCAGTTAGCCGTACCGATAACGGTACCGAATGTACCTCTCTCCATGCTTCCTCCCAAGCCGGCCCTGGAATCGGTCTCCGGCATCAAGGCTTTCTGATGCCGACTTTGATTGATACCGCCGACAAGCAATATGAGAGCATCCGGCCCAACAATACTTCGAATCCTCCGATTCCGATGATTCCGAGGACTCTGTCGGTACCTGGGTGGTTCTTCCGGAGGATCCCTCTCCTTCACTACAGCGTCGGATGTCTCTTCCGGAGGACATGTCCTTTCAGGAACATAACATAAGAACATAAGATATGCCATACTGGGTCAGACCAAGGTCCATCAAGCCCAGTATTCTGTTTCCAACAGTGGCCAATCTAGGTCATACGTACCTAGCAGTTTCCCCAAGGGACACAGGTTCCACAATGCTTGTATTGGTTCAAGCATTGATATCCTGGGTCCCTTCTTAATAATGGTTTATGGACCTTTCCTCCAGGAACTTGTCCAAACCTTTTTTAAACCCAGCTACACTAACAGCCTTTACTACATCCTCCGGTAACAAATTCCAGAGTTTGATTACACGTTGAGTGAAAAAATATTTTCTTTTATTAGTCTTAAATAGTTTACCCTGTAGCTTCATTGCATGTCCCCTAGTCTTTCTATATTCTGATAAGGTAAACAATCGATCTACGTTTACCCGTTCCACTCCGTTCATTAATTTATAGACTTCTATCATATCTCCCCTCAGCCGTCTCTTTTCCAGGTTAAAGAGCCCCAACCTTTTTAGCCTTTCTTCATAGGAGTAGCCTTCCATCCCCTTTACCATTTTGGTGGCTCTTCTCTGAACCTTTTCTAAAATCGCTATATCCTTTTTAAGATACGGCGACCAGAATTGCACACAATATTCAAGGTGCGGTCTCACCATGGAACGATATAGAGGCATTATAATATCTTTTGTTTTATTTTCCATTCCTTTCCTTATCATACCTAGCATTCTATTTGCTCTCTTCATATGTGATATAGCACGGGGACTCTCGATCACCGTGACCCCTGAGAAGGAACCGAGAGCTGAAGAATTAAAAATGTCTTCAGAATCCAGCAGCTCCTAAGGAGGCTGCTACCCTTCCCATTCACTGAATTTTGCATGATCTCATGCTTAGGATGTGGGAAACACCCCTGACGGTGTCTCCACATTCTAGAAGACTCGATACAATGTACCGGGTACTGCAATGTCCCAGTTTCCAAAAAACACAATTACCACACCATTCCATGGTGGTGGAATCGGCAATGCGCAGAATCAAGAGTGCTCAGATGCATTCATCCAACCCTCCAGGTCATGAATCGAGGACACGCGTTGCCTTTGGATCTCGATGCTTTCAGTCCTCATTGTTGTCGGCTAGAATAAGCTCTTACATACTTTATATGGGTATGTTTCTTCGGGAGGTTGCATGAGATTTGGAACACATAGCTCCACTTCTTCCCGATAAGAGGACCGACTTCCTCACTCTGGTCAAACATGCCCAGAATGTTTCTAAGTTCATGAACCGTGCAACCTTTGATTGCTTTGAGTGCATTAGCAGAACCTTTGCTATTTCCATCGGTGCACGTCACATTGCCTGGTTACAAGCATCTGATTTAGAACAATGGGTGCAAGACAACCTGGGAAATAGTCCTTGCACAGACGAAAACCTCTTTGGCAAGTATTGGGAGGACAAAGCTTCTCAGCTTGAGTCCGAAAACACCACCTTGAACAGGCTATCAAGGACCATGGCTAACCCAGCTAAGAAACCCTTTTTCAACAAGACTCCTTCCTAGAGAACTTGGTCATCCTACCTCTAAAGGGTCCAGAGCCTGTCACCATTCCAGGGAGACCGTCATTTTGCTGAAAGGTGACAAGAGAACATCAGAGCAGTGGGGACTCTCCATTGTAACAGAGGGATATAAACTCCATTTCCACAGTATGCCCCCTCCCACCATCTCAAGAGTTCAATTCTCGAGCCCCCTTCACCACTCTCTTGTGTCAGGAGGTCACCTCGCTACTTGCTCAAGGAGCAATAGAAGGAGTTACCTGTGTCCCAACAGGGCATGGGTTTCTATTCCCCCTACTTCCTCATTCCAAAGAAGACAGGAGGATACAGGTCCATACTGGACATCAGAGAGTTAAACAAGTATCTGTTCCGAGAAAAATTCAAGATGATCTCTCTCGGAGCACTTATTCCTTACATTCAGAGTCCGGATTGGCTATGTTCTCTAGATCTAAAGGATGCATACACACATATCCTCATTCATACAGATCACAGGAGGTTTCTTCGATTCCTCTTTCAAGGAAGACACTACCAGTACAGGGTTCTACCCTTTGGACTGGCTTCTGCCCCAAGAGTCTTCACAAAATGCATAGCAGTAGTAGCAGTATTCTTGAGAACTCTGGGGCTATTCGTCTTCCCCTACTTAGATAATTGGCTCATCCGAGCATCAACAGCTTCGGAAGCCCGCTCCACTCTCTCCTGTACAATGCAAATCCTGCAGTACTTGGGACTGGTCATAAACCTCCCAAAATCTCATCTCACCCCTTCTCAGTCCCTAGAGTTCATAGGTGCTCTTCTAGACACAAGACAGTCAAAGGCTTTCCTGCCACAACCACGTTGTGTTCGAATACTCCAGCTGGCCTCTCAAGCAGCTATGAAAACTTTTCTAACTGCTCGAGAAATGCTTCAGCTGCTGGGGCATATGACATCCACTGTCCATGTGGCTCCCTATGCTCGCCTACACATGCGGGCAGCCCAGTGGACCCTAGTCTCTCAGTGGACACAGGCATCAGGGGACAAAATCAGAAACTCTGCACGCCTCATTTCGTCCCTACAGTGGTAGCAATTGCTGAAAAACCACCTTGGAGGGTCTCCTTTTCGGCAGCCACTACACCAAGCCACCTTGATGACAAGTTAGTTTGGGGGGCTCACTTGGACAATCTCTCCACTCAGGGTCTCTGGACCGAGCAAGAGGCTTGTCTTCCCATAAACCTTCTGGAACTCGGAGCCATTTTGTATGCTCTTCAAGTATTTCAGGACCGCCTGAGCTACAAGACTGTTCTGGTCCAGACCGAAAATCAAGTAGCCATGTTCTATGTGAACAAGCAGGGTGGGATGGGTTCTCAGGCGTTGTGCAAGGAAGCGCTATGCCTCTGGGCCTTTGCCAGAGCCCTAAAAATCCACCTATTAGCGGTGTATCTTCCGGGCACACAAAATCTGTTGGCAGACAAACTCAGTCGAGTACTGCTGCCACACGATTGGTCTCTTCATCCAGAGCAAATTGCCCGAAACTTTCGAATCTGGGGAACTCCAGATATAGACCTCTTTGCAAGTCCTCAGAATGCCAACCTTCCCCAGTTCTGTTCCAGAATTCTGCCTCAGAACTGTCAGGCAAGGGATGCCTTCCATCTCCATTGGGGTCAGGACTTCCTCTATGCCTACCCACATATTCCCCTCATTCCCAAAACTCTATTCAAGCTTCAGAGAGACAGGGGCCATATGATCCTCATAGCCTCACGCTGGCCACAACAGACGTGGTATCCACTGCTTCTATGTCTCTCTCAAGCCAAGCCTCTGGAGTTGGGATGTGCTCCAGATCTTCTTTCCCAGGAGAATGGGACGCTATTGCACCCAAATCCTCAGTCTTTACACCTGAGGGCGTGGCGGCTGAGAGCATAGAATTCCAGGATATCAACCTTTCTCAACAGGTTAAGGATATCCTTTTGGCTTCAAGAAAACCTTCCACAAGGCGGGCCTATGCCTTAAAGTGGAGAAGGTTCTCTATATGGTGTTCAAAAAAGGAACTTACTCCAGTAACTGGAACTGAAAAGGGATTATCTCCTCCATTTATCATCCTCTGGTCTTAAGACTAATTCAGTAAGGGTCCATCTTAGTACCAATTTGGCTTTCCACAAGCCCTTTGATGGACAACCTGTCTCCTCTCAACCGCTTGGAGCTCGGTTTATGAGATGCCTACTCTTAACTAAACCTCCCATTAAGCCACCACCCATGGCCTGGGATTTGAACCTTGTCGTCGGGCAGCTTATGAAACCGCCCTTTGAACCCGTAGCTACTATATTTCTGAAATTTCTTTCTTGGAAGGTAATCTTCCTAATTGCCCTCACTTCTGCAAGATGCATTAGTGAGCTACAAGCTTTAGTGGCTGATCCTCCTTATACAAGGTTCCACCATGATAAAGTAGTTCTTAGGACTCACCCTCACTTTATACCAAAGATGGTTTTGCCTTTTCATTTAAACCAGTTGGTTTACCTTCCTGTAGTCCTCCTCTAGGTCTCACGCCTCTAATGCAGAAAGGAATCTTCATACTGTAGATTGTAAAAGAGCTTTAGCTTTTTACCTTCAGAGAACTAAGCAACATAGAAAGGCTTCTCAGCTTTTTGTTGCCTTTGACTCCAGTCATCTTGGATTACCAGTTTCCAAGCAAACTTTCTAACTGTATTGCAGATTGCATATCCTTTGCCTATGAGAGCAAAGGACTTTCTCTCGAAGGTCATGTCACAGCTCACAATGTGAGCGCAATGGCAGCCTCTATGGCCAACCTTTGCTCGGTGTCCATTGACGACATTTGCAGAGCAGCCACTTGGGCTTCGGTAAACACCTTTGCAGTCCACTACTGCTTAGACAAGGACTCCCGTCGGGATGCCTCATTTTGCCAGTCTGTTCTCCGGCATCTCTTTCAGACTTATAACAACTCCTACCCGCCGTCCTGGTTTTCAATGCCAGAGATCCGTGAGAGGAAGCATGTCCCATCTCAACCTGGGTTTCGCAGCTTTCTGGGGTCATCAACCTGGCTTCTCTCAGCTTGGGAGTCCCCATATGTGACAAGTATATTCCTGCTTGTTCTTGGAGATAGTGTAGTTACTCACCTGTAACGGATGATCTCCGGGAATTGAGTCTTCACAACCCACCCACCTCCCCTGGGTGTTGTATCTCTCTTTCTCTTTCCTTCTCTCCTTTTGTCTCAGCTATAAACTCAACTGAAGAGGGAGAGTTGGTAAGGTGGGAAGGCAGTGGCGCAGGTGCAGTGGGATGCTCCCATAGGCTTTCCTGTTGGACGCTGGGGAGCATCCCCATGCAGGCTCCGTTGGTGCTGACGATACCCATATGTGAAGACTCAATTCCTGATGTTCCCGAACATCACCTGTTACAGGTGAGTAACTACATTTACTGTTCTTCACATATCTCCAGCAACAAGCAGGAATTTAGTTATTTATTTATTTACATTCTCTTATATACCGCGCTATTCTGCACCAGTGCGGTTTACATTGAACAAACTGAAATTACATTGAACAGGGCATTATAACTTGGAGATAACTATTTTACAGGGAACATGGGCTATGGAGGGTTAAGTGGCTTGCCCAAGATCACAAGGAGCACCTGTGGGACTAGAAACCCCAGTCCTCCCGGCCCAAGGTTGCTGTCCTCTAGTGGGATTTGAACCCCCGACCTTTCGGCCTGAAGTACCTTGCCCCAACCACTAGGCCACTCCTCCACTCCATACTCCGGTGGGTATGTTGTCTTCACATATGGGTATCGTTACCGATGGAGCCTGTGCGGGAATGCTCCCCAGCATCCAATAGGAAAGCTTTTGGGAGCATCCCACAGCGCCCGCGTGCTGCCTTCCTGCCTTTCCAGCTCTCCCTCTAAAGTTTTTCGTTTTCCGCGGAGCCGACAGGATGCATACCCTGTCACCACAGAAAAATTTATCCTTATTCTTTTGTTTTTTTGTGGTCACGTCTGCCTGCCTTCGACGCCTACCGGTACCGCCAGTTCTCTCTATTCACAGAATCTTGCATGATCTTATGCTAAGAATGTGGGAAACTCCTTTGACGGTGTCTCCACAGTCTCGACAGCTTGATACCATGTACCAAGTTCCAAGTTGTCCTGCCTTTCAAAAGACTCAGTTACCACACCTTTCAATGGTAGTGGAATCGGCGATGGGAGGAGTGGCCTAGTGGTTAGGACATGGTACTTCAGGCCGGAGGGCCAGGGGTTCAAGTCCCATCTGGGGACAGCAATTTCAGGCCGGAGGGACTAGGGTTTCTAGTCCACTCCTTGTGGCCTTGGGCAAGCCATTTAACTCTGTTGCCTCAAGTACACATAGATTGTGAGCCTTTTGGGGACAAGGGCTCACAATCTGTGTGTACCTGATGTATACCGCTTTGATTGAAGGATAAAGTGGTATAGAAAACTGGCTAAATAAAATAAATAAATGAATAAATAAATTAAGAGTGTGAAAACACATTCTTCCAATCCTCTGGGCCATGAATCGAGGATGCTGGATGCCTTTGGGTGTCGATGTTTCCAATCCTCCATGTTGGCAGCCAGGATTAGCTCCTACATTATATGGGAATGTTCCTCAAAGAAGTTACAGGTGACTTGGAGCTCATGAGCCCTCTTCTCCCTCAGGAAAAAAAGGGGGAATTCCCCACTCTGGTCAAACATGCCCAAGATGTCTCAAAATTTGTAAACCGTGCAACCTGTGATTGCTCTGAATGCATTAGCAGAACATCTGCTATTTCCATCAGTGTACGTCGTATTGCCTGGCTTCAGACATCAGACTAAGAACAATGGGTACAAGATAAACTGGGAAATATTCCTTGCACAGGGGAAAATCTCTTTGGCAAGGATCGGCAAGGCAAGGCTAATCAGATTGAATCTGAAAATACTACCTTGAACATACTATCAAAGTCTACAGCCAACCCAGCAAAGAAAAAGTCAGTCAAGAAACCCTTTTTCAACAAGAAAAATAAATTTTACCCATCTTGCACCCATGAGGGACACTGTCCAGTTCATGTTCCCCAAAGGGACAACAGAACAGACAGCAGAGGAAAGCCACAAGTTCCAAGAACTCAATCGGCTCAACAGACTCGGCCTCCTCAGGGGCTTTGACTCCTTCCTAGAGAACTTAGTTTTTCTGCCCCAAAAGGTCCAGAACCCCTTACCATCCTGGGCAGCTTATGCCATTTTGCCAGAAGATGGCAACAAATAACATCAGAAAACTGGACTCTGTCCATTGTACGAGAGGGGTACAGACTTTATTTTCACAGTATGCCCCCTCCTACAATGATAAGACAGTTCAATTCTCAGGTCCCTGCCACCAATCTCTTGGGTCAGGGTGTCGCATCACTTCTTGCTCAAGGAGTAATAGGTACCCATACCCCAGCAGGGTATGGGATTCTACTCCCCCTACTTTCTCATACCAAAGAAAACAGGGGGACACAGGCCTATACTAGACCTCAGAGAATTATACAAGTATCTGTTCCGGGAAAAATTCAAAATGATCTCCCTTGGAACACTCCTACCATATCTTCAGAGTAAGGACTGGCTATGTTCTCTAGATCTGAAGTATGCATATGCACATATTCTCATCCATGCAGATCACAGGAAATTCCTTTGATTCCTTTTCCAGGGAAGACACTTCCAGTACAGGGTTCTTCCCTTCGGCCTGGCATCTGCCCCAAGAATCTTCACAAAATGCATGGCAGTTATAGCAGCATTCCTGAGAACTCTAGGAATATTCGTCTTCCCCTACTTAGACGACTGGCTCATTCGAGCATCAACAGCTCCAGAAGTCATCTTCGCTCTTTCAGTTTGGGGAAACTGCTAGGTACATATGACCTAGATTGGCCACTGTTGGAAACAGAATACTGGGCTTGATGGACCTTGGTCTGACCCAGTATGGCATATCTTATGTTCTTATGTTTCTCGCACCATGCGAATCCTTCAATACTTGGGATTGGACATAAACCTCCCAAAATCTCATCTCACCCCTTCTCAGCCTCTAGAATTCATAGGGGCTCGTCTGGACACAAGGCAGTTAAGGACTTTCGTGCCACAGCCTCGGTGTCTTCGTATTGTACAGCTGGCCTCCCAAGCAGCTATAAAGGTCTTCCTGACTGCTCGGGAGATGCTTCAGCTTCTGGGGCATATGATATCCACTGTCCATGTGGTTCCTTATGCTCGCCTTCATATGCGAGCAGCCCAGTGGACCCTATCCTCTCAGTGGACACAGGCCTCGGGTCGGCTAATGGACAAAATCAAACTCCACACGTCTGATTTTGCCCCTACAATGGTGGCAGTCACTGGAAAACCTTATTGTAGGTTCTCCTTTCCAGCAGCCTCTATGCCAAACCACCCTAACAACAGATACGCAGAAGTTGGGTTGGGGAGCTCACTTGCCTGATCTATTGACTCGGGGTCTCTGGACCCCACAGGAGGCTTGTCTTCACATAAACCTCCTAGAGCTCAGAGACATTTTCCATGCTGTTAGTTTTTCAGGCCCATCTCAGCTACAAGACAGTTCTGATCCAGACTGACAATCAAGTAGCCATGTTCTATGTGAACAAGCAGGATGGAACAGGCTCTCTGTCGTTATGTAACGAAGCTTTGTGACTGTGGGCCCTTGCCAGAGAGCTTCAAATCCACCTCCTAGTGGTATATATTCCGGGCATTCAAAATCTTTGGGCAGACAAACTCAGTCGAATACTGCTGCCACGCGAATGGTCTCTGCACTCACACCAGTTTGCTCGAGTGTTTCGAATCTGGGGAACGCCAGATATAGACCTCTTTGCAAATCCACAGAATGCCAAACTTCCTTGATTCTGTTCCAGAATTCCGGCTGAAAACTGTCAGGCAAGGGATGCTTTCCTCCTCCATTGGGGTCGAGACTTCCTCTATGCCTTCCCACCCATTCCCCTCATTCCCAAAACTTTGTTCAAGCTTCAGGGAGACAGAGGTCATATGATACTCGTATCTCCACGTTGGCCATGGCAGACGTGGTATTCTCTGCTTCTGCATCTCTCTCAAGCCACACCTCTGGAGTTGGGATGTGCTCCAGATTGTTTTTCCCAGGAGAACGGGATGCTATTGCACCCGAATCCCCAGTTCCTGCACCTCAGGGATGGTTACTGAAAGCCTAGTATTCCCGGATATCAACCTATCTCAACAGGTAAAGGATATCCTTGTGGCTTCCAGGAAGCCTTCCACAAGGCTTTTGATTCTAGTCATTTGGGACTTCATTTCTAAAAGAACTCTCTCTAGGTGGATTGCAAATTGCATATCCTTTGCATATGAGAGTAAGGGGCTTTCTCTCGAAGGCCATGTCACAGCTTACAATGTGAGAGCAATTGAAGCCTCAATAGCTAATCTTCATTCTGTGTCCATTGATGACATCTGTAGAACAGCCACTTGGGCTTCGGTGCACACCTTTACAGCCCACTATTGCTTAGACAAGGACTCCTGTCGGGATGCCTCATTTGGCCAAGCTGTTCTCCAGCATCTCTTTCAGACTTAGAACAGCTCCTACCTGCCATCCTGGGTTTTGATGCCATAGATCCATGGGAGGAAACATGACCCATCTCAACCTGGGTTTCGCAGCTTTCTGGGGTCATCTCCCTGGCATCTCTCAGCTGGGGAGTCCCCATATGTGAAGACTGCATTCGTGCTTGTTCCTGGAGATAGCATAGTTACTCACCTGTAACAGGTGATCTCTGGGAATAGCAGGAATAAGTCTTCACAACCCTCCCACCTCCCCTAGGAGTTGTGTGTGTGTCTCTCTCTCTCTCCTTTGGTCTCAGCTATAAATGCAACTGAAGAGGGGAGAGTTGGAAAGACGGGAAGGCAGCACGCAGGCGCTGTGGGATGCTCCCAAAAGCTTTCCTATTGGACGCTGTGGAGCATTCCTGCGCAGGCTCCGTTGGTACTGACGATACCCATATGTGAAGACTTATTCCTGCTGTTCCCGGAGATCACCTGTTACAGGTGAGTAACTACGCTTTCTGTGCCTCAGATTATGCATCGCATTAAGGTTACTCCTATGAATGTGTTGACATAAGCATTCAATATACTTTGTGCTGGGGGTACCAGCTAAACAACAGTGATTTATGTAGCTGGGGAAATTGTGTTTTAGAGGCAAGACTGAGAGTTTTGTTCCACAAAAAAAGATTAACTGAGGTGCATTAATACAGAACTGGAAGGTGTGGTTTATTTTGCATAATTACTAAGAAACTTGTTCTGTTTGCACTTCATACATTTATTTTCTAAAGTAACAAAACCAGATTAAGCACAGTCATACATGTTTAGTTTTACACCATTCGTTTCTTTAATTTGTAGGTTGCATCATTGTTTATATTTAGCATATATAATCATACTGTCAACCTGATTAGCCAAGTTGGCACATGTACATGCTCAGGGAACATGGTATAACTTGAAAGAAAATTCATTTTTCTTGCATCTAAAAAGTTTTTGTACCAGGCAAAAGTTGAAAACATTACATTCACAATATACAAAATACTATTGTATCCTTCATGGATTGAACAGCAGTTTGTCATTATTTATCATATTATGTGTGAATATTTTTGTTGTAATAAAAGCTTTCTCTTTAATGATGACTTTTGCTGCTTGATGATGATCTTCCAGTCAACATAGTTGAGGTAACCTCCCTGTATTTAAAAGGGAGAGGCTTAAACTATGTTGCCCACATTTTCCTCCCCAGGCTTGGAGAAATGCAATGCTAAGTAAGGGGTGAGGCAAGGAAGAGGATTTCAAGGGATACATATAGGAACGAGACTGGTTTTGACTAGGACTTGTGGGTTGGATGAAAATTTAAATACAATGCCTGTAGGCAAGTTTTCCCTATATCCCACTTCAAAAGTGAAATATTTATTTTATTTATTTAACTAGGCTTATATACCACTTTTCTACCAGCCAAAGCAGTGTACTTTCAGATACTATATATATATTTTTTCCCTTGTCCCCGAAGGGCTCATAATCTGTGAGTTTTTTTTTGTACCTGAGGCAATGGAGGGTTAAGTGGCTTGCCCAAGGCCTCAAGGAGCAGCTGTAGAACTAGAAACCTCAATCCTTCTTTCCTAAGCTTGCTATCCTCTAGTGAGGTTCCAACCCTTGCCCCTCTGGCCTGAGGTAACTTCCCCCAACCACTAGGTCACTCCTCCTTGGGCACTTCAGTGACAAACTGAGATGCCCAGAGGTCATTATATTGAATAGTTGGTGATTTGAATATGCTTTCAAGTACAGCATTGACCTATTGTTGCAACTGCTTACAGGTCTCCTTCCAAATTATAACTGGGCCTATTATAGCAGCTTCTATGGACATTTCAAAGTATAGCATCACATAATATATGTAGCATTACAGAGGAGTGTAATGTATACCCCCATTGTTACTGTCAGCGAGAGAAGGATGAGGGGATCAGAACATGGAGACCCCACAGAACACAGGACTTGGTGCAGTCACTCTGATTACCTCCAGCCATTTAGATATAGTTCTCCTCCTCACCATCATGTACTACTTGTTAGTCTCAAATGTGGGAGACCCCTCCTCCCCCCTTTATATACCAGTTAACAAGAAGGCTAAATGTTTACAGAGTCCATAGGGCTCCCAGGTTTGAGATGACTTAGTTTAATCTGCTCTCAAGAAGTCCAGGCAGATGAGGACTCACTCCTTAATGCCCCCTGGGGGATGCTCATACTCTGGATCTTCTTGGAAGTGAATTTTACCAAAATGCTGTGCTCCACTCCCACATAGCTTCTTACCAGCTTGTAAAGCGTAAACATATGCTGAACATTCTGGATAGGTCAAAGATCTATTAACATTTCATCCTAGAAGAAAGATTAAGAGCTTAAAACTACATTGAGAGCTGCAGACACTTATGAATGAAGGTATTTGATCTCTGATATGATTAAGCAATAAAGTTCACTGACATGAGAGAATCTGCAAGAGACAATCTTTTTGAAGGTGATCAGGTCAAAGAAATTTATTTAACAGGTTTTCTCTACTGCCTCATAAATTCAAAGCAGGTTACATGGAACAAGTTCAGCAAAAAGCTTTTACATACAACAGGGAATTGAAACTTGAAGGATTATAAGGATTAATAATACATTTAACAAATGGTAACTATATACATAAATGTTTCTGTGGATTGATGGGATACTTGAACAGTCAGCAGTTATTTGTTATATATAGTTGTAATATTGCTATGAGGCATGTATTCTAGAGGAGACTGTTGTATTCAAGGAAGAGATGGGTCAGATTAAAGATTATTGTGCTATAGAAATAAGATGGCAGAAAAAGACCAAATGGCCTATTTAGTCTGCCCTTCAATATGAACTACAATAGTCCCTTTTTTACCTTTAGATATATGTCCTCTGAGTTTGTCCCATGTTTTTGTGAATTCAGATACTGTCCTCATCTCTACCACCTCCACTGGAAGACTGGGCTTGACAGACCTTGGTCTGACCCAGTATGGCATCTTATGTTCTTATTCCACGCATCTACCAATCTTTCCGCAAAGAAATATTTCTGAATATTACTCTGTCTATCCCCATTCGCCTTCATCCTATATCCCCTCATAGCAGAGCTTGCTTTCAATCAAGAGAGACACTCCTCCTGTGCATTTATACCACGGAAGTATTTAAACATCTCTATCATATTATTCCCTTTATCCCGCCTTTCCTCTAAAGTATACATATTAAGATCGTTAAGTCTGTTCCCATATAGTTTATAACGAAGACCACTAATCATTTTAGTAGCCACTCTCTCCACGGACTCCAACCTGTTTATATCCTTTTGAAGGTGTGGTCTCCAGAATTGCACACAATACTCCATATGAGATCGCACCAGAGACTTATACAGAGGCACTATTACCTCCTTTTTTTTTCTGCTGGCCATTTCTCTCCCTGTGCACCCAAACATTCTTCTGGCTTTCGTGGTTGTTTTTTATGCCTGTTTAGCTACTTTAAGGTCATCGGACACAATCACGCCCAGGTCTTTTTTTTGTGGACAGAGGTACTTCACCGCCTACACTGTACTACTCTCTTTGATTTTTGCAGCCCGAATGCATGATCCTGCATTTTTTAGCATTAAATCTTAGCTGCCAAATTCTTGACCATTTTTCATGTTATCTACTCCTTCCTGAGTGTCTACTCTATTGCAGATTTTGGCATCATCTGCAAACAGGCAAACCTTACCCGACACCTCTTCTACAATATGCCAGATGTTGATTGGCACATTCCTGCTGCAGTATCTAGAAGTAAGGAGATCCTGGATTTTCTACAGGGAGAACTATTCAGGCAATTGGTAACAGAACCCACATGTGAAGGGGCCCTACTGGACTTGGTGCTTACCAATGGTGAAAGTGTTGCTGATGTTATAGTGGGAGATCATTTTGCATCTTGTGATCACCAGATGGTGTGGTTCAGTATTAGGACTAAGGCTGTTAAAAATCCATTCAAAAGCTAGGGCCTTAGACTTTAGGAAAACTAACTTTGCCAAAATGGGCCAATACCTCAAGCGGGATGGGAATAGCTGGGAGATGTAGAAAAACAGTAGGACACTACTGAAAGGGGATATTTTAAGGGCAACCAACCTTTTTGTTAAAATGGTAAATAAAGGTAAAAGGAAAAGTAAAGGTAAAAGGAAAAGGAGACCGCTATGGCTTTCGAAAGAAGTAGCTGAAAAAGTGAAGAAAAAGAGGGAGGCCTTCATGAAATACAAGAGATCACAGAGAAAAGACATGCATCTATATTTGGAAAAACTTAGAGAAGCTAGCAAAGAAGTCTGGAAAGCAAAGGCTCAAAAAGAGGAGGAAATAGCCAATGCAATAAAATGGTGGGATAAGACATTTTTCAGATATGTTAGTGAGAAGGGCCAAAAGTGGTATTGTCAGACTCAAGTGTGAGGGGGAGGAATATGTAGAGGTTGATGAGGATAAAGTGGAATTGCTTAACAAATATTTCTGTTCTGTGTTCACAGATGATGAACCAGGAGCAGGATCTCAGAAAACACCCACAAAGAGGAACAGAAGCGAGGGGCATCTTGAACAATTTTCAGAAGACTGTGTTCGTGAGAAACTAGCTAAACTTAAAGTAGGCAAAGCGATGGGAGTATATGGTATAGACTCGAATACTGAGTGAACTTGGGGACGTTCTAGCAGCTCCACTGACTGACCTTTTCAATGCCAAAGGACTGGAGAGAGGCTCATGTGGTGCCTTGATACAAAAGCGGAAGTAAGGATGTGGTTGAAAACTACAGGCCGGTTAGTTTAACCTCAGTGGTGAGTAAATTATTGGAAGTGCTGCTGAAAGAGAAAATAGTGAGGTTTCTGGAGTCCAGCAAATTACAGGATCTGAGGCAGCATGGATTCACCAGAGGCAGGTCTTGTCAGACAAATCTGATTAATTTTTTTGACTGGATGACCAGGAAGTTGGACCAAGGGAGAGCCCTAGATGTGGTGTATTTGGATTTCAGTAAATCCTTTGACACTGTTCCTCACAGGCGACTTATAAACAAACTGAGCACCCTAGGGATGGACCCTAAAGTTATTGCTTGGGTTAGAAATTGGTTGAGTGGGAGGCGACAAAAGGTACAGGTAAATGGACCTCACTCAGGAGTAGGAGGTTACTAGTGGTGTGCCCCAGAGATCTGTCCTTGGTCTGATTCTTTTTAACATCTTTGTTAGTGATATAGCGGAAGGGCTGTCTGGTAAGGTTTGCCTCTTTGTGGATACCAAAATCTGCAATAGAGTAGACACCCAGGAAGGTGTAGATAACATGAGAAGGGATCTCGCCTGGTAACATGCCTGCCTGGTGCGAAGGTAGCGGACCTCACACGCCACCTAGATAAGGTCTTAGATAGTGCTGGGGAGGAGTCTGCTGTCTTGGTACATGTCGGTACCAATGACATAGGAAAATGTGGTAGGGAGGTTCTGGAAGCTAAATTTAGGCTTTTAGGTAGGAAGTTGAAATCCAGAACTTCCAGGGTAGCGTTCTCCGAAATGCTTCCCGTTCCACGCGCAGGACCCAAAAGGCAGGCAGAGCTCCGGAGTCTCAATGCGTGGATGAGACAATGGTGCAGAGATGAGGGGTTCGGATTTGTTAGGAACTGGGGAACATTCTGGGGAAAGGAGGGGCTCTTCCGAAGGGATGGGCTTCACCTTAACCGGGATGGAACCAGGCCCTTTAAAAAGGAGATAGAGCAGCTTTTAAACTAGATAATAGGGGAAAGCCGACAGTCGCCCAAGAGCGCATGGTTCGGAAGAATGTATCCTTGAAGGATACTACAAAAAGCAGAGAGGTTCCAAAAAAGAGTAAAGTAGCCCAAATGCCCTCGAGTATGGAGCAGACAGAACTTAAAGATCCCAAATTACCCATGTCTACCAATAGCCAAATTAATATGAATAAAATACAGTCTCTAAAATGCTTGTATGCAAATGCTAGAAGTCTACAAAACAAGATGGGAGAGTTAGAATATATAGCACTAAACGAGAGGTTAGATATGATTGGAATATCAGAGACATGGTGGAAGGAGGACAACCAGTGGGACACGGTGATACCTGGGTACAAACTATATCGTAATGATAGAGCTGACCAAATTGGTGGAGGGGTTGCACTCTGTTAGAGAGGGCATTGAGTCAGAAAGGATTAAAGTTTTGCAAGAAACAAAATTTGCTGTAGAATCTCTATGGATTGAAATTCCATGTAAAAAGGGGAAGGCGATGGCAGTGGGGGTGTACTATCGTCCGCCTGGCCAGAATGAACAAATGGATGATGAAATGCTCAAAGAAATCAAGGAAGCTAGCAAAAGTTACAGTGCAGTAATAATAATGGGTGATTTCAATTACCCCGGCATCGACTGGGTCAGTGTCACAACAGGACATGCTAGGGAGATAAAGTTCCTAGATGAAATAAATGACTGCTTCTTGGAGCAGCTGGTTCATGAACCAACCAGAGGGGAAGCAATATTAGACCTAGTCTTTAGTGGAACACCAGATGTAGTGCAAGAGATAAGGGTGTTGGGGCCACTTGGCAATAGTGATCATAGCATGATCACCTTTGATTTAATTAGTGGAGGAGGGATAGTAAGAAAATCCACAGTACTACCCTTTAACTTTCGAAAGGGAGACTATGATAAAATGAGGAAAACAGTTAAGAAAAAACTAAAAGGAGCAGTTGCAAAGGTTAAAGACGTACATCAAGCTTGGGTGTTGTTGAAAAATACTATCTTGGAAGCCCAGACCAGCTGTATTCCACGCTTTAAGAAAAGTGGAAGGAAGTCCAAAAAACTGCCAGCATGGTTTAAAGGTGAGGTCAGAGAGGCTGTTGCTGCCAAAAAAGCATCTTTCAGGAAATGGAAAAAAGAGCCAAACGATGAAACCTGGAAACAGCACAAGCACTGGCAAGTCAAATGCAAGGCATTGATAAGGCAGGCAAAGAGAGAATTTGAGAAGAAGCTTGCTGCGGAAGCAAGAACGCGAAATAAAGACCTTTTCAAGTACATTCGTAGCAAAAAACCTGTGAGAGAGTCAGTTGGTCCATTAGATGATAAAGGGGTTAAAGGAGCACTAAGAGGCGACAAGGCGATAGCGGAGAGACTGAATGAATTCTTTGCTTCGGTCTTTACTGAGGAAGATGTAGGGATGTTACCCATGACTGAAGTGGTATTTAAAGGTGTGGAAGAATTGAAGGAAATATCGATACATCGGGAAGATGTCTTACAACTATTAGATAAACTGAAGAGTAGCAAATCACCTGGGCCGGATGGTATACATCCAAGGGTGTTGAAAGAACTGAAATTTGAGATTGCAGACCTGCTATTAGTAATCTGTGAACTATCATTTAAATCATCTCTAATACCTGAAGATTGGAGGATCGCCAATGTAACACCAATTTTTAAAAAGGGTTCGAGGGGTGATACGCGAAACTACAGACCAGTGAGCCTGACATCAGTACCGGGAAAAATGGTAGAAACCATCATAAAGAATAAAATTACTCAGCATGTAGATAGTCACGACCTAATGGGAGACAGCCAACATGGCTTTAGACAAGGAAGATCTTGTCTTACTAATCTGTTATGTTTTTTTGAAGGAGTGAATAAACAGGTGGACAAAGGTGAGTCGGTTGATATTGTGTATCTGGACTTTCAGAAAGCCTTTGACAAAGTCCCTCATGAGAGACTTTTGGCAAAACTAAAGAGTCATGGGATAGGAGGCAGTGTACTACTGTGGATCAGGAACTGGTTAAAAGATAGAAAGCAGAGGGTAGGGCTAAATGGCCAATTTTCCCAATGGAGAAAGGTGAATAGTGGTGTACCCCAGGGATCTGTGCTGGGTCCGCTGCTTTTTGACATATTCATAAATGACCTGGAAAGTGGAATAACAAGTGAGGTTATCAAATTTGCAGATGACACAAAACTATTTAAAGTTGTTAAAACCCAGGAGGATTGTGGAAAATTGCAAGAGGATCTTGATAAATTGGAAGACTGGGCATCAAAATGGCAGATGAAATTTAATGAGGGCAAGTGCAAGGTTATGCACCTAGGGAAGAACAACCCAAACTATGGTTACACGATGCTAGGTTCCACATTAGGAACCACCACCCAGGAAAAAAATGTAGGCGTCATTGTGGATACCTTGTTAAAACCCTCAGCCCAGTGTGCAGCGGCGGCCAAGAGAGCAAATAGAATGCTAGGTATGATAAGGAAAGGAATGGAAAATAAAACAAAAGATATTATAATGCCTCTATATCGTTCCATGGTGAGACCGCACCTTGAATATTGTGTGCAATTTTGGTCGCCGTATCTTAAAAAGGATATAGCGATTTTAGAAAAGGTTCAGAGAAGAGCCACCAAAATGGTAAAGGGGATGGAAGGCTACTCCTATGAAGAAAGGCTGAAAAGGTTGGGGCTCTTTAGCCTGGAGAAGAGACGGCTGAGGGGAGATATGATAGAAGTCTATAAATTAATGAACGGAGTGGAACGGGTAAACGTAGATCGATTGTTTACCTTATCAGAATATGGAAAGACTAGGGGACATGCAATGAAGCTACAGGGTAAACTGTTTAAGACTAATAAAAGAAAATATTTTTTCACTCAACGTGTAATCAAACTCTGGAATTTGTTACCGGAGGATGTAGTAAAGGCTGTTAGTGTAGCTGGGTTTAAAAAAGGTTTGGACAAGTTCCTGGAGGAAAGGTCCATAAACCATTATTAAGAAGGGACCCAGGATATCAATGCTTGAACCAGTACAAGCATTGTGGAACCTGTGTCCCTTGGGGAAACTGCTAGGTACGTATGACCTAGATTGGCCACTGTTGGAAACAGAATGCTGGGCTTGATGGACCTTGGTCTGACCCAGTATGGCATATCTTATGTTCTTATCTAGCTAAGCTTGAAGAATGGTCTAGAATTTGGCAGCTGAGATTTACTGTTTAAAAAATGCAGGTCATGCATTTGGCTGCAGCAATCCAAGGGAGCAATATAGTACAGAGGGGTGAAGTACTTTTGTCCACTAAAGAAGAGCGGGACTTAGGCATGATTATGTCTGATGATCTTAAAGTAATTAAACAGGTAGAAAAGGCAACAGCAAGAGCTAGATGGATGTTTGGGTGCATAGGGAGAGGAAAGGCCAGCAGAAGAAGAGGTGATAGTGCCTCTTTGGTGTGACCTGATTTGGAGTATTGTGTGCAATTCTGGAGACCGTACCTTCGAAAGGATATAAACAGAGTGGAGTCAGTACAGAGTGTGGCTACTAAAATGGTTAGTGGTCTTCATTATAAAGCATATGAGGACAGACTTAAGGATCTTAATATGTATACCTTAGAGGAAAGGCTGGATAGAGGTGATAATGACTGAGACGTTTAAATGCCTCCATGGCATAAATGCACATGAGGAGAGCCTATTTCAATTGAAAGCAAGCTGTGCTATGAGGGTGAAATGGGATAGATTCAGGAGTGATATGCGGAAATATTTCTTTACGGAAAGAGTGGTGGATCCGTGGCATAGTCTTTAAGTGGAGGTGGTAGAGATCAGGACAGTACCTGAATTCAAAGAAGCATGGGACAAACACAGGATCTCTAAAGGAAAAAAGGGGGTTATTGTAGTGGTTTATATGGGACAGACTAGATAGAAACATAGAAACATGATGACAGAAAAAGACCACATGGCCTATCTAGTCTGTCCTTCCATAGGAACTACAACAGTCCACTTTTTACCTTTAGAGATCCTCTGTGTTGGTCCCATGCTTTTTTGAATTCAGTTACTGTCCTCATCTCTACCACCTCCACTGGGAGACTATTCCATGGATCCACTACTCTTTCTGTAAAGAAATATTTCCGCATATCACTCCTGAATCTATCTCCCTTCACCCTCATCCCATGTCCCCTCGTAGCAGAACTTGCTTTCAATTGAAAGAGGCGCTCTCCCTGAACATTTATGCCACGGAGGTATTTAAACATCTCAGTCATATCACCTCTATCCCGCCTTTCCTCTAAGGTGTACATATTAAGATCCTTAAGTCTGTCCTCATATGCTTTATAATGAAGCCCACTAATCATTTTAGTAGCCACCCTCTGCACCGACTCCATCCTGTTCACATCCTTTTGAAGGTGCGGTCTCCAGAATTGCACACCATACTCCAAATGAGGTCGCATCAAAGACTTATACAGAGGCATTATCACCTCCTTTATTCTGCTAGCCATTCCTCTCCGTATGCACCCAAGCATCCTTCTAGCTTTTGCCGTCGCCTTTTCTACCTGTTTAGCTACTTTAAGATAGATACGCCATGTGGTCTTTTTTTTGTCTTGTTTCTATGTTTCCGTCACTAACAAAGATGTTAAAAAGAATCGGACCAAGGACAGATCCCTGTGGTACACCACTGGTAAGCACCACCATCTCAGAGTGAACTCCATTTACCTGTACCTTTTGCCGCATCCCACTCAACTAATTTCTAACCCAATGAGCAACTTTAGTTCATTCCTAGGGTGCTCAATTTGTTTATAATTTGCCTATGTGGAACTGTGTCTAAGTATACCACATCAAGGGCTCTCCCTCAGTCCAACTCCCTGGTCATCCAGTCAAAGAAATCAATCAGAATAGTGGACAAGACCTGCTTCTGGTAAACCCATGCTGCCTTTGATCCTGCAATCCATGGGACTCCAGAAACCTCACTATTCTGTCTTTTAGCTGCGTTTCCAATAATTTACTCACCACAGAGGTTAGACTAACTGGCCTGTAGTTTTCAGCCTTATCCTTGCTTCCGCTTTTTTGTAAAGGACCCCCAGTCTTCTGGGACCACTCCCAACTCTAGAGCTTTGAAAAGGTCATTCAGTGGATGTGCCCCAACGCTTTGTCTACTTTGTTTAGCTAGTTCCTTATGAACACAGTCTTCTGAAAACTATTCGAGATCCCGATCACTTCTGTTCCTATTTGTAGGTTTTTGTCTGAGGTCGTGCTTCTGGCCGTGAGCACAGAAGAGAAATATTTGCTAAGCAGTTCCGCTTTATGTAGGCTTTGGCACCCTGCCTACAGCGAAGTGTATCTGCCCCAATGCCGACCCTCGAGTCCTCATCGTTAGAACTCCCAAGGCATATGCCTCCATTGAAACAGACAAGTACCACCAGTATTTTATTTAGAGACTGAATGAATTCTTTGCTTCGGTCTTTACTGAGGAAGATGTAGGGATGTTACCCATGACTGAAGTGGTATTTAAAGGTGCGGAAGGATTGAAGGAAATATCGATACATCGGGAAGATGTATTACAACTATTAGATAAACTGAAGAGTAGCAAATCACCTGGGCCAGATGGTATACATCCAAGGGTGCTGAATGAACTGAAATATGAGATTGCAGACCTGCTATTAGTAATCTGTGAACTATCATTAAAATCATCTCTAATACCTGAAGTTAGGATCGCCGATGTAACACCAATTTTTAAAAAGGGTTTGAGGGGTGATCTGGGAAACTACAGACCGGTGAGCCTGACGTCAACACACTTGCGCTACTTGACTTGGAAGGTCATATTCCTCGTGGCCCTCACCTCGGCCAGGCACATAAGTGAGTTACAAGCATTAGTGGCACATCCGCCATACACCAGATTCCATCATGACAGTCGTTCTCAGGACACATCTCCACTTCCTTCCAAAAGTAGTATTGCCTTTTCACATCAATCAGTCTGTCATACTCCCAGTCTTCTTCTTCCCAAGACCTCATTCCTCCAGGGCAGAGGCCACACTACACATGCTTGATTGCAGGCGGGCCTTAGCTTTTTACCTCCAGAGAACTCAGGATTTCCGCAAATCTTCTCAACTTGTCGTATCATTTGACCCCATTCATCTGGGGCTCCCAGTAACCAGGTGAATGCTCTCCCAATGAATAGCAGACTGTATTTCTTTCACTTATGATTAAGCAGGTTATGTCACTGCTCATAATGTCTGAGCTATGGCAACCTCTGTAGCAGTGGCCATTGTTCAGTGGCCATTTTTGAAATATGCTAGGAAGCAACCTGGTCCTCTGTCCACACCTTTGCTGCATACTATTGCTTGGACGAGGACTCCCTGCTGGGATGCGGCCTTCGGCCTGGCAGTCCTCCAGCATCTCTTTGGAACATAGCTACAACTCTTCCCCCCGTCCACTCTTTTTTCAGATCTCCATGGTGGGGATGTCTGTGCAGTAAAACTCAGTCCAGTAGCTCAGACCTAATTTCCACCGCTCTTGTAGATCTGGGAGCTAGGGAGGTCCCATATGTGAAGACTACATTCCTGCTTGTTCCTAGAGGTAGTATGTTACTTACCTGTAACAGATGGTCTCCGGGAACAGCAGGAATTTAGTCTTCACAACCCACCCTCCTCCTCTTGGAATTGTAGGGTTATTTTTCCTTTTCCTTCTCAGCTACAAACCCAGCTGAGGAGAACGAGTCAGAAGAGTGGGAAGGCATTCGCACAGGCACAATGGAGTACTCCCAAAGGCTTTCCTGTAGGATGCTGGGGAGTGTTCCCACACGGACTCCTTCGGTGCCAACGTCACTCATATGTGAAGGCTAAATTCCTGCTCTTCCCAGAGATCACCTGTTACAGGTGAGTAACTATGCTTTCTGACAAATTGCTTCTATCTGTGCCCTTCTCTTCTTTTGCCACCTCCAGACTTCGCTCCTTTCACCTTGCTGCTCCTTATGCCGCGAACAAACTACATGAGTCTGTACATCAGGTGCCTGGCCCTTTTCAAATCCAGGCTGAAAACGCAGCTCTTCGCTGCTGCTTTTGGATCTTGACTCACCTGATGTCCTTTGTGTTTCCTTGCCACACCCCCTAGCTGTATCCCATGTCTACAGCTACTGTGTTTTATTTATTTTATTTATTTACTACACACTTATATACCGCCACTTCCAGCGATCAGCAGCGGTTTGATTCATCTTTGGGGGATTGTCAATCAAGACTTGGGGGGGGGGGGTGGTAAATACATAGATCTGAGGTCACAGCACACATGGTTAGCATCTTCGGGGATGAATCATACACTTTTACATTTATATATACATATTTAAACATATAGCAGATTTAAAATTCACTCGCAGTTGATGGTCATAGTTGATTGTAATGATATCGGAATAGGTGAGTTTTTAGCTCTTTCCTGAATTTGGTGATGTCCTTGGTTAGGCACAGCTCACACGGGAGTTGATTCCAGATAGATGGCGCAGAGAATGAGAAAGCTCTACGACTCATACTAGTTTTCACTGTTCTGATGTTGGTGGGGACTTGCAGGGTTCCCGAGTTGATGGTTCTTCTGTCCCTCTTTGTAGGTTGCATGCTGATAAGTGAGGATAGGAATGATGGGGATACGTTGTTTATTAGTTTGAAGGTGGTCACTAATATCTTGTATTGTATCCTAGCTGCAATCGGAAGCCAGTGTAGCTCTATTAAAATGGGGGTAATGTGTTCAGCAATGCTTGTTCCCATTATGATCCTGGCTGATACGTTTTGGGCCATCTGAAGGATATTTAGTGATTTTTTAGGCAGACCTTGTAAGATGGCATTACAGTAGTCTAGGTGCGGTATAATGAGAGTTTGCGCTACCGACCGAAAATCACCGGGTTCTATTATTTTCCTTAGTGGTTGTAACACTCTCAGTTTATGGAAGATGGCTTTATTCGTTTTGCGTAGGTGTGTCTCCATTTTTAGGTTGCAGTCGAGTGGGACTCCCAGATATTTGATTTCGTTTTTCGTGTTGTACGTGTTGTTGCATAGTGTGATTGTAGGGGGGGGGGGTGAAGTTTGGTTTACTGGATATGTACATGACTTCTGTTTTCTTATGGTTGATTGTCATGTTGTTTTTCTGTAGCCAGCCTAACATCTCGTCCAAGCAATTTTCGAGCAGTGTATATTGAGGGTCGGCAGTATCTAGTTGTGTATAAAGCATAATATCATCTGCATAGATGTGGTATTTAATATTATGCCTTTTGAAGATGTCGCAGAGGGGTAGCATGTAAATGTTGAACAGAAGTGCTGAGAGGGCAGAACCCTGGGGTATGCCCTGCGTTTGAGAGAAAGGTTCAGCTTTCTCCCCATTGAATTGTACTTGTGGCCTTCTGTTCGTTATGTATGAGGAGAACCATTTGAGGGGGGTTCCCTCAATTCCTATAGATTCTAATTTGTTAAGGAGGATCCCATGGTGTACTGTGTCAAAGGCGGCAGAGATGTCAATGAAAATGAGTATAAACATTTTCTTTCTGTCTTCTAGGCCTTTGAGGAGGTTGTTCATTAGCGCTATTAAAAGCGTCTCAACTCCATGGTTTCTTCTGAACCCGTATTGCTGTTTATCTAGGGTATCACAGTCATCAAGGTGCTCTTGAAGCTGTATGAGCACTGCTTTTTCTATGATCTTTGCGAGGAATGAAATGCTGGAGATGGGGCGGTATGATGTCGGATCTTCCTTATTGAGCGAGGAGTTCTTTAGGATTGGCCTTATTATAGATTGCTTCAGTTGGTCCGGCATTATTCCTTGATTTAATGACTGGTTTACGATGTGGGATATTTGCTGGCTGATCTCTTTTTTTGCTGCTTTGATCCATGCTGTTGGGCAGGGGTCGAGTGGGGAGGTGGTGGTATTTATAGAGGTTAGTATGTTGATGGTTTGTTGCACATCAATGTTGCGGAAAATACTCCACGTCTGTTTATTCTCTACCTCTGTACCTTGGCATTGTGTGTCTATATAGAGAGTGGGGTTGGCGGTAGTTAGCTTGCTTGCGTAGTGGTTTGCAAGCGTTTGTGGATTTATGTGGGTATCTTGATGTTCCGGTGTGGCTGTTTTGGTTAATGATTTAACTAGTGCAAAGAGTTCACGTGGTTTGTTGATGGCTTTGCTTAGAATGTTGGTATGGTGTATCCTCTTAGCTATGTTTACTTCTTCCTTGTATTTTGATAGGAGGTTGAGGTACACAGATCTGAGCTCGATGGATTTGGTATGTCTCTATGGTGTTGTCTGTCTCTATTCGATCGTAAGCTCTGATGAGCAAAGACTGTCTTTTACATGTGTCTGTGCAGCGTTGCATACGTCTTGTAGTGCTATACAAATGTTCAGTAGTAGTAGTAGTAAACAAGAAGGGAGAGGGGGATGTGGCGAGGGAGGTCATGGATATTGCATGCTAGGCAGTTATGTAATGTCCTCGGAGAAACAGGTTGTAAACAGGTGAGTCTTGAGGTTCTTTTTGAAGGCTAGTAAGTCTTTGAGGCACGTAGGTTGTTGGGGATTGAGTTCCAAAGGATCATTGTGAATAGGGAGAAGGCCCTCTTTGATGTGGTGCTGCTGGTTTTGGTGTATAGTGCTGGTATTCATAGTTGAGGGAGCTAGTTCGTCTGTTTTGGTTTTCAGGTGTCCTCTGTATTAGTGAATGGAGATGGATGGTTGCACTAACATTTGTTGCACACTTCCATAATAACATCAATTCTGCATGGGTCATTTCATAATAAACTGGAACATATATCATGAGAATTTAAAATACAGTAGACTATTGCAGGTGGCTGAAAAATAGACTGGGACGTTGTTCTAATCTCTTACACTTTCATGGATGTGATGTGTATCAAGATTTTCAGTTAATTTTCTAATTTACCACGTTGGTTTAATTAACTTGTTAGAATGAAACTGTATCACTCATTATTTGTTACTTGTAAAAGCTAACTTGGTTACTTGTAAAAAGCTAACTTGGTCTCACTTGGTTTGCAGCTTGTCGTGCTGTGAGGGCTTGTGTGCATCAGTGATGCTGAGAGCTAAACTATCGGTAGTTTAACTACTGGCAGGGTCTCCCAAGATGGACAGGTCTCAGCTGAGGTGCCAGACGAAGACAAACCACCCATCTGGGCAGCAGCAGATTGGGATAGTGTTGACGGCGGAGGATCACATTTGTGTGACAACGGCAACAACACCAAACTTAAACTGCGCGGAAGGAAGGCCCGGCAATCTACTTCTGTATCTTGCCATGAAAACCCAATGGATAGTTACAACAAAACAAATTGTGCTATGGTGCTGGAAGATGAGACTCCCAGGTCGGAAGGCACTCAACTAGCTACTGGGGAAGAGCTGAAGACTTTTCAGAGTAAAGCCAGCATTTATGATGTGGTTGGATCAAAGCCCTCGGGAAGTCTGACTGCTGATGTAGCTGCGCATGAAATGAGAGTCAGAAGCTGTAAAGATGTCTTACACATTGGAACATGGAACGTACGAAGCATGAACCAAGGGAAGTTGGAAGTGGTCAAGAATGAAATGGAACGTGTACAACTTGATCTGTTGGGTGTCAGCGAACTGAAATGGACTGGCATCGGGCACTTTGCATCAGATGATCACATGGTCTACTATGCTGGAAATGAAAGACAAAGAAGAAATGGTGTTGCATTTATAATAAAGAAGAAGAAACTTGCAAGAACTGTAATGAAATACAATGCAGTCAGCGAACACTTAATCTCTATTCGTCTACGAGGATTGCCTATCAACACAACTATAATTCAAGTATATGCCCCAACAACAGCTGCAGAAGAGAATGAAATTGAAGAGTTCTATGAACAAGTACAAGCTGAAATTGACAGAACATGCAAACAGGATATCCTGATAGTCATGGGTGACTGGAACGCAAAAGTTGGCAACAAAGAAGAAGGCAAAGTAGTTGGAAAATATGGACTTGGCAACAGAAATGAAGCTGGAGAAAGATTGATAGAATTCTGCAAGACCAATGATCTATTCATCTCAAACACCTTCTTTCAGCAACACAAGCGTCGACTGTACACATGGACTTCACCCAATGGATTGTATAAAAATCAAATTGACTACATCTGTGGAAGTCAACGATGGAAAAGCTCTGTAACATCAACAAAGACAAAACCTGGAGCTGACTGTGGTACAGATCATCAACTACTAGTATGCAAACTCAAGCTAAAGTTGAAAAAGAGCAAACCACTCATGAATGCACCAAAATATGACCTTGAGAATATACCACTGGAATTTAAAGACTGCCTGCAAAATCGATTTGCTGCCTTAGATACAAATGACAGAGCTCCGGAAGAGTTATGGAATGACATCAAGAAGGTTGTGCTGGAAGAAAGCGAGAAGTCTCTACAAAAGGTGAAAAAGCAAAAACGGCCAAAATGGATGACGGAAGAAACTCTGAAAATTGCCCAGAAACACAGAGAAGCTAAAGCCAAAGGAGAAAGAAAGACAATCGCAGAACTCAACAGAGATTTCCAACGTGCAGCAAGACAGGACAAGGAAAAGTACTACAATGACACTTGCAAGGAAATAGAAGCAGAAACTATTAGAGGAAGAACAAGATCGGCTTTCCTAAAGCTGCGAGAGTTAAAGAAAAAGTTCCAGCCTCGAATTGGAATGTTACAAGATGCTCAAGGTTCTATGTTGAATGATGCTGAGAAGATCAAGAAAAGGTGGAAGGAATATACAGAGTTTTTATATGATAAAGATCAAGTGGACCAACAGCCGTTTCAACCTATACCTTATGATCAGGAACCATTGGTGATGAAAGAAGAAGTTGAAGCAGCATTGAAAGCCTTATCAAAGAACAAAGCACCAGGCATTGATAGCATTCCCATAGAAGTATTGCAGCAATCTGATGCAGCTGTTACCGTACTTACAAGGCTCTGCCAAGAAATATGGAAGACAACATCATGGCCAATTGACTGGAAAAGATCTGTGTTTATACCAATACTAAAGAAAGGTGATCCAACTGACTGTGGAAATTATCGCACAATCGCTCTGATCCCACATGCCAGCAAGATTCTACTGAAGATTATTCAAAAGAGACTACAGCCATACCTAGAACAAGAACTACCTGAAGTGCAAGCAGGGTTCAGGAAAGGGCGAGGAACGAGAGACATCATTGCGGATGTGAGATGGATCCTTGAAAAGACTAAAGAATACCAAAAGGATATCTATTTGTGCTTTATCGACTATAGCAAGGCTTTTGACTGTGTAAACCATGAGAAACTCTGGGCCACATTAAGAAGCATGGGTATACCAGAACACCTGATCGTTCTCTTGCGTAATCTGTACATTGATCAAGAAGCAACAGTTCGAACGGAACAAGGAGAAACAGAATGGTTTAAAATAAGCAAAGGTGTAAGACAAGGCTGCATACTTTCCCCCTACCTGTTTAATTTATATGCAGAACAAATCATCAGAGAAGCAGGACTGTATGAAGACAACAGAGGTGTGAAGATTGGTGGAAGACTCATCAACAACCTT
Source organism: Ichthyophis bannanicus (assembly GCA_033557465.1). NCBI lineage: Eukaryota > Metazoa > Chordata > Amphibia > Gymnophiona > Ichthyophiidae > Ichthyophis > Ichthyophis bannanicus. The sequence continues at coordinate 239,514,438 of CM066041.1, forward strand.
CGCTATGCTGATGATACCACATTACTGGCTGAAAGTGAAGATGATGTGAAACATTTGCTTCTCACAATCAAAGAACATAGTCTCAAAATGGGCCTGCACCTTAATGTAAAGAAGACAAAGATCATGACAACTGGCATAATCAACAGGTTCATCGTTGAAGGAGAAGAAATTGAAATCGTGAACAACTTTAACCTACTTGGATCAACTATCAATAAAGAAGCAACAAGCAGTCAAGAAATCAGACGACGCATTGCTCTTGGCAGAATGGCTATGAAAGACCTAGATAAGATTCTCAAGAGCAGAGATGTCTCTCTCCATACAAAGATTCGACTTGTTCAAGCCATGGTATTTTCAATAACATCATATGGATGTGAAAGCTGGACAGTGAAAAAGACAGACAGGAAGAAAATTGATGCCTTTGAATTATGGTGCTGGCGGCGAATACTGTGTATACCATGGACTGTCCGAAGAACAAACCAGTCGGTACTAGAAGAGATCAAACCTAAGCTTTCTTTAGAAGCTCAGATGACAAGACTTCGACTTTCATACTTCGGACACATCATGCGAAGAGAGAGATCATTAGAGAAAGACATCATGCTTGGCAAGATAGAAGGTCAACGCAAAAGAGGAAGGCCAGCAATGAGATGGATTGCTACAATAACCGCAGCTACGGGTACCAGTCTGTCAACAATGAGCCGCCTGACTGAAGACCGAACACAATTTAGGATAGCTATCCAGAGGGTCGCCATGAGTCGACTCCGACTCGACGGCACTTAACAACAACAACAACAAAAGCTAAATCCCTAATCTAAAGATTTTTCTTTAATATTACATGTATCACTACGCTTCTTGCACAATAAGAAACACAAATAACAGATAACATTACTAATCAGAAATCACAAACTGAAAACAAACTATCAAATCTTCATGACAAGCCTTGTCACATAAATGCACTTGATAATCTGTACCCCCAGACTGAATCCACTGTATACCTTTCTTTTTTTAATTTGCTTTTTTGTTTTGACTTTGACACGCGATTCAGTTTTCACTTGTATCTGCATTTCCTTTAAACACCTTCATAACTTTTCTTAGTCGGTTATATCATGCAGATTCACACAACTTATAAGATATCTAAACATATCAAAATGCTGTCACACTGAAGAGCTTTCCCGGTCATTCACATCAGTAAAAATATGTACTCTAGAGGTTCTTGCTCTGCAGCTATAAGAAGCACTAGGATCCTTAACCTAGAAAACAAAGCTTAATATCTTGGATTTAAATTATTTGCTGTAGCAAACACAAAAAAATAGTCAGTTCTTCTCCTCCCTTTCTCACAATTGTCAAATCCAGGATACCTGTAAAAGTAATCTTAAACATAATTTTGAATAAAATCACAATCATGCAAATTTATTTCTTCTGCTGGCAATTGGAATCAAAAATTGTTCTTTCTGAATAGATGAGAATTAGCTACATTCATGCTTTACTGTAACTATAAACAATTTTTTTAAAGAGTTTCTCTAACATAGCTTAATCTGGCAAGTAGGCCTTGAAGAACTCAGCAACTTGTCTCCCTCTTCTGTAACCACACAGTCCTGTCAAGCTGTGTTGCCGTTATCTGCTATCTGTGCTGTCTTTTTCTATCCAGCTATTACTGCAGTGTATGCTGCATTCCCCCAATCCACTGACTTAGAGAATCCATTCCATATTATAGTACAAACCCAAACAGATATTAGCTATGCAAATACGCTGCTCTACTGCTGCTCTACTCTTCAAGATTATAATGGAAAACCATTGGCAAACAGTGTCAGCTTGCAGCTGCTTTAAGAGTATCTCCACAACACACAGAATAAAGTTGTTTCTTAATGTCACACACTACAGAAGCAGCCATCTTAAAGAGAACATTCTTACAGTACTAATATATCTCCAGGAACAAGCAGGAATGAGTCTTCACATATGGGTACGTCAGTACCGACGGAGCCTGCGCGGGAACGCTCCCCAGCGTCCAATCAGAAAGCCTTTGGGAGCATCCCACAGCGCCTGCGTGCTGCCTTCCCGCCTTTCCAACTGTCTCTCCTCAGTTTTCGTTTTTCCGCGGAGCAGGCAGGACGTACTCCTGTCACCGCAGAAATTTTCTTTTTTAATTCTTTAATTCTTTGTTTTCTTGTGGTCGTGGCTGTTTTTTCCTGCCTCCACCGGTACTGCCGGTGGGTTTTTTCTTTTCTTTTCTCAAACTCAGGGAAACTTTCCCTCAGTTTCTGTCTTAAATTTTTTAGGCCTGTAGGCCTCTCCATCATGGAGCCTTCTTCTCCTAAGAAGTGCCTTAACTGTGGAAATACAGTTTTCTTTTTAGACTCCAACAACTGGTGTCTAACCTGTTTGGGTCCTGGCCCATTTCCTCCGGAACCATTAGGCTACAATTTTATGAGAAGAGATTTTCCATTTTGAGTTTCCCTCGATACCGAGTTCCCTTCCAGTGTCAGGGCACCGACCAATTCTTCTCTACAGGATCAGGTAACCCACAAACAGTCTGTTAAGACTAGCCAATCCTTGAGTGGTAGGTCTCATGCCAAGCATGATGACGGCTCCGGCCTTGCCCTCAAGACCCTATTGGCTTCAAAACCCCGGCGGGAGTCTTCGGTCTCCAAAGCCTTTCAGGGGTTTCAGGTTGTTCCTGGGGCTCACCCCTCACAGAACATACCTGAGCCATGCTCGGTGGTGGCATCCGCTTTGAGCGGTACCGATACCCCGGCATCGGCACCAGTGTTGAGTGATTCACTCTTCACCAGGGATCGTCATCTGGCATCCTCGTTACCTTCAGGACCGATCGATACGTCCCAGTTTGACTTTCCAGTATCTGAACCATGCTCGGTGGTGGCATCTGCTTCGAGCGGTACCGATATCCCAGCATCGGCACCGGTGTTGAGTGATTCGCTCTTCACCAGGGATCGTCATCTGGCGTCCTCGGTACCTTCGGGACCGGTCGATACATCCCAGATTGACTTTCCAGTATCGCCGATACCACCACCGCCGTCGGTACCCTCCAGACATGCATTGATTAGACTCGCTCCTTTCGATGCCGAGTCTGGAATCGATATCTAGTCTAGAAGACTGGATACCGACGCGTCTCGGAACCGACGCTTATCGATTCCAGATGCGCAGTACCGAGCATACTCACCAAGGGTTTATAGTTGCCTCGGTACCGCTTGAGCAGCCTCCGATGACTGTTTCGAGGGCGTTATCGCCTCCGATTCCGGCACAGCTACTGGTATCAGTATCGATGTCGATTCCTGCAGTAACATCGGGACCAGCCACTTCCATGCTTTTTTCACCAGGATCGCTCCTTTCTATACCTAGTTTGGAGTCCATACCTGGCATGGACGATGCAGTTCTGACTGTCTCAAATCGTGATTGCCAGTACCAGTATCCATCTAGTGCGGCTCTTTTTCTGCACCGGACCAGTACATCCTCTGGTGCCCAGGCTGCTGCTTCAACTTTAGCCTATCCAGGGATGGTTCCCATTGGAGATCCTTCTTTTCAGAAATTTCTCCTTGACATGGCAGCATTCCTTGCTATTCCTATCCCTGGCTGTAATCTTACTCAAGGCTCTCCTGCAAGAAAGGAAGATATAATGCTTCCTCTACAGCATTCTTTGCAGGATCTTTTTCTGAAAATATGGGAAACACCTTTAAGGGTTTCCTCACCTTCTACATCAACTGATGTTCTGTATCAGGTGCCCCCCTCTCCAGGGTTTCAAAAGACTCAACTTCCCCATCATTCCATTGTGGTGGAATCAGCAATGAGGAAGGTGAAAAGCAAGAAGCATTCTTCTTATCCGCCAGGTCGTGCATCTAGAGCACTTGATGCCTTTGGACGTCAAACCTTCCAAACATCTATGCTGGAGACGAGGATTATCTCTTATATTTTTTATATGAGTTTATCTCTCCAGGAGGTCACAAGGAAATTATCTCTTTTGACTCCTTTTCTATCAGAGCACAAGGCTGCAGACTATTCCTTACTTCTTAGTCATAGTCAGAATATCTCTTGGTTTCTTTCTCGTGCTTCTCTAGACTCTTTTTGAGTCTGTTAGCAGAACCTCTGCTATAGCCATAGGAGCAAGACGTACAGCCTGGCTCCAGGCTTCAGACTTGAACAGATGGGCACAACAAAGACTGGGTAATTCTCCTTGTACTGGAGAAAATCTCTTCAATAGGGAGGCTTTACGTCAGTTTGCTCATTGCTCCACTGACTTCCCTATTTCTGGGGGCCATCCTAAGCCTTCTCCTTCCCCAGTAGGTAGGAAATGCCCTACCAAACCTCCTTTCCCTAGGAAAAGAAGGTTTCACTCTTCTCCTGCCCATCATCCAGATGTTCCCAAGCAAGGGACACCTCCTCCTGGTCTGAAGAATCCAAACTCTAGCCAGGCTGAACAAACCCAGCAACCATAGGTTCCTGAAGGTTACAACCTACAGTTAACTTTCACTGTTTTTTCCTTCAAAACTCTACACATGGATTCCTTTCTTCAGGACATCCTTTTCCTCCTAGATATGCTGAGCTGTCAGGATATTCATGTATATGGGTCACAGGTTTCTCCTCTTCTTCCTACCAAGAAGAGAAGTTAACAACTATCCCATGATAGTTTTTCTGTCCCAACATGAAAATTTTTTTCCTTCCGCAGACTTTCCATATGGTTAGTCACCCTTCAGCTCTTCTTTCCCTATCCTCTCATCCAGGGATCCCCCTGAATGAGTGGTACCATATCACTGCAGGGCTTCTCTAGCCTTTCATTCCATTGTAGAGTTTTTTCCTTAAATACATTCCCCTCTTTTCTCTGGGCAGCTCATCAGACAGGGACAGGAATTTCTCCTCTCCTTTGTCTGTTCTCTCTGTTTTACACGGGAAGATTCTCTCTGCTGTCTCGTTCAGCAGCTGCCCATGCAGGAGTTCCAGTGATTGGACTACTGGTACTTTTCCACAAGTTTCCAGTCTGTCTTCCACTACTTTCTGTCTGGCCTTAGTAGTGATTCCAAGATAGTGCTTTCATCTATCTTGGATAATCCTAATCACTTCAGGCTTATCACACTATCTTCTTTTCTTGCCATCTCCACTTTCTTGGATTTGGCAGCAAAGTTGACCTACAGCCAGTTTTCTTTCCTAATTCTCCTGCATAATGCTCTCTGCAATCTTCAGAGAAGCTTTCTACTATTGGCCCTTGCTAGAGAGCATAGGGTTTTGTCTCTGACTATTCTATATGGTGGAAAAGACTTATCAGTCATTTTCCATGACTGTGAGGGTTCTCCACACCCTGTTGTCTCCTGTTATAATACAGGATATAAGCCTTTTCTGCGTGAATGTCCAAAGAGTTTTCCAATCCTGCAGGAATATGCTATTTTTTCCTTGCAGCTTGTCCTCATGGTATCTTACTCTTTATGGAGAGCACATTTTCTACTAGTAACGCATGATATCCTTTGTGTCCCTCCAGTGGGTCAACCTGGTATCTCCTACTATGTGTTTTCTGCCCATTTACCATGTCAGAGTTCTACAAGACTCAGGACTTGCTGTTTACAGACTGATATAATCCTCTGTTTTTCACGCAGCCATCCTGGTTATTTCACTGGATAGCATTCCTGCACCATCTTAGCCAGGAGGAATAGATTCTCTATATATCTTCTCAAGTAGGTTCCACCTTCTTGTTCTTAGATGAATCTTTCTCCTTCACATCTCTCATGTGAATGTTCTTATGGGCATATTTCTATCTGCTTAGTTGCAGACATGTATCCTCAGACATACATGTTAATGTATGTATATATCTCTATATACTTCTATTTATACATATGCACACACAGCTTACGGACATATGTTATGCCCCTATATATATATATACACATATGTGTATATATATATCCCTATATATATATATATATATATATATATATATATATATATATAATGTGTGTATCTGTCAAGATGCTTCCTTATAAGTAGATATGTATTTACATATTTATCTCCCTAACTGTCTATGCTATAAAGGTGTTTACTTTCCTAGAGGTCCGGACAGTGGGCTTGCATATGTTCATACTGTCCCTCAGTATGTCGGGGGTATTATGCACACAACCACTACTGTGGTACTGACAGCTTCCACTTTACTCTAGGTCTCGCTATCCCTGAAGCACCATGCTTCAACATCTTTCCTATCTCTCACCAGCTAGGAAAGACAGCGTAGATCTCAGTAGTTCTGAGGTTTCAGCCCTTCACACATCTGTCCTCCTTGGGAATACGGGCTTTTTCCCATACCCCTTCTTTCCTCCAGGACTGGGCTAGTTGTCCAAATCGGTCAGTCTTCCTCTTTTACTCCTAAATGTTAATGACTCTGTAGCTAAAAGAGTTTTTCAGCTTTTTCCCATAAAGCTTTCCACTGAAGACCTGCCGCTTTTATACTACCCCAGTTGACACCTGGGTCACCTGCCAATTCCAGATTTGGATCTTCACCTTCACTGCCGTGAGGTCACCTTGAGGATTCCTCTACTGAATCTCCAGTAGACTCCATCAAGCTCTCTACTTCCTACAATCCAGTAGGTAAGGTCCATATTGTGATTGTTCATTCAATAATTTTAATGGTACTTATCATACATACCAAGGACTCCTCTCCTGTAGTCCTTTGGTTGGCTGTTTTTTCTTACAGCTCCTCTCTTTTCAACTCCTACCCACCATCCCTCATGGGATGCCGGAGATCCATGTGTGGGAAGTGCAGTCCTGATCCAGGGACACGCATTTTATGGGATCTCCCCCTGGCATCTATAGCTAGGGAGTCCCCATATGTGAAGACTCATTCCTGCTTGTTCCTGGAGATAGCACAGTTACTTACCTGTAACAGGTGATCTCTGGGAACAGCAGGAATAAGTCTTCACAACCCACCCGCCTCCCCTAGGAGTTGTATCTCTCTATCTATCTTCCTTTCCTCTTTCTCTCTCTCTTTGTCTCAGCTATGAAACTCAACTGAGGAGAGACAGTTGGAAAGGCGGGAAGGTAGCACGCAGGCGCTGTGGGATGCTCCCAAAGGCTTTCTGATTGGACGCTGGGGAGCGTTCCCACGCAGGCTCCGTCGGTACCGACGTACCCATATGTGAAGACTTATTCCTGCTGTTCCCAGAGATCACCCGTTACAGGTAAGTAACTGTGCTTTCTCCGGGAACAAGCAGGACATCAGTCTTCACATATGGGTGATGTGTGCACCGACGGAGCCCTCGTGGAAGCATCCACCCAGCTTTCAAAGGGGTGCCATCTTGCTCAGTCTCCTTTTTTCCACGGAGCCCTTCAGACTTTTGCCTGGCTTGTCCCTGGAAAAAGCTGAATTTTTCTCTCGAGTTTCATATTCGCCTCTGGTATTGCACCGGTACTCTTCCCACCACCTGACCTCACTGCCTCGGTGTCGAGTTCAGGTCTGTTTTTGTAATTTCTTGTTTCTTTAATTTTCTGCTGTTTTCGTGCCTTTTTTCCCAACTGACAGCCTGGCGAGTCTTCGACCTCACAGGAGTACTTCTTTCCCCCATTGCTACCAGTGGCTTTAAGAAGTGTGATCGGTGCTCAAAAATTGTCTTTGACCGACACACACGACTTATGCCTCCGCTGCCTCGGGCCAGACCATGAAGTGGTAGCTTGCGGTCTTTGCAAGAGAATATCCATCAAGGCCCTCAAAAGCTGCCAGTAGCAGCATGATAGGTTTTCCCACGAGTCCCCAGTGCCTCCGAAGGCCAAGGCCTCGTCTGAAGCCTCGACACCTTGGGCAACCCTTCTGAGCCCGAGCCCCGCCGTGGGTCTTCAGAAAGGAGGTCTCCCTCGAGGGAACCCAAGAAGAAGAAACCCTCGAAGGCAGCATCCTTGGACGGATCCAACCGGCTGAGTGCCCTCGGGCCAGGTCCCGCAATCCGAGACGCTTGTTCAAGGCATCTGAAAAGGAGCAGCTTGCAAAGGTCCCCCGGAAGGATTCGAACTCAGACTGGCATCTGTCCCCAGACACCATCCTCGTCGAGGATTCTTCTTTGGGGGAACCGGTGTCGGGCCCGAGTTCCTCTGTGCCTGTGCTGAAGGCTGCAGAGCCTTCAGGCCTGGAGTCCAGAATGGCGGCCTTGGAGCGCAGATTGTCTGCTTTCATGGACCTGCAGCGGGCACTGTTGTCCGGTACAACTGGTTCATCCGTCCTGACCACCAGGCCCTCGACGTCGAACATGTCCCCGGTGGTCGAGCCGATCCTAGAGGTCCTTCGGCCTGGAGTTGATCCTCACCCAAGGTCTCAATCCAGTTCCTGCTTGACGGGACTGCTATCATCCCTGGCAAGTATGTCAAGCACCGGCCGCAGAGCATCGGGAGCCCCCAGGGCCGTGGAGCAGCCCTCCTATGAGTCCTCGATGGACTACTCCGAGTGGGAGACGGAGGATGAGGCGTCCCTCGATACCCGTCACCACCGCAACATCCCATCAGGCTTTCCATCTTGGAGCTTCGCCAGCGGTCCCTGCCAGAGGATTTGGGCTTCCTTGATTTTGTCAAGGATATGTCTAAGGCCCTGGCGTTCCCTATGGAGTCTGAGGAGGACCCTCAAGCGAATGAGTTGGAAATCCTCCAGCATGAGGCTCCTCCGAGGGAATCGCTCACGATGCTCATCCCTCCCATCTTGGAATGGCTGATGCTCCAGATATGGAAGACGCCGGCATCGGTGCCGGTGGTGAGCAAACTGCTTCACTTGATGTATCGGGTCTGCCGGATCCTGGGCTTCCAGAAATCGCAGCTGGTTCATAACTCCAGGGTAGTGGAGTCGACCATGTGTCGACTGAAAAGCCAGAAGACGCACTCCTCGGTGCCCCCTGGCAGGAAGGCCCGCACCTTGGACACCCTCGGCAGAAAGTGTTACCAGGGCTCGATGCTTATCGGCTGCATCCAGGCCTACCAGCTGTACATGGGAATGTACCTGGGGGACCTGGCAAAGGAACTCATTGGGTTCTCAGCTGGTCTCTCTGAGGAATCCCTGCAGTGGTTTCAAGAGCCTGGCCAAGGCCGTCCGTGAGTGCTTCAAGTTTGTCACAGGCGGTCTATGATGGATTTGATTCGGTGGCTTGAGTAGCGGCTGTGGGTATCGGTGTAGGGCGCCAAGCTTGGCTATAGTTATCCGACCTCGAGGAGTGGGCTCAAGACAAATTGGTCGATGTTCCATGCCAAGGAGAGAACCTCTTTGGCAAACCCATGACCGACAAGGTTACCGAACTGGAGACAGAGTTCATGATGAAGACCAGGCTCTCAAAAATGACCTCTGCTCTTCCCCGACATAAAGGCTCGGGTAAAAAGTCCTTTTACCTGATGAAAGGGGCTGCTTACATAAACTACCCACTTTTTCATGCCTCCCCAGCTCCCAAACAGGGTCAGCAGGTCAATGGACATGGGCATGGCCCTCGTAAGCAGAAGACTCCAAATCCCGAGACACCCAGCACCAGCCCAGTCAGTGGGGAGTTTTTGACTCCTTGAGCATAGCCTATCTACCCCAATGAGATCAGCAGCCCACCGGAGGACGTGTGGCTGACCATCACCACCGATTCCTGGGCTCTTTGGTTGGTCAGGGAGGGTTACCTCTTCCACCTGACTCAGACACCTCCCCCTTATTTTCCAGGAGTGCCCCTCTGGTCTCCCCTCCATCTGAACCTTCTACTGAAGGAGTTGGCAGGTCTTTTCGAGGACATAGTGGTGGAACCGGTGCCCCACCATCTCCAGGTACGTCCTTATGCCATATAGAACAGGGGGCCTAAGGCCCATCCTCGACCTGCACAAGCTCAACAAATTCCCGGTGAGGGAGAAGTTCAAGATGCTCTCTCTTGGAACATTGCTGCCCTACCTCCAGCAGGGAGATTGGCTATGCTCCTTAGACCTCAAGGATGCCTATATCCACATCCTCATTCACCCCAATCACAGACAGTGCCTGGGGTTCATAGTGGGGGGCGGGCACTATCAGTACAGGGTGCTCCCTTTCAGCTTGGCTTCTGCCCTAAGCACCTTCACAAAATGCCCGGCAGTCATAGTCACCTTCATCCATCTTTAGGGGGTCTTTGTCTTTCCCTACCTGCACGACTGGCTCATAAATGGAGGCACGGCCTCAGAGGTGCAGCAGGCTAACGAGCGCACCATCTTGGTCCTGCAGCCCTTGGATTTTATCATGAACTACACCAAGTCTCGCCTCTTCCCAAGACAATGTCTGGAGTTCATCGGGGCAAAGCTGGACACTCTGTCTAAAGGCCTTTTTGCCCAGGGACCAAGCTGACCATCTCAGATCTCTGGCATGGAACATACAGTACCCGTCCCTCTGTGCCCGCTTGGCGGCTTCTGCGCCACTTTGGGCACATGGCCTCTATGGTCCATGTCACCCCAGACGCTCGCCTTCACATGAGGGTGGCACAGTAGTGTCTCTGAGACCAGTGGACTCAAGCAATCGGGTGCCTCAGAGAAAGTGTCTCTGTAACTCGCCAACTGGTAGACTCTGTGGTCTGGTGGCAGTCTCTCTAGTATCTCGAGGCGGGCATGCCTTTTCAGGCTCCGAGCCCCTTACCATGGACGCCTCCCTGTTCGGCTGGGGAGCGCGCTGTGGGGAGCTCCACACCCAGGGTAGCTGGTCACAAGGCAAGAGCACCCAGCAGATCAACCTCCTGGAGCTGTAGGCGATATACTTAGCCCTGTGAGTGTTTTGCCACCACCTGCATCACCAGCTGGTGCTGGTCCAGATGAACAACCAGGTGGCAATGTTCTGTATGAACAACTGGGGGGCACGGGGCCTTGTGCCCTCTATTGGGAGGCAGTGGTCCTTTGCTCATACGCAATTGAAGAGGGTATTCTCCTGCGGCCAGTATACCTTCCAGGCCAGAACAGCCTTTTGGCCGACAGGCTGAGCAGAGTCCGTGAGCCGCGCAAGTGGCAGCTGGATCCCAGAGTGGCTGACCGACTCTTCCAGATCTGGGGGAAACCTGTGATGGACCTGTTCACCAGCCCGGACAAGTTGCAGTTGCCCTGCTTCTGTTCCCGGCAGGCCCACTCCTCCAGAGTGGCTTCAGACGTGTTCCTCGTCTCATGGTTGGAGGGCCTCATGTATGCCTTGCCTCCTAGGCCACTGATTGCCAAAACCTTGTTCAGGACCCTCTGCGACAGAGCCTTGCTCATCCTGATAGCTCTCCCAGTGGCCCAGGCAACCGTGGCTCCTGCTGCTGCTCTGATTAACACTGGAGACCCCCATCCCGTTGGGGACCTGCCCGGGACTTCAGTCTCAGGAAGGGGACTCTCTTCTGCACCCCAACCTGGTGAGTGGCTGGCTGAAAGAATGACCCTTGGCCCTTTCAACCTCTCTGGTTAGGTAGAGGAGATCCTGCTGGCCTCTCACAAGGCCTCTACTAGAAAAAGCTTATGCCCTTAAATGGTGCAGGTTTTAGGCCTGGTGTGCGGAGCACGGAGCTAACCCATTCTGCTCAGTAAGTTTGGTGTTACAGTACTTTCTCCACCTCTCGCAATCTGGGCTCAAGTCCAACTCCATCAAGGTGCACCTTAGTGCCCTGGCGGCGCACCACCATCCGGTGGATGGCAAGGTCCTGCTCTTATCAAAGTCCCCAGTTTGCCCTCCGGCAACCGAATAGGACCTCAATGTGGTGTTGGGGCAGTTCACTCGCCCACCCGTTGAGCTTCTGGCTACTTGCCACCTACGCTACCTCTCTTGGAAGGTGGTGTTTCTGGTTGCGCTTGCTTCACTCGCAGAGTTAGCGAGCTTAAGGCCTTAGTGGCAGAGGCGCCTTAAACCAGATTCTATAAGAACAGAGTGGTGCTCTGTATGCACCCTAAATTCCTTTCGAAGATAGTATCGTCCTTCCTTCTTAGCCGGGAAGTAGTACTCCCTATCTTCTTTCCGAGTCCTCACTCCAGTAGGGCGGAGACAGTCCTTCACACCTTGGACTGTAAGAGGGCTTTGTCCTTCTCTTTTCAGTGCACTTAGGGCCACCACAAAGCTACTCAGCTTTTCGTCTCCTATTACCCCTGTAGACTAGAGGAGGCGGTGACCAAGCATACGCTGTCCATCTGGGTGGCGGATTGTACCCCTCTCACCTATGAGCAGGTGGGGCTCCTGCTGGAAGGCCATGTCAAGGCGCACCTTGTCAGGGCCATGTTGGCCTCTGTGTCAAACTTGCGTTCTGTCCTGATGTTGGACAATCTGCTGGGCTGCCACTTAGCCTTCAGTCCATATCCTCGCAGCCCATTATTGCCTGGAAACAGAGTCCCGATGGGACAGTGCCTTCAGCCAGGCTGTGCTCCGTAATCTTTTTGGGGTTTAGGCAACTCCTACCCGCCAACCCTTCTGTGTTCAGGCTACTGGAGTGCTGGTTTTTATCAGACACAAGGGTCCTACTATGGATACGGACTTGACTGCTGCTGCTCGCAGCTCCCCGTGAGGGAGTCTATTTTTTTTTGCTTGGGCTTTCGGTAGCCTGTAGCTGGGGAGTCCCGTATGTGAGGACTGACTTCCTGCTTGTTCCTGTAGAAAGCGTAGTTGCTCACCTGTAACGGGCGTCCTCTGCGGACAGCAGGAATCGGCCCTCACAACCCTCCCTCCTCCCCTTGGAGTTGCTCCTTTACCATCTTTTATTTTTGCCGTCTTTTAGCTATGTCATCTGTCTGAGCAAGATGGTACTCTTGGGAGGGAAGGAGACCATTATGCGTGGTGGCATCTCCCAAAAGCTTTCTTTGAAAGCTGGGGCATGCTTCCGTGAGGGCTCCGTTGATGCCGACGTCACTCATATATGAGGGCTGATTCCTGCTGTCCCCGGATTACACATGTTACAGGTGAGTAACTACGCTATCCTTACAGACTGAGACTTCAAGAAACAACTATTAAAACATATTAAAACTTCCTGCTACTTTTAAATGAACTGCAGGTAGAAGATATAAATTTATTTCTGGTCATTCCAAATGACAATTCTCTACATATGTTCTAATTAGCATATAACTAACATCCTTACCGTTTGAAAATTATTTCCTCAAAACATCTTACAACATTGTCAATAAGAAGGGTGATAAGTACATCAAATTGTAATGCTAATAATATTAGGCAACGGAGCACTTCTCTTAACTTCAGAAAAAATACCTGAGCTGGAAATAACGCTATCATTCACAACATTACTTTAAATTAAGGTTTAGTAAAACTGAACCAAAACAAAACTCAGCATTTAGAAAATCGGTGTTAGAGCATATCTGTTTTCTATAATCAATCTAAGATAAGGAAAGCCTTCAAAGCAAAATACACTTCTCTAGAAGCCAAAACACATCCTCAAATACAGAAAAACAATTAAAATTACCTTAAGACTCAAGAATGAAATAAACAATCTGTGCAGTCTTTAAACATTACTGATAAGAAAACAGCCATTTCAAGTCTTGCAAGTCTTGTAATCCGACTCTAACTTAATAAAGAAGAAAATCAGCATGTGAGAATACAGCAATTAATTTCCAAGCCAGGCTTCAAATCCTTTACAACCAGAAAAGTTATCCTTTTAAAAACATGTCATCATACACTTTCTCTTCTAATACTTATAATTTCCTTGAAACTTTTCATATGTATTATCTGGAAGTGTACTCTGCTCCCCTCACAGGTAACAGCACCTGGGCTCTTGGGTAACGGATATCCACACTCAGAGCAATGAGAAGGAAGCAATAATTGTGGTCACATTACAATTGGAAGGTTACATTTAACATGAGGTAGTTAACAACAATATACTTAAACAACAAGTTGGGCGGGCGAGTGTCGATTTAAAGGAGGTAGTTGGAGACCATTTGGATGAAGACTATTGGTTTATTATTTGCTCGTAGGTTTCTGTGAAAAGCAGGGTTTTAAGGGCCTTGCGGAAGTCTTTGGAATCATTCAAGGTCCTCAGACCCATCGGGAGAGAGTTTCAAAGTGAGGAGGCCAGTAGTGAAGGAGCTGCTCTTGATGTTGCTTGATACACAACCAAAGCTTTGGGGGAGAGAGTAAAAGCTTGCACCCTCTCTCTGACCCCACCTACTTCGATCACTGTTTTTATTGGTTAAAATTCCTTCTCACCTCATAATTTCCACCTTATTATTCTACTTCAAACATCACATATATTCATAACGTGCATCTCTGTTATAGGTCAGATTTTATTAGTATAGGTCATCAGGAAGAGACATACATGTATTCCCAGACATAACTTCTTAAACACAAGCCGTTTTCACAGTGTATGTTTCAAAACTGAAGAGAAAGTTCTTCCCTGTACTTTCTTTATTATAAACAAACCTAGTTTCTCTGTTATGTGAAAGTTCAGCATAGTTTTTCAGTAGAGTCTTTCAAGGTTGTTAGCTAAGCAATAGGCCCTGGAATGTCTGAGCTACTGAATCTGTGGTGTTAACTCTTTCCGAGGGCTTCCAGTGATAAACTATTATTGAATACCCTCACAGTGTACACAGCCCTGTACAGACAAGCTTCCTTTCACTACCGTCTCACACCATGTAGGATGATACACTTTGGACTAGTGGGCAACCCCCCTTAAACATTGACTGCCATTTTATATTTCAAACATCGAAGCCTCTCGGAAAAAGTCCAATTTCTAGGGAAATAACAATATTCATTGTGGATAGATAAAAATAACATAGTTGATCCATATCGGAAAAAATATACATATCTCCAGGAACAAGCAGGAATAAGTCCTCACTTATGGGTACGTCGGAACAGACGGAGCCTGCGCGGGAAAGCTCCCCAGCTTCCCAGAAAGGAAGCTTTTGGGGCCTCCCACTGCACATGCGCGCTGCCTTCCCGCCTTCCTGACCAGCTCTCCTCAGTTACTCTTTTTCCGCGGAGCCAGCAGGTCGTGTTCCTGTCACCGCTGAAGAAATTGTTATTTTAGTTTCTTTCTTTAGACCGCGTACCTGCCTTCCCCATACCGAAACCGGTACCGCCGGTCTCTCTTTTCTTTTCTTTCTTTAAAAAAAAAAAAAAAAGCTTTTATTTTTTAGCACAACTTGGTGACTTCTGTTAGGCCTCAGGCCTACACAAAATCTCCTCATGGAGAAACCACCTCCTGGTTTCAAGAAGTGTACCAAGTGTAGTGCTGTTATTTCTGTTACAGACACCCATGACTGGTGTCTTAAATGTTTGGGGCCTGACCACTCCATTCCGGACTGCCCATCCTGCTCCCAGATGTCTAAACGTGGTTTGCAGAACCGGGCCAACAAATTCCATGTGCTGTTTGCTTCAGATAATCCAGCATCACAGTCATCCAGGTCTTCCTCTCCGGATGGATCTCAGGTAACCAAACCTTCTTCGGGCAGGTCCTCAAAGAGCAAATCTCCTTCAAAGCATCGAGAGGCTCTCAATTTTGAATCTGAGGACCATGCCCCAGCCAAACAACCCCGGCGGGAAGCTCTGGCTTCCAAAGCACCATCTATGGGGTTACAGGTTGACATCGATGGCACGGCCTCGACCGATCACCTGTTAGACTGCTCTGGGGTACCGGCCCATGCCGGTACCGACATCCAGGCAGCAGTGGCGTCTATGGACAATACTGTTCAGACCATGCAGCACGCCATCCTGGCTTTCATTAAGGCTGCGACGCCCTCGGTACCGCATCCAGCGGTTCCGGGTCCGGTTCCGGTATTGGCTTCCATACCGGAACCGAGGCCATCGTCTTCCAAACGCAGATCGGTGCATGCCGGATCCGGGTTTTCACCTGATACCGATCCCATGCCCGGTACGCCCGATGTCGATACCGACCGGTATGCGTATCGTGCGTTGGAAGCGAATAGAGGATACTCTGATTCCTCTGAGGATTTTGACTCCTCTGATGACTCTGATGAGCTCTCTCTTGTTCTTCCTGAAGAGCCTTCTTCCTCAAAGAGGAGAATGTCTCCACCAGAGGATTTGTCCTTTCAAGACTTCATTATAGAAGTAGCTAAAGGACTTTCTATTACTACATCCTCTGAGAAAGAACCTAGATCAAAGAAATTGGATATTTTAGGATACCCTAAGGTTCCTAAAGAGGCAGTTACCCTGCCTATCCATGAAATCCTTCAAGAACACTTGATGGACTTATGGGAGGCTCCTCTAACATTGTCTCCTCATTCTCGTAGGTTGGACACCATGTACCGGGTCCCCCCTCCTCCTGGTTTTCAAAAAACTCAGCTGCCTCACCATTCCATTGTGGTGAAGTCTGCGCTGAAAAAGATTAAGAGTACCAAAAGGCACTCTTCTACCCCTCCAGGGCGAGAATGTAAGACCCTAGACTCTTTTGGTAGGAAAATCTTCCAGGCTAGTATGCTTATAGCCAGGATTAATTCATACAGTCTGTATATGGGCATGTTTCTAAGGGAACTTGCCCTAAAGGTAAGGCATTTTGCCCCCTTTATCCCTGAAAATAGAAAGGAGGAGTTAATTTCTTTAGTGAAACAGCTTCTAGATGTTTCTAAGTTCTCCAACAGAGCAGCCTTTGATCCTTTGAGGGTACCGGTAGAGCTTTGGGCATTGCCATTGCAGCCCGACGACTTGCTTGGCTCCAGGCCTCTGACCTAGAACCCTGGGTCCTAGATGGCTTACGGAATCTGCCCTGTACAGGTGAGAACTTATTTGGTAAAGACTGGCAAATTAAAGCCACTCAAATGGACGCAAAAAATGCTACTTTAGATAGACTTTCTAAGTCTACCTCTACTCCTACCAAGAAAAAGTCTTTCAAGAGGCCTTACTACAAGAAGACCAGATTTTCCACAAATACTGGCCAACAATCTTCTCAGCCTCGCTTTGCTGCTAAGCGTCAGCAACCTAAACAGGCAAGGTCCAAGCCTGCGGCGTCTGCTACACCCCAGCAGGCTCAACCCCCTCAGGGGTTTTGACTTGCCCCTAGAGAACTTAACCTTTCTGGCTCTAGAACAACCAGAGCCCCTCACCATTCCCGGAAGGTTAGCTCACTTTGCTCCCAGATGGGGGCAAATTACATCAGAGCAATGGACCCTCTCTATCATCAGAGAGGGCTACAAACTTCATTTTTCCAACCTTCCTCCATATACCATGGTGAGGCACTTCAATTCTCCCCCATCTCTCCTGGGCCTGTTGGGTCAGGAAGTCTCTTCTCTCCTTGCCCAAGGGGCAATAGAAGAGGTTCCTCTTCTTCAACAAGGGACAGGATTCTACTCCCCTTATTTTCTCATACCAAAGAAGACAGGGGGATTCAGACCTATCCTAGATCTGAGAGAATTTAACAAATTTCTGTACAAGGAGAAATTCAAAATGCTTTCTCTAGGCATTCTCCTTCCATACCTTCAGAGTCAGGATTGGCTTTGTTCTCTAGATCTCAAGGATGCGTACACACATATACTCATCCACCCATCCCACAGAAAATATCTAAGATTTCTGTTTCAGGGAAAACATTTCCAGTACAGAGTACTTCCCTTCGGTCTAGCCTCTGCTCCAAGAGTGTTCACCAAATGCATGGCAGTTGTTGCCGCATTTCTAAGAGGTCTGGGAATTTTTGTATTCCCATATCTGGACGACTGGCTCATCCGAGCTCCATCTCAGTCAGAGGCCCAGATTTCCCTGGACCGCACAAGGCGCATTCTGCAGTATCTGGGACTGGTAGTAAACCTTCCCAAGTCTCAACTTATCCCTACTCAGTCTCTGGAATTCATAGGGGCCCGGTTGGACACCACCACTGCAAGGGCCTACCTACCCCAGGTCAGGGCCCAACGTCTGCTGTGCTTGGCCTCCCAAGCTCAGTCCAGCAGTCACATGACAGCCCGGGAAATGCTGCGACTTCTGGGCCACATGGCCTCCACGGTGCACGTGGTGCCCTACGCTCATCTTCATATGAGAGCAGCTCAATGGACCTTGGCCACCCAGTGGACTCAAGCATCAGGAGCGCTCTCAGACCAAATACTACCCTCAAAACGTCTGTTTTGGTCCCTCCAATGGTGGGTATCCACCAAAAATCTGTTGTTGGGGGCCCCCTTCCAACCTTTGTTGCCCCAAGCAACCCTCACAACAGATGCCTCCCAAACAGGGTGGGGAGCCCATCTCCAAGACCTCTCCACTCAGGGCTCTTGGTCTCCTCAGGAGACCACCCTTCATATCAACCTCCTGAAACTGCGAGCAATATACTTTGCCCTCAAAGTCTTCTATTCCCTCCTTGTCAACCTGACTGTCCTAGTTCATACAGACAATCAGGTGGCCATGTTCTATATAAACAAACAAGGAGGGTCTCTGTCACTTTGCAACGAAGCTCTCAGATTATGGGCCTTCGCCAGAGAGCATCAAATTCATCTTCTAGCAGTGTATCTTCCAGGAGTTCAAAACTCTCGGGCAGACAGACTCAGTCGAGTTCTGCTTCCACACGAATGGTCCCTACACAGGGACCAGATACGCAGAATCTTTCAGGAATGGGGGACCCCGGACATAGACCTCTTTGCAAGTCCGTGGAATGCCAAACTTCCCCGGTTCTGTTCCAGGACTCCGTTTCAGGGAGCTCAGGCCAACGACGCCTTTCTCCTGCATTGGAGTCAGGAATTGCTATATGCCTTTCCACCCATTCCTTTGATTCCCAAGACTCTGTTCAAACTCCAGAGGGATCACGGGTCGATGATCCTCATAGCTCCACGCTGGCCACGCCAAGTGTGGTTCCCTCTACTTCTGCATCTCTCCCAGGGACCCTCCCTGGTCCTGGGAGCTGCTCCAGACCTTCTGTCTTAGGAGGAGGGGACTTTGTGGCACCCAAACCCCAAGTCTCCCTACACCTCAGAGCTTGGTTACTGAAGGCCTAAGCCTTCATGACTTCAATCTTTCTCAACCTGTGCAAGATATCCTGCATGCCTCTAGGAAACCTTCCACGAGGCGTTCCTATGCTTTCAAATGGAAACGCTTTTCCATTTGGTGTGCTCAGCAGGGTCTTGACCCTCTAGCACTTCCTTTGAATTCTCTACTAGATTATCTCCTGCATCTTTCTAATGCAGGCCTCAAGACGAATTCAGTAAGAGTCCATTTGAGTGCTATTGCAGCATCCTTAAAACCTATAAATGGACGACCTGTCTCCTCTCATCCTCTTATTGCAAGATTCATGAGAGGCCTGACTCTAACCAAACCTCCCATTCGACCTCCTCCGGTAGCATGGGACTTAAACCTGGTTCTGGGTCAGCTGATGAAGCCACCCTTTTAACCGTTGGTCTCTGCCTCCTTGAAATTTCTTTCCTGGAAGGTCCTTTTCCTTATTGCAGTCACTTCGGCTCGCCGCATCAGTGAACTACAGGCCTTAGTGGCTCATCCAGCTTATGCTAGGTTTCATCATGATAAGGTGGTCCTTAGGACGAATCCCCACTTTATGCCCAAAGTGGTCTCGCCTTTTCATCTTAATCAAGAGGTATATCTACCTGTCTTTTTCCCGGCTCCTCATGCATCCAGTGCAGAGAGGAACCTTCATACTCTAGATTGTAAAAGAGCTCTTGCCTTTTACCTCAACAGGACTCAGCCACATCGAAAGTCTTCCCAAATTTTTGTGGCTTTTGATCCTTCTCATTTGGGACTTCCAGTCTCCAAACGTACACTTTCCAATTGGATTGCTCAGTGTATTTCCTTTGCTTACCAGAGTAAAAACATTTCTCTGGAAGGCCATGTCACAGCTCACAACGTGAGAGCCATGTCATCTTCACTCTGTATCCATAGATCAGATCTGTCGAGCAGCCACCTGGGCCTCGGTTCATACCTTCACAGCCCATTACTGTTTGGACAAGGACTCCCGCCGGGATGCCTTGTTTGGTCAGGCTGTCATCAAACACCTGTTCCATACTTGAACAACTCCTGCCCACCTTCCCTGGATGGATGCCTGAGATCCATACGAAGATGGTGAACCCTTGGGAGGGGATCTCCCAGGCATCTTAGCTAGGGAGTCCCCATAAGTGAGGACTTATTCCTGCTTGTTCCTGGAGATAGCACAGTTACTTACCTGTAACAGGTGATCTCTGGGAACAGCAGGAATTAGTCCTCACAACCCACCCACCTCCCCTAGGAGTTGTATCTTCTATCTATCTTCCTTTCCTCTCTCTATTGTCTCAGCTATAAACTCGAACTGAGGAGAGCTGGTCAGGAAGGCGGGAAGGCAGCGCGCATGTGCAGTGGGAGGCCCCAAAAGCTTCCTTTCTGGGAATCTGGGGAGCTTTCCCGCGCAGGCTCCGTCGGTTCCGACGTACCCATAAGTGAGGACTAATTCCTGCTGTTCCCAGAGATCACCTGTTACAGGTAAGTAACTGTGCTTTCTTAGTAAACAAGCTTACGTTTAACAAAAATAATGCAGAACAAGTTCTGCCTCTTTTGAAGCTTCTTGATGCATACTTAGATTTATTTTTTTCTTTTTGTCTTAGTTAAATAGTCCTAGTGGCAATAGGATAAATTAGAATACTACAGTTGAAAAAGAAAGTCTTATACCATTAAAAATAACATACAATCTTCAGAGGAAAACTGACCAGAAGGTTGGCTTTAGAAGTTGTAATTTGAAAAGTGACCCTTTTTTTTTTTATATCTTGATCTTGACTTTGATAGATTAAGTGCTTAATTTTCAGCCTAGTTTTGAATGGAGAACAGATTGAGATTATCATGTCTGTGATGCATGTTTACTAAGCTGTAGTAGGATTTTGCAACTAACGTGATGTGTTAGTACAAATAGCGCCATGTTAACTGCAAGAGCCTTGTGTTTTGTCAGGGGCATGCACAGTATTTCCCCAGCAGATAACATGATGAAAACGCAGAGAACATGGCACTGCAGCATTATGGATTCAGCTAACGCCACTCGCGATGTCTTCAAAACGTGTGGTTACTATGCATTATAGATGTTTGTGGTAACTACAGATTACAAGCGTGCCCTCTCTCCACCCACAGCTTGCCCACTCGCACAACTAACGCATAGTCTGCAGATAGCGAAGGAAATCCTTTCACTCTCTGCATTTGGCCCTTGTTAGCTGTTGTGGTATAATTTTCTTGCATTATCGCCACATTAACAGCTTACACAGCATAGTAAACATGCCCCCTATATGTGTTTGCGTGTTCATTTGTCTCCCTCTAACTTTTCTGTTTGTCCTATTGGCACAAAATTGAAAGGCTATAATCTCCAGGAACAAGCAGGAATGTAATCTTCACATATGGGTATCGTCGGTACCGACGGAGCCTGCACAGGAACGCTCCTCAGCGTACAATAGGAAAGCTTTTGGGAGCATCCCACAGTGCCTGAGTGCTGCCTTCCCGCTTTTCCCAACTGTCCCTCTCCAGTTCTTCGTTTTCCGCGGAGCCGACAGGTCACACATCCTGTCACCGCAGAAAAAAAATTCCCTTCTATTCTTCTTTGTTTTTTTCTTTAAAATAAAACAAAAAAAACTTTCTTCTGGAAGTCTTTTTTCCAGTAATTTTCTCTTCAGGTGCCACGTGCCATTTTGGGCACTAGGCCCAACTTTTTCCTTCAAAATGGAAAAACCCGCTTCGGGTTTTAAAAAGTGTTCTAAGTGTGGCGGTACCATCTCCGTTACCGACACCCATGAGTGGTGCCTCAAATGTTTAGGTCCTGACCACTCTATTTCAGAGTGTGTTGCCTGTGGGATGATGTCGAAAAGGGGCCGGCAAAACCGAGCTGCTAAAATTAGCACCCTTTTTCCCTCCGATGCAGCCTCCGTGGCATCGACGTCTTCCAGAGCTTTGTCTTCCTCCCATGGATCTCGGGTAACTAAACATAAATCTAGCCAGTCCTCAAAGGGTAGAACTCCTTCTAGACATCGAGATGCCTCTGGCGTTGCCCTTGAGGGACTTTCACTGGCAAAATTCGCCCGGCGGGAGGCTTCAGCTTCCAAAGCACTAACGGGGCTCCAGGATGTTCTCGAGGCTTCAACCTCGGCAGAACTAATGGTGCCATGCTGTGGGGTGCCGGCTGCTTCAACTGGCACCGATACCCAAGTACCGGCAGCGTCAATAGACCAGAGATTCTTGGCTATTGAACGCCGTCTGGTGGCTCTTCTCATGGCCTCGATGCCCCTGAAACCGCTTCAGACAACTCATCCGGTACCAGCACCAACTCTGGTGCTGGCACCGACTGCATCGACATCGGCAGGTATACTACCGAGACCAAGTAAAAACGTGGAGAGCAGTTTTGAAACATACACTGTGAAAACGGCTTGTGTTTAAGAAGTTATGTCTGGGAATACATGTATGTCTCTTCCTGATGACCTATACTAATAAAATCTGACCTATAACAGAGATGCACGTTATGAATATATGTGATGTTTGAAGTAGAATAATAAGGTGGAAATTATGAGGTGAGAAGGAATTTTAACCAATATGGGTCCCTCATAGCACGTGGTGCGTGCCCCTTGTTGGTACCTACTACCGAGACCAAGTCATGTATCTCTATCCGGCATCGACAGGTCAGTACCGGACCACTCCGATGCCGACTTCAATCGGTACCGGTACAGTGCCTTTCACGAGCACCCGGGATCGGAGATACTTTGAATCCTCAGATGAGTCTGAAGACTGAAAGCTCTGCCGATACCAGAGTACTTCTTCCTGAGGATTCTTCTTCTCCTCAGTGTAGGGTGTCTCCACCAGAGGATATGTCCTTTCAGGACTTTATTCGGGATGTGGCCCAAGGTCGGTCTTTCACAGTGGCTCCTGAAAAAGAGCCTAGGGCAAAGGAATTAGAAATCCTACAATACCCTAAAGCTCCCAAGGAGGCAGCTACCTTACCTATTCATGAGATCTTGCATGATCTCATGTTAAGGATGTGGGAAATACCTCTAACCACATCTCCTCACTCTCGAAGACGCGACACCATGTATCGAGTTCCTCCTTGTCCTGGTTTTCAGAAGACTCAATTACCACACCATTGTATGGTGGTGGAATCATCTATGAGAAGGATAAAGAGTGCAAAAAGGCATGCAGGGCCATGGGGGGAAGTGGAGCCATTTAACAAGGGCACACAACTTCTGGGGCCATCTCCCTGGCATCTGCAGCTAGGGAGTCCCCATATGTGAAGACTACATTCCTGCTTGTTCCTGGAGATAGCATAGTTACTCACCTATAACAGGTGATCTCCGGGAACAGCAGGAATTTAGTCTTCACAACCCACCCACCTCCCCTAGGAGTTGCATCTCTCTCTCTTTCCCTCTCTCTCTTGTCTCAGCTATAAACTCTACTGGAGAGGGACAGTTGGGAAAGGTGGGAAGGCAGAACGCAGGCGCTGTGGGATTCTCCCAAAAGCTTTCCTATTGGACGCTGGGGAGCGTTTCCGCGCAGGCTCTGTCGGTACCGAAGATACCCATATGTGAAGACTAAATTCCTGCTGTTCCCGGAGATCACCTGTTGCAGGTAAGTAACTATGCTTTGTGGAGGGATGGCATGAGGAAGCAATAAGTCAGTCCTCACATATGACCTCACATATGTGTGAAGTCGGCACCAACAGTTCCCGTGCAGAGCAAATCCCCAGCTTTCGAAGAAAGCCTTTGGGATTGCTTACATGCATGCGAGGTCCCCTTCCCGCCCAAGGGTGCCGTCTTGCTCATTCTCCTTTTTTCCACGGAGCCTACCAGACGTTGTCCATTTTCCCCCGAAAAAAGTTGATTTTTTGTTTTCTCGAGTTTTATTTACTAGTCTGCAGTTTTGCAACAGTACTTTTCCCGACCTCGGTGCCTCGGTATCGTGGTCGACTCCTTTTTTTTTTTTTTTTTTTAACTTATGTTTTGATTCTCTTGGCGTCTTCGTGCCTTTTTCTCTGCTGGCAGCCCGAAGGGTCTTCGACCTTGCTGGGGTTCTTTTTCCCCCTATGGCGATCAGCGGCTTTAAAAAGTGTGATTGGTGCACTAAGATAATGTCTCTGACCGACACACATGACTGCTGCTTCCGGTGCCTCGGTCCAGACCACGACCCGGCAGTCTGTGGCCTTTGCAAAAAGATGTCTTCTAAGGCCTTGAGGAGCCATCAGCAGCAGCATGACAAATTTTTTCTTGGGTCCCCGACGCCTTCGAGAGCCAGGACCTTGTCTGAGTCCTCGACACCTCGGGAGGAACACTCCAACCCTGAGCGTTGTCGTGGGTCCTCTGGTCTCCCTCAAGGGAACTGAAGAGGAAGAAGTAGTCCTCAAAGGCAGCATCGTTGGATGGCTCTGACCAACTTAGGTCTTCCCGGGCCGAGTCGCAGAGCCCTGAGCGCCCGCTCGAACCGCCGGAGAGGGAGCGGCCATCTAAGTTCCCCCAGAAGGATCCGGCTGCGGACTGGCCTTGCCTGTTAGACACAGTCCTCGTCGAGGATTCTCCTCCAGACGAGCCGGCGTCGGGCCCCATTCCCTCAGTGCCCGCACCAAAGGCTGCGGAGCCATCTGGGCTGGAGTCCAGCATGGCAGCCGTGGAGCGCAGTGTAACTGCCTTCTTGGACCAGCAGCAGGCGCTGATGTCCAGCATGTCTGTTTTTTCCACCCCGACCACCGGGCATTAGGCATTCAAGACATCCTTGGAGGCTCGGCCCCCTTGAGGCTCGATCTCTTGCTCGACAGGGCCGAGGTTGTCCCCGACGAGTCCTGTGGGGTCGGGTCGCATGGTGCCAGGCCCCTCGAGGCTTGAGGAACAGCACCCCCTCGAGTCTTCTTCTGAGTGTTGTGACTAGTAGACCGAGGATGAGGAGTCTCCGGACACGCTTCGGCACCGAAATGTCTCCTCAGATTCCCCGATCTCTGAACCTCGTAGAAGGTCCCAACCGGAGGACATGGGCTTCTTGGACTTAGTTCGGGACATGTCCAAGGCTTTGGTGTTCCCCACTGAATCCGAGGAGGATCCTGGGCCGACGAGCTCGAAATCCTCCAATACAAGGCTCCCCCTCGGGAATCGCTCATGGTACCCATCCCTCCCATCCTGGAGTGGCTCATGTTGTGCATATAGGAGACACCGGCGTCTGTGCCGGTAGTCTGCAAGTGGCTCGACTCGATGTACCGAGTCTGCCGGAGCTCTGACTTTCAAAAGTCACAGTTGCCACACAACTCCATGGTGGTGGAGTTGGCCATGCGTCGGCTAAACAGCCAGAAGATGCACTCCTCGGTGCCCCCAGCAGGGAGGCCTGCACCTTGGATGCCCTTGGCAGAAAGTGCTACCAGGGCTCGATGCTGAATTGCCAGATCCAGGCCTACCAGCTGTACTTGGGCATGTACCTGAGGGACCTGGTGAAGGAACTCGTCGGGTACTCAGCTGGCCTCTCCGAGGCGCCTTTGCAGCGCTTCAAGAGCCTGTCCAAAGCTGTCCGTGAGTGCTCCAAATTTATGTCTTGGGCGGCCTATGATGGTTTTGAGTCGGCGGCCTGGGAAGCCGCGGCAGGCATCGGTGCACAGCTCCAGGCTTGGCTCCAGTCGTCCGACCTCGAACAATGGATACAGGGCAAATTAGTCGATGTCCCTTGCCAGTAGGAGAACCTCTTCGGCAAACCCATGACCAACAATGCTGCAGAGCTGGAGACCGAGTTAATGACGAGGACTAGGCTCTCCAAGAAGACCACTGCCCCTCCCCGACTGAAGGGCTCGGGTAAAAAGCCCTTTTACCCAAGAATCTACTGCTTACAGAAACTACCCACCTGACCAGGCCTCCCCGGCTCCTCAGCAAGGGCAGCAGGCCAAGACACAAGGGCACGGCCCGTGTAAGCAGAAGGCTCCCAAGCCCAGGCTCCAGTTCCGGCCCAGCCAGGAGGGAGCTTTTGACCTATACAGCATAGCCCCTCCCCCTCACGGGGATCAGCTGTCTACAGGGGTTCGCCTCACCTTTTATGCCTAAAGGTGGGAGGCCATAACCGACTCCTGGGCATTAATGGTGTTCAGGGAGGGTTATCTCACTCAGCCCAACACAACCTAGGTCACTGCAATCCCACATACCTTTATTTGTACATAGTTACTCTTGTTACTACCATGTCAGCAAGTTCAGCCTGACTGAATTACTTCAATGTAAATAGTGATTTGTTTTATGTAATTGAGCAAGTACCTATTGTACCTCTGAAACTTGTTGCTCCCTGTAAACCGCAATTGATCTTCGGAAATCGCAGTATATAAATCTCTGTTAAATAAATAAATAACCAAAAAATCTGAGTCAAAGACCTCCCCCCTTTTTCCCGGGAGAGCCCCTCAGGTCTCCCTTCCACCAGGACCACCTTCTGAAGGAGTTGGCAGGGCTTCTCGAGGACAGAGCGGTGGAACCGGTGCCCCACAACCTCAAGGGCAAGGGGTTCTACTCCAGGTACTTCTTCGTGCCAAAGAGGACTGGGGGCCTAATGCCCATCCTCGACCTGCGCAAGCTCAACAAATTCCTGGTGAGGGAGAAGTTCAAGATGTTCTCTCTTGGAACATTGCTGCCCTACCTCCAGAAGGGAGACTGGCTATGCTCCTTAGACCTAAAGGATGCTTATACACATATCCTAATCTACCCAAACCACAGGCAATACCTACACTTTGTAGTAGGAGGCAATCATTTCCAATACAGGGTGCTACCTTTCGACCTAGCCTCGGCCCCCAGGGTCTTCACAAAGTGTGTGGCAGTTTTTGCCGTCTTTCTCAGGATTCAGGGGGTCTTTATCTCCAGGAACAAACAGGAATGAGTCTTCACATATGGGTATCGTCGGTACCGACGGAGCCTGCGCGGGAACGCTCCCCAGCGTCCAGTAAGAAAGCTTTTGGGAGCATCCCACAGCGCCTGCGCGTTGCCTTCCCGCCTTTCCCAACCGCCTCTCTCCAGTTCTTCTTTTCCGCGGAGCCAGCAGGTCGTGTTCCTGTCACCGCAGAAGAATTCTTTATTTTTTTCTTTATTTTTCTGTCTCGCGTCTGCCTTCTAAGAAGTCAGACCGGTACCGCCGGTCTTTTCTTTTCTTTCTTAAAAAAACAACAAAAAAAAACCCTTTTCTTCCTTCAACTGGGCATTTTCGGTTTGGGCCTTAGGCCTGAACATATTTTCTCCTCATGGAGAAGCCCGCTTCCGGGTTCAAAAAGTGCACGAAGTGTGGCGGTACTATTTCTGTCACCGACACCCATGGCTGGTGTCTAAAATGTTTGGGTCCTGACCATTCCATCACGGATTTTGTGTCCTGTACCATGATGTCTAAAAGAGGTCGGCAGAACCGAGCAGCCAAGCTCAGTACCCTGTTTCCCTCTGATGTAGCCTCGGTGGCATCGATGTCTTCCAGGGCTGCTTCTTCCTCCCATGGATCTCAGGTAACCAAACATAAATCTAGCCGGTCCTCAAAGGGCAAATCTCCCTCTAAGCATCGAGATGCCTCCGGGCTTGTCCTCGAGGATTCCGCACCGGCAAAATTACCCCGGCGGGAAGTTCCGGCTTCCAAAGCATGTTCTATGGGGTCACAGGTTGACATCGATGGCTCGGCCTCGACCGATCACCTGTTGCCGTGTTCTGTGGTACCGGTGGCCTCCACTGGTACTGACATCCAGACTCTGGTGGCATCGATGGATCAGAAGATTCTGTCCATGCAGCGCACCCTAATGGCGTTTTTGCAGGCTTCGACGCCTCCGGTACCGCAACAGTCTCCGTTGCCGGTACTGACTCCGGCACCGGCATCGCTCCCGGTGCCGGTACCGATTGCATCGACATCGGCTTCGGTGTCGACTGCAACGGTACCCTGTCCTATGATGCCCATCGGTACCGAACCGGTACCGCTTACTCCCGATGTCGATCCCACTCGGTATGCGTATCGGGCTTTACAGGAGCATCCAGACAGGCGATACTTCGATTCCTCCGAAGACTCTGATGAGTCGGAGGTTTCTGTCGATGCACCGGTACTTTTTCCTCAGGAGTCTGATTCTCCAAAGCAAAAAATGTCTCCTCCAGAAGACTTGTCTTTTCAGGACTTCATTAGGGAAGTGGCTAGGGGCCTCTCCATTACAGGAGCCCCTGAGTCAGAGCCTAGAGCCAAGCAACTAGATATTTTGCAATATCCTAAGCCTCCTAAAGAAGCTACTACTTTACCTATTCAAGAGATTCTCTATGATCTCATGTTGAGCATGTGGGAGACTCCTCTTACCACCTCTCCTCATTCTCGTAGGTTAGACACCATGTACCGTGTTCCTCCTTGTCCTGGCTTTCATAAGTCTCAGCTTCCTCACCACTCTATTGTGGTAGAGTCTGCCATGAGGAAAATAAAGAGTGCAAAGAGACACTCATCTAATCCTCCAGGA
The DNA here is from genome assembly GCA_033557465.1 of Ichthyophis bannanicus. Classification (NCBI taxonomy): domain Eukaryota; kingdom Metazoa; phylum Chordata; class Amphibia; order Gymnophiona; family Ichthyophiidae; genus Ichthyophis; species Ichthyophis bannanicus. Next base: position 239,542,676 of record CM066041.1, read on the forward strand.
CGTGAATGCAGGACCCTTGATGCTTTTGGCCGAAGGGTTTTCCAAGCTAATATGCTTGCTGCCAGAATCAACTCCTATAGTCGCTATATGGGGATGTTTCTAAAGGAAGTCACAGATCATCTGCAGACTTTAGCTCCTTTTATTTCAGAAGATAAAAGGCAGGAATTTCTCACTTGGCTTAAAAACATGCCAAAGATGTTTCCAAATTTTCCAACTGTGCAGCCTTTGACTCTTTTGAGTGTGTAAGCAGAGCCTCGGCTATTGCCGTAGGTGCACGCAGAATTGCTTGGTTACAAGCCTCTGATTTGGAACTTTGGGTCCAAGTTGAACTGGGAAATCTTCCTTGTACAGGTGAAAACCTTTTTGGCAGGGATTGGAAAGCAAAGGTCACTCAGATGAATGCTGAGAACTCTGCTTTGGATCGACTTTCAAAGTCTACCTCTGCTCCTGCTAAGAAAAGATTGTTCAAAAAGACAACTTTTTCTAAAAAGGGAAGATACTATCCTGCTTATGGTCAGCAGGCATCTTCTGCAGGTCGTTTTGCTGCAAAGCGTCAGCAACCACCTAAACAGGCCAAGTCAAAGGCTGCCAGGCCTCCCACGGCTCAGCAGCCTCAGCCTCCTCAGGGCCTTTGACTTGCAACTAGAGAACTTAGCCTTTCTGGCTCTGGAAGAACCAGAGCCCCTCACCATTCCAGGAAGGTTGGCTTACTTTGCTCCCAGATGGGAGCAAATCACAACAGAGCAATGGACCCTCTCCATTATAAGGGAAGGGTACAAGCTTCATTTCTTAAACCTTCCTCCCCACACCATGGTGAGACAGTTCAATTCTCCAACATCTTTCCTCAACCTTCTGGGTCAGGAGATTGCTACCCTTCTTGCCCAAGGGGCAATAGAAGAAGTACCCCTTCTTCAACAGGGCTCAGGGTTCTACCCCCCTTATTTTCTTATTCCAAAGAAAACAGGGGGCTACAGACCCATATTAGTTCTCAGAGAATTAAACAAGTTTCTATTCAAAGAGAAATTCAAGATGATTTCTCTCGGTACTCTGCTGCCATACCTTCAGAGTCAGGACTGGCTTTGTTCTCTAGATCTCAAGGATGCGTACACCCATGTCCTCATCCATCCAACACACAGAAGGTTCCTTTGGTTCCTTTTTCAAGGAAAGCACTACCAATACAGGGTGCTTCCTTTCGGTCTGGCCTCTGCACCAAGGGTGTTCACGAAATGCATGGCAGTAGTAGCTGCATTTCTACGCACTCTAGGAATATTCGTATTCCCATATCTGGACGACTGGCTCATTCGAGCTCCATCCCAGTCAGAGGCCCAGATTTCTCTAACCTGCACAATGCGTGTCCTTCAGTATTTGGGACTGGTAATAAACATCCCAAAATCCCATCTCACCCCTACTCAGTCTCTGGAGTTTATAGGGGCCTTGCTGGATACCACAACTGCAAGGGCCTATCTTCCTCAGGCCCGTTGCCTACGCTTGGTGCAGTTAGCCTCCCAGATACAGTTAAAGTCCCATATAACTGCTCGAGAGATGTCACAACTATTAGGCCACATGGTATCCACCGTTCATGTGGTTCCATATGCTCGCCTTCACATGAGGGCAGCTCAATGGACTTTGTCCACCCAATGGACTCAGGCATCAGGTTGCCTGTCAGACAAAATAGCAAACTCCAGTCGCCTATTTTGGTCTCTCCCGTGGTGGAAGTCCCCTCCAAATCTGTTGCTGGGGTCCCCTTTTCAGCAGTCGCTACCCCAAGCAACTCTGACAACAGATGCTTCTCCAATGGGTTGGAGAGCTCATCTGCAGGATCTCTCCACCCAGGGCATCTGGTCTCCACAGGAGACTTCTCTGCATATCAATCTTTTGGAACTCAGAGCAATATTCTTAGCTCTCAGAGTGTTCCATTCCCTGCTCAGCTACAGGACAGTCCTCATTCATACGGACAACCAAGTAGCCATGCTCTATGTAAACAAGCAGGGCGGGACTGGCTCTCTGTTGCTTTGCAACGAAGCCTTGCGACTGTGGGCCTTCGCCAGAGAGCATTACATCCATCTTCTGGCAGTATATCTTCCAGGTGTTCAAAACTCTTGGGCGGACAGACTCAGTCGAGTTCTGCTTCCACACAAGTGGTCCCTCCACATGGACCAGGTAGCCAGGATTTTTCGAATTTGGGGAACCGCAGACATAGACCTCTTTGTAAGTCCGTGGAATGCCAAACTTCCCCGGTTCTGTTCCAGAATTCTGTGTCAGGGAGTTCAGGCCAAGGATGCCTTCCTCCTTCACTGGGGTCAAGACTTCCTTTATGCCTTCCACCAATTCCCCTAATTCCCAAGACACTATTCAAGCTTCAGAGAGATCAAGGGACCATGATCCTCATAGCACCACGTTGGCCACGCCAAGTGTGGTACCCTTTACTTCTGCATCTCTCTCAAGCTCCTTCCCTGGACTTGGGCTCTGCACCAGACCTTCTGTCCGAGGGAACTTTGTGGCACCCAAACCCCCAGTCGCTCCATCTCAGGGCTTGGTTGCTGAGGGTCTAGACCTTCAAGATTTTCATCTCTCTCAGCAAGTCAGAGAAGTTATTCATGCCTCTAGAAAGCCTTCTATTAGACGTTCCTATGCTTTCAAATGGAAAAGATTTACCATTTGGTGTTCGGGGAAAGGTCTAAACCCTCTTGCAATACCTCTGAATTCTCTACTAGAGTATCTCCTGCATCTATCCCATGCAGGACCTAAAACGAATTCAGTAAGAGTCCATTTGAGTGCTATTGCAGCGTCCCTCAAGCCTCTCAATGGACAACCTATTTCCTCTCATCCTCTTATAGCAAGATTCATGAGAGGCCTTCTTTTAACTAAACCTCCCATTAGACCACCTCCAGTGGCATGGGACTTAAACCTGGTTCTTGGCCAGCTCATGAAGCCACCCTTTGAACCTTTAGCCACCACCTACTTGAAATTCCTTTCTTGGAAAGTTATTTTTCTCATTGCAGTCACCTCAGCACGCCGCATCAGTGAGTTGCAAGCTTTGGTGGCTAATCCTCCTTATACAAGGTTCCATCATGATAAGGTAGTCCTCAGGACCAATCCACACTTCATGCCTAAAGTGGTCTCACCTTTTCATCTGAACCAAGAGGTATATTTACCTGTTTTTTTTCCAGAACCTCATGCATCAAATGCAGAGAGGAATCTTCATACCTTGGATTGTAAGAGAGCTCTCGCTTTTTACTTACGAAGAGCACAGCAAGATAGAAAGTCTTCTCAACTCTTTGTTGCTTTTGATCCTTCTCATTTAGGACTTCCAGTCTCTAAGAGAACACTTTCGAACTGGATTGCTCAGTGTATTTCTTTCGCCTACCAGAGTAGGAACATTTCTCTGGAGGGCCATGTCACAGCTGACAATGTGAGAGCCATGGCAGCCTCAATGGCTCATCTAAACGCTGTGTCCATCGACTAAATCTGTCGAGCGGCCAACTGGGCCTCGGTTCATACCTTCACAGCCCATTACTGTTTGGACAAGGACTCCTGCTGGGATGCCTTGTTTGGTCAGGCTGTTCTCAAACACCTGTTCCATTCCTAATCAACTCCTACCCACCTACCCTGGTCGAATGCCAGAGATGCATGGGGGGAGGTAGAGTCCTTTTCAAGGACACACAACCTTGGCTTTCTCCCTGGCATCTGCAGCTAGGGAGTCCCCATATGTGAAGACTCATTCCTGCTTGTTCCTGGAGATAGCACAGTTACTTACCTGTAACAGGTGATCTCTGGGAACAGCAGGAATAAGTCTTCACAACCCACCCACCTCCCCTAGGAGTTGTATCTATCTATCTTTCCTTTTCTCTCCTCTCTCTCTCTTTGTCTCTGCTTTAAAACAAGAACTGGAGAGAGGCGGTTGGGAAAGGCGGGAAGGCAGCGCACAGGCTCTGTGGAATGCTCCCAAAAGCTTTCTTACTGGACGCTGGGGAGCGTTCCCGCGCAGGCTCCATCGGTACCGACGATACCCATATGTGAAGACTTATTCCTGCTGTTCCCAGAGATCAGCTGTTACAGGTAAGTAACTGTGCTTTCCTCTACCTTGACAACTGGCTCATCAAGGGCTCCACTGTCCCCGAGGTGCAGCAAGCAACAGCTCGCACCATCCAAATTTGGCAACACTTGGGTTTCATTATAAACTACCCCAAGTCGAACCTTCATCCGACACAGGGGCTGGAATTCATTGGGGCAAGGCTCGACACCCTTCAGTCGAAAGCCTTCTTGCCCACAGACCGGGCAGCCCGACATATCTCTGACCCAGGACATGCAGCACCGTACTTTAGTGTCTGCCAGGCATCTGCTGTGCCTTCTCAGGCACATGGCCTCCACAGTCCACTTCACTCCAGATGCCCATCTCCACATGTGGACAGCACAGTGGTGCCTCTGCAACCAGTGGTCCCAGGCCACGGGACATCTCCAGTACAGAGTCTGTATGAGCCTCTAGCTGGCAAAGTCTCTGTTCTGTTGGCAGTTGCCCCGGTACCTGGAGACAGGCATGCCCTTCCAGACCCCCAACCACTCAAGGGTCCTCACCACGGACTCCTCGCTGCTGGGCTGGGGAGCACATTGCGAGAGCTTCTGCACCCAGGGCAGTTGGACGCTGGCTTAGAGAGCTCAGGAGATCAGCTTTTTGAAACTGTGGGCCATTCACCTCGGCCACCGGTCAGTCCTGGTCCAGACATACAACCAGGTGGCCATGTTCTATGTGAACAAACACTCCACTGGCTGCCAATCTCTTCATGAGCAAAATATAAATCAGCGCTCACCATCTTCAAGATCAAAAATAACATGTCAACAGGAATACTACAAGAGCTCATTGGAACCAAAGCAAACAAAAGACTGGACAGAAACAGCACTAAAAACACAATACCAACTCCTAGTCTATTCACATTAACTAATAAATCCACATCCATGAGGGCTTTCTTTTGCTGCCCCTGCTATTTGGAATGAACTCTCGGAAAAGCTAAGGTCCACAACTGATCTAAAAGATTTCCGGAAGTTTCTCAAAACCACCCTATTCATTGAAGATTTCAATGAAGATCCCCAATCTCAGTAATCTTCACATGGAATCTGTCTATTCCAAATCATACGCTGATTTACACAAGCGAAGCTACATGCACCAGTCCCCCTCCTATTAATCATACTACGATGTATGTAGTTCTCTTTCAAAACTCCCACCTAACCCTCCCCTTTGTTTACATAAAACGTTGCCCCACTTCTGTTCACGGCAGCCTCACCCCGCCAGGTGGCCGCCAATGCCTTCCTGGTCGGAGGGACTTCTGTACGCCTTCCCTCTGATGCCATTGATTGCCAGGACTCTGTTCAAGACCCTCCGCGACAGGGCCTCGGTCATCTTGGTGACTCCACGGTGGCCCAGGCAGCCGTGGTTTCCGCTGCTTCTGCAGTTGCCGGTGGTGGATCCCATACCCCTGGGGTACGCTCCCCGACTCCTTTTCCAGGAGGGGGGTTCTCTCCTGCATCCCAACCAGGGATCTCTTTCACTGACAGCTTGGCTGCTGAGAGGGTAACTCTAGCCCCACTCCATCTCCCCAGAGCGATGGACTGTGTTTTGCTGTCCTCACGCAAGGCGTCTACCAGACTGGCCTACGCCTTTAAGTGACGCAGATTCTAACTTTGGTGCACTAAGTGGGGGGCTGACCCCTTCTCTTGCCCTGTGGTCACGGTACTGGAGTACCTGCTCCACCTCTCTCTGTCGGGGCTCAAGTCGAATTCTGTTAGGGTACACCTTAATGCCCTCGCAGTGAACCACTACCAGGTGGGTAGAAAGCCCCTCTCGGTCCATCCGATGGTGTCCTGTTTCTTGCAGGGCCTGCTCTTGTCTAAGCCCCTGGTTCTCACCCTCCAGTGACCGAATGGGATCTCATTGTGTTGTTGGAGCAGCTTACTCGCCCACCATTTGAGCCATTGGCTCCTTGCCACCTTTGCTACCTCTCCTGGTAGGTGGTTTTCCTGGTCACACTCCTGCACGAAGGCTCAGCGAGCTCCAGGCCCTGGTGGCGGAAACGCCCTACACCAGGGTTTGCAAGAATAGGGTGGTGCTCCGTACGCACCCTAAATTTCTTCCAAAGGTGGTATCCTCCTTCCACCTCAACCAGGAGGTGGTCCTCCCTACCTTCTTTCCCATACCGCAGGCCAGTCAGGCAGAGACAGTTTTCCATACCTTGGACTGTAAGAGGGCCTTCTCCTTCTATATACAACACAGGGCCTCCGAAAAGTGTCTCAGCTTTTTGTTTCCTATGACCCCAGTAAGATGGGGGAGGCGGTGACCAAGCGTACGCTGTCCACTTGGGTGGCAGACTGTATTGCCCTTGCGTACGAGGAGTCGAGGCTTCCGTTGGAAGGCTGGATCACGGCGCACCGGGTGCCGGGCCGCCATCTTGTGTTCAGTCGATACTTTCGCAGCTCATTACTGCCTGGATAGAGAGTTCCGACGGGACAGTGCTTTCGGCCAACCTCCGTAACCTTTTCGGGGTCTAGGCAACTCCTGCCCTCTGACCTTTCTGTGTTCAGGCTACTGGAGTGCTGGTTTCATCGGACTCAGTGGTCCCGTTTGCCTGTCTATAAAGACACAATTGCTGCTGCTTGTGGCTCTCCCTGAGGGAGTTCTAAATTTGCTATGGGTTCTTGGTAGCCTGTAGATGGGGAGTCCCATATGCGAGGACTGACTTCCTGCTTGTTCCCAGAGAAAGCGTAGTTCTCCAGGACCAAGCAGGAAGTCGGTCCTCACATATGGGTGACCTCGGTGCCGATGGAACCCTCATGTGGAGCATTTCCCCAGCTTTCAAGGAAAGCCTTTGGGAATGCAGTGCACATGCGCGGTCCCCTTCCCGCCCAAGGGTGCCATCTTGCTCCTTCTTTCTTTTTCCGCGGAGCACAACGGACATGAGTTCGTGTCACCTGGGAAAAGTAGATTTTTTTTCTGCGATTTTTGCTTTTTTCTTATCCGGTTCGACGCCGGTTCCCCTTCCCGCCTGGGCTTGGTACACTGGTATCGAGTCCGGAATTTCTTTTTTTGTTTTTTGTCCTTCGTTTGCACCTTTTTTGTTATTTCACTGGCAGCCCGGTCTTTTGACCTTGCAGGGGCCCTTTTTCCCCTGATGGCTGCCAGCGGGTTCAAAAAGTGTGATTGGTGCAAGAAACTTATGTCTCTCACTGACACATGTGACTGCTGCCTCCGATGCCTCGGTCCCGACCATGACTCGCTGGTCTGTGGCCCATGCGGCAAAATGTCATTGAAGGCACTTCAGAGCCGTCAGCATCAACGTGAGAGAATTTTCTCATTCCGCGTCTGGCCAGGCCTGGACTTCGTCAGAGGCCTCGACATCTCAGGAGTCTGACCCCAAGCGCCGTCGTGGTTCCTCTGAGAGGAGGTCTCCCACCTGGGAGCACAAAAGGAAGAAGAAGCTCGTAAGGGCGGTGTCGGTGGATTCCCCTGGGTCCTAGAGGGCCAGGTCGCGTAGCCCTGACCGCCGCCCCGAGCTCTCAGAGTTGGAGAGGCCATCTAAACTACCTAGCATGGAGCCGGAGTCCCCGAGTCACGTATGTTCCGTTGTCCTCGTGGACTCTCCTCCAGGAGAACCGACGTCGGGCCCGAGTCAGGGGCTGCTGAGTCTCCTGAGCTTGGACTCAGGCTGACGGCCTAGGAGAGCAGCTTGGCTGCCTTCATGGAACAGCAGTGGGTGCTGATCGCCGGTCTGACCGGTGCATCTACCACGACCACCAGGACCTCAACGTCTAAGTCGACCCCGGAGGCCGAGCCTATCCTCGAGTCCAAGTATTGCGTCGATCCTCGGTCAAGGTCCCCCCTCGACCTCCCGTGCGGGGCCGAGATCATTGATGCCGGTGCCCTCAGCATCGAGATGGGTGGCACCGAGGCCCACACGGCCGGAGCCGCTCGACTCCTCGGAGGAGTTGGCATGGGAGACGGAGGACGAGGAGTCTCCGGACACCTTCCGGACCCGATACATCCCTTCGGACTTCCCGGAGTCCGAGCCTCGCATAGGTTCCCCCCCCCCCCCGAGGATACCCGGTTCTCAGGTTTCGTCAGGGACATGGCCAAGGCTTTGGCATTCCCTGTGGATGCCGAGGAGGAGCCTCGAGCAGAGGAGCTCGATGTCCTCCAGTATGATTTTTCTCCAAAGGAAGCCTTTACTGTACCGGTTCCTCCGATGCTGGAATGGCTGCTCTTCCGTATGTGGGTGGCACCGGCCTCGGCGCTGGTTCTTAGCAAACGGGTCGATTCCATTTATCGAGTCCGTAAGAGCCCTGGTTTCCAAAAGGCGCAGTTACCGCACAATTCCATGGTTGTGGAATCAGCCATGCACTGCCTGAAGAGTCAGAAGATGCACTCTTTGGTGCCTCCCGGCCAGGAGGCTTGGAACCTGGATGCCCTCGGTAGAAAGTGCTTCCAGGGCTCTGTGCTATCTTGCCGTGTCAAGACTTACCAGCTGTACATGGGCATGTACCTACGAGACCTGGCAAAGGAGATTGCCGAGTTCTCAGCTGGCCTCTCCGAGGAACCCTTTCTGAGGTTCAAGGCCTTGTCAACAGGGATACGAGAGTGCTCAAAGTTTATCTCTCAAGCAGCCTATGATGGCGTGCACTGATGCCGGCCACGGCTACCCGGGCCGAAGTCTCAAAGCCATCAGGCCTGGCTACAGTCATCTACCTGGAGTCATGGGTGCAGGACAAGTTGGTCGATGTCCCCTGTTGAGGTGATAACCTATTCGGTAAGCCCATGACTGAAAAGGCTGCAGAAATCGAGACTCAGACTCTCACCAGGACAAGGCTGTCCAGAAAGACTTATGCCCCTTCTCAAAAAAAGAAGGGCTCGTGAAAGAAGCCCTTTTTCCCGAGGAAGGGTGCTGCCTACAAATCCTACCGTCAATATCAGGCCTTTCCAGCTCCCCAACAAAGCCAGCAGGCCAAGGGGCAGGGGCATGGGCCCCGTAGGCAGAAGACCCCCAATCTGCCAGCTCCGGCTCCTGCACAGCAGGGAGCGGGGTTTTGACTCCCACAGCATAGCCTCCTCTCCGCCGTTGGCACCACTCAGCACAGGAGGTCGGCTGACCCTGTACGCCTACAGGTGGCCAGCCATCACAGGGGATACCTGGGTACTGAGCATAGTCCAAAAGGACTACATGCTCCACTTCCACCAGCTACCCCCCTCCTACTTTCCAGGGAAGCCTCCAAGACTCCCTCTACACAGGAACCTCCTCCTCCAGGAGTTGGCAAGTCTTCTAAAGGAACAGGTGGTGGAACCGGTGCCTCACCACCTGGAAGGGCAAGTCTTCTACTCCAGGTACTTCCTGGTACCAAAAAGGACAGGAGGCCTCTGGCCTATCCTAGACTTGCAAAACCTAAACAAGTTTCTGGAGAGGGAAAAGTTCAAGATGCTTACCCTTGGGATACTGCTGCCCTACCTCCAGCAGGGAGACTGGCTATGCTCCTTAGACCTAAAGGATGCTTATACTCACATCCTCATTCATCCAGACCACAGACAATATCTCAGATTTGTGGTGGGAGGAAACTATATTTTCAGTATAGGGTACTTCCCTTTGGCCTAACCTCTGCCCCCAGGGTTTTCACCAAATGCCTGGCGGTGGTGGTGGCTTATCTCAGGAATCTGGGAATTTTTGTCTTCCCATACCTGGACGACTGACTCATCAGGGGCCAGTCTCTCCAGAAGGCCCGACAAGCCACTTTTCGCACTGTCTCTCTTCTTCAGCATCTGGGTTTTGTCATAAACTACGCAAAGTTCACTTTGCTCCCCTCTCAGAACCTAGAGGTTTATAGGGGCAAGATTAGACACCCTTCAGGCAGGAACCTACTTGCCAGAGGACAGGGCCTACAGACTGATGTACTTGGCCAACCAGTTCCAAAGCAGTTCTCATGTTTCCGCCAGGCACTACCTGCGGCTCCTGGGCCACATAGCATCTACTGTACATGTGACTCCCAACGCCCATCTGCACATGCGGGCTGCTCAATGGTGCCTCAGCTTGGTGGACGCAGGCCATAGGCGACCTCCAAGACAGAGTAGAGGTGTCCAAACCACTTTTGGACTACTCACAGTGGTGGCTACATCTCCCAAACTTCCTCAGAGGGGTACCTTTTCAGGCTGCAACACACACAAGGGTGCTGACGACTGATGCTTCCTTAAAGGGCTGGGGTGCACATTGCCAGGGCATGTGCACTCATGGTTTGTGGTCTCCTCGGGAGGCCATGCAGCAAATCAATCTTTTGGAGCTGCGAGCAATCCGCTTAGCTCTACAAACATTTTCTCATGCCCTCTCTCTCACCAGTCTGTCGTTGTTCAGACGGACAATCAAGTGGCAATGTTCTACGTGAACAAACAAGGGGGCACGGGATCCAGGCTCCTATGTCAGGAGGTACTGGATCTCTGCTCCTTTGCGGTCAAACAGGGTATGTTTCTCAAAGCAGTTTACCTACCTGGTCAGGAGAATTTCCTGGCAGACAAGCTAAGCAGGATACTCCAGCCTCACGAATGGCATTTGAATTCACTAGTGGCCCAGCAGATCTTCCTCCGCTGGGGACGTCCATCCATCGATCTCTTTGCCAGTCCACTTTACAGTCAGCTGCTCAGGTTCTGCTCCAGACAGCTGCATCTCCTGCGGATGGCAGCAGATGCTTTTCTGATCTCTTGGTCTATGGGCCTCCTGTATGCGTTTCCTCCCATGCCCCTGGTGGCCCGAACTCTCTTCAAGATTCTCCTGGACAAAGGCCTTGGTGATTCTGGTAGCCCCCAGATGGCCGAGGCAGCCGTGGTTTCCACTTCTGCTGCAGTTAGCGGTGGAAACTCCGTTCCCTCTGGGATTGCAACACGATTTCCTGTCTCAGGAGCAAGGTTCCCTTCTGCACCCCAATCTCAGGTCCCTCAATTTGATGGGCTGGCTGCTGAAAGGATAGTGCTAGCTCCCTTACTTCTACCTAAGGAGGTTAAGGAGGTGGTCTTGGCCTCTAGGAGGCAGTCCACCAGAAAGTCCTATGCCTTCAAGTGGCGTAGGTTTACGGTATGGTGTGCTCAGTGCAATGAAGATCCTTTCTCTTGCCTTGTGCCAGTAGTACTGCAGTATCTACTTCACCTGTCAGACCTAGGCCTTAAGTCTAGCTCTGTTCGGGTTCACCTCATTGCTTTGTCAGTGCACCACTCACCGGTGGAAGGACAGCCTCTTTCGGTTCATCTCTTGGTGTCCCGATTTCTCAGAGGTCTGCTTCTACTCAAGCCTCCGGGTCGTCCACCGGCGACTGAGTGGGATTTGAACGTGGTCTTGCAGCAACTTATTCGCCCACCATTTGAGCCGATGGCTACTTGCCATTTGCGCTTCCTCTCTTGGAAACCGCTCTTCCTGGTGGCTCTTACCTTAGCCAGACGTGTGAGTGAACTACAAGCTCTGGTTTCTGATAGGCCGTACACACGGTTCTGTAGGAACAGGGTGGTCCTACGGACCCATCTCATGTTCCTTCCAAAAGTGGTCTCCTCTTTCCACCTCAACCAGGAGGTGGTTCTTGTGTCCTTTTTTCCCAGGCCGCATAGCCTAGACCAGCGATGGCGAACCTATGGCACGCGTGCCAGCTGTGGCACGCGAAGGCCTTGCAGCTGGCACGCGGGAAGGTCCGCTAGGACAGGTGTCTGCCTCCCTTCGTCTGCAGCCGCGGCTCCCTGCCTGTTAGGGAACCGCGGCTGTGCTTGTAAAATCGTTGCGGAGCCCTTCCTGTCTTGACGGGCTCCGTGCAGCATTGTCCCGCCTCTAAAGGAAGTTGTACTTACAACTTCCGTTAGAGGCGGGACAATGCTGCACGGAGCCCGTCAAGACAGGAAGGGCTCCGCAACGATTTTACAAGCACAGCCGCGGTTCCCTAACAGGCAGGGAGCCGCGGCGGCAGACGATGGGAGGAAGACATGGGGAGAGGGGGGCTACCATCGACATGGGGGAGAGGGGGGCTACCATCGACATGGGGAGAGGGGGGGGCGCTACCATCGACATGGGGAGAGGGGGGCTACCATCGACATGGGGAGAGGGGGGGGGCTACCATCGACATGGGGAGAGGGGGGGCTACCATCGACAGGGGGAGAGGGGGGGGGCTACCATCGACATGGGGAGAGGGGGGGGCTACCATCGACATGGGGAGAGGGGGGGGCTACCATCGACATGGGGGGGAGGGGGGCTTACATGGAGGGAGGGAGCTGATATGGATGGATGGAGGGAGGGAGCTGATATGGATGGATGGAAGGAGGGGGGCTTACATGGAGGGAGGGAGCTGATATGGATGGATGGAGGGAGGGAGCTGATATGGATGGATGGAAGGAGGGGGGCTTACATGGAAGGAGGGATAGATGGAGGGAGGGGGCTGACATGGACAGAGGGGGGACTGACATGGAGGGAGGCTGACATGGACAGTGGGGCTGACAGGGAGGGAGCTGACATGGACAGATGGAAGGACGGGGGCTGACATGGAGGGAGGGGGGCTGGCATGCACAAAGGGGAGAGACAGGGACATACTGGACAGACGGGATATAAATGCTGGAGAGAGGCGCGACACATGGCGGCTTCGGATTATACTGGGCTGCTGGGGGCGCTAGCACTGGTAATGGGCAGATGGGAGGGGACTAGGACTGGTAATGGGTTGAAGGCTAGGACTGGGAATGGACTGATCAAGGGGGGGGTTGGGACTGGTAATGGGCTGATAGGGGGGTATGACTGATAATGGACTGATGGGGGGCTAGCATTGGAAATGAGCTGATCGGTGAGGTTAGGACTGGAAATGGGCTGATGGGGGGATAGGACTGGTGATGGGGGGGGGGTAGGACTGGTGGTATTGGGCTGATTAGGGGAGGCTAGCACTGGTAATGGGGTTGAGGGGGGATTAGCACTGGAAGTGAGCTGATTGGGGGGCTTTGACTGAGAATGGGCTGATTGTGGGGAGGGGAGGATAGAGCTGCTGGCCCTGGAAGAAAACTGGGGGCTAAGGCTACAAATGGGCTGATGCGAGGGGATGGGAGAATGGAACTGGAAGGGAGTGGATCTGAGAGGGGCTGCCATGGTATTTGTACTAGAAGGGACTGGTCAGTGGGGAAGGAGGGGGACTGGAAGGGAATGGACACCAGTGGCAATCATGGGAATGCAAGTTGACATTGGAAGGTACTGGGAGTGAGGACTGGAAAGGGGCTGATACTGGGGAGGGTTACTGGGACTGGAAATAGGCTGATGGAAAGAAGTGAAGAAAACGAAAGAAGAGATAAGAAATGGCAGATGGACCATAGACCACAGAAACAGAGCTAAGAGAAGACAGGAAAGCAGAAGCCTCAGATCGGGACCAGCATGATCAGAGAATAAATTGGTCAGACAACAAAGGTAGAAAAAATAATTTTATTTCATATTAGTGATTTGACTACAAAATCATCATAATTTTGAAATCAAATATTGTTACTTGTTGTGATTAATTAACCGTATTTTCCGGCGTATTTTTTTTGGTGTGCGCTGGAAGAGGGGTAGTCTTATACGGCGAGTATAGGCCAAACACCTATATTTTAACAGGAAAAGTAGGGGGTCGTCTTATACGCCCAGTCGTCTTATACGCCGGAAAATACGGTAAGTAAATTTAACGTTTTCTATGAAAAGTAGTTCTGAGGGGGGTCAAAAAAATATTAAAAGAAAAGTGACAATAATATAATAATATATTTATAATGTGGATTACATTTGGGCCCTCATATTTACCTCAGGCTATGATTGTGATTGTGATTATGATGGTACACTGTAAGAAACAATATATGCAGTGTTAGATTTGTTTTAAATGTCGCAATGGTTTTGCGGCTCCCAGTTTTTTTTTTTCCCTTCGGAAACGGGTCCAAGTGGCTCTTTATGTCTTAAAGGTTGCAGACCCCTGTGCTAGGAGAAAGGCCCCAGCCCGGCCCCGCGCTTCCCCTTCCGGTCGGAGCTTCTGCGCGCCTCTCGCCGAGAAGCTGCACGCTAGGGCTCGTGCGCCGTCCTCTCGCGAGATTATAGGACCCGCGCGGGAGCTGGGTTCCAAAGAAGAGCAAAACCTACCACTTTCATGATGAATGGGAAATGGACTACTTCTTCATCATGGTGAAAGACAAGTGTTGTGTAATTTGTAACGCCCCAGTATCCTTGCCCAAAATGGGTGATCTGGAACATCATTATAAGGCTCTAAAATATTGTTGTTAAGGTTTAATTGACGTGCTGGCACTTTGAGGAAATTCTTTGGTTTTGTGCGGCAGTTTGGGCACTCGGGCTCAAAAAGGTTAGCCATCACTGGCCTAGACTGTAAGAGGGCGTTGTCTTTTTACATAGAATGTATGCGGGGGCATCGAAGGGCTACTCAGCTCTTCGTCTCCTTTGACCTTAATAAGATGGGGTTACCTGTCTCCAAGCATACGTTGTCCACATGGGTAGCAGATTGTATTGCCTGGGCGTACAAGGCAGCTGACCTCCCCTTGCAGGGTCGAAAGCTTCGTCAGTAGCTCATCTCCGCTCTGTTCCGTTGGCAGTCATCTGCCGGGCCGCAACTTGATCTTCAAGCCAGACTTTTGCAGCCCATTACTGCCTGGAGAGAGAGTCCCGAAGGGACAGTGCTTTCGGACAGGCGGTACTCTGTAATCTCTTTGAGGTTTAGGCAACTCCTACCCTCTGGCCCTTGTGCTGGGCTACCGTACGGGGGCGTTCTCAGAGGATATTCTTATCACGAATGCTGAGGCTCTTGAGAGGGAGTCATTTTTTCAGCTTAGAGTTCCCGGTAGCCTATAGCTGGGGAGTCCCATATGTGAGGATTGACTTTCTGCTTGGTCCTGGAAAAAGAGTAGTTACTCACCTGTAGCAGGTGTTCTCCAGGAGCATCAGGAATCAGTCCTCACGACCCTCCCTCCTCCCTTGGAGTTGCAGTCATAATCATTCATTTTGATTTTTTGCTGTGTTTTAGCTGTGTCATCAGACTGAGCAAGATGGCACCCTTGGGCGGGAAAGAGACCGTGCATGCGCGCTGCATTCCCAAAGGCTTTCCTTGAAAGCTGGGGAAATGCTCCACTCGAGGGCTCCATATGTGAGGACTGATTCCTGCTGCTCCTGGAGAACACCTGTTACAGGTAACTACTCTTTACTCACCTGTAACAGGACACATCTGCAATAAAATAATGTGTAGTTACTCACTTGTAACAGGTGTTCTCCAGGGACAGCAGGAATCAGTCCTCACAACCCTCCCTCCTCACCTTGAAGTAGCAGTTGTACCATTTTTAATTTGTTTTTGCCGTCTTTTAGCTAAGTCATCTGACTGAGCAAGATGGCTCCTTTGGGTGCGAAGGGGACCATGCATGCGTGTAGCAATCCCAAAGGCTTTCTTTGAAAGCTGGGAATTTGCTACGTGCGGGCACCATCGGTGCCGACGTCACCCATATGTGAGAACTGATTCCTGCTGTTCCTGGAGAACACCTGTTACCGGTGAGTAACTACACTTTATTTCATTGCAGATGTGTCCTGGATGTAGGCTGGATTTGTTTTGGGTGTGGAACTACTTGTTTTGTACTTTTTTGGTGGTATTTTCTAGAAATGTCTTCCATGTTGTGAAAGCAGGGACAGTAGTTAATTGCTTTAAAACAGCAGTAAATGTTATTGAAAACCTATTGCTTGTCTAGCTTTTTAAAATGTAGTAGCAAGGACATACAACTATTGTTTTTCTATTTACAGTTGTGATTTGAAAATATACCGTATTTTAATTTGATTTTGTGATGTGAAAATCTTAGTAATATGATTAAATCATGCAGTATGTAGAATTTAATGATATGCAAGTCAATCAAAACATGCATATTCTTCAGGGATTCTGTTACACATTATTCCCAGTACAGTCAGTTGATTATATAGGTGGAGAAGAAAAGAATTTAAATAATTGCGTCCTCTGAAGTGCCAGAAAAATAGTATAGTATGGAGGTTGGTGGTGATAACAGGAAAACAATCTTGTTTTTAGGTAGAGGGAAAGAAGGGATTGTCAAAGAAATGAGGAGGGGGGGATTGGGAGCTGACATCTGGAAACTTAGGGTAGCTGCAACATCAGTGCAAAGCTGTTAGTGAGGTGCAGCATGTCACTATCCCTTCTGCCGTTTAATCGGGGAAAACTCTGTTATGTCCATATATTTGTTTGTTTAGTGGTATTTAGCTCGCACCTTTCCTGTTGTAGTTTAAGGCGAGTAATAATCAGGTACAGTAGGTATTTCCTGTCTCCAGAGGGTTTACAATCTAATGGGCTAGTGCAGACAACTAGCGCAGCCTTTATGCACAGACAATGCCATTTTTAGGCACAATTATCGCCACTGCCAAATGTAGAAAAGACTGATGTGCATGTAAACAGCAAAGGAAAAGCTAGCACACAAGTAAAGCCAAGAGTATTTAAATTATAGGCAAATGAGCTGCGCGTATTAAAATGGTATGCTAATATTGTATGCCCCTGATGCAGAGAAACACATAGAGGATCTCGTAACCAGCCTTAGTGTCAATATTTCTATGCCTGGTGGCTTAAACATCTAGCGCGTCCCCCCCAACAGTATTTTGATGGCATCGGAGGTTTTCCCTGATCCCTGGATCACCTGAGAGGAAGTGTCAGACTTCCCTCAGATGATCACAGGCATTGGGGAAAGCCCCCAATGCCATCAAATTACTGTTAGGAGGTTGGTTTCCCCAACAGAAAGCAAATCTGTAGTAGCCCCGATTTCTCCCCCCCCCCTCTCCACCAGCCCAACTAAAAATAAGCCTAGTGGCCCAGCAGCCCTAAAACCCCCAGTCCCTTCCCGGTACCTTCACAAAGGAGTGTAAGCATTGCCCATAAGCTCCCTCGCCACCATCTTGAAAACTGGTGGCACTTGGCCCCGTGCAGTGCATCCTTGGGATGCACTGGGTTGGGTCAGACTGCCATATAATGCATTTTCTGCCTTATATGGCAGTCTGACCTCGCCTGGTGCATCATAGGATGCACCGCGCTGGGCCAAGCACTGCCATTTTTCAATATGGCGCAGGAGTGGGAGCATGTGGTTAGCGGGTGTGGGGTTCTGAACTGCTGGGCCACCAGTCTTATTTTTAGTTGGATGGGTAGGAGGGAGGGAGGATCAGGCTGCTAGGCCACTAGGGATTTGCTTTCTATCAGGGGCACTGGCCCCCGAGAGTATTTTGATGGCATTGGGGGCTTTCCCCAATGCCATCAAAATATTTTCAGGGCACATATGCAGTGCCCCTATTTCTCTGGGGAGAGCATATCAAACTTTTGTGTGCATCTGTTTGGCTTGCTTTCCCAGTTTAGCGTTGTCATTTGTGCCAAGTTTAATGCGTGGCTAATTTGCATATGTGCCTCTTTCTGCATGCCAGCGCTGAAGTTGCGTACTATTGGTGCACTGCAAAGAGGCATACAGAGCTGACAGGGTGCGACTTCAGCACCAGCTTTCTGCATTGGCCCGTAATTTTGTACCTGAAGCAATAGAGGGTTAAGTGACTTACAAGGCCACAAGGAGTGCCAGTGTGGTTTGAACCCTGGTCTGTTTGGTCACCAGGCCACTGCTGTAACCACTAGGCTGCTCTTCCACTTCATATATATTAACAGAGCATTTTTTTACTGATTAAAGTTATCTATATTTATTGCTTAATGGGTAACTTCTAATGCCTTCTGTTATTGCCAGTGCAACCTTAGGAAGGAGTGGAATATTACTAGAGAACTTTTTTTTTTCATGCATTACAAGGTTTGCATTATATAAGGTCATTTTTCTCCCACAGGCTCAACTCTTTAAACATGGAAAAAGAGAAGACTGCTTGCCATATGGTAAGGCTAATGTTTTGAAAGCTTATTTTAAGTGATTTTTTTTTCTCCTGCCTGTCCCATGATTACTGTTGATATAGGCAATCAGGTAGGCAAGATGAGCGGCCACCTGGTGTGTAAAGCTGGGGGGAAAGAGGTGCCGGAAGAAATAATAGGCAAGACAGCCACATGTAACCACCCTCAAAGTGTTGTGTATATACGTGTAAATATTCTTTCTGTTAGCCATTCAGATGTAAATAGTTAATACAGTTATCCAAGTTGTATTACCTGTTCTATGTAATTACAATGTAACCCCCCCACTGTAAAACTCTCCTATGTTCCATGTAAACTGCACTGATATCGAAGAGCGCGGTATATAAGAAAAATAAATAAATAACACTCCCCTCTTCTACCTCTGGATGTGTCTACATGCTGCTGGAGCATGCCAGACATCCATTGGATTCATTTGGCCATCCAGGGAGAGTAAGAGAGGGGGGAAACTGATAGCAATCCTTGTATAGGGCACAGTGTTCCCCTACTTCCCATTTTCTCAGAATGATTTTGTGTGTGCAGTGCCACCATCAAGTAATGGACAGGAAATATTCTTGGAGGATGACCCTTTTAAAAAAATTAAAACGAGAGATAGTTTTTGCTTGTGCCGGTCCCTGCTTGCTCTCTCATTAAAACCTGTTTCCTTCATTACCGCTTCAGATCTCTTCCCCTTGCAAGTACGGGGGAGAGCTCTGCTACAGTCAGCAGGAGAACGGTAAAAGAGGCCGACGATGGCAGGGATGGCAAACCGTCAAGAACAGACGGCTGTAAAGCGGGCAGCTCGTCCAGCGGCTCCTCGCTCACTTTCAGCTGGGTGGAGCCGCGCGGGCTGGAGCTCCGCAACAACGAGGGATCAGCTGTGAAGGAAGACTGTTCTGGTAAGGTACTGTGGGGGCAAAGCAGCAGGCAGGCAGGCAAAGAGTGCCGGTGGCGTGCAAACACCATTGCGGTTCTTTTTGGCGCCATTTTCCAGGTCAGTCAGCGGCAGCCATTTTGGCAGCGTGGTCGCCGCGTGCAAGACAGTAGCGCTGAGGAGTGCTCGGCTGCAGTAATTTGGGGACCAATTCTCTCTTCCAAGCTTTATTTTATTTTATTGATTTATTTGGTTTGAGTTTTTTTGGTGGGGGGCCAGCCTGCTCCTTAAAGATTTCTGAAGGGGTAGGATTGACTGGGTCCCTGAGTTAGGTTTTAGCTGAATTTCATTTTGTAAAAATTTATTTATACCTCTTTACTAAGGGAGGTCTTAGTTAAAAAAAATAAATAAATAAAAATAAATGGATAAGGAACAACAGCAGTTAATTTTCTCCTTTGCGGGGAAGTGTATGGCGGCACGGCCTCAATGTGTGGTGTGCGGTGCCCGTAGAGGTGCTATCGCGGAATCTGGGATCTGTTGGGGTTGTACGGCAGTTTCCGCCAGCTTAGAACAACAGATGGAAGTTAATGCAATGGAACTTCAGTGTACAGTGGCTGGGGCGGAGGGAGATGTCTGAACGGATACCCCACCAGCAGCCGGCCAGGATTCACCCATCAGGCAGGTGGGAGCGCCTGCGCCTGGGGGATCAGAATCACAGCTCAGACTTTATCTTAATTATGCATCAGGTGTTCTGTTTGAGACGACAGGGGGAATTGCCGGATCCCTTGCCGTTGGCTACGCGGTGCCAGCAGTTGGATTCAGCTGTGACAGGTGGCGGTTCCCCGAGACCGCCAAAGAGGGCCAGGCCTCAGGAGCTCTTGTCTTCAGAGGTGGACTGGCAAGACTCTGAAGAGAATGAGATAGAGCTTGAAGCTGGATTGGAGGAATTAGAGGAAGGGGAGATTCCCGAGCCGGAGGATCAGGCAAAAATTATTAGGTTATTCAGGAAGGAGGAATTGGTAGCTCTTATCACGGAATTCCTTCAAACGCTGAAGCTGGCCACAGACCAACCGGTGGAAGAAGAGAGTGGGGAAGACCCGATTATACAGGCAGTGAGACAAACTCAAGTAGTATTTCCCGTACACGGTGTGGTTGACTGTTGATCCAGGATGAGTGGGATCAGCCGGAGGCGGGGCTCAGAGGGATTAGGACTATGAACAGGTTATATCCCTTAGCAGATAAGGACAAGGAGAGATTTCAGTCTCCGGATTGATGCAGTGGTGTCAGCGGTAAGCAAGAAGACCACCATTCCAGTGGAAGGTAGCGTGGCCCTAAAAGATGCACAGGATAGGAAAGTGGATGGTTTATTGAAACAATCCTTTGAAGTGGGCGCTCTGTCATTGCAAGCTTCTATTTGCGGAGCTTGGGTGGCCATAGCATGCCTCAGGTGGTCCCAGAGTTTAAGGCAGGGTAGCCAGCTGGAACAGGAAGGTCTGAGAGAGCTGGACTGCCTAGAGTCGGGGGTGGCTTATTTGTCAGATGTACATTACGATTTGATCAGAGCTCTGGCTAATAGTATGGCATCGTTAGTGGCCGCCTGCAGGTCACTGTGGTTGAGAAATTGGGCGGCGGATGGATCTTCTAAGACACGCCTCAGCAAACTTCCGTTCAAAGGAACCTTGTTGTTTGGAGAGGATCTTGACAAGTTGGTTAAGGATTTGGGGGAGTCCAAAGGAGGAAGGCTCCCGGAGGATAAGCCTAAACAGAGAAAGTTCTCTCTGGCCTTTCAGGGTCAGTCTAGAGATTTTAGAAGGTTTCGATCTTCTCGTTTGGGTGGTTTCCAATGTGGAAGGTTTCCTTCTAGGGCCAAGGTTTTCGGGGGTTTCATGGAGCAAGTAGAGGTTTTGCAATCACATAACCTAAGAGAATGGATAACAGCACTCCAATCCTCCCAAACAACTGAATATATATAAAATATGATTCTAGCACCACTGTAAATAGCCCACCCTGTATATAGCTCAAACAAATCAAGCACCCAACACATCCCTCACACAACTAAGTTTTATCCTCACTGCATGTACAACACACACACTTTACCTGATTGCTTGCTGTGATACCACCTTGATTATTAAGATAAGGCGGTTTAGAAATACTATTAAATAAATAAATAAATAAATAAATAGCTTCCGTGGCGCCAACTCGAAAACTACAATGAAGTGAGGCAGGCCTTGGTGGGACGTCAACCGATAGGTGGGAGACTTCAGGGATTTCTTCCTGCCTGGGCCCAAATAACGTCAGACCAGTGGGTGTTAGAGATAATTCACGATGGTTATGCGCTGGAATTCGCAAAGCTAGTTCGGGATTCGTTGGTGCTGTCGCCCTGCAAAGGCCAGCGGAAAACTCTAGTGGTCCGCTGCACGCTGGACCGTTTTTGGAATTAGGATTGGTCGTACTGGTGCCGATAGAAGATTACAGTAAGGGTCGATACTCCATTTATTTCATGGTTCCGAAGAAAGACGGGTCTCTATGCCCTATATTAGACCTAAAAGGAGTGAACCGCTGTCTTCAAGTACCACATTTCAGGATGGAGACTTTAAGGTCCATCATAGTGGCGGTGCGTCAGGGGGACTTCTTGACATCTCTCGATCTTACAGAAGCGTATCTGCACATTCCGATCAGAGCGGGTCATCAAAGATTCCTTCATTTTGCTCTTCCGTGGGGGCATTATCATTTCCAGGTGTTGCCCTTCGGTCTGGCGCCGGCGCCATGAACTTTCACCAAGATTATGGTGGTGGTAGCGGCGGCGTTAAGGAAGGGATTATGGTGCATCCCTATCTCGACAATTGGCTAATTCAAGCGAAATCAGAGGCCGAGAGTGTGCAGGTCACACAAGCAAGGTGGTGAAGCTCTTAGAAAGTCTCGGTTGGGTGGCCAATCTGACAAAAAGTCACTTAGTTCCATCCCAGGACCTCGAGTATCTGGGGATGCACTTCGACACTCAAAAAGGAGTGATATTTCTGCCGAATCATTGAGTTTAAGAATTGAGAGCGTTGGTCTGCCGGCTCAGAGCCGTTCCGGCTCCTTTGGCCTGGAGTTACCTTCAGGTTCTGGGGACGATGGCGGCAACATTGGAAGCGGTACCGTGGGCCTGGTTCCATATGCAACTGTTACAGCGTGCTCTGCTGGTCGCATCAGGCCGACTCGTTGAGAGCAAGGCTTCCCTGCCCTCTCAAGGTCAGGCGGGCGCTAAGGTGGTGGTTAGTTCCGGGGTCCTTGACGAGGGATATGCCTCTGGAGCAGCCGGACTGGCTTGCCTTGTTGACGGACACAAGCCTCGCGGGATGGGGAGCACATTGCAGAGAGCTCTTCACTCAAGGGCTGTGGACAGCTCAAGAGGCCACATGGTCCATCAACAGGTTGGAACTCAAGGCAGTGGCTTTGGGGCTGCAAGCATTCAAGACTTCAGTAGCAGGGAGAGCAGTACGAGTGCTATCGGACAACTCCACAACAGTGGCCTACATCAATTTGCAGGACGGCACGGGAACTGTAGGCATGGAAGAAAAAGCAGAGGCGCTGTTCGAGTAGGTGGAAAGTCGACTTCCAGCGATTTCAGCAGCACACATTGTAGGGGAGGACAATGTGATGGCGGATTTTCTCAGCAGGGTACAGGTGGATGCCGGAGAATGGGAGTTGCATCCGGACGTGTTTGCCAAATAGTTCAAAGATGGGGATCACCAATCATGGATCTCATGGCGACCTTTCAGTCAGCGAAAGCGTGTCATTTCTTCAGCAGATGGCGAGAAAGGATGTCGGAGGGCATTGACGCGTTGATGCAACCTTGGCTGACGGCAGGGCTACTCTTTGTTTCAGCTGTGGGCACTCATAGCCCGGGTGGTGCAACGTATAGAGGCTCATTGGGGGAGCATGTTGCTTGTGGCTCGGCACTGGCCAAGGCATCCATGATACGCAGATCTCATCAGACTGCTCAATGGGGAGCCGTGAAGGTTGCCGGCATCGGAGAGTCTGTCTCCAGATGCCCCAAGTGGATCGGTTCTCTCTTACGGTATGGCCATTGAAAGGGCAAGGTTAAAGAAAAAAGGTTACTCTGGAGCAGTCATAGCAACTTTACTCAAGGCAAGGAAAAAGTCTACGTCCCTAGCGTCTGTTCGCATTTGGTGTGTGTTTGAGGGTTGGTGTTCCAGGAGACAGATGCGCGCTGTGACGGTGTCAGTTCCTGGGATCTTAAGCTTTCTGCAAGAGGGCTTTGAGAAGGGTCTTGCAGCCAGTTCTTTAAGAGTCCAATTAGTGGCGCTGGCATGCTGTAGGGGCAAGGTGCACGGCGTGCAGCTCGAGGCGCATGAGGACTTGTTACGTTTTCTGAAAGTCGTGTCCAGGCTGCGTCCCTCTCGCAGAGTCGTGGTTCCTCCGTGGGATTTCAATTTGGTTTTGGGAGCGCTAACTAAGGAACCCTTTGAGCTTTTGCCTAAGGCGTCCATCAAAGATTTAACGCTGAAGACGGTGTTTTTGGTAGCCATTTGTTCCGCAAGACGAATTTCCAAGTTACAGGCCTTATCCTGTAGAGAGCAGTTTTTATCCTTTTCCAGGGAAAAAGGTAGTATTGCGGCCGGTACCTTCTTTTTTGCATAAAGTGGTTTCTCCATTTCATTTAAATCAGACGGTCACTCTTCCAGTTCTTGGCTTTCTGGACGGTGCCGTTGCGGACCTGATTTTGCGCCGCTTGGACATAAAGCGAGTACTGCGGCAGTATTTGACGGTTTCAGAGACCTATTGCAAATCGGATCGGTTGTTGGTTTTGTTCGGAGGCACCCGTAAAGGGGGAGGCGGCTGCAAAGGCTTCTATTTCTAGGTGGTTTAGGGAAGCGATTGCTTCGGCATAACTGAGCAGCCGAGGGGTGCCGTCCGGATTACAAGCTCACTCTACCAGAGCGCAGGCTACGTCATGGGCGGAATACAGCTTGGTGCCACCTGTGGAAATCTGTAGGGCAGCCACTCGGTCGTCTCTTCATACTTTTAGTAAACACTACCGCCTGGATGTGTTGTCGGCGAACGATGCGGTGCTCGGGGCGCCGGTGTTGCAGGCCGGTTTAAAGGGTCCCTCCCAATAATTACTGCTCTTGTTACATCCCAGAGGTAGAGGACTAACCTGGAGGAACGATAAGGAAATACAAATTACACTTACCTGGTAATTGTTGTTCCTTTAGTAACTCCAGTTTAATCCTCATTCCCGCCCGGGATACAATGGTAGCGGTAGAGGTTCAGTGGGGAGGACGTATGCGGTTACTGGTAGGTATATTTACTGATAAGCTTTCCTGTCTGTTTCTACATAAAGGGAAGGGAAAGGCACAAGGGAAAAGAAAAGAAAAGGCCTCTCTTCCTGAAGAGAAATATTAAGTAACATATAGTTTGTTATAGGTGCAGTTGTTGGCATTACGTTAACATGTTATCTCCAGGAACAAGCAGGAATGTAGTCTTCACATATGGGTATCGTTGGTACCGACGGAGCCTGCGCGGGAACACTCCCCAGCGTCTAATTAGAAAGCTTTTGGGCGCATCCCACAGCGCCTGCGTGCTGCCTTCCCGCCTTTCCCAACTTTCTCTCTCCAGTTCTTCGTTTTCCGTGGAGCCAGCAGGTCGTCGTTCCTGTCACCGCAGAAAATCTTTTCCTTATTCCTTCTTTTTTTGTGGTCGCGTCTGCCTTCCTCGACGCTATACCGGTACCGCCGGTTCTCTTTTCTTTTGTTTTAAAAAAATATATATATATTCTATTTTTTTCCAAAATTTTCTTCCCAGGTGCATGCGCCATTTTGGGCCTTAGGCCCAAAATTTCCTCCACTATGGAAAAACCTGCTTCGGGTTTCAAAAAGTGCACCAAGTGTGGCAGTACCATCTCCGTCACCGACACCCATGACTGGTGTCTTAAATGTTTAGGTCCTGACCACTCCATCTCCGAGTGTATGGCTTGTGCCATGATGTCCAAGAGGGGTCGACAAAACCGAGCTGCTAAGCTCAGCGCCCTTTTTCCCTCTGATGCAACTTCTGTGGCATTGACGTCTTCCAGCGCTTTGTCTTCCTCCCATGGATCTCAGGTAACTAAACATAAGTCTAGCCGGTCCTCAAAAGGTAGATCTCCTTCCAAGCATCGAGATGCCTCTGGCGTTGCCCTTGAGGGTTCTGTTCCGGCAAAATTGCCCCGGCGGGAGGCTTTGGCTTCCAAAGCATTATTGGGGCTCCCGGATGTTCTCGAGGCCTCGACCTTGGCAGAACTACTGGTGCCATGCTCTGGGGTACCAGCTGCTTCCTCCGGTACCGACATCCAGTCATCGGCAGCATCGATAGACCAGAGGTTCCTGGCTATTGAATGCAGTCTGGTGGCTCTCCTTGCAGCATCGACACCCTCGGAACCGCGTCAGACAGTTCAACTGGTACCGATAGCATCGGCATAGACATCGGTGTCTGCTTTGCCGGCACCCAGTCATGCAATGCCTTCCCATGCCGATACACTGGTACCGATTCCCCCGGTACTGACTTTGGTCGGTACGGGTATCGGGCTCTTCAAGAGCATCCAGACAGAAGGTATTTCGAATCCTCGGAGGACTTCGAGGATTCTGACAGTTCTGCCGCTACCGGAATACTTCTCCCGGAGGAGCCTTCCTCTCCTAAACGTAGGATGTCTCCTCCAGAAGATATCTCCTTTCAGAATTTTATCAGGGAGGTGGCTCGTGGATTGTCCATTACTGTGACTCCTGAAACAGAGCCCAGGGCTAAGGAGTTGGAGATTTTACAATATCTCAAAGCTCCTAAGGAGGCAGCTACTCTGCCTATCCATGAGATCTTACATGATCTCATGTTGAGAATGTGGGAGACACCTCTTACCACCTCTCCTCACTCACTCTCGCAGACTGGATACCATGTATCGAGTCCCTCCTTGTCCTGGTTTCCAGAAAACTCAGCTTCCTCACCACTATATTGTAGTGGAATCAGCTATGAGAAGGATCAGGAGTGCAAAGAGACATGACTCTAATCCTCCAGGACGTGAGTGTAGAACTTTGGATGCCTTTGAACGTTGTACTTTCCAGGCTTCCATGCTTTCTGCCCGGATCAGTTCCTATATTTTATATATGGGAATGTTCCTTAAAGAAGTCACGGGAGACTTGGAGATTTTAAGCCCTCTTCTTCCTGATGACAAGAGGCAGGAATTTCTCACACTGGTTCAACATGCCCAGGATGTTTCTAAGTTTGTCAGTCATGCAGCTTTTGACTGTTTGAATGCATAAGCAGAACCTCTGCTATTGCCATAGGTGCACGTAGAATTGCCTGGCTCCAGGCATCCGATTTGGAGCTCTGGGTGCAGGAGAAACTGGGCAATATCCCTTGTACAGGTGAGAATCTATTCGGCAAAAATTGGCAAGAAAAAGCCAATGAGTTGGATGCTGACAACTCCACTTTGGATAGATTATCCAAAGCCACAGCTGATCCTGCAAGAATGGTTTCTTGAAAGATTTCTTTCTTCTCAAAAAAGAAGAGGTTTTATCCCTCTTATTCCCAGCAGGAATGTTCTGCAGGTCAGCCTGCCCAGAAAAGTCAGCAACCACCTAAACAAAGGAAAGCAAAGACTGCTAAGCCTCAACCGTCTGAGGGGAGATATGATAGAGGTCTATAAATTAATGAATGGAGTGGAACGGATAAACATGGATCAATTGTTTACACTATCAGAATATAGGAAGACTAGGGGACATGTAATGAAGCTACAGGGTAAACTATTTAAGACAAATAAGAGAAAATATTTTTTCACTCAACGTGTAACCAAACTCTGGAATCTGTTGCCAGAGGATGTAGTAAGGGCTGTTAGTATAGCTGGGTTTAAAAAAGGTTTGGACAAGTTCCTGGAGGGAAAGGTCCATAAACCACTATTAAAAAGGGACCCAGGATATCAATGCTTGACCCAGTACAAGCATTGAGGAACCTGTGTCTTTTGGGGATATTGCTAGGTACGCATGACCTAGGTTGGCCACTGTTGGGAAACAGGATACTGGGCTTGATGGACCTCGGTCTGACCCAGTATGGCATGTCTTATGTTCTTATGTCTCAGCAGTCTCAGCCTCCACAAGGCCTTTGACTTTCATCTAGAGAACTTAGCCTTCCTGGCCCTCAATGGACCAGAACCTTCCACCATTCCAGGAAGGTTATGTCACTTTGCCCCCAGATGGGGGCAAATAACAGCAGAACATTGGACAGTCTCCATTATAGAAGAGGGGTACAAGCTTCACTTTCTATGCATGCCCCCTCCCACAATGGTAAGACAGTTCAATTCTCTCTCATCAACCTGTTGGATCAAGAGGTCACTATGCTTCTTGCAGAAGGGGCAATAGAAGAAGTACCCATTCATCAACGGGGTTTTACTCCCCCTATTTCCTTATCCCAAAGAAAACAGGGGGACACAGACCTATTTTAGACCTCAGAGAATTGAACAAATTCCTGTTCAAATTGAAATTCAAGATGATTTCTCTGGGAACTCTGCTGCCATACCTTCAGAATCAGGATTGGCTTTCTTCTCTAGATCTCAAGGATGCGTACACTCTTGTTCTCATCCATCCAACTCACAGAAGGTTCCTTTTTCAAGGAAAGCACTACCAATACAGGGTGCTTCTTTTTGGCCTGGCCTCAACACCAAGAGTGTTCACGAAATGCATGGCTGTGGTATCAGCATTTCTCCGCACTCTAGGGATATTTGTCTTCCCGTACTTGGACGACTGGCTCATTCGAGCCCCATCAGAGTCAGAGGCCAGGACTTCCCTATCTTGCACAATGCGTATCCTTCAGTATTTGGGTCTGATCATAAACATCCCAAAATCCAGTCTATCTCCCACTCAGTCTCTAGAGTTCATAGGAGCTTTGCTGGATACCAGAAAAGCAAGGGCCTATCTTCCCCAGGCCTATTGCTTTCGTATGGTGCAGTTAGCTTCTTAAGCAGTGCTAAAGCCTCATCTCACTGCTCTAGAAATGTTACAACTACTAGGCCACATGGCATCTAAAGTGCATGTGGTTCCTTATGCTCGCCTCCATATGAGAGCAGCCCAGTGGTCGTTATCCACTCAATGGACCCAGGAATCAGGGTGCCTGTCAGACAAAATAGCAAACACAAATCGCCTTATTTTGTCTCTCCAATGGTGGCAGTCCCCTCAGAACCTGTTTCTGGGGTCCCCATTTCAACAACTTTTAGCCCAGGCAACTCTCACAACAAATGCTTCACCAATGGGTTGGGAGCTCGTCTGCAAGACCTCTCCACCCAAGGCACCTGGCCTCCACAGAAGACTCATCTACATATCAATCTCTTAGAGCTCAGAGCAATCTTCCTTGCTCTTCGAGTGTTCCACACCATGCTCAGCTACAAGACAGTCCTCATTCATATGGACAATCAAGTAGCCATGTTCTATGTGAACAAGCAGGGGGGAACAGGCTCTCTGTCGCTTTGCAACGAAGCTTTGTGACTATGGGCCCTCGCCAGAGAGCATCAGATTCATCTCCTGGCAGTGTACCTTCCAGGCATACAAAACTCTTGGGCAGACAGACTCAGTCGAGTTCTGCTTCCACACGAATGGTCTCTTCATACAGACCCAGGTGGCCAAGATTTTTCAAATTTGGGGAACCACGGATATAGACCTCTTTGCAAGTCTGTTGAATGCCAAACTTCCCCAGTTCTGTTCCAGAATTCCGGCTCAGGGCTCTCAGGCCAGGGATGCTTTCCTCCTTCACTGGGGTCAAGACTTCCTTTATGCCTTTCCACCCATTCCCCTAATTCCCAAAACCCTGTTCAAGCTTCAGAGAGACAGACCGTATGATTTTCATAGCTCCACATTGGCCACGGCAGGTGTGGTACCCTCTGCTTCTACATGTCTCTCAAGCTCCCTCTCTGGAGTTAGGGTCTTCTCAGGAGGACGGAATGTTATGGCATCCCAATCCCCAGTCTCTGCATCTCAGGGCTTGGTTGCTGAAGGCCTAGATCTCTATGATCTTAACCTCCCTCAGCAAGTAAAGGATATCCTTTATGCTTCCAGGAAGCCTTCCACAAGACGCTCTTATGCATTCAAGTGGAAAAGGTTTACCATATGGTGTACGCAGGAGGGTCTTCACCCCCTTGCGATACCTCTGAAATCATTACTGGAGTATGTCCTTCATTTATCCAATGTAGGACATAAAACTAACTCAGTCTATTTGAGTGCTATTGCAGCTTCTTTCAAGCCTCTAAATGGACATTCTATTTCCTCCCATCCTCTTTTATAGCAAGATTTATGAGAGGCCTTCTTCTAACTAAGCCTCCCATTAGGCCACCACCGGTGGCATGGGACTTAAACTTGGTTCTCGGTCAGCTTATGAAGCTACCTTTCGAACCCTTAACTACTACCTCATTGAAATTCCTTTCTTGGTAGGTTATCTTTCTCATTGCAATCACATTATCACGCCGCATCAGTGAGTTGCAGGCACTAGTAGCTGACCCACCTTATACAAGGTTCCATCATGACAAGGTAGTCCTTAGGACTCATCCACACTTTGTGCCAAAGGTGGTCTCGCCTTTTCATCTAAACCAAGCGGTCTACCTGCCTGTGTTTTTTCCAAGGCCTCATGCATCTAATGCAGAAAGGAATCTTCATACTTTGGACTGTAAAAGAGCTTTAACCTTTTACTTGCAAAGAACTCAGCAACATAGAAAGTCGTCTCAACTCTTTGTTGCTTTTGATCCTTCTCATTTGGGACTTCCAGTCTCCAAGAGAACACTGTCCAACTGGATTGCTCAGTGTATTTCCTTTGCCTATCAGAGTAAGAATCTTCCTCTGGAGGGCCATGTCACAGCTCAGTGTGAGAGCCATGGCAGCTTCAATGGCTCATCTGCACTCTGTGTCTATCGACGACATCTGTCGAGCAGCCACTTGGGCCTCGGTTCATACCGTCACATCCCATTACTGCTTGGACAAGGACTCCCGCCGGGATGCCTTGTTTGGTCAGGCTGTTCTTCAACAGATGTTCCATACCTAATCAACTCCTACCCACCATCCCTGGTTGGATGCCAGAGATCCATGGGGGGAAGTGGAGCCGTTTCACAGGGGGACACAACTTCTGGGGTCTCTCCCTGGCATCTAAAGCTAGGGAGTCCCCATATGTGAAGACTACATTCCTGCTTGTTCCTGGAGATAGCATAGTTAATCATCTGTAACAGGTGATCTCCGGGAACAGCAGGAATTTAGTCTTCACAACCCACCCACCTCCCCTAGGAGTTGTATCTCTCTCTCTCTTTCCCGCTCTCTCTCTTTGCCTCAGCTTTAAACTCA
Organism: Ichthyophis bannanicus; assembly: GCA_033557465.1. NCBI lineage: Eukaryota > Metazoa > Chordata > Amphibia > Gymnophiona > Ichthyophiidae > Ichthyophis > Ichthyophis bannanicus. The sequence goes on from CM066041.1 coordinate 239,572,796, forward strand.
ACTGGAAAGAGGCAGTTGGGAAAGGCGGGAAGGCAGCACGCAGGCGCCTTGGAATGCTCCCAAAAGCTTTCTAATTGGACGCTGGGGAGTGTTCCCGCGCAGGCTCCGTCGGTACCGACGATACCCATATGTGAAGACTAAATTCCTGCTGTTCCCAGAGATCACCTGTTACAGGTGAGTAACTATGCTATCTTAGCTACTTATTTGTTGCTCCTTTTAGTGTGCTTTGTCAATAGTCGCTGGGGCTGATGGGGAGACTAGCAGACTACGTCCAGTGATGTCAAGTTTTTGACATGCCCAGTCTCCAAGCTGCAGGAGGAGGTTCACAACCTTGAGGTAGAGGACTAAACTGGAGTTACTAAAGGAACAACAATTACCAGGTAAGTGTAATTTCTATTTTTCAGTCTGGCCAGACGGAGAGCGCATTCCAGAGCCGGGGACCCAAGAAAAAGAAGGCTGAGGAGCGAGTGGATTCTAGATGGGCCTGGGATGGGGAAGGAAGAGACTTAGAATTGGAATGAATGGATCTGAGGAACCAATGAGGGGTGTGGAGGTGAACCAAGTCGGCGAGATAGAGGGGGGTTCTGGTATGTATCAATTTACGGACGAAAATGTGGAATTTGTACTGAATCCTGTAGGGAATTGGGAGCCAGTGGAGGCGTATGAGAAGGAGGGTGAAGTGATCCAAATGGGAGGCATGGGTCAGGATATGTGCCGCTATATTTTGGACAAGTTGGAGTCTACATAGTTGGATTTGGGGAAGGCTGGCTAAGGAAACATTACAGTAGTCCAGACGTGACATAACGAGGGACAGGAGCAACGTGGTCAAAGAGGGGATAAACAGAAAAGGGTGGATTGCATGGAGTTGTCTCTGAGTATGAAAGGAGCGCTGGACTACAGATGAAATGTGATCTTTGAAGGAGAGGGATGAATCAAGGGTAACACCTAGGTAACGCAAAGACGTGACAACAGGAATGAGAGAGGAGGAAAGAAGAGGGACAAGAGGGGGAGCTGGGCTGCCGGAGGTAATGAAATGGCAGAGGTTTTGGAGAGGTTAACATGTAGTAAGTTGGAGGCTAGCCAAGAGGCCACAGAGGATAAGCAAGCATTAAGGGAACTGATATCGGGGGCGGAGGAGTCTGTGTGGTGAATGAGGATAATATCATCTGCGTAGTAATAGGCAGAGATACTATATTGCTGAACCAGTAGTGTGAGAGGGGCCAGGAAAATGTTGAACAGGAGTGATTCCAGCCCTCTACTCCCTGGGGGACACCACAGTGAAGGGGGGTGGGGGAAGAGGAAGCATGCCCTGAGAGTACTGAGAAAGACCTGTTGGTGAGAAAAGAATGCAACCAGAGGAGAACTGAGCCTGAGAGGCCGACGCTGTGAAGACGTGCAAGAAGAGTGCGGTGATCAACAAGGTCGAATGCGACGGATAAATCAAGGGAAACGGAAATAGAAAAAGAGCCATGGTCATGAGCAGCATGCAGTTCGTTGAGGAGGGAGAGAAGAATGGATTCTGTGCTATGGCCAGGACGAAAACCAGATTACCGGTGGTGAAGTGCAAGAGAGGCTTCACGATGGGAGGAGAGTTGAGCAAAGACCAGCTTTTCCAGGAGCTTAGAAAGAAATGGGAGGTTTGAAATGGGATGTCGGTTGGCAGGAGAGAAGGGGTCCAGGGAGCCCTTCTTTAAGATAGGACGGATCGAGGCATACTTCCAGAGGGAGGGAAAAGTACCCGATGAGAGGCTAGAGTTAGATGGAGAGGATCAGTGGGAAGAGGGCTAGGGAGGAGTCTAGTAGCCAGCGAGAGGGAATAGGGTCAGAAATACAAGAGGTTTTATGGATAGTAGCAAAGACCTTGGATAATTCTGGGAGGGTAATGGGCTGGAATGAGGACCCGAGGTGGGAAAGCAGGGGAAGGGGGGCAGGGGAAATGGAGGGGGAGTGGGGGGGGGAAAGGAGGAGGAAGGGACCACAGGAGGGGGAGAGAGGGGGAGGACAAGCAGGGAAGAGGAGAACGGACCTTGGAGGCAAAGTGCGAGACCAATAGAGCAGGATCTAGAATGATAGGAGATGGGATTGGAGAAGCAAGGGAGTGGGAGGTGGAAAGAGAACGGAGAACTGAATAGAGCTGATGTGAGAAGTTGGCTGAGTAGGAGGTGAGGTTGGTAAAGTAGTCCTGTTTGGCAGAATGGAGTAGGGAGCGGTAGTGGCGGTGGCAGTAGCGGGAATGGTCCAGGTTGGCAGGGGACGGATGCTTGCGCCAGCGGTGCTCGGCGCGACAAAGATAAGCACAATGGAGGAGGAGACCTGGGTGATACAACAACAACAACAACAACCTATCCATAAACTGCAAAAAAAACAGAGGCACTCTTTATTTCCAGGAACACTGCAATTACACCACCACAAACTAACTACATACAACAAAAGCAAATAACAGTAAAGAAAGAAATCAAATACCTTGAAATTATCATAGACCATCACCTCTCCATGCACCCCCACCAATGTTCCCTCTAATTTTCTGTAGGCTGTGTGCACATAAAATATCAGCTGTGCAGCTTTTGAAGGAAGGTTAAATTTTTGTGCGCCACATAATGACACTCGGAGTTATATACTTTAAAATTTGACTACACGTCAGAATACAGTATGTACATCACATTGATTTTAATCAAATTAAATGACAATAGACGATTACTAAATGAAGCGGAAAATTTCTAGTAATTACAATCACAACTTTTAATTTTTAAGACATCTGTGTTGTTTTCTCTCAGAATCAGATCCGTAATTTTTGTGCGCTCTGTTGTAAAGTATGTGCGCTCGCTCGGCGAGGTGTGTGCGCGCGCACACGCGCACAGCTTAGAGGGAACAGTGACCCCCACATAGCAAAAACTACTGTAAATGCCTACCATAAAATGAGGATAATGAGACTTAAACCAATTTTACACCTTGATCACTTCCGCACTATCTTCCAAGCAATAATCACCCCAACACTGGACTACTGTAACGCACTTTATCATGGGCTTCCAAAGCATACAGTCCTACCACTTCAAATTGCACAAAATACTGCAGCACAACTCATCTCGGGAACAAATAAGCATGAACACATCACCCCCATACTCAATCACCTACACTGGCTACCAATCCAATCCCATATCAAATACAAAGCAGTCTGTCATCTTCAAAATCATACACCAGCTATCGGCTTATAGCCTACAAGACATAAGACACAAGTACCCGGCCCAGGAGGAACAATAACAAACATACAATCATTACACCCTCTGGATACCATAAGACCATACAAGCTACATCTGGAAGGGCACTTTCACTTTCTGCTGCATCACTATGGAACTCTCTCCCAGAAGACATGCGTGCAACTACAGACATTAAGGATTTCAGAAAGAAACTGAAAACATTTCTATACACTGATCATCTGGGACATATAACCTAACCACCTGAATGAAGGCATGACACAGTCCTCCAAAATGAACTCCTAGCCATACACAACTAACCTGATAAACACAACTTACCAAAATGTAGATAATGCTACCATGCAAGTATAACCCTGTACATAGTTAATCCTGCTACTTCCCTTTCCCCTCCATTGTTCAAATATTTTTGTATATTGTTTTTTGTATAATGTATACTATATATTTTTTCGTTCTGTGTTCTATGTACTGTGTTGAGTTCCAATGTAAACTGCTCTGAGTGAAGGACAAAGCGGTATAAAAAATGGTTAAATAAATAAATACCAGGGGTGGCGATGACGGGTGTGGGAAGGGAGAAGAGGTTGAAGAGGGGGCGAGCTTATCAAGGGCAGCTGTGAGTGTTGAATTCCAGGACTGAGCCTGGATGTCTACAGGGAGTAGATGGAAATCCATGGGGAAAAGAGTATCTGACAAAGGGAACTGAATTGAGGGTATTGGGAGTAATACAGCAGACAAGAGGGGGTGGGGCGGGGGCAAAATTCTGGGAAGGAGAGGGTGCAGAAACAGAAAAGAATAAGCAGAAATGATCAGACCAGGGAATGGGCAGAGCTGAGAGGGAGATGGTGATGAATGGAGAGGCTGAATGAGAAATTACGAGGTCCAAGGAGTGACTGGCTGAGTATATGGGGAGATGAACAGACTTTTGGAGGGAAAGGTCTGAGAAGAGCAAGAGAAAGGCAGAGTCCTGGGGGGTGGGGGGGGGGAATCAATATGGATATTGAAATCCCCCAGGATGAAGATGTGCTGGTGAAGAAGGGAGAACTCTGATAGGGTTGACAGGAGGGACTCCCATAGGTGGGCTGACAGGGAGGGGGGCAAAGATAAGGAGGAAGTGAAGAGGAGTGGAGGAGCCAAGGCGAAGGAAAAGGGATTCCAGGTAGTGGAGGGCAGGGGATGACAGTTCTTGAACCGGAAGTGTTGATCGGTAGAGAATTGCGACACCCCCCCCCCCCCCCACTGCTATTCCTGCCCCGACGAGAAGTAGACAGGGCAGAGAAATCAGGGGGAAGGCAGCAGTTAAGTAGAGGCTCCTCACCGTCCTTTAATCAGGTCTTTGTCAGGAAGAGAAAATCCAAGGGCATGCTGAGAGGTCGTGAATAAGAATTGATTTGGAACGGAGGGAGCGGCAGTTCAGGAGTGCAAGCTGGAGGAGTAAGAGTGTTGGGGAGAAGGAGGGGACGTAGAGGAGGAAGGACAAGGAATGAGATTGGAAACATTTCTTGTGAGGGTGCCCAGGGGCAGAGGGGTTGGGTTTCCAGTCCCAGTGGACAGGGATGGTAGTCATAGCTATAGGGAGGTAGAAAATCTGAAGGAGGAACAATAGGACCAGAGCTGGGGGAAGTGACTTACCCAGGAGCTGGAGCCGGAGGTTGAGGTTGTGCAGGGAAGATGAGATGAACTGGGGGCCAGGCCAAAAGGGATAGAGGGTGGTTGTGAGCAGGGAAGGCTCCGAAACCCCGCCTCTGGACTCACCCCACCTCTGGTCTCACCCCAGAGGCCAATTTATGCAGGATGAGCACCTTGAGCTTTTGCAGTCGCGTCACTTCCGTTAGTTCCGGGAAGGCAACCAGTCAGAATGGTGCAGGGGGAGGTACCTGTGGAGAAGGAAAACACAATATGAGGCAGGCACTGAGGAGAGCAAGAAGTACGCACACAGGACAGGCAAGGAAGGGAATCCCTGGAGTGTGGGCTCATATCCCTGAGGGATTGGACATCTTATATTTCAATTAATTTTTTTACAAAGTTTGAAGTCTCATGAGCTGAGCTGTATGATCACATCCAGACTTGCTAAGTCACTGTAGCTCCTACTTTCATGGATATTGAAGAGTTCATTTGGAAGCTAGTGTGTTTTCTGCAAACTCATCTCTCTCCCAAATTTGAGAACCAAATTTTCTGATGTCAACATTCTAGGTTAGAGAACACTACCATCCTGTCTCCTTTAGCGATAAGAGATTTCAGGATGTAGGGAGGAGGAGGAGTAATGTGCCCTGATAGAGAGGACTGTGAGCAGTGAGGATTTCTGTATCGGGGCACATTCCTCCTCCTCCTTGCATCCTGAAACCTCTTAGTGCTAAAAGAGCCAAAATGGCAGTGTTCTCTAACCTAGGATGTTGACATCAGAAATTTTGGTTCTCATATTTGGAAGAGAGATGAGTTTGCAGGAAACACACTAGCTTTTGCTTCCCTATATCCCTTCGTGCTATTCCTGTGTCAATATTTAGCAATACTGAAAGGATTCCCTAGTATATTGAAATTGGGGAAAAGAAAACTTCCACTGAAAGTGGACCATAACTTTTTAGCAATCTGCATGCTGAAATCCTTTCATAGGTTTTGCATAGCTCCAGGCATATTAGAGGTCCAGCAGACTAATGAAAGGTATGCCACACCATTTCGCACATTTGACATACCCTCAGTTTTGAGGGCATGAATGAAAAAGCCACAGGAGCCTCTTTAGTTTGTGGACTACACAGAAGCTATGATTCATGTCAGAGGAAGCTTATTTTCACACAGAAAAAAGTAGGGAATTTTAATAATGGAAGGCACTACTAGAGAGTTGGAGGAAAGGTTTTAGATGGCAAGAAGAGGAACATAATTTCCCTTAAAAATGAATAAAGTCTACATCAAGAGGAACTTAATATTTTTCCTTCAGAAAGCTTTAAAAAAACTTATCATGAAGTTTAATGGGACAATAGAGATCTGTTTTATTTTATTTTATTTAAAGGGTATTTGTATCCCACCTTATCCTTCAATCAAGGCGGTTTTATATGTATAGTTTTTATTTTCTGATGTCTTGTGGAATTATGCTTTTGGTATTTTTCTTGTTACTGCAATTTTTGAATAGCCCTCAGTTAGTCAGACTGTCATGAGAAAAATATTCTAGAGCAGCTATGGCCAACTTTTAGCTGCCAAGGGCTGGAACTATTGTTTGTAAAATTTCTTGGCCTGCAGCCAGCTTCTGGATTACAATGACTATGGTAATGACACACAAAAAAAATAGACTCCTGCTGTATATAGTGTAGCTCCAGAAGCACATCTTGAACTGTACAGTGAAGGTGTTGCAATTGAAAACTCATTAATTTCCATTCTCTGTTGTTTATTTTTCTAAGACTTGTTTTACTGTTCTATCACTTATTTAACCTTTCAATTGTTTTATTTTCAATTTTAACTTTCCCTCCAGTGGTGAGCACCCCAGCTTGCCAAGTTCTCAGTCACTGATGCACTCATTCTACATCACTGGCTCAGCCTCTTGAGAACAAATCCACCTTCACAGTTGGAAACATACATAGCATCTGTTCTTTAAGACATGTTTATGCTGAGAAGTGTTAAAGCAGATTTACAGTTGGAGAAGGGATAGATAATTTCATTTCCAAGTCATACTGCTAGACCAGTCCAGACAAACGGGTTGTGTCCCCCTGCCAGCAGATCTTGGAGACAGAGAATTCTACCAGAGCTCTGATAGGCTGGACTCTGGTGATATGGTCCTACCCCTATGGGTCTCCCTCAGTATTTCTCTGTCTCCAGCAGATCTGGTTGCTTTTGTTTTTCCCTCAAAATCTTTAAAATTATTTAGAATCCCTTTGGGGACTGATATTTCCACTTGCCTGTTGCTGCCAGTATAGTTTCACTGTGCACCAGGGTGTTTGCAGCTGAGCTCCTGTTTCTGACACAGTAGAGCTCGGTGACAGGAAGAATCCCCAGCATCTGGCCATGAGGGCGTGTTAGCTGGACGAAGGCCTCCCTAAAATCAGGTTTCTCCATGGACAAGCAGGATTGCGTCAGCCACACCTGGTGACGTCCTCCGGGCGGCGCCATAGTACAGAAGTGCTTTCTAAAGCTCAGAAAGATGAGACTTTCTGAGCCCACCCAGGTAGCCCACCTCACCGCTCCGCCCCCTAGCCACCAGTATTCTTCCTTCCGCCTTGCCAGCAAGACAGACCCTGCTCTCCTCTGATCTAATTCCAATATAATTTTTTTATTTTTACTACCTGCAACCCAGCTGGACATCCGGAGAAAAATGACCAAGCCTGGCTTTAAAAAATGCTGCCAATGCAAGAGAAAAATGAGTGTTACGGACACCCACGATATCTGCCTGCGTTGCCTAGGACCGGAGCACAAGCCTGAGGACTGTGTACACTGCGGGAGGATGTCCCCTCGAGCCATGAAAATACGGGGCTACAATCTCCAGGATTTTCTGTCGCAAAAAGCAAGTACTTCTATAATTCTCCCCCACATACCTGCTCCGGCTCCTGCTGCATCCCCACGGCAGGCCCCGGCCCTGGACGTGCCCGCTGTGGCCTCCGTCCTCTGCCGCGGTGTTGACTCCTTGCCTGAAGTAAATTTGCCGCCTCGCCTGCTCCCGACGGTAGAAGCAACGCCTGCCAGCTCCCAGTCTGCGACAGAGGCCCCGGGAAGCCATGTGGGCTCTGAAGATGGCAGCCGCCCTCGGTCCTCCGGCCCCGCCCCCTCTGGATGCAGGCCCTCCAGTGTGCAGCCTTCACGAACGCCTGTTGGGCTGGAGGCTTGCCGGCGCCGAACCCCAAGCCCCGCCCACGAGCCTCTCTCTCGGACAGCGTCGTCAAGGAGCCATGACGACGCCGCCTCGTTGCTCGTCGCCGGATCTCCCCCGTGCCGACGGAGCGCCCGCAGCGATGCCGGCTCCGGATGTAGATCTCGACGTAAGGGCAGCAAGAGGGACGACTCCAGCAGCAGCGGCAGTTCCTCGAGTCACCGGAGGCGCAGACAGCATGGCAGTCACAGGAGCAAGAGGCAACGTGATTCCAGCAGCAGCTGCAGCAGCACTTCTCCCTGCTACCGGCATCGATGCTCCAAGCGCCAAGGAAGCATTCACCACTCACGGCACCGCGGCAGCCATATGTCTCGGCGCCAGGAGCACAGGAGAAGCCCTTCCACCTCCTCCAGTCCTCATCACAGCTACCGCAGAAAATCTGCATCTAGCTCCGCAGCCATTGTTAATCTGCTGTCTCAACTATTGCGACAGTCTTCATCAACTGTGCCCTCTTCGCCTGTGCCCCATCAGGAACCTCCCTCTGCAGACAACCACATCTGGGAGGCTGATCCACCCATCATTGATAACCGGGCATCAACCCCAGGTAACAGCCCCTCGGGTAACCCGTCTCATGACAACACTGCGGAGGTGCACGATCCTGGGGTGGCGATTGTGGGGGCTGTGGCACACGAGCACGAACACACTCTCCCGGATGAAAGGCGCTCCCCGGAGCCGGAGGAACCTCCCCCTCCAGAGGATCTCTTCTACCCCAGATTCTTGGCCAAGCTTGCCTCTGCCTTGACCCTGCAAGGCCTGGACGACAAGCAGGAGCCGGTACCGGAGGTTCTGAAGTATCTCGCAACCCCAAAACCTGCCTTCGTGCTGCCTATACATCAGGCGCTCAGGGACAATCACTTAAGGCTGTGGCAGACTCCAGCGTCCGGCCGCCCCTTTCCCAGGAGGCTCGAGACTAAATACCAAGTGCAACCAGTCCCAGGATTCTCATCTCCGCAACTGCCACACTAATCCATTGTGGTATCTTCAGCCCTTAAGCGCATTAAATCATCGCGCACACATGCCAACAGCCCGCTGGGTCGGGACCATAAGCTCCTGGACGATATTGGGAAGAAGGTTTTCCAAGGAGCCATCCTTAATGCGAAAATAGCGGCGCACCATTTCCAGCAAATACTCTTCGAGGACACATGCATGGCAAAATTCAAGACCGCTGTAGCATCCCTCCTGAAGGAATCCCAGACTCTGGCGTCCAGCGCGCTTGCCAACATGTCCGAGTGCAGCAAGTACCTGGCCAGCGCTACCTTTGACTCTTTTGACACAGCACTGAGAACCGCTGGCACGGCCATTTCAGCGAGATGATGGGCATGGCTGAGGGCCTCTGGCCTGCGCGAGGACACCCATGACAGGATCGCGGATGCACCCTGCTCCGGCGAGTCACTTTTCGGCGACAAAGTAAAGGATACTGTCAGTGATATGAAGAAGCACTGTACCACGCTACAGACCCTGGCGGAGGACGGCTTTGAGTGCCACAGCGACACCCAGAGAAACAAATTCCAGAGGAAACCTTACTACTCCTCCAACAAGAGGTACCCTTCAAATCAGAAATGGCAGAACAACAGATACAAGAACAGCTCTTACCAGGGATCCGCTCACCAGCGAAACTCGCAGAGGGACCGCAAACAAAAGAAGACCCAGCGCGCCCACCAACAAAGGTGGGCCCTCCTTTTGACGCCAGATCACAGGCAACCCACTGGATCGGGGGGGCGCCTGACTTATTTTTTGCCAGAGTGGCAGCGAATATCCTCCGACTCCTGGGTTTTGCGGGTCATTCGAGAAGGCTACCGCATACGTTTTGTGGCTCCTCCCCACCAGAACACTCGTCCAGTCAGCGACACGCCCCAACAGCTGCGCATGGCCATGGCCGCGGAACTACTACATCTGTTGCACTCTCGGGCCATAGAGGAAGTTCCCCCGCCCGAGAAGGATTCGGGGTTTTACTCCAGGTACTTTCTCATTGCCAAACGGACTGGCGGCTTCCGGCCCATACTAGATCTCCGCCGGCTCAACCTGTTCATCAGCAAAGAGAAATTCAGGATGTACTCCCTGAACGCCATCCTTCCCCTGATTCAGACCGGCAACTGGATGGCGTCACTGGATCTGCAGGACGCGTACACTCACATCCGCATTCACAAATCGCACAGGAAGTACCTCCGTTTCCAAGTGCTAGGCCAGCACTACCAGTACAGAGTACTACCTTTCGGACTGTCCCCCGCTCCGCGGGTCTTCATGAAGTGTGTAGCCGTGGCAGCAGCCCACCTCCGCAGACAGAACATAGCGGTTTTCCCATACCTGGACGACTGGCTCCTCACGGCCCCTTCAGCCCCGGAGCTACAGGCGGCCCTTCAGACAACCGTGGCACTGCTGTCCTCCCTGGGGTTTGTCATCAACTTCAACAAATCACACCTCTCTCCGGCCCAGAGACTGGAGTACATAGGGGCTGTGATCGACACCAAGGTGTCGAAGGCCTACCTCCCGGAACGCAGAATGTCCTCCATCACAATGCTGGCATGCAAGGCATCCAAGGCGGCCACTTCCTCAGCGAGATCCATCCTGCGCCTCCTGGGACACATGTCGGCCGCCACTTCAATCCTTCCCATGGCGAGGTTGCGGATGCGCCTGCTTCAATGGCACTTACGTACTCACTGGAACCAGCATTGTCAACCTCTTTCCACCATAATCAAGATGACTCCTCAGATCCAGTCCCAGCTTCGCTGGTGGACGATACCAGTCAACCTGTCGGTGGGCAAGGACATCCACCCCCGCAATCACCAGGTTGTTCTCACCATGGATGCATGGAACACTGGCTGGGGGTGCTCATATGTGATCCCTAAGTACTCAGGGGGAGTGGTCCCAGCACGAGAGGCTTCTACACATCAACCTCCTCGAACTAAGGGCCATGAGATACGCTCTGAAAGCGTTTCTCCCACAATTATGTGGGAAATCGATCCTCATCCAGACGGACAATCAGGTGGCCATGTTCTATATCAACAAACAAGGGGACACTGGCTCTGCAAGGAGGCTACACTGATATATGGACCCTGGCCTTGAGAAACGAATGCTACCTTCGGGCGTCCTATCTCCCAGGGGACCAGAATATCCTGGCAGACAGGCTGAGCAGACAACTCCAGCCCCACGAATGGACCCTGCACCCGGAGGTCTCAGACAATGTTTTTCGGCACTGAGGGTCGCCGAACATCGACCTTTTCGCCACAGAACGGAATGCCAAATGCCCCCTGTTCTGCTCCAGGCACCCGTCAGCCAGGAGGCTGGCGGCGGATGCATTCGACGTGTTCTGGGGGAGTGGTCTCTGGTGTATGCCTTTCCGCCAACGCCCCTAATCCCGGCGACGCTGCAGCGGATTGCGCAGGATAAAGCCAGCGCCATTCTGGTAGTCCCCCACTGGCCGTGCCTGATGTGGTTTGCCCTACTACTGCGCCTAGCGCATGGAGCCCCGGAGCGACTACCTCTCAGACCGGACCTGCTGACGCAGGACGAGGGTAGCATACGGCACCCCAACCTCGGAGTCCTGTCTCTCACTGCCTGGAGGTTGAGCGGCTAAGCCTTTCCAAACTCCTGCTACCCTACGAAGTGCAGGACGTGGTGCTAGCGGCCAGGAGACCCCCCACCAGGAAGTCCTTTGGCCTCAAATGGAGAAGATTCAGCACCTGGTGCGCAAACCAAGGCCTTGAGCCCACCACGTGCCCACTTCCCAATGTCCTGCAGTACCTCAAGTCCCTGTCTAACCTTGGCCTGCAAACGCAGTCCATCCGAGTACACCTCTCGGCGATAGCGGCCTTCCATTCACCGCCAACAGGAGCCACGTCCATCGGGGCACTGCCCCTTACATCACGCTTCATGAAGGGCCTGTCGAATCTGAAACCTCCGATCAGACGACCTGTACCGTCTTGGGATCTCAACACGGTCCTGCAACGCCTGACACAGGAACCCTTTGAACCCCTCCAGTCAACTGACATGAAATTCGCCTCCTGGAAGACACTATTTCTTGTGGCCATCACATCCGCAAGGAGGATTAGCGAACTACATGCTCTAGTATCACATCCCCCCTACACGCAGCTGCACCAGAACTGTGCTTCCCTGCGGACCAATCCTAAGTTCGTGCCGAAAGTGTCTTCGGCCTTCCATGTTAACCAGTCCATAGAGCTTCCATCTTTTTTCCCGGAACCTCACTCTTCGGATGAGGAATGACGCTTGCACACTCTCGACTGTCTCAGGGCCCTCCGGATCTACCTGCAAAGGACGCAAACTATTCGGCAGGGCGAGCAACTCTTCATTTGCTTCGACCCGAACAGACCCGGAAGACCCGTCAAAAAGAGGACACTGTCCCATTGGGTCTCCGCCTGTGTCTCCTATTGCCTTGATTCTTCAAGCGCCAGTGAGCACCCAAGAGTGGGCCCCCACCACCTCAGGGCTCTGGCCACGTCAATTGCCAACCTCCGCGCAGTGCCACTGGCCGATGTCTGCAGAGCGGCCACCTGGTCCTCCCCACACACGTTCCAGAGACACTATTGCCTTGACCTCCGCTCCCAGGAGGATTGTGCCCTCAGCGCGGCCGTCCTCTCCACGGCCACGAGACACGATTGAGCACTGCTTCTGCCCAGCACGGGTAGCGACTAGAAGGAGCTAACGCCGACCACTTGGTCGTGTCACCTGTATGCAGTTGATCTAGCGCTCTGCTACACGGGGCAATTGACATTACTGTTGCACTGTTACACTGCCTCTAACTTGCTGTTTGCACTGTTGTTGTTGTTGCACTGTTGACACTGTTATGCTGCTCGCACCTCGGTGCACCCACCTGTTACTGTAGCACGGTTGCACTTTCATCTGATCTTGAATAAACATACAGTTGTTGATCTTGTTGGACGAAGTGTCTAATTAACATATCCAGGTTCATACGCTAACTTGGGCCTCCTCTCCCCAGCATATCAAGCTAGGGAGACACCAGGTGTGGCTGACGTAATCCTGCTTGTCCATGGAGAAAATGGGGTTACTTACCTGTAACTGGAGTTCTCCGTGGACAGCAGGATAAGTCAGCCACACAATCCCACTCGCCTCCCCTGGAGGAGGCCTTCCTGAAGGGACTGCTTCCTAGCCGGTGGACTAACTTAGAACATACTGGTGGCTAGGGGGCAGAGCAGTGAGGTGAGCTACCTGGGTGGGCTCAAAGTCTCATCTTTCTGAGCTCCAGAGAGCACTTCCGTACTATGGCGCCGCCCGGAGGACGTCACCAGGTGTGGCTGACTTATCCTGCTGTTCACGGAGAACTCCAGTTACAGGTAAGTAACCCCGTTTTCTCTGTATCTTGAGGCTCCTGGATGCACCCAGATTTCACAATAGGTGTTACTCTGGGTTTCCCAGCAACTTGATTCCCCAGATAAACTTGTGGAGCTCCTGGGCCTGCCTTCAGTAGAGCTCCTGATTTTCTTTAAGCATCGCTGAGTCTTTGCCACGAGAGCTTAGACAGCAGGAGGATCAGGTATCAATTTCTGAGAGAAACTGTAAGTAAACTGTTTTCTTACTTGCCTCAGCTGCCCTGGGTTTATTTCAACTGCTCGGGACCGGCTGTCTCTAACCTGATTCCTTCACTTCCGGTTTCATCAGGGTCTGTTCAACTGGGGTTTGAAGTTCCTATTTTCCTTTCTTCATTTTTATTTCCTGGATGCACCCAGAGCACACAAGAGCTGTTTCTCTGGGTTTCCCAGGCTTCCCTCCTTAATAGCTGTCTTTTCTGTAATCAGCAATACAGCAGGGTTTGAGCTTCTGATTTCACTGTCTGTGCAGCTCCCCTTTTCTCCAGAAACACATTCCAGCCCCTGCCATGAGGGTCTAAGTGGCTGCAGAGGGATCAAACTGACAGTTTTCTTCTCCCCTCCGTTTCTGGTGATACAGGATTTGAATTTTTAAGTTGCTAGCAGCACTCCTTGCCTCTTCCCCAGTGATTTTGCTGCATTTTTAAGGTTTTTAGAGCTTAGGAAACTTTTATTTTGCAGTTTTTCTGTGCCAGCGGCCATTTTGAAAATCAGGAGGGATTTCTCTTCAGTGTTTTTTTTTGGAGGGAGAAGCTCTGGGCGGCCATTTCAAAACATTTAAACATGCTGTGAAGGCACAGGGAGTTTCAAAATCCCTTTTTCTTTGAAGAGTCTTCTGTTTCTCTAAGCCTATCTTGATTTTTGTTTACAAAAAAAAAAAAAAAAGGGTATAAGCCTCTGCAATGCCTGTTTCTCTGCACAGCTGTATTATATGTAATAGTAAGAAAAAGAAGTTTATAGATTGCTTGTGTTCCACCTGCATGCTGCATCCAGGAGAATCATCTTCCTCCATTCCCACTGCGCTGCCAGCTGGGAACATTAGCGCCTTAACTCCTCCCTCCTTAGAGCCCCTGCGGCAGGATCTTCCTGCAGAAAGGACTCAGTCAGCTCCCATTTTGCTTCCACAGCCGCTGGAAGCCACGGCAGCCTTGGCTGACAGTGAGTTCCTGACGCTCTTCCACCAGGCATGGCACCTGTGGCGTTTGAAGTCTTTTGGTATACCTCCAGCGCCCGCCTGGTAGCAGACAAGGATATGGTGGGGTCTCGCAAGCGGTCCCGAAAGTCCTCAGACCTTAAAGCAGTACGTCCTTCCAGGAACGTTGCATGTGGCTTGTGGGACACTACGGATGTTCAAGAAGACTTTAAATCGTCGGAGGTGAGCCCTGACTCGTTGGTGAGCCCTGACTCGTTGGAGAAAGAAAATGGGGAATATTCTCCGTCTGATTCTTCGCTGACAGTTCACGAGGGCTCTCAAGATATCAGACTTTTTCGGAAAGAGGAGTTGCCGGCCCTAATCACATAGGTGATGGAGTCGCTACGCCTAGCCAACATGCCTGATCCTCAGAGTTCTCAAACCCTGTTGCAGCCGGATCCCATTTTACAGGGCATTTGTAAGCCTTCCAAAGCTTTTTCCTTTCCAGCCGAGTTACAGCATATGGTATCTCGAGAGTGGGACTCTCCAGAGTCCTCTCTACGTACGGCACGCGGTATCGGTCAGTTATACCCTTGGTCTCCCTCGGGCTTGGACTGTTGGCTGACATACCCGAAAGTTAATGCGTTAGTGACCGGGGTCACCAAGCATACCACAATTCCTGTTGAGGGCGGAGCGGCACTCCGTGACTAGCAAGACCTAAAAAGTTGAGAGTCTGCTAAAGACGGGTTTTTCGTCGTCCACTCTTTCCCTTCAAGGAGGGGTGTGCAGAGGTCTAGCAGCAGGGGCCGCCCTTCGATCGATTCAGCAGCTTCCAGGTGATCCCGAGTTGGCTCGTTTAGAATCCATCGCTGCATTCCTGGCAGAGGCCTTATCTGATCTCTTGCGGCTGTCAGCTCGCTCCGTAGCACTGGTGACAGTAGCTCGGAGATGGCTCTGGCTGCGTCAATGGGCAGCGGATGTTGCTTCGTTCAAAGACTCCAGTGTTTTGATGCCATTCGTCCAGTTCCACCATTGGAAAGAGGACTAGGCTGTTACTCTGTCTATTTTGTGGTGCCAAAAAAAAAGAGGACGGCTCCTTTCATCCTATCTTGGATCTCAAAGGCGTCAATCGCAGTCTGCGGGTACCACACTTTCGAATGGAGACTCTGCGATCCGTTATTCAAGCGGTACGCAAGGGGGAATTCTAGCTTCCCTCCATCTTGCGGAAGCATTCTTTCACATTCCCATTCGAGAGGGGCATCAGCGATTCGTTCGATTCGCGGTACTCGGTCAACATTTCCAATTTCGTGCGATGCCCTTCGGTCTAGCTTCAGTGCCTCGAACTTTCTCCAAGGTAATGGTGGTAGTAGCTGCGGCCTTACGCAGCCGCGGCATCAGAGTTCATCCTTATCTGGACAACTGGCTCATTCGCGCAGACTCTCTCCCCGAGGCTTGCAGCACAGTCTCGGTGGTTGTTGCCTTTCTTGAAAGCCTCGGCTGGGTAATCAACCGCGACAAGTGTTGTCTTCAGCCGTCCCAGGAGATCAAATTTTTGGGGGCTCGATTCGATACAGCCTTAGGTCGGGTCTTTTTGTCAATGCCTCGATTCCTCAAGTTAACTTCTCAAGTTCGCAGTCTCCTAGCACAGGCCTCGCCTCGAGGATTATCAAGTTTGGTTGCCTCTACTACCGGCGGTGAGACTTTGCCTCCGTTGGTGGCTCCGGCCCCGCAATCTCCTTTGAGGGGTTCCCTTGTAGACTCCGCGCTGGGTGTTGGTAACGACAGACGCCAGTCTCTCCGATTGGGGAGCGCATTGCGGCTCATACTCAGCGCAGGAGATTTTGTCTCCTCGGGAGGCCCGGTGGTCCATCAATCGCCTTGAGACGCGAGCGGTGCGGTTAGCCTTGCGAAAGTTTCAGCCTCTTCTGCGGCGTCAGGCGGGTCGAATTCTGTCCGACAACGCTACGATAGTGGCATACCTCAACCGCCAAGGGGCACGAAATGTCCAGGTGTATCGAAGGAAATGAGTCTTCTCCTTCCGTAGGCGGAGAGGCATCTGCAGGTGATCTCGTCGCAACATATCGCGGGGGTAGACAATGTGAAAACCGATTTCCTCAGCCGACATGCTCTGGATCCGGGGGAGTGGGCTCTGGCGCCAGAGTCCTTTCAGTCCATTGTTCGACGATGGGGGTCTACCGGCAATGGATCTCATGGCTACGGCGCAGAATACCAAGGCACCGATCTACTTCAGCCGTTGGAGGGACAACGGGTCACACGGGATAGATGCACTGTCTCAAGCGTGGCTAACCCATCTCCTTATGTATGTCTTTCCTCCCTGGTCCATGATCGGCAAGATTCTCCAAAGAGTCAGGGAGCATCGCGGCCCAGTGGTCCTGGTGGCACCGGATTGGCCTCGCAGACCGTGGTATGCGGATCTCATCTGGCTATCTCGGGCGTCGTCTCTACGCCTGGGGGCATTCCCAGGGCTCCTGCTCCAAGGTCCGGTGGAAATGGGAAACCTGGCTCCTTACTCGCTTACGGCCTTGCTCTTGAACGCCGCAGGTTAGTTCAGAAGGGATATTCATCGAGTGTGGTGGCGACAATGCTTAAGGCACGGTGGTCTTTGACGTCGCTGGCTTACGCTCGTGTGTAGCGTCTCTTTGACACTTGGTGTTCGCTACGTCACATCTCACCCTGGCGTTGCAACATCCCGGATATTCTCTCCTTCTGCAGGCCGGTCTAGAAAAGGGTCTGGCGCTCGGGACCTTGCGCGTGCAGGTTGCAGCGCTAACTTGTTTTCGAGGGCCGATAGCGGGGCGTGTTCTCGCCTCGCATGTGGCCGTTTCGCATTTTCTTAAAGGGGTTCAGACATTACGGCCCCCGATACGTCCTTTAGTTCCTTCTTGGGATCTCGCTCTCGTTCTTCTTGCCCTTGTTGCTCCTCCCTTTGAGCCCCTGAAGGCATGTTCCCTTAAGTTTTCCTAGTGGCCATAACCTCGGCACGTCGGATTTCCGAACTTCAGGATCTCTCTTGTCGAGACCCCTTTCTCTCGTTTTCTTCGGCGGGAGTTTCTCTTCGAACTGTTCCATCCTTTTTACCTAAGGTGCTTACCCCGTTTCATGTCAACCAGCCTCTTTTCTTGCCTACCTTTGAAAAAGAGCAGTGTTCCGGTCGCCTTCGTCAATTGTGTGCTGTGGACCTGAAGAGAGTGCTTTATCGGTATCTTAAGATCACGAACGCCTTCCGTAAGACCGATCATCTTTTTGTCCTGTTTGCGGGCCCTCGACGGAGGTCCGCAGCCTCCACATCCACCATTTCTAGATGGTTGCGAGGAGCTATTGAGGCGGCTTCTATACTGCAAGGCAAGCAGGTTCCAGCAGGGCTCCGAGCTCACTCCACTCAGGCTCAGGCTTCGTCTTGGGCCGAGCGGTCTCAAGTAGCTCCTCTCGACATTGGCCGGGCGGCGACTTGGTCGTCGTTGTCCACGTTTGTCCGTCACTATAGATTGGACATTCACGCTCGGCAAGAGGGCCAGTTTGGAGCTGCAGTGCTGTAGTCGGCATTGACCCCCCCCCCCCCTTGAAAGCAGGTAGCTTGGGTACTGCCCGTTTGTCTGGACTGGTCTATCAGTATGACTTGGAAGGAGAAATTTCACTCACCGTTAATTTCCTTTCCTAGAATACTGCTAGACCAGTCCAGGACCCACCCTGCTGTCAGTTACGGTGCTGCTAGTGCGGTGAAGCCGCTGGCCTCTGTTCCTTCCTTGTCAGTATGCCTCACCATGGGGTGCCGATGGCTGCGTTATCGGTCTTAGCAGCCTTCAGTTCTGGGGATACTTTCAGCTCCCTTGTACATAGTTGAATTCAATGTCCACTAAGTGTGGTCTTATGGTTAAGTTGCGTTACATGTTTTGGGTTTGCTTTACAGTCAATACTGAGGGAGACGCCTAGGGGGTAGGACCATATCACCAGAGTCCAGCCTATCAGAGCTCTGGTAGAATTCTCTGTCTCCAAGATCTGCTGGCAGGGGGACACAACCCGTTTGTCTGGACTGGTCTAGCAGTATTCTAGGAAAGGAAATTAACGGTGAGTGAAATTTCTCCATCTGTGATGGACTACTAAAGTAAGCAATACAGTCAATTCCGACCTGATGACAAATTTCTTATGGTAATTTTTACAAGTCATTTACCAAAGTGTATTTAATACTTGCTGTGGACAAGCAGAAGAAAAAACTCCTCACATATGGGTGATGTCATCTGACGGAACCCCTCCATGGGAACATTCCTAACTCCTCCTAGAAGCTTTTGGATGCCCATTGTGCATGCACGCATTTTCCCTTCTGCCTCAATTTGTTTTTGTTTTTTTTCCATGGAGCCCCTCAGGCGATGCCTACAGTTCTGAGTAATCTAGTCAGACGAGAATCATCAGGATTTTTTGCACTTTCTTTATTAAACCGCAGTCGCGGTACTCAAATTTTTCCTTTTGAATGTTTAAAGCTTCCTTTGTTTTTCAGTGGCACCTCAACCCCCTTAGTCGTTGGTGTTCCGGTCACAGTTATTCAATTGTTTTCTATCAAAATCGAGTCTAATTTTGCTAAGGCTAGTTTTCTGGATGACATGTCCCAAAAACTTGCAACAGGTTTAAAAAGTGTTCCAAGTGCTCAAAGACAGACATATCCATAACGGACACACATAATAGGTGCCCCTAGTGCTTAGGACCTGATCATGAACTTGTAAATTGGGTTTACAGATGACAAAAAGAGGGCTGAAAGGATGAGAGACAGCATGACATCCTTTTGGGCTTTGACATCCATTGACATTGTCATTGGTGGCATTAGTCTCTATGGCTTCAAAGGCTGCACCAGATGCTGGCAGTGCACTGACATAGAAGAGCTCTCAAACCCACTTGGAGCCAAGCACCCTCTGAGGCATGATGTCAAGAGCATTAAGGGTTCACAAGAGTGTCCTCTCTGAGCTGTTCTAAAGCTCGACGTCCTGCAACCAGCCCCTGCTGATACATCCTCTCAGGTTTCAGGAACATAAGCCAATGTTGCTGTATGCCCAGTGCCTTTGGAGATGGCAATCCTGGAGAGTTGGCTTCTAAAAACTGTTGAGGAAAGAATGTTAATGCTGTTCATCATGAAGCACCTCAGGGCCTCAATGAATGTGACCATGGTGTCACTGGCTATCAAACCTATCCTTAAGCACACAATGACTGCGGTAGAAGAACATAAGAGATACCATACTGGGTTAGACCAAGATTCATCAAGCCAGTATCTTGTTTCCAACAGTGGCCAATCCAGGTCACAAGTTACCGGTTTTCGGCACACAGGTTCCACAGTGCTGGTCTTGGGGCAAGCAGTGGATTTCCTGGGTCCTCTTTCGTAATGGTTTATGGACATTCGTCCAGGAACTTGTCCAAACCTTTTTTTAAACCCAGCTACGCTAATAGCTTTTACTACATCCTCCAGTAATGAATTTCAGAGTTTGACTACACGTTGTAAAAAAATATTGTCTCTTGTTAGTCTTAAATGGGTTACACTGCAGTTTTATTATGTGTCCCCTAGTCTTTCTACTTTTTGAAGGCCTAAACAAAACAATCGATCAAAGTTTACCTCTTCCACTCCATTCACTAATTTATACATCTCTATCATATCTCCCCTCAGCTGTCTCTTTTTCAGTTGAAGAGCCCTAACCTTTTAAGACTTTCCTCATAGAGGGTATCCTTCCACCCTCTTTACCATTTTGGTGGCTCTTCTCTATACCTTTTCTAATTCCGCTATATCCTTTATAAGATACAGCGACCAGAATTGCACAAATATTCAAGATGCATTCACACCATGGAACAATACAGAGGCATTATAATATCCTTTGTTTTATTCTCCAGTCCTTTCCTTATGTTGCCCAACATTCTATTTGTTTTCTTGGCTGTCTCCGCACACTGGGTGGAGGGTTTCAAAGTGTTATTCACGATGACGCCTAAATCTTTTTCCTGGATCGTGGTTACTAATGTGGAACCTTGCATTGGGTAACCATAGTTTGGGTGGTTTGTTTCTAAGTGCATAATTTTGCACTTGTCCACATTAAATGTCATTCTCTATTTGGATGTCTAGTCTTCCAATTTATCAAGGTCCTCTTGCAATTTTTCAAAATCCTCTTGTGTTTTAAGAACTTTGAATAATTGTATGTCATCTGCAAATTTGATCACCTCACTTGTTCCCATTTCCAGGTCATTTATGAATATGTTAAAGCAGCGGACCCAGCACAGATCCTTGGGGTACTCCACTATTCACCTTTCTCCATTGGGAAAATTGGCCATTCAGCCCTACCCTCTGCTTTCTATTTTTAACTAGTTTCTGATCCACAATAGTACACTGCCTTCTATTGCTTGACTCTTTAATTTGGCCAAGAGACTCTCATGAGGGACCTCGTCAAAGGTTTTCTGAAAATCCAGATACACTATATTAATCGGCTTACCTTTGTATACCTGGCATTGACACCAAGACATCGAAGGGCTCAGACACCGATACCTGCCTGGCCGATATCACTCTCCAGTGCATCGGGGCCCAATGTGCTCCCAGTATGTGGAAATCATTGGTGCATTGATTCTCCCAAATGAGTTCCAGATTCCCACAGGGAAGGAGAGTCGACCAGACCAGGACTCAGAAGTGTTTTGACTTGCTCTCTTATAGAGAAGTCTGGTGGCTTGTCAGAGAACAAATGTCTAGAGCCCTCCTCTTTGATCTTTCTTCTCATGAAAGATGCATCTCTCCTCCTGAGGACATGACCTGATATTTTGTGAGGGATATTGCTAAGGCCATGTCATTTTTCTTGGAGAATGAGGAAGATCTCAGGGTAGAAGAACTGGAGATCCTACAGTACTCCTCTGCCCCCAAGGAAGCGGTGACAGTGACCATGCACTGCATCCTTCAGAGGTTACAGATGAGAAGTGGGAAACCTCACCTCTCTGTACTTCCAGTTAGTAGAAAGTTTGACTTCATGTACAGAGTTTAGAAGGCTCATTGATTTGAGAAGCCTGAGCTTCCGCACCATTCTTTGGTTGTCGTATCCACCCTCAAAAATTCCAAGACATAATCCTTGGTATCCCCATAGAGGAAGGCACAGATATTGGATGCTTTTGTGAGGAAAGCGAGTTCTACTGTCCACATGGCTTCTTACCAACTCTACATGGACATGGTCCTTGAAGGACATTGTGTGTGGCCTTGGTGATATGTCCCGGTTTTTCCCTCAAGAGAAACTTGAGCAGTATCATTGCCTAATGAGGCATGGCAAGGATTGCTCAAAATTTATGGTCTGAGTGACCTATGAAATTTCTTAGCGAGAACTTATGCAGTGGGTATTGGTGCCCAGAGACTCGCCAGGCTCCAGGTCTCAGACCTCCAACCATCAATGCGGGGCAAGCTTTGCTGATGTACCATGCCATGGAGAGAGTCTCTAAAGAGATAAAGTCAAAGAGAAGGCAGGCCATTGCTCTTCAAAATATCTCAAGGTACATATCTGAGCTGGCCGCCTATCGTAGGAGGTATCAAGGTGACAACCAGAGAAATAACTACTACTCTCAAAGGCATATGTACCTCCCTGGTTCTCACTATTCTCAGTCTAAGTAGGCTCCTCAAATACAGCCAAAGCAGGAGAAGTTGCAGAAGGCCCAACCTGCTTCTCATCTAAAGCCAGGGCTGGAGTTTTGACTGGTTCCTTTCGAGCATAGCTACTCTTCCTATTGCTTCAGTGGAGGACTTTCCTTTCAGAGAGAAGCTTATTTTTTCACTTAGAGGAGATCCCTTTTAACAGTTGACACTTGGCTCTTGCAAATTATCCGAAGAGGCTACAAATTGCATCTATTTGACCTTCCTCCAAATTTCCCTCTGAGGGTTCTATCCCTTTCTCTGGGAACAAGTAGGAAGTCAGTCCTCACATATAGGTGATGTCAGTGCTGATGGAGTCTGCGTGGTAGCTTCTCCCCAGCTTTCAAAGAAAGCTTTTGGGAGATGTACCATGCATGCGTGATCCCCTTCCCGTCCAAGGTTGGCATCTTGCCTCAGTCTCCTATTTTTCGCATAGCTCATCAGACATGTGTCTGTTCCATGGAAAAAAGTGATTTGTTTTTTCTCTCTTTTTCTGGTCGTGTACCAGCTCCCTTTCCTGCTCCCAAGCTTCTGCGTCACATCTCTGATCCTTTTCTTTTTATCTTCTAGTATTCAATTGGTGCAAGTTTGTGCCCTTTTTTTTCCTGGCTGAGCCTGAGATTTTGGATCTCATGGGGGTCTCGTCTTCCCTGCCACGACCTCGACCAGTGGCTTTAAGCTGTGCCTCTGCTGCACCCATAATATCCAATATCACATATGTGCTGACGACATCATGGTGTATGCCCCAATCAACCTACTGGCACTTAACACCACAACAATAACAAAATGCCTTGAAGACATGAACGCCTGGCTCACAATCAATAACTTGACAGTCAACTAAGGTAAAACTGAGGCCATGTTCGTCACCAGGAACCCCAACTTCATCCCACTACAAACCATCAGCATTCTAAACAAACTCATAGTAGTCAAGGATGAAGTTAAGTACCTGGGCATCACAATGGACAGAGCACTGAACTTGAAATCTCATATCACCAAAACTGCAAGCAAGGCCTATCAACATTTGAGGACCATAAGAAAGATCAAGCCACTACTCAGCCAAGATCACTTTCGCACAATGTGCCAAGCACTCATTACACTTCTACTTGATTACGGAAACTTGTTATATCAAGGCCTCCCTCAGCAGACCCTACACCCACTCCAAATGGTGCAAAACACTGCAGCACGCATCATCACTGAAACTCCAAGAACTGAGCATATCACCCCCATCTTACAGCAACTACACTGGCTCCCAATGGTAGCCAGAGCAAAATTTAAAACAATCCTGATCATCTTCAAAATCATTCACCATCTCTTGGCAAATGCACTCCAAGATATCATAACAAGGGATATTAGTAATAGACCGAGAAGGACTAATAATGACAACATGATTGGCATGCCTGCAGGTTACCACAAGACTAAACAAAATACCTCAAGAAGAGCTCCATCACTAATGTCATCCACACTATGGAACTCCCTCCTAACGAGCCTGAGGGCATTAGAAGACATCACAGACTTCCGCAAGGCCCTTAAAACACTGCTCTTTACAGAAACATATGAGCAAACACATAACACAAATGGCACAGCAACTACCCCCTCCAACTCAATACCTAATCTTCCCAACCAGACTTAGGAATTCAGGGTATAGTGTTGTGAAGCACCCTCATTCTAAATGTAACCCTCCATAATGTTAAGTACCCTCATGCAAATTAAATACCCTCATGTTAAATGTTGTAAAGTACCCACGTTAAATGTAACCCTCCAATGTGATGTAACCACTTTGATTGTAGGATAAGGTGGTATACAAATCTGTCTAAATAAATAAATGTCATGCATGGACCTGCATGACTGCTGCCTTGGTTGCCTCGGGCTGGGCCATGATCCCCTGGTATGCAGTCTCTGCAAGCAGATGATTTCCAAGGCCATCAAGAGTAGTCAGCAGCAGCGGGAGTCATTTCACAAGACAGACTCAGCTCCAGAGTCAGTCGTGACACTGTGCTCCTAGGCCCCCTTCGAGACCACGGAACCTTGGGTCCACAGATCCTCGATATGGAATACCCTGAAGGAGGACTATAAGAAGAACCAGAAGCTCTTGAAGACCATGTTGGCAAATGGGTCTTGGAAAGTGGGAAAGTCCCATGGCCTGGCTTCTGCCTCAAGGGTATTCACCAAGTGCCTGGCAGTAGTCGTGGCCTATCTTCGTCTACAAGGGGTCTTTGTTTACCCCTACCTGGACAATGGCTTTTAAGAGGGGGCACCGCCGCCAAAGTCCAGCAGGCGACAGCGCGCACTATCCTCATTTTGCAGCACCTAGGGTTCATGATAAACTACCCCCAAGTCCCATCTCCTCCCAACACAGTGTCTGGAGTTTAGAGGGTCTCGGTCGGACACTGTTCAGGCCAGGTCCTTCCTTCCGCTGGAGAGAGCCAATCTCCGGGCACTGGCTGCAATCGTGCAGTGCGGCCAATCAGTGTCCGCCCATCTCTTGCTCTACCTGCTTGGCCACATGGCATCCATGATTAGTGTCACCCCGGATGCCTGGGTCTACATGAGAACAGCCCCTCTGCTCCCAGTGAACCCAGGCCACAGGCCAGGTGAAGGACAGGTTGGTGGTGACTCCCCAATTGGTTGACTCCCTCGGCTGGTGGCAAATCCCTCAACACCTACAGGCTGGAATGTCTTTTCAGGCCCCTGGCCCACAGAGGATCCTTGCCACTAACGCCTCCCTGCTGGGTTGGGGAGCCCATTGCAAGGACCTCTGCACTCAGGACAAATGGTCATGGATGGAGAGCCTGCAGCAGATCAACCTCCTGGAGCTCTGGGCCTTTTGTCACCGCCTGCAACACTAGCCTGTGTTGGTCCAGATGGACAACCAGGTAGCGATGTTCTACATCAACAACAAGGGTGGCACAAGGTCGTACACCCTCTGCCAGGAGGCATTGGACATCTGCTCATACGCCAACTGCCACAGAATACTTTTGCGGGCTGCCTACCTTCCTGGCCAGGACAACACCTTGGCGGACAGACTCAGAAGGGTCCTCCTGCTGGATGAGTGGTGGCTGCACCCCAGGTTGGTCTGGAGGTTCTTACCGCTCCAGGGGTCTCCACTGATGAACCTCTTCGCCAGTTCAGTTAACACTCGGTTGCCCTGCTTCTGCTCCAGGCAGCCTCACCCCTCCTGGGTGGCAGCGGACGCATTCCTCATCCCATGGATGGAAGGCCTTCTCTGTGCCTTCCCGCCCACGCTGCTGATAGCCAAAACCTTGTTCAAGGTCCAGAATGACAGGGCCTCACTGATACTGGTGGCCCCTCGATGGGCCAGGCAGCTATGGCTCCTCCTGTTCCTTTGCTTATCCATGGCACTTCTGGTTCCCCTGGGGTGTGCCCTGGGCCTTCTGTCTCAGGATGAGGGCGCTCTTCTTCCCCCTACCTGGGGTCTCTGCTGTCAGCCTGTCTGATGAAAAGGTAGCCTTGGCCCCTTTCAGTCTTTCCAGAGAGGTGGAGGAGGTCCTTCTGGTCTCTCTGAAGACCTCCACTAGACCGACCTACACCTTCAAATGGCAGAGATTCTTGGTGTGGTGCTCAGACTGGCGGGTCAACCCGTTCTGTTCTGTGCAGCTTAAACTGCAATACTTGCTTCACTGAAGCCCAACTCTTAGGATGCAACTTAGCGCGCTCACGGCGCACCACTATCTCATTGAGTGCAAGCTCCTCTACGTTCAACCTCTAGTGACTCGCTTCCTGCAGGATCTCTTGCTATCTAAACCTCCTGTCTGCCCTCCGATGGCGGAGTGGGACTTCAATGTAGTGCTGTCACAACTGACAGCCCCACCGTTTGAGCCACTGGCTACATGCAGTATCTCTCCTGGAAGATTGTGTTCCAGATGGCACTAATGTCAGCTCACAGGGTATGTAACTCTCCCAGACACTATCAGGTCAATAAAAGACCTCCAGACATTTCGGAAAGAGCAAAAAACACTTCTCTTTGTTGAACACTTTTAACAACAATGGCTGATACACAATTGTTCACCCTGTCTAGACGCAACCCTTACCCACATGTATATAGTTGTTGATATCCTCCTAATTGTTCATAGGCAAGACAATACTTTGTATATAGTTGAATGGTTTTCTCTGTAACTGTAGATAGTTATCTCATGTTCTCTGTAAAATGGTTTGTTTAATGTAAACCGTCCCTGATCTCTGGAAGGGATGGTATAGAAAAACTGCTTAAATAAATAAACGAGCTCCAAGCACTGGTGGCAGACCCACCTTATACGAGATTCTACAAGAACAGGGGTCTTCAAATCAAGTCCTAGGGGGCCACCAACCAGTCAGGTTTTCAGTATATCGCTAATGAATATGTATGAGAGTGATTTGCATGCACTGCCCTGTTGTATTCAGATTTACCTCATGCATATTCATTAGGGATATCCTGAAAAACTGGTCTGCGGCCCTCCAGGACTGGATTTGGAGACCCCTGAGTTTGAACATAAGACCAAGATGTGCCATGCTGTGTTAGATCAAGAGTCTATCAAGACCAGTATCCTGTTTCCAACAGTGGCCAATACAGGTATATATATTCCATGCTATTTGTTCCATTGGTAATCGGTGAATTTGCATGATCCTCTTTAATAATGGTTTATGGACTTTTTCTCCAGGAACTCATCCAAACCTCTCTTAACTCCAGTAATGAATTGCAGAGTTTGATTACACATTGAATGAAAAAATATTTTCTCAGATTAGTCTTAAATGTGTTACATTATAACTTTATTGCATGTCCCCTAGTCTTTCTATTTTCTGAAAGAGTAAACAACCGATCTACATTTACACATTCCACTCCATTCATTATTTTATAGACCTCTATCATATCTCCCCTCAGCCAAGCAGTATGATGCATTAGAGGTGTCGGTGACTGCTTCCCTCTTCCCTCCCTTAACCCCTCCCCCCGTGCCCCCATGTGAGACCCTTTCTTCCCTTCTCCTATCATCTCTCCCACCCTCTCTTGGTGGAATATGAGGGTGATGCATGTGGGCTCCCCATCCTTATTCTCCTTCCCGCCGACCCATTCATTCATCTGAGCACTCACATAACTCAATATAAATTCCAACAGCCCGATCCTGACATACAGCCTTCCTAATCCAGTTACCAACTCACAGTTCCTGGGCTTCCCATGTTCCCTACATCCCCGCCAATCCCTGTCCTCACTCCTTTTCAGGGCTATGGTAACATTACCCACTACTCTTCCCCCTCTTTCCCCCCCCCCCCTGAACAAGTTAACTCAAATTGGTAACACATCAATTGAATAACATTGTGTTGCCCATTAAGTGGGGAACCCTTATGCTGAGCCGCTCAACAGTCTGATGCATGCTACTGGTCCATAAGATCTGGGTTGTGTGGTGTTTCTGTTCCAGCCCTACTGTTCCACGCAAGATCCCTCCTGGAGTGTCCTTGGCCGGAGACCAACATGAAACACAGGCCTGCCAGCACTGGTGCAGTAAGGGGTCCTGATGCTGTAAACATTCCTGTTGTCCCATCGATCCTAAGTCTACCTGGACACTTAGCTATATGGGGGGGATAACCAAAATCAAGTTTTCTGTTAGTCTCTGCTGTGAACTCAACCCCCACAACAGGTCTTTGGTGTTGAATGTTAGATGGGCCTTCCCAGAGGGCTTTCAGTTCGGATCCACAGGACTGCTCTATAGCTGCCAAGAAGCGCTGTCCATCGCACCTACATGCGTAGCAATCATAAACGCAGTCCCCACGGCAGTCAGGCATCACATCCAAAGGGTATGATGAGCCTCCCACTCTAAATAGCGCCACGTCAATTTGGCTTTACAGAGGGTTTCAGTGTGGCCAGAAAAGTTTGCATAGCGCTTGGGGAGTCTAAGAATTGTTGTCTTCCGTTATGTAGAACACGCAAGCAGGCTGGGTAAAGTAATGAGAAACGTAGGCCACGTTGGATTAGCTTCCCACACACATTGGCATAGTCCTTCCGCCATTTTGTGATGGCTGCAGAGTAGTCTTGAAATAGGAGGATTCTGTTAATTGAAAATGCAGAATGGGAATAATTTTCCTTGGAGATTGCCTAGGCAAAGATGGGTAGGGAGCCAGGTATCCAAAAAGCCCTGCAGCTCTGCATCTAGCACTGCCTTGGATATTCCCACCAGCCTTAAGGTTTTCCTCTGGCCCCAACTTTCCGAATTGTCGAACTTGATGCTATGCTATTCCAGCTGTTCTGCTAGCCACTTCAGGGTAGCCTAGTATGATTGGCCCAAGTCCTCCAGACCTGAAACCCTCTGCTTGAGGCCCCCATAGTTGCTCCTGGAAATCGGCCACTGCCTGTAACAATTTTTCTAAGATTGTGGCCAAGCCCTGGAACCTGCTATCCAGTGCCTTCACCACTGCCTGAGATACCTCCTCCACCATTATGTCTGACTGTGCACCCTCTGGCAGGCTGTCGGGGGGAGTGGCCACCATCTTTAATTCTGCTCCTTTCGGCTTCTGCACACGCTCTTTACAGGCTGATTTGGTAGCCATTATTCGTTCTGGAGGTTCCAGTTCAGTTCCCCAGGTTTTGAGCTATCAGTGGTTGTATCTAGGGGCACCAGGAGATCCATTTAATGTAGTAATTTATACGTTTAACGGCAAGGAGCCTCAGAGCCCGAGTTTATACATCTGATCAGGCTCACTGCATCACGTGACCCCTGCTTTCTATCTTTTAACCAGTTCCTGATCCACTATACTACACTGCCTCCAATCCCATGACTTTTAATTTGGCCAAGAGAGTCTCAGGGACCTTATTAAAGGCTTTCTGAAAATCCAGATACTCTATATCAACCAGCTCACCTTTTGTCTACCTGTTTATTCACACCTTCAAAAATAAATAATAGATTAGTAAGTCAGCACTTTCCTTGGCTAAATCCATGTTGGCTTTCTCCCATTAAACCGTATCTATCTGCATGTTCAGTAATTTTATTCTTTATTCTCCAGGACCAAGCAGGAAGTCAGTCCTCACATATGGGTGACGTCGGCACCAACGGAGCCCCCGTGTGGAGCATTTTCCCAGCTTTCAAAGAAAGCCTTTGGGAATGCAGCGCACATGCGCGGTCCCCTTCCCGCCCAAGGGTGCCATCATGCTCAGTCTTCTTTTTTCCGCGGAGCCCGACGAACGTGTTTTGTTTTCACCCGAGGAAAAAGTTGATTTTGTTCTGCGTGGACCCGTTTTCTTCGATTCGATGCCGGTTTCCCTTTCCCACCTGGGCCCGATACATTGGTATCGAGCCCGGACTCCTTTTTTTGGTTTTTGTCCTTAGTGACTAGCATACACGCCATTTTCTGTTTTCACTGGCAGCCCTGTCTTTTGACCTCGCAGGGGCCCTTTTTCCCCCTATGGCTACCAGCGGGTTTAAAAAGTGTGATCGGTGTAAGAAACTTATGTCTCTCACCGACACACATGACTGCTGCCTCCGGTGCCTTGGACCCGATCATGACCCGATGATCTGTGGCCCGTGTGGGAAAATGTCCTCGAAGGCGTTGAGGAGTCGGCAGCACCAAAAGGAAAGAATCTTCTCTGACTCCGCGTCCGGACGGGCCTGGACTTCGTCAGAGGCCTCGACGTCTCGGGACTCCGGCCCCGAGCAGCGCCGAGGCTCCTCTGAGAGGGGGTCTCCCTCGTGGGAGCATCGCAAGAAGAAAAAACCCGCGAGGGCGGCATCGGTGGACGCACTTGGCTCCTCGAGGGCCAAGTCGCATAGCCCCGAGCGCCGTCCCGGGTCTTCGGAGTCGGAGAGGCCTGCAAAACAACCTCATGTGGAGATGGAGTCACCGGGTCATGTGAGTACTGTAGTCCTCGTGGACTCTCTTCCAGGGGAGCCGTCGTCGGGGCCCGAGTCGGGGGCTGCTGAGTCTCCTGAGCTCGGACTCAGGTTGATGGCCTTGGAGTGCAGCTTGGCTGCCTTCATGGAACAGCAGCGGGCACTGATCGCCGGTCTCACCGGTGCATCTGCCCCGACCACCGGGACATTGACATCCAAGTCGACCCTGGAGGCCGAGCCGATCCTCAAGTCCATGCGCGCTCGAGTCTATCCTCGGCCAAGGTCTCCCTCGGCCTCCCGCTCGGGACCGAGGTCGTCTACACCAGTACCCTCAGCGTCGGGGCGGATGGCATCAGTGCCTGCCCGACCGGAGCCGCTTGATTCCTCCTCCAAGGGGTCCGGCTGGGAAACGGAGGATGAATCGTCACCCGACACATTTCGGACTCGATGTGTCCCATCGGACTCACCGGAGTCCGAGCCTCGGAGATGGTCCCCCCAGAGGATTCACGGTTCTCGGACTTCATGCGGGATATGGCCAAGGCCTTGGCCTTCCCCGCGGATCCCGAGGAGGAGCCTCAAGCCGAGGAGCTCGAGGCCCTACAGTATGACTCTCCCCCAAAGGGAGGCCTTTAATGTACCGGTTCCTCCGATGCTGGAGTGGTTGCTCTTCCGCATGTGGGAGGCACCGGCCTCGATGCCGGTTTTGAGCAAGCGGGTCGATTCCATCTATCGAGTCCGCAAGAGCCCCGGGTTCCAAAAGGCACAATTACTGCACCACTCCATGGTTGTGGAATCGGCCAGGCATCGTCTGAAGAGTCAGAAGATGCACTCCTCGGTGCCTCTCGGCCGGGAAGCCCGGAACCTGGACGCCCTTGGTAAGAAGTGCTTCCAGGGCTCTATGCTTGCTTGCCGTGTCCAGACCTACCAGCTGTACATGGGCATGTACCTTCGAGACCTGGCAAAGGAGATTGCCGGGTTCTCTGCTGGTCTCTCCGAGGAACCTTTGCAGAGGTTCACTGCTCTGTCATCGGGTATTCGTGAGTGCTCGAAGTTTATCTTTCGAGCAGCCTATGATGGCTTCGAGGCTTCGGCCCGAGTAGCCGCGGCTGGCATCGGTGCATGCTGTCAGGCCTGGCTACAGTCATCGGACCTCGAGCCATGGGTGCAGGACAAGTTGGTCGATGTCCCCTGCCGAGGTGAAAACCTCTTTGGCAAGCCCATGGCTGAAAAGGCTGCGGAACTCGAGACCGAGACTCTTACCCGGACAAGGCTGTCCAGGAAAACTTCTGCCCCTTCTCAGAAGAAGGGGGGCTCAGGGAAAAAGACCTTTTACCCGAGGAAGTCATCTGCCTATAAACAGTACCCTCATTTTCAGGCCTCTGTAGCTCCCCAACAGGGTCAGCAGGCCAAGGGGGCAGGGACATGGGCCCCGTAGGCAGAAAACCCCCAAGCCACCAGCTCTGGCTCCTGCTCAGCAGGGAGCGGAGTTTTGACTCCAGTGCCATAGCCTCTCCTCCTTCACTGGTCCCTATCAGCACAGGAGGCCGGCTGGCCCTGTACGCCCACAGGTGGCCAGCCGTAACAAGGGATACCTGGGTGCTAAGCATAGTCCAGAAGGGCTGTCTCCTCCACTTCCACCAGGTACCCCCTCCTATTTTCCAGTGGAGCCTCCAAGACTCCGTCTGCACAGGGACTTACTCCTGCAAGAGTTAGCAAGTCTTGTAAAGGAACAGGCAGTGGAACCGGTGCCCCACCACCTGAGGGGTCAAGGCTTCTATTCCAGGAACTTTCTGGTACCAAAATGAACAGGAGGCCTCAGACCCATCCTAGACTTGCGGAATCTAAACAAGTTCTTGGAGAGGGAAAAGTTCAAGATGCTTACCCTTGGAATCTTGCTGCCGTACCTCCAGCAGGGAGATTGGCTATGCTCCTTAGATTTAAAGGATGCTTATACTCACATCCTCATTCATTCAGACCACAGACAGTAGCTCAGATTTGTAGTGGGAGGAAACCATTACCAGTACAGAGTACTGCATTTTGGCCTAAACTCCGCCCCCGGGGTATTCACCAAGTGCCTGGCAGTGGTGGCGGCCTACTTCAGGGTTCAAGGCCTTTTTGTCTTTCCATACCTGGACGACTGGCTTATCTGGGGTCAATGCCCACAAGAGGCCAATCAAGCCACCCTCTGCACTGTCGCTCTGCTGCAGCATTTGGGCTTTGTTATAAACTTCGCAAAGTCCACTTTGCACCCTTCACAGAACATGGAGTTCATAGGAGCAAGACTGGACACCCTTCAGGCAAAGGCCTTTTTGCCCATAGACAGGACACACAGGTTGATGGATCTGGCCAGTCGGTTCCACAGCAATTCTCTGGTTTGCGCCAGACAATTCCTGAGGCTCTTAGGCCACATGGCTTCCATGGTCCATGTAACTCCAAATGCCCATCTACACATGAGGCCGGCTCAATGGGGCCTCAGAACTCGGTGGCACCAGGCCACGGGAAACCTCAAGGACAGAGTGAGGGTGTCCACACTCCTAGAGTCTTCTCTACAGTGGTGGCTTCATCTTCCGAATCTGGTGCAAGGGATGTGTTTTCAGACACCTCCACACTCTCAGGTGCTGACAACCGATGCTTCTCTTCAAGGTTGTGGTGCACATTGCCAGGGAGCATGTACTCAAGGCCTGTGGTCTCCTTGGGAGGCCACACAGCAGATCAATCTCTTAGAACTGAGAGCTATCCGCTTAGCCCTGAGAACTTTCTCTCATCTCATCTCTCACCAGTCCATCTTGGTTCAGACGGACAATCAAGTTGCTATGTTCTATGTGAACAAACAAGGGGGCACAGGGTCCTGCCTTCTGTGTCAGGAAGCGCAGAAACTGTGCTCCTGGGCAGTCAACCACGGCATTCTTCTTAAAGCAGTCTATCTCCCCTGTCAGGAGAATTACCTGGCGAACAGATTGAGCAGGATCCTGCAGCCGCACGAATGGCAGTTGAATCATTTAGTGGTTCAACAGATCTTCCTGAGATGGGGTCTTCCAACCATAGATCTTTGCCAGTCCTCTGAACCGTCAACTACCCAGGTTCTGCTCCAGACAGCCGCATTCTCTCAGATTAGCAGCGGATGCGTTTCTCATTCTGTGGTCTATAGGCCTCCTATACGCTTTTCCTCCCATGCCTCTAGTATCCCAGACACTGTTCAAAGTGCTCCGAGACAGGGCATCGGTAATTCTGGTGGCCCCCAGATGGCCCCGACAGCCGTGGTTCCCACTTCTTTTGCAACTAGCGGTGGACACTCATCTTCCTCTGGGGATGCAACCAGATCTTCTGTCTCAGGAGCAGGGGTCTCTTTTTTACACCCCCATATGTAAAAACTACTATTAAAGCTTTGGAATTACAGAGCTTAAAAGGGAGAGAGGAGGCATTGTGGGTTAAACTAGAAAGAGGGAAAGAGAAATCTATTTGCATTGGTGTGATATACAGACCTCCCTCACAAGAGGAAGAGGTGGACAGAGAGTTAATTGAAGACATACGCAGCATTGCTAGGAAAGGGGAAGTGCTACTGATAGGAGATTTCAATATGCCAGATGTTGATTGGCACATTCCTGCTGCAGTATCATCTAGAAGTAAGGAGATCCTGGATTCTCTACAGGGAGAACTATTCAGGCAATTGGTAACAGACCCCATACGTGAAGGGGCCATACTGGACTTGGTGCTTACCAATGGTGAAAGTGTTTCTGATGTTGTAGTGAGAGATCATTTTGCATCCAGTGATCACCAGATGGTGTGGTTCAGTATTAGGACTACGGCTGTTAGAATCCATTCAAAGGCGAGGATCTTAGACTTTAGGAAGACTAACTTTGCGAAGATGGGCCAATACCTCAGGGAGTCGTTAGTGGGATGGGAACAGCTGAGGGATGTAGAAAAACAGTGGGCAAAACTGAAAGGGGATATTTTAAGGGCAACCAACCTTTTTGTTAAAATGGTAAATAAAGGAAAAGGAGACCGCTATAGTTTTTGAAGGAAGTAGCTGAAAAAGTGAAGAAAAAGAGGGAGGCCTTCATGAAATACAAGAGATCACAGAGAGAGGAAGACAGGCATCTGTATTTGGAAAAACTTAGAGAAGCTAGCAAAGTAGTCAAGAAGGCAAAGATTCAAGAGGAGGAGGAGGAAATAGCCAATGCAATAAAATGGGGGGATAAGACATTTTTCAGATATATTAGTGAGAAGAGGAAGGGCAAAAGTGGTATTGTCGGACTCAAGGGTGCAGGGGAGGAATATGTAGAAGCTGATAAGGATAAAGCGGAATTGCTTAACAAATATTTCTGTTCTGTGTTCACAGATGAAGAACCAGGAGCAGGACCTCAGAAAACACCCACAAATAGGAACAGAAGCGAGGGACATCTTGAACAATTTTCAGAAGACTGTGTTCGTGAGAAACTAGCTCATCTTAAAGTAGACAAAGCGATGGGACCGGATGGGATACACCCTAGAATACTGAGGGAACTTGGGGATGTTCTAGCAACTCCACTGACTGACCTTTTCAATGCCTCGTTGGAGTTGGGAGTGGTGCCAAAGGACTGGAGAGAGGCTCATGTGGTGCCTTTACACAAAAGCGGAAGTAAGGATGTGGTTGAAAACTACAGGCTGGTTAGTTTAACTTCGGTGGTGAGTAAATTATTGGAAACGCTGCTGAAAGAGAAAATAGTGAGGTTTCTGGAGTCCAGCAGATTACAGGATCCGAGGCAGCAGCATGGATTCACCAGAGGCAGGTCTTGTCAGACAAATCTGATTGATTTCTTTGACTGGGTGACCAGGGAGTTGGACCGAGGGAGAGCTCTAGATGTGGTGTATTTAGATTTCAGTAAAGCCTTTGACACTGTTCCTCACAGGCGACTTATAAACAAACTGAGCACCCTAGGGATGGACCCTAAAGTTACTGCTTGGGTTAGAAATTGGTTGGGTGGGAGGCGACAAAGAGTACAAGTAAATGGAGCTCACTCTGAGGAGAAGGATGTTACCAGTGGTGTGCCCCAGGGATCTGTCCTTGGTCCGATTCTTTTTAACATCTTTGTTAGTGATATAGCGGAAGGGCTGTCGGGTAAGGTTTGCCTCTTTGCAGATGATACCAAAATCTGCAATAGAGTAGACACCCAGGAAGGTGTAGATAACATGAGGAGGGATCTAGCTAAGCTTGAAGAATGGTCTAGAATTTGGCAGCTGCGATTTAATGTTAAAAAATGTAAGGTCATGCATTTGGGCTGCAGCAATCCAAGGGAGCAATACAGTATAGGAGGTGAAGTACTTTTGTCCACTAAAGAAGAGCGGGACCTAGGCGTGGTTGTGTCTGATGATCTTAAAGTAGCTAAACAGGTAGAAAAGGCGACGGCAAAAGCTAGAAGGATGCTTGGGTGCATACAGAGAGGAATTGCTAGCAGAAAAAAGGAGGTGATAATGCCTCTGTATAAGTCTTTGGTGCGACCTCATTTGGAGTATGGTGTGCAATTCTGGAGACCGCACCTTCAAAAGGATGTGAACAGGATGGAGTCGGTGCAGAGGGTTGCTACTAAAATGATTAATGGGCTTCATTATAAAGCATATGAGGACAGACCTAAGGATCTTAATATGTACACCTTAGAGGAAAGGCGGGATAGAGGTGCTATGATTGAGATGTTTAAATACCTCCGTGGCATAAATGTTCAGGGAGAGAGCCTCTTTCAATTGAAAGCAAGTTCTGCTACGAGGGGACATGGGATGAGGGTGAAGGGAGATAGATTCAGGAGTGATATGCGGAAATATTTCTTTACAGAAAGAGTAGTGGATCTATGGAATAGTCTCCCAGTGGAGGTGGTAGAGATGAGGACAGTAACTGAATTCAAAAAAGCATGGGACCAACACAGAGGATCTCTAAAGGTAAAAAGAGGACTGTTGTAGTTATTATGAAAGGACAGACTAGATAGGCCATGTGGTCTTTTTCTGTCATCATGTTTCTATGTTTCTATCTCCAATCCCTCAATCTGATGGCCTGGCTGCTGAAAGGGTAGTTCTAGCACCCTTACTACTGCCTAGGCAAGTGGAGGACGTGGTCTTGGCCTCTAGTAGGCAGTCCACCCGAAAGTCTAATGCCCTTAAGTGGCGTAGATTCTCTACCTGGTGTACTCAATACAACGAGAATCCTTTCTCATGCCTGGTACCAGTGGTGGTGCAATATTTGCTTCACCTGTCCAACCTAGGCCTTAAGTCCATTTCTGTTAGAGTTCATCTTAGTGCTCTTTCAGCACACCACTCACAGGTGGAGGGTCAGTCTCTATCCACCATCCTTTGGTGGCTCGCTTCCTCAGAGGCCTGCTTTTGCTTAAGCCTCCAGTGCGTCCACCTGCCCCTGAATGGGATTTAAATGTGGTCTTGCAACGGCTTCCTTGCCCACCATATGAACCTATGACTACTTGCCCTCTGCGTTTTCTCTCCTGGAAAGCATTGTTTCTGGTAGCCCTTACCTCAGCAAGGCGAGCGAGTGAGCTTCAGGCCCTAGTATAAGATGCACCATATACTAGGTTCTATAGGAACAGAGTAGTCTTACGGACTCACCCTAAGTTCCTTCCAAAGGTTGTCTCCTCCTTCCACTTCAATCAGGAGGTGGTTCTTCCAACTTTCTTTCCCAGGCCTCATGCCAGCCGGGCTGAGATGGTCTTGCATACCCTGGACTGTAGGAGGGCGTTATCCTTCTACCTTGACCGTACACGGGAGCACCGGGGGGCTGTTCAGCTCTTTGTCTCTTTTGACCCCAATAAGTTAGGGTTAGCTGTCTCCAAGTGTACTTTGTCCATATGGGTAGCCGACTGTATCTCCTGGGCTTACAGGGCAGCCGGCCTCTCCTTGCAGGGTCGAGTTACGGCTCACCGTGTCAGGGCGAAGGCTGCGTCAGTGGCTCATCTCCGCTCTGTTCCGTTGCTACTTGGTCTTCAAGCCAGACTTTTGCGGCCCACTACTGCCTTGAGAGGGAGTCCCGCAGGGACAGTGCTTTCGGGCAGGCGGTACTCCATAATCTTTTTGGGGTTTAGGCAACTCCTACCCTTCGACCCTGGTGTTGGGCTACCGTTCGGGGGCATTATCAGAGAAGATTCTTTTCTTGCATGCCGAGGCTCTAGAGGGAGCTCATTTTTCAGCTTTGGGTCTCCGGTAGCCTTAAGCTGGGGAGTCCCATATGTGAGGACTGACTTTCTGCGTGGTCCTGGAGAAAGAGTAGTTACCTGTAACAGGTGTTCTCCAGGAGCAGCAGGAATCAGTCCTCACAACTCTCCCTCCTCCCCTTGGAGTTGCAGTCATATGATTTATTTTGGTTTTTGCTGTCTTTTAGTTATGTCATCAGACTGAGCAAGATGGCACCCATGGGTGGGAAGGGGACCGCGCATGCGCGCTGCATTCCCAAAGGCTTTCTTCGAAAGCTGGGGAAATGCTCCGCACGGGGGCTCCGTCAGCGCCGACGTCACCCATATGTAAGGACTGATTCCTGCTGCTCCTGGAGAACACCTGATTTCCAGGAACAAGCAAGAATGAGTCTTCACATATGGGTACGTCGGTACCGACGGAGCCTGCGCGGGAACGCTCCCCAGCGTCCAATCAAAAAGCTTTTGGGAGCATCCCACAGCGCCTGCGTGCTGCCTTCCCACCTTTACCAACTGTCTCTCCTCAGTTGTTCTTTTTCCGCGGAGCCAGCAGGTCGTGTTCCTGTCACCGCAGAAGAATTTCCTTATTTTTTTCTTTATTTCTTTTCTGTCACGTCTGCCTTCCTCTACGCTATACCGGTACCGCCAGTTCTTATTCTTTTCCTAAAAAAAAAAAAAAGACCACCTATTTTTTCTTCAGGTGTACTTCAGTTTTGGGCCTTAGGCCCAAAACCTTTTTCCTCAAATATGGAAAAACCTGCCTCAGATTTTAAGAAGTGCACAAAATGTGGCGGTACTATATCTGTCACCGACACCCATGACTGGTGTCTCAAATGTTTAGGCCCTGCCCATTCCATCAAAGATTGTATGTCCTGTTCCATGATGTCTGAGAGGTCGACAGAACCGAGCTGCCAAGCTCAGTACCCTGTTTCCCTCTGATGCAGCTTTGGTGGCATCGATGTCTTCCAGGGCTGCTTCTTCCTCACATGGATCTCAGGTAACTAAACATAAATCCAGCCAGTCCTTGAAGGGCAAATCTCCTTTTAAGCATCGAGATGCCTCTGGCCTTGCCCTCGAGGATTCTGCACTGGCAAAATTACCCCGGCGGGAGGCTTTGGCTTCTAAAGCATCATCATCGGGGTTCCAGGACGATCTAGATGGCGTGGCCTCAACCGATCTCCTGGTGCCATGCCTCTGGGGTACCGGTGGCCTCCACCGGTACCGACTTCCAGGCATTGGCAGCGTCCATGGATCAGAGGTTTCTGTCCATGGAACGCAGTCTGGCGCCTTTCCTTGTGGCATCGACGCCCGTGGTACCGCAACAGACTACTCAGCAGGTACCGGCTCCGGTATCGCCATCGGTACCGATGACATCGACATCGGTGTCAGCCATGCCGGTACCCTGCCCTCTGCAGCCTTCCGGTACCGATACCCATGTACCGATGATTCCCGATACCGACCCCGGTCGGTACGGGTATCGGGGTTTGCAAGAGCATCCCGACAGACGATACTTCGATTCCTCTGACTCTGAGGATTCTGAACAGTCTGTCGATGCAGCGATGCTTCTTCCACAGGAGGAGTCCTCTCCTAAAAGAAGGATGTCTCCTCCAGAGGACTTGTCTTTTCAAGACTTTATCAGAGAGGTGGCTCGGGGTCTCTCTATTTACAGTAGCCCCAGAGTCGGAGCCTAGAGCTAAGGAGTTAGATATTTTACAATATCCTAAAACTCCTAAAGAGGCAGCTACCTTGCCTATTCATGAGATTCTGTATGATCTCGTTAAGGATGTGGGAAGCACCTCTAACCACCTCTCCTCATTCTCGCAGTTTGGACACCTTGTATAGTGTCCCTCCTTGTCCTGGTTTCCATAAGACTCAGCTTCCTCACCACTCTATTGTGGTTGAGTCTGCAATGAAAAAGATTAGAAGTGCCAAGAGACATGCCTCTAATCCTCCAGGACGTGAATGTAGAACCCTGGATGCTTTTGGTAGAAGAATCTTCCAGGCTTCCATGCTTGCGGCAAGAATTAATTCTTATAGTCTCTACATGGGCATATTCTTAAAAGAGGTCACTGACCATTTGCAGACTTTAAGTCCTTTTATGTCTGAAGATAAAAGGCAAGAATTTCTCTCTGCTCTTAAACATGCCCAGGATGTCTCCAAACGTGCAGCTTTCGATTCCTTTGAATGCGTAAGCAGAGCCTCAGCTATAGCTATAGCAGCACGTAGGGTTGCTTGGCTTCAAGCATCTGATTTGGAGACCTGGGTCCAAGATGAATTGGGAAATATCCCTTGTACAGGTGAAAATCTGTTTGGTAAAGATTGGCAAGCAAAAGCCAATCAGATGGATGCTGAAAATTCTGCTTTGGATAGACTATCCAAATCTACAGCTGCTCCTGCTAAGAAAAGGTTGTTCAAGAAAACACCTTTTTCAAAGAAGGGAAGATCCTATCCTGCTTATAGTCGGTCAGAGAGCATCTTCTGCAGCTCAGTTCCCTTCCAAAAGTCAGCACTCCTCCAAACAGACCAAGGCAAAGGCTGCGAGGCCTGCTCCAGCCCAGCAGTCTCAGCCACCTCAGGGCCTTTGATTTTCTGCTAGAGAACTTAGCCTTTCTGGCTTTAGAAGGACCAGAGCCCTCCACCATTCCAGGAAGGCTATGTCACTTTGCTCCCAAATGGGGGCAAATCACAGCAGAGCCGTGGACACTCCATCATAAGAGAGGGGTACAAACTTCATTTTTCCAGCTTGCCCCCTCTCACAAGAGTGCACCAGTTCAATTCTCCAACCTCCCTCCTCAGCCTATTAGAGCAGGAGGTTGCCACTCTTCTAGCCAAAGGGGCAGTAGAGGAAGTGCCTTCTCAACAACAGGGCACAGGGTTCTACTCCCCCTATTTTCTTATCCCAAAGAAAACAGGGGGCTTCAGACCCATTTTAGATCTCAGAGAATTGAACAGATTCCTAGTCAAAGAAAAATTCAAGATGGTTTCTCTGGGAACTCTGCTGCCATACCTTCAGAGTCAGGATTGGCTTTGTTCTCTAGATCTCAAGGATGTGTACACATGTTCTCATCCATCCAACTCACAGAAGGTTCCTTCGGTTCCTTTTCCAGGAGAAGCGCTATCAATACAGAGTGCTCCCCTTTGGCCTGGCCTCTGCACCAAGGGTGTTCACATAATGCATCCCTACTCAGTCCCTGGAGTTTATAGGGGCATTGCTGGATACCACAAAGGCAAGGGCCTTTCTTCCCCAGGCCCGTTGCCTTCGCTTGACGCAGTTAGCTTCTCAAGCAGAGTTGAAACCCCTACTCACTGCTCGAGAGATGTTATAGTTGCTAGGCCACATGTCTTCCACCGTTCACGTGCTACCATATGCTCGCCTTCACATGAGAGCAGCTCAGTGGACTTTATCCACCCAATGGACCCAGGCATTAGGCTGCCTGTCAGACAAAATAGCAAACACAAGTCGCCTCATTTTGTCCCTCCAGTGGTGGAAGTCCCCTCAGAACCTCTTGCTGGGGTGTCCTTTTCAACAACAGATGCTTCTCCAATGGGCTGGGGAGCTCATCTTCAGGACCTCTCCACCCAGGGCATCTGGTCCCCACAGGAGACTTGTCTCCACATCAGTCTCTTGGAACTCAGAGCAATCTTCCTTGCTCTACGAGTTTTCCACACCCTGCTCAGCCACAAGACAGTCCTTGTCCACACGGACAATCAGGTAGCCATGTTCTACATAAACAAGCAGGGTGGAACTGGCTCTCTGTCGCTTTGCAACAAAGCTCTGCGACTGTGGGCCCTCGCCAGAGAGCATCACATTCATCTTCTGGCAGTCTATCTTCCAGGGGTTCAAAACTCTTGGGCAGACAGACTCAGTCGAGTTCTGCTTCCACATGAGTGGTCCCTACATATGGCCCAGGTCTCCAAAATTTTTCAAATTTGGGGAAACCCGAACACAGACCTCTTTGCAAGTCCGTGGAATGCCAAACTTCCCCGGTTCTGTTCCAGAACTCTGGCTCCTGGGGCTCAGGCAAGGGATGCTTTCCTCCTTCACTGGGGTCAAGACTTCCTGTATGCCTTTCCACCCATCCCCCTAATTCCCAAAACCCTATTCAAGCTTCATAGAGACAGAGGCCACATGATTCTCATAGCTCCACATTGGCCACGGCAAGTGTGGTACCCTCTGCTTCTACAACTCTCTCAAGCTCCCTCCCTAGAGTTAGGGTCTGCTCCAGACCTCCTCTCTCAGGAGGATGGAAAGTTGTGGCATCCCAATCCCCAGTCTCTGCATCTCAGGGCTTGGTTGCTGAAGGCTTAGATCTCCAGGATCTTCCTCTTTCTCAGCAAGTGAAAGATGTTCTTCAAGCTTCCAGAAAACCTTCCACTACACATTCTTACGCCTTCAAGTGGAAAAGGTTTACCATCTGGTGTTCTGAAAAGGGTCTTAACCCCCGTGCCATACCTCTGGAATCGTTGCTGGAATATCTCCTGCATCTGTCTAATGCAGGCCTTAAGACAAATTCAGTAAGAGTCCATCTGAGTGCTATTGCAGCTTCACTCAAGCCTCTAAATGGACAACATGTTTCCTCTCATCCCCTTGTAGCAAGGTTCATGAGAGGCCTCCTTTTAACAAAGCCTCCCATTAGACCACCACCGGTGGCATGGGACTTAAATTTGATTCTTGGTCAGCTTATGAAGCTGCCTTTTGAACCTTTAGCTACTACCTCCTTGAAATACCTTTCTTGGAAGGTTATCTTTCTCATTGCAATCACATCAGCACGCCGCATCAGTGAATTGCAAGCACTAGTAGCTAATCCACCTTATACAAGGTTCCATCATGACAAGGTGGTCCTTAGGACTAATCCACATTTTATGCCTAAGGTGGTCTCGCCTTTTCACCTCAACCAAGAAGTCTACCTACCTGTCTTTTTTCCAGGACCTCATGCATCACCTGCAGAGAGGAATCTTCATACCCTGGACTGTAAAAGAGCTCTGGCTTTTTACTTAGAGGACACAGCAACATAGAAAGTCTTCCCAACTCTTTGTTGCTTTTGATCCTTCTCATTTGGGACACCCAGTCTCCAAGAGAACTCTTTCCAACTGGATTGCCCAGTGTATTTCTTTTGCCTATCAGAGCAAGAACATTTCTCTGGAGGGCCATGTCACGGCTCACAATGTGAGAGCCATGGCAGCCTCAATGGCTCATCTGAACTCTGTGTCTATCGACGACATCTGTCGAGCAGCCACTTGGGCCTCAGTTCATACCTTCACAGCCCATTACTGCTTAGACAAGGACTCCCGCCGGGATGCCTTGTTTGGTCAGGCTGTTCTCAAACACCTGTTCCGTACTTAATCAACTCCTACCCACCATCCCTCATGAGATGCCAGAGATACAGGTGGGGAAGTGCAGCCCTGTCCCAGGGACACACAACTTCTGGGCGCTCTTGCTGGCATCAAAAGCTAGGGAGTCCCCATATGTGAAGACTCATTCCTGCTTGTTCCTGGAGATAGCACAGTTACTTACTTGTAACAGGTGATCTGTGGGAACAGCAGGAATAAGTCTTCACAACCCACCCACCTCCCCTAGGAGTTGTCTCTCTCTCTCTCTCTCTCTCTCTCTCTCTCTCTCTCTCTCCCTTCCTCTTTGTCTCAGCTATAAAACTCAACTGAGGAGAGACAGTTGGGAAAGGCGGGAAGGTAACACGCAGGTGCTGTGGGATGCTCCCAAAAGCTTTCTGATTGGACGCTGGGGAGCGTTCCCGCGCAGGCTCCGTCGGTACCGACGTACCCATATGTGAAGACTTATTCCTGCTGTTCCCAGAGATCACCTGTTACAGGTAAGTAACTGTGCTTTAGAGGTGAGTAACTACTCTTAATGGTTTCTACCATTTTGCCCATGTACTGATATCAGGTTCACAGGTCTGTAGTTTCCCGGATCACCCCTGGAACCCTTTTAAAAATTGGAGCTACATGGGCTATTCTCCAATCCTCAGGTACTAAAGATGATTTTAATGATAGTTCACAGATTGCTTATAGTAGGTCTGCAATCTTATATTTCAGTTTTTCAACACCTTTGAATGTATACTATCCGGTCCAGGTGAGTAACTACCTTAGCTTATTCTTGGTGCCATGTAGATACAAGGATATTGGGGCTGTGAATTTAGCTATCTACTAATGGTACTGAAATAGTTCACAGTTTGTTCCATTTTAGTATTATGAAACTTATGAAAAGAAATTTGAAGGAAATTGATACATTTTCATATATAATTATCATTTTTCTTGTAGTATTAAGATGGACAAGGTCATAATCTGAATGTTTATATTAGAGCATTCTTCATCTAAACTTAATGCAGAACAAATAGCACTGCTTCTTTTTGATATCTGCTTTATGTTGATCTCAGATATTTTGCTTCACAGCTCCTACTGTGTTCATGTGCCTAGAGAGTTGCAAACTGTCAGAAAGTAACCAGATCCTCCTCCGTAAGCTGGGGGTGAAAATTATACAGCGTCTTGGACTCACTTTTCTGAAAACAAAGGTGGCTCAATGGAGGTTTGTAAACATGTTTAAATGTGGACTACTTCTTGCATTCTTATGTAAAGCCATAATTGAGATAAGGTCTTTGGGATCTTTTTACTATGTATTTGTGATGTGTCTCGATATCTGTATGTTTGGGTGTTCTATTTTTCCAAACAGTTGATTTCACTGTATTGTTTTTAGGACTAGATTTCCCATGCATTAAGGATGCACTGAAAAGGGATGTTTAAAAATAAGTGTTGTTTTTAGATACATTTCAATATAGAAACATAGAAACATGACGACAGAAAAAGGCCACATGGCCTATCTAGTCTGTCCTTCCATATCAACAGCCCCCTTTTTTTTCCTTTAGAGATCCTCTGTGTTTGTCCATGCTTTTTTGAATTCAGTTACTGTCCTCATCTCTACCACCTCCACTGGGAGACTATTCCACAGATCCATCACTCTTTGTGTAAAGAAATATTTCCGCATATCACTCCTGAATCTATCCTCCGTCACCCTCATCCCATGTTACCTTGTAGCACAACTTGCGTTCAATTGAAAGAGGCTCTCCCCCTGAACATTTATGCCACAGAGCTATTTAAACATCTCAATCATATCACCTCTATCCCACCTTTCCTCTAAGGTGTACATATTAAGATCCTTAAGTCTGTTCTCATATGCTTTATGATGAAGACCACTAACCATTTTAGTAGCCACCCTCTGCACCGACTCCATCCTGTTCACATCCTTTTGAAGGTGCGGTCTCCAGAATTGCACACTATACGCCAAATGAGGTCGTACCAAAGACTTATACAGAGACATTATCACCTCCTTTTTTCTGCTAGCCATTCCTCTCCGTATGCACACAAGCATCCTTCTAGCTTTTGCCGTCACCTTTTCTACC
Source organism: Ichthyophis bannanicus (assembly GCA_033557465.1). NCBI lineage: Eukaryota > Metazoa > Chordata > Amphibia > Gymnophiona > Ichthyophiidae > Ichthyophis > Ichthyophis bannanicus. Next base: position 239,617,356 of record CM066041.1, read on the forward strand.
TGTTTAGACACTTTAAAATCATCAGACATAAGCACGCCTAAGTCCCGCTCTTCTATAGTGGACAAAAGTGATTCACCCCCTATACTATATTGCTCCTTTGGATTGCTGCAGCCCAAATGCATGACCTTACATTTTTTAACATTAAATCCCAGCTGCCAAATTCTAGACCATTCTTCAAGCTTAGCTAGATCCCTCCTCATGTTATCTACACCTTCCTGGGTGTCTACTCTATTGCAGATTTTGGTATCATCCGCAAAAAGGCAAACCTTACCGGACAGCCCTTCGTTATATCACTAACAAAGATGTTAAAAAGAATCGGACCAAGGACAGATCCCTGGGGCACACCACTGGTGTAACATCCTTCTCCACAGAGTGAACTCCATTTACCTGTACTCTTTCGCCTCCCACCCAACCAATTTCTAACCCAATCAGTAACTTTAGGGTCCATCCCTAGGGTGCTCAGTTTGTTTATAAGTCGCCTGTGAGGAACAGTGTCAATGGCTTTACTGAAATCTAAATACACCACATCTAGGGCTCTGTTAATTTATTGGCAGGTTTTGAATGCCCACAATTTTCTTTATTACTTGATTTATGTGCATGTTTAGTTATTAGAAATCACAATGTATGCACACATTTTAAGGATGCACTTTCACTTGAAACAAATGGAAAATTTTCATTATGTCCTATTGTGTATTGGGACCTGGTTAAAGGAGAGAGAAACAGTTGAGCCAAATGGTTGCTTTTCTCAGTAGAGAGGACTGGAGAGAGGCACATGTGGTCCCTTTACACAAAAGCAGATGTGGTTGAAAACTACATGCAGGTTAGTTTAACCTCTGTGGTGAGTAAATTATTGGAAACACTGCTGAAAGAGAAAATAGTGAGGTTTCTGGAATCTATTGGATTAGAGGATCCAAGGCAGTATGAATTCACCAGAGGCAGGTCTCGTCAGACAAATCTGATTGATTGATTTCTTTGACTGAGTGACCATAGAGATGGACTGAGGGAGAGCCCTTGATGTCGTTTACGTAAATTTCACACCATTCTTCACAGGCGACTTATAAACAAACTGAGCACCCTAGGGATGGACCTTAAAATTACTGATTGGATTAGAAATTGTTTGAGTGGGAGGCGACAGAGGGTACAGGTAAATGGTGTTCCCTCCGAGGAGAAGGAAGTTATCAATGGTCTGCCACAGAGATCTGTCCTTGGTCAGATTCTTTTTAACATCTTTGTTAGTGATATTGCGGAAGGACTGTTGGGTAAGATTTGCCTCTTTGCGGATGATACCAAAATGTGCAATAGAGTAGACATCCAGGAAGGGGTAGATAATAGAAGGAGGGATCTAGCTAAGCTTGAAGAATGTTCTAGAATTTGGCAGCTGAGATTTAATGCTAAAAAATGCAGGGTCGTGCACTTGGGCTGCAAAAATCCAAGGGAGCGGTAGTGTGTAGGAGGTGAAGTACTTCTCTACACAAAAGAAGAGCAAGACCTGGGCATGATTGTGTCTGACGATCTTAAAGTAGCTAAACAGGTAGAAAAGGTGATGGGGACAGCTAGAAGGATGCTTGGGTGCATAGGCAGAGGAATGGCCCGTAGAAAAAAGGAGGTTATAGTGCCTCTGTTCAAGTCTTTGGTGCTACGTCATTTGGAGTATCGTATACAATTTTGGAGACCACACCTTCAAAAGGATATAAAGAGGTTGGAGTCGGTGCAGAAGGTGGTTACAAAAATGGTTAGTGATGTTCATTATAAAGCACATGAGGACAGACTTATACTTTAGAGGAAAGGCCGGATAGAGGAGATATGATAGAGATGTTTAAATACCTCCATGGCATAAATGCACAGGAGGAGAGCCTCTTTCAATTAAAAATAAGCTCTGCTATGAGGGGGCATAGGATGAGGGTGAAAGTGGATAGACTGAGTAATATGCAGAAATATTTCTTTATGGAAAGAGTGGTAGATGTGTGGAATAGTCTCCCAGTGGAGGTGGTAGAGATGAAGACAGTATCTGAATTTAAAAAAGCATGGAATAAACAGAGGATCTCTAAAGGAAAAGAGGGACTATTGCAGTAGTTGATATGGAAGGGCAGACTAGAGAGGCCATGCAATCCTTATCTGGAGGGAGACTAGCATTTGTTTTTTACATTTTGGACCTCTTGAGGACTGCTTGTGACTGTGGATTTATGGGAAAGCTGATGATCATGTCATAGAGCAGGGTCCTACCCTGTGTTTAATATGGAAAGTGGAATCTTCCAGATGGAGAGTTGCAAGTCTTGGAGGATTTTGTGAACCAGACTGTAGGATGATCTGAAAGTCCAATTTGTTATCCATGGCTTCTGTTGAGCCCAAGGATAGGGCATTGGAGATTTTCTGTAGGACTTTTGAGGTATTAATAATCTTCTAGTTGTCCCTCTGGAGCAGGACTTTCTGGGGTTGTGGCCATTTGGGTGGAGTCTGGTGATGCCAAGTCCCCACCTATGCTATCAAACCCATAGGAGCAGGGAAGACTATAGATGGAATTTGTGATATCAGGATGCTGGAATGTTATCTTGTTCAGGAGATAACCAGCTGCTCTCTTAATGGTAGAGGAAAATGCTGTTGCTAACAGGAGTGTAGATTTTCCTTGGCGAGCTGGCAGCTAATGTGCATGTATGTAGAAAGACCTGAGATTGGCATTCCAGGGTCCATTCACATTCTGTAGCAGGACAGAAATTCATCTAATAACTCTAGCAGTATGGCCTGAGATGATCACCTTGCTGGTATTGGGTTCATTGTTGCATGCTTAGAGTTCAGTATGAGACAATCTTATATGGTCTTCAGACTTACGAGTAATTGTACGGTTGAGCCAAAAAATGAATAAATTACTCTAATGGCAGGAAATGCAATGCCAGACCCAGCTGAACCTTGCCTGGTGTGCTTCAATTCATTCAAATGATCACTACCATTGATTTAATGTTTTTTCGAAGCGGGTCTCAGACTAGGAGCCGCGGCACAAACAACTGCCTTCTCTTACTCCTTTTTTGCATCAATGACCCATTTTTTGTTTTATATATGTGTATAAATTTCAAGTCAGTCATCAAATCCCAACATGTAGAGTTCAGTATGGGCAAGCCTAGATAGATGTTCCATTGTTACTGGGTTGGGGGGAGTGCACTTGTTGGGAAACCCATCTTAAGCCTCCAGGTTGCTATAGCTGTGTTTACCCAGGTGTTTCTTGCCCTCAGTTGGGCAGGTATGTTAAGGCATTTCAATCTTTCAGCAAGGAATCGTCTCTAGGTTTTTTGTTTGTGAGACTACATCATTGCAGCATCAAAGGCACCATCCCAACTTGCGGCAGCTTGCAGCATTGCTACTGAGTCACTAGACCAGCTTAATTAGATTATTTTTAAGAGTAATCTCAACTTGGCAGATTCTGACACTGGCATTTCAATTTGACAATAATGAAGGTGACATGACTTCAAAGTCCAAAATAATCTTCTTTGTTGAACCACAGTCAGGAATGTAGCGAAAGACAATACAATCTTCCTCACGGGTCATACATATAAAATTTGTAACAAGAGAGCACAAATTTTAGTGGATATCCTGATTGATTCTGAGGCTCCGACATCTTGGGTGGAACCTTCCGAACCTGAGCCTTGTGGGCCCTCAGAAAGGGGGCCTCCGTCGAGGGAACCCAGGAAGAAAAAGAAATCCTCGATGGTGGTGTCCTTGGAGAGTTCAGACAGGCTGGTTGCTTCCCGGGCCCAGTCACGCAGTCCAAGACAATCATCCGAGATGTCACAGAAGGAGTGGCCAGCGAAGGTCCCACAGAAGGAACCAACAGTGGACCAGCCTCAGTCCCCAGACACTATCCTCATCGAGGATTCCCCTTCGGGGGAGCTGGCATCGGGCCCGAGTCCCTGGTGCCTGTGCCAAAGGCTGTGGAGCCGCCTTCTCTGGAGTCCAGTATGGCGACCCTGGAGCACAGTTTGTCTGCCTTCATGGACCATCATCGGGCACTGTTGTCCGGCACGACCGGTTCATCTGCCCTGACCACCGGGCTCTCGATGTCCAAGACATCCCCGGAGGCCTAGCTGATCCTCGAGGTCCTTTGGCCTCGAGTCGATCCTTGGCTGAGGTCATGATCCGAGTTCCGCTCGACGGGACCATGGTAATCCCCGGCAAGTTTGTCGGACACCGGCCGCAGGGCGTCGGGGGCTTCGAGACCGGTGGAGCAACCCTACTATGAGTCCTCAACAGACTACTCCGAGTGAGAGACGGAGGACAAGGAGTCCCCCGATACCTGTAGCCACCGTGACGTCCCATCTGACTCTCCCGTCTCGGAGACTCGATGACGGTCTCTGCCCGAGGATATGGGCTTCCTTGATTTTGACATGGACATGTCTGAGGCCCTGGTGTTCCCGACCAAGTTGGAGGAGGATCCTCGGGCGGATGAGTTGGAAATCCTCCAGTATGATACCCCTCCACAGGAATTGCTCAAGGTGCCCATCCTGGAACGGCTGATGCTCCAAATGTGGAAGACACCGGCTTCAGTGCTGGTGGTGAGCAAACAGCTCAACTCGATGTATTGAGTCCTCCAGAGCCAGGGCTTTCAAAAGTCACAGCTGCCACATAATTCCGTGGTGGACCCTGGATACCCTCGGCAAAAAGGCTCAATGCTTATCGACTGCATCAAGGCCTACCAGCTGTACATGGTCATGTACCTGAGAGACCTGGCGAAGGAACTCTCTGGGTTCTCAGCTGGTCTCTTCAAGGAACCCTTGCAGCAGTTCAAGAACCTGACCAAAGCAGTCCGTGAATGCTCCAGAATCATTTCTCAAGGGGCCTATGATGGGTTCGAGTCATTGGCTTGAATAGCGGCGGCTGGCATCGGTGCACGCCGCCAAGCTTGGCTACAGTCCGACCTCGAGCAGTGGGTTCAGGACAAATTGGTTGATGTCCTCTGCCAAGGAGAGAACCTCTTTGGCAAACCCATGACCAATGGCTGCTGAGCTGGAGATCGAGTTCATGACGAGGACCAGGCTCTCCAAAAAGACCACTGCCACTCCCTGACAGAAGGGCTCGAGTAAAAAGTCCTTTTACCTGAGAAAGGGAGCTGCTTACTGAAACTATCCACCTTATCAGGGCTCCCCAACAAGGTCTTTATCTTTTATGTTTATTTACACTTGATATACTGCCCACGTCGAAACAGGGCTGCGGGAAAAAGATAGGAACGCCATATTTAATAGGAAAGGAGAGAAAGAACAGCAAACAGACAAGAATAAATAACAGAGGACACAGCCTATAGGGAATCAGTAGAAGGGAAGTTAAAAGCCTGCTGAAATAGGAGTGTGTTGAGTAATGCTTTAAATTTTTGGTAGGTGGGTTCTAAACGGAGTGCGGAAGGCAGGGAGTTCCATAGTGCTGGTCTGAGGAAAAAGAACGCAGCGTGTCGTGTTTGTTCAAGGTGAGCTTGAGACGGAGAAGGGATTGAAAGCCGGTTAGCATGGAGAGAGCGGTATTGGCTATAAGGTGTATGTAGAGAGAGATGGTCAGCAAGATACTGTAGCGTTGAAGTATGGAGTGCCCGGTGAGTCAAAATCAGGATTTTGTATTTAAATCTGAACTGAAGTGGTAGTCAGTGGAGGCAGAGTAGTAGAGGGGATGATATAATCGAATCGTCTAGAATGCGTTGCAAGGCATGCAGCCATGTTCTGGAGCAGTTGCAAGCATTGAGGTTGATAGCGTGGTAGATTAGCCAAAGCTACAATGTAATAGTCAAGTCGGTTCATGACAAGTGCAAGCAATAAGGTGATGATAGATGAGGAAGGAAGCAGTGAGCGGACTACTCTAATCTGTCTAAGCGCATGGAAAGAGTAACGTATGAGAATAGACAGGTGCACATGAAAAAAAAGAGAAGAATCTAGAGTGACACCCAAATAGCGAAAAGAGGAAACCCAGAGGAATGGTGGGTGAAGCAAGCTGAGGAGCAACCGTAGGGCAAGGGGAACTCAAGGATACCTACATGGCAGTTGACTTGGAAGGGTTCACGCGATGAAAGTTAGAAGAAAGCCAAGACTCAACATGAGAGAGGCAGTCATGAAGAGGCGAGATGTTACATAGAAACATGGAAACATAGAAATATGACGACAGAAAAAGACCACATGGCCTATCTAGTCTGTCCTTCCATAACAACTACAACAGTCCCCTTTTTACCTTTAGAGATCCTCTGTGTTTGTCCTATGCTTTTTTGAATTCAGTTACTGTTCTCATCTCTACCACCTCCACTGGGAGACTATTCCACGGATTCACTACTCTTTCCGTAAAGAAATATTTCCGCATATCACTCCTGAATCTATCTCCCTTTACCCTCATCCCATGTCCCCTCATAGCAGAACTTGCTTTCAATTGAAAGAGGCTCTCTCTGAACATTTATGCCACGGAGGTATTTAAACATCTCAATCATATCACCTCTATCCCGCCTTTCCTCTAAGGTGTACATATTAAGATCCTTCAGTTTGTCCTCATATGCTTTATAATGAAGACCACTAATCATTTTAGTAGCCACCCTCTGCACCGACTCCATCCTGTTCACATCCTTTTGAAGGTGCGGTCTCCAGAATTGCACACTATACTCCAAATGAGGTCGTACCAAAGACTTATACAGAGGCATTATCGCCTCCTTTTTTCTGCTAGCCATTCCTCTCCGTATGCACCCAAGCATCCTTCTAGCTTTTGCCGTTGCCTTTTCTACCTGTTTAGCTACTTTAAGATCATCAGACACAACCACGCCTAGGTCCCGCCCTTCTTTAGTGGACAAAAGTACTTCACCCCCTATACTATATTGCTCCCTTGGATTGCTGCAGCCCAAATGCATGACCTTACATTTTTTAACATTAAATCCCAGCTGCCAAATTCTAGACCATTCTTCAAGCTTAGCTAGATCCCTCCTCATGTTATCTACCCCTTCCTGGGGTTCACATCTATCAGCTTGCCAAGGGATATGGGCATGGCCCGTGTTAGCAGAAGGCTCCGAAACCCCAGGCACCAGCTCCGGCCCAGCCAGTGGGAAGTTTTTGACTCCTTGAGCATAGCCGATCTACCAAAAAAAAGATCAGCAACCAACAGAAGGACGTCTGGTCATCTACCCCAGAGGTGGTGGCCCATCGCCACCGATTCCTGGGCACTTCGAGTAGTCAAGGAGGAGGGTTACCTCCTCTACCTGGCTCAGACACCTCCCCTTATTTCCCAGGAGAGCCCCTCAGGTCTCCCCTCCACCGGGACCACCTTCTGAAGGAGTTGGCAGGTCTTCTTGAGGACAGAGCGGTTGAACCAGTGCCCCACTATCTCAAGGGCAAGGGGTTCTACTCTAGGTACTTCCTTGTGCCAAAAAGGACAGAGGGCCTAAGGCCCATCCTCGACCTGCGCAACCTCAACAAATTCCTGGTGAGGGAGAAGTTCAAGATGCTCAGCCTTGGAACATTGCTGCCATACCTCCAGCAGGGAGAATGGCTGTGCTCCTTAGACCTCAAGGATGCTTATATCCACAGCCTCATCCACCCCAACCACAGGCAGTACCTGCGGTTCGTAGTGGGGGGGCAGGCATTTTCAGTACACGCTGCTCCCCTTTGGCCTAACCTCTGCCCCAAGTGTTTTCACAAAATGCCTGGTGGTCGTAGTCTCCTTCCTCCGGCTCCAGGGGATCTTCGTCTTTCCCTACCTGGACGACTGGCTCATAAAGGGAGGCACGGCCTCAGAGGTGCAGCAGGCCACCACACGCACCAACCAGGTTCTACAGCACTTGGGGTTTTTCATAAACTACTCAGTCTCGCCTCCTCCCGACACTCATTGGAGCAAAGTTCAACACTCTCCAGTCAAAGGCTGCCTTGCCCAGGCACTGAGCCAATCGTCTCAGGCCTCTGGCTCGGGACATACAGTACAGTCCCTCGATGCCCACTCGGCACCTCCCTGGTCCACGTCACTCCTGACGCCTCCAGATGAGGGTGGTACGGTAGTGTCTCTAGGACCAGTGGTCTCAGGCCACGGCCTGCCTCCGAGACAGAGTTTCAGTGAACCGCCAATTGGTGGATTCTCTGGTATGGTGGTTGTCTCCCCAGCATCTCGAGGCGGGCATGCCTTTTCAGGCCCCAAGCCCCTCAAGGGTCCTCACCATGGATGCCTCCCTGCTCAGCTGGAGAGCCCACTGCGGAGATCTCCGCACTCAGGGCAACTGGTCACCAGGCGAGAGCACCCAACAGATCAGCCTCCTGCGGTTCCAAGCCATACGCCTAGCCATGAAGGTCTTCTGTCACTACCTGCATCACCAGTCGGTGCTGGTCCAGACGGACAACCAGGTGGTGGTGATCTACATGAATAAACAGGGGGGCACACGGTCTCAAACCCTTTGTCAGGAGGCACTGGCACTCTGCTTGTATGCAGTCCAGCAGGGTATCCTCCTGTGGGCAGTATACCTGCCAGGCCAGGACAACCTGTTGGCCAACAGGCTCAGCAGAGTTCTCCAGTCGCACGAGTGGCAGCTGGATCTGAGGGTAGCCAGCCGGCTCTTCCGGCTCTGAGGGAACCCGTGATGGACCTGTTTTCCAGCCTGTAGAACTTTCAGTTGCCCCACTTCTGTTCCCCAGCAGGCCCAAACCTCCAAGGTGCCAGCGGACGTGTTCCTCATCTCATGGTCAGAAGGCCTCATGCACGCCTTCCCTCCTATGCTGCTGATCGCCAAGACCTTGTTCAGCACCCTCCACTACAAGGCCTCATCCATCCTGATAGCTCCTCGATGGCCCAGGCAACCATGGTTCCCGCTGCTTCTACAGTTGGCAGTGGAGACCCCCATCCCCTTGGGGACTGCCCCTGGACTTCTATCTCAGAAGGGGGGCTCCCTCCTGCACCCCAACCTGGGGTCCCTGTCACTGACAGCATGGCTGCTGAGAGGGTGACCCTGGCCCCTTTCAATCTTCAGGTTGAGGTGGAAGACATTTTGTATGCCTCTCACAAGGCCTCTACTAGGAAGGCTTATGCTCTCAAATGGCGCAGGTTCTATTTGGTGCACCGAACACGGGGCAACCCTTTCTCCTGCATGGTGGCTCTGGTGCTGCAGTACCTTCTCCACCTCTCTCAGTCCAGGCTCAAGTCTAACTCTGTCTGAGTGCACCTGAGTGCCCTGGCGGTACACCACCATCCGGTGGATGGTAAGCCCTTCTCGGTCCAGCTGTTGGTGACCTGTTTTCTTCAGAGCCTACTGTTATTGAAGCCCCCAGTTCACCCTCCGGCAACCGAATGGGACCTCAATGTAGTGTTGGGGCAGCTCACTCATCCACCCTTCGAACCCCTGGCTACCTGTCACCTTCGCTAGCTCTCTTGGAAGGTGGCTTTCTTGGTTGCGCTTACCGAGGGATATCATGGCAGCCATGACTTCATACCTACAAAAAGAGAAGGTGTTGCGAGTGGCAGCCTGGAAGGGGCGATTTACTTGGGATGGTATAGAAATCGAAGTGTTTCAAGACCTGCCTGTAGGCATGTTGCAGCGCTGGCAGATCATGTGGCCGGTGACACACTAGCTAAGAGCGGAGAAGGCAAAATACTGCTGGCTCTATCCTTTTGCCCTCTTGATGGACATTAATGAACAGAGTTTTCGGGTGCATACAATGGAGGAGGCTTGGTTCACCTTGTGGCTGGAAGGAACTCCGAATTTACCCCAGTGCTCAGGAGAGTCTGCTCAGCTGCACCCATCATCGAGGTGGGAAAGGACTCCTGCTAAAGAACAGCGATTGCAGAGAAAGTCGGGGGGCCCAATTAAAAGTGGTGGCTTAATCGCAGTGTAGCATCCCCCAGAAGCCTGAGACCTTTTTAGGTCAGCTGAAGGACCTATCGATGGCTCAGTTATTGAGGGGAGCCTAGTAGAGAGACCGTCCTGAGATTTGGATGGTAATTATGATGGTATTACAGAAATAAATGTTAATGTAATACAGCTGTATAAGAAGGGGAGGGAGATTGGTGGGTTAGATAGGAAGGGTTTGTGAGTAAATGGATGGTTTTTGGGATTTGAGTAGAGGGACTGAATAGTGCAGTGGGAACTGGGGAGGTGGGGGAGGGGTGTTGGCTCATTGCATGGGGGGGGGGTCTCTTCCTTTTTATGGAACAGAGGGGAGCTCTGTGTACTAGGGAAGGGGAGGTGGCTTGGGGGGGGAGGGAAGGTATCTACAATTCTGAAGCAGGGGATAGGAGGAAAGGGAAGGGTGTGAATGGCTGGTAGGCTCAAAGTCGGGACATTGAATGTGCGTGGACTTAACTCCCTTCAGAAGAGGAAGTTGTTGATGCGGGAAATTAATGCGCGTCACTGACAGGTGATATTTGTTCAGGAGATACACTTGTGGAAGTGGGGCGAATGAATGCTTAATCCTAGGACCTTTCAGACCTTTTTTGCTGAGGAAGAAGGGGATTGCTGGTGAGCGGGAGTGGCGAACATGGTCAAAAGGAATGTCCCCTTTATTCTGGGTGGGAGTTGTCGGAAGCCCAGATGGGTGCGCTGTACTGGACTGGGTGGAGCTGTATAGGGAGACCATAATGTTGGTCTTGCTGTATGATGCTAACATAGAACAACTAAGACCCATGGGAGGCTCTTAGTTGGGGGCGATTGTAACATTGCTCTGGATGGATGTCCCGTAGGGTGGGGAGGGAGAGAACCGGGCTTGTTAGTCATGCAACAGTGGTTATGTAAGTTTGGGTTGCTGGATCTGTGGAAGATGGTTAACCCCTCTGTGAAGGATTACAACTTTTTCTCGGTAGTGCACACGTTTTGTAAGTCTGACTATGTATTTGGAGACCCTTACTGGGGAGACACGTTAGAGCTAAAATTGGTCCCATCACATGGTCGAATCATGCTCCCCTGGAGGTGTGGTTTTGGTCGCCGTCTGAGTTGAGTCGGCAGATTTATTGGAGATTTAATGAGTACCTGTTATTGGGGGAGGGACTGATTCAGCAGCTGGTGAAAGTGATAGCAGATTATTTGGCGACCAACAGTACAGGGGAGATAATGACAGGGATTCTATGGGATGGCTTGAAAGCGGTGCTTCGGGGTCACCTGCTACAGCTGGGGGCTCAAAGGAAGCACCAGCCTAAGGAGCAGACTAGGCAGCTCTCCTCTCAGAAGACCTTGAGAGGGCCCATAAACAGAGGGGAGACCCGAAAGTTCGGATACAGTTGGAGGAGATCTAACAACAGTTAAATGCACTCTAGTTAGGATTTCAAATCAGCTACAGTGGGTCCATCAGATCTATTACGAGTTCAATTATAAGTCAGGCACCATCCTGGCTAGTAAATTGCGGGCACGTGCCTGTCGCCAGGCAGTTGCGAAACTTAAGGGCCCCCAGGATAAATTATTGTTTAAGGGGAAGGATATTAGGGATCAGTTTCCTAGCTATTATAAAGCTTTATATAATGCAGATTCTTCAGCAAGTGGAATGAGTATTACGGACTACTTGCATAAGAGGGGGGGGAGGGACGTGTGGGGGGGGTGGAGCTGTTGGAACAATCTATAACGCTGGACAAAGTCCAATTGGTTATTAAGGGACTGGTGCCTCATAAACCGCAGGGACTCTAAGGCTTCACAAGCTTGTACAAAATCGTAGCTGAGACAGTGGGGCCTATATTATTGCGTGTTTTCAATGGTGTGTTACAGGGGGAGGATCTTCCGCCATCCATGCGCCAGGCAGCTATTACTGTGATCCCCAAACCACCGTCCGATTTTACTATTGATATACGGATGTGAAAATCCTAGCGAAAGTCTTGGCTGAGTGCCTGGGACTGGTACTTCCTGGGGTTCATACAGGGACAGCAAGCGGCGGGCAGGGTGCATAGAATACTTCAGTTGTCCTGGCTGGCACGCAGAGAGAAACAGGAGGTGATGCTCTTATCAATCGATGCTGAGAAAGGGGCCGGTGCAACTTTCTCTTTGCAGTGCTTGAGCATTTGGGATTGGGTCTGAATTTTCTATCCTGGATTAGAGCACTATATACAGCCCTGGAAGCCGTGGTCTATGTTAATGGGGGCTACTCAAAATTTTTTCCTTTGGGGCATGGGACATGACAGGGGTGCCCACTGTCCCCCCTGCTTTTTGTGCTGGTTATGGAGCCCTTGGCTGCTGCTAGGGTGAGAGCCCTGGGGGATATGCAAGGCATTATGGTAGGATCTTCCCAGCATAAGAGAGCACTATTTGCTGATGATCTCCTCTTTTCTATATCTGCATCTGTAACCTCCCTTCCAATGCTTTTTTGGGAGCTGAAAATATGGAGGTCTCTCGGGGTTCAATGTTAACCTTGATAAGATAGAGGCTCTCGCTCTTACTCTTCAGCCTCAGGTGTTACAGAGCTTGAAGGCCTCATTTCCCTTCTGCTGGAAGACTCGGTCTATTAAGTATTTAGGCGTTCAGGTAACTCTGACCTCTACGGATTTATATGCGGCTAACTATACCCCATTATTTTATCAGCTATGTGGTGGCTTGCTTCTGTGGCGGGAAGGAGAGCTGTCTTGGCTGGGGTGAGTGGCAGCCTTAAAAATGAATGTCCTCCCCGATTGTTGTATTTGTTCCAGATGCTGCCAGTGCGGGTGGTGGCAGCGGATGATCTTCGTTTGGGGAACAAGTTGTCCTCGAGTGAGCCGCCGGGTGATGTATGTGACCTGTCGACGGGGAGGCTTAGGGTACCTGATTTTGCTTTGTACTATGCGGCTACCCAGCTGCACCAAGTTTTTGAGTAGAGGGTGAGTGACTGCAACCCTAAACGTTTCTGAGAGATAGAACAGTATTGGTCGGGAGAATTGGCGCATCAAAGTCTTCCATGGATGCTGAGCCCTCTCCCCCCCCCCCCCCCCCGGGGGGGACGGTGGTGAGAAAACCTGTATTTTTGTGGCATTTGTATTCTCAATGGAGATTGAGCCGGATGCTGGCTTTTCAGTTAGCGCCAGTTGGGGCAACGCCAGGGTTCCTTTCTGGAAGGGAGGGGGTATTTTGATAGTGGGAGAGAGTCAGCCTAGATATCTTTGCTAAGTTTATTGAAGAAGGTGAACTGCTTCCTTTCCCAGCTCTCTGGGCGAAGTATCACATACCTAGTGGGACTTTTTCGCCCACCTTCAGATCACTCATTATTTGTAACAGAGAGCTATCTGAGGGGCATATGAGGGAGGGCTTGACGATTTGGAGCTAATGTGGATGAATTATTGGTGCAGCAGAGGGCTTATTCGAAGGTTGTACCGGACCCTTCAGGGGGACCCCTTCTCAGAAGTTCCCACATCAACAGGCATGGGAAGAGATTTGGGGAGAGAGCTTAATGAGCAAGAATGGATGAAGGTGAGTGAGAATCAAACATGTCAGACATTATCTGTATCTGTGAGGGAGACTTCTTATAAGCTCCTTTTATTGATGGTATTATACACCTGCATGACTTCATAAGATGTACCTTGCTATATCAGAGTGGTGTTGGAGACAATGTGGAATGATTGGTACGTTTATTCATATTTGGTGGGACTGCCCATTGATCCAACCCTATTGGAGGGAGATTAGGAATCAAGTGAAACTGATACTCTGTTTAGATATAGCCGTCGACATGGGTTTCTGTTTATTGGGGATTTGGCCTGAGGGTGTGTGCAGGAAGTGGGATCCAGCCAGTCCAGGCTTGCATACAGGCGGCTCGGAGTGATATTGCCCGGGCCTGGAAGCAGGTAATGTTACCGGGAATGGACCAGTGGAGGACCCAATTGCACAGACATGTGTTGCTAGAGCACCTTACAGCCCTGAGGCACCAGAAGAGTGAGGGATTCAGCATGCATTGGCAACCTTTGCTGAACTATTTAGGAAGCTGAGATACCTTTCATCAAGGTGGATTAGGAGCAGGTGCAAGGTTGGGGGGAGGGGGATGGGTTATGAGGGGAGGCCACTTTTGTATAAGGGAGGGGGGGGGGGAACAGTTTGAACATTGATGTAAACTTGCTGTTGATGAATGTTGTTTGGTTTGTCAAATGTTCAATAAACATTAAATATAAAAAAAGATAGGATAACTATCCAGAGGGTCGCCATGAGTCGACTCCGACTCGACGGCACTTAACAACATAAAAAAAGAAAATGTTAATGTTAACTAGTCTTCTCCCAGCTTTCATCTCACCTTGAGGCTTCGCTTACCCTTCACCCCCAGCAATCTGGTTTCCATCCCGGTCACAGCACGGAATCTGTCCTCTCTTCTCAATCACTTGCATGCTGCTCATGATCACGGTTTTCTTTCTCTTGCTGTTTCCCTCTACCTTTCCGCAGCTTTCGACCTGGTTGATCATCACACTCTTCTCGGTCGTCTTTAGGATGCCAGCCTCTCCGGTCTGATTCTTCAATGGTTTCGTTCTTTTTCAGTTCTGTCTGGATCTGTTTCCTCCCCTCCTACTCCCCTTTCTTGTGGTGTCCCCCAGAGTTCTGTTCTTGCTCCCCTTCTTTTCAGTGTCTTCCTAGCTACTCTTGCACTTTTGGTTCAGCAACACAGTGTTTCTGCTTATTACTATGCAGATGACATTTTCCTTCTTTACCACACTGATTCTTCTGTTCCTGATATCACTCCTTTTAATACCTGTCTTTCTTCTGTCGCTTCTTGGCTCTCCTCAAACTTTCTCCATATTAACCTCTCTAAAACTTCTGCTATTTGGTTCACTTTTGGTAGTCCCCTCCCTCCCCTCGTCCCTCTGCTCTCCTCTTCACCTGTCCCCATTGTCTCTTCCTTGCGGTACTTAGGTGTAATTCTCGATTCATCCCTTTCTTTCAAGGACCACATTTCCTCAGATGTTAAATGTTCTTTCTTCACTCTGAAACAATTGCGCGCTGTCTGTCCCTTTCTCACTCCTTCAGCCATGACTACCCTGCTCCTTTCCCTTGTTATGACCCGTCTTGATTATTGTAATATCTGTCTAGCTGGTCTCCCAAAGTCTCAAATCTATCGTCTTCAACATGTTCAAAACACCGCGGTTTGTATCCTAACCCACTCTTCACGCTTTGATCACATCACCCCCTCCTAATACACCTACACTGGCTTCCTATTGTCTTTCGGGTTCAGTTCAAATTTCTTATTTTTGTTCACAGGGCAATTCATTCAGGTGTACCCCTCTTTACCTTGCTGACCAGGTTCATCTTCACACCCCCCACCGTTCCCTCCGCTCTATTCACATCAACCGCATGTCCCTTCCCTCACCTTCCCAGGCCCACCTGGAATCCACCCGGTCCTCAGCATTCTATTTCCTTGGTCCTAGGCTCTTGAATTCCCCCCCCCCCCCGCCCTCCGTTTAGAACTCTCCTTTAATTCTTTTAAAGCAAAGCTAAAAACTCAGCTTTTCTGCTCAGCCTTCGACCTCCCTCCCCCTTCCATCCCCCTTCCATCCCCCTTTCCCCTCCCCTCCCCTCCCTCTTTCCCCTCCCCCTTGCTAAGATAAAGTTCCCCCACCCTTCTGCTCCTCCTCGCTAAGACAGTTTCCCCACTGTCCTGCCCCCTCCCTCTTTACCCCCTCTTGTTTACCTTCCCATGTCAACGTACATTGTTTGTCCATCTGTCTACTACCCCTTTTATTATTTGTACTCTTTGCCTTTTTTCTCCACTAATCTTATGCTATTTTCTGTCCCTTTTTACTGATTTTATGGCGTTGCTTTCTTTTCCTTTTTTCGCAGCCTTATTTTAATCTTGTTTGTAAACCACCCAGATGCTATTGTTTATGGGTGGTATAAAAAGTTTTAAATAAACATAAGCATAAACAAAAAAGAGTGACTGCTGAAGTCAAATGTTCAAACGATGTCAGTGATAGACACCCACAACTGCTGCCTAGGCTGACTGGGTCCTGACCATGACAGCACCTCCTGCGACCTGTGCCAGGCCATGACTACTAAAACCAATAAAAAGAGGTTAGAGTTGCAAGAAAAACTGTTGCCCAGATCCAGCTCTACACCGGCCTCCCTGACGCCGAGCTCCAAGCCCAGCACTTCCCTTGAGGCCTGAATGTCCTCGGAGTCCTGCGGCGGTGGCTTCTCCGAGAAGACCTCGGACACCGAGAGAAAGAAAAAAAATACTCAAAGTCCACCAAGGTGGCACCGGAGAAACCTGGTAAAACTGCCCGGAGGAACTCGGGCGGTTCCGAGAAGCGTCCTATCAAGGTCCTCAAGAAGGATTCCTCAGCCGGCGGAGATCGTGAGTTTCCTGGAGACCGTAGTCCTCGTTGAGGATGAATTCGTAAGGGTGCCAGTGCCTGTGCCGAAAGCTGCGGAGCCTTCTGGCTTGGAAACCAGAATGGCGACCTTGGAGCAGAACATCACTGCTTTCCTGGCCCTGCAGCAGGCAATGATGGCTGGTTCGTCCACATATTCTGTTTGATTTATTTATTTTGTAATTTATATTTTTTATTAATTTTTCACTATGTTCAAACAAACAGAAGCGTTCAGAGTTTTCCAAACATCATCTCCATATGTAATCCCCCTTCCCCACTCCTTACAAATATCGATAATCAAGTTACTTAACATTGTCCATGACACAGCAACCTATTATTTATTTAACAAGTTTTTTATACTGCCTTCGCTTACAATTAAAGTGGTTTACATTATATCATTTTAACAACTGGAACTTACATTGAACAGGAAATTAAACTTGGGATCAAACGGGAAAAGAGTTGCCGTTGGTGATGAATTCCTACCTAGGAGGGGTAGGGTCAGAGCAGTTGTGTTGAAAGACAGAAATGAGGGAGACAGGAGGTACTTTAGGGAGGAGACTAAACTTATAGCATCACTTCATTCTCTCAACCTTTGCTTCCGTTTATAGGCCTCCAACTAATCCCTCTTTTTCCAGTATTCCCCTCCCTCTCCCTTCCCTTCCCGTCCCTCTACATCCTTCCCTTCCCCTTTCTCTCCCCAGCAACCTTATGGTTTTATAGATTTGATCCTCCTAACATTTCCTGTGAGCCCTTTTCTCTCCATTCCTCATAACGGTGCCATGTTTCCTGATAGGCTTGCTTGTTATGAGATCTGTATGCCATCACCCCACAGAGGCTCCATACTTGCTTCAATTTACATACTACATCCCCTACAGATTTTCCTTCTGCTTCCGGTGGATGAACAAATTCTCCTGATTTCAGATTCTTGATGAACTATATCTCCAGGAACAAGCAGGAATGTAGTCTTCACATATGGGTATCGACGGTACCGACGGACTCTGCGCGGGAACGCTCCCCAGCGTACAATTAGAAAGCTTTAGGGAGCATCCCACAGTGCCTGCGTGCTGCCTTCCTGCCTTTTCCAACTGCCTCTCTCCAGTTCTTCATTTTCCGCGGAGCCACCAGGTGGTGGTTCCTGTCACTGCAGAAAATCTTTTCCTTATTCTTTCTTTTTGTGGTCGCGTCTGCTTTCCTCGACGCTATACCGGTACCGCCGATTCTTCTTTCTTTCTTAAAAAAAAAAAAAAAAAAAAATTCTATAGTTTTTTTTCAAAACTTTTCCCTCCAGGTGCACGCACCATTTTGGGCCTTAGGCCCAAAATTTCCTCCACTATGGAAAAACCCGCTTCGGGTTTTAAAAAGTGCACCAAGTGTGGCGGTATCATCTCCGTCACTGACACCCATGAGTCGTGTCTTAAATGTTTAGGTCCTCACCACTCCATTTCGGAGTGTATGGCTTGTGCCATGATGTCCAATAGGGGTCGACAGAACCGAGCTGCTAAGCTCAGCACCCTTTTTCCCTCTGATGCAGCCTCTGTGGCATTGACGTCTTCCAGGGCTTCGTCTTCCTCCCATGGATCTCAGGTAACTAAACAACATAAGTCTAGACGGTCCTCAGAGGGTAGATCTTCTTCCAAGCATTGAGATGCCTCTGGTGTTGCCCTTGAGGGTTCTGCACCGGCAAAATTGCCCTGGCGGGAGGCTTGGGCTTCCAAAGCATTATCGGGGCTCCAGGATGTTCTCGAGGCCTCGACCTCGGCAGAACTACTGGTGCCAAGCTCTGGGGTACCGGCTGCTTTTTCCGGTACCGATACCCAGGCATCGGCAGTGTCGATAGACCAGAGGTTCCTGCCTATTGAACGCAGTCTGGCGGCTCTCCTTGCGGCATCGACACCCTCGGAACAGCGTCACAGCTCAAACGGTACCGGCACCGACTACGGTACCGGTACCGACAGCATCGGCATCTGTGTCCGCTTTGCTGGCACCCAGTCTTGCCATGCCTTCCGGTACCGATACACCAGTACCGATTCCCCCCCCCCCCCCGGTACAGACTTCAGTCGTACGGGTATCGGGCTCTACAAGAGCATCCGGACAGTAGGTACTTTGAATCTGAGGATTCTGATAGCTCTGTCGGTACTGGAGTACTTCTCCCGGAGGAGCCTTCCTCTCCTAAACGCAGGACGTCTCCTCCAGAGGATTTTATCAGGGAGGTGGCTCAAGGTCTGTCCATTACTGTGACTCCTGAAACAGAGCCCAGGGCAAAGGAGTTGGAGATTTTACAATATCCCAAGGCTCCTAAGGAGGCAGCTACCTTGACTATCCATGAGATCTTACATGATCTCATGTTGAGAATGTGGGAGACACCTTTTACCACCTCTCCTCACTCTTGCAGACTGGATACCATGTATTGAGTCCCTCCTTGTCCTGATTTCCAGAAAACTCAGCTTCCTCACCACTCTGTTGTAGTTGAATCAGCTATGAGAAAGATCAGGAGTGCAAAGAGGCATGCCTCTAATCCTCCAGGACGTGAGTGTAAAACTTTGGATGCCTTTGGACGTCGTACCTTCCAGGCTTCCATGCTTTCTGCCAGGATCAGTTCCTATATTTTATATATGGGAATGTTCCTTAAAGAAGTCACAGGAGACTTGGAGATTTTAAGCACTCTTCTTCCTGATGACAAGAGACAGGATTTTCTCACACTGGTTAAACATGCCCAGGATGTTTCTAAGTTTGTCAATCGTGCAGCTTTTGACTGTTTTAAGTGCATAAGCAGAACCTCTGCCATTGCCATCGGTGCATGTAGAATTGCCTGGCTCCAGGCATCAGATTTGGAGCTCTGGGTGCAGGACAATCTGGGCAATATTCCTTGTACAGGTGAGAATCTATTTGGTAAAATTTGGCAAGAGAAAGCCAGTGAGTTGGATGCTGACAACTCCACTTTGGATAGGTTATCCAAAGCCACAGCTGATCCTGCAAGAAAGAAATCTTTCAAAAAACCATTCTTCTCAAAAAAGAAGGTTTTATCCCTCTTATTCCCAGCAGGGACGTTCTGCAGGTCAGCCTGCCTGAAAGTCAGCAACCACCTAAACAAAGGAAAGCAAAGATTGCTAAGCCTCAACCGTCTCAGCAGTCTCAGCCTCCACAAGGCCTTTGACTTTCATCTAGAGAACTTAGCCTTCCTGGCCCTCAATGGACCAGAGCCTTCCACCATTCCAGGAAGGTTGTGTCACTTTGCCCCCAGATGGGTGCAGATAACAGCAGAACATTGGACACTCCATTATAAAAGAGGGGTACAAGCTGCACTTTTTGAGCATGCCCCCTCCCTCAATGGTAAGACAGTTCAATTCTCAGACCTCTCTCGTCAACCTGTTAGATCAAGAGGTCACTATGCTTCTTGCCCAAGGGGCAATAAAGGAAGTACCCATTCATCAACAGGGTACAGGGTTTTACTCCCCCTATTTCCTTATCCCAAAGAGAACAGGGGGACACAGACCTATTTTGGACCTCAGAGAATTGAACAAATTCCTGTTCAAAGAGAAATTCAAGATGGTTTCTCTGGGAACTCTGCTGCCATACCTTCAGAGTCAGGATTGGCTTTGTTCTCTAGATCTCAAGGATGCGTACACTCATGTTCTCATCCATCCAACTCACAGAAAGTTCCTTCGGTTTCTTTTTCAAGGAAAGCACTACCAATACAAGGTGCTTCCTTTCGGCCTGGCCTCAGCACCAAGAGTGTTTACGAAGTGCATGGCTGTGGTAGCAGCATTTCTCCGCACTCTAGGAATATTCGTCTTCCCCTACTTAGATGACTGGCTCATTCGAGCCGCATCAGAGTCAGAGGCCAGGATTTCTCTATCTTGCACAATGCGTATCCTCCAGTATTTGGGTCTGGTCATAAACATCCCAAAATCCAGTCTAACTCCCACTCAGTCTCTAGAGTTCATAGGAGCTTTGCTGGATACCAGAAAAGCAAGGGCCTATCTTCCTCAGACCCGTTGCCTTCGCATGGTGCAGTTAGCTTCTCAAGCAGTGCCAAAGCCTCATCTTACTGCCCGAGAAATGTTACAACTACTAGGCCACATGGCATCTACAGTGCATGTGGTTCCTTATGCTCGCCTCCATATGAGAGCAGCCCAGTGGACTTTATCCACTCAAAGGACCCAGGCATCAGGGTGCCTGGCAGACAAAATATCAAACACAAATCGCCTTATTTTGTCTCTCCAATGGTGGCAGTCCACTCAGAACCTGTTGCTGGGGTCCCCATTTCAACATCCTTTGCCCCAGGCAACTCTCACAACAGATGCTTCACCAGTGGGTTGGGGAGCTCATTTGCAAGACCTCTCCACCCAAGGCACTTGGACTCCACAGGAGACTCATCTACATATCAATCTCTTAGAACTCAGAGCAATCTTCCTTGCTCTTCGAGTGTTCCGCACCCTGCTCAGCTACAAGACAGTCCTCATTCATATGGACAATCAAGTAGCCATGTTCTACATGAACAAGCAGGGGGGGACAGGCTCTCTGTCGCTTTGCAACAAAGCTTTGCGACTATGGGCCCTCGCCAGAGAGCATCAGATTCATCTCCTGGCAGTGTATCTTCCAGGCATACAAAACTCTTGGGCAGACAGACTCAGTCGAGTTCTGCTTCCGCATGAATGGTCTCTACATGCAGACCAGGTGGCCAAGATTTTTCAAATTTGGGGGACCCCGGACATAGACCTCTTTGCAAGTCCGTTGAATGCCAAACTTCCCCGATTCTTTTCCAGAATTCCGGTTCAGGGCTCTCAGGCCAAGGATGCTTTCCTCCTTCACTGGGGTCAAGACTTCCTTTATGCCTTTCAACCCATTCCCCTAATTCCCAAAACCCTATTCAAGCTTCAGAAACAGAGGGTGTATGGTTCTCATAGCTCCACATTGGCCGCGGCAAGTGTGGTACCCTCTGCTTCTACATCTCTCAAGCTCCCTCCCTGGAGTTAGGGTCTGCTCCTGATCTCCTGTCTCAGCAGGACGGAATGTTATGGCATCCCAGTCCCCAGTCTCTGCATCTCAGGGCTTGGTTGCTGAAGGCCTAGATCTCCATGATCTTAACCTCCCTCAGCAAGTAAAGGATATCCTTTGTGCTTCCAGGAAGCCTTCCACAAGACGCTCTTATGCATTCAAGTGGAAAAGGTTTACCATATGGTGTTCGCAGGAGGGTCTTCACCCCCTTGCGATACCTCTGAAATCATTACTGGAGTATGTCCTTCATTTATCCAATGTAGGACATAAAACTAACTCAGTCTATTTGAGTGCTATTGCAGCTTCTTTCAAGCCTCTAAATGGACATTCTATTTCCTCCCATCCTCTTTTATAGCAAGATTTATGAGAGGCCTTCTTCTAACTAAGCCTCCCATTAGGCCACCACCGGTGGCATGGGACTTAAACTTGGTTCTCGGTCAGCTTATGAAGCTACCTTTCGAACCCTTAACTACTACCTCATTGAAATTCCTTTCTTGGTAGGTTATCTTTCTCATTGCAATCACATTATCACGCCGCATCAGTGAGTTGCAGGCACTAGTAGCTGACCCACCTTATACAAGGTTCCATCATGACAAGGTAGTCCTTAGGACTCATCCACACTTTGTGCCAAAGGTGGTCTCGCCTTTTCATCTAAACCAAGCGGTCTACCTGCCTGTGTTTTTTCCAAGGCCTCATGCATCTAATGCAGAAAGGAATCTTCATACTTTGGACTGTAAAAGAGCTTTAGCCTTTTACTTGCAAAGAACTCAGCAACATAGAAAGTCGTCTCAACTCTTTGTTGCTTTTGATCCTTCTCATTTGGGACTTCCAGTCTCCAAGAGAACACTGTCCAACTGGATTGCTCAGTGTATTTCCTTTGCCTATCAGAGTAAGAATCTTCCTCTGGAGGGCCATGTCACAGCTCACAATGTGAGAGCCATGGCAGCTTCAATGGCTCATCTGCACTCTGTGTCTATCGACATCTGTCAAGCAGCCACTTGGGTCATAACTCCACATTGGCCGCGGCAAGTGTGGTACCCTCTGCTTCTACATCTCTCAAGCTCCCTCCCTGGAGTTAGGGTCTGCTCCTGATCTCCTGTCTCAGCAGGACGGAATGTTATGGCATCCCAGTCCCCAGTCTCTGCATCTCAGGGCTTGGTTGCTGAAGGCCTAGATCTCCATGATCTTAACCTCCCTCAGCAAGTAAAGGATATCCTTTGTGCTTCCAGGAAGCCTTCCACAAGACGCTCTTATGCTTTCAAGTGGGAAAGGTTTACCATATGGTGTTCGCAGAAGGGTCTTAACCCCCTTACGATACCTCTGGAATCATTACTGGAGTATCTCCTTCATTTATCCAATGCATGACTTAAAACTAACTCAGTAAGAGTCCATTTGAGTGCTATTGCAGCTTCTTTCAAGCCTCTAAATGGACAACCTATTTCCTCCTATCCTCTTATAGCAAGATTTATGAGAGGCCTTCTTCTAACTAAGCCTCCCATTAGGCCACCACCGATGGCATGGGACTTAAACCTGGTTCTTGGTCAGCTTATGAAGCCACCTTTTGAACCCTTAGCTACTACCTTATTGAAATTCCTTTCTTGGAAGGTTATGTTTCTCATTACAATCACATCAGCACGCCACATCAGTGAGTTGCAGGCACTAGTAGCTGATCCACCTTATACAAGGTTCCATCATGACAAGGTAGTCCTTAGGACTCATCCACACTTTATGCCAAAGGTGGTCTCACCTTTTTATCTAAACCAAGCGGTCTACCTGCCTGTGTTTTTTTCCAAGTCCTCATGCATCTAATGCAGAAAAAGAATCTTCATACTTTGGACTGTAAAAGAGCTTTACCCTTTTACTTGCAAAGAACACAGCAGCATAGAAAGTTCTCTCAACTCTTTGTTGCTTTTGATCCTTCTCATTTGGGACTTCCAGTCTCCAAGAGAACACTGTCCAACTGGATTGCTCAGTGTATTTCCTTTGCCTATCAGAGTAAGAATCTTCCTCTGGAGGGCCATGTCACAGCTCACAATGTGAGAGCCATGGCAGCTTCAATGGCTCATCTGCACTCTGTGTCTATCGACATCTGTCAAGCAGCCACTTGGGTCTCGGTTCATACCTTCACAGCCCATTACTGCTTGGACAAGGACTCCCGCCGGGATGCCTTGTTTGGTCAGGCTGTTCTTCAACACCTGTTCCATACCTAATCAACTCCTACCCGCCATCCCTGGTTGGATGCCAGAGATCCATGGGGGGAAGTGGATCCCTTTCACTGGGACACCCAACTTGTGGGGTCTCTACGTGACATCTATAGCTAGGGAGTCCCCACATGTGAAGACTACATTCCTGCTTGTTCCTGGAGATAGCATAGTTACTCACCTGTAACAGGTGATCTTCGGGAACAGCAGGAATTTAGTCTTCACAAACCACCCTCCTCCCCTAGGAGTTGTATCTCTCTATCTATCTCTTCTCTTTCCCTCTCTCTCTCTCTTTGTCTCAGCTTTAAACTCAACTGGAGAGAGGCAGTTGGGAAAGACGGGAAGGCAGCACGCAGGCGCTTTGGGATGCTCCCAAACATTTTCTAATTGGATGCTGGGGAGCGTTCCCACGCAGGCTCCGTCGGTACCGACGATACCCATATGTGAAGACTAAATTCCTGCTGTTGCCAGAGATCACCTGTTACAGGTTAGTAACTATGCTTTCTCTTTGGTGATTTCGAATTCCCCCTATGTGGGCTGCCTGCTTTTTTGCCTTCAACCTGCTGGCCAAGATCTTCCTAGCTCTGTTTACCCTTCAAAATGGGTTTGCTTTAGTACTGTTAACTCGTGCGCTATTTCTTGGGCCCTCATCTTGCTCAATTCTCCCTTCAGCTTGATCAGTTAAGAAGATAAGAAATGCCATACTGGGTCAAACCAAGGTCCATCAAGCCCAGTATCCTGTTTCCAACAGTGGCCATCCAGGTCACAAGTACCTGGCAGGTACCCAAAGTCCACAACTTCCAAATGCTCGTCCTGGGATGCTCGTCCTGGATTTCCCGGGTCCACTTTAATAATGGTTTATGGACCTTTCCTCTAGGAACTTGTCCAAACCTTTTTTAAACCCATCTACACTAAAAGCTTTTACTACATCCTCCGGTAACAAATTCCAGAGTTTGATTATGCATTGAGTGAAAAAATATTTTCTCTTACTAGTCTTAAATGGGTTACATTGTAGCGTCATTTCGTTTCCTCTAGTCTTTCTACTTTTTAATGGTGTAAACAACGGATCTTATTAAGTTATAGACTTCTGTCATATCTCCCCTCAGACTTCTCTTTTCCAATTTGAAAAGCCCTAACCTTTTACGCCTTTCATCATAGTGGTTATCCTTTCACCCCCTTTACCATTTTGGTGGCTCTTCTCTGTACTTTTCTTATTCCGCTATATCCTTTTTTTTTTTTTTTTTTTTTCTTGTTTTTTAAATTTTATTTAGGTATTTATGAAACCAAACTTCAAACAAACTGAGACAGTCCCCTCATTTTTTCTTATACAACATTATCTCCCCCCTCCATACATCAAACCCCCACAATAATTCTCTATCCCCCATAAGAACCCCCACAAAACCAACTCCCCCACCTATTACTATACCTCGTACTCACTAGCCCCGTCCTCCCCTTCACCCTTGTCCCCTATTCCCCCTCTCCTCCCCCTCCCCCTTGTCCCCTATTCCCCCTCTCCTCCCCCTCCCCCCTTCCCCTATCCCCTCTTCCCCCTCTCCTCCCCCTCCCCCCTTCCCCTATCCCCTCTTCCCCCTCCCCCTATCCCCTCTTCCCCCTCCCCCTATCCCCTCTTCCCCCACCCCCTATCCCCTCTTCCCTCCATGACACGCCACAACTTTCCCCAATCCACCTCAAATTTAGCTTTCTTCTCCCTCCTTGCAGTGGTGAGTTTTTCCATGAGGATAATGTGCCTCAACCTCCTCTCAAAGAGTTCCATATGGGGTACTACTTTTTGCTTCCAGGCCGCTGCTATCTCACACCGAGCTGCACTCAAACATGCCATAACCACTCGGCCCCCCCCCTCTGAGGGTGATCCACCCCCCACCAAGACAGCAAGAAGATCCCCGGTTTCTTTTCCACCTCCAACCCTACTTTCTGACGAATCCACTCTTGAATCCCTCCCCAGTATATCTGAACCGTGTCGCACTCCCACCAGATATGCCAGAATGATCCTACCTCCCCACTTCCCTCCAGCATAGCATTGACACCCCTGGGTATTTCTTATTTCTCCAGGACCAAGCAGGAAGTCAGTCCTCACATATGGGTGACGTCGGCGCCGATGGAGCCCTTGCGGAGCAATTTTCCCCAGCTTTCAAAGAAAGCCTTTGGGAATTGCAGCGCGCATGCGCGGTCGCCTTCCCGCCCAAGGGTGCCATCTTAGCCAGTCTTCTTTTTTCCGCGGAGCCCTACAGACGTACCCGTCGTGTCCCCGCGAAAAAGTTGATATTTACTCATAATTTACTCTGTCTTTCCGTACCTCGATGACTGGCTTATCAGAGCAGCGTCCGCTCCGGAGGTCACCAACGCCACACGCCGCACGGTGACTCTTCTGCAGTACTTGGGCTTTGTTATAAACTTCGCAAAGTCCACTTTGCTCCCCTCACAGGATCTCGAGTTCATCGGCGCAAGGCTGCACACTCCTCAGGCACGAGCGTTTCTACCGCTCGACAGGGCTCAACGGCTCATGGACCTAGCCGACCGTTTTCGCAGCCAGCCCCTGGTCTCCGCCAGGTGCTTCCTGAGACTACTCGGCCATATGGCTTCCACCGTCCATGTGACCCCCAATGCCCGCCTGAATATGCGGCCTGCTCAATGGTGTCTCCGCAAGCAGTGGCAACAAGCCACAGACGGCCTAGCAGACCTAGTGCGCGACTCCGAGCCGCTGATCTCGTCTCTCCGGTGGTGGCTTCATCGGCCGAACCTGGTACTCGGCATGCCTTTTCAGTCACCTCAGCCGGCCCAGGTGCTGACGACAGATGCATCCCTCCTGGGCTGGGAAGCACATTGCCAAGGAGCACGTACTCAGGGCCTCTGGACCACGTGGGAGTCTGCTCAGCAGATCAACTTCCTGGAGCTCAGAGCGATCCGCCTGGCTCTCAAGGCCTTCTCCCACCTGACCTCTCGCCAGTCCATCCTTGTCCAGACGGACAATCAAGTTGCCATGTTCTACGTGAACAAGCAGGGGGGCACGGGCTCCTTCCTTCTCTGTCGGGAAGCACAGAAGCTCTGCTCTTGGGCCGTCAGTCACGGCGTTCATCTCAAGGCAGTTTATCTCCCAGGCCCAGAAAATTGCCTGGCGGACAAACTCAGCAGAATCCTCCAGCCGCACGAGTGGCGCCTGGATCCCTTGGTAGTTCAGAAGCTCTTTCTAAAGTGGGGCCTCCCCACGATGGATCTCTTTGCCAGCCCTCTCAACCGGCAACTTCCTCGCTTCTGCTCTCGTCAGCCACATCCCCTTCGAGTTGCGGCAGACGCTTTTCTACTCTCATGGTCGGAGAGCCTTCTGTACGCTTTCCCTCCCATCCCGCTAGTCTCTCGAACTCTTTTCAAGGTTCTCCGAGACAAAGCCTTCATGATCCTGGTGGCCCCTCGCTGGCCCCGACAGCCGTGGTTTCCACTCCTGCTGCAATTAGCGGTGGAGGATCCATTCCCTCTGGGGTTACAACCGGATCTCCTCACTCAGGATCAGGGGTCTCTGCTCCACCCCAACCTCAGATCTCTCAATCTAATGGCCTGGCTGCTGAGAGGGTAGTCCTTGCTCCCCTTCTTCTGCCGGCAGAGGTGGAAGAGGTCGTCCTAGCTTCTCGGCGACCTTCTACCCGCAAATGCTACGCCCTTAAATGGCGTCGCTTTCCGTTTGGTGTACCCAACAGTCTCAGGATCCCTTCTCCTGCCCGGTGTCGGTGATTCTGCAGTACTTGCTATACCTCTCTAATCTGGGACTTAAGTCCAACTCCGTCAAAGTTCACCTCAGTGCTCTTTCAGCACATCATGTGCCGGTGGACGGCAGACCTCTTTCCAGCGACCCTCTCGTAGCGAGGTTTCTCCGAGGTCTCCTTCTACTTAAACCACCTCTGCGCCCGCCAGCACCTGACTGGGGTCTGAATGTGGTGTTACAGCGGATCACCTGTCCGCCTTTTGAACCTATGGCTACCTGTTCTCTCCGTTTTCTTTCTTGGAAAACATTGTTCTTGATAGCCCTCACTTCCGCTAGACGCGTAAGTGAATTGCAGGCCCTCGTGTCTGATCCCCCTTACACTCGGTTCTACAAAAATAGGGTAGTCCTACGGACTCACCCAAAATTTCTTCCAAAAGTGGTCTCCCCTTTTCACATCAATCAGGAGGTGGTACTTCCGACCTTCTTTCCCAGACCACACTCCAGCCGAGCTGAAACGGTCCTCCATACCCTGGACTGTAGAAGGGCATTGAACTTCTACCTTGACCGTACGCGGGAGCACCGTAAAGCTGCTCAGCTTTTTGTGTCTTTTGACCCCAATAAATTGGGGCTCCCGGTCTCCAAGCGTACTCTGTCCATCTGGGTTGCGGACTGTATCACTTGGGCTTATGGGGCAGCCGGACTCTCCTTGGAAGGTCGAGTCACGGCTCATTGCGTTCGGGCAAAGGCTACGTCAGTGGCTTACCTCCGCTCTGTTCCGCTGGCAGACATCTGCCGGGCCGCTACTTGGTCTTCGAGCCAGACTTTTGCGGTCCATTACTGTCTCGAGAGGGAGTCCCGCAGGGACAGTGCTTTCGGACAGGCAGTCCTCCGTAATCTCTTTGAGGTCTGAGCAACTCCTACCCTCCATCCCGGATGTGGGCTACCGGTGGGTAATAATTCAGCGAAGATTCCTTCCTTCTGTGCTGCTGAGCTAGAGGGAGCTCATTTTTGTGCTTAGGGTCTCCGGTAGCCTTAAGCTTGGGAGTCCCATATGTGAGGACTGACTTCCTGCTTGGTCCTGGAGAAAGCGTAGTTACTCACCTGTAACAGGTGTTCTCCAGGAGCAGCAGGAATCAGTCCTCACAACCCTCCCTCCTCCCCTTGGAGTTGCAATCATCTGCTTTAGTTTTTTTGCAAATTTTTATGCTGTCTTTTTTAGCTATGTCATCTGACTGGCTAAGATGGCACCCTTGGGCGGGAAGGCGACCGCGCATGCGCGCTGCAATTCCCAAAGGCTTTCTTTGAAAGCTGGGGAAAATTGCTCCGCGAGGGCTCCGTCGGCGCCGACGTCACCCATATGTGAGGACTGATTCCTGCTGCTCCTGGAGAACACCTGTTACAGGTGAGTAACTACGCTTTCTCCAGGACCAAGCAGGAAGTCAGTCCTCACTTATGGGTGACGTCGGCGCCGATGGAGCCCTCGCGGAGCAATTTTCCCCAGCTTTCAAAGAAAGCCTTTGGGAATTGCAGCGCGCATGCGCGGTGCTCTTCCCGCCCAAGGGTGCCATCTTGCTCAGTCTTCTTTTTTCCGCGGAGCCCTACAGACGTTGCCTGTGAATCCCCCGCAGAAAAGTTGATTTTTCTCTATTTTTTTCTTTATTTTCTTCGGTTCGACGCCGGTTCTTTTCCCGCCCGGACTCGCGACGCCGGTTGCGAGTCCGTCCTGTACTTTTTCGGTTTTTTGTCCTTCGTGACAGACTTCGCGCTTTTTTCTTTTTCCCTGGCTGCCCGGTCCTTCGACCTCGCAGGGGCCCTTTTTCCCCCGATGACAGCCAGTGGTTTCAAAAAGTGTGATCTCTGTAAGAAACTTATGTCTCTTACAGACACTCACGACTTCTGCCTCCGCCCGGATCATAACTCCTTGATCTGTGGACCATGCGGCAAGATGTCCTCAAAAGCATTGAGGAGTCGGCAGCACCAGCGGGAACGTATCTTCTCTGACTCCGGCTGGGCTCGGACCTCGTCAGAGGCTTCGACGTCTCGGGACTCTGGTCCTGAGAATCGTCGAAGTTCCTCTGAAAGGGGGTCTCCTACCCGGGAACATCAGCGGAAGAAGAAACCCGCGAGGGCGGGATCGGTGGACGCTCCTGGTCCCTCGAGGGCCAGGTCGCATAGCCCCGATTCCCGTCCTGGGTCCTTGGAGTCGGAGAGGCCGTCGAGACATCCTCGACTCGAGGAGGTCTTGCCTGCTCACGTAAGTACTATTGTACTCGTGGACTCTCCTCCGAAGGACCCGACGCCATCAGGGCCCGAGTCGGCTGCTGGGTCTCCTGAGCTCGGACTCAGGTTGACGGCCTTGGAGGTCAGTTTGACTGCCTTCATGGACCAGCAGCGGGCATTGATCGCTAGCCTCACTGGCGCTTCTGCCCTGACCGCCGGGACGTCGACCTCCAAGTTGACCCCGGAGACCGAGCCGATCCTCGAGTCCATGAGGGCTCGAGTCGATCCTCGGTCGAGGTCTCCTTCGGCCTCCCGTTCGGGACCGAGGTCGTCGACGCCGACTCCCTCTGCTTCGGGGCGGATGGCGTCAGTGCCCGCCCGACCGGAGCCGGTCGACGACTCCTCCGAGGAGTCGGCCTGGGAATCTGAGGACGAAGAGTCACCTGGTTCCTTTCGGACTCGGTGTGTCCCATTGGACTCCCCCGAGTCCGAACCTCGGAGACGGTCCCCCCCGGAGGATACCCGGTTCTCGGACTTCGTGAGGGATATGGCCAAAGCCTTGGCCTTCCCTGCGGATCCCGAGGAGGAGCCTCGAGTCGAAGAACTCGATGCCCTCCAATATGACTCTCCCCCGAAGGAGGCCTTTATTGTACCGGTTCCTCCCATGCTGGAGCGACTTCTCTTCCGCATGTGGGAGAGCCTGGCTTCGTCGCCGGTATTAAGCGGGTCGATTCCATTTATCGAGTCCGCAAGAGCCCCGGGTTCCAGAAGGCACAACTACCGCACCATTCCATGGTGGTGGAATCGGCCATGCATAGACTGAAGAGTCAAAAAATGCACTCCTCGGTGCCCCCTGGTAGGGAAGCCCGAAGCCTGGATGCCCTCGGTAGGAAGTGTTTCCAGGGCTCTATGCTTGCTTGTCGAGTCCAGACCTACCAGCTCTACATGGGCATGTATCTCCGAGACCTGGCTAAGGAAATAGCCGGGTTCTCTGCTGGTCTCTCCGAAGAACCTTTGCAGAGGTTCCAAAACTTGTCTACTGGTATTCGGGAGTGCTCCAAATTCATCTCTCGAGCAGCCTATGATGGTTTTGAGGCTTCGGCTCGAGTAGCCGCAGCCGGCATCGGTGGACGCCGCCAGGCTTGGCTTCAGTCGTCCGACCTCGAGCCCTGGGTACAGGACAAGTTGGTCGATGTCCCCTGCCGAGGTGACAACCTCTTTGGCAAGCCCATGGATGAGAAGGCTGCACAAATCGAGACGGAGACTCTCACCAGGACTCGTCTCTCAAGGAAGACCTCTGCACCTTCTCAAAAGAAGAAGGCCTCGGGGAAAAAGCCCTTTTACCCGAGGAAAGGTGCTGCCTATAAATACTACCCTCAGTATCAGGCCTCACCAGCTCCCTCACAAGGAAAGCAGGCCAAGGGACGGGGTAATGGATCCCGTAGGCAGCAAGCCCCCAAGCCTGCACCACCGGCCCCTGCTCAGCAGGGTGGGTGTTTTTGACTTTCTCAGCATAGCCTCTCCCCCTCAGCTGATTCCTCTCAGCACAGGAGGTCGGCTGGTCCACTTTGCCCACAGGTGGTCCAGCATCACCACAGATACCTGGGTACTTCACATAATCCAAGAAGGCTATCTTCTGCACTTCCACCAGGTACCTCCCTCCTACTTTCCAGGGGAGCCTCTCATACTCCCTCTGCACAGGGACTTACTCCTTCAGGATTTAGCAAGTCTCCTTCAAGAACAAGCCGTGGAACCGGTGCCCCACCACTTGAAGGGTCAGGGGTTTTACTCCAGGTACTTCCTGATCCCAAAAAGGACAGGAGGCCTCCAACCCATCCTAGACTTGCGAAACCTCAACAAGTTCCTTGCAAAGGAGAAGTTCAAGATGCTTACCCTTGGAATCCTGCTGCCCTATCTCCAGCAGGGAGACTGGCTATGCTCCTTGGATCTAAAGGATGCGTATACTCATATCCTTATTCATCCAGACCACAGACAATATCTCAGGTTTGTTGTGGACGGCAATCATTACCAGTACAGAGTACTGCCC
Source organism: Ichthyophis bannanicus (assembly GCA_033557465.1). Lineage (NCBI taxonomy): Eukaryota > Metazoa > Chordata > Amphibia > Gymnophiona > Ichthyophiidae > Ichthyophis > Ichthyophis bannanicus. Next base: position 239,648,749 of record CM066041.1, read on the forward strand.
TTTGGCCTATCCTCCGCCCCCAGAGTGTTCACCAAATGCCTGGCAGTGGTGGCGGCCTATCTCAGGCTTCAAGGCCTTTTTGTGTTTCCCTACCTGGACGACTGGCTCATCAGGGCCCGGTCTGCCCAGGAAGCCACTCAAGCCACTCATCGCACTGTAGCTCTGCTCCAGCACTTAGGTTTTGTCATAAACTTCGCAAAGTCCACTTTGCTCCCCTCTCAGAATCTCGAGTTCATAGGCGCCAGGTTGGACACGCTTCAGGCGCGGGCCTTCCTCCCTCTGGACAGGGCCAAGCGGCTCATGGATCTCGCCAGCCACTTTCACAGCAATTCCCTGGTCTCCGCCAGGCAATTTCTGAGACTGCTCGGCCATATGGCTTCCACGGTCCATGTAACCCCCAATGCCCGCCTGAACATGCGCCCGGCTCAGTGGTGTCTTCGCACTCAATGGCATCAGGCCACGGGGAGCCTAGCGGACTCGGTAGAGGTCTCCGACAATCTGGTCTCCTCTCTACGATGGTGGCTTCATCTGCCAAACCTAGTGCTCGGGGTGTCTTTTCAGCCCCCTCCGCATTCTCAGGTCCTGACGACCGATGCTTCTCTCCAGGGTTGGGGAGCACATTGCCAAGGGACTTGTACTCAAGGTCTCTGGACTTCTTGGGAGTCCGCTCAGCAGATAAACTTCCTAGAGCTCCGAGCCATCCGCCTAGCGCTCAAAGCCTTCTCTCACCTAGTTTCTCACCAGTCGGTGCTAGTCCAAACCGACAGTCAGGTTGCAATGTTCTACGTGAACAAACAAGGCGGAACCGGCTCCTTTCTTCTCTGTCAGGAAGCTCAGATACTCTGCTCTTGGGCCGTCCATCGCAACATCATCCTCAGAGCTGTCTATCTCCCAGGTCAAGAAAACTACCTGGCAGTCAAACTGAGCAGGATCCTCCAACCACACGAGTGGAGATTGGATCCGCTTGTGGTTCAGCGGATCTTTCTCCGGTGGGGTCTCCCCACCATGGATCTCTTTGCCAGTCCTCTGAACCGGCAGCTTCCCAGATTCTGCTCTCGACAGCCGCATCCTCTCAGAGTAGCGGCGGATGCTTTTCTGATTCCGTGGTCCGCAGGCCTCTTGTATGCCTTTCCACCCATGCCACTGGTGTCTCGGACGCTCTTCAAAGTTCTCAGAGACAAAGCATCGATGATCCTTGTGGCTCCCCGGTGGCCGAGACAACCTTGGTTCCCGCTTCTGCTGCAGCTAGCGGTGGACACCCCTCTTCCTCTGGGGTTTCAGCCCAACCTCCTCTCGCAGGATCAGGGGACACTCCTGCACCCCAACCTCCGGTCCCTTCATCTGATGGCCTGGCTGCTGAAAGGGTAGTCCTTGCTCCTCTCCAGCTACCTCCAGATGTGGAAGAGGTCGTCTTGGCCTCCAGGAGGCCTTCCACCCGGAGGTCCTACGCTCTTAAGTGGCGTCGGTTCTCCGTCTGGTGTAATCAGCAGTCTCAAGACCCCTTCTCCTGTTCAGCATCAGTGGTCTTGCAGTACTTGCTTTCTCTTTCCAATCTTGGCCTTAAGTCCAACTCGGTTAAGGTCCACCTCAGTGCTCTTTCTGCGCATCACATACCGGTGGATGTAGACCTCTTTCCAGCCACCCTCTGGTGGCTCGTTTTCTCAGAGGCCTCCTTCTCCTTAAACCACCTTTGCGCCCCCCAGCCCCGAACTGGGATCTCAATGTGGTTTTACAGCGGCTTACCTGTCCGCCTTTTGAGCCTATGGCTACCTGTCCCCTTCGTTTTCTTTCTTGGAAAACCTTGTTCCTGGTGGCCCTCACTTCTGCTAGACGCGTTAGTGAGCTGCAGGCCCTGGTATCTGATCCTCCTTACACTAGGTTCTACAAGAACCGGGTAGTCCTACGGACTCACCCTAAGTTTCTTCCCAAAGTGGTTTCCCCTTTTCACATCAACCAGGAGGTGGTACTTCCGACCTACTTTCCCAGGCCACACTCCAGCCGAGCGGAAATGGTCCTGCATACCCTGGACTGTAGAAGGGCGCTGAACTTCTATCTTGACCGTACGCGGGAGCACCGAAGGGCTGTTCAGCTCTTCGTGTCTTATGACCCCAACTAGTTGGGGCTCCCTGTCTGCATCACTTGGGCTTACGAGGCTGCGGGCCTCGTGCTGGAAGGTAGAGTCACCCCTCATTGTGTTGGGGCGAAGGCTACGTCAGTGGCTTACCTCCGCTCTGTTCCGTTGGCAGACATCTGCCGGGCCGCTACTTGGTCTTCAAGCCAGACTTTTGCAGCCCATTACTGCCTGGAGAGGGAGTCCCGCAGGGACAGTGCTTTCGGACAGGCAGTCCTCCGTAACCTCTTCGAGGTATAGGCAACTCCTACCCTCCATCCCGGATGTTGGGCTACCGGTTGGAGACGTATTCAGAGAAGATTCCTTCCTTCTGTGCTGCTGAGCTAGAGGGAGCTCATTTTTGTGCTTAGGGTCTCCGGTAGCCTTAAGCTTGGGAGTCCCATAAGTGAGGACTGACTTCCTGCTTGGTCCTGGAGAAAGCGTAGTTACTCACCTGTAAAAGGTGTTCTCCAGGAGCAGCAGGAATCAGTCCTCACAACCCTCCCTCCTCCCCTTGGAGTTGCAGTTCTATACTTTTGTTTTTGCTAATTTTTTGCTGTCTTTTAGCTATGTCATCTGACTGAGCAAGATGGCACCCTTGGGCGGGAAGAGCACCGCGCATGCACGCTGCAATTCCCAAAGGCTTTCTTTGAAAGCTGGGGAAAATTGCTCCGCGAGGGCTCCGTCGGCGCCGACGTCACCCATAAGTGAGGACTGATTCCTGCTGCTCCTGGAGAACACCTGTTACAGGTGAGTAACTACGCTGTAACCGTTCTGGTGTATAGTACCACCTAAATGTTATTTTATAACAATTTTCTCTTATACTACTGGACCATGGTGCTCTTTTCACCTGGTCCCACACCACCTTCCACTCTGATGGGAAGAACTTCTCCTAATTCTCCTTCCCTTTCTTCCATATACTGGAATTTCCCACTTTTCTGTTCCTGTATCCCTTTATATATTGCTGTTATCCCTCTTGATTCTGTTTTCCCATACCAAATTGCTTCTATGGCTAATAAGTCTTTCCCCCCCCCCCCTCCCCATCACTCCTTTTAGAAAATGCCCCACTTGGAGGTACGCATATCTATCTTTCACTCCCAATCTATATACCCCTTGTATCTCCTCAAACCCCTGCAGCTCCCCCTCATCATACAATTGGTAGGAGCACTCCAAACCCTTTCTCTGCCAGACCTCAAATCGTCCCCCTTCCCAGCCCGGTTGGAAAGCGTCCCCCCTCCCCCCATGGCACCATCAGATAAAATTCCCTACCCCATTCTTTATTATCCTGTGCCCTTACTCCATCCCACACCTTTGCTGCCTGCCCCATTGCTGGTCAGCCGACCCCTAATTCTTGCCTTTCTTTCTTAATTGCTCATAACCACGCTTCTAGCCTCTCCCCCCTTACCTTTATTCTATCCAAGCTTACCCAAGGTTTCCCTCCCAATCTTACCCTGCAGTCCATTACATGTCAGACTTGGGCAGCCCTATAATAATCCCTGAAATTAGGGACCCCAAATCCCCCCTCCGCTTTAGCAGCATACATAACTTCCCTCGCTATTCTTGGTGGTTTCTTTTTCCAAATCTATTGGAAGACCTTCTGCTGTAACAGCCTCAAGACCCCCTCCGGGACTTCCACTGGAAGTGCCTGAAACAAACAAAGCAGCCGTGGTAAGATATTAATTTTAATACACACTATCCTATCTAACCAGGACACTTCATACCTCATCCAGCCCGCGAGATCTTTCGCTATTTCCCCTAGAATCCTTGGGTAATTAACTTTGTATAAATCTTCGTACCTTGCCAGTATCTGGACTCCCAAATATTTCAAGGATTTAGTAACCCATTTCAGAGGATATGCCCTCTTCAATTGTTCTTCCGTCCTCTTAGAAATCTTTACCCCTAGTACTTCTGTCTTCTCCAGGGACAAGCAGGAATGTAGTCTTCACATGTGGGTATCATCGGTACTGACGGAGCCTGCGCTGGAACGCTCCCCAGCGTCCAGTAGGAACGCTTTTGGGAGCATCCCTCAGCACATGCGGTCTGCCTTCCCACCTTTACAACTGTCCTTCTTCAGTTCTTCATTTTCCGCGGAGCCGACAGGACCCATACCCTGTCACCGCAGAAAATTCCGCCTTTAAAATTGTTTTCTTGTGGTCGCGTTTGCCTCCGCACGACGCCTACAGGTACCACCGGTTCTTTTCTTTTAAAAAAAAATTAATAAATAAAATATCTTGAACTGTTTCTCTTCAGAAACTATTCTTTTTTGGTGCTAGGCGCCATTTTGGGCATTAGGCCCCATATTCCTGAAACATGGAAAAACCAACTAGTGGTTTCAAAAAAATGTACTAAGTGTGGCGGTACCATTTCCGTCACTGACACCCATGATTGGTGTCTTAAATGTTTAGGGCCTGAACATTCTCCATCTGAATGTCTCTCCTGTATGGGGATGACTAAAAGGGGAAGACAGAACCGGGCTGCAAAGCTCGGTATCCTCTTTTCCTTGGATACCAGATCCATTGCATCGACATCTTCAAGGGCCTCTTCTTCCTCCCATGGATCTCAGTTAACATAAAAGCTGGTCCTCAAAGGCTAGCTCTCCTACTAAGCATCGAGAGGCCATTGGCATTGCCCTTGAGGGAACCACACCGGTAAAACAGCCCCGGTGGGAGGCTTCGGCTTCCAAAGCATCAATGGGGCTTCAGGATGTTCTCAAGGCCCCGACCTCGCAAGAACTATCTGTGCCATTCTCAGGGGTCCTGGCCGTTTTCACTGGTACCGACACCCAGGCATTGGCAGCGTCGATAGACCAGAGGTTCCTCACTATCGAACGCAGTATTGCAGCTCTGCTCACAGCTGCGGTACCGTTGACAGCTATGGTTCAACTGGCACCGGTACCGACATCGATACGGATGCCGGTGCCTACACCGGTACAGACACCGATGGTACCGTCCCCGGTGGGAATTCTTCCCACACCATCTTTGGCTGGAATCGACAGATTGGTACCGGATCAACTCGGTACCGACTTGGATCAATACCGGGACCGTGCTTTGCATGAGCATCGGGGTCAGGAATACTTTGAATCCTCCGATTCCAAAGACTGACAATTCTGCTGGTACCAGAGGGTTTCTCCTAGAAGATCCCTCTTCTCTCCAACGCAGAATGTCACCTCCAGAGGACATGTCTTTTCAGGATTTTATTCGTGATATGGCCAAGGGCCTTTCAATCACGGTAGCTCCTGAAGAAGAACCCAGAGCAAAGGAATTGGAGATTCTCCAATATCCTAAAGCTCCTAAGGAAGCAGCTACTCTGCCCATCCATGAAATTCTGCATAACTTGCTGCTCAGACACCTCTGACTACATCTCCTCACTCTAGGAGACTTGATACTATGTATCGAGTTCCGCCATGTCCTGGATTTCAAAAGACTCAGCTGCCACACCATTCAATGGTGGTGGAGTCAGCCATGCGTAGGATGAAAAGTGCAGAGAGGAATGCATTCAATCCTCCAGGTCGTGAATGCAGGACTCTGGACGCTTTTGGGCGTCAAACTTTTCAGGCTTCCATGCTTTCAGCTTGGATCAGTTCATATATACTATATATGGGAATGTTCCTCAAGGAAGTTACAGGAGACTTGGAGCTTATGAGCCCATTTCTCCCAGATGACAAGAGACAAGACTGACTTGCTCTAGTTAAGCATGCTCAAGATGTCTCCAAGTTTGTGAATCGTGCAGCTTTTGACTGCTTTGAATGCATCAGCAGAACCTCTGCTGTTGCTTTTGGGACGCGACAGATTGCCTGACTTCAGGCATCAGACTTGGAGACTTGGTTACAGGACAAGTTAGGCAACATTCCTTGCACGGGAGAGAATCTCTTTGGCAAGAACTGGCAGGAGAAAGCTAACGAGTTAGATGCTGACAATACTACTCTAGATAGATTGTCGAAATCTACAGCCACTCCAGCCAAAAAGAAGCCTTATAAAAAACACACTTTCAGCAAGAAGAGGACATTTTATCCTGCCTATACCCAGCAGAGTCAAACTCAGGGTCAGGTTGCCCAAAAGGGACAAACTAGACAGCAAAAGAAGCCAAAAGGCCCGAGAGCCCAACCAGCTCTGCAGGTTCACCCCCCCACCCCTCAAGGGCTTTGACTCTTTCCTAGAGAGCTTATCCTTCCTGCCTCTGAGGGGTCCCCAACCCCCCAATATCCCAGGCAGGTTATGCCTCTTTACCAGCAGATGGCATCAGATAACAGCAGAAGATTGGACTCTGTCCATTGTAGGAGAGGAGTACAAGCTTCATTTTCACAGCATGCCCCCTCCTACAATTCTAAGGCAATTCAATTCTCAAACCTCCACAGAAAATCTGCTAGATCACGATGTCTCGACACTTCTTGCCCAAGGGGCAATAGAAGAGGTACCCATTCTTCAACGGGGTGCAGGGTTCTATTCCCCCTATTTTCTTGTTCCAAAGAAAACAGGAGGACACAGACCCATTCTAGACCTCAGAGAATTGAACAAATACTTGTTCCGAGAGAAGTTCAAAATGATTTCTCTAGGAACTCTTCTGCCATACCTTCAAAGCCAGGATTGGCTTTGCTCTCTAGACTTAAAGGATGCATACACTCACATTCTCATCCATCCAGATCACAGGAAATTCTTGCGATTCCTTTTCAAGGGAAAACATTTCCAGTACTGGGTTCTTCCCTTTGGTCTGGCTTCAGCATTTGGATGCTCAGTCTTCCAATCAGGGCGATACCAAGCCTGGCACGTGTCTCCCCTCCTCCCCATCCTCCGTCCAGCTGCTGTCTGCTCTTGCCCTGCCCGGCTGCTGCCTCCCTCTGTTTTCTCCAAGGTGGCAGCAACAGGGCAAAAGCAGGCAGAGGCTGGACGGAGATACAGGGGGGGAGGGTGCATCCGATGTGCAAGTTGCCGGCAGCAGATCTGACTCTCCTTACTCTGATGTCTTGTCAGAGGAGGGAGGGACCAGACCTGCTGAAAGCCCCAAAAAGGCTTAGGGTGCTCATTTTGGCTGCCTACTTCCACTGAGAGAACAAAAAGTGGTGGTGGCAGGGCAACAGCAGGCAGCCGAAATGCGCCCCCTAAGCCTTAGCGACATGTGTAGCAGCACCGCTCGCACAGGGCTAGGTACAGTACTGCTTCCAATTTATCAAGGTCCTCTTGCAATTTTTCACAATCCTCTTGGGTTTTAACAACTTTGAATAATTTTGTCTGATCTGCAGATTTGATCACCTCACTACTTGTTCTCATATCTCCAGGAACAAGCAGGAATGTAGTCTTCACATATGGGTATCATCGGTACCGACGGAGCCTGCGCGGGAACGCTCCCCAGCGTCCAATAGGAACGCTTTTGGGAGCATCCCTCAGCACATGCGCGCTGCCTTCCCGCTATTCCAACTCTCCCTCTTCAGTTATTCATTTTCCACGGAGTCGACAGGACCCATACCCTTTCACTGCAGAAAATTCCGTCTTTAAAATTCTTTTCTTGTGGTCACGTTTGCCTCCGCACGACGCTTAGCGGTTCTGCCGGTTCCTTTCTTTTCCAAAAAAACAAACAAACAAACAAACCAAACGTATACTTTGAACTGTTTCTCTTCAGAAACTTTTCCTTTTCTGTGCTGGGTGCCATTTTGGGCACTAGGCACCATATTCCTAAAACATGGAAAAACCAACTATTAGTTTTAAAAAATGTACTAAGTGTGGCGGTACCATTTCCGTCACTGACACCCATGATTGGTGTCTTAAATGTTTAGGGCCTGAACATTCGCCATCTGAATGGCCTGTCCTGTATGGGGATGACTAAAAGAGGAAGACAGAACTGGGCTGCAAAGCTCGGTACCCTCTTTTCTTCTGATGCCAGATCCACTGCATCGTCATGTTCAAGGGCCGCCTCTTCCTCCCATGGATCTCAGGTAACTAAACATAAAAGCCGGTCCTCAAAGGACAGCTCTCCTGCTAAGCATCGAGAGGCCATTGGCATTGCCCTTGAGGGAACCACACCGGCAAAGCAGCCCCGGTGGGAAGCTTTGGCTTCCAAAGCATCAATGGGGCTCCACGATGTTCTCGAGGCCTTGACCTTGCAAGAACTGCTTGTGCCATGCTCAGGGGTCCCGGCCGTTTTCACCGGTACCGACACCCAGGCATCGGCAGTGTCAGACCAGAGGTTCCTCGCTATCTAGCGCAGCATCACAGCTCTTCTCTCAGCTGCGGTACCGTTGGTCCAATGGGCACCGGCACCAACATCGGCACCGATGCCAGTACCTACACCGGTACAGACACCGTTACCAGTACCGATGGTACCGGCCCCGGCCCCGGCCCCGGTGAGAATTCTTCCCACACCATCTTTGGCTGGAATCAACAGATCGGTACCGGATCAACTCGGTACCGACTTGGATCGATACCGGGACCGTGCTTTGCATGAGCATCGTGGTCAGGAGTACTTCGAATCCTCCAATTCCGAAGACTCTGACAATTCTGCTGGTACTAGAGGGTTACTCCCAGAAGATCCCTCTTCTCCCCAACGCAGAATGTCACCTCCAGAGGAGATGTCTTTTCAGGATTTTATTCATGATATGGCCAAGGGCCTTTCAATCACAGTGGCTCCTGAAGAGGAGCCCTGAGCAAAGGAATTGGAAATTCTCCAGTATCCTAAAGCTCCAAAGGAGGCAGCCACTCTGCCCATCCATGAAATTCTGCATAACTTGATGCTCAGAATGTGGGAGACACCTCTGACTACATCTCCTCACTCTAAGAGACTTGATACTATGTATCGAGTGCCGCCATGTCCTGGATTTCAAAAGACTCAGCTGCCTCACCATTCAGTGGTGGTGGAGTCAGCCATGCTTAGGATGAAAAGTGCAAAGAGGCATGCATCTAATCCTCCAGGTCATGAATGCAGGACTCTGGACGCTTTTGGGTGCCAAACGTTTCAGGCTTCCATGCTTTCAGCTAGGATCAGTTCATATATACTGTATATGGGAATGTTCATCAAGGAAGTTACAGGAGACTTGGAGCTTATGAGCCCATTTCTCCCAGATGACAAGAGACAAGACCTTTTTGCTCTAGTTAAGCATGCTCAAGATGTCTCCAAGTTTGTAAATCGTGCAGCCTTTGACTGCTTTGAATGTATCAGCAGAATCTCTGCTATTGCCATTGGTGCGCGACGGATTGCTTGGCTTCAAGCATCAGACTTGGAGACTTGGGTACAGGATTATTTAGGCAACATTCCTTGCATGGGAGAAAATCTCTTTGGTAAGAACTGGCAGGAAAAGGCTAACGAGTTAGATGCTGACAATACTACTCTAGATAGATTGTCGAAATCTTCAGCCACGCCATCCAAAAAGAAGCCTTATAAAAAATCCTCTTTCAGCAAAAAGAGGACATTTTATCCTTCCTATACCCAGCAGAGTCAAACTCGGGGTCAGGTTGCCCAAAAGGGACAAACTAGATAGCAAAAGAAGCCAAAAGGCCCGAGAGCAGGTTCAGTCCCCTCAAGGGCTTTGACTCCTTCCTAGAGAGCTTAGCCTTCCTGCCTCTGAGGTGTCCCTAACCCCCCAATATCCCAGGGAGGTTATGCCACTTTGCCAACAGATGGCATCAGATAAAAGCAGAAGATTGGACTCTGTCCATTCTAGGAGAGGGGTACAAGCTCCATTTTCACAGCATGGCCCCTCCTACAATTCTAAAACAGTTCAATTCTCCAACCTACGCAGACGATCTGCTAGATCACGAGGTCTCAACACTTCTTGCCCAAGGGGCAATAGAGGAGGTACCCATTCTTCAATGGGGTGCAGGGTTCTACTCTCCCTATTTTCTTATTCCAAAGAAAACAGGAGGGCACAGACCCATTTTAGACCTCATAGAATTGAACAAATACCTGTTTCGAGAGAAGTTCAAAAGCTCCAGGAACAAGCAGGAATGAGTCTTCACATATGGGTATCGTCGGTACCGACGGAGTCTGCGCGTAAACGCTCCCCAGCGTCCAGAAAGAAAGCTTCTGTGAGCATCCCACAGCGCCTGCGCGCTGCCTTCCCGCCTTTCCTAACCGCTTCTCTCCAGTTCTTCATTTCCGCGGAGCCAGCAGGTCGTGTTCCTGTCACGGCTGAAGAAGTTCTTTATTTCTTTGGTCGCGCATCTGCCTTCTTCGACGTCGGACCGGTACCGCCGGTCTTTTCTTCTTTCTTCTTTAAAAAAAAAACAAACAAAAAAAACCCCTACTGTTTCCCACTTCTGTGCATTTTTTCCTTTTGGGCCTTAGGCCTAGAAAAAGTTTCCTCATGGAAAAGCCCGCTTCCGGGTTTAAAAAGTGCACGAAGTGCAGCGGTACTCTTTCTATCACTGACACCCATGACTGGTGTCTAAAATGTTTGGGTCCTGACCACACCATCACCGATTGTGAGTCCTGTTCCATGATGTCTAAAAGAGGTCGACAGAATCGAGCGGCCAAGCTCAGTACCCTGTTTCCCTCTGATGCAGCTTCGGTGGCATCGACATCTTCCAGGGCTGCTTCTTCCTCCCATGGATCTCAGGTAGCCAAGCATAAGTCCAGCCGGTCCTCGAAGGGTAGATCTCCCTCTAAGTATTGAGATGCCTCCGGGCTTGCTCTTGAGGATCCTGCACCGGCAAAATTACCCTGGCGGGAAGCTCCGGCTTCCAAAGCTTCATCTATGGGGTCACAGGTTGACATCGATGGCATGGCCTCGACTGATCACCTGTTGCCATGTTCTGGGGTACCGGTGGTTTCCACTGTTACCGACATTCAGACATTGGTTGCATCGATGGATCAGAATATTCTGACCATGCAGCGTGCCATTACGGCATTCATACAAGCTGCGATGCCTACGGTACCGCAACAAACTCCATTGTCGGTACCGGTTCCGGTGCCGGTACCGATTGCATCGACATTGGCTTCGTTGTCGACTGCAGCGGTACCCTGTTCTGTGATGCTCATCGGTACCGAATCGGTACCGATCACTCACGATGTCGATACCACTTGGTACGCGTATCGGGCTCTGCAAGAGCATCCAGACAGGCGATACTTCGATTCCTCTGACGACTCTGATGAATCAGAGGCTTCTGTCGAAGCATCGGTACTCCTTCCTCAGGAGCCCTCTTCTCCAAAAAGAAGAATGTCTCCTCCAGAAGACTTGTCTTTTCAAGACTTCATTAGGGAAGTGGCCAGGGGCCTCTCTATTTCAGTGGCCCCTGAACCAGAGCCTAGAGCCAAGAAATTGGATATTTTACAATATCCTAAGGCTCCTAAAGAGGCAGCTACTTTACCAATTCATGAGATCCTTTATGATCACATGTTGGGCATATGGGAGACACCTCTTACTACCTCCCCTCATTCTCGCATGTTGGACACCATGTACCGTGTGCCTCCTTGTCCTGGTTTCATAAGACTCAGCTTCCTCACCACTCTATTGTGGTGGAGTCTGCTATGAAGAAGATAAAGAGTGCAAAAAGACACTCATCTAATCCCCCAGGAAGAGAATGCAGAACCTTGGATGCTTTTGGCCGGAGAATCTTCCAGGCCAATATGCTTACTGCCAGAATCAACTCCTATAGTCTCTATATGGGGATGTTTCTAAAGGAAGTTACAGATCATCTTCAAACTTTATCTCCTTTTATCTCAGAAGATAAAAGGGAGGAGTTTCTCACCTGGCTTAAACATGCCCAGGATGTTTCCAAATTCTCCAACCGTGCAGCCTTTGACTCTTTTGAGTGTGCCAGCAGAGCCTCGGCTATTGCCATAGGTGCACGCAGACTTGCTTGGTTACAAGCTTCTGATTTGGAACCCTGGGTCCAGGATGGATTAGGAAATCTTCCTTGTACAGGTGAAAACCTTTTTGGCAAGGATTAGCAAGCAAAGGCCACTCAGAAGGATGCTGAGAATTCTGCCTTAGATAGACTTTCAAAGTCTACTTCTGCTCCTGTTAGAAAAAGGTTATTCAAAAATGCTTTCTTTCCCAAAAAAGGGAAATATTATCCTGGTTATGGTCACCAGTCATCTTCTGCAGGTCGTTTTGCTGCAAAGCGTCAGCAACAACCTAAACAAGACAAGCCTAAGGCTGCAAGGACTGCTACGGCCCAACAGCCTCAGCCTCCTCAGGGCCTTTGACTTACAACTAGAGAACTTAGCCTTTCTGGCTCTAGAAGAACCAGAGCCTCTCACCATTCCAGGAAGGTTAGCGCACTTTGCTCCCAGATGGGAACAAATTACAGCAGAGCAATGGACCCTTTCCATCATAAGGGAGGGGTACAAGCTTCATTTCTTAAACCTTCCTCCTCACACCATGGTGAGACAGTTCAATTCTCAGACATCTCTCCTCAAACTTCTGGGTCAGGAGATTACTACCCTTCTTGCCCAAAGGGCAATAGAAGAAGTACCCCTTCTTCAACAGGGTTCAGGGTTCTACTACCCCTATTTTCTTATCTCAAAGAAAACGGGGGGCTACAGACCCATATTAGATCTCAGAGAATTGAACAAGTTTCTATGCAAGGAGAAATTCAAGATTTCTCTCGGTGCTCTCCTTCCATACCTTCAGAGTCAGGATTGGCTTTGTTCTCTAGATCTCAAGGATGCGTACACCCATGTCCTCATCCATCCAACACACAGATGGTTCCTTCGGTTCCTTTATCAAGGAAAGCACTACCAATACAGAGTGCTTCCTTTCGGTCTGGCCTCTGCTCCAAGAGTGTTCACAAAATGCATGGCAGTAGTAGCTGCATTTCTATGCACTATAGGAATATTTGTATTCCCATATCTGGACGACTGGCTCATCCGAGCTCCATCCCAGACAGAGGCCCAGGCTTCCCTAGCCTGCACAAGGCGTGTTCTTCAGTATCTGGGACTGGTAATAAACATCCTAAAATCACATCTCACCCCTACTGAGTCACTAGAGTTCATAGGGGCCTTGCTGGATACCACAACTGCAAGGGCCTATCTTCCCCAAGCCCGTTGCTTACGATTGGTGCAGTTAGCCTCACAAGTTCATTTAAAGTCCCATTTAACTGCTCGAGAGATGTTACAACTGTTAGGCCACATGGCATCCACCGTGCATGTAGTTCCTTACGCTCGCCTTCACATGCGGGCAGCTCAGTGGACTCTGTCCACCCAATGGACCCAGGCATCAGGGTGCCTGTCAGACAAAATAGCAACCTCCAGTCGCCTCTTTTGGTCTCTCCGGTGGTGGAAGTCCACTCAGAATCTGTTGCTGGGGTCCCCCTTTCAACAGTTGCTACCCCAAGCAACCCTTACAACAGATGCCGCTCCAAGGGGTTGGGGAGGTCATCTACAAGATCTCTCCACCCAGGGCATCTCGTCTCCACAGGAGACATCTCTACATATCAACCTCTTGGAGCTCAGAGCAATTTTTCTAGCTCTGAGTCTTCCACACTCTGCTCAGCTACAAGACAGTCCTCATCCACACGGACAACCAAGTAGCCATGTTCTACGTGCACAAGCAGGGCGTGACTGGCTCTCTGTCGCTTTGCAACGAAGCTTTGAGATTGTGGGCCTTCGCCAGAGAGCATCAAATTCATCTCATGGCAGTGTATCTTCCAGGGGTTCAAAGCTCTTGGGCAGATAGACTCAGTCGAGTTCTGCTTCCACACGAATGGTCCCTCCATGGGGACCAGATAGCCAGGATCTTTCGAATTTGGGGAACCCCGGACATAGACCTATTTGCAAGTCCGTGGAATGCCAAACTTCCCCGGTTCTGTTCCTGGATTCCGTGTCAGGGAGTTCAGGCCAGGGATGCCTTCCTCCTCCATTGGGGGCAAGACTTCCTCTATGCCTTTCCACCCATTCCCCTAATTTCCAAGACACTCTTCAAGCTTCAGAGAGACAAGGGGTCTATGATCCTCATAGCACCACATTGGCCACTCCAAGTGTGGTACCCTCTACTTCTTCATCTCTCTTAAGCTCCCTCCCTGGACTTGGGATCTGCTTCAGACCACCTGTCCCAAGAGGAGGGAACGTTGTGGCACCCAAATCCCCAGTCTCTTCATCTCAGGGCCTGGTTGCTGAAGGCCTAGACCTTCAAGATTTGCATCTTTCTCAGCAGGTGAAGGATATCCTTCATGCTTCCAGAAAGCCTTCCACTAGACGTTCCTGTGCTTTTAAATGGAAATGGTTTACCATTTGGTGTGCAGAGAAGGGTCTTAACCCTCTTGCAATACCTCTGAATTCTTTACTAGAGTATTTGCTGCATTTATCCCATGCAGGCCTTAAAACGAATTCAGTAAGAGTCCATTTGAGTGCTATTGCAGCATCCCTTAAGCCTCTCAATGGACAGCCTATTTCCTCTCATCCTCTTATTGCAAGATTCATGAGAGGCCTTCTTTTAACTAAACCTCCCATTAGACCACCTCCGGTGGCATGGGATTTGAATTTGGTTCTTGGCCAGCTTATGAAGCCACCCTTTGAACCCTTAGCCACTACCTCCTTGAAATTCCTTTCCTGGAAGGTTATTTTTCTCATTGCAGTAACCTCAGCTCGCCGTATCAGTGAGCTGCAAGCCTTGGTGGCTAATCCTCCTTATACAAGGTTCCATCATGACAAGGTAGTCCTCAGGACTAATCCACACTTTATGCCTAAAGTGGTCTCACCTTTTCATCTGAACCAGGAGGTGTATTTACCTGTTTTTTTTCCAGGACCTCATGCATCAAGTGCAGAGAGGAATCTTCATACCCTGGATTGTGAGAGAGCACTTGCTTTTTACTTACAAAGGACACAGCAACATAGAAAGTCCTCTCAACAATTTGTTGCTTTTGATCCCTCTCATTTAGGACTTCCAGTCTCTAAGAGAACTCTGTCCAGTTGGATTGCTCAGTGTATTTCTTTCGCCTACCAGAGTAAGAACCTTTCACAACTCACAATGTGAGCCATGGCAGCCTCTATGGCTTATCTAAACTCTGTGACCATCGACCAAATCTGTCGAGCGCCACCTGGGCCTTGGTTCATACCTTTACAGCCTATTACTGCTTGGACAAGGACTCCCGCCGGGATGCCTTGTTTGGTCAGGCTGTTCTCAAACACCTGTTTCATACCTAATCAACTCCTGCCCCCCATCCCTGGTTGGATGCCCGAGATCCATGGGGGGAGGTAGAGCCCTTCTCAGGGACCCACAAACTTGAAGATCTCCCTGGCATCTCTAGCTGGGGAGTCCCCATATGTGAAGACTCATTCCTGCTTGTTCCTGGAGATAGCACAGTTACTTACCTGTAACTCATGACCGCGGTGGTATTACCCTCCTTGTGTCACTTGATTTATCTGCAGCATTCGACCTGATCGACCACTGTACACTCCTGTCCCAGCTTTTAGATATTGGTCTTCGAGGTACTGTCTGGCATTGGTTTCGCTCTTTTCTTTCATCCCGCTCTTTCTCTGTATGCGTCAACGGCCAGTCCTCAACTACTCTTCCTCTCACCTGTGGTGTTCTGCAGGGCTCCGTTCTTTCCCCCCTATTGTTTAATATTTTCCTCGCTCCATTTCCCTTGATTATTCAGCAATATCCGGTTTCATCATACTTCTATGCAGATGACATTGTTCTCCTCTTCTATACCTCACCGTCATCCCCTGATATCTCCCAGCTAAATCTCTGCCTCTCCCACATAGCTTCCTGGCTCTCAGAGAACTTTCTCCACCTCAACCCAGCAAAGTCCTCAGCAATGTGGGTATCCTTGAGTGGCCCATGTCCTACCCTTGCACCTACCATCGGAATATCTAGCGTTCCCCTCACATCTTCTTTTCGTTACCTAGATGTTCTTCTAGACCCCTCTCTGTCCTTCCACGAGCACATCTCTATGATCTCCCGCCGCTCCTTTGCTGCCCTGCGGCAAATTAGGGCTGTCCGAACTGTGTTACCTTCTAGTTCCTTAGTCACCCTTGTACTCGCTCTGGTCATCGGCAGACTAGACTACTGCAACGTTTTTCTGGCCAACCTCCCCATTTATCAACTTCAAAGATTGCAACGCATCCAAAACACCGCAGCGCGTCTGATCACCTTTTCTAGTCGATTCGATCACATCACCCCGATTCTCCTCCGGTTACATTGGTTGCCCCTTTGCTACTGCTTTCATTATAAATTTTTGATTTTGATTCATCGAGCTATCTATACCTGCAACCCCCTATATTTAGCAGACTGTATCTCTTTACATTCCCCTCACCGTCAACTTCGCTCAATCCATACCAATTGTCTATCCCTACCTTCACCTTCCCATGCCTATCTGGAACAGACACGTCATTCAGCTTTTTTCTTCCTCGGACCTTTACTATGGAACATGTTGCCAACTCTCTTCCGGTTAGAACCATCATATCCCCAGTTTAAGTCGTTGCTGAAGACTCATCTATTTCAGAAAGCATTTGACTTCTCCCCTGAGGCCCCTACCTGATTGTTGCCTGTTCTTGTCTTTTGTCTTGTCTAAAGCCACTTTTCCTTCCCTTTGTCTTTATGGTCTGTGTTGCCTGGCTGGGCCTCCCTGTTTTATGATTTGGTATTAGTGTGCAGTGCCTCTGTCCTACTTTGTTCCCCTCTTTCCTGTCTATTTTTTGGCGTTCTTTTTCTTGGTTTGCAGTGTTTAACCGGTCTTTTATTGTACACCGCTTAATGTTCCTACAACAGCGGTCTATCAAATACTGAATAAAGATAAAGATAACAGGTGATCTCTGGGAACAGCAGGAATAAGTCTTCATAACCCACCCACCTCCCCTAGGAGTTGTATCTCTCTATCTATCTTTCCTTTCCTCTCTCTCTCTCTTTGTCTCAGCTTAAAACTCGAACTGGAGAGAGGCGGTTAGGAAAGGCGGGAAGGCAGCGCGCAGGCGCTTTGGTATGCTCCCAAAAGCTTTCTTTCTGGACGCTGGGGAGCGTTCCCGCTCAGGCTCCGTCGGTACCGACGATACCCATATGTGAAGACTTATTCCTGCTGTTCCCAGAGATCACCTGTTACAGGTAAGTAACTGGGCTCTCTAGGAACTCTTCTGCCATACCTTCAAAGCCAGGATTGGCTTTGCTCTCTAGACTTAAAGGATGCATACACTCAAATTCTGATCCATCCAGATCACAGGAAATTCTTACGATTCCTTTTCAGGGGAAAACATATCTCCAGGAACAAGCAGGAATGAGTCTTCACATATGGGTACGTCGGTACCGACAGAGCCTGCGCGGGAACACTCCCCAGCGTCCAATCAGAAAGCTTTTGGGAGCATCCCTCAACGCCTGCATGCTGCCTTCCCGCCTTTCCAACTGTCTCTCCTCAGTTTTCGTTTTTCCGCGGAGCCGGCAGGACGTCCTCCTGTCCCCGCAGAAAATTTTTTCTTTAATTCTTTTTTTCTTGTGGTCACGGCTGTTTTCCCGCCTCCACCGGTACCGCCGGTGGGTTTTTTCTTTCTTTTTTCTCAAACTCAGGGAGAGTTTTCCCTCAGTTTCTGTCTTAAATTTTTGGGCCTGCAAGGCTTCTCCATCATGGAGCATTCTTCTCCTAAGAAATGCCTTAACTGTGGAAACAGTTTTATTTTTAGACTCCAATAACTGGTGTCTAACCTGTTTGGGTCCTGACCCTTTTCCTCCGGAGCCATTAGGCTACAATTTTATGAGAAATTTTCCATTTCGAGTTTCCCTCGATACCGAGTTCCCTTCCAGTGTCAGGGCACCGACCAATTCTTCTCTACAGGATCAGGTAACCCACAAACAGTCTGTTAAGACTAGCCAATCCTTGAGTGGTAGGTCTCATGCCAAGCATGATGACGGCTCTGGCCTTGCCCTCAAGACCCTATTGGCTTCAAAACCCCGGCGGGAGTCTTCGGTCTCCAAAGCCTTTCAGGGGTTTCAGGTTGTTCCTGGGGCTCACCCCTCACATAACATACCTGAGCCATGCTCGGTGGTGGCATCCGCTTCAAGCGGTACCGATACCCCGGCATCGGCACCGGTGTTGAGTGATTCACTCTTCACCAGGGATCGTCATCTGGCGTCCTCGGTACCTTCGGGACTGATCGATACGTCCCAGTTTGACTTTCCAGTATCTGAACCATGCTCGGTGGTGGCATCTGCTTCGAGCGGTACCGATACCCCGGCATCGGCACCGGTGTTGAGGGATTCGCTCTTCACCAGGGATTGTCATCTGGCGTCCTCGGTACCTTCGGGACCGGTCGATACGTCCCAGATTGACTTTCCAGTATCGCCGATACCACCACCGCCGTCGGTACCCTCCAGACATGCATCGATAGACTCGCTCCCTTCGATGCCGAGTCTGGAATCGATATCTAGTCTAGAAGACTGGGTACCGACGCGTCTCGGAACTGACACTTATCGATTCCGGATGCGCAATACCGAGGATACTCACCAAGGGTTTATGGTTCCCTCGGTACCGCTTGAGCAGCCTCCGATGACTACTTCGATATCGGTATTGCCTTCAATTCCGGCACCGCTACCGCTTTGCCTTTTTCATTAGGATCGCTTCTTTCTATACCTAGTTTGGAGTCGATACCTGGCATGGACGATGCAGTACTGACTATCTCAAGTCGTAACTGCCACTACCAGTATCCATCTAGTGGGGCTCTTTTTCTGCACTGGACCAGTACATCCTCCGGTGCCCAGGCTACTGCTTCATCTTTAGCCTATCCAGGGATAGTTCCCATTGGAGATTCTTCTTTTTAGAAATTTCTCCTTGACATGGCAACATTCCTTGCTATTCCTATCCCTGGCTGTGATCCTACTTAAGGCTCTCCTGCGGAAAAGGAAAATATAATGCTTCCTTTACATCATTCTTTACAGGATCTTCTTCTGAGAATATGGGAAACACCTTTAAGGGTTTCCTCACCTTCTACAGCAACTGATGATCTGTATCAGGTGACCCCCTGTCCGGGGTTTCAAAAGACTCAACTTCCCCATCATTCCATTGTAGTGGAATCAGCAATGAGGAAGGTAAAAAGCAAGAAGAAGCATTCTTCTTATCCGCCAGGTCGTGAATCTAGAACACTTGATGCCTTTGGACGTCTAACCTTCCAAACATCTATGCTGGCAGCAAGGATTATCTCTTATATTTTTTATATGAGTCTATCCCTCCAGGAAGTCACAAGGAAATTATCTCTTTTGACTCCTTTTCTATCAGAGCCCAAGGCTGCAGACTATTCCTTACTTCTTAGTCATATCCAAAATATCTCTTGGTTTCTGTCTCGTGCCTCTCTAGACTCTTTTGAGTCTGTTAGCAGAAACTCTGCTATAGCCATAGGAGCACGACGTAGAGCCTGGCTCCCGGCTTCAGACTTGAACAGATGGGCACAACAAAGACTGGGTAATACTTCTTGTACTGGAGAAAATCTCTTCAATAGGGAATCTTTACGTCAGGTTGCTCATTGCTCCACTGACTTCCCTGTTTCTGGAGGCTATCCTAAGCCTTCTCCTTCCCCAGTACGTAGGAAATGCCCTACCAAACCTTCTTTCCCTAGGAAAAGAAGGTTTCGCTCTTCTGCCCATTCTACAGATGTTCCCAAGCAGGGGAAACCTCTCCCTGGTCTGAAGAATCCAAATTCTAGCCAGGCTGACCAAACCCAGCAACCATAGGTTCCTGAAGGTTACAACCTACAGTTAACCTCTTCTTAGCAGACGGTTTTTCACTGTTTTTTCCTTCAAAACTCTACACAGGGATTCCTTTCTTCAAAACATCATTTTCCTCCTAGATATGCTGAGCTATCAGGATATTCATGTCTATGGGTCACAGGTTTCTCCTCTTCTTCCTACCAAGAAGGGAAGTTAACAACTATCCTATGATAGTTTTTCTGTCCCAACATGAATTTTTCCTTCCGCAAACTTTACTATATGGTAAGTCACCCTTCAGCTCCTCTTTCTCTACCCTCTCATCCAGGGTTCCCCCTGGATGAGTGATCCCATATCACTGCAGGGCTTCTCTAGCCTTTCATTCCAGTGTAGAGTTTTTTCATTTTTCCCTTGAATTCCCTTCTTTTCCCTGGGCAGCTCATCAGACAGGGACATGAATTCTCCTCTCCTTTTATCTGTTCTCTCTGTTTTACACAGGAAGATTCTCTCTGCTGTCTCATTCAGCAGCTGCCCATGCAGGAGTTCCAGTGATTAGGCTTCTGGTACTTTTCCACAAGTTTCCAGTCTGTCTTCCACTACTTTCTGTCTGGCCTTAGTAGTGATTCCAAGATAGTGCTTTCATCTATCTTGGATAATTCTAATCACTTCAGGCTTATCACACTATCTTCTTGCCATCTCCACTTTCTTGGATTTGCCAGCAAAGTTGACCTACAGCCAGTTTTATTTCCTACTTCTCCTGCATAATGCTCTCTGCAATCTTCAGAGAAGCTTTCTACTATGGGCCCTTGCTAGAGAGCATGGGGTTTTGTCTCTGATGACTATTCTATATGGTGGGAAAGGATTATCAGTCATTTTCCATGACTCTGAGGGTTCTCCACACCCTGTTATCTCCTGTTATAATATAGGATATAAGCCTTTTTCTGCGTGAATCTCCAAAGAGTTTTTCCAACCTTGCAGGAATATGCTCTTTTTTTCCTTGCAGCTTGTCCTCATGGTATCCTACTCCTTTATGGACAGCACATATTCTACTAGTAACGCATGATACCCCTTGTGTCCCTCTAGTGTGTCATCCTGGTATCTCCTCCTATGCGTTTTCTGTCCATTTACCATGTCAGAGTTCTACAAGACTCAGGACTTGCTGTTTACAGACTGATATTATCTTCTGTTTTTCACGCAACCATCCTGGTTATTTCACTGGATAGCATTCCTGCACCATCTTAGCCAGGAGGAATAGATTCTCTATATATCTTCTCAAGTAGGTTCCACCTTCTGTTCTTAGATGAATCTTTCTCCTTCACATCTCTTATGTGAATGTTCTTATGGGCATATCTCTATCTGCTAGTTACAGACATGTATCTTTAAACATACATATTCATGTATGTATATATCTCTATATACTTTTATAGATACATATGTCTGTAAGCTGTGTGTGCATATGTTATGCCCCTATATATATATATAGGGGCATAACATAAAAAACAGTATATATATATATATATATATATATACTGAGGGACAGTATGAACATATGCAAGCACACTGTCTGGAAGCTCTAAGAAGGTAAAAACCTTTATAGCATAGACAGTTAGGGAGATAAGTATGTAATTAGATATCTACTTATAAGGAAGCATCTCGACAGACATATATATACATATATATATATATATATATATATATATGGATGTATATATATATGGATGTATATATATATGTGTGTGTGTGTATATATATATATATATATATATACACACACACACATATATATATATGTATACACACACACACATATATATGTGTGTGTGTGTGTATACATATATATATATGTGTGTGTGTGTATATATATATATATATATATATATACACACACACACATATATATATACATCCCTATATATATATATATATATATATGTATATATATGTCTGTCGAGATGCTTCCTTATAAGTAGATATCTAATTACATACTTATCTCCCTAACTGTCTATGCTATAAAGGTTTTTACCTTCTTAGAGCTTCCAGACAGTGTGCTTGCATATGTTCATACTGTCCCTCAGTATGTCGGAGGTATTATGCACACAACCACTATTGTGGTACTGACAGCTTCCACTTTACTCTAGGTCTCGCTATCCCTGAAGCACCATGCTTCAATGTCTTTCCTATCTCTCACCAGCTAGGAAAGACAGCGTAGATCTTCAGTAGTTCTGAGGTTTCAGCCCTTCACACATCTGTCCTCCTTGGGAATATGGGCTTTTTCCCATACCCCTTCTTCCCTCCAGGACTGGGCTAGTTGTCCAAATCGGTCAGTCTTCCTCTTTTACTCCTAAGTGTTAATGACTCTGTAGCTAAAAGAGTTTTCAGCTTTTTCCCATAAAGCTTTCCACTGAAGACCTGCTGTTTTTCTACTACCCCAGTTGACACCTGGGTCACCTGCCAATTCTAGATTTGGACCTTCACCTTCACTGCCGTGAGGTCACCTTGAGGATTCCTCTACTGAATCTCCAGTAGACTCCATCAGCCTCTACTTCCTGCAATCCAGTAGGTAAGGTCCATATTGTGATTGCTCATTCAATATTTTTAATGGTAATTATCATACATACCAAGGATTCCTCTCCTGTAGTCCTTAGGTTAGCTGTTTTTCCTACAGCTCCTCCTCTCTTTTCAACTCCTACCCACCATCCCTCATGGGATGCCAGAGATCCATGTGTGGGAAGTGCGGTCCTGTTCCAGGGACACGCATTTTATGGGATCTCCCCCTGGCATCTACAGCTAGGGAGTCCCCATATGTGAAGACTCATTCCTGCTTGTTCTTGGAGATAGCACAGTTACTTACCTGTAACAGGTGATCTCTGGGAACAGCAGGAATAAGTCTTCACAACCCACCCACCTCCCCTAGGAGTTGTATCTCTCTATCTATCTTCCTTTCCTCTTTCTCTCTCTTTGTCTCAGCTACGAAACTCAACTGAGGAGAGACAGTTGGAAAGGCGGGAAGGCAGCACGAAGGCGCTGAGGGATCCTCCCAAAAGCTTTCTGATTGGATGCTGGGGAGCGTTCCCGCGCAGGCTCCGTCGGTACCGACGTACCCATATGTGAAGACTTATTCCTGCTGTTCCCAGAGATCACCTGTTACAGGTAAGTAACTGTGCTTTCCAGTACAGGGTTCTTCCCTTTGGTCTATCTTCAGCACCAAGGGTATTCACGAAATGCATGGCAGTAGTAGCTGCATTTCTGCGAACCCTGGGGATATTCGTCTTCCCTTACTTAGACGACTGGCTCATTCGAGCCCCTACAATTGCAGAGGCCAGCACTGCACTGTCTCGCACAATGTGAATCCTCCAATATTTGGGGTTGGTAAGAAACTTTCCAAAATCCCAACTTGTTCCTTCCCAATGTCTGGAATTCATAGGGGGCCTATCTAGATAACAGACAGGCAAAGGCTTTCCTTCCACAGGCCCGGTGTCTTTGCATAATGCAACTAGCTTCTCAAGCAGTAGGGAAATTCTCCCTAACTGCTTGAGAACTACTACAGTTGCTGGGACATATGGCATCCACAGTTCATGTAGTCCCATATGCTCGCCTCCACATGCGAGCAGCTCAGTGGACCCTAACCACACAGTGGACACAGGCCACAGGTCTTTTATCGGACAAAATATTAACATTTCAGTGCCTAATTTTGTCCCTCCAATGGTGGCAATCACTAGAAAATCTGAGAGTGGGGTCTTCTTTTCATCAACCCCTTTTTCAGGCCACCCTAACAGATGCATCACAGGTGGGTTGGGGAGCACACCTGAATCATCCCTCTACCCAAGGAACCTGGACTCCACAGGAGGCTGGTCTGCATATAAACCTCCTGGAATTAAGAGCAATCTATTTTGCTCTTCGAGTTTTCCACGCCAAGCTCAGCTACAAGACAGTCCTAGTTCTGATGGACAATCAGGTTGCCATGTTCTGTGTGAATAAGCAGGGCGGGACAGGCTCTCTGTCGTCATGCAACAAAGCTTTACGACTATGGGCCCTCGCCAGAGAGTATCAATTTCACCTTCTAGTGGTATATCTTCCAGGCATTCAAAACCTTTGGGCAGACAAACTCAGTCGAGTACTGCTGCCTCACGAGTGGTCCCTCCACCTAGACCAGGTGGCAAAGATATTTCATCTCTGGGGCACTCCAGACATAGACCTCTTTGCAAGTCCACTGAATGCCAAACTTCCCCAGTTCTGTTCCAGGATTCCGGCTCACAATTGTCAGGCAAGGGATGCCTTTCTCCTTCACTGGGGTCAGGACTTCGTTTTTGCCTTCTGTGATAAGGAAGCTTATCATAGCTCAGGAAGGAACTATAGTAAAGGTGAAGTGACTCTGAACAAGCAACCTGTCAGTTCTGGTAGAAATAAGAAAACAGAATTTTTCTATAAAAGACTACCAGTCCCAGAATGCACCAGGTTTCCAGCAGCCATTAGAGGAGCTGAAGTGGGGAAACGTGTGTTCAATCAGGAGGGCTATGAGGTAATCCCCAAGCACTCATCTCAAAGGGCAGGACCTGATTCAGCACAGCTGCGCTGTGCTAGGGTGGAGCACTCATCTAAGCAGAATAAAGGTAGAGTTTATTCTACAGAGAATTATCCTCAGTTTCATCTTCATGATCTTGGACAGCTTCATCATCTGGAGGATCATCAGAAGCAGAAGCCAGAGCGGACGGACAGAGAGGGCAAGAAACCCTTTGGAAGAAAGAAGAGAAAAGCATTTGGGAGGTCTAAAGGAGTCCAGAGCAGTACGTATACTGGGAGACATTCAAAAGGCCAGCATACACCATTGGACTTGGAAAAACCAGAGGAGTGGTGCTGCAGAGCTAGGAATCTCCAGACGGTACCTGTGAGGGAGACGGCTGCACTTGGAAGGGACCCTAGGACCCGTGCCAGAAGGTATGTGAAGAGAGATCCAGGGATCTGGATTGGAAGGCTGGACATAAGAACTGGACTACATACTGGCCAGGCTATTTAGAGAGGAACTCTAACAGCAATGGAAGCTCAGGTATGAACACTGATCTATACCCTAGCTATACCCTTGAAAGACAGCAGGGAAACAAGTATTCTCCTGAGAGTGCTCCTTTGAGAAATTCCTCTGTGCCAATCCATGATATTGAACCCATGATTGTTGAAGAAGAGGGAGAGGTTATAGATCCAGGCTGTGAATAGATGGATTGCTCTCTGTCTAAACTCCTTTGGTAATTTACTGTTACAAAATACAACAACCATCACAAAGAAATACAAATTTGTGTTCTAATCTACTCAGAAAAGCTCCTGAGTAGGATTTGAGCCACGCAGTAGAAAGCAAGCCAGCTAAGGGGTTTCAGCTGGGTAACTGCTAGCACTTGAGCCTTACCTAATTGCTTGTGAGCTCTGAGGAAAACACTTCTGAGTCTATGTGTGAAGATATAAGAAGTTAACCTGAAAAGAACAGTTTTTCCCTACTTTGTGGGTTTTGTTTGTTGATTAAAGCACTGCTAAGAAAATATTAGCTAGAGCCTACAGTAAAGACCAGTTTGTTACCAACCAGGTCTTTATTCTTTTGCTTTGATTGCCTGACAAGTTCAGCTGTTTTCCTGATTTTGTTTTTCTCAGTTTAACACTGAAAGCAAGTATCCTGTTTTATGTGCTACCAAGCATATCTGTGTTGGGAGAAATAACCCCATAAATAAATATCTTATTGGCTTTACACTCAAGCACAACTAATTATTGTGAACGGCTGTGTCTGGTGTGAATGGACTACATTTCCCACAATCCCTTGCAAATCATATTAACATATGCCTTTGCCAAGACTGTGAACATTCTCACCCAGGCACCCGTCTGACACTTCCCACCCATTCCCCTCATCCCCAAAACACTCTTCAAGCTTCAGAGAGACATGGGTCGCATGATTCTCATAGCGCCATGTTGGCCACGCCAAGCGTGGTATCCCCTGCTTCTACATCTCTCTCAAGCTGCACCTCTGGAGCTAGGGCCTGCTCCAGATCTCCTTTCCCAAGAGGACGGGATGCTATGGCACCTGAATCCCCAGTCCCTGCATCTCACGGCCTGGTTGCTGAAGGCTTAGACCTTCAGGATTTCAACCTGTCCCAACAATAAAGGATATCCTTCAGGCTTCTAGGAAACTTTCCACCAGAAGATCTTATACCTTAAGTGGAAATGTTTTACTATATGGTGCTCCAAGAAGGGATTAAACCCTCTTGTCATACCTTTAGAATTGATACTAGAGTATCTCTTTCACTTATCGAATTCTGGTCTAAAGACCAATTCGGTAAGAGTCCATCTTAGTGCAATTGCAGCTTCTTATAAGCCTCTGAATGGACAACCATATTCATGGACAACTATATTCATAAATGACCTGGAAAAGGAAATAACGAGTGAGGTTATCAAATTTGCAGATGATACAAAACTGTTCAAAGTTGTTAAAACCCAAGAGGATTGTGGAAAACTGTAGGAGGATCTGGATAAATTGGAAGACTGGGCATCCAAATGGCAGATGAAATTTAATGTGGACAAGTGGAAAGTTATGCACCTAGGAAAGAACAACCCACACTATAGTTACACAATGCAAGGTTCCACATTGGGAACCACCACCCAGGAAAAAGATTTAGGAGTCATTGTGGATAACATGTTAAAACCCTCTGCCCAGTGTGCAGCGGCGGCCAAGAAAGCAAATAGAATGCTAGGTATCATAAAGAAAGGGATGGAAAATAAAACAAAGGATATTATAATGTCTCTTTATCGTTCCATGGTACGTCCGCACCTTGAATATTTGTGTGCAGTTCTGGTCACCGTATCTTAAAAATGACATAGCATTATTAGAAAAAGTTCAGAGAAGAGCCACCAAAATGGTGAAGGGGATGGAAGGCTACTCCTATGAAGAGAGGCTACAAAGATTGGGGCTCTTCAACCTGGAAAAGAGACGGCTGAGGGGGAGATATGATAGAGGTCTATAAATTAATGAATGGAGTGGAGCAGGTAAACGTGGATCAATTGTTTACACTATCAGAATATAGAAAGACTAGGGGACATGCAATGAAGCTACAGGGTAAACTATTTAAGACAAATAAGAGAAAATATTTTTTCACTCAACGTGTAATCAAACTCTGGAATTTGTTGCCGCAGGATGTGGTAAGGGCTGTTAGTGTAGCTGGGTTTAAAAAAGGTTTGGACAAGTTCCTGGAGGAAAGGTCCATAAACCACTATTAAAAAGGGACCCAGGATAATCAATGCTTGACCCAGTACAAGCATTGTGGAACCTGTGTCTTTTGGGGATACTGCTAGGTACGTATGACCTAGATTGGCCACTGTTGGAAACAGGATACTGGGCTTGATGGACCTCGGTCTGACCCAGTATGGCATATCTTATGTTCTTATAACCAATTTCCTCTCATCCACTCATATCCCGATTTATGAGAGGTCTTCTATTAACCAAACCTCCCATTAAGCCACCACCGGTGGCATGGAATCTAAATCTAGTTCTTGGGCAGCTCATGAAGCCACCTTTTGAGCCTTTAGCCACTACAACCCTTATTTTTTTGATCTGGAAGGTCATCTTCCTGATTGCAATCACCCCTGCACTTCGCATTAGTGAACTGCAAGCTTTAGTGGCTTATCCGCCTTATATTAGATTTCATCATGATAAGGTTATTCTTAGAACTCATCCACGCTTTATGCCAAAGGTAGTTTTGCCTTTTCATTTGAATCAATCAATTTATCTTCCTGTATTTTTTCCGAGGCCTCATGCCTCTAGTGCATAAAGAAACCTTCATACTTTGGATTGTAAAAGAGCCTTAGCCTTTTACCTACAGTGAACACAGCAACAGAGAAAGTCCTTGTAACTTTTTATAGCTTTTGACCCTAGTCATTTGGGACTTCCAGTCTCCAAAGGAACTTTATCTAAATGGATTGCCCAATGCATATCCTTTGCTTATGAGAGTAAGGGTCTTCCTCTTCATGGCAATGTCTCAGCTCATAACGTGAGAGCCATGGCACCTTCCATGGCTAATCTCCACTCTGTGTCTATCGATGACATTTGTCGAGCAGCCACCTTGGCTTCGGTACATACCTTTACAGCCCACTACTGCCTGGATAAAGCCTCCCATCGGGATGCCTTCTTTGGCCAAGGTGTTCTTCAACATCTCTTTCAGACCTAATTCAACTCCTACCCACCAACCCTGGTGTAATGCCAGAGATCCATGGAAGGAAGGATTCCCACCTTTCTAGGGTGGCACCTTCCTGGGGCTGTCTCCCTGGCATCTTCAGCTAGGGAGTCCCCATATGTGAAGACTACATTCCTGCTTGTTCCTGGAGATAGCATAGTTACTCACCTGTAACAGTTGATCTCCGGGAACAGCAGGAATTTAGTCTTCACAGCCCACCCACCTCCCCTAGGAGTTGTCTCTCTATCTCTTTGTCTCTTTCCTCTTTCCTCTCTCCCTCTATCCTTTCACTCAGCTACAAACTTAACTGAAGAGGGACAGTTGGAAAGGCGGGAAGGCAGCGCGCATGTGCTGAGGGATGCTCCCAAAAGCGTTCCTATTGGACGCTGGGGAGCGTTCCCGCGCAGGCTCCGTCGGTACCGACGATAACCATATGTGAAGACTAAATTCCTGCTGTTCCTGGAGATCACCTGTTACAGGTGAGTAACTACGCTTTATCTCCCTTTCTAGGTCATTTATAAATATGTTAAAAAGCAGAGAGACCCACAGAGATCCCTGGGGTACTCAACTATTTGCTTTTGTCCATTGAAAAAATTGTCCATTTGCCCTACTTCTGATCCACAATAGTACACTGCCTCCAATCCCATGACTTTTTAATTTCGCCAAGAATCTCTCATGAGGGACCTTGTCAAAGGCTTTCTGAAAATTCAGATACACTATATTAACGACTCACCTTTGTCTACCTATTTATTCACAGTTTCAAAAAATATAACAGTTTAGTAAAACAAGACTTTCCTTGGTTAAATTCATGTTGGCTATCATGAGCGGATCCCAATCGCTCTGGTGTTTTCTTTCTAGCTCCACAATCCTTTCCAGAAGTTGTTTTTCACATTTGCCCTTCTCTCTCTCCCTACCTGGGTTGCATACTGTGCATCCCATCAGGGGCGGCCCAAGGGGGGTGCGGGGCCATGTGCGGAGACTCGGTGCGGGGCCTCATTTGCATAAGGGGCCTCATTTGCATAAATATTTGCATAATGTTACCATACACTAACTTTTAGTAAACATGCCTCTCAATGAGTGTATGAATAAAGAAAGACTAAAAGACTTCTACATTACTATAATCCAGTGCCAACCGCCAGACACATTAGGAACTACTACAAACACTGCCCATTTAGAACCCATAGCAAACCCGCCGTATCCTAACAGCACTACCAGGACTCATAAAGCACCATACCCTAACTATCAAAAGGAAACGCTGCAAATATTAAACCAATACATTTCAGAGAACAACAATACATGACCTACTGGGGAAAGAGAACAAGTGGCAATGTCAAATAGGAATTACATAAACAGAATACCTCAGCTCAGTTACACATGCAGAACATAGACCATCACCAAACAAGGAATCACAATTTAGAAACAGGAAGACAATAATTAAACTGGGAATCCCAAAAGCCAAACTTGGAATGTACAACACTGTAGAAATAAAACTATACATTAATTTGCTCTTGTACTAAACAAAGCACAGACGTTAATGATGCACATTTCCCAGAGCTGACATATTCCAATTAATAAATTCAAAATAAAGAGATATTTTTCTACCTTTTGTGCATTTTTTTTCCAGCTGCAATTGCTCCAGTCACTTTCTTCTGGTTTCTTTGTGTCTTCCGCTAACTCTCCATCGTCTGCTGTCCATTTGTCTTTTCTTCTCTCTTCTAGTTTTTTTCCATTCTCTCTCTACATCTGCTTTAACATACTAATCTTTCTCCTTTTGCTCTTTCCTCATTCCTATTTCATCTACTCAAATTTTACCCCTCCATTTTCAATCCCCACTTACTCTCCCAATATCCGGCCAATTGTAGATTTGTCTTCCCTCCCACACAAAATATTTTTTCCCTCTCCATTTCACTCTCCCAGCTCCATCCCATTCTAATCCTCCCCCAACATCAGCTCCATTCTAGTTCCAGTCCCACCCAGCATCCGCTCCCTTCTAGTCCCCACATCAGCCCATTTCCAGTCCTAGCCCCCCATAAGCCCATTTCCAGTCCTATCCTAGACCCACCATCAGCCTATTTCCAGTCCTAGCTCCCCCATCTATTTCCAGTCCCATCCGAGTCCATCAGCTCATTTCCAATCCCAGCCCCCCATGAGCCCATCAGCCCATGTGAAATCCTAGCTCCCCTCCACTCAGCCCATTTCCAATCCAAGCCCCCCATGAGCCTACTTCCAGTTCTAGCCTCTTCATGAGTCCATTTCAATACAAACCCCCACCACAGCCCATTTCCAATCTTAGCACCCCCCAACAGCCAATTTCCAGTCCTATTCTAGCCCCTCCATCAGCCCATTTCCTGTCCTAGCCCCCCCCACTCACCCATTTCCAGTCCTAGCTCCCTCCCCCTCACAACCCATTTCCATTCCAAGCCCCCGTCCCCATCAGCTATTTGCAGTTCAAGCCCTCCTTCCACTCAGCCCATTTCCAGTCCTAGCAACCCCCCAGCCCATTAACAGTCTTAGCCACCCCCAGCCCATTACCAGTCCTAACCCCCCATCAGCCCATTTCCAGTCCTAGCCCCCCCATAGCCCATTACTAGTCCTAACCCCCCCCATCAGCCCATTACGTCCTAACCTCCCCATCACCCTATTTCCAGTCCTAATCCCCCATCAGCCCATTACCAGTCCTAACCCCTCCCATAGCCCATTACCAGTCCTAACCCCCATCAGCCCATTTCCAGTCTTAGCTCCCCCCATAACCCATTACCAGTCCTAAACCTCCCCATCAGCCCACTTCCAGTCTTAGCATCCCCCCATGGCCCATTACTAGTCCTAACCCTCCCCCATCAGCCCACTTCCAGTCTTAGCCCCCCCCCCCACCCATAACCAATTACCAGTCCTAAACCTCCCCATCAGCCCATTACGTCCTAACCCCCCCCCCTCACCCTATTTCCAGTCCTAGCCCCCCATCAGCCTATTTGCTCTCTTAGGCGACCATAGCCGATTACCAGTCCTAATCCCCCATCAGCCCATTTCCAGTCTTAGCCCCCACATAACCCATTACCAGTCCTAAACCTCCCCATCAGCCCACTTCCAGTGTTAGCACCCCCCCATGGCCTATTACTAGTTCTAACCCTCCCCCATCAGCCCACTTCCAGTCTTAGCCCCCAGTAATGGGCCATGGGGGGGTGCTAAGACTGGAAGTGGGCTGATGGGGGGGGGGGGGTTAGGACTGGTAATGGGCTAGGGGGGGGCTGACTGGAAATGGGCCGATGGGGGGGGTTAGGACTGGTAATTGGCTATGGGGGGGGGGGGCTAAGAATGGAAATGGGCTGATGGGGAGGTTTAGGACTGGTAATGGGTTGCAATTGCATTGCAACCCATTACCAGTCCTAAACCTCCCCATCAGCCCATTTCCATTCTTAGCCCCCCCCATAGCCAATTACCAGTCCTAACCCCCCCCATCGGCCCATTTCCAGTCAGCCCCCCATAGCCCATTACCAGTCCTAACCACCCCCCCCATCAGCCCACTTCCAGTCTTAGCACCCCCCCATGGCCCATTACTAGTCCTAACCCTCCCCTATCAGCCCACTTCCAGTCTTAGCCTCCCCCCCCCATAGCTCATTACCAGTCCTAAACCCCCTTCCCCCCTATCATCCCAAATTTAAAAATAAAAAAAGGAGATCCCACGTGATGCGTGAGTAGGCAAGGTGCTTTCTTGCTTTCTCCGGGGCTGCCCCGAGAAATCTTTATCTTATCCTACTTATTTGTCGTCTCGGGGGAGTGCTGAGGAGAGTGCTGGATTTGGGAACTCTGCCTACAGCCCTGGGAGAGAGTGGTGAACGTCCTCATGCCGAGCCTGCCGAAAAAAGATAAGGAGAAGCCGACTAAGGGGACGGGAGCAGGCCCGTCCAAGATGGCGCAGCCGTCCTCGCCGAACACGGGCAGTGTTGAGTCAGCGACGGAGGAGCTAGCCAAAGAGGTGGCCGCTGTGCTGGAGCCGAAGTTTGACCAGCTTATTAAGAAGCTAGACTCGCTGGGTGACTCTCTAGCGGAGGTCGGTCGGAGAGTGGAGGAACTAGAACACCAGGTCACCAGCGTGGAAGAGGGCGAAGGACGCTTAGAAAGAGAGCTGGCCGCACAACAGAAACAAATAGAAGCGCTGCTGTTTAAGACTGACGATCTAGAGAATAGATCGTGGCGAAACAACCTGCGGGTGGCTGGTATACCGGAATCTACTACCGACGGCATGCTGATTCCATTGTTTGAGGACTGGTTACCCAAAGAGCTAGGCCTCAACGCGCTGGTTGGAGTGCTCAAAGTAGAACGGGCGCATTGCCTCGGTCGCCGGCGGGAAGATCAGCAGCGCCCACGTGTTGTCATTCTGCGGATCCTTAACTTTCAGCACAAGGATCAGCTTCTGCGGGCCTACCGTGCTAAGGGGCAATTGAGCCTGGAGAATCAGAGAGTCCTGCTCTTCCAAGATTACTCAGTGAAGGTCACGGACCAGAGAAAGGCTTTTTCGGGCATCTGTGCTGAACTATTTAAAATGCAAATCCGCTTTATGCTTGCCTTCCCTGCGACCCTGCGTGTGTGGCAGCATGGCAAGTCGTTTACCTTCCAGACGCTGAAGGAGGCGAAGACCTTTCTGGAGTCCCTTCCTAAGGACAGTGCCAATGGGCGCGAAGGCTGAGTTTGGTTCTGTGAGAACGAGGGATA
This sequence comes from Ichthyophis bannanicus, assembly GCA_033557465.1. Lineage (NCBI taxonomy): Eukaryota > Metazoa > Chordata > Amphibia > Gymnophiona > Ichthyophiidae > Ichthyophis > Ichthyophis bannanicus. Next base: position 239,681,324 of record CM066041.1, read on the forward strand.
TGCTGAAGATCGCTGGGGTGAAATCGACTGATGCAATCGACTGGTGTGAGAGTACTAAGCTGAGTTTGACTGCTAAACGGGGATTGCTGACCTGTGCCCGTGCCCGCCTGTGGGGCCTGGCCAGGCCTGAGTTTTGCGTTTGACTTGAGTTCTACGTGGGGGGGCTTTGATCTTGACTTTGGCAAGGGGGGTCTGATGACAAGATTGTTAGTTTGCACTGTTATCTTATGTTTCTGTGTTTTGTACTTCCATTGCTGGCCTGAGACTCTTTGGTGGTGGGCTCTTTCGCAATTTTTCATTTTTCACTGTTCTTTTCTTTTCTAGGTTCCTCAGCTCTTCGTTTCTGTGGCCTGCCTGTATCTGTGGGACCCTTGGGGCAGCCCTGCAGCATCACTTTAGGGATCGCTGCTCAGCGAGTGATCTGGGGTTGAACTGTGGATGTTTGGATGGGGGGGTGGGGTTGAGCCTAGCGGGGTTGCGTTTGGGGGGGGGTTGAGCTTAGTGGGGGTGAGTCTGGGGATAAATGTAGAAGAATGTGTCGGGGCCTGAGGGGGGAGGTGGGAGGGGGGTGACTGAGACTATGTGTGACTGCTGTGATATGCGTGAGTTTGAGGTGACAGTTGCTTACAATTGCTGTGCGTGTAATCAGCGAGGTGGTACTGCTGATGTACAGACTTCTTCTTTTAGGTCGGGGCTGAGGCTGGGCAGCCCTGGGTGTTTGATGTGGAGGAATCTATTGGTATGGCCCATAATCTCCGAATACTTACCTGGAATGTGGGAGGCATTGGGACTCCAGTGAAACGAACAAAAATATTACAGGCCTTAAAGAAATCCAAGGTACATATTGCTTTATTGCAAGAGACACATTTGTCGTCTGAGGAGCATAAAAAGCTCTGCAAAGATTGGGTGGGCCACGTATTGTTTGCCTCTGCGGGGGTGCGGAAGAGGGGGTGGCGGTTTTAGTTAAGAAGGGAGTTGCTCTAGAAGTGATTGCGGAGGAACGGGATCCCCAGGGACGTTTTCTCTTTCTGCATACGCGAGTAAACGGGGAGGAGCTGTTTTTGGGGAACATTTACGCCCCTAATACGTATGAGCACCCCTTTTTCAAGGCACTCCTGCAGAGGATTATGGGCGCCCCTAAGGCTCCGTTGGTAATTGCTGGAGATTTCAACTGCCCCCACGACCCTCTTCTGGATAGGTCCGGGGGGGGGGGGGCCGGGGAGGACGTGGGCGGCAGTGGGACAATAAGGGGGTGGATTTTCTCTGTCGCTGGGGAGACCTTCTGGACATTTGGAGGGTTTTACACCAGGAGGAACGGGACTATACCCATCTCTCCAGGGCTCATCAAACCTGGTCCCGGATTGACTATATCTTGATTTCCCGGGACCTGTTCAGTAAAGTGGAGAGATCGGAGATTGAACCGATCGTGGTTTCAGACCATGCTAAGGTCTTTTTGGACCTCAGAGGAGGTCGACCCCCGGGGGTAGATGGTCCTTTCCTCGACATCTCTGGCAGAGGGATTCATTCCGTGAGTTTCTCACACATCAGTGGAGGGAGTACCAGAGTGGGAATGAATCCCCGGAGATCTCGGCGACCACTTTCTGGGAAGCAGGGAAGGCGGTTTTGGGGGGGCACCTAATAGCTTATGTAGCCCGGGAGAAGAAGCGTGTAGATGCTCAAATCGTGGCGTTGGCATGTGCCCTCCGAGAGGCAAAGAGAACAGCCATAGCGGATAACACTAAACTGGGGCTCTATATTGAATGTCAGCGGACTTTAAATGTTGCCCTCCAGGAGCGTGCGGTGTACTCGGACCAGTATTATAGACATCAGCTATTTCGTTTTGGCAACCGCTCCGGTAAGCTTTTGGCTCGCCTAATTAAGGGCAGGGGAGGAGTCCAGGCGGTCTCGGCCCTTCGTGATAGAGCTGGGGTGTGGCAGATGGGGGCAGATAATATCTTGCAGATCTTTGAGCGCTTTTATCGTGATCTGTATACCCCTGACCGCGAGGATCGTGCGGTGGAACAGGAGTTTCTTGAGAAAGTCCCCTTGCCTCAACTAACAGAGGCGGATAGACAGTATTTAAATAGGAATGTTACTGCGGAGGAGATTCGCAAGGTAATCCACCATGGGAAACCCCATAAGGCGCCCGGGCCTGATGGTTATGGTGTGGAGATGTATAAAATTCTGCTAGATCAGATTACTCCCACTTTGATGGCTGTGTTTGAGGAAGGACGGGAACGACTGTCTTTTCCGCGAGACATGCGGACGGCGGCGATTACGGTGATTCCTAAGGAGGGCCGCGACCTTGAGAGCCCTGCTTCATACCGCCCTATATCCCTCATTAACTATGACTTGAAGCTGATCGCATCAGTCCTGGCCAATCTGTTGCAGAATTTCTTGCCGCAGTTGGTGGGTTTCCATCAAGCCGGGTTTGTTAAAGGCCGGGATGCCTTTGCGAATATCACTAAGGTGGTGTTGGGCATGGAGCGTTGTGCGGAGAATGCCGAACCGCTGCTACTTGTGAGCTTGGACGCGGAAAAGGCTTTCGATCGGGTCTCGTGGCCATATATGTTTAATGTCCTGACGCACTTTGGGTTTGAGGGTGCGTTCTTTGATTGGATTGCAGCGTTGTATGCGCGTATCTGTAGTGGTGGCCGGTACTCTTCCTCTTTTGAGCTCCAGAGAGGCACCCGGCAAGGGTGCCCGCTGTCCCCGCTACTCTTTGTCCTGCAGCTGGAGCCGTTGTTACTTACTATTTTGAATGATCCGCAAATCCGTGGCATTGCCTGGCGGGGCGGGGGGGTTAAGCTTAGTGCTTTTGCAGATGACATTATGCTGTGCCTGTGTGACCCTCAAAACTTGCTGGAGCGTGCTTTGCAAATTCTAGGTGCATTTGGTTCTTTCTCGGGCTTGCGCATTAATTCTGATAAGTCTTTTGCCTTGGATGTGGGGGGACGCTCAAGGAGTGCTTGGACGGGGGGCCTTCCCGCTGATTTGGGCCTCTGGCCAGATTAAGTATCTGGGAATCTATATCCCCGACTGTCTTTCACGTCTGTATGAGGTGAATGTGCGACCGATGCTGGAGAGAACTTTGGCACGCTTTCTCAAGTGGAGGGATTTGCCCTTATCACTGATGGGTAGAGTGGCGCTTGTGAAAATGGTGGAATGGCCGCGCTGGTTATATTTGTTGCGGCACCTCCCCCTTTGGTTGGCCCGACGAGACCTCGAAATTTTGCAGAAAAATTTAGCTAAATTCCTTTGGAGAGGGCGGCGCTCTCGGATATCGATGGAGGCTCTTTCGAGATCTGGCGAGGAGGGGGGCCTTGACCTCCCCTCTTTGCGCCAATATAATTTTCTGTGTTTACTTCGACCCCTTGCGGATTTGATTCTGGCCCGAGGGACCCTTCTTCCCGTGGAGATGTTTGATGAGATGGCAGGTCCCCTCCATAGAGTGTCTTTGTTGCATGTGGGCCGTCAAAGCATGTCTCCTGCTAGTCAGCACTCTATATATTTAGGGGCTCTTCGACAGACCTGGCGGCGGCTCTGTCAGTTGCGGGGCCTCCGTTGGCGCTATACAGATTGTTTGCCCTTGGGGGGAAACCCGATGTTTGTGCCGGGATGACAATGGGCGAGCGCCGGACTCGTTTATATAGGGCAGTTGCGGATGCTGGAGGGGGTAGAGATAGACTCTTTCCAATCTTTGGCCCAGCGCTTTTCTTTGGATCAGCGCTCCTTTTACTTTTACCTGCAGGCTCGGCATTATATTCGTGAGCTTATGACTGCACGGGGCTTGCGGTGGGGTACAGAGGGACTTTGGGAGCTTTTTGCTTCGCTAGGAGAGGTCCTTTCACTGAGGGATCTTCGGCGGGTTTTTTGGCTGGAGGGAGAGGCGAGACACCTTGAGGTCTTGAGCAAGAGGTGGGCCCGTGAGGGTTTACCATGGCTTACGCCGATGCTCCTCCAGCAGGCGTTCTCTAAGGTAAAGACGAGCTCGGAGTCTATGAGGTTGCGGGAAATCCAGTATAAGTTTCTCTGGTGGGCATATGTATCGAATGTGCAGGCCGCTAAGATGGGCCTGACCTCCACGGATTTGTGTGGGTTGTGCCAGCTGGAGAGCGGAACCTTGCTGCATCGGTTTTGGCAGTGCCGTGTCATTCGGTGCTTTTGGGACACTGTGTTCACCAAACTGGCAAGTTGGAAGGGACTGGATGTCCAACCTTCGGCAGAGTGGTGTCTTTTTGGACTCTACGTGGCTGTCTCCCCTTTGGCGGTGGGGTGTCGTTCCCTTTATGAACGGGGCTTCGTGGTTGCCAAACAATGCGTTTTGAATAGCTGGCTGGACACCCGGCCCCCGACCCTTCATTCTTGGGTTCGGGCTATGCGGGAACTGCAAACTATGGAACAGATGACGGCTTCTCTTTGGGGAGGGCGGAAATTAGCTGATATGACAGATACTTGGGAGGGCGTCGATTAACTGTTGGGGGTGATGGGGCCCTCTGTCTCTTTGTCTATTATGCCCGTGCGCATTTCTGCCTCTGTTCTGCTCCTGGATGGAGGTCTGTTACGTAGCTACATGCCTATGCGCACCTATATACCTATGCGCAGCTCCCTGCCTATACGCACCTACATACCTGCACACAGCTACCTACTTGCCTACATACTTACATACCTACTTACATGCCTCTGCTTGATGTTTGCTGCTTATCACAGGTCTCGGTGGGGGGGCAAACTAGATTAGGGGGTTAGCGGGGGGGCTTGGGAATGGGTGGTGGGGGGGGAGATGTTCTATGGGGTATTATCTATGGACGGGGTTGGGGGATGTATGCTAATGGGGAATTGGTGTTGGGGTCTCTGAGCTGTTGACTTTTCTGTGGATCTCTACGGTATCTTCTGTGGGGGAGCAGCTTTCTATCCCCTGGGAGGGTGCGACTTGCATCCTTTTCAACCTCTGTTATTGTAATTGTGTTTATTTGCAGACTGTGCTGTTCTTTGAGTGTTGCAGTGTTCTGTTTGATATTTGACTTTTATTGATAATAAAAATTATTTTCCTAAAAATAAAAAAAAACCAGCTGCTTCTGCCGCGGCAGCATCAAGAGTGCCGCCGCGGGGCCCCCCCTGCCCGGCAGAGCCTCCCTGCATTGTAGGCTAGCTTTGAATCCCCGAACGCGGGCTTCTTTCAGAGCCGCAAGAGTTTCCTTTCTCGCGGCTCTGTTAATGCCGCCGGGGCTGATGGGAAATCCCTGGTGGGATTAACAGAGCCGCGAGAAAGGAAACTCTCGCGGCTCTGAAAGAAGCCCGCGTTCGGGGATTCAAAGCTAGCCTACGATGCAGGGAGGCTCTGCCGGGCAGGGGGGGCCCCGCGGCGGCACTCTTGATGCTGCCGCGGCAGAAGCAGCTGTTTTGTTTTTTGTTTTTTTAAACTTGGGATGATGAAGAATGTTTTTTGCTCAATGGACGGGCCGGCCCTGCATCCCATACTGTGCCCAGAGCCACTTTCCCGTTCAGATTAAAATGGATATATTTTTGTATAATATTGTATATTCTATTCACATGTGCCGCCGCCTCCTCCAAAAGGGGAATCATTTAGCCGCCAGAATTTTACCTCTTCATCCCTATCTCCATATCAAAGGTAACACTTACAGGGGCATGATCCATCCAGGTTATAGATCCCTGTTCTGCCTTCCTAACCTTAGATACCTATCTTCCACTAATACAGATCATATCCAGTCTGCTGTATATTCCATAGGCATGAGAATAAAATGTATATTTACGCTCCCCTAGATGTCTGCATCTCCAAATGTCCACAAACCCTAATCTTTCTTTAAATTTCAGCAAACTTTTCCATTCCCTCCGCCCCCCACTTGTATTACCCGCCACTATTGTCGAGCCTGGGATTACTTGTTAGTTTGGGGATTACTTGTTAGTTTGCAGTTCTCCCCCCCTCTAAATCATGACATCTTCATATCCCTCAACTCCTTTAGCATTTGCTCATAGTACTCTCCTTGCTGGGTGTTGGGGCCATATATACTTACTAGCCATACCTCTTCTTCCACCAACCGTAACCGAACCCCTACCCACCGCCCTCTCTTATCTCTATACTCCCCTATCACTTTGTTTTGGATAGTTGCATTAATTAGACTCCCCACCACACCCTTCCTTGGGTTTGCCCTTTGTCCTGCTAATATTGCCATTGGGTAAGTTTTAGAATGTAGCAGTTCCTTCTGCCCCACCCTCAAGCGAGTCTCCTATACACATAATATATCAGCGTTGTCTCTTTCCCTCCCGCTCCAACAGGCATTATTTATGCAATGTTTGTAGCCCTTTTGTATTCACTGTGGCCACTGTTAACTGCAGCCTATCTCTTTTCTCTTTAACATGTTTTCCATTTGCTCCGTGGTCACTGCCATCCAAACCCCCTTTACCTCTCCCCCTTCCTCCCCCCCGGTCCCCCTTTCACCTCTCATTCAGAGGCTGAGTCGGAGTAGTGTGCCCTCCGTCTTCCCTGATCCTCCTCACCCCCTGCTATGCCCCTCCCCCGCCTCCCTCTCCTTTGCATTTCATTCACTCTATCCTCCCAGCACCCTATTCTCCCCCTCTTAATATGCCCCCTTATCCTCCTAGATTATATTTTAATACCTTTTAACTTTAATACGTCAACACGCTAATGCACAGTGCACACATTTAACTTATAACATTGGTCTATGCCCTCATTAACCAACATACAAACAGTCCATTAACCTTTAATGTTTCACTTAATTGCTAGTAGCCTGGCATCCCATCCCTTTCTGGAGCCGATGAGTCCGCCCATCTCAAGCCACTCCTGATATCTCCGTCATCTCCTGCACAGTTTATTTCTTTCCAATTTATTTGTCTTGCTCTCTGCTCACTTCAACGCTTTATTTCCTCCTAATGTGGTAATCGAGTGTCTGTCAATCTTTCTAGCATCATTCTCAAATGTTGCTCTGGGCGATTTCTTGTCTGTCGTCTTGTCTCCCTCACTCACATTCCTGACGGGTGCAAGCCAGCTTCTTTCAGTGCTGCTAATGCTGCCGCCACTGTGTGTACCTTCCATGTTTTCTCCCCTTTAGTGAATGAAAGTCTAAAAGGATGTAGCCAGTGGTATCTGAGCTCTGCACTTCTGAGAGCTTTAGTGACTGGATCCAGTGCTGTGTGTCTCTGCAGAGTCCCCATGGAGATGTCTGCATAAATTGCAACTGGGTATCCTTGCCATGTACCCAAGCTCATCATTTTTGCTGCTATACGTATCATGAGTCTAGAAGGCAAATAATTATATCTCTGGGCCTGTTAACTCTCGGTGGACCCAGTGCTTGGTATGCTCTGTCCATCAATATTTTGTCAGGGATTACTTTGTCCCCACCTTGCCGCAGAGCTTCCAGGCACACAGCTTCTGCTACTTTTGCACTGTTTTGAAATTCTGAGTCCTCTGGTATGCCCCGAAGACGGAGGTTGTTAATTCTGGATCTGTTTTTAAGGTCCTTATATTGTAATTGCTCTTTCCACTCCTCCTTTATTACTCTTGCTTCCAGTGCCTTTTGTTGCTGCTCCATGGTCTCCAGTCTATTTTCATGCTCCCCTGCCTGGTGCGTCGGTTTGGCAATCTTCATGTTCCCCATTAGCTCCCTGAGCTCGGTTTTAACCACCTGTACTTCAGATCTGAGTTCATTAAAAATATTCCCACAGCTCAGCTCTGGTGGTGTGCCGAATGCTGCCTTCTTCATTTCCTGTTTGTTTTCCCTTCACATCACCCTTCTGTCTGCTCCATTTGTTATGGGCCATTTTCCGCCATTTTATTTTCACTGCTGCCTCCACTGACTCCCGCAAATCTGCTGTTTTTCTCCAGGTAGTCATCTTTCTTTCACCTTCTGCTCTTGCCGGGACCATGTGGTTTCCCCATATTAGGCCTTTTGAAAGGTATTCTGCTCTATTGATCAGGGATGGCTCCAGAGCTGAGAGCTCAGGCAGCCATCATGCCGGGTGAGGTCACTTCCTCTCTAGTTATTTTTATTTAGAAGCTTTTCTATACCGATGTATCTACAAGTCATAGTGGTGTACACTGAACAAGATTAACAGCTTTAACTTTACATAGAATGTAGTTAGTGAAAGTATCAATTAACCAAAGATAACTAATAATTACTTTACATGGCACTTAATATGGAAGTAAATGATAAGAGTTAAACAGGCAATATATAACAAGTGATTCATGGTGTGTGACATGTGAAAATAATAGTGGGAATGTGGATATTTATACAAAGTGGTAACGGTGGAGGTAACATGAGTCCTAGATGGTTGGTGGAAGAGTCAACTAGTCATTGTCTGATCCAAAGTGCTCTAGCAAGAATTAGGTTTTTAGTTTATGCCGAAACTCCCCAATGTCTGACAAGGATTGCATCCTTGCGGGGAGGGAGTTCTAGGTGGAGGGTGCATAGAAGGAGAAAGTTCTGCTGGAGGTGTTGAGGTTAGAGCCTGGAATACTACGAGGCTGGGACTGCTAAAAGTTTCTGGTTGTTTTTTCTCCCTGTTCTATTATTGGTTTATTTGAGGATGAAATACTGTAGGATGTCCACTGAGAGATTATGGAGGATCTTGAAGATAGTGAGGGAGACTTTGTAAACTCATATTGATGGGTAGCCAGTGGAGCTGCTTCAGTACTGGGGTAATGTGTGTTAGCCAAGCAGAGCCTGTGATTATTCTGGCAGCTGTATTCTGTACGAGTTGAAGAGGGAATAGAGTGTTTTTTGGGATTCCTTGGTATATGGAGGAATAGCCTAGTGGTTAGAGCATTGGTTTGGGAACCAAGAGACCAGGGTTCAATTCCTACTAGCACTCCTTGTGGCCTTTGGTAAGTCACTTAACCCTCCATTGCCTCAGAAAAATCCAAGTTATCAATAATCTCCAGGAACAAGCAGGAATGTAGTCTTCACATATGGATGACATCAGTACCGACAGAGCCCATGAGGGAACGCTCCCCAGCATCCAATACGAAAGCTTTTGGGAGCATCCCACTTCAGCTCTCCCTCCTCAGTTCTTCATTTTCTGCAGAGCTGAGAAGAAGCAATTCCTGTCACCACAGAATATTTGTTTTTTTCTTATTTTTTGTGGTCACGTCTGCCTTCCCATCGACGCTGATACTGACGCTGGTACTTTCTTACCCAAAAAAAGAAATTTTAGTGAGGGAAGAAAACTTTCTTCCTTCAAGGCGCATCTTAGGCTTAGGCTTTTCCCTTTTCCCAAAATGGAAAAACCAGCCAGTGTGTTCTTTTTTTTAAAATGTAGTTTATTTTCATTTTACACACAACAATACAAAACCAATACTTTCTTACAATCTTAACTCCCCCCCTCCCATATCTTACCCCAACCCCCTACCCCTCCTACCTCTTAACACACTCCCTCTCCTCTTCCTCCCTTCCCTCTAGTCTCCTTGTGGAACCTTGTTATAGTCATTTAAAAGGAAAACGTAACAAGGAAAATACCATTATTTAGATCGAGCAACAAATTTGTCTATGTAGCGCCATTTGTTCATACTTAGGATTCCCATTACCTCGTCCTGTGTAGACATATCTCGACATTGTATGTTAGCTCTGGAGATCCTGTATTTATCTCGCTCTTTCTCAAAACTGATATACATGCATAAAAGATTCCACCAGTGATGGTAATCCAACTTGGATAGATCCTTCCAACAAGTAAAGATCGACTTTAACGCTACATCCATCATAAAATAAAATAGGTGGATTTTATTTTTAGGTAAAAATAACATATCATCAGCTGAGCGCAATACAACAGTTTGCCGTCTTAATGGAATCTGAAAATCTAGAATTTGTTGCATCCTGTCCCATATCCTGACCCAATAGAATTGAACATGAGGGCAATCAAACAGCATGTGCTTCAGTGTAGCTGGCGTTGCCTTACACGTCCAGCAGGCATTCTTAGATTTCTTGTCCCATTTAGATAATTTTACAGGGGTGATGTGAGCTCTGGGTCAAAAAAAAATAGGGATTGTGTGATCACAGCCCCACTCGACACTCCGTTTAGCTGTCCCCAGATCCGTTTCCATGCAATCGACGGAATATGAGTTTCCAGATCCCCATCCCATATTTTTTCGAGCCCCACCAAGTGAAGCTCAGTGGCTTCTCGTAATAAAGCATAAAAACGCGAAGCTACACCTTTCCCAGCGCCACAGATTTCCAACGTTTTCTATAGCTCCCACTTCGCAGCCAATTTACCCACTTCCACCTTCGCCTTGGATAAACAATGAATTAATTGTAACCATTGAAAATAAAAGGAGGTAGGGACCATAAACTCGCTTTGTAGTTCCTTAAAAGGCTTCCAGTTCCCAGAAGCCGCGAGTTGACCTACCATCCAAATCCCTTTGTTTTGCCACGCTTTCCAGGAAACTACCTTCTGCCCGCTTTTAAACCGGGTATTGTACCATATGGGTGCCTGCTTTGATAGGGCAGTATCCTTACAATACCGACTGCGCTAAAAATTGAAACGCTTCCTGAGTGGCGGAAATTATTCTACCAAGTGGGAAGGAGTCTGGCCATTTCATACCCGATAATAAGTACATAGGAATCGGGTCAGCTATGCGTTTTTCCACCTCCAACCACACAGGGATCCCTTTCTGAGTAGCCTCAGTAGACCATAATGCACCCTGCTTAAGGCGAAAGGCGTGGTAGTTCTTAAAGTCTGGAAATTGTATGCCCCCTGACTCCTTTTTTGCCTTTAACTTGCAGGTTGCTATTCTGGGAGGCTTACCTTGCCATAAAAAATTTACTAAATGCCGCTCTAAGGACTGATAAACCTTCGGGGGGAAACTCACCGGAAGCATTTCCAGGACATAATTGATCTTTGGAGTCAAGACCATTTTGATAGACTCCAATCTCCCCCACCACGTTAAATGCAAAGGTGACCATTGTTTTGTGAATGCTTGAACCGTTTCAACTAATATTTTCATTCAGGGTGATTATATCATCCACATATCTCGTGAATCGAACCCCTAGGTATTTGACATCATCAGGAGCCCAGACGAAAGGATATGGCTCTATCATTGATTTGAAGACCAATTTGTTTAAAGGAAATGCAACAGATTTCATCCAATTAATTTTATATCCAGACAAACAAGAGTACTTTTCATTACTATTCAACAGGGCTCCAATAGATGGAGGGTGGACAAACAGTAACAAATCATCCGCATACGCCGAGATTTTAACTTCCAAGTCCCTAATCTGGACTCCACGAATCTCTTTGTGTGACCGAACTAGGAGCATTAGGGGTTCAAGCGCCAGATTGAATAACAAGGGTGAAAGAGGGCAGCCTTGTCTAGTTCCCCTGTGCAAAGGCAGGGGAGATGAGAGGGTCCCATTTGCAAGAATACTAACGGCCGGATTAGTATACAAAATCTGAGTTAAACGTATAAATTTTTCTCCGAACCCAAACCACTTCAGTGTCCGAGTCAAAAAACCCCCATTCCAGTCAATCAAAGGCCTTCTCTGCATCCAGAGAGGCCCAACATTGGATTTTCCTGATTTTCTACTAACAATAATAAATTTAACAGAAGCCGGGCGTTATCCGACGTAGCTCTGCCCGTCAAAAATCCGCATTGATCAGGATGGATGAGGTCGGTCATTACTTTTGAAAGCCTACGGGCCAAAACAGAAGCATAAAGCTTATAGTCAGCATTTAATAATGAAATTGGACGATAATTCTCTACCTTTTGTGGGTCTCTACCTGGCTTAGGGATTACGACAATTGTAGCTTCGTTAATCGAGCCGATTAAAGGCAATTGAACGTCAAGAAGGCTATAATATTCCACCAGATAAGGAGTTAGCTCATTTTCAAAAACTTGATAAAATTCACAGGGGATTCCATCCGGTCCAACCGCCTTATCGGGTTTCCCCTGCATTTATAGCCTCCCTGATCTCGATGGCCGTTATAACTCTATCTAGTTCTCCCACCTGTAACTCAGTGAGAGTCGGATGAGTAATATGCCCAAGTAAAGTCTGAAAATCCTCTTCCCTCATCTGCACTTCAGAGGCATATAACTTCTCATAAAAACCCTGCATGGCCCCTACAATATCAGCACTTTTTGTATGAACCTCTTGCTTGTCCCCTTTTATTACATCTATTCTAGACTTGGCCGCACGAGGGGTTAAAATATTTGCTAACAAATTGCCGGGCTTATTGGATTCCAAATATTATCTGGTCTTCTGGTGAAACAACACCTGCTGAGTCTCCGAGCTTAATATTTGATTATATTGGAATCTAAGCTTTTGCAAACGAAGCAAAATACCTGGCTCCGATCTAGCAGCCAGGAGCCGTTCTCCAGCCTTAATTTGCAAATCTAGGGCCTTTAGTTTACCTCTCTTTTCCCTATTCAATGTAACTGTATAGCTGCTTATTTTAGCTCGGATAGTTGCTTTAAATCCCTCCCACCAGTCCCATCCGGGGGTCTCTCCAGAGAGGTTTACATCAAAATACTCCTTAATTGCTTGCCTCATACAATCACAGAACCTCTTGTCTCCTGGAAGGGCTTTATTAAAGTAAAAGCTAGGTTTCGAGTGGCCAACAAACATAAGGTTATAGCCGCATGATCAGAAATTTGGGTGGGATTTATGTCAGTTTTCGCCACTGATATTAGAGTTCTAGAGATAAGTCACACTCATGGATTGATTATTTTCTTATGAGGGAGGGAGAAAAATGTATAGTCCCTCTCATCCGGGTGCATTAGCCTCCAGATATCTGACAGTCCCACTTCCTGCATTATAGCTGAAACCACCGAGGAGGCATGTTGAGATCTGTGCGAGCGATAGGGCTTACAATCAATCAAAGGGTCCAGAACTAAATTGAAATCCCCTCCCACTACAATATCATTTTTAGCGAATGTTAGAAGCTGATCTGCAATCTTGTGAAAAAATGTTACATCATTTGTGTTGGGGGCATATAAATTTAAGATGGCCAGCTTCTTCCCACTTATTTGAAGCAGAACTGAGGTCCATCTGCTGGCTAAGTCAGCATGGGTGGACTCTATCACAGGCAGCAATTTTTTCCTGATTAGCACAGCTACTCCATTTTTGTTTTGAACAGCTGTGGAGTGAGCCACTAGAGCAAACTTTCCCAAGCCCAACTTTTTAGTTTCCACAGTCGACAAACGAGTTTCTTGTAACAGAACCACGTCTGCCTGTTCCTTTGAGCAATATAACAAAATCTTTTTACGCTTAATGGGGTTGTTTATACCCTTCACGTTCAACAAAAGAAACTTAAGAGAGCACATGGGACAGGATAGCTAAAAAAATTCTTCATAAAAATATAACAGTGAAATATAACAAGGAGATTATGGTATATCCTTACACAAATACATAGCACTTCCTTAACTAAATCCCCAGAACCACAAGAAGACATATTTCCCCGACTAAAGGGCTGACTTGGGTGAGACAGCGTTACCCGATTACCTCCTAAACCCCGAACCAGAACAGCAATTTTCTCCCCTAGGCTTCCCTAGCTATTATTAATATGATTATTACTTCCCCCCCTTCCCCTTTCCTTTTCTTTCTTTCCTCTTTTCCCCTTTCCTGTCTCCTTCCCTTTTCCCCTCTTCTCTCCCCATTCTCTTAAAATATACACATCCCCGCTAGACAACTAAACAATAAAACTAACTCTCCCGTATCATACAGCGTCCATGAGATGAAATTGTCTCCCGACATCCTGCAGCCATCTTTGACAATTTGTCCTGCATCTCTCGGACCGGACCACACTGGTTCCAAGTGAATAATTTCATCCTCCCTCTGTGTATCCGTAGTGCCTCATTTTCCTCCACGAAGACTTTGAGCGCAGTGGGGTCATCAAACGTGCGCATTTGATTATGCAGAGTGACCAGAAGCCTAGCGGGAAATAGGAGACCATAGCGGGCCTCAAGAATCTGTAGCCTGTGACGAAAAGCAAGCAGTTGCTTTCTCCTCTCAACAGTCGCTTTATGGAAGTCCGGAAAAAAGGCCACCTTTTGCCCATCCACCTTAAGAGAAGGATTCGAACGAGCAGATGCCAGAATCTTTATAGCTTGAGAATGTCTGAGGGCACAAAAGATAACGTGGCTGCCTTACATTAGGGCCAGGGCACGTCGGGATCCTATGCGCCCGCTCAATCTTGAACGGGGCCTCAAATGCAATTTTCAACAATTTTGGCACCATTGATGTCAAATAAGATATTATGTCTGAGCCCTCAGCTCCTTCTGGTACTCCTATGATTCTCACGTTGTTCCTTCTCGTTCTATTGTTTAAGTCCTCTAGATTCTGTTCCAATTGATTAATCCGCTTGAAATTAGACACGACTGACTTCAGCCTTTCCTCATGTGCAGCAACTTTCCCCTCCAAGCGACTGAAATTTTCAGATAACGCAGTTACTTGAGCTTTCATTTCTCTCAGCTCCACAATGTCCGCTGGACCCCTCACAACACGGTTTTAGAGAAGATCATGGTGTTGACACCCTCCTCACAACCCTCTTCAATAACCTAATCATAGGCATTGACAATATCCACCAAGGGTTCATTCTCATTTTTCTCGACATAGCCGCCGCATTTGATTCGGTAAACCACAATACCCTCCTACAGCGCCTCCAAGATAAGGGTATCCAAGGTCTAGCCCTGAACTGGTGCAAATCTTACTTATCCGATAGACAGCAGCAAGTCAGAACAGGTGAAGCAATATCTGATTCATTCCCCCTTAAACAAGGTGTCCCTCAGGGATCCTCCTTGTCCGCACTAATGTTCAATATCTATATGCAACCAATCTGTGATTTGATACGTACCTTCAACATTCAATGTCTTGCATATGCCGATGACATTCTGACGTAAAACAACCAGATTATGCATCAATAGTTCATTGCTTTCAAGCTGTATCAAACTGGCTCCTCAAACAGAATCTATGTATAAACCACAACAAAACAGACATTCTATTCGTTACACGTAATCTAACATTCATACCCCCTGCCTCATTACAGGTAAACAACATTGAGCTGAAGGCACAACCCACAATCTGATACTTAGGGATTACATTAGATCAGCGACTTGATATGTCAGCACACATCAAGAAAGTACCGAACGCAATTTACCACAAGATTCGATCCCTATGTAACCTCCGACCTCTACTTGACTACTCCGACTTCCGCACTATCTTCCAAGCCTTGGTATTACCACACCTGGATTTTGCCAATATCATTTTACATGGTCTCCCTCAATCTACTCTAAACCCCCTCCGCCTGGTCATGAATGCAGCCGTGAGAATTCTCGTAGGTGCTCCATGCTCAGAGCACACAACTCCAATACTGAACCCTATATAAAACCCTGGTCATGACCTTTAAAGCCTCAAAGAGCCCATCTCTATCACCTATCAGCAATATCATACATGTCACTCAAGCTAACAGATCCAGGAGATCTGTGACATTGAACTCCATTGACCTTCCGAAACTCCTTCCGAAATGCTCTAAATCAACAGCCTCTAGAGCCTTCTCATTGTTTGTGCCCAGAGCCTGGAATGCCCTTCCACCCGAAATCAGAGCCATCACAAGCCTAATGACATTCAGAAAGGCCTTAAAATATCATCTGTTCCTAATATACTACCCTGAAGCTACTCCGAATGAACATAGCCCTCATGCTGGTCTTTCCCACTTTACCCCAGTATAAAATGGTTAATCATGCCAGTTCATACCTGCACACTCTACCCATACCGTATTTATACTGCACTTGTTATTTATTTATTTACCACTACCATGTAATTAATAATTACCATTTACTTGCGATTTATGTATTTACTACTACCATGTAATTAACCAAAAATATACCATGTATATAGTTAACCTTGCTTACCGCCACATTTTTGTATATAGTTAACCCTGTTTACTGCCAAGTTTTTGTACCCTGTTCATTGTAAAAAGCCAACGCTGACCGTGTCATT
The DNA here is from genome assembly GCA_033557465.1 of Ichthyophis bannanicus. Classification (NCBI taxonomy): domain Eukaryota; kingdom Metazoa; phylum Chordata; class Amphibia; order Gymnophiona; family Ichthyophiidae; genus Ichthyophis; species Ichthyophis bannanicus. Next base: position 239,697,286 of record CM066041.1, read on the forward strand.
GTGTTAAATTTGTTCATATGTAAACCGCACTGATTAAAAGAGCGCGGTATATAAGAAATAAAAATAAAAAAATAAATAAAGTAGCTCGCTGAGTGTTTCGCCATTTGAGGCAACCATCTCACGCACTGCTCGAATTTCATTGAGGACTTCTTGTAGGCCTACTGGGGTCTCTCCTGCACTCGACATCTTCTGCGGAGAGGGGGGATCAGATTTAGCACGTTTGATTCCAGAACCGGGAGTAGAAGTGTAATCCAATCTTGAAGGTTTACCGGTAGGCATTCCAGCACCACTTTATTCTGCGAAGCCCGGTGTATCTGTCATCTGAAGCGTAGGTGATAGGAATTCTCAGGATTAGGGCAGCTCACGATTTAGGCAGCCATCATGGACCCCGCTGAATCCGCCTCCCCCAGCCAGTGGTTTTAAGAAGTGTTCCAAATGTGGCAGTACAATTTCGACCATGGACACCCATGACTGGTGTCTAAAATGTTTGGGACCGGATCATCAACCATCACAATGTCCTCTCTGTAGGAAGATGACAGAGAGAGGCCTGCAGAACAACCCTCTTTGCCACCGATGCAATGTCTGTAGCATCGATGTCATCAAGATCTTCATCTTCCTCTCAAGGATATCAGGTATCGAAACCTAAGTCTTCATCGAAGACTAACTGGACCTCCAAGGGTAGATCTCCTTCTAAGCATCGAGATGCCTTAGGCGTTGCCCTGGAGGGGGACACACCAGCCAACAACCCCAGCGTGAGGTCCTTGCCTCCAAAGCCTTAGTTGAGGTCCCAGTATGCTCCCGAGGCGGCCGCCTCCGGAGAGCTCTTGGTGCCATGCTCAGTGATCATGGCCCGCAACTCCGGTACTGATACCCAAGCATTGGCAACCTCCATGAATCAACGTATCCTGATCATTGAGTGGAGCTTAGTGGCCTTACTGGCAGCCTCTGATCTCCAAGAACAAGCAGGAATGAGTCTTCACATATGGGTATAGTCGGTACCGACGGAGACTGTGCGGGAACGCTCCCCAGCGTCCAGTAAGAAAGCATCTCCAGGAACAAGCAGGAATAAGTCCTCACATATGGGTACGTCGGTACCGACGGAGCCCGTGCGGGAAAGCTCCCCAGCTTCTTAGAATAGAAGCTTTTGGGACCTCCCACTGCACATGCGCACTGCCTTCCCGCCTTCCTGAACAGCTCTCCTCAGTTTCTCTTTTTCCGCGGAGCCAGCAGGTCGTGTTCCTGTCACCGCTGAAGAAATTGTTATTTTATTTGTTTCTTTAGACCGCGTACCTGCCTTCCCCATACCGATACCGGTATCGCCGGTCTTTTCTTTCTTTCTTTAAAAAATTATAATTCTTTTTTCTTATTTTTTAGCTTTTTGGTCACTTCAGAGAGGCCTCTCGGCCTACTCAATTTCTCCTCATGGAGAAGCCAGCCCCTGGATTTAAGAAGTGTACCAAATGTAATGCTGTTATTTCAGTCACAGACACCCATGAATGGTGTCTGAAATGTTTGGGGCCTGACCATTCCATACCGGACTGCCCATCTTGCTCCCACATGTCTAAACGTGGGCTGCAGAACCGGGCCAACAAATTCCATGTGCTGTTTGCTTCAGAGAATACAGCATCACAGTCATCCAGGTCTTCTTCTCCGGATGGATCTCAGGTAACCAAACCTTCTGTGGGCAAGTCCTCAAAGAGCAAATCTCCTTCAAAGCATCGAGAGGCTCTTAGCTTAGAACTTGAGGACCCTGCCCCAGCCAAACAACCCCGGCGGGAAGTCCAACTTCCAAAAACGCCAATTCAGGGGTCTCAGGTTGATATCGATGCTACGGCCTCGACAGATCACCTGTTAGCCTGCTCTGGGGTACCGGGTCACTCCGGTACCGACATCCAGGCAGCTATGGCGTCCATGGGCGATACTGTACAGTCCATGCAGCAGGCCGTCATGGCTTTCATTAAAGCTGCAACGCCATCGGTTCCGCTTTCAGCGGTTCCGGGCCCGATACCGGTATCGTCCGCCATGCCGGTATCGAGGCCGTCCACCTCTAAACGCAAGTCGGTACCGTATGGGCTTTCGCTCCATACCGGTTCCATACCCGATACGCCCGATATCGATACCGATCGGTACGCGTATCGTGCGTTAGAGGAAAGCACCGATTCCTCTGAGGATTTTCACTCCTCTGATGATTCTGCTGAGTTTTCACTCAACTTACCTGAGGAGCCCTCTTCTCCTAAAAGGAGAATGTCCCCTCCAGAGGATTTGTCCTTCCAGGACTTTGTTTTAGATATGGCTACAGCCCTTTCTATTACCACATCCTCTGAAAAGGAACCCAGATCCAAAAAACTGGATATTTTGGGATACTCAAAGGCCCCTAAGGAGGCAGTTACCCTGCCTATCCATGAAATCCTTCAAGAACAACTGATGGATTTCTGGGAAAATCCTTTGACTTTGTCTCCTTATTCCCGTAGGTTGGACACCATGTATAGGGTCCCTCCTTCTCCTGGTTTCCAAAAGACTCAATTGCCCCACCACTCTATTGTGGTGAAGTCTGCAATGAAGAAGATTAGGAGTACCAAAAGGCACTCTTCCACCCCTCCAGGACGGGAATGTAAGACTTTGGACTCTTTTGGTAGGAAAATTTTCCAGGCTAGTATGCTTATAGCCAGGATTAATTCCTACAGTCTCTATATGGGCATGTTCCTGGAGGAACTTGCCAAAAAGGTGCGGCATTTTGCCCCCTTTATCCCTGAGGATAAAAAGCAGGGATTCCTTTCCCTAGTGAAACAACTCTTAGAGGTTTCTAAGTTCTCTAATAGGGCAGCATATGATTCCTTTGAGGGAGCCAGTAGGGCTTCGGGCATTGCTATTGCAGCCCGACGTCTTGCTTGGCTCCAGGCCTCTGATCTGGAACCTTGGGTTCTAGATGGCTTACGGAATCTGCCCTGTACAGGTGAGAACTTATTTGGGGAAGAGTGGCAAATCAAAGCCACCCAGATGGATGCTGAAAATGCCACCTTGGAAAGACTTTCAAAGTCCACTTCAATTCCTACTAAGAAAAAGTCTTTTAAAAGGCCTTACTATAAGAAGGCCAGAGTTGCTTCAAATACTGGCCAGCAGTCTTCTCAACCTCGCTATACTGCTAAGCGTCAGCAATCCAAACAAGCACGAGCTAAGCCTGCAGCAGCTACTGTAGCTCAGCAGGCTCCAACCCCTCAGGGGTTTTGACTTGCTCCTAGGGAACTTGCCACTTCTGGTTCTAACACAACCAGAACCTCTCACCATACCCGGAAGGTTGGTTCACTTTGCTCCCAGATGGGAACAAATCACAACAGAACAATGGACCCTCTCTATCATTCGAGAGGGTTACAAACTTCATTTCTCCAGCCTTCCTCCCCATCATATGGTGAGACCATTCAATTCTCCCCCATCTCTCCTAACCCTGTTGGGTCAAGAGGTTTCCTCTCTTCTTGCCCAAGGGGCCATAGAAGAGGTTCCTCTTCCTCAACAAGGGTCCGGTTTCTACTCCCCTTATTTTCTCATTCCAAAGAAGACAGGGGGATTCAGACCAATCCTAGATCTGAGAGAATTGAACAAATTTCTCTTCAAGGAGAAATTCAAAATGCTGTCTCTCGGCATTCTCCTTCCTTACCTCCAGGGTCAGGACTGGCTTTGTTCTCTAGACCTACAGGATGCGTATACACATATACTCATCCATCCATCCCACAGAAAGTATCTTCGCTTTCTGTTTCAGGGAAAACATTTCCAATACAGAGTACTCCCCTTCGGTCTAGCCTCTGCTCCAAGAGTATTCACAAAATGCATGGCAGTCGTAGCCGCATTTCTAAGAGGCATGGGAATCTTTGTCTTCCCATATCTGGACGACTGGCTCATCCGAGCTCCAACTCAGTCACAGGCCCAGATTTCCCTGGACCACACAAGGAGCCTTTTGCAGTATCTGGGACTGGTAGTAAACCTTCCCAAGTCCCAACTCATCCCTACTCAATCTCTAGAATTCATAGGGGCCCAGTTGGACACCATCACTGCAAGGGCCTACCTTCCACATGTTCGAGGCCAGCGCCTCCTGAGTTTGGCCTCCCAAGCTCAGTCCAGCACTCACTTGACAGCCAGGGAAATGCTACGCCTACTGGGTCATATGGCCTCCACAGTGCATGTGGTGCCCTATGCTCGTCTTCATATGAGAGCAGCTCAATGGACCCTGGCCACTCAGTGGACTCAGGCGTCAGGAGCGCTCTCAGACCAAATACAAACCTCCGATCGTCTGTTTTGGTCCCTCCACTGGTGGACTTCCACCAAGAATCTGTTGTTGGGGGCTCCATTTCAACCATTGCTACCCCAAGCAACCCTCACAACAGATGCCTCCCAAACAGGGTGGGGAGCCCATCTGCAAACTCTCTCCACTCAGGGCACTTGGTCTCTACAAGAGACCACCCTTCATATCAATCTTCTGGAACTGCGAGCAATTTACCTTGCCCTCAAGGTCTTCCACTCCCTCCTAGCCAACCTCACTGTCCTAGTTCAGACGGACAATCAGGTGGCCATGTTTTACATAAACAAACAAGGAGGGACGGGCTCTCTGTCGCTTTGCAACGAAGCTCTAAGACTATGGGCCTTCGCCAGAGAGCATCAGATTCACCTGCTAGCAGTGTATCTCCCAGGAGTTCAAAACTCTCGGGCAGACAGGCTCAGTCGAGTTCTGCTGCCACACGAATGGTCCCTACATTTGGACCAAATAAACCGAATCTTTCAGGAATGGGGGACCCCGGACATAGACCTCTTTGCAAGTCCGTGGAATGCCAAACTTCCCCGGTTCTGTTCCAGAACTCCGTGTCAGGGAGCTCAGGCTACGGACGCCTTTCTCCTGAATTGGAGTCAGGCATTCCTATATGCCTTTCCACCCATTCCTTTGATTCCCAAGACTCTGTTCAAACTCCAGAGGGATCATGGAACTATGATCCTCATAGCTCCATGCTGGCCACGCCAAGTGTGGTTCCCTCTACTTCTACAGCTCTCCCAGGGATCCTACTTGGATCTGGGAGCTGCGCCAGACCTCCTGTCTCAGGAGGAGGGGACTTTGTGGCACCCAAACCCCAAATCCCTTCACCTCAGTGCTTGGTTACTGAAGGCTTAAGCCTTCAAGACTTTCATCTTTCCCAACCAGTGAAAGATATCCTTTCTGCCTCTAGGAAACCCTCTACCAGGCGTTCCTATGCTTTCAAATGGAAACGTTTTTCCATTTGGTGTGCTCAGCAGGGTCTTGACCCTCTGGCACTTCCTTTGAATTCTCTTCTTGATTATCTCCTGCATCTATCCAATGCAGGCCTCAAGACGAATTCGGTAAGAGTCCATTTAAGTGCTATTGCAGCATCCTTGCAACATATAAATGGACAACCTATCTCCTCTCATCCTCTTGTTGCAAGATTCATGAGAGGCCTGACTCTCACTAAACCTCCCATCAGACCACCCCCGGTCGCATGGGATTTGAATCTAGTGCTCGGTCAACTTATGAAGCCACCTTTTGAGCCAATGTTTTCCACCTCCTTGAAATTTCTTTCCTGGAAGGTCATCTTCCTCATTGCAGTCACTTCGGCTCGCCGCATCAGTGAGCTGCAGGCTTTAGTGGCTAATCCACCTTACACAAGATTTCATCATGATAAGGTGGTCCTTAGGACGAATCCCCACTTTATGCCTAAAGTGGTCTCGCCTTTTCATCTTAATCAAGAGGTATATCTACCTGTCTTTTTTCCAGCTCCTCATGCATCCAATGCAGAGAGGAACCTTCATACTCTGGATTGTAAAAGAGCTCTCGCTTTTTACCTTAATAGGACTCAGCCACATCGAAAGTCTTCTCAACTTTTTGTGGCCTTTGATCCTTCCCATTTGGGACTTCCAGTCTCCAAGCGTACACTTTCCAATTGGATTGCTCAGTGTATTTCTTTTGCTTACCAGAGCAAAAACATTTCTCTGGAAGGCCATGTCACTGCTCACAATGTGAGGGCCATGGCAACTTCTATGGCTCATCTGCACTCTGTTTCCATAGATCAGATCTGTCGAGCCGCTACCTGGGCCTCGGTTCATACCTTCACAGCCCATTACTGTTTGGACAAGGACTCCCGCCGGGATGCCTTGTTTGGCCAGGCTGTCCTCAAGCACCTGTTCCATTCCTAAACAACTCCTGCCCACCTTCCCAGAATGGATGCCTGAGATCCATACGAAGATGGCGAACCTTTACAGGGGATCCCATGCATCTAAGCTAGGGAGTCCCCATATGTGAGGACTTATTCCTGCTTGTTCCTGGAGATAGCACAGTTACTTACCTGTAACAGGTGATCTCTGGGAACAGCAGGAATTAGTCCTCACAACCCACCCACCTCCCCTAGGAGTTGTATCTTTTATCTATCTATCTTCCTGTCCTCTCTCTGTTGACTCAGCTATAAACTCGAAACTGAGGAGAGCTGTTCAGGAAGGCGGGAAGGCAGTGCGCATGTGCAGTGGGAGGTCCCAAAAGCTTCTATTCTAAGAAGCTGGGGAGCTTTCCCGCACGGGCTCCGTCGGTACCGACGTACCCATATGTGAGGACTAATTCCTGCTGTTCCCAGAGATCACCTGTTACAGGTAAGTAACTGTGCTTTTTGGGAGCATCCCACAGCGCCTGCGCGCTGCCTTCCCGCCTTTCCCAACCGGCTCTCTCCAGTTCTTCTTTTCCGCGAAGCCAGCAAGTCGTGTTCCTGTCACCGCAGAAGAAGTTCTTTATTTTTTTCTTTATTTTTCTGTGTCCCGTCTGCTGCCTTCGACGTCAGACCGGTACCGCTGGTCTTTTCTTTCTTCAAAAAAAAAAAAACCCACAAAACTTTTCTTTCTTCAACTGTGCATTTTCAGTTTGGGCCTTAGACCTGAATATTTTTCTCCTCATGGAGAAACCCGCTTCCGGGTTCAAAAAATGCACAAAATGTGGCGGTACTATTTCTGTCACCAACACCCATGATTGGTGTCTAAAATGTTTGGGTCCTGACCATTCCATCACGGATTGTGTGTCCTGTACCATGATGTCTAAAAGAGGTCGGCAGAACCGAGCAGCCAAACTCAGTACCCTGTTTCCCTCTGATGCAGCCTCGGTGGCATCGACGTCTTCCAGGGCTGCTTCTTCCTCCCGTGGATCTCAAGTAACCAAACATAAATCTAGCCAGTCCTCGAAGGGCAAATCTCCCTCTAAGCATCGAGAGGCCTCCGGGCTTGTCCTCGAGGATTCCGCACCGGCAAAATTACCCCGGCGGGAAGTTCCGGCTTCCAAAGCATTGTCTATGGGGTCACAGGTTGACATTGATGGCTCGGCCTCGACCGATCACCTGTTGCCGTGTTCTGGGGTACCGGTGGCCTCCACTGGTACCGACATCCAGACTCTGGTGGCGTCGATGGATCAGAAGATTCTGTCCATGCAGCGCACCCTAATGGCGTTTATGCAGGCTTCGACACCTCCGGTACCGGAACAATCTCTGTTGCTGGTACCGATTCCGGCACCGGCATCACTCCCGGTGCCGGTACCGATTGCATCGACATCGGCTCCGGTGTCGACTGCAACGGTGTCCTGTCCTATGATGCCCATCGGTACCGAACCGGTACCGCTTACTCCCAGTGTCGATCCCACTCGGTACACGTATCGGGCTTTACAGGAGCATCCACACAGGCGATACTTCGATTCCTCCAAAGACTCTGATGAGTCGGAGGCTTCTTTCGAGGCACCGGTACTTCTTCCTCGGGAGTCTGCTTCTCCAAAACAAAGAATGTCTCCTCCAGAAGACTTGTCTTTTCAAGACTTCATTAGGGAAGTGGCTAGGGGCCTCTCCATTACAGTGGCCCCTGAGTCAGAGCCTAGAGCCAAGCAATTAGATATTTTGCAATATCCTAAGGCTCCTAAGGAAGCAGCTACCTTACCTATTCATGAGATACTCTATGATCTCATGTTGGGCATGTGGGAGACTCCTCTCACCACCTCTCCTCATTCTCGTAGGTTAGACACCATGTACCATGTCCCTCCTTGTCCTGGCTTTCATAAGACTCAGCTTCCTCACCACTTATTGTGGTAGAGTCTGCCATGAGGAAAATAAAGAGTGCAAAGAGACACTCATCTAATCTTCCAGGACGTGAATGTAGGACCCTAGATGCTTTTGGCCGAAGGGTTTTCCAAGCTAATAATGCTTGCTGCCAGAATCAACTCCTATAGTCCCTATATGGGGATGTTTCTAAAAGAAGTCACAGATCATCTGCAGACTTTAGCTCCTTTTATTACAGAAGATAAAAGGCAGGAATTTCTCACTTGGCTCAAACATGCCCAAGATGTTTCCAAATTTTCCAACCGTGCAGCCTTTGACTCTTTGAGTGTGTAAGCAGAGCCTCGGCTTTTGCCATAGGTGCACGCAGAATTGCTTGGTTACAAGCCTCTGATTTGGAACTCTGGATCCAAGATGATTTGGGAAATCTTCCTTGTACAGGTGAAAACCTTTTTGTTAAGGATTGGCAAGCAAAGGCCACTCAGATGGATGCTGAGAACTCTGCTTTGGATAGACTTTCAAAGTCTACCTCTGCTCCTGTTAAGAAAAGATTGTTCAAAAAGACATCTTTTTCTAAAAAGGGAAGATATTATCCTGCTTATGGTCAGCAGGCATCTTCTGCAGGTCGTTTTGCTGCAAAGCGTCAGCAACCACCTAAACAGGCCAAGTCAAAGGCTGCCAGGCCTCCCACGACCCAGCAGCCTCAGCCTCCTCAGGGCCTTTGACTTGCAACTAGAGAACTTAGCCTTTCTAGCTCTGGAAGAACCAGAGCACCTCGCCATTCCAGGAAGGTTGGCTTACTTTGCTCTCAGATGGGAGCAAATCACAGCAGAGCAATGGACCCTCTCCATCATAAGGGAAGGGTACAAGCTTCATTTCTCAAGCTTTCCTCCTCACACCATGGTGAAACGGTTCAATTCTCCAAAATCTCTCCTCTACCTTCTGGGTCAGGAGATTGCTACCCTTCTTGCCCAAGGGGCAATAGAAGAAGTACCTCTTCTTCAACAGGGCTCAGGGTTCTACTCCCCTTAATTTCTTATTCCAACAAAAACAGGGGGCTACAGACCCATATTAGATCTCAGAGAATTGAACAAGTTTCTTTTCAAGGAGAAATTCAAGATGATTTCTCTAGGTGCTCTGCTTCCATACCTTCAGAGTCAGGATTGGCTTTGTTCTCTAGATCTCAAGGATGCGTACACCCATGTCCTCATCCATCCAACACAGAAGGTTCCTTCAGTTTCTTTTTCAAGGAAAGCACTACCAATACAGGGTGCTAACGTTTGGTCTGGCCTCTGCACCAAGGGTGTTCATGAAATGCATGGCAGTGGTAGCTGCATTTCTGCGCACTCTAGGAATATTCGTATTCCCATATCTGGACGACTGGCTCATTCGAGCTCCATCCCAGTCAGAGGCCCAGATTTGTCTAACCTGCACAATGCGTGTCCTAAAGTATTTGGGACTGGTAATAAACATCGCAAAATCCAATCTCACCCCTACTCAGTCTCTGGAGTTTATAGGGGCCTTGCTGGAAACCACAACTGCAAGGGCCTATCTTCCTCAGGCCCGTTGCCTACACTTGGTGCAGTTAGCCTCCCAGATACAGTTAAAGTCCCATTTAACTGCTCGAGAGATGTTACAACTATTAGGCCACATGGCATCCACCGTGCATGTGGTTCCATATGCTCGCTTTCAAATGAGGGCAGCTCAATGGACTTTGTCCACCCAATGGACTCAGGCATCAGGTTGCCTGTCAGACAAAATAGCAAACTCCAGTCGCCTTTTTTGGTCTCTCCAGTGGTGGAAGTCCTCTCCAAATCTGTTACTGGGGTCCCCTTTTCAGCAGTTGCTACCCCAAGCAACTCTTACAACAGATGCTTCTCCAATGGGTTGGGGAGCTCATCTTCAGGATCTCTCCACCCAGGGCATCTGGTCTCCACAGGAGACTTCTCTGCATATCAATCTATTGGAACTCAGAGCAATATTCTTAGCTCTGAGTGTTCCATACCCTGCTCAGCTACAGGACAGTCCTCATCCATACGGACAACCAAGTAGCCATGTTCTATGTAAACAAGCAGGGCGGGACTGGCTCTCTGTCGCTTTGCAACGAAGCTTTGCGACTGTGGACCTTCGCCAGAGAGCATCACATCCATCTTCTGGCAGTATATCTTCCAGGCGTTCAAAGCTCTTGGGCGGACAGACTCAGTCGAGTTCTGCTTCCACATGAGTGGTCCCTCCACATGGACCAGGTAGCCAGGATTTTTCGAATTTGGGGAACACCGGACATAGACCTCTTTGCAAGTCCGTGGAATGCCAAACTTCCCCGGTTCTGTTCCAGAATTCCGTGTCAGGGAGTTCAGGCCAAGGATGCCCTCCTTCACTGTGATCAAGAGTTCCTGTATGCCTTTCCACCAATTCCCCTAATTCCCAAAACACTATTCAAGCTTCAGAGAGATCGAGGGACCATGATCCTCATAGCACCACATTGGCCACGCCAAGTGTGGTACCCTCTACTTCTGCATCTCTCTCAAGCTCCTTCCCTGGATTTGGGCTCTGCACCAGACCTTCTATCCCCAGGAAGAGGGAATGTTGTGGCACCCAAACCCCCAGTCTCTCCATCTGAGGGCTTGGTTGCTGAGGGCCTAGACCTTCAAGATTTTCATCTCTCTCAGCAAGTCAGAGATGTTATTCATGCCTCTAGAAAGCCTTCTACTAGACGTTCCTATGCTTTCAAATGGAAAAGATTTACCATTTGGTGTTCTGGGAAGGGTCTAAACCCTCTTGCAATACCTCTGAATTCTCTACTAGAGTATTTCCTGCATCTATCCCATGCTGGTCTGAAAATGAATTCAGTAAGAGTTCATTTGAGTGCTATTGCAGCGTCCCTCAAGCCTCTCAATGGACAACCTATTTCCTCTCATCCTCTTATAGCAAGATTCATGAGAGGCCTTATTTTAACTAAACCTCCCATTAGACCACCTCCAGTGGCATGGGACTTAAACCTGGTTCTTGGCCAGCTTATGAAGCCACCATTTGAACCTTTAGCCACCACCTCCTTGAAATTTCTTTCTTGGAAGGTTATTTTTCTCATTGCAGTCACCTCAGCACTCCGCATCAGTGAGTTGCAAGCTTTGGTGGCTAATCCACCTTATACAAGGTTCCATCATGATAAGGTAGTCCTCAGGACCAATCCACACTTTATGCCTAAAGTGGTCTCGCCTTTTCATCTGAACCAAGACGTATATTTACCTGTCTTTTTTCCAGGACCTCATGCATCAAGTGCAGAGAGGAATCTTCATACCTTGGATTGTAAGAGAGCTCTCGCTTTTTACTTACAAAGAACACAGCAACATAGAAAGTCTTCTCAACTCTTTGTTGCTTTTGATCCTTCTTATTTAGGACTTCCAGTCTCTAAGAGAACACTGTCCAACTGGATTGCTCAGTGTATTTCTTTCGCCTACCAGAGTAGAAACCTTTCTCTGGAGGGCCATGTCACAGCTCACAAGGTGAGAGCCATGGCAGCCTCAATGGCTCATCTAAACTCTGTGTCCATCGACCAAATCTGTCGAGCGGCCACCTGGGCCTCGGTTCATACCTTCACAGCCCATTACTGTTTGGACAACGACTCCCGCCGGGATGCCTCGTTTGGTCAGGCTGTTCTCAAACACCTGTTCCATTCCTAATCAACTCCCACCCACCTACCCTGGTTGGATGCCAGAGATCCATGGGGGGGAGGTAGAGTCCTTTTCAGGGACACACAACCATGGGTCTTCCCCTGGCATCTGCAGCTAGGGAGTCCCCATATGTGAAGATTCAATCTCCAGGAACAAGCAGGAATGAGTCTTCACATATGGGTTTCGTCGGTACCGACGGAGCCTGCGCGGGAACGCTCCCCAGCGTCCAAAAGGAAAGCTTTTGGGAGCATCCCACAGCGCCTGCGTGCTGCCTTCCCGCCTTTCCTAACCTCCTCTCTCTAGTTCTTCTTTTCCGCAGAGCCAGCAGGTCGTGTTCCTGTCACCGCTGAAGAATTTCTTTATTTTATTTCTTTGGTCGCGCGTCTGCCTTCTCGACGCTGGACCGGTACCGCCGGTCTTTTCTTTATTCTAAAAAAAAAAAAAAAACCTACTGTTTTTCTCACTTCAGTGCATTTTCTTCTTTGGCCTTAGGCCTAGGAAATTTTTCCTCATGGAAAAGCCCGCCTCTGGGTTTAAAAAATGCACGAAGTGCAGCGGCACTATTTCTTTCACCGACACCCATGAATGGTGTCTAAAATGTTTAGGTCCTGACTACTCCATCACGGATTGTGAGTCCTGTTCTATGATGTCTAAAAGAGGTCTACAGAATCGAGCAGCCAAGCTCAGTACCCTGTTTCCCTCGGATGCAGCTTCAGTTGCATCGACGTCTTTCAGGGCTTCATCTTCCTCACATGGATCTCAGGTAACCAAACTTATGTCCAGCCGGTCCTCGAAGGGTAAATCTCCCTCCAAGTATCGAGATGCCTCCGGGCTTGCTCTTGAGAAATCCGCACTGGCAAAATTACCCCGGCAGGAGGTTCCGGCTTCCAAAGCTTTATCTATGGGGTCACAGGTTGACATCAATGACTCGGCCTCGACCAATCACCTGTTGCCATGTTCTGGGGTACCGGTGGTTCCCACTGGTACTAACATCCAGACATTGGTTGCATCAATGGATCAGAATAGTCTGACCATGCAGCGTGCCATCACGGCATTCATACAAGCTGCCACGCCTTCTGTACCGCAACGACCTCCGTTGCCGGTACCAACTTCGGTTCTGGTGCCGGTACCGATTGCATCGACATCCGCTTCAGTATCGACTGCAGCGGTACACTGTTCTGTGATGCCCATCGGTATCGAATCGGTACCGATCACTTCCGATGTCGATATCACCCGGTACGCGTATCGGGCTCTGCAGGAGCATCCAGACAGACGATACTTCGATTCCTCTGAAGACTCTGATGAATCAGAGATCTCTGTCGAAGCATCGGTGATCCATCCTCAGGAGCCCTCTTCTCCAAAAAGGAGAATGTCTCCTCCAGAAGATTTGTCTTTTCAGGATTTCATTAGGGAAGTGGCCAGGGGCCTCTCCAACTTAGTGGCCCCTGAAACAGAGCCTAGAGCCAAAAAATTAGATATTTTACAATATCCTAAGGCTCCTAAGGAGGCAGCCACTTTACCAATACATGAGATTCTTTATGATCACATGTTGGGCATATGGGAGACTCCTCTCACCACTTCCCCTCATTCTCGCAGGTTGGACACCATGTATCGTGTTCCTCCTTGTCCTGGCTTCCATAAGACTCAGCTTCCTCACCACTCCATTGTGGTGGAGTCTGCTGTGAAAAAGATAGAATACAAAAAGGCACTCTTCTGCTCCTCCAGGAAGAGAATGCAGAACCTTAGATGCCTTTGGCAGGAGAATTTTCCAGGCCAGTATGCTTGTTGCCAGAATCAACTCCTATAGTCTCTATATGGGGATGTTTCTTAAAGAGATTGCAGATCACCTGCAAACTTTATCTCCTTTTATTTCAGAAGATAAAAGAGAAGAGTTCCTCACCTGGCTCAAACATGCCCAGGATGTTTCCAAGTTTTCCAACCGTGCAGCCTTTGACTCCTTTGAAGGTGCCAGCAGAGCCTCGGCTATTGCCATAGGTGCACGTAGAGTTGCTTGGTTACAGGCTTCTGATTTGGAACCCTGGGTTCAAGATGGCCTAGGTAACCTTCCTTGTACAGGTGAAAACCTTTTTGGCAAAGATTGGCAAGCAAAGGCCACCCAGATGGATGCTGAAAATTCGGCTTTAGATAGACTTTCAAAGTCTACTTCTGCTCCTTTTAAGAAAAGGTTGTTCAAAAAGGGATTTTTTCCCAAAAAAGGCAGATACTATTCTGCTTATGGTCAGCAGGCCTCTTCTGCAGGTCGTTTTGCTACAAAGAGACAGCAACAACCGAAACAGGCCAAGCCTAAGGCTGCTAGGACTGCTACAGCCCAACAGCCTCAGCCTCCTCAGGGCCTTTGACTTACATCTAGAGAACTTAGTCTTTTCTGGCTCTAGAACATCCAGAGCCTCTCACCATTCCAGGAAGGTTAGCTCACTTTGCTCCCAGATGGGAACAAATCACAGCAGAGCAATGGACCCTCTCCATCATAAAGGAGGGCTACAAGCTTCATTTCCTAAACCTTCACCCTCCCACCATGGTGAGACAGTTCAATTCTCCAGCATCTCTCCTCGACCTTCTGGGTCAGGAAATTGCTACCCTTCTTGCCCAATTGGCAATCGAAGAATTACCCCTTCTTCAACAGGGCTCAGGGTTCTACTCCCCCTACTTTCTCATCCCAAAGAAAACAGGGGGCTACAGACCCATATTAGATCTCAGAGAATTGAACAAGTTTCTATGCAAGGAGAAATTCAAGATGACCTCTCTCGGTGCTCTCCTTCCATACCTCCAGAGTCAGGACTGGTTTTGTTCTCTAGATCTCAAGGATGCGTACACCCATGTCCTCATCCATCCAACACACAGAAGGTTCCTTCGGTTCCTTTTCCAAGGAAAGCACTATCAATACAGGGTGCTTCCCTTCGGTCTGGCCTCTGCACCAAGGGTGTTCACAAAATGCATGGCAGTAGTTGCTGCTTTTCTACGCACTCTAGGGTTATTTGTATTCCCTTATCTGGACGACTGGCTCATCCAAGCTTCATCCCAGTCAGAGGCCCAGGCTTCCCTGGCCTTCACAAGGCGTTGTCCTTCAGTATCTGGGACTTGTAATAAACATCCCAAAATCTCATCTCACCCCTACTCAATCTCTAGAGTTCATAGGGGCCTTAATAGATACCACCACTGCAAGGGCCTATCTTCTCCAGGCCCGTTGCGTATGCTTGGTGTTGTTAGCCTCCCAGATTCAGTTAAAGTCCCATTTAACTGCTCGAGAGATGTTACAACTGTTAGGCCATATGGCATCCACTGTGCATGTGGTCCCCCATGCTCGCCTGCACATGAGGGCAGCTCAGTGGACTCCATCCACCCAATGGACCCAGGCATCAGGATGCCTGTCAGACAAAATAGCAACCTCCAGTCGCCTTTTTTGGTCCCTCCAGTGGTGGAAGTCCACTCAAAATCTGTTGCTGGGGTCCCCCTTTCAACAGTTGCTACCCCAAGCAACCCTTACAACAGATGCCTCTCCAAAGGGTTGGGGAGCTCATCTACAAGACCTCTCCACCCAAGGCATCTGGTTTCCACAGGAGACATCTCTACATATCAACCTCTTAGAGCTCAGAGCAATCTTTCTGGCTCTCAGAGTCTTCCACACCCTGCTCAGCTACAAGACAGTCCTCATCCACACGGACAACCAAGTAGCCATGTTATATGTGAACAAGCAGGGTTGGACTGGCTCTCTGTCGCTTTGCAACGAAGCTCTGAGATTGTGGGCCTTCGCCAGAGAGCATCAAATCCATCTCATGGCAGTGTATCTTCCAGGGGTTCAAAACTCTTGGGCAGACAGACTCAGTCGAATTCTGCTTCCACACGAATGGTCCCTCCATGGGGGCCAGATAACCAGGATCTTTCGAATTTGGGGAACCCCAGACATAGACTTGTTTGCAAGTCCGTGGAATGCCAAACTTCCCCGGTTCTGTTCCAGAATTCCGTGTCGGGGAGTTCAGGCCAGGGATGCCTTCCTCCTCCATTGGGGGCAAGACTTCCTCTATGCCTTTCCACCCATTCCCCTAATTCCCAAGACACTCTTCAAACTTCAGAGAGACAAGGGGTCTATGATCCTCATAGCACCACATTGGCCACGCCAAGTGTGGTACCCTCTACTTCTGCATCTCTCTCAAGCTCCCTCCCTGGACTTGGGATCTGCTCCAGAGCTCCTGTCCCAGGAGGAGGGAACATTGTGGCACCCAAATCCCCAGTCTCTTCACCTCAGAGCCTGGTTGCTGAAGGCCTAGACCTTCAAGATTTGCATCTTTCTCAGCAAGTAAAGGATATCCTCTATGCTTCCAGAAAGCCTTCCACTAGACGTTCCTATGCTTTTAAATGGAAAAGGTTTACCATTTGGTGTGCGGAGAAGGGTCTTAACCCTCTTGCAATACCTCTGAATTCTTTACTAGAGTATTTGCTGCATTTATCCCATGCAGGCCTTTTGAGTGCCATTTCAGCATCCCTTAAACCTCTCAATGAACAGCCTATTTCCTCTCATCCTCCTATAGCAAGATTCATGAGAGGCCTTCTTTTGACTAAACCTCCCATCAGACCACCTCCAGTGGCATGGGACTTGAATCTGGTTCTTGGCCAGCTTATGCAGCCACCTTTTGAACCCTTAGCCACTACCTCCTTGAAATTCCTTTCCTGGAAGGTTATTTTTCTCATTGCAGTCACTTCAGCTCGCCGCATCAGTGAGCTGCAAGCCTTGGTGGCTAATCCTTCTTATACCAGGTTCCATCATGACAAGGTAGTCCTCAGGACGAATCCACACTTTGTACCTAAAGTGGTCTCACCTTTTCATCTGAACCAGGAGGTTTATTTACCTGTCTTTTTTCCAGGACCTCATGCATCAAGTGCAGAGAGGAATCTTCATACACTGAATTGTAAAAGAGTTCTTGCTTTTTACCTACAAAGGACACAGCAACATAGAAAGTCCTCTCAACTCTTTGTTGCTTTTGATCCCTCTCATTTAGGACTTCCAGTCTCTAAGAGAACTCTGTCCAATTGGATTGCTCAGTGTATTTCTTTCGCCTTCCAGAGTAAGAACCTTTTCTCTGGAGGGCCATGTCACAGCTCACAATGTGAGGGCCATGGCAGCCTCTATGGCGCATCTAAATTCTGTGTCCATCGACCAGATTTGTCGAGCGGCCACCTGGGCCTCGGTTCATACCTTCACAGACCATTACTGCTTGGACAAGGACTCCCGCCGGGATGCCTTGTTTGGTCAGGCTGTTCTCAAACACCTGTTCCATACCTAACGAACTCCTACCCTCCATCCCTGACTGGGTGCCTGAGATTCATGGGTGGAGATAGAGCCCTTCCCAGGGACTCACAACCTGGGTGATCTTCCAGGTATCTCTAGCTGGGGAGTCCCCATATGTGAAGACTCATTCCTGCTTGTTCCTGGAGATAGCACAGTTACTTACCTGTAACAGGTTATCTCTGGGAACAGCAGGAATAAGTCTTCACAACCCACTCACCTCCCCTAGGAGTTGTATCTCTCTATCTTTCCTTTCCTCACTCTCTCTTTGTCTCAGCTTTAAAACTCGAACTGGAGAGAGGCGGTTAGGAAAGGCAGGAAGGCAGCGCGCAGGTGCTGTGGGATGCTCCCAAAAGCCTTCCTTTTGGACGCTGGGGAGCGTTCCTGCGCAGGCTCCGTCGGTACCGACGAAACCCATATGTGAAGACTTATTCCTGCTGTTCCCAGAGATCACCTGTTACAGGTAAGTAACTGTGCTTACCGGTAAAGCCTTTACAGTTGATTTCTCAGGCATCGGTACAGACGACTGTACCGAAAGCGCCTGCATCAACTTTTTTTACCGCTTACCACGCTACCACTCATGCCGGTCCTCGAATCCATTTCCGGCACCGCAACTTTCAGCTACCGGCTTCGAGCGGTATTGAGTACGTGCAGAGGACGAGCACCCTGTCCGTCTATATTTTGAGTCTTCCGACTCCGATTCATTGGACGATGAATCGGCCGGTACCCGGGAAAGGAGAACTCTCCCGGAGGACGCATCTCCGTCCCCACAACGTCGTATGTTCCCTCCGGAGATCATGTCTTTCCAAGACTTTATTTGCAATGTTGCTCGGGGTCTGTCCATAATGGTGACTTTGGAGAGAGAATCTAGGGCTGAAAAGCTTGAAATCCTTCAATACCCTGCAGCCCCAAAGGAAGCTGCTACTCTCCCTATTCATCGAAAACCTCACGACCTTATGCTTCGTATGTGGGAGACACTCCTAAACATCTCTCCACATACTCGACGACTCAATACAATGTACCGGGTACCGGAGTGTTCCGGCTATCAGAAAACACAATTACCACACCATTCCATGATGATGGAATCAGCAGTGCGTCATATAAAAAGTGCTAAGACACATTCCTCAAACCCTTCAGGCAGGGAATCGAGAACCCTCGATGCTTTTGGTCATCAATGTTTTCAGGCCTCCATGTCATCGGCCAGAATTGGTTCCTACATACTCTATATGGATTTGTTCCTTAGGGAGGTGGCTAAGGATTTGGAGTTGATGGCTCCTCTTCTCCCTGATGACAAGAGAGCTGATTATCTCACCTTGTGAAGCATGCCCAAAATGTTTCAAAAAATTTTTAACAGGGGCAACTTTCGACTATTTTGAATGCATCAGCAGAATTTCAGCTATGTGCATTGGTGCACACAGGATTGCTTGGCTTCAAGCGTCTGATCTTCAACAGTAGGTTCAAGATAAGTTGGGTAATATACCTTGCATGGGTGAAAACCTTTTTAGCAAGGACTGCAGAATAAGGCTTTTCAGCTAGAATCTGAGAACACCACTCTCAAAAGACTTTCGAGATCTACTGCCAGCCCAGCTAAGAAAAAGACATCGAAGAAATCTTTTTTCAATAAGAAAAAGGAGTATTACCGTTCTTACACCCCTGCACTGCACTGTCCCATCCATGCTCCCCAGAAGGGGCGGCAGCAACCAAAACAGCAGAGAGAGGCTCAGACTCCCAGGTCTCAGCCATCCCAGCATACCCAACCACCTCAGGGTCTTTGACTCCTTTCTGGAGAATATAGCCGTCTTGCCTCTGGAGATTCCAGTTCCTATCTGCATTCCCGGCAGACTATGTCACTTTGTCCACAAGTGGCATCCCGTAACATCAGAGCACTGGACTCTCTCCCTAGTACGGGAAGGGTACAAACTTCACTTCCGAAGTCTACCCTCCTAGTCTCTTCCAAGAGAGTTCTGTTCTCAAACCCCTCTCACTGCTCTGTTCTCCAGGAATAAGCAGGAAGTCAGCCCTCACTTATGGGTGAAATCGGCCTTAGGGATTGCTGCAATGCATGCGTGGTCCTCTTCCCTTCCAAAGGTGCTATCTTGCCCAGTCTCCCTTTTTCCGCGGAGCCCTTTGGATGCATGTCTTCGTCCCTCGGAAAAAGTGTTTCGATTTTGGCGTCTGGCCTGTGCTTTTTCCGGTAGCACTGGTCCTCTACCCGTCCTCCCCTGCTCTGTTTTTCCTTGAGCGAGGGGACGTCTTTTTCTGTAAGTTTTTCTCTTTTTCCGGGCTTCGCGCCCTTTTTTCCCCAACCGCTGGCCGCAAAGGTCTTTGACCTAGCCGGGGCCCTTTTTGCCCCAGTGGCCACCGTTTTTAAGAAATGTGACAGATGATCCAAAAACATGTTGCTCATGGACACCCACGACGGCTGTCTTCTGTGTCTTGGGGCCGACTTTGACCCGGCGCTCTGCTTTCTTTGTAAGAAAATGTCCTCCAAGGCCCTTCTAAGTGATTAAATTTTTCAGAAGGTAGCCCGGGAATCCACGGCGGTACCTTCGGTCATCCCTCCGCTGGTGGGATCCCCCACCTCAGCCCCGTGCTCTCGGTGGCACTCCAACCAGGGGTCCCCTGAAGTGGAGATGTGTAAGAAGAAGACAACCTCGAAGTCGCTGTCGGGGGCCCCAGGCAAGTACGAGTGCTACCGTGCTTGGTCGCTCAGCCCCCCTCAGCATTACTGAGAGTTGGACAAGGAGCGCCCGGTCTCCTGAGGGCCATCCCGGTGAGGACTCCCTCTCCTCCTCCATGCCAGACCCGGTAACCCTGGTGTCGATGTTGCAGGGACTCACGTCTGCATGGAAGTTCCGTATGCTGGCACTGGAGCGCAGCATTTCTGCCTTCTTAGCTGCCCAGCAGGTGCTCTTGCCCAGCACGGCTGGCTTGTGCCTTGAGACCGCGGTTCCCTCGAGAGGGACACCGAAATCCGCCCTGGAAATCCCCGAGAGCCGTGGGCCTCGTGAGGGTCCTTGGCATCAGTCTCGCTCGCCTTCCCGATCTTCGGGAGTGAGATCCTCCAAGACTGGCTCCAGGTGGGCCTCGACTTCTGGACGGGATGACCAGCCCGAGTCTGACTCCTTCTCTGACCTCTCAGACTGGGAATCAGATGGGAATACCTCCACGGAGACCCATGCCCTCATGGACCTCTCTTCCGATCTGTCCCTGCATGAGGACACATCATTTCTAGTGTTCTACGCAGACCGAAGAGGAGCCGCGGGCTGAGGAGCTTGATGTTCTACAGTATGAGTCACCACCTCAGGAGTCTCTTACTGATCCAGTTCCTCCCATTTTGTCGAGGCTGCTCCTCCGCATGTGGGAGACACCTGCTTCTGTCCCCATAGTGAGCAAACGCCTTGATGCTTTGTACAGGGTCCAATGGAGTCCGCGGTTCAGGAAGACCCAGCTACCCCACACCTCCATGGTAGTGGAGTCAGCGATGCGGAAGTAAAAGAAACCGAAGTTTTACTTGTCGGTCCCCCCGGGCAGGGAGTCGTGAGCTGTCGACACCCTTGGGCACAGGCCTATCAAGGGTCCATGCTCACTTGCCGCATCCAGGCGTACCAATTGTATATGAGCATTTTCCTATATGACTTTACCAAAGAGCTCGGCGGGTACTCTGCAGGTCTCGGGGATGAACCCCTTCTCCGGTTCCAAACCCTCCTAAGATCCATTCGTGGCGTGCTCAAAGTACCTCTCCCGCGCTGTGTATGATGGCTTTGAGTCCTATGCCCGAGTGGCAGCAGCCGGTATCAGGGCCTGACGCCAGGCATGGCTCCGGTTCTCGGACCTGGAGCAATGAGTACAGGAGAAGTTCCTGGACGTCCCCTGCCTTGGCGAGCAGCTGTTTGGTAAACCTATGGAGGATAAGGCCGCTGAGATAGAAACGGAGTTCGTCACCCGAACCCGTCTCTTGCATAAGACCACCTCCTTCCCTTGGAAGAAACAGCAAACAAAGAAGCCATTCTTCCAAAGGAAGGGATTCCCCTTCCGTGGTTACCCTCCTTTCCCAACCACCCCTGCTCCGGCACACATGGGAAGGGAGGTATGCATAGCCACCGCAAGCCTAAAAGGGCCTAAGGCCCAGCAACTGGTGCCACCCTAACCCTCGCAGGGGTTTTGACGCCGACGGCACAGCCTCTTGCCCCACTGGCAGCACTGCCGCCGGTAGCGGGATACCTGTTCCTCTTCACACCTCAGTGGTCATCAGACACCTGGGTCCTCCGAGTGATCCCGGATGGATATCGTCTCCGTCTGGACAGGTGCCCTCCTCCCTTCTCGCCAGCGGAACCTACTCGACTCCTTTTGCACCAGACCTTCTTGCAGCGGGAGCTGTCCAACCTCCTCACCCAGCGGGCGCTCGAGAAAGTACTGCTGCACCTTCGAGGCTGTGGGTTTTACTCCCGTTACTTTCTCATTCTGAAAAAGACAGGTGGCCTACACCCCATCCTCGACCTCTGGAACCAAAACAAGTTCCTATTGCATGAGAAGTTCAAAATGTTTTCGCCTGGCGTCCTGCTGCCCTTCCTTCAGCAGTGCGATTGGCTATGCTCCTTGGATCTCAAGGACGCTTACGCCCACATCCTAATCCATCCTCACCACAGACAATACCTGTGTTTCAGGGTGCAAGGGGAACACTACCAGTACAGGGTGCTTCCCTTTAGGCTCGTTTCTGCACTGCGGGTTTTCACAAAGTGTCTCTCTGAGGTCACCACCTCCCTCAGGCGGCAGGGTATACCAGTCTTCCCCTACCTTGACGACTGGCTCGTCACGGGGACCTCCATCATTGAAGCCCGCCTGGCGGTGTCACAGACAATCCTCCTCGAACGCCTCAGCTTCTTGGTCAACTACTCCCAGTCCCACCTCGAGTCGGTGCGGCTCATGGAGTTCATCGGTGCCCGCCACGACACAGAGCGAGCAACCGCCTTCCTGCCCGCGGATGGGCAGACTGTCTCCAGGCCATGGTGGTCCAGAGCAGGGCTTGGGTTACAGCAAGGGTCATGCTGCACCTCCTAGGACATATGGCCTCCACCGTCCATGTGGTCCCCACACCCGCATGCACATGCAGGCAGCCCAGTGGTGCCTCAGGGCACAATGGAGCCAGGCTTTTGGCCACCTCAGAGACCCTATCCGGGTCTTCCGCAGTCTTCCCGGGCTGGTGGTGGGACCCCCAAAGTCTCCTTGGGGGAATACCCTTCCAGGCCCCACAGCGTGAGCTCGTCCTGACGATGGATGCTTCCCTGCTGGGTTGGGGAGCTCACTGCGCCACAATGTGTACCTAGGGACAGTGGTTGCCCGAGGACTCTCGGCAGCAGATAAACCTGTTATAGCTCTGGGCAGTTCAATGTGCCCTGAGGGCCTTAGAGGACTACCTGAGGGGGAAGTCGGTGCTCGTGCAGACCGACAACAAGGTAGCCATGTCTTACATCAGCAAGGAGGGGGGGACAGGATCATGCCTCCTCTGCTGAGAGGTGATCCTCCTTTGCTCATTTGCGTCTCGCTGGGGGATGACCCTGAGAGTGGTCTACCTCCCAGGCCAGGAGAATGTCCTTGTGGACAAACTCAGCAGGATTCTCCGCCCACACGAGTGGCGCTTGGATCTGGCGGTGGCCGACGCCTTGTTCCATCAGTGGGGGACCCCATCCATGGACATGTTTGCCAGTCTGGTGAAAGTGCAGCTTCCACGCTTCTGCGGCCTGGTTCCGCACCCAAACAGGGTGGCCCCGGATGCGTTCCTCTTGAACTGGACCTCCGGCCTTCTTTACGCTTTTCCTCCCACTCCTCTCATTGCAAGGACCCCTCCACAAGGCTCAGCGTGACCGAGCTTCAGTGATCCTCGTGGCCTCAACAGCCTTGGTTCCCACTCCTGCTCCGGTTCTCATCCGAGCCCCCAGTCCCCCTGGGCTGTGCCCCGGACCTGTTGACACAGGAGGGGGGGGGGGTCGGGTGTTCCACCCAAACCTGGCCTCGCTGTCCTTACAGCCTGGTGGCTGAACAGGTTCTCCTTAGCTCCGCTGGACCTCCTGGTAGATGTCGAGGTGATTCTCCTCGCATCGAGGAAGGACTCATTGAGATGGACGTACGCTTTTAAATGGTGACGATTCTCAGCCTGGTGCTCCGATCAACCCGTTCTCCTGCTCTACCTGGTGGATCCTCCAGTACCTCCTCCACCTCTCGAAAGCAGGGTTGAAATCCAATTCGGTCATGGTACACCTGAATGCCATTTCGGTGAACAACTCCCCCCTCAAGAGGAAATCCCTCTTGGGGCAGCCCTTGGTCTCTTGCTTTCCAAATCTCCCATCCAGCCTCCGCCGGCGGTGTGGGACCTCAGCATGGTGCTGATGTAGCTCACGCAAGCACCCTTTGAGCCGATGGCGACGTGTTCGCTTCGGCATCTCTCCTGGAAGGTGGTCTTCCTGGTGGTTTTATCTTCGACTCGCTGACTCAGCGAACTTCATTCCCTCATGGCTGAGGCTCCATACACCAGGTTCTACGGGAACAGGGTGGTCCTCCGCACCCACCCCAAGTTCCTATTGAAGGTGGTCTCAGACTTTCATCTCAATCAGGAGATAGTCCTACCGACCACCTTCCCGAGACCTCATGCCGACCAGGCATCGGCGGTGTTGTATACACTCGACTGCAAGAGGGCTCTTGCCTTCTACCTGCAGTGTACCCAGGTTCATCGTAAGTCCGATCGGCTCTTTGTCCCCTACGACCCCAATCACCTGGGGCAGGCAGTCACCAAGCGCACCATTTCTGTCTGGGTGGAGGACTGCATTGTCTTCATCCAAGCAAAGGCGGGCACCCTACTGGATTGGCGGGTCACTGCGCATGGCGTCCGAGCCAAGGCAGTGTCGTTGGCTTCGCTGTGCTCAGTGCCTCTAATGGACATCTGCTATGCTGCAACCTGGTCTTCAGCGAACACTTTCGCTGTCCACTACTACCTGGAGAGGAAGTCCCACCTGGACAGCGCCTTCGGACAGGCTGTATTCCGTAATCTATTTGGGGTATAAACAACTGCCTGCCGACCCTTCTTCGGCTACCGAGAGCTTCGCCCCGGGAACCTGAAGACTAGGGCTCCTCTGCGCGTTGACTTCTGCTCACGGCCTCGCTGAGACGTTTTTCGGGTACAGGCTCGGTAGCCTGTACCTGGGGAGTCCCATAAGTGAGGACTGACTTCCTGCTTGTTCCTGGAGAATGCATAGTTACTCACCTGTAACAGGTGTTCTCCAGGGACAACAGGAATCAGTCCTCACTACCCTCCCACCTGCCCTGAAGAATTGCTGTTTTTGTCCTTCCCTTGCCATCTGCTTAGTAGGTCTCTAGCTAGGGGACCAGACTGGACATGATGACACCTTTGGGCGGGAAGAGGAGCACGCATGCATGGCAGCAATCCCAAAGGCTTCCTTTGAAAGCAGGGGAATTTCTCCATGCGGGCTCCGTCGGTGCCGACGTCACCCATAAGTGAGGACTGATTCCTGCTGTAGCTGGAGAACACCTGTTACAGGTGAGTAACTGCGCTTTGTTGCAGGAGGTCACCTCCCTTCTCTCAGAGGGTGCAATAGAGAAGGTGCCACTCTCACAGCAAGGTCTGAGCTTTGCTTACTTCCTCATTCCAAAGAAGACAGGAGGATACAGGCCTATTCTGGACCTCAGAGAACTGAACAAGTATCTGCTTCGGGAGAAATTCAAGATGATCTCCCTAGGTACTCTTCTACCTTATCTCCAGTCAGGATTGGCTCTGTTTTATTTATTATTATTTATTTATTTAACAGCTTTTATATACTGCACTTTTATCATCAGCGCGGTTTACATTTTAACAACTTTGTACTTAAGCATAAAACATATGTCAAGTTTACAGGTAACAGGATATGAAAAACATGGATGGCCTGTTCTCGAGATCTAAAGGATGCATATACTCACATTCTTATTCATGCAGAACACAGAAGGTTCCTGCGTTTCCTGTTCCAGGGGAAACATTATCAGTACAGAGTCCTGCCTTTCGGCCTCACCTCTACCCCAAGAGTCTTTACAAAGTGCATGGCAGTGGTAGCTGCATTCCTAAGGAGTCTAGAGATATTTGTCTTCCCCTACTTAGACGACTGGCTCATTCGAGCAAGCACATCTCTAGAGGCCAATTTTCCCCTCCCGTGCACCTTGCAGGTGCTGCAACACTTGGGATTTGTAATACATCTTCCAAAGTCCCAACTAGTTCCCTCTCATATTCTAGAGTTCATAGGGGCTCTCCTAGACACTCAACAGTCAAGGGCTTTTCTGCCCCAAGCCCGCTGTGCTCGACTCATTCAGCTTGCATCTCAAGTATGCCTCAAGACCTTTCTCACTGTTCGAGAAATGCTGCAACTCCTGGGCCATATGGCATCTACTGTACATGTTGTTCCATATGCTCGTCTGCATATGTGTTCAGCTCAATGGACCCTGGCTTCCCAGTGGTCTCAGGCATCTGGTCGCCTTGCAGACCAAATAATGCGCTCTACACATCTCTCCAGTGGTGGCAATCCCCAAAAAACCTTCTCATAGAGTCACCTTTTCAGATGCCTCCACATCAATGTACCGTGATGATGGATGCATCCAAATTGGGCTGGGGAGCTCATCTGGACAAGCTCTCCACTCAGAGTCTTTGGTCTCATCAGGAGTCACAACTCCACATAAATCTGCTGGAACTTAGAGCCATCCACAGTGCTCTCATGTTTTTCCATGACCACCTTTGTTTCCACACAGTTCTAGGCCAGATGGACAATCAGGTAGCCATGTTCTACTTGAACAAGCAGGGTAGAACAGGCTCTTGTTTGCTTCACAACAAAGCCCTACACCTGTGGTCCTTCGCCATACAGCATCAGATTCACCTACTTGCGGTGTATCTTCCAGGCAAACATAATTTCTTGGCAGACAAACTCTGTCGTGTCCTGCTACCCCACGAGTGGTCTCTCCACGCGGACAAGGTTGCTCATATTTTCCAGATCTGGAGAACCCCAGACATAGACCTGTTTGCAAGTCCTCAGAATGCCAAACCTCTCCACTTCTGCTCCAGAACTCCTGCTCAGAACAACCAGTGTGTAGATGTCTTTCACCTTCACTGGGGTCAAAGCTTGCTATATGCCTTCCTTCCCATTCCCCTCATCCCCAAATCTCTTTTCAAACTCTAGAGAGACAGGGGCTACATGATTCTTATAGCCCAACATTGGCCATGACAACAGTGGTATCCTCTGCTTCTACGTTTCTCTCAAATTCAATCAGTAGATTTGGGGACTGCTCCAGATCTCCTCGCAAAGGAGGATGGAACACTGCTACATCCTAATCCACAGTCCCTACATCTTACAGCATGGCTGCTGAATGCATAACCTTCCAGGACATCAGCCTCTCTCAACAGGTGAAAGCTATCCTTTTAGCTTCTAGGAAACCTTCCATAAGGCGCTTCTATGCCTTCAAGTGGCATAGATTCTCTCTCTCTTGTTCGGAAAGGGATCTTAACCCCTTTTCAGCTCTGGTGGATGCATTACTTGAATATCTTCTCCACCTCTCTTCTGGACTCAAAACCAATTCGGTAAGAGTCCACCTAAGTGTCATTGCTTTTTCACATGCCCTTAGATGGTCAGCCCATATCCTCTCAGCCATTTGTAGCACGCTTCATGAGAGATCTTCTATTAAGTAAGCCTCCCATTAACCCACCCCAGGTGGCATGGGGATCTCAGTGTTTTAGGACAGCTTATGAAGCCGCCCTTTGAACCTCTAGCCACTACTTCTCTGAAGTTTCTCACCTGGAAGGTCACCTTCCTTATAGCCCTCACTTCAGCAAGATGCATCAGTGAGCTTCAGGCTTTGGTGGCTCCTTATACACGATTCCATCATGATACGGTAGTCCTTAGGACTCATCCTCACTTTATGCCAAAGGTGGACTTGCCCTTCCAGTTAAACCAGTCATTTTACCTCCCTGTTTTTTCCATAGACCTCATTCCTCTGGGGCAGAAGTAACCCTTCATACTCTGGATTGCAAACGTGCTTTGGCCTTTTATCTCCAGAGAACTCGGGAGCACAGAAAAGCTTTCCAACTTTTCATCGCTTTTCATTCATCGCTTTTCATTCCAAGTTTTTCTTCCCTGTTCTATGTAAAACTGATATTTGTTTTGTTAATTATGGTTCCATGTAAACCGCGCTGATGCTAAAAAGTGCGGTATATAAGAAAAATAAATAAAATAAATAAATAATAATATTGCAGTCACCTAGGACTACCAGTATTCAAACAAACTCTCTCCAGATGGATAGCAGATTGTATCTCCTTTGCTTATGATAGTGCAGGACTCTCTCTTGAGAGTTACGTCACTGCACATAATGTTCGGGGAATGGCTACCTCCATGGCAATTCTGTGCTCTCAGGCGATTGAGATATGCAAGGCAGCAATCTGGTCCTCTGTCCATACTTTTGCTGCTCACTATTGCCTGGACAAGGACTCCCGCCGGGGTGCCTCGTTTGGCTAAGCTGTTCTCCAGCATCTCTTTCAGACTTAGATCAACTTCTACCCCCTGTCCTGGGTTTCGATACCAGACATCATTGGAGGATGTATGACCTACTACTTAGGCCTGTGTTCCACAGCTCACTCTGAGGTCATCTCGCTGGCATCTCCAAGCTAGGGAGTCCCATATGTGAAGGCTACATTCCTGCTTGTTCCTGGAGATAGCGTAGTTACCTGTAACAGGTGATCTCTGGGAACAGCAGGAATTTAGTCTTCACAACCCACCCTTCTCCCCTAGGAGTTGTACTTTTCCTCCTCTTCTCCTTCTCTCCTTTTATCTCAGCTACAAACTCAACTGAGGAGGCAGAGCTGGAAAGGCGGGATGGCAGTTCCACAGGCGCAGTGGGATGCTATCAAACGTTTTCCTTTTGGATGCTGGGGAGCGTTCTTATGCGGGCTCCGTCGGTACCGACGTCACCCATTTGTGAAGACTAAATTCCTGCTGTTCCCAGAGATCATCTGTTACAGGTGAGTAACTACACTTTCCTGTTTAATATACATTACAGAGTTTGTTACAGTGTAAACCATTTTGACTGAAAAGATAGTGGTATAAAAAAGCCTGTTAAATAAAAAATAAATAAATGATGATTGCATAGTCAAATATCGGAGTGATGAGTCTGACAAACGTTTCTGAAGTCGCTGTGGTCCATTAGGGGGCAAAGGTTCTGAACCACTTTCATTCTGTGTTATGTAGATCTGTTGACTTGTTTGA
The DNA here is from genome assembly GCA_033557465.1 of Ichthyophis bannanicus. Taxonomy (NCBI): domain Eukaryota; kingdom Metazoa; phylum Chordata; class Amphibia; order Gymnophiona; family Ichthyophiidae; genus Ichthyophis; species Ichthyophis bannanicus. The sequence continues at coordinate 239,725,613 of CM066041.1, forward strand.
TGTGGGTGTGGAAGTTGAGGTTTTGGTCAAGTGTAATGCCAAGGTATTTTATTTATTTCTTTACGTGTTGTGTTAAGTTGGCCAGGTTGATTGTGGTAGGTGAGGAGAATGAAGGGTTCATGGTTATATGAAGGACTTCTATCTTGTTAGGATTAATGTGCATGTTGCAGTGGCCTAGCCATTGGATGACTGCTTCAAGGCATTGACTTAATGTGGAGGTCTGGATTGTTAATGGAGAACGGTGCATAAATGTTGTGGTTCTGAATAATGCTGCACAGAGGTTGGATGAAAATGTTGAACATTGAGGATAGGGCAGACCCCTGGGGTAGCCTTGGAGTGATCTGAATAGGTGTGAGGCACTGTTCCCTCTAAGCTGTGCGCGTGTGCGCGCGCACACACCTCGCCGAGCGAGCGCACATACTTTATAACAGAGCGCACAAAAATTACGGTTTTGATTCTGATAGAAAACAACACAGACGTCTTAAAATTTAAAAGTTGTTGTGTATTTATGATTTTCACAAGTTCTACAATATTTTCTAGTGCAATCAATGTGGTGTACATACTGTATTCTGACGTGTAGTCAAATTTTAAGGTATATAACAACGAGTGTCGTTATGTGGCGCACAAAAATTTAACCTTCCTTCAAAAGCTGCACAGCTGATATTATATGCGCACACAGCCTACAGAAAATTAGAGGGAACATTGGTGTGAGGTTTCCAATCCTATTTTAACTTGTTGATAGCGGCTGTCCAGATAAGATTGGAACCATTGCAGAGTTGTTTCTCTTAGGTCGATTGAGTGAAGATGTGCAATGAGTTGGTTATATAAAACAGAATCTAAGGCTGCCGAGATGTCCAAAAAATTAATGAAACCATGTGAGATTTTTTTAGTACCTCTGATTAAGGTGTCCAGGAGGGAGGTTAGTAGAGTTTCTGTACTCTGTTGTGGTCTGGCGCCGTGTTGGTGTTGATCAAGGGGGGCATGGGAGTCGACATAATCTTGCAATTGTAGTTGCAATGCTTTTTCAATGATTTTAGCTAAGGTTGGAATACTGGAGATAGATCTATATGAGGATGCAGATGAGGAGTCTGCTTTCGGTTGTTATAGTAATTCTAATTGATGCTTGTTGAAGGGACTTAGGCATGTAACCCAGTGATAGTGAGGACTGAACTATGGGAAAGATAGTTGGGATGAGGTCAAGCCTGGATATTTTGAACCGGGTAAATGGGCAGGGGTCATATGTGGAGGTAGTGCTGTTGAGGTTTGAAATATTTTCTAGTTGGGCGGATGAAGGGTTAAATTTTGACTAGGCGAATTCGCCTGTGGCCTTGGTGGCATCGCTGGTGTGGCAGGCTGGGACGCTGGTGTGGCGGGTGGTCATGGTGATTGGGGATTGCTTGGGTTGTAAGAATAGTCGTGTCATCTGGGGATAATGTGACATCAGGCTGTGTAACCATTGTGTTTTTGAGTAGGTTTAAGACTATTTATTTATTTACATTCTCTTATATATACCGCGCTATTCTGCATCAGTGCAGTTTACATTGAACAAACTGAAATTACATTGAACAGGGCATTATAACTTGGAGATAACTATTTTACAGGGAACATGGGCTATGGAGGGTTAAGTGGCTTGCCCAAGACCACAAGGAGCACCTGTGGGACTAGAAATCCCAGTCCTTCCGGCCCAAGGTGGCTGTCCTCTAGTGGGATTTGAACCCCCGACCTTCCGGCCTGAAGTACCTTGCCCCAACCACTAGGCCACTCCTCCACTCCTAACTATGTCAAAACGTTCTTTAGGCTGGTTGAGAGAAGATCTAATTAGTTTTGGTATAGTATTCTTTCTTACTGGAAAGGGTGAGCTTACAGTATTCAGGCTGGGCGACTATGCCAATCGATTAGATAGTTCCTTGTGCCGTCTGCATTTGCGCTGTAGTTGTCTGAGTTTGTTCTTTAGGATTTTGAGCTCAGATGTAAACCAGGGAACATAGTGAGATCTCCTGATGTTAGTTTGGCTGCTAGGTTTAGAGGCATAGGATGATATGCGGTCATTCCATTCAGTTATAATGGAGTCGAGGTTGGTTGAGTCATCAGGAAACACAGGCAGAATGTTGCCGGTGAAGGCATCTCTATCAAATGTCTGAAACCTCCGTGTGTGAGATAAGGGGGCCTTGTGAGTGGTTGTGTTTAGTAGATTGGGCAGGAAGAAGGTGAGCAGATTGTGGTCTGATCAGGGCACTGGGATGTTTTGAGTCATTGAGGCAAGATGCTGGTTTGGCCAACTAGCCAGGGTAAAGAGCAGGTCTAGGCCTTTGCTGTGTGTGGGTTCAGAGATGATTTGCCTGAACTGTACTGCTTCCATTGCTTGGAGGAAAGGTGTAGCATGTTTATTGTATACAGAAGGTAGGTTGAGGTCGCCCAGGAGGATGAACCATTTATTGTGTGGTGGGGAGAACTTGCCTCCTTCATTAGTGGTAAGAGGTCAGAGGATCCGCTTGTTGGTGATCTGTATGCAAGGCTTATGGATAGGTGAGTGTTGGAGATGGTGATGTCCATTTCATTAGTGCTGCTAGAGTTGGTGATTTTGAATTGGAAGTCTTCTTTAGAAATTATAAGGACACTTACACCCCTCTTAGTAGGTCTGGGATTAATTAAAGTGGTATGAAGAGAGGGTAAGCTGGTTTACTAGGACAGTATTGGTTTCCTTGAGCCATGATTCAGTTATGCATAGTAAGTCAATGTGGTTTTCCTTGATGTAGTCTACGAAAATAGGGATTTTGTTACACACTTAAAAGGTTGAGTGGTGGGTGAATCAGGAGCTGGAGAGGTAAGCAAAGGCAAATGGTTGACTTTTGATTAGGTGATGCTTACTGTTGCTTAGTGGCTTGAGGAGTAGAATTTGAAGTCTGGAGTTGTATGTGTGCTGTAAAATGGGGATAAAGGATGGCTTGTCAAATGCGTGGTGTGTTATAATGTAGCTGGCAAGGAGCAGTAGGAGAAGTGAGATGAGATTGCAGTATAATTAAATTGCTGTAGTCCAGTTGTGTAATTGCAAGCTGAAGGTGGCAGTAGTTGTGAGCGTCCATTATGTTGTTAGCTGGTAGCAATGAATGGTGCGTAAAGTTTCAGAGCTGCTATTAAGGAGTCGTGTGCTGGTGCATCCGCAAAATTGGGCATGTTCTGTAGGTACTATACTTACATCAGATCCAGGGTGGAGATTAGAAGAGTGATGGTTTAGATGTCAGGAGGACAGGCAATGTCCGGAGGCAGATGTTTGAGTGGGGATGAATGACTCTGCTGTCTGATAATGGCTGGGCACGCTGGGGCTACTCTAAGAGCCACGCCTAAGGGCCTTTGGCGGGGCCTTTAGGCACGTGCCTGGCAAGCACGGGTGTGCCTTGGAGCACTTGAATGTTAAAGGACTGCTTGAGGCCGCAGGTTGGCTTCAGGAGTGGGGAGGAGCTTACCTCCTCTCTCTCTCTCTCTCCCTCTCCCTCTCTGATTCTTTTTTGGATAGAGGATCTTTACACCACCCCTAGGGTGAGGGTACGGCTTAACAGTAGGTATTCAGAGCCTCAGTCACTGTTGGTAGTATTTCGTGCCCTATTTTGTTTATATTGGAAGTTCAATGGAAATTGTGCCGATTCTCCTGCCCTTGTGTCATGCCTTGTGAATGGTTTGAAGTTTTTGATTTTTCTCTTTCTGTTAGATGTTTTTATGTATTTGCAATGTTTTATTACAGCTGATAAATTGTTTTGATATATTTTTGCCTAAGGCAGTATACCAAATAATGCAACAAACAATTAATTAGAGGCACCACTCAGGAGTATCCCCTATCTCTCTTACTTTTTGCCGTAGCAGTTGAATCTTTGCAGTGAGAATTAGAGCAACAACTAGTGATATTAGAGGGATTGAGTTAGTGGTTAAGGGTGATATGCTGACTGTGGCAAGTCCTTGAGAAATCTTGCTGGCTGTTTTGGGGGAACTGGAGGGAGGCATATAATTTTCTGGTTTTAAAGTCAGTCTTTCTAAGTCAGAGTTATTAAATATATCCCTGAATCAGGATGATATGAGAGGTATCTGACTTGCTTGTTTCTTTTCAGGGAGATGAGTGAAACATTAAAATATTTAGGAGTGCATATTGGAGTGGATTTAGCCACTGCATATAGATAAAATTATCCACCTTTTTCTTCTGGAAGCTTGGTTTGAGATAGGGAGGAATGGCTCAGGCCAAACTATTCTTGGAGGTGCTGTATAGTGAAAATTGTATAAATGCTGCTACCAAAAAACTCTCTTTATATGTAATAGTTTGTTTACTATTTGTATGTATTTGCTAAATAATAGTAAATTAAAAATATTAGTCTTTTGGGTGGCAGCATTTATACAATTTTTATTGTTACTTTTGCTCATCCTGGATTGTGGTTTTTCAATTTTGGACTGTATAGTGAACCTTAATACGATGCTGTTAGCTGGAATTTATATATTTGACAGACCCTGCCATTGCCAATTCCTGATAAGGAGCTGAAAGGCTGCTGTAGGAAAATATTCTCCTTTGGAAGTTGCAGGGCTGGTGCCTGTTCAGAAATTGATGTCTGAACCAAACAGTATGGCTTCCTATTACAAGATGGATTCCTTGCCTGCTCAGAAACTGTTCTGAACCAAACAAGATGGAATTCTTTTCTGCTGTGCCAGCATTAAGCCTTGTAAATCAAGCAATTCAGTGGAATCATTGTTCATGCCTATGTGCTAGAGAACTTTCTCTCATTGAGACTGTGCCACTGGGCCTAAGATTTGCAAAAATGTATGCACCTGCATACCAGTATCTTTCCTGTACCCATGGACCTTTGTTCAGAGAAGGACCACCTGACCACTGTTAACAGGATTTGCTGAAGATGACCTGCAGTATCTGAGACCAGCCAATCACTGTACTGTGATGAGGAGGCCAGGACAAAGAATTATATGCTGGACTCAGAGGGAGACATACTCTTCTACACACTTGTTCTGCACACACTTCTGGGCACTTCTAGACGTGCAGAACTTTTGACATACTGCTTGGGGAAATGTAATTTAGCCTGTCTCTGGCAGTTTGTTTTCTGCAGTTCTTAGCCCTAACTTCCTGCCTGCCTCAAGGATGAAGACTAACCTCTGGATGGAGTGAATCTCTCCCACAGACCTGCAGCTCGATGTTATCATGTAACTCTGCACTACTGCCTAAAGCAGATGTTGGACCTCTGCCATACTTCGACTTCATGCCGTTCCTGAGACGATTTCTCAGACCCAGCCACAAGCATTCTGGCAAGAGCTAAGATACTGGGCTTAATTCCCCCGAGGTTGGTGCTAGCTTAGACCAATAATGTACTGTATGTCTGAGTGCAGAGTGAATCAGTGACATTGGTTGCTAACATAGTGATTAGGTATCTTGGCAATTGTAATCATAGGGCTCCATAACTTACTACCCCAGAAAACTAATTTATGCTATTTCTGCTCTATTTTTCTATTAGAAATAAAGTCTAATTGATATACAAACTTAGGGTTGGTTCTTATTATCTCCAGGAACAAGCAGGAATGTAGTCTTCACATATGGGTATCGTCGGTACCGACGGAGCCTCGCGGGAACGCTCCCCAGCGTCCAATAGGAACGCTTTTGGGAGAATCTCTCAGCACATGCGCGCTGCCTTCCCACCTTTCCAACTGTCCCTCTTCAGTTCTTCATTTTCCGCAGAGCCGACAGGATCTAATCCCTGTCACAGCAGAAAATTCTGTCTTTAAATTTGTTTTCTTGTGGTCGCGTTTGCCTGCCGCACGACGCTTACTGGTACCACTGGTTCCTTTCTTTTCTTTTTAAAAAAAAAACATATTTTTTTATACTTTGAACTGTTTATCTTCAGAAACTTTTCCCTTTTGGTGCTAGGCGCCATTTTGGGCACTAGGCCCCATATTCCTAAAACATGGAAAAACCAACTAGTGGTTTTAAAAAATGTACTAAGTGTGGCGGTACCATTTCCATCACTGACACCCATGATTGGTATCTGGAATGTTTAGGGCCTGAAGATTCTCCAACTGAATGTCTCTCCTGTATGGGGATGACTAAAAGAGGAAGACAGAACCGGGCTGCAAAGCTTGGTACCCTCTTTTCTTAGGATGCCAGATCCATTGCAACGACATCGTCAAGGGCCTCTTCTTCCTCCCATGGATCTCAGGTAACTAAACATAAAAGCCGGTCCTCAAAGGATAGCTCTCCTGCTAATCATCGAGAGGCCATTGGAATTTATTTAACAGTATTTCTATACCGCCTTATCTTACAATCAAAGCGGTATCACAGCAGAACAATCAAAAGGAGTGATCGTGTTTTTCATGCAGTGAAGGTTATATCGTGATTTGTGTGTAAGATGTGTTGTGTGTTTGATTAGGTTGAGCTGTGTACATTGTGCGCTATGATACATCGTGTGCTATAATACATTCTTCTATACATTGAGTGTTAAGAAACATCATGTGCCGTTATACATTCTCTTATCAGTGGGTCGGAGGGGGGTATGTTTGTTCATGGTAGTTAGATCATGTGACGTGTCCATAGTATTCTATGAACAGCGTTGTCTTCAGCTGTTTGCGAAAGTCTTTGAGGTCTGTCGTCGATCTCAGATCGTCTGGGAGGGTGTTCCAGATTGTTGGGGCAGCCAGGGAGAGTGCTCTTTCTGTGGTGTCCTTGCGTGTTTTTCTGAAGTCTCTAGGAGTGTTAACTCGGTTGGAGGTTCCTTTTCTTCTTGGGCGTGTGCTGGTGTCTGGTTGTATGAGGGGTGTGCAGACTGTTGGCTGAAGTGTGTTGTTTGATCTTAAATATGTTTGATTGTTTTGTATTTGATGCGTGAACTGATTGGGAGCCAGTGTAGGTCTTTCAGAACAGGTGTTATGTGTTCATGTCTTGTTGATCCAGATATTATGCGGGCTGCCGTGTTTTGTGCTAGTTGTAGTGGTTTGAGTGTTTGTTTTGCTAGTCCAAGGTAGATTGGGTTGCAGAAGTCCAGTAAGGGGGTTATTAGTGCTTGGCATACGGTACGGAAGTGCTCAGTGGCGAGGAGGGGTTTAAGTCTTCTGATGATTCTCATCCTGTAGTATGCATTTTTGATTGTTTTGCTTACGTGTGGCTTGAGATTCAGTTCATTGTCCAGGGTCACTCCGAGGTATTTTACTTCCGATTTTATTGGTATGGTTGTGTTTTGTATCTTGATGTCCGGTAGATGGATGAAGTCTGGGTTACGAGTGATGATTAGTGCCTCAGTCATGCTGTAGTTGATTGCGAGGTTGTTGTTTTGACACCATCTTGTCATTTGTGTGAGGCAGTTTGTTATTTTAGAGTAGTCCGGGTTGTCAACTGAAATAGGTGTGTATATCATGATATCTGCATAGATTGTATATTGAATGCTGTTCTTTTTCAGGATGTCGCATATTGGCTGGATGTAGATGTTGTGGGAGCCACACCGGCAAAACAGCCCCGGCGGGAGGCTTCGGCTTCCAAAGCATCGATGGGGCTTCAGGATGTTCTCAAGGCCTCAACCTCGCAAGAACAACCTGTGCCATGCTCAGGGGTTCCGGCCGTCTTTACCGGTACTGACACCCAGGCATCGACAGCGTCGATAGACCAGAGGTTCCTCGCTATCGAGCGCAGCATCGCAGCTCTTCTTTCAGCTGTGGTACCGGTGGTCCAACGGGCACCGGTACCGACATTGACACCGATGCCGGTACAGACACTGGTACTGACACTGATGATACCATTACCAACGGTACCAGCCCCGGTGGGAACTCTTCCCATGCCATCTCTGGCTGGAATCGACAGATCGGTATCGGGTCAGCTCGGTACTGACTTAGATCGATACTGGGACCGTGCTTTGCATGAGCATCGGGGTCAGGAATACTTCGATTTCTCCGATTCCGAAGACTCTGACAATTCTGCTGGTACAAGATGGTTTCTCCCAGAAGATCCCTCTTCTCCCCAACACAGAATGTCACCTCCAGAGGACATGTCTTTTCAGGATTTTATCCGTGATATGGCCAAAGGTCTTTCAATCACAGTAGCTCCTGAAGAGGAACCCAGAGCAAAGGAATTGGATATTCTCCAATATCCTAAAGCTCCTAAGGAGGCAGCCACCCTGCCTATCCATGAAATTCTGCATAACTTGATGCTCAGAATGTGGGAGACACCTCTGACTACTTCTCCTCACTCTAGGAGACTTGATACTATGTATCGAGTTCCGCCATATCCTGGATTTCAGAAAACTCAGCTGCCACACCATTCAATGGTAGTGGAGTCAGCCATGCGTAGAATAAAAAGTGCAAAGAGGCATGCATCCAATCCTCCAGGTTGTGAATGCAGGACTCTGGATGCTTTTGGGCGCCGAACATTTCAAGCTTCCATGCTTTCAGCTAGGATAAGTTCATATATTCTATATATGGGAATGTTCCTCAAGGAAGTCACAGGAGATTTGGAACTTATGAGCCCATTTCTCCCAGATGACAAGAGACAAGATTTTCTTGCTCTAGTTAAGCATGCTCAAGATGTCTCCAAGTTTGTTAATCGTGCAGCCTTTGACTGCTTTGAATGCATCAGCAGAACCTCTGCTATTGCCATTGGTGCACAACGGATTGCCTGACTACAGGCATCAGACTTGGAGACTTGGGTACAGGACAAGTTAGGCAACATTCCTTGCACGGGGGAAAATCTCTTCGGCAAGAACTGGCAGGAAAAGGCTAACGGGTTAGAGGCTGACAATACTACTCTAGATAGATTGTCAAAATCTACAGCCACTCCAGCCAAAAAGAAGCCTTATAAAAAATCCTCTTTCAGCAAAAAGAGGAAACTTTATCCTTCCTATACCCAGCAGAGTCAAACTCAGGGTCAGGTTGCCCAAAAGGGACAAACTAGACAGCAAAAGAAGCGAAAAGGCCCAAGAGCCCAACCAGCTCTGTAGGTTCAGCCCCCTCAAGGGCTTTGACTCCTTCCTAGAGAGCTTTGCTTTTCTGCCTCTGAGGGGTCCCCCAACCCCCCAATATCCCGGGCAGTTTATGCAACTTTGCCAACAGATGGCATCAAATAACAGCAGAAGATTGGACTTGGTCCATTGTAGGAGAAGGGTACAAGCTTCATTTTCACACCATGGCCCCCTCCTACAATTCTAAAGCAATTCAATTCGCAGACCTCCTCAGACAATCTGCTAGATCACGAGGTCTCGACACCTCTTGCCCAAGGGGCAATAGAGGAGGTACCCATTCTTCAACGGGGTGCAGGGTTCTACTCCCCCTATTTTCTTATTCTAAAGAAAACAGGAGGACACAGACCCATTCTGGACCTCAGAGAATTGAACAAATACCTGTTTCGAGAGAAGTTCAAAATGATTTCTCTAGGAACTCTTCTGCCATACCTTCAAAGCCAGGATTGGCTTTGCTCTCTAGACTTAAAGGATGCATACACTCAAATTCTCATCCATCCAGATCACAAGAAATTCTTATGTTTCCTTTTCAGGGGAAAACATTTCCAGTACAGGGTTCTTCCCTTTCGTCTGGCTTCAGCACCAAGGGTATTCACGAAATGCATGGCAGTAGTAGCTGCATTTCTACGAACCCTGGGGATATTTGTCTTCCCTTACTTAGATAACTGGCTCATTTGAGCCCCTACAGTTGCAGAGGCCACCACTGCACTGTCCAGTACCATGCGAATTCTCCAATACTTGGGATTGGTAATAAACTCCCAAAATCCCAACTTGTTTCTTCCCAATGCTTGGAATTCATAGGAGCCTGTCTAGATACCAGACAAGCAAAAGCTTTCCTTCCACAGGCCTGGTGTCTTCGCATAATGCAACTAGCTTCTCAAGCAGCAGGCAAATCCTCCCTCACTGCTCGAGAGCTACTACAGTTACTGGGACATATGGCATCCACGGTTCATGTAGTCCCATATGCTCGCCTCCACATGCGAGCAGCTCAGTGGACCCTATCCACACAGTGGACACAGGCCACAGGTCATTTGTTGGACAAATTAAACTCTCAATGACCAATTTTGTCCCTCCAATGGTGGCAATCACTAGAAAACCTGACAGTGGGGTCTCCTTTTCATCAACCCCTCTTTCAGGCCACCCTAACAGATGCATCACAGGTGGGTTGGGGAGCACACCTGAATCATCTCTCTACCCAGGGAACCTGGACTCCACAGGAGGCTGGGTCGCACATAACCCTCCTGGAATTAAGAGCAATCTATTTAGCTCTTTGAGCATTCCACGCCCAGCTCAGTTACAAGACAGTCCTAGTCCAGACGGACAATCAAGTAGCCATGTTCTATGTGAACAAGCAGGACGGAACAGGCTCTCTGTCGTTATGCGATGGGCCCTCGCCAGAGAGCATCAAATTCACCTTCTAGTGGTATATCTTCCAGGCATTCAAAACCTTTGGGCAGACAGACTCAGTTGAGTACTGCTGCCTCACGAGTGGTTCCTCCACCTAGACTAGGTGGCAAAGATATTTCATCTCTGGGGCACTCCAGACATAGACCTCTTTGCAAGTCCACTGAATGCCAAACTTCCCCGGTTCTGTTCCAGGATTCCGGCTCACAATTGTTATGCAAGGGATGCCTTCCTGCTTCACTGGGGTCCAGGACTTCCTTTATGCCTTCCCACCCATTGCCCTCATCCCCAAAAACACTCTTCAAGCTTCAGGGAGACAGGGGTTGCATGATTCTCATAGCACCAAGATGGCCACGCCAAACGTGGTATCCCCTGCTTCTACATCTCTCTCAAGCGGCACCTCTGGAGTTAGGGCATGCTCCTGATCTCCTTTCCCAAGAGAACGGGACGCTATGGCACCCGAATCCCCAGTCCTTGAACCTCACGGCCTGGTTGCTGAAGGGTTTGACCTCCAGGATCTCATCCTGTCCCAACAGGTAAAGGATATCCTTCAGGCTTCTAGGAAACTTTCCACAAGAAAATCTTATGCCTTCAAGTGGAAACGTTTTACTATATGGTGCTCCAAGAAGGGATTAAACCCTCTTGTCATACCCTTAGAAATGATACTAGAGTATCTCCTTCACTTATCGAATTCTGGTCTAAAGACCAATTCGGTAAGAGTCCATCTTAGTGCAATTGCAGCTTCTTATAAGCCTCTGAATGGACAACCAATTTCCTCTCATCCACTCATATCAAGATTTATGAGAGGCCTTCTATTAACCAAACCTCCCATCAAGCCACCACCGGTGGCATGGGATCTAAATCTAGTTCTTGGGCAGCTCATGAAGCCGCCTTTTGAGCCTTTGGCCACTACAGCCCTTAGGTTTTTGACCTGGAAGGTCATCTTCCTAATTGCAATTACCTCTGCACGTCGCATTAGTGAATTGCAAGCTTTAGTGGCTGATCCTCCCTATACTAGATTTCATCATGATAAGGTTGTTCTTAGAACTCATCCACACTTTATGCCAAAGGTGGTTTCGCCTTTTCATTTAAATCAATCAGTTTATCTTCCTGTATTTTTTCGAGGCCTCACGCCTCTAATGCAGAAAGAAACCTTCATACTTTGGATTGTAAAAGGGCCTTAGCTTTTTTCATACAAAGAACACAGCAACATAGAAAGTCCTCGTAACCTTTTATAGCTTTTGACCCTAGTCATTTGGGACTTCCAGTCTCCAAAAGAACTATCTCTAGGAACAAGCAGGAATAAGTCATCACATATGGGTACGTCGGTACCGACGGAGCCTGCGCGGGAAAGCTCCCCAGCTTTTCAAATGAAAAGCTTTTGGGGCCTCCCACTGCACATGCGCGCTGCCTTCCCGCCTTCCTGACCAGCTCTCCTCAGTTCTTCTTTTTCCGCGGAGCCAGCAGGTCGTGTTCCTGTCACCGCTGAAGAATTTGTTAATTTTGTTTGTTTCTTTAGACTGCGTACCTGCCTTCCCCATACCGATACCGGTATCGCCGGTCTTTCTTTCTTTCTATATATAAAAAAAAAAAAGACTTTTTTTTATTTTTTCTTCAGCACAGCTTGGTACCCGGCGTTAGGCCTTAAGGCCTACACAATTTCTCCTCATGGAGAAGCCAGTCCCTGGTTTCAAAAAATGTACCAAATGCAGTGCTGTCATTTCTGTCACAGACACCCATGAATGGTGTCTCAAATGTTTGGGACCTGAGCACTCCATACCGGACTGCCCATCCTGCACCCAGATGTCTAAACGCGGTTTGCAGAACCGGGCTAACAAGCTCCATGTGCTGTTTCCTTCAGAAGCATCACAGTCGTCCAGGTCTTCCTCTCCGGATGGATCTCAGGTAACCAAAACTTCTGTGGGCAAATCCTCTAAAAGCAAATCTCTTTCTAAAGATCGAGAGGCTCTCAGTTCTGAGTTCGAGGATTCTGCCCAGGCCAAAAAACCCCGGCGGGAGGTTCCGGCCTCCAAAGCAATCATGGGGTCACAGGTTGACATCGATGGCACGGCCTCGATAGATCACCTGTTGGACTGCTCTGGGGTACCGGCCCATACCGGTACCGACATCCAGGCAGTAGTGGCGTCTATGGGCAGTACTGTCCAGACCATGCAGCAGGCCGTACTGGCCTTCATTAAGGCTGCGACGCCCTCGGTACCGATTTCATCGGTACCGACCCCGGTTCCGGTATCTACACCGGAACCGAGACCATCGACTTCTAAACGTCGATCGGTTTTGCATACCGGATTCCGGCTTTCGCCCGGTACCGATCCCATGCCCGATACGCCCGATGTCGATACCGATCGGTATGCGTATCGTACATTGGAAGCACAGAAAGAGTACTCAGATTCTTCTGATGAATTTAATTCCTCTGATGACTCTGTTGAGCTTACTCTTCCTGAGGAGCCCTCTTCTCCCAAGAGGAGGATGTCTCCTCCAGAGGATTTATCCTTTCAGGATTTCATTGTTGATGTAGCTAAAGCACTTTCTATTACTACATCTTCTGAAAGAGAACCCAGATCAAAAAAATTGGACATTTTAGGATACTCAAAAGCTCCTAAAGAGGCAGTCACTCTGCCTGTCCATGAAATCCTTCAAGAACACTTGATGGATTTGTGGGAGACTCCTTTAACACTGTCTCCCCATTCCCGCAGGTTGGACACCATGTATCGGGTCCCTCCCTCGCCTGGGTTCCAAAAAACTCAGCTGCCTCACCACTCCATTGTGGTGAAGTCTGCTATGAAGAAAATAAAGAGTCCTAAGAGGCATTCTTCTACCCCTCCAGGGCGTGAATGTAAGAACCTAGACTCTTTTGGAAGAAAGATGTTCCAGGCTAGTATGCTTATAGCCAGGATCAACTCTTATAGCCTTTATATGGGCATGTATCTTGGGCAACTTGCCCTAAAAATACAGAATTTTTGCCCCCTTTATCCCTGATGATCAAAGGGCGGACTTCTTTTCTATGGTGACACAACTTTCAGAGGTCTCCAAGTTCTCCAACAGGGCAGCCTTTGATTCTTTCGAGGTTGCAGGCAGAGCTTCGGGAATTGCTATTGCAGCCCGACGTCTCGCTTGGCTCCAGGCTTCTAACCTAGAACCCTGGGTTGTAGAAGGCCTCAGGAATCTGCCCTGTACCGGTGAGAACTTATTTGGGGAAGACTGGCAGATTAAAGCTGCTCAAATGGATGCAGAAAATGCCACTCTAGATAGACTTTCCAAGTCTACTTCTACCCCTACCAAAAAGAAGCCTTTTAAAAGGCCTTACTATAAAAAGACCAGATTTCCCACAAATACTGGCCAGCAATCTGCTCAGCCTCGCCTTGCGGCTAAGCGTCAACAATCTAAGCAGGTAAAGTCAAAGCCTGCAGTGTCTGCTACATCCCAGCAGGCTCAACCCCCTCAGGGGTTTTGACTTCCCTCTAGAGAACTTGCCGTTTCTGGCTCTAGCACAGCCAGAGCCCCTCACCATTCCTGGAAGGCTAGCTCACTTTGCTCCCAGATGGGAGCAAATAACATCAGAGCAATGGACCCTCTCTATTATCCGAGAAGGCTACAAACTTCATTTCTCCAGCCTTCCTCCCCATACCATGGTGAGGCAATTCAGTTCTCCCCCATCTCTTCTGACCCTGTTGGGTCAGGAAGTCTCTTCTCTTCTTGCCCAAGGGGCAATAGAGGAGGTTCCTCCTCCACAACAGGGGTTAGGTTTCTACTCCCCTTACTTTCTCATAACAAAGAAGACAGGGGGCTTCAGACCTATCCTAGATCTGAGAGAATTGAACAGGTTTCTATTCAAGGAGAAATTCAAAATGCTCTCTGGGCCTTCTCCTTCCATACCTTCAGAGTCAAGATTGGCTTTGTTCTCTAGATCTCAAGGATGCGTACACTCATATACTCATCCATCCATCCCACAGAAAGTATCTAAGATTTCTGTTCCAGGGAAAACATTTCCAGTACAGAGTACTACCCTTCGGTCTGGCCTCTGCTCCAAGAGTCTTCACAAAATGCATGGCAGTCGTAGCCGCATTTCTCAGAGGCATGGGAATCTTTGTCTTCCCATATCTGGACGACTGGCTCATCCGAGCTCCATCTCAGTCAGAAGCCCAGATTTCTCTGGACCGCACAAGGCGTATTCTTCAATATCTGGGACTTGTGGTAAACATTCCCAAATCCCAACTCATCCCTACTCAGTCTCTGGAATTCATAGGGGCCCAATTGGACTCCACCACTGCAAGGGCCTACCTCCCTCTGGTCCGAGGCCAAAGGCTAATAAGCTTGGCCTCCCAAGCTCAGTCCAGAAGTCACTTGTCAGCCAGAGAAATGCTGCAACTTCTGGGCCACATGGCCTCCACGGTTCATGTGGTGCCCTATGCTCGTCTCCATATGAGAGCAGCTCAATGGACATTGGCCACCCAGTGGTCTCAAGCATCGGGACTGCTGTCAGACCAGGTGCTCACCTCAAAACGTCTGTTTTGGTCTCTCCAGTGGTGGACATCCTCCAAAAATCTGTTGTTGGGGACCCCCTTCCAACCTTCGTTGCCCCAAGCAACCCTCACAACAGATGCCTCCCAAACAGGGTGGGGAGCTCATCTTCAACATCTCTCCACTCAGGGAATCTGGTCTCCTCAAGAGACCACCCTTCATATCAATCTTCTGGAACTGCGAGCAATCTTCCTTGCCCTCACAGTCTTCCATACCCTCCTTGCCAACCTGACTGTCCTAGTTCAGACAGACAATCAGGTGGCCATGTTTTATATCAACAAACAAGGAGGGACGGGCTCTCTGTCGCTTTGCAACGAAGCTCTCAGATTATGGGCCTTCGCCAGAGAGCACCAAATTCATCTTCTGGCAGTATATCTTCCAGGAGTTCAAAACTCTCGGGCAGACAGACTCAGTCGAGTTCTGCTCCCACACGAATGGTCCCTTCATATGGACCAGATATGCAGAATCTTTCAGGAATGGGGGACCCCGGACATAGACCTCTTTGCAAGTCCGTGGAATGCCAAACTTCCCCGGTTCTGTTCCAGGACTCCGTGTCAGGGAGCTCAGGCCAACGATGCCTTTCTCCTGCATTGGGGTCAGGAATTCCTGTACACTTTTCCACCCACTCCTTTGATTCCCAAGACTCTGTTCAAACTTCAGAGGGATCACGGATCCATGATCCTCATTGCTCCACGCTGGCCACGCCAAGTGTGGTTCCCCCTCCTTCTACAGCTCTCCCAGGGCTCCTCCCTGGACCTGGGAGCTGCACCAGACCTTCTGTCTCAGGAGCAGGGGACTTTGTGGCATCCAAACCCCAAGTCCCTACATCTCCGAGCTTGGTTACTGAAGGCTTAAGCCTTCAAGAGTTTAATCTTTCTCAACCAGTGAAAGATATCCTTTATGCCTCTAGGAAACCCTCTACCAGGCGTTCCTATGCTTTCAAATGGAAACGTTTTTCCATTTGGTGTGCTCAACAGGGTCTTGACCCTCTGGCACTTCCTTTGAATTCTCTACTAGATTATCTCCTGCATCTTTCCAATGCAGGCCTCAAGACGAATTCAGTACGAGTCCATTTAAGTGCTATTACAGCATCCTTAAAACCTATAAATGGACAATCTGTTTCCTCTCATCCTCTTATTGCAAGATTCATGAGAGGCCTAACCCTCACTAAGCCTCCCATCCGGCCTCCTCCGGTAGCATGGGACTTGAATTTAGTTCTGGGTCAACTTATGAAGCCACCCTTTGAGCCATTGGTATCTACCTCCCTGAAATTTCTTTCTTGGAAGGTCCTTTTCCTTATTGCAGTCACTTCAGCTCGCCGCATCAGTGAACTGCAGGCTTTGGTGGCAAATCCACCTTATACCAGATTTCATCATGATAAGGTGGTCCTTAGGACGAATCCCCACTTTATGCCTAAAGTGGTTTCGCCTTTTCATCTTAATCAAGAGGTATATCTACCTGTCTTTTTTCCGGCTCCTCATGCATCCATACTCTTGACTGTAAAAGAGCTCTCGCCTTTTACCTCAATAGAACTCAGCCACATCAAAAGTCTTCTCAGCTTTTCGTGGCTTTTGATCCTTCTCATTTGGGACTTCCAGTCACCAAACGCACACTTTCCAACTGGATTGCTCAGTGTATTTCCTTTGCTTACCAGAGTAAGAACATATCTCTGGAAGGCCATGTCACAGCTCACAATGTGAGAGCCATGGCCACTTCTATGGCTCATCTCCACTCTGTATCCATAGATCAGATCTGTCGAGCAGCCACTTGGGCCTCGGTACATACCTTCACAGCCCATTATTGCTTGGACAAGGACTCCCGCCGGGATGCCTTGTTTGGTCAGGCTGTCCTCAAACACCTGTTCCATACTTAAACAACTCCTGCCCACCTTCCCAGAATGGATGCCTGAGATCCATCCGAAGATGGTTACCCTTGGAGGGGGATCTCCCAGGCATCTCAGCTAGGGAGTCCCCATATGTGATGACTTATTCCTGCTTGTTCCTAGAGATAGCACAGTTACTTACCTGTAACAGGTGATCTCTGGGAACAGCAGGAATAATTAGTCATCACAACCCACCCACCTCCCCTAGGAGTTGTCTCTCTATTCCTCTATCTTCCTGTCCTCTCTCTCTATTGTCTCAGCTTTAAACTCGAACTGAGGAGAGCTGGTCAGGAAGGCGGGAAGGCAGCGCGCATGTGCAGTGGGAGGCCCCAAAAGCTTTTCATTTGAAAAGCTGGGGAGCTTTCCCGCGCAGGCTCCGTCGGTACCGACGTACCCATATGTGATGACTAATTCCTGCTGTTCCCAGAGATCACCTGTTACAGGTAAGTAACTGTGCTTTATCTACATGGATTGCCCAATCTTTATCTTTATTAAAACATTTGATCAACCGCTACTGCCGAAGCATAGAGCGGTGTACAATAAAAAGGTTCATACTGCAAATCATAGAAAAGAACGCCATAAAATGAAAGGAAAGTAAAAGCCAAGCACATAAAGATAAAATACATAGTCAATTAGATAAATCTAACATAACCTGCTAAAATTAAAACGGGCAACAACACCAACAAACATACAACAGACACACAGACACACAACAACGGGGGGACGACTTTAATCAGGGAGGGGGACTGGGAGGAAGGTCGAAAGCCTGAATGAACAGATGTGTTTTGAGTAGTGACTTGAAATGAGGGTAGGAGGATTCTAATCTGAGGGAAGGTGGTAAAGAATTCCAGAGGAAAGGACCATGAAAGAAAAAAGCGGAATGACGAGTCTGCTCTAACCGGGCTTGTGACGGAGAGGGGAGTGATAAACGGTTGGCGTGAAGTGACCGAAGTTGACGGTAAGGAGTGTGAAGAGAGACCAGATCCGCAAGATATAAAGGTTGGCCAGTATAAAGAGCACGGTGAAGCAGAATCAGAAACTTATATTGATAGCGAAAACGAAGTGGGAGCCAGTGCAAACGGAAAAGGAGGGGAGTGACATGGTCAGACGACCGGGAAAAGGTGATAAGGCGAGCTGCGGTGTTTTGAAGAAATTGTAATCGTTTAAGCTGATATTTAGGAAGGTTAGCTAGGAAAACATTGCAATAATCAAGCCTACTAACCACCAGAGCCAGAACCAAAGTGACCAGGGAATCAGGGGAAAAAAGGGAACGAGTAGCCCGAATCTGCCGAAGGGTCACAAAAGATCGCCGAGTAAGAGAAGCAACGTGCTCATGAAAGGAGAGTGTAGAATCGAGAGTAACCCCCAGGTAACGGAAAGAAGAGACGAGCGGAATAGGAACTGAATCAATCATAGGAGAGACCGTGGGACAGGAACCGCTAAGAGATACCCACATGGCCGTAGATTTTGAAGGGTTTAAGTGAAGAAAGTTCTGTGAAAGCCAAGAAGCAACGTGAGACAGACAGGCATTAAGTGGGGTAATATCCAGAGTAAGGGGAGAAACATGACATAGTAGAATAATGTCGTCTGCGTAGATATATGGAGACACCGAAAATTGTTGAATAGCCAAGGGCAATGGAGCAAGGAAAATATTGAATAATAGGGGTGATAGAACCGAACCTTGCGGAACACCACAGAAGAGAGGGAGAGCAGAAGAAGAGTGCTTACCCGCGTATACAGTGAATGAGCGGGCAGTAAGAAAAGAACGGAACCATTGGAGAACAGAACCCCGCAACCTGATGTCAAAAAGACGTGAAAAGTGTCCGGTGGTCAATCGGATCAAAGGCCGCAGAAAGGTCCAGAGAAACAAGGAGAGTAAGATCACCACGATCGTGAGCAATGTGAATTTCATTAAGCAGTGCCAAAAGAACAGTTTCAGTACTGTGCCCATGCCGGAAACCTGCCTGACGGGGGTGAAGAATATGTGTAGCTTCAACATGTGAGTTTAATTGCTCAAAAACACAGCACTCTAGGAGTTTCACCAGAAACGGAAGATTGGAAACTGGCCTCCAATTAGACAAAATAGAGGGATCTAGGGTGGACTGCTTCAGAAGGGGACGGACGGCAGCAGATTTCCACAAAGACGGGAAAGAGCCAGAAGACAGACTAGAATTGATAATTGTAGTAAGAATTGGAATAAGTTGCAAAGAGGGTTCAGACAACCAGAGACGGGATAGGGTCCAGCATACAAGTTGTTTTACGAGATTTCAGTAGCAACTGTAGAACCTCTGCGGACGTGACCAACTGAAAAGAAGTCCAGGTGTGGGCAAGGGCCTGGTTAGGTGAAGAAAGGGGGGGGATGGTAAAGGATCGGTGGACAAAATAGGAGATCCTGCCGGGGAGACAGGCAAAGGGGATAGAAACACTGGAGGGGAAGGGGTCGAAAAAGAGGCCCGCAGCTTATGAATTTTATCTGAAAAGGAGGTGGCCAAAAGTTGGGGGTCTGGTACTCGGGATGTTGGCCCTTCGCGGGAACTAGAAGAGGAGAGCCCTCGAAGGATGGAAAAGAGCTGTTTGGATGAGTGAGCAGCTTCCGCAATCTGAGCAGAGTAGAAAGTGCGCTTTGCTGTCTGGACTGCCACTCGGTATGCAGTAGATAACTGGCGGAACCGTAATAATAAATCGGGAGAGGGGTGAGTAATCCAATGACGTTGTGCCTGGCGGAGCTGAGTCCGCTGCAGGCGTAACGAAGGGTGATACCATTGTGAATGCTGAGCAGAACGGAGAGGCGCCACCTCATCAAGCGCACTGGTAAGCAGTGAGTTCCAAAGTGAGGTCTGACAGTCAAGGGAGCGTGAAGCAAAGTCCGGGAAAAGCACAGAGGCAGATGGAAAAGCCTGAAGGGCATCAGGAGTATAACGACGACGCAAAGAGGGGGGGGGGGGGAAGAAGGTGCAGAAGCAGAAGTAAACACAGATGAGGAGGAGGATATTGAAAACAGTACACAGAGATGATCAGACCATGGAACAGCCACCAAAGTGAGAGTAAGGGTCGTCTTCTTCAGGACCATGTCACAGCTCATAATGTGAGAGTCATAGCTACTTCCACGGCTAATGTCCACTCTGTGTCTATCGATGACATTTGTCGAGCAGCCACATGGGCTTTGGTACACACCTTCACAGCCCACTACTGCCTGGATAAAGCCTCCCATCGGGATGCGTTCTTTGGCCAAGCAGTTCTTCAAAATCTCTCTCAGACCTAATTCAACTCTTGCCCACCAACCCTGGTGGGATGCCAGAGATCCATGGGAGGAAGCATGGCCCACCTTACTATAGGTGACAGCTTCCTGGGGCTATCTCCCTGACATCTTCAGCTATGGAGTCCCCATATATGGAGACTACACTCCTGCTTGCTCCTGGAGATAGCGTAGTTACTCACCTGTAACAGGTGATCTCCGGGAACAGCAGGAATTTAGTCTTCACAACCCACCCACCTCCCCTAGGAGTTGTCTCTCTATCTCTGTCTCTTTCCTCTTTCCTCTCTCCTTTCACTCAGCTACAAACTTAACTGAAGAGGGACAGTTGGAAAGGCGGGAAGGCAGCGCGCATGTGCTGAAGGATGCTGCCAAAAGCATTCCTATTGGACGCTGGGGAGCATTCCCGCACAGGCTCCGTCGGTACCGACGATACCCATATGTGAAGACTAAATTCCTGCTGTTCCCGGAGATCACCTGTTACAGGTGAGTAACTATGCTTTATCACATGGTTTGTTTGCCAGGCAGATCTATAGAATCTTGAGAAAAGTGGGTAAAGTAGCGAATGCTCCTGGACACAGAGTATTTATTTATATATTTTCTTTTGAATAATTTCTCCTATAGATTTGGGGACTCATCCTCCGGTTTGAGTAATTGAGCCCATCCCTTCCCTTACGAAGTGCAGGCCTCCTAGAGCCTTCCATAAGGTGCTGATGAGAAATAATGCTCGTGCTGGAATTCTGCACACAATAAATCAAACTTTTGTATTTTTATTTGTGATTCCTTTTTTCTGTTTTGTGTATTAAACTATCACTCAAAAACCATATACTTTGTTATTTTGACAAAGAATGCTGAAGTTTGCATAATTCAGACCCTTTAACACTAACGTTTGAATTTCATTTGCAGAATTCTAGCAGGAATAAGCTGGAAGGAGTTCTGGAGGGTGCCTAATCTGAAGAGAGGTGTTAGAGCCATTTGGTTGCGAGGGTGCCATCTTGACTCAATCTCCTTTTTTCCATGGAGCCCATCAGACATTGTCCAGTTTTCCCCAGAAAAAGTGTGATTTTTATTATTGAGTTTTGTCCAGTTTGCATACCGGTTCCTTCTCGCCCCCGAGCCAGTTCATCTTGGTGTTGCTCCTCAGGTTCGTCAATTTGTTTTCTCATTTTTTCATTGAGGTGCTCCTTGACCGGCATTTGTGCCCTTTTTCAGCCAAAGGCCTGCAAGGAGGCAGGGATCCCCTTTTTCTGATGGCCTCCAGTGGCTTCAAAAAGTGTGACTGATGTGGCAAAATGATGTCACTCACCGACCCATACGACTGCTGCCTCTGATGCTTCGACCCGGAGCACGACTCCTCCAACTGCGAACTCTGCAGAAGCATGACTTCAGAGGCCTTGAAAAGCCATCATCAGCAGCAGAAAAGTTTCTTTTAGAAGTCCAGCTCCACGCTGGAGTCTTCGTTGACACCACGTTCCAGGGCCCCCTCCGATACCTCGGTGCCCGCGAAGCCAGAGCCTCCTCGGAGTCCCGCGGCCGTGGTTCATCCGAGTGGAAATCCGTGGACGTGGAGCACAAGAAGAAACAACCCTTGACGACTGCCTTGAGAGGATGGATCTGGGAAAAAGGAGAAATCCCACCCCAGGATCTGCAGTCCTAGGTGCGAGTCCGAGTTATTGGGGCAGGAGTGGCCTGCCAAGCTGGCCCCATAAAGAGTTGTCAGCACCCGCCAACGGGCCTCCGAGGTCATCCTCATCGAGGACTCCCCCTCGACAGTACTGATGCCGGGCCCGAAGTCTTCGGGGACTCCTTAGCCTTCGATGCAGGCACCGGACACGAGGCGACACCATGATATGCACTCAGGCCCGTCTTCCCTGATAACCCGACACCATTCCCCGCCCGAGGATGTTGTGTTTCTCGATTTTGTGTGGGATATGGTCAAGGCTCTCGCTTTCGAGATCTAGGTCAAAGAGGACCCACGCATCGAGGAATTGGAGATACTTCAATACGAGGCACCCCCTAAGGAAACCCTCATGGTACCAGTGCCCTCGATCCTCCATTGCCGCCTCATCTGGATGCCTTCCATCCTCTACCCCATGTACTGGGTTTGCTAAAGTCCTGGATTTCAAAAGTCCCAGCTTCCCCACAACTCCATGGTTGTAGAGTCAGCAATGCACCGGTTTAAGAGCCAAAAAAAACATTTGTTGGTGCCACCCGGCAGGGAGGCTGAAGCCCTCGGCCAGAAGACCCTTCAGGGCTCGATGCTAATGTGCCGAATCCTATCAGCTCTATATTGGTATGTACCTGAAGGAACTGTCAAAGGAGTTGGTGGATTCTTGGCAGGCCTCAATGGGGAACCCCTGCAGAGGTTGAAGACCCTGACCTCGGCACTATATGAATGCGCCAAGTTTCTATCCTGGGCAGCCTATGATGGCTTCCATTCATCAACCAGGGTGGCCACTGCAGGCATCGGGGCACAAGGCCAGGCATGGCTGTGGTCTTCTGACCAGGAACAATGGGTGCAGGAGAAATTGATAGACTTTCTCCTATGCAGGGGACATCTATTCTCCAGGAACAAGCAGGAAGTCAGTCCTCACATATGGGTGACATCGGCGCCGACAGAGCCCTCGTGCGGAGCAATTCCCCAGCTTTCAAAGAAAGCCTTTGGGATTGCATCGCGCATGTGCGGTCCCCTTCCTGCCCAAGTGCGCCATCTTGCTCAGTCTCCCTTTTTCCACAGAGCCCAACGGACGCTGTTTTGCTGTCCTCGGAAAAAGTACGTCAAAACTTTGAAGAATTTATCTCTTCGACCCGATTTGCTGGTTCCCTTTCCCGCCTTTGGCTTGGTACACCGGTATTGAATCCAGTCACATTTTGTTTTTGTCCTTTGTAACTAAAGTTCGCGCTCTTTTTTTCCTCATTTTCACTGGCAGCCCTGTCATTTGACCTTGCAGGGGCCCTTTTTCCCCCCGATGGCTGCCAGCGGGTTCAAAAAGTGTGATCGGTGTAAGAAGCTGATGTCCCTTACCGACACACATGACTGCTGCCTCCGATGCCTCGGGCCCGACATGACCCGGTGGTCTGTGGCCCGTGTGGCAAGATGTCGTCCAAGGCATTGAGGAACAGGCAGCATCAACATGTGAGGATTTTCTCGGAGTCCACAACTGTCCGAGCCCGGACCTCGTCAGAGGCCTTGACGTCTTGGGAGTTGTCAGACACCGAGTTTCGTGGGTCCTCTGAGCGGGGATCTCCCTCCAGGGAACACCAGAGGATGAAGAAACTTGTGAGGGTGACGTCGTTGGAGGGCTCTGATTGAACCGACCAGAGGGGAAGCCATATTAGACCTAGTCCTTAGTGGAACACCAGATCTAGTGCAAGAGATAAGGGTGTTGAGGCCACTTGGCAATAGTGATCATAGCATGATCGCCTTTGATTTAATTAGTGGAGGAGGGATAGTAAGGAAATCCACAGTACTACCTTTTAACTTTCGAAAGGGAGACTATGATAAAATGAGGAAAACAGTTAAGAAAAAACTAAAAGGAGCAGTTGCAAAGGTTAAAGACGTACATCAAGCTTGGGTGGTGTTGAAAAATACTATCTTGGAAGCCCAGACCAACTGTATTCCACGCTTTTAAGAAAAGTGGAAGGAAGTCTAAAAAACTGCCAGCATGGTTTAAAGGTGAGGTCAGAGAGGCTGTTGTTGCCAAAAAAGCATCTTTCAGGAAATGGAAAAAAGAGCCAATCGCCGAAACCTGGAAACAGCACAAGCACTGGCAAGTCAAATGCAAGGCATTGATAAGGCAGGAAAAGAGAGAATTTGAGAAGAAGCTTGCTGCGGAAGCAAAAACGCGAAATAAAGACCTTTTCAAGTACATTCGTAGCAAAAAACCTGTGAGAGAGTCAGTTGGTCCATTAGATGATAAAGGGGTTAAAGGAGCACTAAGAGGTGACAAGGCGATAGCGGAGAGACTGAATGAATTCTTTGCTTCGGTCTTTACTGAGGAAGATGTAGGGATGTTACCCATGACTGAAGTGTTATTTAAAGGTGCAGAAGAATTGAAGGATATATCGATACATCGGGAAGATGTCTTACAACTATTAGATAAACTGAAGAGTAGCAAATCACCTGGGCCGGATGGTATACATCCAAGGGTGTTGAAAGAACTGAAATATGAGATTGCAGACCTGCTATCAGTAATCTGTGAACCATCATTAAAATCATCTCTAATACCTGAAGATAGGAGGATCGCCAATGTAACACCAATTTTTAAAAAGGGTTCCAGGGGTGATCCGGGAAACTACAGACCGGTGAGCCTGACGTAAGTACCAGGAAAAATGGTAGAAACCATCATAAAGAATAAAATTACTCAGCATGTAGATAGTCACAACCTAATGGGAGACAGCCAACATGGCTTTAGACAAGGAAGATCTTGTCTTACTAATCTGTTATGTTTTTTTGAAGGAGTGAATAAACAGGTGGACAAAGGTGAGTCGGTAGATATTGTGTATCTGGACTTTCAGAAAGCCTTTGACAAGGTCCCTCATCAGAGACCTTTGGCAAAACTAAAGAGTCATGGAATAGGAGGCAGTGTACTATTGTGGATCAGGAACTGGTTAAAAGATAGAAAGCAGAGGGTAGGGCTAAATGGCCAATTTTCCCAATGGAGAAAGGTGAATAGTGGTGTACCCCAGGGATCTGTGCTGGGTCCGCTGCTTTTTGACATATTATTTATTTATTTATTTATTTTATTTATTTAACATTTCTTCTATACCGCGCTATTAAAATCAGTGCGGTGTACAATGAACACAACATACTGCAATGCATACAAGCAACATTGAGTTTACATAGAACAAGGGATGATAAATGCATGGGATAACCAGGGAAACTATGTACAGTTGACTTATTATATATATATATATATATATATATTTATTTAAACTATATACAATATTCTAAACTCGATTGGATAAATGACCTGGAAAGTGGAATAACGAGTGAGGTTATCAAATTTGCAGATGACACAAAACTATTTAAAGTTGTTAAAACCCAAGAGGATTGTGAAAAATTGCAAGAGGATCATGATAAATTGGAAGACTGGGCATCAAAATGGCAGATGAAATTTAATGAGGGCAAGTGCAAGGTTGTGCACCTAGGGAAGAACAACCCAAACTATGGTTACACAATGCAAGGTTCCACATTAGGAACCACCACCCAGGAAAAAGATTTAGGCATCATTGTGGATACCATGTTAAAACCCTCGGCCCAGTGTGCAGCGGCGGCCAAGAGAGCAAATAGAATGCTAGGTATGATAAGGAAAGGAATGGAAACTAAAACAAGATATTATAATGCCTCTATATCGTTCCATGGTGAGACCGCACCTTGAATATTGTGTGCAATTCTGGTCACCGTATCTTAAAAAGGATATAGCGATTTTAGAAAAGGTTCAGAGAAGAGCCACCAATATGGTAAAGGGGATGGAAGGATACTCCTATGAAGAAAGGCTAAAAAGGTTAGGGCTCTTTAACCTGGAAAAGAGACGGCTGAGGGGAGATATGATAGAAGTCTATAAATTAATGAACGGAGTGGAACGGGTAAACGTAGATCGATTGTTTACGTTATCAGAATATAGAAAGACTAGGGGACATGCAATGAAGCTACAGGGTAAACTATTTAAGACTAATAAAAGAAAATATTTTTTCACTCAACGTGTAATCAAACTCTGGAATTTGTTACCGGAAGATGTAGTAAAGGCTGTTAGTGTAGCTGGGTTTAAAAAAGGTTTGGAAAAGTTCCTGGAGGAAAGGTCCATAAACCATTATTAAGAAGTGACCGAAGATATCAATGCTTGACCCAGTACAAGCATTGTGTCTCTTGGGGAAACTGCTAGGTACATATGACCTAGATTGGCCACTGTTGGAAACAGAATACCGGGCTTGATGGACCTTGGTCTGATCCAGTATGGCATATCTTATGTTCTTATGGCCTGGGCCCTCGGGTTTCAGGACGTGGAGCCCTGACCGTTGCCCTGGGTCCTTGGAGTCAGAGCGGCTAGCCAAACTACCTCGTAAGGAGCCGGAGACGTCAAGTCAGGTAACACCTGTTGTTCTTGTAGACTCTCCTCTAGGAGTACCGGCATCGTTGGGACCCGAGCCGGAGGCTGCAGAGCCTTCTGAGCTCTGTCTCAGGATGGTGGCCCTTGAGAGCAGCATGGCTGCCTTCATGGAGCAGCAGCGGGTGCTGATAGCTGGTCTCACCGGTCCATCCGCCCCGACCACTGGGACGTCAGCGTCCAAGTCGACCCCAGAGGCCGAGCCAATCCTCGAGTCAATGAGGTCTCGAGTCGATCCTCGCCCAAGTTTTCCCTTGACCTCCCATTTGGGGCAGAAGTCATCACTGCCGGTGCCCTCGGTGTCGGGGCGGTCGGGCTCGAAGCCCTCGCGGCTGGAGCCGCTCGATTTTTCCTCAGAGGAGTCAGCGTGGGAGGTCTCCAGGCACCCATCGGACCCGGTGTATCCCGTTGGACTCGCCGGGTTCGGAGCCTCGGAGAAGGTCCTCCCCGGAGGACACCAGGTTCTCGGATTTCGTCAGGGACAAGGCCAAGGCATTGTCATTCCCGGCGGAGTCTAAGGAGGAGCCTCGAGCCGAAGAGCTCGAGGCCCTCCAGTATGACTTTCCCCCGAGGGAAGCCCTTATTGTGCCGTTGCCTCTGATGTTGGAACGGTTAATGCTCTGCATGTGGGAGTCCCTGGCCTTGATGCCGGTTCTCAGCAAGCGGGTCAATTCCATTTATCGAGTCCGCAAGAGCCCCAGGTTCCAGAAAGCACAGTTGCCGCACAACTCCATGGTTGTGGAATCGGTCATGCAAAGGCTCAAGAGCTAAAAAACGTACTCCTTGGTGCCTCCCAGTCGGGAGGCCCGGAACCTGGATGCCTTCAGCAGAAAGTGCTTCCAGGGCTCGATGCTGTCATGCCGTGTCCAGACCTACAAGCTGTACATGGGTATGTACTTATGGGACCTGGCAAAGGAGATTGCCGGGTTCTCAGCTGGCCTCTCCGAGGATCCCATGCAGTGCTTCAAGGTCTTGTCCACAGGGATTCGAGAGTGCTCGAAGTTTGTCTCGAGCAGCCTACGACGGCTTTGAGGCTTCGGCCTGAGTAGCCGCGGCCTGCATCGGTGCACGCTGTCAGGCCTGGCTAATGTCGTCGGACCTGGAGTCATGGGTTCAGGACAAGTTGGTCGATGTCCCTTACTGAGTTGACAACCTATTCAGCAAACCCATGACTGAGAAGGCTGCGGCAATAGAGTCAGAGTACTTAACCCAGACAAGGCTCTCCAAGAAGGCTACTTCTCCTTCTCACAAAAAGAAGGGCTCTGGTAAAAAGCCCTTTTTCCCAAGGAAGGGTAATGCCTACCGCAACTACCCCTCTTACCAGGCCACTCCATCTCCCCAATAGGGGCAGCAGGCCAAGGGATAGGGGCATGGCCCGCGTAGGCAGAAAAAAACCCAAGCCTCTAGCTCCGGCTCCCACCCAGCCAGGAGGGGGTTTTTGACTCCCACAGCATGGCTTCTCTCCCATCTCTGGTATGACCCTGCACAGGAGGAAGGCTGACCCTGTATGCCCACAGGTGGCCAGCCGTTACGACCAATACCTAAGTCCTGCAGATAGTGCAGAAGGGGTATCTACTCCATTTCGACCAGGTACCACCCTCCTCCTTTCCAGGAGAGCCTCTAAGGCCCCTTCTTCACAGGAGCCTTCTCTTACAGGAGTTGGCAGGTCTTTTGAAGGATCAGGCGGTGAAACCGGTGCCCCACCACCTGCAAGGGTGACTCTCTACTCCAGGTATTTCCTCATACCAAAGAGAACAGGAGGCCTCAGGCCCATCCTCGACTTGCGGAATCTGAACAAGTTCTTGGTAAGGTTAAAGTTCAAGATGCTCTCCCTTGGATATTACTGCCATACCTCTAGCAGGGAGACTGGCTATGCTCCTTAGGCCTGGAATCCTCACTGGGGTCTCCTTCCCTATATTCTTACTATGTTTAACTCCAGTCTTTCTACAGGGTCCTTCCCCCTCTCCTGGAAACATGCCTTAATCCGCCCCCTCCTTAAAAACCCTTCACCTGATCCCTTGGTTCCCGCTCACTACCGTCCTGTCTCCAACCTTCCCTTTCTCTCAAAGCTCCTAGAGAAATTCGTCTTTGCACAACTTTCACATCACCTTGATTCCACCAATTTTCTTCACCCTCGTCAATCGGGTTTCCGTCAGGGTCACAGTGTCGAAACTATTCTTCTTGCCTTTACTAACGCACTGCATGTAGCTCATGATCGTGGTGATATCTCGGTGGCGGTTGCACTTGATCTTTCTG
The DNA here is from genome assembly GCA_033557465.1 of Ichthyophis bannanicus. Lineage (NCBI taxonomy): Eukaryota > Metazoa > Chordata > Amphibia > Gymnophiona > Ichthyophiidae > Ichthyophis > Ichthyophis bannanicus. The sequence continues at coordinate 239,754,032 of CM066041.1, forward strand.
CTGCTTTTGATCTAGTTGACCACTCCCTCCTTCTTCGTTTACGGGAAGCGTGTCTCTGTAGTACTGTTCACCGCTGGTTCCACTCTTTTCTTTCCTCTCGTTCGTGTGCAGTTCTGTCACCTTCCTCCTCTACCCCTCCCTCGGACTCCTTCCCTCTTTCCTGTGGGGTTCCTCAGGGTTCTGTCCTGGCTCCCCTTCTTTTCAACCTTTTCTTAGCCCCCTTAGCCCTCTTAATTCAACAGTCCGGATTATCTGCCTTTCTCTATGCTGACGACATTGTTCTGCTTCATCACACCTCCCCTTCCTGTCCCGACCTTTCCGCGTTAAACTCCTGTCTTTCCTCTGTGGCTGATTGGTTGACTTGTAATTGTCTTCTCCTTAATCTCACCAAGACTATTGCTATCTGGTTCTCTCACAACAGCCCACCCCCCACACTGGCCCCTTCCTTCTCTGGCTCTCCTGTTCCTTTAGTCTCCTCCTTTCGTTATCTTGGGGTTCACTTTGATTCTGACCTATCTTTCCATGCTCATATATCACATGTCACCAAATCCTCCTCCTTCCTCCGACAAATCCGTGCAGTTCGCCCCTTCTTATCCCCTTCAGCTCTCACCACTCCGCTGCTATCTTTGGTTATATCACGGGTTGATTTCGCAAACTCAATCTTTGTCGGCCTTTCTAAATCCCAACAGTTCCGCTTACAACGGATTCAGAACACTGCTGCCCGTCTGGTCACCCATTCTTCCCCCCCGTGATCACATAACACCCCTACTATTTCATCTTCATTGGTTGCCCTTTCCCCACTGTGCTCATTTCAAGCTGCTTATCCTGGTTCATAAAGCTCTTCATACAGGCACCCCTCAATACTTAACTGACCTTCTTTCCTTTCACTCTCCTAGGTACACCCCTCGCTCCTTCCACCTTAACCGCCTCACTCTTCCCTCCCCTTCCCGTGCCCACCTACAATCTACTCGTTCTTCTGCTTTCTTTTTTGCTGGCCCTGCCCTCTGGAATTCCCTCCCCTCCTCACTCCGCCTGGAACCTCATCACCCCACTTTTAAACAGAATCTGAAAACCCACCTCTTTAACCTGGCGTTTGATGTCCCCTCTCCCTTCATGTGAATCCCACTTGCCCTGTCCTCTGCTTTCCTTGTGTTAGTTCTCCTTTATGTTTTGGTCTTGTCTCTCCTGTTTTATTGCTTTTCTATCAAGAATTTGTATTTCCTTTCCATTTCGTTGGCTTTGGCCTTCTTTTAAATTTGGTTTTATTGTACACCGCTTTGCCTACCACTGAAAGGCGGTTTTTATCAAATGAAATAAATCATAAAAATAAACATAAACATATTCACACATCCTCATTCATCCAGACCACAGGTAATTTCTCAGATTTGTGGTGGGAGGAAACCACTTCCAGTACAGGGTACTTCCCTTTGGCCTAGCATCTGCTCCCAGGGTTTTCACCAAATGCCTTGCTGTGGTAGTGGCCTTCCTCAGAAGCCAAGGGATATTTGTCTTCCCCTATCTGGACAACTGGTAATAAGAGGCCAGTCGATCCAGGAGGCCCAACAGGCCACTTCTCATACAGTAAACCTGCTACAGCACCTGGGGTTTGTCATAAACCACGCAAAGTCTATTTTGCTCCCCACTCAGAATTTGGAGTTCATAGGGGCAAGACTGGACACTCTCCGGGCAAGGGCTTACTTGCCAGAGGACATGGCAAACCGGCTGCTGGCGATAGTTCGCCAAGTCAGTCAACAATCTCAGATCTCTCCATGAAGCTTCCTCCGTCTACTAGGCCACATGGCCTCCATGGTGCATGTGACCCCGAATGCTTGTGTGCACATGAGAACAGCTCAGTGGTGCCTCAGGGACCAGTGGACACAAGCCACAGGCAACTTCAGGGACAGAGTAGCGGTGTCCAAGCGACTCGTGAAGTCGTTGCAGTGGTGGCGCCTGCCATCCGACCTGCTCGGGGGCGTGCCTTTTCAGACTCCTTTGCACACAAGAGTACTAAAGACAGATGCATCCTTGCTGGGCTGGGGAGCCCATTGCCAGGGTTCATGCACTCAGGGGCTGTGGTCTCCTCAGGAAACTGCGCACCAAATCAACCTCATAAAGCTGCGAGCGATTTGCCTCGCTCTTCGAACCTTCTGTCAGATTCTCTCCGATCAGTCTGTCTTAGTGCAGGCAGACAACTAGGTATCAATGTTCTACATGAACAAACAGGGGGGCACAGGGTCTCGACTCCTCTGCCAGGAGACTCTGGACCTCTGCTCATTTGCGGTCAGGCAGGTTATGTCGCTCAAGGCAGTCTACCTGCCTGGTCAGGAGAACGTTCTAGCAGACAAGCTAAGCAGGATTCTCCAACCTTATGAATGGCAACTGAATCCGGACATAGCGCAGTGGATTTTCCACCGCTGGGGACATCCGCCCATAGATCTTTTGCCAATCTGCAGAATCACCAGTTGCCCAGTTTTTGCTCTAGGCAGCCACATCCTCATAGGGTGGCTGTGGATGCCTTTCTCATCTCTTGGTCAGTGGGCCTCCTGTATGCGTTTCCTCCCACGCCTCTGGTGGCCAGAACATTGTTCAAGATCCTTCAGGACAGGGCCTCGGTCATTCTGGTAACCTCCAGATGGCCCAGACAGCCTTGGTTTCTGCTTCTACTCCAGTTGGCAGTGGAGACCCCACTCCCTCTGGGAACGCAGCCCGACCTCAGGTCCCAGGAGCAGGGTTCTCTCTTGCACCCCAACCTCAGGTCCCTCAACCTGATGGCACGGCTGCTGAAAGGCTAAGGCTGGCACCTCTACTCCTTCCTAAAAATGTGGAAGAAGTATTACTGGCCTCCAGGAGACAATCCACTAAGAGATCCTACGCCCTCAAGTGGCATAGGTTTGCAGAGTGGTGTACACAACACAAGGAAAATCCATTCTCCTGCTTTGTACCGGTGGTGTTGCAGAACTTTCTTCATTTCTCAGAATTATTTATTTATTTAGACAGTTTTGTATACCACCTTATCCTTCAATCAAAGTGGTCACAACACAATTGGTGGATACATTTAACATGAGGGGATATGAGACACATACACTAATCTCCAGGAACAAGCAGGAAGGAGTCTTCATATATGGGTACGTCGGTACCAACGGAGCCTGCGCGGGAACGCTCCCCAGCGTCCAGAAAGAAAGCTTTTGGGAGCATCCCACGCGCATGCGCGCTGCCTTCCCGCCCATTTACTTCCCTCTCATCAGTTTTCCGCAGAGCCGGCCGGACTTATTCTTGTCACCGCAGAAAATTCTTCTTTTTATTCTTAGTTTTTTGTGGTCGCATCTGCCTTCCCTCAACGCCACTGGTACCACTGGTGCTTTTCTTTCTTTTTTCTGAAGAATTTCTTCTTTTCTTAGAAATTTTTTCCTGTTCAGTGCCTGACGGTTTCTAGGCCACTAGGCCTCTATCTTTCTATTATGGAAAAGCCAGCCACTATCCTTAAGAAATGCTCAAAGTGTGGCGGTACAAATATTTTTTCAGACACATACTTGGTGTCTAAAATGTTTAGGTCCTGACCATTGCCCTCTGGAGTGTTTCTCCTGCTGGACCTCAAACAGAAGAAGTCTTCAGGATCGAGCACAACTCGATACCCAGTTCACATCGCACTTGATGTCACCAGCTAGAATATCTTCTTCTTCACAGGATCAGGTAACCACACAAGTCTGTAAAGACTAGCCAGTCCTCGAGTGGTATATCTCCTTCTCAGCATCGAGATGACTCTGGCCTTGCCCTCGAGGACATCTTGGCATTAAAGCCCCGGCGGGAGTCTTCGGGCTCCAAAGCATTAACGGGGCTCCAGGTTGTTCCCGGGGTTCTTACCTCGAACATACCTGGGCCATGCTCGGTGGTTGTGGCCGCTTCGAGCGGTACCGACACCCCGGCATCGGCTATGGTGATGGATGAAACACTCTTCACTGATGAACGTTGTCTAGCGCTGTCGGCTACTTCGGTACCGCTAGAGTTGCTGCAGACCGTTCCTCGAGTATCGGTATCGGCCTCGGTATCGGTATCGGTGTCGATACCGTCCATGCTTGCTTCGACAGACTCGCTTCCTTTGATGCCGAGCCTGGAATCGATCTCTAGCATGGAGGATTCGGTACCGACTCGTCTCGGTACCGACCTCGGGCGGTACCGAAGACATTGCTTTAAAGAAAATTCGATGCTTCATCCTTTCCAGTCTTCCGATCCCGATGACTGGGATGAATCCATCGGTACCAGGGCTGATTTTTCAACAAGTCTAGCCTTTACCCCTCATTTTAGAGGGTCCTCCTCGTGGGAGATTTCTTTTCAAGCTTTTCTGCTTGATATGGCAAAGTTACTTGCCATTTCTATACCTGGTAAAGAATCCCTACCGGGGGATTCAGAGACATTGCAATTCCCCTGGATTCCAAAGGAGCTGATCATGCTTCCTTTGCATCAAATCTTACAAGATCTACTTTTAAGAATGTGGGAAACTCCTTTAACAGTATCCCCACATTCTAAGACACTTGACACTATGTACAAGGTGCCACCTTCTCCAGGCTTTCAAAAGACTCAACTTCCTCATCATTCTATTGTTGTAGAATCAGCAATGAGGCGCATAAAGAGTGCAAAGAAGCACTCTTCTTATCCGCCAGGCCGTGAGTCTAGGACTTTAGATGCCTTTGGACGTCGATGCTTCCATTCATCCATGTGTTCAGCAAGAATTATGTCATATATTTTCTATATGGGATTATCTCTTGAAGAGGTCACAAAGAACTTAAAGTTTTTGAACCCTTTTCTTCCAGAACATAAAAGAGCAGACTATTTCTCATTAGTCAATCATGCTCGAAATATGTCTAGATTCCTTAATCGTGCTTCCCTGGACTGTTTTGAGTCCTTTAGCAGAACGTCTGCTATAGCCATAGGAACACGATGCATAGCCTGGCTCCAAGCTTCAGACTTGGACAGATGGGTTCAGGAAAGGCTGAGAAATACTCCTTGTACTGGTGAAAATCTCTTCAACAAGGAGGCTTTATTTCAAGCTAATCAGTTAAGCACTGATGCTCTTGCTTTCAGAGGATTGTCAAAACGTTCCTCTATCCCAGCTAATAAAAAAATCTCCTAAAAAGCTTTATTCCTTTAAGGGAAAAATGTTTTATCCATCTTCTACCCATTATGCAGATGTTTCCAAGGATGGGCAACATCACACCAGGCTAAGAGAATCAAAACCTCAACAGGCTCAGCAAACCCAGCAATCGCAGGGTTTCTGATATTTTATTCACTTTTTCTGTGTGAGGTTTAGAACTTTTGAGCCTACTTCTTTTCAACAGAAGCATCTAAAATTCATCTCGTCCATGCTGAGATATCGGTCATACATTGACTCAATCCTCGACTCTGGGCATGAATCTCTTGTTACAAGAAAAATCTATCCTTCTAGCTTTAAGAGCTATTAAGGACTCTCACACCCCAGAGATAACAGGTCTCTCCTTTTAAAACAAAAGGAGGACTAACAACTAACAGGGTGAGCTATACCCTTCACCTTGTCAGTTTCCTCTACGAGGATATCTCATACTTTAACTGCAAGGGGACCCTATCTCCTCAAAGACTTACCAAAATGTAAGTCTTCTCAACTCTGTATTACTTTCTATCCCTCTTAGCCCAGGCATTCAGTCTCTAAGAGTACTACTAATCAACTGGAGGGCTTATTCTCTAAGCCATAGGATTTTCTTCAATACCTACTCCAGTAAGTAGTTTCCATACAGAGGTTTCTCCCCCTTTGCGGTTCATCTTCTTCTTAGATATTCTTTGTTAAGGCAGCTTTTCGGACAGATATTGGGTATCACTACTCCAAATTATGTCTGTCGGTCCTCTCCAATCTATAGGACCTAACTTTTTATGCTGCCTTAATAATAGATAATTCCAAAAGAGCTCCAGAACTCATTTGGACTATTTATTGTTTCAGGCATCAGGCCTGTCTACTATTCTTAGCCACCTTCAATTCTCTTTGGCTCCAACAGAATAGATTAGGTTGCACACTGGCAATTCAACAGCCAGATCTAAGCAACCTACAACATGCTCTCTGCATTTCTATAACAAAGCTCTGCAACTGTGGGCCTTTGCCAGAGAGCCTTAGAGCTACTCCTAATAGGTAGGGGCCAGAGAGTTAAGAAGGGCTTCAGTTGGTAGACTCTGCAAGTCATACTCCTACATGACTGGTTTTTTCTTACTCTTACCATATTCCTTAAAATTTTTAGACCACGTGAAAGCATAGAAAATTGCACAATTCCCTGGTTTGTTCCACATGTCACTGGAACTTCCACAACAGGGATGCATTTTTTTCACTGCAGTTGGTCCTTATTCACTACTTTACTTCTAATTTCCTATATTTCATGGTAGCTTATGTTGAACAAGAGAACGCATGATACTCATATTGCCCTCATAAAGAGGCAAACATGGTATCTCCTTATATTGCGTCTTTTTCTCCAGCTACTGTTTGAAATTATAGAAAGATCCAGACTTGCTGTCTTAAGACTAAGGATCTCCTCTGCACTCATTCATGTACGTCTCGAGTCCTGGTTATTTCAGGGGCTGCATCTTTTCAAGAAGTCTAGTCCTATTCCTGTAAGTGAAGAACATAATACCAGTTTCCACGAAACTTTCTCTATAGTTCTTCCATATTTAACCAGACAGAGATTCTCCATCAATATTCTCAAGTAGGTCTTAATCCTTCTTGTTATTGCGTCAATCTCTATACAACATCTGACTTTGAAAGATTTGTTTACTGTCCATATTAATGCTGCCCCAGCATACCATAAAACTCAATGGACATTCAATTTCTATGGTAAATTAGGAAATACCTTCTTTTACCATTACTTTTTAGGTTACGTCACATCTGAAGCGCTACATGTAAGGTCATCATAAGTGACATCACTTACGAAAGACTTTTACTGATCTTCAAGAAATTGGAGGCTCAATTCTTAGTACAAATGTCTTTGTCTTTCGTTGGAATAAAGGGGGTCTTAAAGACCTATCCCCTTTTTTCGGCAAAGGGTATTTCTGCCTTTTCATCCAAACCAGTCAGATTATCTCCACTCTTTCCTAGGACCTTATTCTGCTCCAAGGACAAGAAGTTCAATTTTTTGGACTTTACAGAAGCTTTAGCTATTTCTCAAAAGTCCAAACCCTTTGAACTCCCCCAGTACTTTCTTCTGGGGTTAGTTCTGGCCATGAGAGCTTCTCATCTCTTCCTGTATTGCAAAATATATTTTTTTCCCTCTACTTCACATTGAGGGAATTTCTTTGAGGTTAATGTACTGGATCTCAACCACAGACCCATATTACCCTCAAGTATTTTTGAGTGAGATCCACATTAGAAAATTGGGACTCAATATTTTTTCTAATATTTATGATTTACACAAGGACTCCCCTCTGGATACCTTGTTTAGTCCAGCTGTTCCACAGCATCTCTTTTTTTCTTTTCTAGTTCAACTCCTACCCGCCATCCCTTTGATGCCTGAGGTTTTGAGGGATAAGCATGGCCCATCTTTAGATTTGCAACATGGTGGGGCCTCCTCCAGGCATCTTAGCTTGGGAGTCCCCATATGTGAAGACTCATTCCTGCTTGTTCCTGGAGATAGCACAGTTACTTACCTGTAACAGGTGATCTCTGGGAACAGCAGGAATAAGTCTTCACAACCCACCCACCTCCCCTAGGAGTTGTTCGTTCTCTCTCTCTCTTTTTCTCTCTAATTTGTCTGCTTCCCTCCTTCAGTCTCAGCTACAAACCCAACTGATGAGAGGGAAGTAAATGGGCAGGAAGGCAGCGTGCATGCGCGTGGGATGCTCCCAAAATCTTTCTTTCTGGATGCTGGAGAGCATTCCCGCGCAGGCTCCGTCGGTACCGACGTACCCATATGTGAAGACTTATTCCTGCTGTTCCCAGAGATCACCTGTTACAGGTAAGTAACTGTGCTTTACTTACAGGAAACATGGGCAATGGAGGGTTAAGTGGCTTGCCCAAGACCACAAGGAGCACCTTTGGGACTAGATATCCCAGTCCTTCCGGCCCAAGGTTGCTATCCTCTAGTGGGATTTGAACCTTCGGCCTGAAATTCCTTGCCCCAACCACTAGGCCACTCCTCCACTCCTTAAGTCTTAAGTCTAACTGTCAGAGTTCACCTGAATACTTTGTCAGCAAACCACTATCCAATGGAAGGGCAACCTCTGTCTGCTCACCCTTGGTGTCCAGATTTCTCAGAGGTCTGCTTCTTTTAAAACCCCCAGTTCGTCCCCCGGCAACTGAGTGGGACTTGAATGTGGTCTTGCAGCAGCTTACTCGCCCACCTTTTGAGCAGATGTCTATTTGCCATCAGTGCTGCTTATCCTGGAAGGTGCTCTTCCTGGTGACACTCACATTTGCCAGATGTGTGATTGAACTGCAAGCTCTGGTATCTGAGAGACCGTACACACGATTTTAGGGAAACAGGGTGGTCCTTTGCACTCACCCCAAGTTCCTTCTGAAAGTGGTCTCCTCATTCGACCTCAACCAGGAGGTGGTGCTTCCAACCTTCTTTCGCAGGCCGCATGCTAGCCGTGCATAGGCGGTTCTGCATACCCTGGACTGTAAGAGGGCGCTCGCCTTCTACCTGGCGCGTACGCGGGGACATCAGAGGGCTTCTCAGCTCTTCCTTTCTTATGACCCCAGTAGGCTGGGTCTACCTGTCTCCAAGCGCATATTATCCACTTGGGTGGCAGACTGCATTGCCTGGGCGTATAGGGCAGCTGACCTCCAGCTGCAGGGTCGTCACGGCCCACCGTGTCAGGGCTAAGGCCGCGTCAGTGGCTAACCACCGCTCTGTTCCGTTGGCAGATATCTGCCGGGTGTAACTTGGTCTACAAGCCAGCCTTTGCAGTCCATTACTGCCTGGAGAGAGAATCCTGGTGGGACGGTGCTTTCGGCCAGGAGGTACTCCGTAACCTATTTGAGGTTTAGGCAGCTCCTACCCTCCGACCCTTTGGTGTCAGGCTACCGTGGGGGTTGCGTTCTCGGAGAAAATCCTTTTACTGCTGCTGCGGCTTTTCTGGAGGGAGCCATTTTTTTTCAGCTGAGGTTCTCAGTAGCCTATAGCTGGGGAGTCCCATATGTGAGGGCTGACTTCCTGCTTGTTCCTGGAGAAAGCGTAGATACTCACCTGTAACAGGTGTTCTCCAGGGACAGCAGGAATCAGTCCTCACAACCTTCCCTCCTCCCCTGAAGTTGCACTCTTATTATATTTTATTCTTTTTGCAGTCTTTTTAGCTATGTCATTTGGCTGAGCAAGATGGCACCCTTGGGCGGGAAGGGGACCGCACATGCGCGATGCAATCCCAAAGGCTTAATTTGAAAGCTGGGGAATTGCTCTGCCGATGGCTCCCTCGATGCCAACGTCACCCATATGTGAGGACTGATTCCTGCTGTCCCTGGAGAACACCTGTTACAGGTGAGTAACTACGCTTTCGGGAAGCCAATGGCTGATAAGGCAATGGAGATAGAGACAGAGTACATGATGAGAACCAGGCTCTCGAAGAAGACCATTGTGCAGTCCTGGAAGAAAGCCCTGGGGGGAAAAGCCCTTCTCAATGGGGAAAGCCCTTCTTCCCAAGGAAGAAAGGAGGCTTTAGCGGTACTCCGCATTTCCAGTGCCAGCAATAAAAAAGCCAGGGATATGGTCCCAGAAAAAAGGCCCCAAAGTCCCCAATGCCGGCTCCAGCCCAGCCTGGAAGGAGTTTTTCACTTTCTGGCCGCAACCTCCCTACCCCTAGGAGGTCCTCTGTTGCCCACAGGGGGGTGCCTAGCCCTGTTTTCCACATGTGGACAGCCATCACCACCGATACCTGGGTGCTATACGTGGTCAAAGAGGGCTACCTCCTCCACCTACAATGGGTGCCACCCTCATACTTCCCAAGGGAGCCCACCAGGCCTCTCCTTCAGCAGGCCCTGCTCCTCACCAAGCTAGCAGCCCTAATCAACGACAAAGCAGTCGAGCCAGTGCCGATACATCTCTGTGGCACAGGCTTCTATTCCAGGTATTTCCTCATCCCAAAGAGGACAGGAGGCCTCAGGCCCCTCCTGGACCTGTGAGAGCGCAACAGGTTTCTGATGAGGGAGAAGTTCAAGATGCTCTGCTTTGGGACACTACTGTCTTCCTCCATCAGGGAGATTGTCTAAGGAGCATAGCCAGAGGATACCTGCACTCTCATCCTTATTCATCCCATCCACAGAAAATACCTCCAGTTTGTGGTGGGAGGACAGCACTACCAATACAGGGTGCTGCCCTTTGGTCTGGCTTTATCGCCAAGGTTCTTCACAAAGTGCTTCACGGTGACACAGCCCGGCTCCCAGGGACCTTCGTCTTCCCTTATCTAGATGACTACCTTATAAAAGGGAACACGGTGCAGAAGCACAATGCGCCACTGGGCGCACCATTAATGCCCTGTAGCACCTGGGGTTCATCATAAACGACTGTGTCCCATCTCACTCCGGCCCAGCACCTAGAGTTCATAAGGGTGCAAGTGGATACCCTCCAGGCAAAAGCCTTCCTCCCCCAAGAGAGGTCAGAATGCCTCAGGGAGTTATCTGCAGAGGTACACAGATTCCGGACGCTACCTACCCGGCTCCTACTCCGCCTGTTGGGACACATTGCCTCCATGTGACCCCATATGCCCACCTGCACATGAGGGTGGCCCAGTGGTGCCTCCACTGTCAGTGGACACAAGCCACAGGCAGGCTCAGAGCGAAAGCGACCCATCAGCTGGCAGACTCCCTTGGATAATGGCAGGTTCCACATCACCTTTAGGCCGGGATGCCCTTCCAGGCACCCAGCTCCTAGAAGGTACTCATCACAGAGGCCTCTATAATGTGCTGGGGAGTGCATTGCGGGAGCCTCCAGACACAAGGCTACTGGTCTCAGAGGGAATCCCGGTTGCAAATCATTCTGCTGGCACTCAAGGCAATATACCTAGCTCTCCAAACCTTCCGCCACCAGCTCCAACACCTCTTGGTGCTGATCCAGACCAACAATCAGGTCGCAATTTTCTGTGTGAACAAACAGGAAGAAACAGGGTTCTACCCAATCTGCCAGGAGGCGATAGCCCTCTGCTCCTATGCTGCATGCTAGATGGATACTCCTAAGGGCGAACAAACTGAGCAGGTTCCTCCAGCCACACGAATAGCTCCTGGATCCAGTGGTAGTCTCACAACTGTTTTGTCTGTGGAGCATCCCCTCAATAGACTTGTTCATCAGTCCAGACAACACGCAGTTGCTCCGATTCTGCTCCCACCAGCTGCACCCATCTGAGGTGGCAGTGTGCATTACTCATCCCATGGATGGATGGCCTTGTGTATGCCTTCCTACTGACACCGCTGGTAGCCAAGACATTATTCAAGGTCCAACGTGACAGAGCATTGCTAATGCTGATAGCCCCTCAGTGGCCCAGGCAGCCCTGATTCCCACTGCTCTTCTCCCTGGTGGCGTCATCGCAGATTCCCCTGGGCCGAACTTCAGGGCTACTCCCAAAGGAGCAGGGCTCTCTCCTACATCCCAAGCTGGGGACCCTCTCACTCGTGGCTTGGCTGTAGAAAGGATAGCGTTAGCCCCCTTTTAATCTCCTCTCCCACAAGGTGCGGAAGAATTGAAGGAAATATCGATACATCGGGAAGATGTCTTACAACTGTTAGATAAACTGAAGAGTAGCAAATCACCTGGGCCGGATGGTACACCTCCAAGGGTGTTGAAAGAACTGAAATATGAGATTGCAGACCTGCTATTAGTAATCTGTGAACTATCATTAAAATCATCTCTAATACCTGAAGATTGGAGGATCGCCAATGTAACACCAATTTTTAAAAAGGGTTCCAGGGGTGATCCGGGAAACTACAGACCGGTGAGCCTGACGTCAGTACCGGGAAAAATGGTAGAAACCATCATAAAGAATAAAATTACTCAGCATGTAGATAGTCACAACCTAATGGGAGACAGCCAACATGGCTTTAGACAAGGAAGATCTTGTCTTACTAATCTGTTATGTTTTTTTGAAGGTGTGAATAAACAGGTGGACAAAGGGGGTGAGTAGGTTGATATTGTGTATCTGGACTTTCAGAAAGCCTTTGACAAGGTCCCTCATCAGAGACTTTTGGCAAAACTAAAGAGTCATGGGATAGGAGGCTGTGTACTATTGTGGATCAGGAACTGGTTAAAAGATAGAAAGCAGAGGGTAGGGCTAAATGGCTAATTTTCCCAATGGAGAAAGGTGAATAGTGGTGTACCCCAGGGATCTGTGCTGTGTCCGCTGCTTTTTGACATATTCATAAATGACCTGGAAAGTGGAATAACGAGTGAGGTTATCAAATTTGCAGATGACACAAAACTATTTAAAGTTGTTAAAACCCAAGAGGATTGTGAAAAATTGCAAGAGGATCTTGATAAATTGGAAGACTGGGCATCAAAATGGCAGATGAAATTTAATGTGGACAAGTGCAAGGTTATGCACCTAGGGAAGAACAACCCAAACTATGGTTACACGATGCAAGGTTCCACATTAGGAACCACCACCCAGGAAAAAGATTTAGGCGTCATTGTGGATACCATGTTAAAACCCTCGGCCCAGTGTGCAGCGGCGGCCAAGAGAGCAAATAGAATGCTAGGTATGATAAGGAAAGGAATGGAAACTAAAACAAAAGATATTATAATGCCTCTATATCGTTCCATGGTGAGACCGCACCTTGAATATTGTGTGCAATTCTGGTCGCCGTATCTTAAAAAGGATATAGCGATTTTAGAAAAGGTTCAGAGAAGAGCCACCAAAATGGTAAAGGGGATGGAAGGATACTCCTATGAAGAAAGGCTAAAAAGGTTAGGGCTCTTTATCCTGGAAAAGAGACGGCTGAGGGGAGATATGATAGAAGTCTATAAATTAATGAACGGAGTGGAACGGGTAAACGTAAATCGATTGTTTACGTTATCAGAATATAGAAAGACTAGGGGACATGCAATGAAGCTACAGGGTAAACTATTTAAGACTAATAAAAGAAAATATTTTTTCACTCAACGTGTAATCAAACTCTGGAATTTGTTTCCGGAGGATGTAGTAAAGGCTGTTAGTGTAGCTGGGTTTAAAAAAGGTTTGGACAAGTTCCTGGAGGAAAGGTCCATAAACCATTATTAAGAAGTGACCGAAGATATCAATGCTTGACCCAGTACAAGCATTGTGGAACTTGTGTCTCTTGGGGAAACTGCTAGGTACATATGACCTAGATTGGCCACTGTTGGAAACAGAATACTGGGCTTGATGGACCTTGGTCTGACCCAGTATGGCATATCTTATGTTCTTATGTTCTTAAGACGTGGAAGTGATTCTTCTGGTCTCTTGAAATGCCTCCACAAGAAGGGCGTATGCTTTCAAATGGTACTGATTCTTGGTGTGGTGTGCAGAAAGGCAGGCAAACCCGCTCTCCTGCTCAGTACAAGTGGTACTCCAGTACTTGCTTCACCTATCTCAGGTGGGACTGAAGTCCAATTTGGTCAGAATACACCTGAGCGCCATTGCAGTGCATCAACATCCCGTTGAGGGAAAACCCCTTTCGGCTCAGCCCCTTGTATCCCGATTCCTGTTGAGCCTCATGTTATACAACCCCTCTATCTGCCCTCCAGTGGCAAAGTGGGATCTCAGTGTGGTGCTCTCGCATCTCACTAAGCTTCCTTTTGTGCCTCTGGCTACCTGCCACCTCCGGTACCTGTCCTGGAAGGTCGCCTTCCTGATAGCACTTACATCGGCACGCAGAGTCAGTGAACTCCAGGCTTTTATGGCGGAACCGCCCTACACAAGGTTCTACACCCCAAGTTTCTTCTGAAGGCGGTGTCCTCCTTTCCACCTCAATCAGGAGATGATACGCCCCACTTTCTTCCTGAGGCCTCATTCTGTTAGGGCAGAGACATTCTCCACGATCTGGATTGTCCTTTTACCTGCAACAGACTCAGGGCAGAGCACCACAGTTTTTCATATCCTATGATCCCAGCCACCTGGGCCTCCCAGTGACTAAGCAAACTCTGTCCATTTGGGTGGTGGACTGCATTACCCTTGCCTACGAGCAGGCAGGGATCTCACTGGACCAGGGGGTCACGGTGCACTGCGTCAGGGCCTTGGCAAATCCGTGTTCTGTCCCTGTGATGAAAATCTGCTGGGCCGCTTCCGCGTCTTTGGTCCATACCTTCACAGTTCACTACTGCATGGAGAGGGAGTTCCAATGGGACAGCGCCTTCAGTGAGGCAGTAATCCATAATTTCTTCAGGATGTAGACAACTCCTGCCCTCCAACTCTTTTGTGTTCAGGCTACTGGTGCACTGATTCTCTGCCGGACACTGGAGTCCTTCAAGATCCTCTCAATAGGGACTCAACTGCTGCTGATCACGGCTCACCATTTGCAGGTCGCTGTTTTTTTTTTTTTACAGGTTCTCGGTAATCTGTAGCTGGGGAGTCTCATATGTGAGGACTGACTTCCTGTTAGTTCCTGGAGAAAGAGTAGTTACTCTCCCCTAACAGTTGTTCTCCGGGAACAGCAGGAATCAGTCTTCACAACTCTCCCTCCTCCCCTTGGAGTTGCTTCGTTACCATATTTTATTTTTTCCTTGGCCATCTTAGCTATGTCATTTGACTGAGACAAGATGGCACCCTTGGGCAGGAAGTGGACCACGCATCCATGGTGCATCTCCCAAAGGCTTTATTGAAACCTGGGGATATGCTTCCACATGGGCTCCGTCAGCACCGATGCCCCCCATATGTGAGGACTAATTCCTGCTGTCCCTGGAGCACACCAGTTAATGGGGAATAACTGCACATTCTGCCGGAGAAGGAGTGTGTTGTGTGGTTGATATTTCCATGGTGGATGCACGGGTCATGGTGGTTACCAAACAGACCACTATTCCTGTGGAAGGCGGTTCAGCCTTAAAGGATACTCTGGACTAAAAGGTGGAATTGTGTTGAAAAACCAGTTCGTTGCGGTGGCTACTGCTGTTCTTCATTTGGCGGTATGTGCAGGCCTGACGTCTTGAGCCCTATTGCAGTGGATTCAGTCTCTTCCTCTTTTGAAGTCTGCCACAGCCTTCCTTTCTAATGCTATGTTCGGCCTAGTACATCTAGAGGCCAGGGATTGTGCCCTGTTGACAGTGACAGGGCATTGGGTTGGCTCTAACATGGGGCAGTGGATTATTTCTTCCAAAGCCCGGTTGCCTATCTAGCCTTAGGGGGACACTTCTGTTGGGTTTGATTTGGAAAAGCTGGTGAAGGACCTGGGCGAGAAAATCTTTCTGCCTTCTGGAGGACAGGCCCAAGGGGTCTGTTAAATGGGCAAAAGCCCCATTTCTATCACCCTTCACCTGCTTCTTGTGGGCGCACTAGACAGACTCCCAGGGGTCTCAGGATTCCTATTGCTGCTACTACTACTAATCATTTGTACAATGGCGTGCAAAAGTCTGGAATCACTTGTGTGTTTTCCATTTTTCGTACTTTCTAACATTTTTTTTTTAAATTTTGCGTTAGCCCAGCATATTCATCTTTCTACCACTTTAAAAGGGATACATTTGGCTATTAGAATTGACTTTTTTGCTTTCCTTGCTTCCAATTTAAATACTTTTACAGACACTGGGAGATAGCTACTGCGATTTTTGTGGATCCTGCGTCAAAACTGGATCAAGATTATCCAATATGCACACGTTATTTCTGACCAATCAGGAGGCTGGTTTCACTGACCAATCACAATGCAGATATCTAGCCAACAGTGCAGCTATAAAAACGCATGGAATTTTTGAATTTCATACGCTTTCTGTATCAACCATGAAGATGACTCATGTTGGAGGAGCATATTCGTGTGTCCTTTATGAGCGAGGAAGGATTTTCAAGCCATCAGATAGCCAGGAAAGTTGGCTGCAGTCAGAGCACTGTTGTTAAGATTGTACTGAAGAAGAAAGAAACGGGTTCAGTGGTGGACAAGCCTCGTTCAGGTCGTCCACGTGCATCAACATCACACCAGTGCTGCGCACTACGACGCACTTCACTGACTAATCACAAGTTGACCTCTCCTCAGCTACTTCGAGAGTGGTCAGTGTCAGCTCATCAACAGTTCATCGCCGGTGCCTGCAGTTTGGTCTCCGGGGCTGCAAAGCACAGAATAAGCCACTGATGACTGACATACAAAGGCGCAACCAGATCGTGTGGGCGAGAAAGCACTCAACCTGGTCGACTGAAATGTGGGAAAAGGTGCTATTCAGCAGTGAAAGCACCTTCTGCCTGGTTGGTAACCAGGCCCACACCTATGTGAGGAGATTTCCTGGAGAGGAATTCAAGCCTGAGTGTCTCAACCTCACTGTAAAGCGTCCTTTGAAGGTCGTGGTCTGGGGCTGCATGGCTGCCAGTGGCGTTGGACGTCTTTACATCATCGATGGAATGGTCAACGGTGCCAAGTACATCACCATACTGCAAAGGTGCATGGTGCCATCAGCATACCAGCTGTTTCCTGGCCAGTTCCTGTTCCAAGATGACAATGCACCCTGCCATCGCTCCAGACAGGTGATCAGCTGGAAGTAGCGCAACATCAAGTCAATAGACTGGCCTGCCCAGTCTCCAGATCTGAATCCAATCGAGAACCTGTGGCACAAAGTGGCCTTGGAAATATCCAAGAGGCATCCAACATCAAAGCGTGAGCTGATTGAGTCACTCCATTGCAGCTTGGAACCGTGTTGTCACAAATGATCACCTTGTCAGACTGGTTTATTCAGTGCTGACAAGGTACAGTCAGGTGATCAAGAACAAAGGGTGGCCCACCAAATACTAAACCATCACTGACACATAAAAACGGCCTTTTTCAAGGCCACATACATTAATTTGAAGGAAACCTGGCATTCATCCATAATATTTTAAAGCATACTTACAATAATATATCGTTGGCCAACGATGTACATTACGCGATTTTCACAGAAAATCTATCAACAGGACAACTATGGGGAACAAACTCAGAAAATAAGGGCCAAACCAATACTAAAAGTTGGCCCTAATAGCCAGATCTATCATATCTCCAGGAACAAGCAGGAATGAGTCTTCACATATGGGTACGTCGGTACCAATGGAGCCTGCACGGGAATGCTCCCCAGCATCCAATCAGAAAGCTTTTGGGAGCATCCCTCGCGCCTGCGCACTGTCTTCCCGCCTTTGCCACTGCCTCTCTTCAGTTTTTCGTTTTCCACGGAGCCGGCAGGACGTCGTCCTGTCACCGCAGAAACGTTTTTCTTTAAATTCTTTATTTCTTGTTTTCTTGTGGTCGCGGCTGTTTTCCCGCCGCCACCGGTACCTCCGGTGGGTTTTTTCTTTTCTTTTTCTTAAACTCAGGGAGATTTTTCCCTCAGTTTCTGTCTTAAATTTTTTGGGCCTGCAAGGCCTCTCCATCATGGAGCCGCCTTCTCCTAAGAAGTGACTTCACTGTGGAAACACAGTGTTCTTTTTAGACTCCAATGCCTGGTGTCTAACCTGTTTGGGTCCCGACCCTTTTTCCCCTGAGCAATCAGGCTGCAAAACTGTGAGAAGAACTTCTCTCTTTCGAGTTTCCCTCGATACCGTTTTCCCTCCCGGAGTGAGGGCACTGGCCTTTTCTTCTCTTCAGGATCAGGTAACCCACAAACAGTCTGTTAAGACGAGCCAATCCTTGAGTGGTAGGTCTCATGCCAAGCATGATGACGGCTCCGGCCTTGCCCTCAAGACCCCATTGGCATTAAAACACCGGCGGGAGTCTCCGGGCTCCAAAGCATTTCAGGGGTTTCAGGTTGTTCCTGGGGCTCACGCCTCACAGAACGTACCTGAGCCATGCTCGGTGGCATCCGCTTCGAGCGGTACTGATACCCCGACATCGGCACCGGTGTTGAGTGATCCACTCTTCACCAAGGATCGTCATCTGGCGTCCTCGGTGCCTTCGGGACCGATCGATACGACCCAGATTGACTTTCCTGTATCGGCACCGATACCACCACCGACGTCGGTACCCTCTAGACATGCATCGATAGACTCGCTCCCTTCGATGCGGAGTCTGGAATCGATATCTAGTCTAGATGACTGGGTACCGACGCGTCTCGGAACCGACCCTTCTCGTTTCCGGATACGCAGTACCGAGGATATTCACCAAGCGTTTCTGGTTCCCTCGGTACCGCTTGAGCAGCCTCCGATGACTCCTTCGATGGCGTTACCGTCTCCGATTCCGACTCACCTACCGGTATCGGTATCGATGTCGGTTCCTGCAGTTCCATCGGTACCATCGATCCTTTCGATGCCTAGTTTGGAATTGATACCTGGCATGGACGATACAGTACTGACTGCCCCAAATCGTGACTGCCAGTACCACTATCCATATAGTGGGGTTCTTTTTCTCCACCAGACCACTACATCCTCTGGTACTCAGGCTGCTCCTTCAACCTTAGCCTACCCAGGGATAGTTCCCATTGGAGATCCCTCTTTTCAGAAATTTCTCCTTGATATAGCAACCTTTCTTGCTATTCCTATCCCTGGCTATGATCCTACTCGAGGCTCTCCTGCAGAAAAGGAAACTATAATGCTTCCTTTACATCATTCTTTGCAGGATCTTCTTCTGAAAATGTGGGAATCACCTTTAAGGGTTCCCTCACCTTCTACAGCAACTGATGTTCTGTATCAGGTGCCCCCCTCTCCAGGGTTTCAAAAAACTCAACTTCCCCATCATTCCATTGTAGTGGAATCAGCAATGAGGAAGGTAAAAAGCAAGAAGAAGCATTCTTCTTATCCGCCAGGTCGTGCATCTAAGGCACTAGATGCCTTTGGACGTCAAACCTTCCAAACATCTATGCTGGCATCAAGGATTATCTCTTATATTTTTTATGAGTCTATCTCTCCAGGAGGTCACAAAGAAATTATCTCTTTTGACCCCTTTTCTTTCGGAACCTAAGGCTGCGGACTATTCCTTGCTTCTTAGTCATAGCCAAAATATCTCTTGGTTTCTTTCTCGTGCTTCTCTAAACTCTTTTGAGTCTGTTAGCAGATCCTCTGCTATTGCCATAGGAGCACGTCGTAGAGCCTGGCTCCAAGCTTCAGACTTGAGCAGATGGGCACAACACACACTGGGTAATTCTCCTTGTACTGGAGAAAATCTCTTCACTAAGGAGGCTTTACGTCAGGTTGCTCATTGCTCCACTGACTTCCCTGGTTCTAGGGACCATCCTAAGCCGCCTTCTTCCCCAGGAGGTAGGAAATGTCCTACCAAACCTTCTTTCCCTAAGAAAAGAAGGTTTCACTCTTCTCCTGCCCATCATCCAGATGTACCCAAGCAGGGAACACCTCGTCCTGGTCTGAAGAATCCAAACTCTAGCCAGTCTCAGCATACCCAGCAACCATAGGTTCCTGCAGGTTGCAACCTACAGTTAACTTCTTAGCAGAAGTTTGTTCACTTTTTTTTTCTTTTTAAAGCTTACATGTGCTTTCCTTTCTTCAGGATATGCTAAGCTGTCAGGATATTCTTGTCCATGGGTTACAGATTTCTCCTCTTCTTCCTACCAAGAAGAGAAGTTAACAACTATCCCATGATCGTTTCTGTCCCACCATGAACATTTTTTCCTTCAGCTGACTCACCATATGGTAAGTCACCCTTCAATTACATGTTTTCTCTACCCTCTCATCCAGGGTTTCCCCTGAATGAGTGGTACTGTACTGGACAGCTTCTCTAGCCTTCATTCCAGTATATAAATTTTTCCTAGAATAAATTCTCTGGACAGCTGTCAGACAGGGACAGGAATACTCCTCTCCCTTTGTCTGTTCTCTCTGTTTTACACAAGAAGATTCTCTCTGCTCTCTTTCTCAGCTACTGTTCATGCAGGAGTTCTACTGACTGAACTACTGGTACTTCCCACAAGTTTCCAGTCTGTCTTCCACTATTTTTGTCTAGCCTTAGAAGTGATTCCAAGATAGTCCTCATCTATCTTGGATAAATCCTACTCACTTCAGGCTTCTCACCTTATCTTCTTTCTAGCCATCTCCATTTACTTGGATGTGGCAGCACAGCTGACCTACAGTCAGTTTTATATCCTAATTCTCCTGCATAATGCTCTCTGCAATCTTCAGAGAAGCTTTCTACTATGGGCCCTTGCTAGAGAGCATTGAACTTGGTCTCGGATGGCTATTCTATATAGTAGAAAAGGCTTATCAGTCATTTTCCATGACTGTGAGGGTTCCCACACCCTCTTGTCTCCTGTTATAATACAGGATATAAGCTTTTTCTGCGTGAATGTCCAAGCAGTTTCCCAATCCTGCAGGAATAAGCCCTTTTTTCCTTACGGCTTGGCCTCATGCTCTCCTACTCCTCATGGACAGCACATATTCTACTAGTAACGCATGATACCCCTGTGTCCCTTTAGTGGGTCGTCCTGGTATCTCCTTCTATGCGTTTTCTGTCCATTTACCATGTCAGAGTTCTACAGAACTCACGACTTGCTTTCTACAGACTGACATTATCCTCTGTTTTTTCACGCAATCATCCTGGTTATTTCACTGGTTAGCATTCCTGCACCCTCTTAGCCAGAGGAATAGATTCTCTATATATCTTTTCAAGTAGGTTCCACCTTCTTGTTATTAGATGAATCTTTCTCCTTCACATCTCCCATGTGAATGTTTTTTTATGGAGCTTAGTTGCAGACATGTATCTTCAGACTTACATATTCATGTATGTATATATTTCTATACATACATATGTCTGTAAGCTGTGTGTGCATAGGTTATGCCCCTATTTATACATACATATATATATTATATATATACACACATTATATATATATATATATAATGTGTGTGTAACTGTTGAGATGCTCTTTATCAGTAGCATGTATTTACATACTATCTCCCTAACTGTCTATCCTATAAAGGTTTTACCTTTTTGGAGGTTCCAGACAGTGGGCTTGCATATCTTCATACTGTCCCTCAGTATGTGGGGGCTGTTATGTACACAACCACTACTGTGGTACTAACAGCTTCCACTTTACTCTAGGTCTCGCTATCCCTGAAGCATCATGCTTTAATATCTTTCCTATCTCTCACCAGCTAGGAAAGACAGTGTAGACCTTCAGTAGTTCTGAAGTTTCAGCCCTTCACACATCTGTCCTCCTTGGGAATACGGGCTTTTTTCCATACCCCTTCTTCCCTCCAGGACTGGGCTAGTTGTCCAAATCGGTCAGTCTTCCTCTTTTACTCCTCAATGTTAATGACTCTGTAGCTAAAAGAGTTTTCAGCTTTTTCCCATAAAGCTTTCCACTGAAGACCTGCCATTCATATACTACCCCAGTTGACACCTGGGTCACTTGCCAATTCCAGATTTGGACCTTCACCCTCACTGCTGTGAGGTCACCTTGAGGATCCTCTACTGAATCTCCAGTAGACTCCATCACGCTCTCTACTTCCTACAATCCAGTAGGTAAGCTCCATTTTGTGATTGTTCATTAAATAATTTTAATGCTACTTATCATACATACCGAGGACTCCTCTTCTGTAGTCCTTAGCTTTGCTGTTTTTTCTTACAGATTCTCTCGTTTTAACTCCTACCCACCATCCCTCATGGGATGCCGGAGATCCATGTGTGGGAACTGCAGTCCTGATCCAGGGACATGCATTTTATGGGATCTCCCCCTGGCATCTCTAGTTAGGGAGTCCCCATATGTGAAGACTCATTCCTGCTTGTTCCTGGAGATAGCACAGTTACTTACCTGTAACAGGTGATCTCTGGGAACAGCAGGAATAAGTCTTCACAACCCACCCACCTCCCCTAGGAGTTGTCTCTATCTATATTTCTTTGCTCTTTCTCTCCTTTTGTCTCAGCTATGAAACTCAACTGAGGAGTGGCAGTGGAAAAGGCGGGAAGACACTGCGCAGGCGCGAGGGATGCTCCCAAAAGCTCTCTGATTGGATGCTGGGGAGCATTCCCGTGCAGGCTCCGTCGGTACCGACGTACCCTGTGATAAGGAAGCTTATCATAGCTCAGGTAGGAGCTATAGAAAAGATGATGTGACTCTGAACAAGCAACCTGTCAGTTCTGGTAGAAGCAAGAAAACAGAGTTTTCACATAAAAGACTACCAGTCCCAGAATGCACCAGGTTTCCAGCAGCCATGAGAGGGGCTGAAGTGAGAAAATGTTTGTGCAATCAAGAGAGCTATGAGGTAATCCCTAAGCACTCATCTCAAAGGGCAGGGCCTGATTCAAGACAGCTGCGCTGTGTTAGGGAGCAGCACACATTAGAACAGGATAAGAATAGAGCTTATTCTTCAGATAACAGCTTCAGGGAGAACTTCAAGAACAGCTTCAGCAAAAGCCACAGAAAGAGCTTGAGGGAGAGCTTCAGCAACGGCTACAAGCACCAGTATCACCTGAGGAAACAGAAGCCAAGCCAAGCAGATAGAGAGAGAAGGAAACTCTCTGGAAGGAAGAGAAGAAAGGCCATTGGAAGGTCTGGGAGATTCCAAGGCAGTACTCATACTGGGAGGTATTCCAAAAGCCAGCAGAGTCCATTGGACTGGATTCAGCCAGAGGAATGGAGTGGCAGAGATAGGAATCACCAGTGGCTACCTGGAAGAGAGAAGACTGCATGTGGAAGGGACTTTCAGACCAAGGCCAGAAGGTATGTGAGAGAAGATCCAGTGTCCAGGGATCATGATTGGAAGGCTGGACATCAGAATTGGATTACATATTGGCCAGGCTATACAGAGAGGAATAATGATAGCAGGAGAGGCTCAGGTATGAACACTGATCCAGACCCTATCTATAATAGAGAATGGCAGCAAGGGAATGAGCATTCTCATGATAGTGCCTTAATGAAAGACTCGTCTGTGCCAATGTATGATAGTGACCATATGCTGATTGATACAGCAGATGAAAATACAGTTTACATGGACTGTTCTCTATCTAAATGCTATTGCTAATTTTCTGTGAGCAAACACATCAGCCATCACAAAGAAACCTAACTTTGTTCTTTATTTCCACTGCAAACAGCTCTTAAAGCAGGATTTGGGCTCACACAATAGCAGCCAGCCAGCTAAAGGCTTTCAGCTGGTCCATGGATAGTAATTAGGGCTGCACCTGATTGTGTGTGTGAGCAAGGGAGAATCACTGCTGAGATCGGCGTGGAAAATAAGCAGAAGTTAACCTAACCAGCAAAGTTTATTCTTTACTCTGTGCCTTTGTATTTGGTAATTATTTGCTAAGAAAACATTAGCTAATTGCCTGACAAGCTGAAGGTTGTTTTCTGGTTTACTTTGTGACTTTTTGTTATCCATTTAAACACTGCAAGCAAGTAACCTCATTTATAGTGCTATCAAGCATACATGTGCTGGGTGAATTAAACCCCATCAATAAAAGAAGTATTTTATTGATCTTACCACTTGGTTTCACAACTCAAATTATTGTCATCAGCTGTGTTTGGGAGTGAATGAACTACAATACCCACAATACCTTGCAAGAATCATATGAATATATGCATCGTCAAGATTGTGTAAGTTCTCACTCTAGGCAGCCGTCTGACAACCCATATGTGAAGACTTATTCCTGCTGTTCCCAGAGATCACCTGTTTACAGGTAGGTAACTGTGCTTTATCATGAGATACACAGAAAAAGCCACTGGGAGGAAAAAGAAATTAAGATATAAGGTCACAAAGTTGAAAAAACATCAAATTTACAAGTGATTCCAGACTTTTGCACAACGCTGTATAGTGCTACAAAAGTCAGACTTCAGTGGATCCAGATGGACTTGAGACGAAATAAAGTCAAGACAGTGGCGGTGAGCTGCTCATTCAAATAGCTTAGAAGCAAAGGTGAAGAATGAGATAAGCCAATAGCTGTATGGGACAGGAATGGTCAAGTGAGAGCTTTTTGAGGAGACGTATGACCATATCCTGCTTGACGGCCACAGGAACAGTTGTGGTGTAGCCTAGTGATTAGAACACTGGCTTGGGAACCAGGAGACCAGAGTTAGATTTCCACTAGCATTCCTTGTGGCCTTGGGTAAGTCACTTAACCCTCCATTGCCTTAGAAGAATCCAAGTTATCGATGTCCCTGTTTAATATGCATTACCAAGTTTAAGTTACAATGTAAACTGCTTTGACTAAAATGATAAAGCGGTATAAAAAAATGTTAAGTCAATAAATAAAATAAATATGACAGATGGAAGGAATGATGGTGGAAGAGAGAGAACTTAGTAGACAGGTGGGAATGGGATCAGAGTAGTAGGTTGTCAGTTTGGAGGAGGAGAGCAGATTTGCAATTTCTTCATCAGTGATTTCAGAAAAGGAAGAAAAGGTGATAGACCGTGAAGGAAGGATTTGGGATTGAAGGAGGGGGAAGGTGTTGGTGAATGTGTGGAGAGTTCAAAGTTAATCTTTTGGACTTTTGAAAGGCTTTCTTCCCCTTTGCTTATGGACTTTGGGTTCCTTCTCAGTCCCTTCGTGGAGCGCTTGGGCCAAGGGTTCCCATTCCATCCAGAAGAGGACCCTTCCAGGCTGCGCATTGAAGGCTTGGGGGCCCATTCTCTGGTTGGGAGCAGGCTTTTCCTCTTCTTTCAGGAATGAGCCTGGGTAACCATGTATCACTGGGTGCTAGTCCCCATTCAATATGTTTATGTCCTGGAATGCAAAGAACCAATCCCAGCCACTTTAGTCTTCTCCCCTTGTGGAACTGTGAACAAAAGGGCCACTGTGTGGATCCCCTTCAACAAGTTGCCTCTCCTGAAGGTAGTGGTGCCAGTTCCCCTGGATGCTCGGGATAAGGGCAGGTGTTTCATCTGTTTCATGGTGCCAATATGGAAGGAACTTTCCAGCCAATTCTGGACCTCAAGTGTGTTAACGAGTGCTTGGGTGTTATGTGCTTCAGGGTGCAAACTTTGCGATCCATGATCCAAGTGTTTTGCCGAGGGGAGTTCCTGGCCTCTCCAGATTTGACTGAGGGGTATTTTCATATCTCAATCCAGGGGATCAGCAAAGTATCTGTTTTTTTGCCATGCTTGACTTGCCTCTTCAGTTCATCACCTTCCCATTCAGACCCTCCACTGCCCCAAGAATGTTCTGCAAGATTGTGGTGGTGGTTACTGCAGCGCTACGGCACCAAGGGATTTGTGTGCACCCATATCTGAATTACTGGCTCCTCAGAGCCCATTCTTTTTCAGAGGCATCTCGGTTAGCTCCCCGAGTGGTGTCCTTTCTGATCAGCCTTGGCTAGATGATCAGTTGAGGAAAGAGCCAGTTGTTGTCGTCCTTGACCCTGGAGTTCCTGGTAGCATCTTTCAGTACTCTAGTTTGCAGAATCTTCCTGCCGGAGGAGAAAGTCAAAAGCTGTTGGATTGACTAGTGCTGTTTTGTTTGCAGCAGGCTTTCAGAGTTTGAGTTCATCTTCAGCTCTTCAGATTGATGGTGGCAACAATCGAGATGGTGCCATGGGCGCTTGCTCATATGCAGCCGCGCCAATGGTCCTTACTGACTCAGTAGTCCCTGAGTTCTCAGTGATTTGAGCTCAGGCTCCCACTCTCAATGATGGTGATGGCCATTCAGGTGTTTGAGTTGTTTCTGTGCCACTGGGGTCGCCCCGAAAGGGATCTGATAACAACCCGCTTCAATGTGAAAGTGTGCTGCTTTTTCAGTTGCTGTATGGAGATGGGGTCTGAGGGTTTTGGTGCCCTGGCTCAACCTTCACCAGGTCAGCACCTGCTGAATATATTTCCTCAGTGGCCTCTGGTGGACATGTGATTCGGCATATGGAGCGCCATTTGAGAAGGATTATTCTGGTGGTGCCGGGTTGGCCAAGGAGAGCGTGCTTCAGATATTTGACGCAGCTCCTGCAAGCGACACCTCTTTGTTTGCTTCCATCTTTGGGCCTATTGTGCCGGAGGCCGCTTGTCCTGGAAAACATAGCTCCCTTCTCACTTACCTACCAGTGTCAAAATTCCCAAACTCTCACTACATCTACACCACCCGAAAAGAGTACAAGTGATCCTAAAAACTAAACTACAGATGACAAACCTGAAGGAAGATGAAAAGGACAGACATTCTCTTAAACCGCCCAGACTTAATACTGCAGAAAATATTTTTTCAACACTAGCATACCCACTCTAAGGGAGGGAATGGTCTCAGTAACAGGAGTGGGGGCTGCACTTGCAGTTGATTTTCACCGCGGCACCACACCCAGAACATATACCCTTGTTCTCATTCATAGGCCACTGAATTTGTTTTTATGACTTTTAAATGCATTTAAAAACTTGAAAAATTTAGCTTTCATTATTGTTGGAACCCCGTCCCTCAGAGTTGATGATACTGCCGGACCTTTAGTCAACTTGAGTTTCGCCCATACATTTACAGGGCTGCCTCAGGACAGGTCTAACAGTGGCTTTTCATGCCTTCAGGCTTCTCACGCACAGCTTGGCTCTTGTTAGGAGACTGTTAATACAAACAGGCTATTCTCCAGTGGTGGCTTTTCAGAGCCCGGAGGAGGTCTTCCAACCTGGCATGTGTAGGTCTGGTGCCTTGAGTGCTGATGTGGCACATAGCAGCTGGCTCCTGAGGCGGCCAGGGTGCTGTCTCCATTGGCCTTTTGTGCATGATGTTTTGGAGTAGGCCCTTCCCCCTTAGCTCCCTTGAATGTTCAAGTGGCAGCTCTGGCCTGTTTCAGAGGTCCATTGGCTGGTACGTCTCTAGCCTTAAACCCGGATGTTTCGTGCCGCCTTCAGGGAGTTCGGAGTCTGCATCCTCCCCTTCGGTCTGTGGTCCCTTCCAGGGATCTGTGTCTGGTACTCAGGACCCTGATGTCAGAGCCTTTGAGCCATTGAAGTGCATTACTCTGAAGTATTTGATGATCAACACAGTCTTCTTGGTTGTGATTTTTTTCTGCAAGGAGGATTTTGAGCTGCCTGTTATCTTACCAAGATCCTTAACTGTCTCTTTCTGAGGAGGCTGCTTCCCTTCGGCCTTTGCCTTCCTTCCTTCTCTGAAGTTATTTTTCCCTTTCATGTGAACCAGGTAATTTGCCTGCCCTCCTTCTCTAATGTCTGGATAATGTTTCTTTGGTTTTTGGAGGTTACAAATTCTTTTAAGTCAGACTATCTTTGTGCTGTTTGCTGCCCTGCGCAAGGTAATGCAGTGGCTAAGTCTGATTGGGGCGCTGGCTTAAGAAGGCCATTGCTTTGGTGGATCTGCTGTGAAACTGGCCGGTTCTGGAAGGTTTGTGTGCCCATTATATCTGAGCGGCATCACATTCCACTTTTGTCAAGCATTTCCGCTTGGATGTCCACACTCATCAGACAGGGTCTTGGGCTCTAAGGTTTTGTGAGCTGCTATGTATTCTTCCCACCCAGTGGAAACGTAGCTTTGGTACATCCCACTTGTCTGGACTGGTCTAGCAGGGCGATATGGAAAGTGACATTTTACTTACCAGCCAGTGTCCTTTCCATGAGTCCTACTATACCAGTCCAGGGCCTGCCCCCTGGAACGGTTTACTCTGTTCTTCTCCAGCAGTACCTTTGGGTTCGTTATGATTTATATACTTGGCTCCACAGGTCCATCTTTTACAGACAGCCTTCTATTTATGCTTTCTTGTAAGGAGTTGTCTACTGTTTGATTACTCATTGTTGCTCATGTTGAGCTTGTGTGAGGCTTGCCATTTTCTCCTATATTCTTTGGGATGGATACTGAAGAGACCTCTGGTGGCTGAAGGGGATAGAGGCATTGGAGTGATGCCATTGAAACCTAGGCTTTTCATTGATTCTTTGTCTCCACCAATCTGCTGGTAGAGGAACACAACCGACTTGGCTGGACTGGTCTAGCAGGACTCAAGGAAAAGGACATTATCTGGCAAGTAAAATGCAACCTTATACTGCTGATTTTTGCTGTGCCTTTTAAGCTTCAACTTTTCACTCACGACCAGGATTTCTTGACCCAGTCCTTGGGACACACCCAGCCGATCAAGTTTAAATGATAACCACAATGAATATCCATGAGAGAGATTTGCTTGCACTGCCTCCATTATATGCAAATTATATTTAGGAGGATAGAAGGTGGTGATGTGCTATGACAAAATGAACCTAGTGCTGTGTTTGCTGCATCATGATAAAAGTTTGGAAGCCCTTTTCCAAGCCCATAGCATCGCTAACCTACGGAACCCTTCTACATAGTAGGGCACCCTGTAACGTCTGAAGCCACCAAAATGCCCACCCCCTCAATGCCTGCACTCACTCCAGCACCCCAGTGATTCTGCCAAACATGTTTTCCTGATACTCCCAAATAGTTAGTACATTTTCTTAATGGCCTTAATCCATTAACATACTCTCATCCCATCTCTACAACCCCCTTCATTGTTTCTTAGCTGTAGATGTTTCATCTATCCTAGGCAAAACTAAAGAAAGCTACTGCTGAAGTCATTGGTAGTTAAATGAGCAGCAATGATGGTTAGTCTGCACTGACTGTTTGAATAAACACAGCTGCTACTTAGTTCATTATTCAAAGAATTCTGATAATTGAACAGTAGCATTCGTCTTCAACACTGTAATACTTAAGCAAGCAGTTGTGGCTCAGTTAATGGAACCCATTTACAACTCACACTTGATATCAAGGTAAGTGAGCTAACCAGATAAGTGAGTACAGTGACCTTGGCTGAAACAATTCTTTAAATGCTTATAAAAGAAAGGAAAAGTGGGTGCTGGAAGGGTGGGATGCTCGGTAAGGGTTTGAACAATGGACTACATTGAATGTGTTTGCGTTCAGTGGGATTCATAGAGTTACCCACGTCAGTAGGGTGCATGGATGAACTGAGAGTCACAGTGGACTACATTAGTTATTTAGGTGGGTAAGCTGTCATTAGTAGATACACTAGTAGCTTAGGGGATTCATTAGTATGCGATAGTCATTAGTGGTTATCTGAGCTGAGGGGTTAAGTGAGTGAGTGGCGGGCGGGTGGGTGGGCTGATTGTGGAGACAGTTAAGTAAAGTGAGTGGTGAGTAAATGGTGCAGGAGGTGTTTTTTAAAGGACTATATGGTTGTGGAGGCTAGAATTGGGTGTTAAGTTCTGTAGTCTGGGACTCTAATGCTGGGTCTCAATACTTGGGCTTCTCAAATGACTGTGCCACAGACTGGGTCTCCCCAGGATAGAGTACTTCAAATGTTTTGTAATTCAGTTGTTGAAGTTGAATTAACCTGGCCTTCCACCTTTAACTACTGAAGGTAAAAATAATAGTAAAGTTATTTTGTATGAATGTAAATTTGTGAGCTACTAGACATGTAGGGCTAGTTAAATAATATAAGTAATAAATGAAATGTATTTATTTTATTTAACAGGTTTTTTTAATACCAATTTATTGTTTCAATCAAAGCGGTTTACATTTTAACTTGGTAATGTACATTAAACAGGGACATTGATAACTTGAATTTTTCTGAGCAATGGGAGGGTTAAGTGACTTGCCCAAGGCCACAAGGGAATCGAACCCTGGTCTCTTGGTTCCCAAGCCAGTGCTCTAACCATTAGGTTGCTCCTCCACTCCTTCAATGGGATAAATGAAGTAGAATTGGGATGAAACAGGTTGAGGCCAACTACATACCATGCCCTAAAGCAGTCCTGTGGCCTAACAGAGTGACTGGAAGCAGACCTATAGCAAGCAATGCAATGTTTGCCTTCAAGTCAGTCCTGACTCCTGGCGACCCAGAAGCTCCTGGGTTTTCTTGGCAGTGTCACTGGAAGTAGATTGCCAGGCCTTTCTTCCAAGGCAATGGAGGGTTAAGTGACTTGCCCAAGGCCACAAGGAGTGCTAGTGGGAATTGAACCCTGGTTGCTTGGTTACCAAGCCAGTGCTCTAACCACTAGGCTACTCCTCCACTCCCCTATAGCAAGAGCCTAACTAAATATGGCCATTGTCTTGTTGCTGGGCAGATTTCAGAGATCATAAACTGTTTGCAGAGAACACATGGCATTGGGTCAAGTATGGGACATGCAGAAACAGGAAATATGCCCACCACAGACTAGACAGGGGGAGGGAAGGGGGAGGGGGGGAGGCAAGGCAGATTCAAACTGAAAAAGAACTGATAGCATAGTTGCTAGAATTTGCAGAAATCTGTGAACTGCTTATACAGGAAACAGAGCCTGACCAATAGGAATATATTACAGTAAAAAATTCCAACTGCAACTAGATGACGGGGTGAAATAATGTATATAAGAACAGGACTAGATATCATTCGGTGGGAGGGGGGAGACAAACAGCCTTTGCTCTTTGTCCCCTTGCCTCTCTGACTTAGGCAAACTGTACTGCTAAGAAAATAATGCTGCATTTTGCTTTTTGGCTAAGATTGTAACTGATTTCGCATAATAAAGATCTCATTTCCTTCCAAGTGTCTGTTTGGAACAGTGTGAGGTCAATCTTATATCTTTGTGGTACAACACAGCAGCCTTAGTCTACCAACATTCCCAAAAGTAGGTAAAGCATGTAGAGCATGGATCGTGATATTTCTTTTAACCCCTCTGCTTGGTATACTGCAAGTAACTGATACATTTTAGAAAATTGATGGTTTTTATTCCAGACTTTCTCCAGGACCAAGCAGGAAGTCAGTCCTCACATGTGGGTGACGTTGGCGCCGACGGAGCCCCCATGCGGAGCATTTCCCCAGCTTTCAAAGAAAGCCTTTGGGACTGCAGCACGCATGCGAGGTCCCCTTCCCGCCCAAGGGTGCCATCTTGCGCAGTCTTCTTTTTTCCGCGGAGCCCGATGGATGTGTTTCGTGTTCACCCGAGAAAAAAGTTCATTTTGGTAGTGGAACTGTTTTTTTCTTCGGTTCGACCCCGGTTTCCCTTTCCCACCTGGGCCCGGTACACCGGTATTGAGCCTGGACTTCTTTTTTCGTTTTTGTCCTTCGTGACTAACGTTTGCGCCATTTTTCTGTTTTTCACTGGCAGCCCTGTCTTTTGACTTCGCAGGGGCCCTTTTTCCCCCGATGGCTGCCAACGGGTTCAAAAAGTGTGATCGGTGTAAGAAACTTATGTCTCTCACCGACACACATGACTGCTGCCTCGGGCCCGATCATGACCCGATGATCTGTGGCCCGTGTGGGGAAAATGTCCTCAAAGGCGTTGAGTCGGCAGCACCAGAAGGAAAGAATCTTCTCTGACGCCGCGTCCGGCTGGGCATGGACTTCGTCAGAAGCCTCGACGTCTCGGGATTCCGATCCCGAGCATCGCCGGGGTTCCTCTGAGAGGGGGTCTCCCTCGTGGGAGCATTGCAGGAAGAAGAAACCCGCGAGGGCGTCATCGGTGGATGCGCTTGGCTCCTCGAGGGCCAGGTCGCATAGCCCCGACTGCCATACCGGGTCTTCGGAGTCGGAGAGGCCTGCTAAACAACCTTGTGTGGAGCTGGAGTCCCCGGGTCACGTGAGTACTGTGGTCCTCGTGGACTGTCCTCCGGGGGAGCCGATGTCGGGGCCTGAGTCGGGGGCTGCTGAGTCTCCTGAGCTCAGACTCAGGTTGACAGCCTTGGAGAGCAGCTTGGCTGCCTTCATGGAACAGCAGCGGGCACTGATTGCCGGTCTCACCGGTGCATCTGCCCCGACCACCGGGACATCGTTTTCCCAAGTCGACCCCGGAGGCCGAGCCGATCCTCGAGTCAGTCCTCGGCCCAGGTCTCACTCGGCCTCCCGTTCGGGACCGAGGTCATCGACGCCAGCACCCTCGGTGTCGGGGCGGATGGCATCGGTGCCTGCCCGACCTGAGCCGCTCGATTCCTCCTCCGAGGAGTCGGGCTGGGAAACTGAGAACAAGGAGTCCCCGGACACCTTTCGGACCCGGTGTGTCCCTTTGGACTCACCGGAGTCCGAACCTCAAAGACTGTCCCCCCCCCTCCCCCCCGGAGGGCACCCAGTTCTCGGACTTCAAGGCTTTGGCCTTCCCCGCGGAACCTGAGAAGGAGCCTCTAGCTGAGGAGCTCGAGGCCCTGCAGTATGACTCTCCTCCCAAGGAGGCCTTTACTGTACCGGTTCCTCCGATGCTGGAACGGTTGTTCTTCCGCATGTGGGAGGCGCCGGCCTCGATGCTGGTTCTGAGCAAGCGGGTCGATTCCATCTATCGAGTCCGCAAGAGCCCCGGGTTCCAAAAGGCACAGCTATCGCACCACTCCATGGTTGTGGAATCGGCCATGCATCGTCTGAAGAGTCAGAAGATGCACTCCTCGGTGCCTCCTGGCTGGGAGGCCCGGAAGCTGGATGCCCTCGGTAGAAAGTGCTTCCAGGGCTCTATGCTTGCTTGCTGTGTCCATACCTACCCAGCTGTACATGGGCATGTACCTTCGAGACCCGGCAAAGGAGATTGCCGGGTTCTCTGCTGGTCTCTCCGAGGAACCCTTGCAGAGGTTCAAGGCCCTGTCCTCGGGGATCCGAGAGTGCTCGAAGTTTATTTTTCGAGCAGCTTATGATGGCTTCAAGGCTTCGGCCCAAGTAGCCGGTGCCGGCATCGGTGCACGCCGTCAGGCCTGGCTACAGTCATCCGACCTCGAGCCATGGGTGCAGGACAAGTTGGTCGATGTCCCCTGCCGAGGTGAAAACCTCTTTGGGAAACCTATGGCTGAAAAGGCTGCAGAACTCGAGTCCAAGACTCTCACTCGGACAAGGCTGTCCAGGAAAACCTCTGCCCCTTCTCAGAAGAAGAGGGGGCTTGGGGAAAAAAGACCTTTTACCCGAGGAAGTCATCTGCCTACAAATTATACCTTCACTTTCAGGCCTCCACAGCTCCCCAGCAGGGTCAGCAGGCCAAGGGGCAAGGGCATGGGCCCCATAGGCAGAAAACCCCCAAGCCACCAGCTCCTGCTCCTGCACAGCAGGGAGTGGGGTTTTGACTCCAGTGGCATAGCCTCTCCTCCTCAGCTGGCCCCCCTAAGCACAGGAGGCCGGCAGACCCTGTATGCCCACAGGTGGTCAGCCGTAACAAGGGATACCTGGGTGCTCAGCATAGTCCAGAGGGGCTATCTTCTCCACTTCCACCAGGTACCTCCCTCCTACTTTCCAGGGGAGCCTCCAAGACTCTCTCTGCACAGGCACTTACTCCTGAAGGAGTTAGCAAGTCTTCTAAAGGAACAGGCGGTGGAACCGGTGCCCCACCACCCGAGAGGTCAAGGCTTCTATTCCAGGTACTTTCTAGTACCAAAAAGGACAGGAGGCCTAAGGCCCATCCTAAACTTGCAGAATCTCAACAAGTTCCTGGAGAGGGAAAAGTTCAAGATGCTTACCCTTGGAATCCTGCAGCCCTACCTCCAGCAGGGAGATTGGCTATGCTCCTTAGACCTAAAGGATGCTTATACTCACATCCTTATTGATCCAGACACAGACAATATCTTTGATTTGTCATGGGAGGAAAACATTACCAGTACTGAGTACTCCCTTTTGGCCTAACCTCCGCCCCCAGGGTTTTCACCAAGTGCCTGGCGGTGGTGGCGGCCTATCTCAAGGTTCAAGGACTCTTTGTGTTTCCCTACCTGGACGACTGGCTCATCAGAGGTCAGTCTCCACAGGAGACCAATCAAGCCACCCTCCGCACTGTCTCTCTTCTCCAGAATCTGGGGTTTGTCATAAACTTTGCAAAGTCCGCTTTGCGCCCCTCACAGAACATTGAGTTCATCGGAGCAAGACTAGACACCCTTCAGGCAAAGGCCTTTTTACCTGTGGACAGGGCCCACAGACTGATGGATCTGGCCAGACAGTTCCACAGCAATTCTCTGGTCTCCGCCAGACAATTCTTGAAGCTCTTAGGCCACATGGCATCCACAGTCCATGTAACTCCAAATGCCCGTCTGCACATGAGGCCAGCCCAGTGGGGCCTCAGAACTCAGTGGCTGCAGGCCACAGGAAACCTGACGGACAAGGTCAGGGTGTCCAAGCTACTAGCCTCTTCTCTACAGTGGTGGCTTCATCATCCGAATCTGGTGCAAGGGGTGCCTTTTCAAGCACCTCCACACACTCAAGTGCTGACCCCCAATGCTTCTCTTCAAGGTTGGGGTGCACATTGCCAAGGAGCATGCACTCAGGGCCTGTGGTCTCCTTGGGAGGCCACACAGCAGATCAATTTCCTAGAGATCAGAGCGATCCGCTTAGCCCTGCGGACTTTCTCTCATGTCCTCTCTCACCAGTCCGTCTTAGTTCAGACGGACAATCGAGTTGCTGTGTTCTGTGTGAACAAGCAGGGGGGCCACAGGGTCCTGACCTGTGCTCCTGGGCAGTCAATCATGGCGTACTTCTCAGGGTGGTCTATCTCCCTGGACAAGAGAATTACCTGGCAGACAGATTGGGCAGGATTCTACAGCCACACGAATGGCAGTTGAATCCTCTGGTGTTTCAACAGATCTTCCTAAGATGGGGTCTTCCCACCATAGATCTCTTTGCCAGTCCACTGAACCGTCAACTGCCCAGGTTCTGCCCCAGACAACCGCATCCTCTCAGAGTAGCAGTGGATGCGTTTCTCATTCCATGGTCTACAGGCCTCATATATGCGTTTCCTCCCACGCCTCTAGTGCCCAAGACACTGTTCAAAGTGATCCGGGACAAGGCCTCGGTGATTCTGGTGACCCCCAGGTGGCCAAGGCAACCCTGGTTCCCGCTTCTTTTGCAACTGGCGGTGGACACTCTTCCTCTGGGGATGCAACCCGATCTCCTGTCTCAGGAGCAGGGATCTCTC
This sequence comes from Ichthyophis bannanicus, assembly GCA_033557465.1. Taxonomy (NCBI): domain Eukaryota; kingdom Metazoa; phylum Chordata; class Amphibia; order Gymnophiona; family Ichthyophiidae; genus Ichthyophis; species Ichthyophis bannanicus. The sequence continues at coordinate 239,788,793 of CM066041.1, forward strand.
TTACACCCCAACCTCCAGTCCCTCAATCTGATGGCCTGGCTGCTGAAAGGGTAGTTCTAGCACCCTTACTGCTGCCTAGGGAAGTGGAGGACGTGGTCTTGGCCTCTAGGAGGCAGTCCACCCGGAGGTCTTATTCCCTTAAGTGGCGTAGGTTCTCCACCTGGTGTGCTCAACACAAGCAGGATCCTTTCTCATGCCTGGTACCAGTGGTTCTGCAATATTTGCTTCACCTGTCCAATCTAGGCCTTAAATCCAACTCTGTTAGGGACCATCTCAGTGCTCTCTCTGCGCACCATTCACCGGTGGAGGGTCAGTCTCTCTCAAGCCACCCTTTGGTGGCTCGCTTCCTCAGAGGCCTACTTTTGCTTAAGCCTCCAGTTCGTCCACCTGCCCCTGAGTAGGATTTAAATGTGGTCTTGCAGTGGCCTACTTGCCCACCATTTGAGCCTATGGCTACTTGTCCTTTGCGCTTTCTCACCTGGAAAGCGTTTTTTGGTAGCTCTTACCTCAGCAAGGCGAGTGAGCAAGCTTCAAGCCCTGGTGTCAGAGGCACCATACACTAGGTTCTATAGGAACAGGGTAGTCTTACAGACTCACCCTAAGTTCCTTCCCAAGGTTGTCTCCTCCTTCCATCTCAATCAGGAGGTGGTTCTTCTGACTTTTTTTCCCAGGCCGCATGCTAGCCGGGCTGAGATGGTCTTGCATACCCTTGACTGTAGGAGGGCGTTGTCCTTCTACATTGACCGTACGCAGGAGCATCGAAGGGCTGTCCAGCTCTTCGTCTCTTTTGACCCTAATAAGTTGGGGTTACCTGTCTCCAAGCGTACCCTGTCCATCTGGGTAGCAGACTGTATCGCCTGGGCGTATAGGGCAGCCGGCCTCTCATTGCAGGGTCGAGTCACGGCTCGCCGTGTCAGGGCGAAGGCTGCATCAGTGGCTCATCTCCGCTCTGTTCCGTTGACAGACATCTGCCGGGCCGCTACTTGGTCTTCAAGCCAGACTTTTGCAGCCCACTACTGCCTCGAGAGGGAGTCCCGCAGGGACAGTGCTTTCGGACAGGCGGTACTCCGTAATCTCTTTGAGGTATAGGCAACTCCTACCCTCCGGCCCTGGTGTTGGGCTACCGTACGGGGACGTTCTCAGAGAAGATTCTTTTCATACATGCTGAGGCTCTAGAGGGAGCTCAATTTTTCAGCTTTGGGTCCCCGGTAGCCTTAAGCTGGGGAGTCCCATATGTGAGGACTGACTTTTTGCTTGGTCCTGGAGAAAGAGTAGTTACTCACCTGTAACAGGTGTTCTCCAGGAGCAGCAGGAATCGGTCCTCACAACCCTTCCTCCTCCCTTTGGAGTTGCAGTCATATGGTTTAGTTTTGTTTTTTGCTGTCTTTTAACTATGTCATCTGACTGAGCAAGATGGCACCCTTGGGCTGGAAGGGGACCGCGCATGCGTGCTGCAGTCCCAAAGGCTTTCTTTGAAAGCTGGGGAAATGCTCCGCATTGGGGCTCCGTCGGCGCCGACGTCACCCATATGTGAGGGCTTATTACTGCTGCTCCTGGAGAACACCTGTTAAAGGTGAGTAACTACTCTTTTCTGGATAAGAAAGCATGTCTTATTGTGTTCCAGATAAAACATACATTTTTGTACATTAATAATCTTTTTCTCATGTAGGTATCAACGTGGTTCCAGGTCTCTGGCTGCCAACCTACAGGTCTCTGCACGGGAACATGTCAGGCCAGCAAAGTCTATAGTGGAAGATGAAGAGGAATATGATATTCCAAGCGAGATTGAGAATGTTATAGGTATGTTGGGTACAAAATGCTAATGGTTTGGTAGCTTCTTTAAGTATGGTGCTTCTACATAGTGCTGGTGCTTTTCTGTTTGCTAATTAAAGACATTTCTGTTTAGCTGACTGAAAATGCAACTAAAGACTCTCAAATGCTATGCTCCTGTAAAGATTATTTTCCCATATTATCCTACTAGATCAGTCCGGACAAGTGGGTTGTGTTCCCCTACTTAGTAGATGTGAAGACAGAGGTTCCAGAAGCTTCTCATGACATCATCGTGCCATTAACGGCCTGTGCCTCCAGGGGCATAAACAATATGTTTCTGTCTCCAGAGATGGTGGATACAAGTTTTTCAGCTCTGATGAAATCTGCAAAAAAAAAAAAGAGAATTGAAGGAAAGGTTTATTTTGTTCGTGTGCAACCACCCTTATTTGGTGACTTTCTCAATGGAGTGTGACGCGGAAGGCTCCAGTAGAGACACCCTTAAAACTGGTGCTCTCTTCAGATACCATAAGGAGGAGGGGAGTTTCGGCTCCTTGTCCTTATCCTGTTAAGGACATGTTGAGCAGCCATAAGATTGGGAATAAGAATTTAGAAAGGATTTTTTTAGACTCACACAACTTCAGTGCTTCCTCCCTCCTCCTTTCCTCAGTAGATTGGAGAAGGCTCTTGAGAGGTGTTCAACTGCAAGACTGGTAATAGTTGGATGGTGCTGAATCTAGAACAGTTTTTCCTGCCTTGAGGCTCCGCGGGGGTGAGTATCGAAACAAAATCTCTGTCTCTCTGACTTCTTTTGTGGGAGCTCCCAGCCTCGTCCGCTGATGGGGTGTAAGTTGGAGTGGGCTGCTTAGGGCATCCGTTGGTTTGGCACCGGTGGTTTCCCTCCTTGTCCAACTGCCTGCATGCATTGATTTTTGCTTCCTGTGCTTTTCTGCATCTCTTACACACCTCCCCCGATGCATGTCGGTAGCATACGGTGTCTTGTTCATGCGGCCCTAATGCACAATATCACTACCGCCCCACACAGTTAAAGTACGAGCTGTTACTGTCTACTCAGCCTTTGTGCATGGCACACTGTGCCATTTTAGTGCACATTGAGCTTGGGTTGCCGGGCTGTCCATGGTGGTGAAGATATACCAATCTTCTAAAAATCGCTGCCCAGTCTGCAGAAAGTAGAGTGTCTTGTCACTGGATGTTGATATCTGAACTTGTATGGAAGCTTGTGATGTGCCCTTGGAGGGCGTGTCTCTCCCCTCACAGCGAGGAGAGACAGGTGTGCTGGCCTTGGCTTCACTTCAGGAGGTGATGGATGATGCTAATCAAGAGGCTTTGAGCTACAGTTGTCACTCCTCTGGCTGCTCCTTTTAAGAACATAAGGACATAAGATATGCCATACTGGGTCAGACCAAGGTCCATCAAGCCCAGTATCCTGTTTCCAACAGTGGCCAATCTAGGCCATACATACCTAGCAGTTTCCCCAAAAGACACAGGTTCCACAATGCTTGTACCTGGTCAAGCATTGATATCCTGGGTCCCTTTTTAATAATGGTTTATGGACCTTTCCTCCAGGAACTTGTCCAAACCTTTTTAAAACCCAGCTACACTAACAGCCTTTACTACACCCTTCGGTAACACATTCCAGAGTTTGATTACACATTGAGTGAAAAAATATTTTCTTTTATTAGTCTTAAATAGTTTACCATGTAGCTACATTGCATGTCCCCTAGTCTTTCTATATTCTGATAACGTAAGCAATCGATCTACGTTTACCCGTTCCACTCCATTCATTAATTTATAGACTTCTATTATATCTCCCCTCAGCCGTCTCTTTTCCAGGTTAAAGAGCCCTAACCTTTTTAGCCTTTCTTCATAGGAGTATCCTTCCATCCCCTTTACCATTTTGGTGGCTCTTCTCTGAACCTTTTCTAATAACGCTATATCCTTTTTAAGATACGGCGACTAGAATTACACACAATATTCAAGGTGCGGTCTCACCATGGAAGGATATAGAGGCATTATAATATCTTTGGTTTTATTTTCCATTCCTTTCCTTATGATACCTAGCATTCTGTTTGCTCTCTTGGCTGCCGCTGCACACTGGGCCGAGGGTTTTAACATGTTTTCCACAGTGACACCTAAACCTGGGTGGTGGTTCCTAATGTGGAACCTTGCATCGTGTAACCATAGTTTGGGTTGTTCTTCCCTAGGTGCATAACTTTGCACTTGTCCACATTAAATTTCATTTGCCATTTTGATGCCCAGTCTTCCAATTTATCAAGATCCTCTTGCAATTTTCCACAATCCTCATGGGTTTTAACAACTTTGAACAGTTTTATGTCATCTGTAAATTGAATATCCTCACTCGTTATTCCCATTTCCAGGACATTTAAGAATATGTTAAAAAATCCCTTGGGTACACCACTATTCACGTTTCTCCATTTGGAAAATGGGCCATTTAGCCGTACCCTCTGCTTTCTATCTTTCAACCAGTTGCTGATCCAAAATAGTACACTGCCTCCTACCCCATGACTTTTTGGTTTTGCCAAAAGTCTCTGATGAGAGACCTTGTCAAAGGCTTTCTGAAAGTCCAGATATACTATATCAACCGACTCACCTTTGTCTACCTATTTATTCACACCTTCAAAAAAACATAACAGATTAGTAAGACAAGATCTTCCTTGTCTAAAGCCATGTTGGCTGTCTCCCATTAAACCATGACTATGTACATGTTCAGTAATTTTTTTCTTTATGATGGTTTCTACCATTTTTCCCAGTACTAACATCACGTTCACTGGTCTGTAGTTTCCCAGATCACCCCTGGAACCCTTTTTAAAAATTGGAGTTACATTCACCATCGTCCAATCTTCAGGTATTAAAGATGATTTTAATGATAATTCACAGATTACAAATAGCAGATCTGCAATCTCATATTTCAGTTCTTTCAACAAATTTGGATGTATACCATCCAGTCCAGGTGATTTGCTACTCTTCAGTTTATCAATTAGTAGTAATACATCTTCCCGGTGTATCAATATTTCTTTCAGTTCTTCTGCAGTATCACCTTTAATTCTCCAGGACCAAGCAGGAAGTCAGTCCTCACATATGGGTGACATCGACTTCGATGGAGCCCCTGTGGAGCATTTCCCCAGCTTTCTATGAAAGCCTTTGGGAATGCTGCATGCATGCGCGGTCCCCTTCCTGCCTAAAGGTGCCATCTTGCTCAGTCTCTCTTTTTCCGTGGAGCCCATCGGACGTGTGTCCTAGTTCACACGGAAAATAGTTAGATTTTTTTGTCTATTCTTTGCAATTTCTTCACGGTTTTTTCTCCGGTTCAATGCTGGTTCCCCTTCTCGCCAGGTTCGGTACACCGGTATCGAGTCCGATCTTATTTTTTTGGTTTTTGCCCTTCGTGGCTGGCGTTTGCGCCATTTTTTTCCTTTTCCCTGGAAGGCCCGTCCTTTGACCTCACGGGGACTCTTTTTTTTCCCCGATGGCTTCCAGTGGTTTTAAGAAGTGTGATCGGTGCAAGAAACTAATTTCTCTCACCGGCACACACGACTGCTGCCTTCGGTGCCTCGGTCCTGATCATAATCCTCAGATCTGTGGACCGTTTGGAAAAATGTCCACTAAGGCACTGCGAAGTCGTCAGCACCAGAAGGAAAGGCTTTTCTCTGATTCGGTCTCCGGCCGGGCCCGGACCTCATCTGAGGCCTCGACGTCTCAGGAGTCTGACCCCGAGCATCGTCAGGGTTCCTCGGATAGGGGTTCCCCCGAGCGGGAGCGAAAGAGGAAGAAGCAGCTTGCGAGGGCGGCGTCGGAGGAGGTCCCTGGCTCCTCGAGGGCTAGGTCTCAGACCCCCGACCGCCGTCCCGGGCCCGTGGAACAGGAGAAGCCGCCAAAAGTACCTCGGGTGGAACCGAGTCTGCTGGACACGTAAGTCCTGTTGGGTCTCAGGCTGACAGCCTTGGAGTGCAGACTGTCTGCCTTCATGGATCAGCAGCGGGTGCTGATGGCCAGCCTCGCTGGCACATCTGCCCCGACCACCGGGACATCGACCTCGAAGTCGACCCCGGAGACCGAGACGATACTCGAGACCATGAAGGCTCGAGGTCGTCTTCGGTTGCGGTCACCCTCGACCTCCCGGTCAGGACCAAGGGCGTCGACACCGGTGCCTTCGGCGTCAGGGCGGGTGCTGCTGGGCCCCGCGCGGTCGGAACCCGACTCCTCTTCAGACGAGTCCGCCTGGGAGACGGAGGATGAGGAGTCCCCCGATACCTTCAAGACTTGGTGCGTCCCGTCGGACTCACCGCAGTCTGAGCCCCGGAGTAGGTCCCCTCCGGAGGATACCCGGTTCTCGGAGTTCGTGCGGAATATGGCCACTGCTTTGGTTATCTCGGCGGATCCCGAGGAGGAGCCTCGAGCCGAAGAGCTCGAGGCCCTCCAGTATGACTCTCCTCTGAAGGAGGCCTTTACTGTGCCGGTTCTTCCGATGCTGGAACGACTCCTCTTCTGGATGTGGGAGGCACTGGCCTCGGCGCTGGTTCTGAGCAAGCGGGTCGATTCCATTTATCGACTCCGTAAGAGCCCTGGTTTTCAAAAGGCGCAGCTACCGCACCATGCCATGGTGGTGGAATCGGCCATGCATCGTCTGAAAAGTCAGAAGATGCACTCCGCGGTGCCCCCTTGCAGGGAGGCCCGGAACCTGGATGCGTTAGGTAGAAAGTGCTTCCAGGGCCCGATGTTTGCTTGCCGTGTCCAGTCTTACCAGCTGTACATGGGCATGTACTTGCGGGACCTGGCAAAGGAGCTTGCAGGGTTCTCTGCTGGTCTCTCCGGGGAACCTTGCAGAGGTTCAAGTCCTTGTCTTCGGGGATCCGGGAATGCTCTAAGTTCATGTCCCAAGCGGCCTATGATGGCTTCAAGGTCTCGGCCTGTGTTGCGGCTGCCGGCATCGCGGCTCGACGCCAGGCATGGCTGCAGTCATCGGACTTCGAGCCATGGGTTCAGGACAAGTTGGTCGATGTCCCTTGCCGAGGTGAAAACCTTTTTGGCAAGCCCATGGCCGAGAAGGCTGCTGAGCTCGAGACCGAGCACCTCACGAGGACAAGGCTGCCTCGAAAGATTTCTGCCCCTTCACACAAGAAGAAGGGCTCGGGTAAAAAGTCCTTTTACCCGAGGAAGGCGACTGCCTACAAACAGTTCCCACCTTACCAGGCCTCCCCCGCTCCCCCACAGGGTCAGCAGGCCAAGGGGCAGGGACATGGGGCCCCATAGGCAGAAAGCCCCCAAGCCTCCAGCTCCTGCTCCTACTCAGCAGGGTGGGTTTTTTGACTCCCAAGGCATAGCCTCTCCATCTCTGCTGTCCCATCCCTGCACAGGAGGTTGCCTGGCCCTGTTTGCCCACCGGTGGCCTCCCATTACAGGGGACAACTGGGTCTTGAGCATAGTCCACATGGGCTACATGCTTCATTTTCATCAGTTGCCTCCTCCCTATTTTCCAGGAGAGCCTCCAAGACCTCCTCTCCATACAGCCCTCCTCCTACAGGAGCTCCAGGGTCTGTTATGAGACCAGGCGGTGGAGCCTGTGCCTCCCCACCTACAAGGTCACGGGTTTTACTCCAGGTACTTCCTAGTGCCAAAGAGAACAGGGGATATCAGGCCTATTCTCGACCTCAGAAATCTCAACAAATTCTTACAGAAGGAAAGGTTCAAGATGCTTACTCTTGGAACACTTCTGTCCTATCTCCAGTAGGGAGATTGGCTATGCTCTTTAGATTTAAAGGATGCGTACACTCACATCCTCATCCATCCAGACCACAGAAAGTACCTCAGGTTCATTGTGGGAGGAAACCATTATCAGTACAGAGTGCTGCCATTTGGCCTCACCTCCGCCCCCAGAGTCTTTACCAAATGCCTGGCAGTGGTGGCGGCCTACTTGAGAAATCAGGGTATCTTTGTCTTCCCCTATCTGGATGACTGGCTTATCAGGGGTCAGACGTGCCAGGAGGCCAGGCAAGCCACCCTCCGAACGATTTCTCTACTACAGCATCTGGGGTTTGTCATAAACTTCGCAAAGTCCACTTTGCTCCCCTCCCAAAACTTAGAGTTCATAGGAGCAAGACTAGACTCTCTGCAGGCAAAAGCTTTCTTGCCAGAAGACACAGCCCAAAGACTGATAACCTTGACAAACCAGTTTCTCAGCAGGTCACTGGTCTCCGCCAGGCTCTGCCTGAGGCTTCTTGGCCACATGGCTTTGACAGTGCATGTCACACCCCATGCCAGGCTTCATATGAGGCCTGCACAATGGTGCCTCAGAACTCAGTGGTCGCAGGCCACAGGGAGCCTCAGAGACAGAGTAAGGGTGTCCAGACCATTCCTGCACTCCCTCCGTTGGTGGCTGCATCCCCCCAACTTACTGGAAGGGATGCCTTTTAAGCCACCTGGGTTCACAGTGGTATTGACCACCGATGCCTCTCTACAGGGCTGGGGAGCACACTGTCTGGACAAGTGCACTCAGGGCCTGTGGTCTCCCTGGGAGGCCCAGCAGCAGATCAATCTACTGGAGCTTCGGGCTATTCGCTTAGCCCTCAAGGCTTTCTCTCAAACCCTGGCTCACCAGTCTTTTTTAGTGCAAACAGACAATCAAGTAACCATGTTTTATGTGAACAAACAGGGAGGCACTGGGTCCAGGCTCCTTTGTCAGGAGGCGCAGGACCTTTGCTTGTTTGCGCTCAGGCACAACATGTTGCTAATGGCAGTTTATCTCCCTGGCCAGGAAAATTACCTAGCAGACAGGTTGAGCAGAAATCTGTAGCCACACGAGTGGCAGCTCCATCCCTTGGTAGTTCAGAAGATCTTCCTGTGGTGGGGACTTCTGTCCATAGATCTCTTTGCCAGTCCCCTGAACAGACAGCTGCCCCAGTTCTGCTCCAGGCAACCGCATCCTCTGAGACTAGCAGCAGATGCTTTTCTGATTTCCTGGTCCCAAGGCCTCCTATATGCGTTTCCTCCCACGCCTCTGGTGGCCTGAACCCTGTTAAATGTTCTAAAGGACCAGGCCTCGGTCCTTCTGGTAGCTCCCAGGTGGCCAAGACAACCTTGGTTCCCACTTCTGCTTCAGCTAGCAGTGGACACTCCACTACCTCTAGGGTTGCAGCCCGACCTTCTTTCTCAAGACCAGGGTTCCCTTCTGCACCCCAATCTCAAATCTCTCAATTTGATGGCCTGGAAGCTGCAAGGGTAGTTTTGGCTCCTTGGGGCCTACCTCCTGAAGTTTGAGGTCGTCCTGGCCTCTAGAAAGCAGTCCACTAGAAAAACCTATGCCCTGAAGTGGAAGAGTTTTTCTGTGTGGTGCCAGCTGCGTACAGAGGATCCTTTCTCCTGTACTGTACCAGTGGTGCTGCAGTACCTGCTACACTTATCCAATCAGGGCCTTAAGTCCAATTCTGTTCGGGTCCACCTCTCCGCTCTAGCAGCTCACCTCTCACTGGTGGAAGGACATTCTCTATCGGTTCACCCCTTGGTGTCCCGGTTTCTCAGAGGTTTGCTCTTGCTCAAGCCTCCTGTCTGTCCTCCAGCCCCTGAGTGGGAGTTGAATGTGGTCTTGCAACTGACTCGCTCACCTTTTGAGCCGATGGCTACTTGTCCTCTCCGCTTCCTTTCCTAGTAGCTTTAACCTCGGCCAGATGGGTGAGTGAGCTTCAGGCCCTAGTCTGTGACAGGCCTTACACCCGCTTCTATAGGAACAGGGTAGTCCTTAGGACTCATCCAAAGTTCCTCCCTACGGTTGTCTCCTCTTTCCACCTCAATCAGGAGGTGGTTCTTCCAACATTCTTCCCTAGGCCTCATGCAAGCCAGGCTGAAGCGGTCCTGCATACCCTGGACTGTAGGAGGGCCTTATCCTTCTACCTTGACCGTACGCAGGGACATAGAAGGGCTACTCAGCTCTTCATCTCTTTTGACCCTAATAATTTGGGGTTAGCTGTGTCCATATGGGTGGCTGACTGTATCACCTGGGCTTACAGGGCAGCTGACCTTCCCTTGCAGGGTCGGGTCACGGCCCATCGTGTCAGGGCAATGGCTGCCTCAGTAGCTCATCTCCGCTCTGTACCGTTGGCGGACATCTGCAGGGCTGCAACTTGGTCCTCAATCCAGACTTTTGCACCTCATTACTGCCTGAAGAGGGAGTCCCGTAGGGACAGTGCTTTTGGCCAGGCAGTACTCCAGAATCTCTTAGAGGTTTAGGCAACTCCTTCCCTCCAGCCCTCTGTTGGGCTACCGGTGGAGATTCTTTCAGTGAAAAGCCTTTCTTTGATGCTGGGACTAGAGGGAGTTCTCTTGTTCAGCCTGGGTTCTTTGGTAGCTCAGAGCTTGGGAGTCACCCATATGTGAGGACTGACTTCCTGCTTGGTCCTGGAGAAAGAGTAGTTACTCACCTGTAACAGGTGTTCTCCAGGAGCAGCAGGAATCAGTCCTCACAACCCTCCCTCCTCCCCTAGGTGTTGCAGTTGTACATAGTTTATATTTTACATTTTTGTGTGCTGTTTTTTAGCTATGTCATTTGACTGAGCAAGGTGGCACCTTTAGGCGGGAAGGGGACCGCGCATGCGTGCAGCATTCCCAAAGGCTTTCATGGAAAGCTGGGGAAATGCTCCGCAGGGGCTCCATCGACGTCGATGTCACCCATATGTGAGGACTGATTCCTGCTGCTCCTGGAGAACACCTGTTACAGGTGAGTAACTACTCTATATCACTTCAGTAATGGGTAACATCCCTACATCTTTCTCAGTAAAGACTGAAGCAAAAAATTCATTCATTATCTCCGCGATGGCCTTGTCCCCTCTTTGGGCCCCTTTTACCCTGCTCTAATCTAATGGTCCAACTGATGCTCACAGTTTTTTTTGCTACAGTTGTACTTGAAAAAGTCTTTATTACGCGTTTTTGTTTCCACAGCAAGCTGCTTCTCAAATTCTCTCTTTGCCTGCCTTATCAATGCCTTGAATCTAACTTGCCAGTGCTTGTGCCGTTTCCAGTTTTAGTCATTTGGTTCTTTTTTTTCCATTTCCTGAAAGATCTGTTTTTGGCAACCGCCACCTCTCTGACTTCGCCTTTAAAGCATGCTGGGAGTTTTTTAGACTTCCTTCCACTTTTCTTAAAGCTTGTACAGCTGGTCTGGGCTTCCAAGGTAGTATTTTTAAACAACACCGAAGCTTGATGTAAGTCTTTAACCTTTGCAACTGCTCCTTTTAGTTTTTCTTAACTATTTTCTTGATGTTATCATACTCTGCCTTTTGAAAGTTAAAAGGTAGTACCGTGGAATTCCTTACCATCCCTCCTCCATTTATTAGACGGCTGACTAATAAAGGCAGACACCTCCCAGGAGGTACTGCTTGCCTTGCATTATACCATCACAGTACTATAACACTTGGGATTTGTCATAAAGTTCCCATAATCCCAGCTCGTTCAAACTCAATAGAGTTCATCAGAGGCCTACTTAGACACCCTGCAGTCCAGGGTGTTTCTGCCCCATTTCTGTTGTGCTCGTTTAGTCGTACTAGTGTCACAGATGTTCCTACAGGGCCATTTGACATCCCGAGAGATGCTGCATCTCCATGTAGTTCCATATGCCCGAGTACATATGTGGATAGCCCAGTGGACTCTTTCCTCCCAGTGGAAGCAGGCCTCTGGCTGTCTCTGGGACAGGATCCAAGTCACTGTCCATCTAACCACATCTTTTCAGTGGTGATGTTCTCCAGAAAAATTGTTTATAGGGTCACCTTTTTAGATGCCTTCACGTCAGTGCACCCTGATGATAGATACCTCCAAGCTGGGTTGGGGAGCCCATCTGGGCAACTTGATTACACAGGGGCTCTTGACAGCGCAGGAGTCGTAACTCCAGGTCAATCTCCTGGAACTTCGTGCTATCTCGAATACCCTCCTGGTGTTACAGCACTCCCTCACAGCACAAGAGGTCCTTGTCAGGATGGACAATCAGGTTGCTATGTTCTATGTGATCAAGCAGGGAGGAACATGCTCTTGGGCCCTCTGCCAGGAGGTGATACACCTTTGATCCTTTGCCATTGTTTATTAGATTCACCTCCAGGTGGTATACCTTCCGGGAGAGTTGGCAGACAGACTGAGTCGCATCCTTTTTCCCCACGAATGGTCTCTGCATCCGGACACAATGTCCTACATCTTCCAGACCTGGGGAACTCCAGACATACTGTAGATCTGTTCGCAACTCATAAAAACATAAGATATGCCATACTGGGTCAGACCAAGGTCCAGAATACTGGGCTTGATGGACCTTAGTCTGACCCAGTATGGCATATCTTATGTTCTTATGTTTTTATCCCAGTATCCTGTTTCCAACAGTGGCCAATCTAGGTCATACGTACCTAGCAGTTTCCCCCAAGAGACACAGGTTCCACAATGCTTGTACTGGGTCAAGCATTGATATCCTGGGTCCCTTCTCAATAATGGTTTATGGACCTTTCCTCCAGGAACTTGTCCAAACCTTTTTTAAACCCAGCTACACTAACAGCCTTTAATACATCCTCTGTTGACAAATTCCAGAGTTTGATTACACGTTGAGTGAAAAAATATTTTCTTTTATTAGTCTTAAATAGTTTACCCTGTAGCTTCATTGCATGTCCCCTAGTCTTTCTATATTCTGATAAGGTAAACAATCGATCTATGTTTACCCATTCCACTCTGTTCATTAATTTCTGAACTTCTATCATATCTCCTCTCATCCGTCTCTTTTCCAGGTTGAAGAGCCCTAACCTTTTTAGCCTTTCTTCATAGGAGTATCCTTCCATCCCCTTTACCATTTTGGTGGCTCTTCTCTGAACCTTTTCTAATAACGCTATATCCTTTTTAAGATACGGCGACCAGAATTGCACACAATATTCAAGGTGCGGACTCCGCAAAATGCCAAGCTTCCTCACTTCTGCAGAAGAACTCAGACATCCATCATCCAGCAAGTGGATGCCTTTCATCTACACTGGGGTCAGGATCTGCTTTATGTGTATCCTCTCATACCTCTTATTCCCAAGATGCTTTTCAAACTTCGGTCCTACAGGGATTCCATGATCCTCATAGCCCCTCACTTGCTGCTGCAACCATGTTTTCTGCTGCTACTACGTCTAACTCAGACTCCTCCTCTGTGATTGGGATGTGCGCTGGATCTCCTGTCCCAGAGCAATAGCTCACTTCCCCATCCCAATGCACAGTGTCTCTGCCTCACAGCTTGGCTGCTGACAGCATAGCTTTAGAAGACTTTGATCTTACACAAGAGGTTAAGGAGATCCTTTTGACTTCTAGAAAGCCCTCCACCAGACATTGATATGCTTTTAAGTGGCGTAGATTTTCTGTTTGTTCCCAGAAAGATTTTAATCTCTCTTCTGCTCCAGTGAAGTCACTTCTGCAGTATCTCCTCCACCTGTCCTCGACAGGACTAAAAACAAACTGGGTGAGAGTCTACTTTAGTATGATTGTGGCTTCTCGTCTGTTTGTTGGACAGCTCATCTCCTCACAACTGCTAGTAGCGCGGTTCATGAGAGGTCGTCTGCTCTCCAAATCTTCCATTAAGCCACTTCCTGTTGCTTGGAACCTCAATGTCATCCTAGCACAGCTCCTCAAGCCGCTCTTTGAACCATTAGGCATGACCTCACTTAAATTCCTCTCATGGAAAGTGATCTTCCTAATTGCCCTCACTTGAACTAGAAACATTAGTGAGCTTCAGACTTTGGTGTCAGATTCACCCTATACCCACTTCCTCCAAGAGAAATTAGTCCTTCGGACTTACCCATACTTTATGCCAAAGGTGATATCTCCCTTTCATCTAAATCGGTCAATTTACTTTCCAGTTTTCTTTCCTAAACCACATGCATCTAGAGTGAAAGCAACTCTGCACACTCTTGACTGCAAGCGTGTGTTGGCTTTTTACCACCAAAAAACTCAATTATCGTAAAGCCTCTCAGCTGTTCATCTCATTTGATCCCAGTCACCTGGGATTGCCTCTCTCTAAGTGTACGCTCTCCAGGTGGATAATGGATGGCATTTAATTTGCCTATGACAAAGCAGGACTCTCCCTGGAAGGGCATGTCACTGCTCATAACATTCGTGCCATGAACACCTTGATGATAAACCTATGCTCAGTAGTCATCGACGAAATTTGCAAAGCAGCAACTTGGTCTTCTGTCTATACCTTTGCTGCCCATTATTGTCTGAACAAGGATTTCTGTCTGGATGCCATACTTGGTCAGGCTGTACTCCAGCACCTCTTTCAGACTTAGATGCAACTACTACCCTCCATCCCGGACTTTGAAGATACCAGAAGTCCATGTGGATCCATGACCTCCTCATGCCTACTCCGAAGCAAACCTGCACTGGTTCTGAGGTCACTTTATCTGTGATCTGGAAGCTAGGGAGTCCCATATGTGACGACTACATTCCTGCTTGTTCCTGGAGAGAGCATAGTTACTCACCTGTAACAGGTAATCTCCGGGAACAACAGGAATTTAGTTTTCACAACCCACCCTCCTCTTCTAGGAGTTATAGGCTTTCATTTACTCTTTTTCTCAGCTACAAATCAACTGAGGAGAGTGAGTTGGGAAGGCAGTTGCACAGGTGCAGTGGAGTGTTCCCTCGCGGTCCCCCTCGCTGCCTACATCACCCATATGTGAAGACTAAATTCCTACTGTTCCCAGAGATCATCTGTTACAAGTGGGTAACTATGCTTTCTTTGTCATTGCCATGGGGAGTGCCAAGGAAATTCTTGCATCAGGTGCAGAATTTAATTATGGAATGTATTTGGGAAAGGAAATCACCGAAGGTAGCTAGGAAGAAGAAGAGGGGGGAGGGAGGTGTAAGACTGCCTTGTATACAGGCATACTGTAAGTCTGCCCAGTTAAGAGCCTTGTTTGGAAAGGAGAGGGGGGAGGAAAGCAGTGAGTAGCAATGGAAAAGTGAGTGGTTGGGGAGGGATGGCTGGAGGAGATGTTTTAAAATGGGTGGGGTGAAGGGAAGTAAAAGGAGAAATCAATGATCAGCATTATGGTGAAGGTATGGAGGGAAGGTTGGGTAAAGTTGCGGGGGTGGGGGGAGGAAGTATTCAAGTTTGACTTGTATTGCGAATAACGAAGAATTTATACCTGGGAAGATTTATGGTAGGTTTAAGAGATGGGCAAGTGGAGGGCCTGCTAAGGTTGGGTCAGCTTGTTGAGGAGGGGAGGGGAGGGGACTTGATGAATTTTGAAGTTTAAAAGGAAAGTATAAGATAGGGGAAGAGGAATAGATATTACTATTTGCAATTTAGCCATTTTCTAGGGCAAGAGGAGGTGCAGAGGGATTTAAATGGTAGGCCTACGGTCTTTAAGGGTCTTTTGTGGAGGGTAGTTCCACCTAAGGGATTGATTTCACGGCTGTATAGGTTACTGTTGCCACCTGTGATCAGGAAACCCCCACACGTTCAAAGCTGGGAGAAAGATACCGTGGCAGTGGGATGATCATCTCTGGGAAGGGATATATGAAGGGACTTGGGACAGCCGTTCTGGAAAAGATCTTAAAAGTGCTTTATCAGATGTATTGGACATCAAAATGATTACATACAATTAGGGGACGGTATGACCCAGCATGCTGGAGGGGATTTGGGCATAGTGGGACTTGTTCTATATAGTGTGGGATTTCCTTTGAATAAGGGATTTGTGAAAGGAGGTGGAAACATTGTTAAAGGAATTCTCGGTTTTCCTGTGCAGTTGGTGCTAGGGCTGGTGTTGCTGAATTAAATTTAAATGGGGTGGGAAGGCCCAGTAGGCATATTCTTGGGCTTGTGTTATTACAGCCCTTATGGAAATGACACTGCACTGAAAAAGGGTGGAGGTTCGTACGAAGTATATGGTAATTAAATGTTTGGCTTTTTTATATCATATGAATTAAATCTCTGCATACAAGAATCATTCTATGCCAAGTTTTGTAAAAGTGTGGCAATCATATCAGGAGTAGAGAAAAGGCTGCTTCTCCTCGTAATTGTAGCAACTAATGGTGGGGAGGTATTGATGGCCACCTAGGACTGGCTGCAATTTTGGCTACTACTTATCTCCAGGATCAAGCAGGAATGTAGTCATCACATATGGGTATCGTCGGTACCGACAGAGCCTGCGCGGGAACACTCCCCTGCGTCCAATTAGAAAGCTTTTGGGAGCATCCCACAGTGCCTGCATGCTGCCTCCCCACCTTTCCCAACTGCCTCTCTCCAGTTCTTCATTTTCCGCGGAGCCAGCAGGTCGTGTTCCTGTCACCGCAGAAAGTTTTCTTCTTTTTTGTGGTCACATCTGACTTTCTCGACGCTTTACTGGTACCGCCGGTTTTTTCTTTCTTTCTTTTCTTTTGGAAAAGAAATTCTTAGTACTTTTCACATTTTTTCCAGGTGCACGCGCCATTTTGGGCCTTAGGCCCAGGATTTTTTCCACGATGGAGAAACCCTCCTCTGGGTTTAAAAAGTGCACCAAGTGTGGCGGTACCATCTCTATCACAGACACCCATGAGTGGTGTCTGAAATGTTTAGTTCCTGACCATTCCATCTCGGAATGTATGGCCTGTGCCATGATGTCCAAGAGAGGTCGACAGAACCGAGCTGCCAAGCTCAGTACCCTGTTTCCCTCTGATGCAGCTTCGGTGGCATCGACGTCTTCCAGGGCTTCGTCTTCCTCCCGTGGATCTCAGGTAACTAAACATAAGACTAGCTGGTCCTCAAAGGGTTGAACTCCTTCTAAGCATCGAGATGCCTCTGGCGTTGCCCTTGAGGATTCTGCACTGGCAAAATTGCCCCGGCGGGAGGCTTCAGCTTCCAAAGCATTATCGGGGCTCCATGATGTTCTCGAGGCCTCGACCTCGGCAGAACTACTGGTGCCATGCTCTGGGGTACCGGCGATCTTCTCTGGTACCGACATCCAGGCATCGGCAGCGTCGATAGACCAGAGAGTCCTGGCGATTGAGCGCAGTCTGGCAGCTCTCCTTGTGGCATCGACGCTCTCGGAACCGCGACAGACAATCCAGCCGGTACCAGCACCGACCCCGGTATCGGTACCAGTACCGATAGCATCGACATCGGTGTCTGCATTGCCGGTACCCAGTCATCCGATGCCTCCCGGTACCGATACCCCGGTACCGATTACTCCCGGTACCGACTTCGGTCGGTACGGGTATCGGGCTCTTCAAGAGCATCCGGACAGACGGTACTTTGAGTCCTCAGAGGAATCTGAGGATTCTGATAGTTCTTTCGATGCAGGAATGCGTCTCCCAGAGGAGCCCTCCTCCCGTAAGCGCATGATGTCTCCTCCAGAGGATATTTCCTTCCAAGATTTTAGCAGGGAGGTGGCTCGGGTTCTGTCCATTACTGTGGCCCCTGAAACAGAGCCCAGAGCTAAGGAGTTGGAAATTTTACAATATCCCAAAACTCCTAAGGAGGCAGCTACCTTGCCCATTCATGAGATTTTGCATGATCTCATGTTAAGAATGTGGGAGACACCTCTTACCACCTCTCCTCATTCTCGCAGACTGGATACTCTGTATTGAGTCCCTCTTTGTCCTGGTTTCCAAAAAACTCAGCTTCCTCACCACTCTATTGTAGTGGAATCAGCTATGAGAAGGATCAAGAGTGCAAAGAGGCATGCCTCTAATCCTCCAGGATGTGAGTGCAGAACCCTGGATGCTTTTGGATTTCATGTCTTCCAAGCTTCCATGCTTTCTGCCAGGATCCGTTCCTATAGTATATACATGGGAATGTTCCTGAAGGAGGTCACAGGTGATTTAGAGACTTTGAGTCCTATTCTTCCTGAGGATAGAAGACAGGATTTTCTCACATTGGTCAAATATGCCCAAGATGTTTCTAAATTTGTCAACCGTGTGGCTTTTGACTGCATAATTTATTTATTTATTTAGCTGTATTTATATACCGCTTTTCACCGGGTCAAAGCGGTGGTACATAGGGGGGGGGGGGGAATTAAGTAGAGGGTAGGGCCACCACCGGGGAGGCAACATTGATGATTCTGACATAGGATAGACTTTGGACATAGGACAGACAATGGACATAGACATAGGCCTTGAGGTAGAGGTTCATTGTGGGTGAGCTTAGAGGTTTGCAGGTTTTTCGGTGGGGTCGAGTTGAAGTATTCCTGGAAAAGGATGGTTTTCAGCTGTTTTCTGAAAGATAGCAGGTTGGTATTGTTTCTGAGATAGTTCGGTAGGGAGTTCCATAAAGATGGAGCATAGAGTTCAAAGGCTCGTTTGCAGGTCCGTTGCGAGCATTTGGTTCTTTTGTGAGGGATGGTGAGGGAAACGTTGGAGGCTTGTCTAGTAGATCTGCCGTGGGCTGGGCGAGCCAGTAGGGTGCGAAGCTGGTTGTCTTGTGTTTGATGGATAGCCTTGTGGGTGAGTAGGATGGCTTTGTATTTTGTCCGTGCCTCAAGGGGGAGAATGTGTAGTTCCTTCAGAATTGGGGTGATGTGGTCGGTTTTCTTTGCGCTCTGAATGATTCTCGCAGTGGTGTTTAATGCAGTTCGGAGGGGGTTGGTGTGTGTGGCTGGAAGTCCATGGTAGATTATGTTGCAGTAATCTAGATATGGGAGTGTCATGGCTTGCATCACTGTTCGGAAGTCGTGTTGTTCCAGGAGGGGTCTGAGACGTTGCACTGTTCTTGCCTTGTGAAATATAGTTCCGGAGGTTTTAGTGATCTGTTGCTTTAAGGTGAGGGCTTGGTCAGTGATAATGCCCAGGTATCTTATCTGTGGTTGAATTTGGATGCTCGTAGTTCCTATGTTGAGGTGCGTGAGTGGTGTGAAGTCTGGGTCCTTTGTTACTATGAGGGCTTCGGCATAAGTGGAATCTCTGTCATTGCCATAGGTGCACGTAGAATTGCTTGGCTCCAGGCATCTGATCTGGAGCTCTGGGTACAAGACAAATTGGGAAATATCCCTTGTACTGGTGAGAACCTGTTTGGTAGAGATTGTCAGGAAAAGGCCAATGAGCTGGATGCTGACAGCTCCACCTTGGATAGATTATCCAAGTCCACAGCTGATCCTGCTAGAAAGAAATCTTTCAAGAAACCATTCTTTTCTAAGAAGAAAAGATATTATCCTGCTTATGCTCAGCAGGGACGTTCTGCAGGTCAGCTTGTCAGGAAAGGTCAGCAACCACCCAAACAGAAGAAAGCAAAGACTGCTAAGCCTCAGCCGTCTCAGCAGTCTTAGCCTTCCTGGCTCTCGTGGGACCAGAGCCTTCCACCATTCCAGGAAAGTTATGTCACTTTGCCCCCAGATGGGGGCAGATAACAGCAGAGCACTGGACACTCTCCATCATAAAGGAGGGGTACAAGCTTCATTTTTCGAGCATGCCCCCTCCCACAATAATAAGGCAGTTCAATTCTCCGACCTCTCTCATCAACCTGTTAGGTCAGGAGGTCACTATGCCCAAGGGGCAATAGAAGAAGTACCCATTCATCAGCAGGGTACAGGGTTCTATTCCCCCTATTTCCTTATCCCAAAGAAAACAGGGGGATACAGACCTAGCTTGGACCTCAGAGAATTGAACAAATAACTTGTCAAAGAGAAATTCAGGATGGTTTCTCTCGGACCTCTGCTGCCATACCTTCAGAGTCAGGATTGGCTTTGTTCTCTAGATTTCAAGGATGCGTACACCCATGTTCTCATCCATCCAACTCACAGAAGGTTCTTTCGGTTCCTTTTTCAAGAAAAGCACTACCAATACAGGGTGCTTCCTTTTGGCTTGGCCTCAGCACAAAGGGTGTTCACGAAATGCATGGCTGTAGTAGCAGCATTTCTCCGCACTCTAGGGATAGTCGTCTTCCCCTACTTAGACAGCTGGCTTATTCGAGCCCCAACAGAGTCAGAGGCAGGGACTTCTCTGTCCTGCACAATGCGTATCCTTCAGTATTTGGGTCTGGTAATAAACATCCCAAAATCAAGTCTAACTCCCACTCAGTCTTTAGAGTTCATAGGAGCTTTGCTGGACACCAGAAAGGCAAGGGCCTATTTCCCCCAGTCCCACTGCCTTCTCATTGTGCAGTTAGCTTCTCAAGCAGTGCTAAAGCCTCATATCACTGCCCGAGAAATGCTACAACTACTAGGCCACATGGCATCTACTGTGCATGTGGTTCCCTATGCTCGTCTCCATATGAGGGCAGCCCAGTGGACTTGATCCACTCAATGGACCCAGGCATCAGGATGCCTGTCAGACAAAATAGCAAACACAGGTCGCCTTATTTTGTCCCTCCAGTTGTGGAAGTCCACTCAAAACCTGTTGCTGGGGTCCCCTTTTCAACAACCCTTACCCCAGGCAACTCTCACAACAGATGCTTCTCCGATGGGGTGGGGAGCTCATCTGCAAGACCTCTCCACCCAAGGCACCTGGTCTCCACAGGAGACTCATCTACATATCAATCTCTTGTAACTCAGAGCAATCTTCCTTGCTCTTCGAGTGTTCCACACCCTGCTCAGCTACAAGACAGTCCTCATTCATACAGACAATCAAGTAGCCATGTTCTACGTGAACAAGCATGGGAGAACAGGCTCTCTGTTGCTTTGCAATGAAGCTTTGCGACTATGGGCCCTCGCCAGACAGCATAAGATTCATCTCCTGGCAGTGTATCTTCCAGGCATACAAAACGTTTGGGCAGACAGACTCAGTCGAGTTCGGCTTTCACATGAATGGTCTCTACATGCAGACCCGGTGGCCAAGATTTTTCAAATTTGGGGAACCCCGGACATAGACCTCTTTGCAAGTCCGTTGAATGCCAAACTTCCCCGGTTCTGTTCCAGAATTCCGGCTCAGGGGGCTCAGGCCAGGGATGTTTTCCTCCTGTACTGGGGTCAAGACTTCCTGTATGCCTTTCCACCCATTCCCTTAATTCCCAAACCCTGTTCAAGCTTCAGAGAGACAGAGGCCATATGATTCTCATAGCTCCACATTGGCCACGGCAAATGTGGAACCCTCTGCTTCTTCATCTCTCTCAAGCTCCCTCCCTGGAGTTAGGGTCTGCTCCAGATCTCCTATCTCAGGAGGACGGAATGTTGTGGCATCCCAATCCCCAGTCTCTGCATCTCAGGGCTTGGTTGCTGAAGGCCTAGATCTCCATGATCTTAATCTCCCTCAGCAAGTAAAAAATATTCTTTTTGCTTCCAGGAAACCTTCCACAAGACACTCTTATGCTTTCAAGTGGAAAAGGTTTACCATTTGGTGTTCGCAAAATTCTTAACCCCCTTGCGATACCTCTTGAATCATTGCTGGAGTATCTCCATCATTTATCCAATGCAGGACTTAAGACTAACTCAGTAAGAGTCCATTTGAGTGCTATTGCCGCTTCCTTTAAGCCTCTGAATGGACAGCCTATTTCCTTTCATCCTCTTATAGCAAGATAAAAGAGAGGCCTTCTTCTAACTAAGCCTACTTTTAGGCGCCAACGTTCCACATGTGGAACATATTTTTGCAATGATATAGCTTTATCAATTTTCAAGCAAATTAGATGAAATTTTGTCAATGAGTTTATAGACATTGACCCTCTTGAGCAATAAAATTTTTTTTTCCATTTGGCGATGTACCCCCTTCTACAGTATGCCAAAGTAGACCAAAGTTGGCACTTTATGGTTTATGTAATATATCCCTCTACAATTTGGTTCTCACATGTCCGTCTGTCTTATTAGGGTGAGATTCATACTCTGGAATGTTTTATGAGTGTGTTGGTCAGGTTTTATGCATGTCGGTAACCTATTCATGTTTTTGTGATTACTTCTTTCTGTGTGTTCCACTTATGGAACGTTGGGACTTCCGGGTGTCATTTTTTTCATTTTACAGTTTCTGCCATATTTTTTGCAGGATTGTTATTCAACTAATTCTGTATTGTTATAATGCCTAAATACTGTTGCCTGACGCTTCAAGAAGCAGTAACATGCATTGCGGAAGATTCAGATGTAAAAGAAGCCGACATTTTGATTTTGCCACCCAATGATGAAATGGCTGCTTCAGACATTGAAGAAATTGATGAAGAAAATTTGGAGTCTATTGAGCCTGGCGAAGTGTGTGGTGAATTAGATCTGGATATTCAAAAAGTTGCTAATGTGGAATCCGAGGGAAGTGATCAGCTGTTAGAAAGTGACAGTGAGCTCTTATCTAATTATCAGTCAGCTCAACCAGCAAAAAAGCATAAGTGGATAAAATCAACCCCAAAATGGATGAAGAGGGACGACTTTTTGACTCCAATGCCAGAAGCATTTCCCGAAAAATTAGCCGATCTTCGCACTGATTTGATTGATAAATCTCCCTTTGACCTCTTTATGCAAATTTTTGGTGATGATTACGTTGATTATCTTGCCAGTATGACCAATATTTATGCTCAGCAGAAATTGGCAAATATTGATACAAATGGGGACGAGTTGATTCGTTTTTTTGGCATTTTGCTCCTCAGTGGATACCACCTTTTGCCCAAAGAAAGTCACTATTGGTCGACCGCCGAGGATTTGAGCAATAATATTGTCCCAAAGATAATGAGTCGCAAACGTTTCCGGGATTTGAAAACTTACTTCCACATTGTTGATAATCTCAATTTGCAACCTGGAAAAGTAGCAAAAATTGAGCCATTTTACGATCACCTCACAGCACAGTTTGTGAAAGTCTGTGGAGTGTTCAGTGAAAACTAGAGTATTGATGAATCAATGGTGCCATATTACGGGCACCACAGTTGCAAAATGTTTATTCGAGCTAAGCCAATTCGATTCGGTTACGAAGTGTGGATGTTGTGCTGCCTTGCTGGGTATCCATTTTCGATGCAAATTTACACTGGTGCCAAGGAAAAAGATTGTCCTCAGTACAATGTTCCACTTGGCACTAGAGTTGTTCTTGATTTGATATCAGTTGTTGAAAATCCAAATCATCACAGCTTGTTTTTTGACAACTATTTCACTTCATATGATCTCATGATTGATCTGAAAGCAAAAGGCTTTCGTGCTGTTGGAACTGTTCGTGAAAACCGTACCAGCCAAGTGCCCCTTGGTTTCTTCAAAGGAGCTTGCCAAAAACCTCGTGGCGAATATGATTACCGTGGTGATGGTAATGTGGTGTGTGTCCGTTGGAATGACAACAGTTTGGTTACAGTCATGTCAAATTGGATGCAGCCAAAACCTCTTCAAAATGCCAATCGATATTCTGTCAAACAAAAGCAAAAAATCATTATCAAGCAGCCAAAATTGATTGGAGCTTATAACCAAAGTATGGGTGGTGTCGACTTGTTAGATTGTTTGCTAGGTAGCTACCTTCCTAAATTACGAAGCAAAAAATGGTGGTGGAATTTGTTTGCCAATGGTCTAAATATGGCCGTTGTTGCTGCCTGGCGTTTGCAATGTCATCTTTTGGACAAACAAGCCCTGAGTCACTTGGATTTCCGCCGCGAGGTTGCTTTGGTGGCTATGAAAGTTGGACTCGAGGGCTATCGTTCTCGAAAAGGTGTCCCAACAGCTTCGATTCCTTCTGCTATTACAGCTTCATCTAACACCAGTCACTATTTGTCTTCTACAAGCCAAGGTCGTTGCATTGTCTGCTCGAAGAATACAAAAAAATGGTGCCAGTTTTGTGGCAAGCGCCTACATGAGAAGTGTTTTCCGGATTTTCACTCTCGCTGAAATTTTCCCTTCAAGCTTTATTCTGTACAGTCATCTCCGTTTGTGTCTAATTACTTTTAAAAATTGCTTAATTGAAGTATTTGTTTGTTTCCAGTTTACGATATTCAATAAAAAAAGCAATTAAACTTTTTGAAAAAATGACGCTTGGAGGGGCCAACGTTCCACAAATGGAACATGCTTTTTCCTAGGAAGTACATATCCAAATTAGCTGAAAATTTATATTTGACATATTTACATGTACATAACAATTAAGTATTAGAAGCAATTGCTTCTATGAGCGGCCTCTCAAAGGTTAAGCCACCACCGGTGGCATGGGACTTAAACCTGGTTCTTGGGCAGCTGATGAAGCCACCTTTTGAACCTTTAGCTACTACCTCCTTGAAATTCCTATCTCCAGGAACAAGCAGGAATGAGTCTTTACATATGGGTACGTCGGTACCGACGGAGCCTGCGCGGGAACGCTCCCCAGCATCCAATCAGAAAGCTTTTGGGAGCATCCCTCAGCGCCTGCATGCTGCCTTCCCGCCTTTCCAACTGTCTCTCCTCAGTTTTCGTTTTTCCGCGGAGCCGGCAGGACGTACTCCTGTCACCGCAGAAAATTTCTTTTTTAATTCTTAATTTTTTGTTTTCTTGTGGTCGCGGGTTTTTTTCCCGCCTCCACCGGTTCCGCCGGTGGGTTTTTTCTTTTTCTTTTTCTCAAACTCAGGGAAAGTTTTTCCCTCAGTTTCTGTCTTAAATTTTTTGGGCCTGTAAGGCCTCTCCATCATGAAGCCTTCTTCTCCTAAGAAGTGCCTTAACTGTGGAAAGACAGTTTTCTTTTTAGACTCCAACGACTGGTGTCTAACCTGTTTGGGTCCTGACCCTTTTCCTCCGGAGCCATATGGCTTACAACATTCTTCTGCCCAGCACTCCGGCCCTTCCTGCAGCTCTCCCGGCAGGGATCGAGTGGGCCGGAGCACCAGACCACCCCCACCGGAGATCGCTGCCCAATCGGGGCAGTCAGCGGGGAAATTAAAAGGAGCGCCGATCGGGCGCGTGGTCCTCTTCTGCCCAGCACTCCGGCCCTTCCTGCAGCTCTCCCGGCAGGGATCGAGTGGGCCGGAGCACCAGACCACCCCCACCGGAGATCGCTGCCCAATCGGGGCAGTCAGCGGGGAAATTAAAAGGAGCGCCGATCGGGCGCGTGGTCCTCTTCTGCCCAGCACTCCGGCCCTTCCTGCAGCTCTCCCGGCAGGGATCGAGCGGGCCAGAGCACCAGACCACCCCCACCGGAGATCGCTGCCCAATCGGGGCAGTCAGCAGGGAAATTAAAAGGAGCGCCGATCGGGCGCGTCCCCGCCTGAGGGCCTCGCCAGAGGGCCCTTTGGCGTGGCCCTTAGGCGAGGTCTGTGGCTGCTGCTGCAACTCTTTAAACAGTGCTTCCTGAACGGAGAAGAGCAACCTTCAAATCATATGACTCCCACTTATCCCACACCGTCGCCTACCAAGCACAGAACGTCAGTGAGTTCTATGACCAGACAACTACCCGGTAACAGTGTCTTATTATACTTTCTGAACTGACTTCTTTGACGTTACCCTGAGTAAATACTTCACTTCAAATGCTAGTAATCAGCTTTGTATATTAAGTTGAACATCCTAAACTGCTCACTTACAGTCTACCTGACTAACCTGTGATACCTGTGAAACTAGATTTGCTTGCCCCAGCCCTCGTATCCCCGCATGGCCGCGGTGGGAGCCTGCAGAAAAAGAGGAGCGTGAGCTCGGAGACTCCAGTCTTCCGGCTTAGTTTTCATCCTGCTCAAAAACCCCTTTGTAGCCTTTCTGCCGACACGATGCTCCCTATACTCTCCCTAGCCATCATCCTCCTCACTGCCTCGACCTCTAATCTTTCTCTAGCACTCACCCCCCTAACCAACCACATTCCAATTATCCACAACCACCATAGGAGACCATCTGGAAACCCTCACCACACTCCCACGAGAACCAATTCCTTCCACCCACACCTCCTACACATCCCATTACAGCGCCTGAAGAATATCCAACAGGAGAAGATCAACAACCAACGCCTACTTAAGTGCGCCCTAATAAATGCGAGATCAATCCGCTCAAAATGGCCAGTAATCACCGACCTGATAACCCTCCATAACCTGGACATCATAATGATAACCGAGTCATGATTATCTGACAGCGACAATGTGCTAATCAACCAGATGTCACCCCCCTGGTTTCTCAATCTTCACCAGCCACCGGACCCACCAGAGAGGTGGAGGCACACTCATCCTCGCCAAATCCGAACTGCACTTTACCCTGAATTACTCAGCTAGCTCTACTTATCTGGACACAGTCTCCATCTCAAATGAACAATGCTCAATTAACCTCATATACCGGGCACCTTCCCCGCAACCGGACGACCTATCATCAATAATTGACCTAGCCTGCAACACCCATAACACACGATCCCCAAACTGGCTACTCGGAGACTTCAACCTGCCCTCCCTACAGGATATATACTCGTCTGCCTTTCTTGACACAATGAACGAGCTGGGATATGCCCAACTCATTAATGCCCCCATGCATGACAAGGGTGGCAAACTCAACCTGATATTCGCCCCTCAGATGTCAACTCATTCCAGAACCTGCTGCAGTCTATAATGCCCGTACCTTGGTCTGATCATCACCTAATTCTACTCAACATACCCACATCCCACCTCGTTAACAATAACAAAACTTGCACCCCTCCCAGACCCAGCAGAACACGCTTTCGACCCCTCGACAAGGATGAGGTCCTCAAGAAGATCCTACCTCTCCTTTCCACCGAATCCCTCGACCCTGATGAGTTAGTAGCCAACTGGAACGATGCCATCAGATCTGCTGCCCACATCCCATCCTCCAACAAGAGCACAGTAAGACGCAAACATGCACCATGGTACTCCCACGATCTTCGAGCATCACTCCTTCAGCTACGCAAACTAGAGAGGCAGTGGCGCCATGGCCGGACCCCAGAAGCACTCCGTACGTATTCCACCCACCTACAAATTCACCGAGAAAAAACCATGGAAAAAAGAAAACAGTACCACTCAGAGCTATTGAAGCGATCACTAAACAGATCACACGACCTATTCAATATTGTGAAGTCCCTAACAGGTGATCCAGCTCCAGTCCACCCAACAACACCCCAGCTGCAAGACTATTCCAATTACCTTCAATCCAAGATGATACAATGCAACGTGAACACAATCACCATACCCACCTTCACCCCACATGTAGCCCCCCAACCAACCCCCCTGCATGACTTCGCCAAAGTATCCAACAAGGAAATCATTGATACCATCTTGTCCATCAACCTCACCACTGCCCCCAATGATCCTTGCCCCGCAAGCTGGATCAAAGAACTATGCCATGACCTCAGCCCAACCATCTGCAAGACCCTGAACCAGTCCCTCTCAACAGGATCCTTCCCCCAAAGCCTGAAACTCACATCCATCCTCCCACTGCTAAAGAATAACAAGCTCGACCCAGCTAAAGTCGAATCTTACAGGCCAATATCAAGCATCCCGTTACTCGCAAAAATCATCGAGAAGGTCATCCTGCGACAACTACAACAGCACATTGACAATGAGGCACCTTTAGACCCCGCCCAGCATGGCTTCAGAGAAGCCCATGGCATCGACACCATCCTCACAACCCTCTTCAACAATCTAATCACTGGTCTCGACAACATCCACCAAGGATTTTTCCTCATCTTCCTAGACATAGCTGCTGCCTTTGACTCGGTGAATCACGAGACACTTCTACATCGTCTCAAAGAAAAAGGGATACAAGGCACAGCTCTAGCCTGGTGCAAAACCTACCTATACAACCGATGGCAGCAAGTCAGAGCTGGCTCCATGACTTCTGAACCTTTTCCTCTGAAGCAAGGCGTACCACAAGGCTCATCCCTCTCCGCGCTGCTATTCAATGTCTACATGCAGTCTATCTGTACATTTATCCGCTCCTTCAACGTTCAATGCCTTGCCTACGCCGACGATATCCTTATTTACACTCCGTTCAGGACTGAGCAACCTGACTTCTCCCCAATACAAAAATGTTTTGCAGCTATATCTGATTGGCTTCTAGCGCAAAACCTCCGAATCAACCACAATAAAACAGACGTCCTATTCGTCACAAGGAACCGGAAATTCACACCTCCTTCCTCACTGCAAGTCAATGACATGGAACTTAAAGCAAAACCCACAATTCGATACCTAGGCATTACCCTGGATCAACACCTAGATATGACTGCCCACGTCACTAACACCTCAAAAGCTATTTATTACAAGATCCGGTCACTACGTCATCTCCGCCCACTACTCGACTTCCCCGACTACCGATCCGTCTTTCAGGCCTTAGTCATCCCACACCTTGACTTTGCAAACGTCATCCTCCATGGACTACCACAATCAACCCTGAATCCACTCCGACTGGCCATGAACTCAGCGGCAAGGGTCTTAGTTGGATCCTCAAGGTCCAACCACATAACGCCAGTCCTGAAAAACCTACACTGGCTACCGCTACCTGCTAGAATTACCTACAAGACGCTAGTCCTGGCATTTAAAGCCATCAGGAAAGTACCACCCACGCCTATCAGCACTCTCCTCCATCTCACACCAGCAAACAGGACCAGGAGATCCACTCAGTCGAATACACTCGAAGTACCTAAATCTGTGACAAAATGTACAAAGTTAACGGCAAGTAGAGCCTTCTCCATCTTCGCACCCATGGCCTGGAGTGCCATCCCGAACTTAATGATGATCAGAAAGGCCCTCAAACACCACCTGTTCCTTCAGCACTACCCCGATACCAAGCCTGAAAAACACACAACCTCTACATTGACCCCCCCACCTTCCACATCCCACTGAACAGCTCCCGGTCGATAATGGTTAACCAACTTCCACCTCCATCACTCCATCCCAAAAGCTCCTGCACCCACTCTGAATCCATATACCCCATGTGAATACTTACTACTGTATGATTTGTATATATTCTGTATATAGTTCTCCCCAGTTCACACAAGTTTTTGACCACCTGTTCCATGTAAACTCAATGTACCATACTGCATTGTAGTGTGTTTCTGTTCTTCTGTGAACCGCACTGATTATAATAGCGCGGTATATAAGAAATGTAAATAAATAAATAAATAAAATAAATATGGCTGCAATTTTATGAGAAGAGATTTTCCATTTCGAGTTTCCCTCGATACCGAGTTCCCTTTCAGTGTCAGGGCACCGACCAATTCTTCTCTACAGGATCAGGTAACCCACAAACAGTCTGTTAAGACTAGCCAATCCTTGAGTGGTAGGTCTCATGCCAAGCATGATGACGGCTCCGGCCTTGCCCTCAAGACCCTATTGGCTTCACAACCCCGGCGGGAGTCTTCGGTCTCCAAAGCCTTTAAGGGGTTTCAGGTTGTTCCTGGGGTTCACCCCTCACAGAACATACCTGAGCCATGCTCGGTGGTGGCATCCGCTTCGAGCGGTACCGATACCACGGCATCGGCACCGATGTTGAGTGATTCACTCTTCACCAGGGATCGTCATCTGGCGTCCTCGGTACCTTCGGGACCGATCGATACGTCCCAGTTTGACTTTCCAGTATCTGAGCCATGCTCGGTGGTGGCATCCGCTTCGAGCGGTACCGATGTTGAGTGATTCACTCTTCACCAGGGATCGTCATCTGGCGTCCTCGGTACCTTCGGGACCGGTCGATACGTCCCAGATTGACTTTCCAGTATCGCTAACATCGCTGATACCACCACCGACATCGGTACCCTTCAGACATGCATCGATAGACTCGCTCCCTTCGATGCCGAGCCTGGAATCGATATCTAGTCTAGAAGACTGGGTACCGACGCGTCTCGGAACCGACGCTTATCGATTTCGGATGCGCAGTACCGAGGATACTCACCAAACGTTTTTGGTTGCCTCAGTACCGCTTGAGCAGCCTCCGATGACTGCTTCGATGGCGGTATCGCCTCCGATTCCGGCACAGCTATCGGTATCGGTATCGATGCCGGTTCCTGCAGTAACATTGGGACCAGCCACTTCCATGCCTTTTTTCACCAGGATCGCTCCTTTCTATGCCTAGTTTGGAGTCGATACCTGGCATGGACGATGCAGTACTGACTGTCTCAAGTCATAACTGCCAGTACCAGTATCCATCTAGTGGCCGGACCAGTACATCCTCCGATGCCCAGGCTACTGCTTCAACTTTAGCCTATCCAGGGATGGAGATCCTTCTTTTCAGAAATTTCTCCTTGACATAGCAACATTCCTTGCTATTCCTATCCCTGGCTGTGATCCTACTCAAGGCTCTCCTGCGGAAAAGGAAACTATAATGCTTCCTTTACATCATTCTTTGCAGGATCATCTTCTGGGAATATGGGAAACACCTTTAAGGGTTTCCTCACCTTCTACAGCAACTGATGATCTGCATCAGGTGCCCCCTCTCCAGGGTTTCAAAGGACTCAACTTCCCCATCATTCCATTGTAGTGGAATCAGCAATGAGGAAGGTAAAAAGCAAGAAGAAGCATTCTTCTTATCCGCCAGGTCGTGCATCTAGAGCACTTGATGTTTTTGGATGTCAAACCTTCCAAACATCTATGCTGGCAACAAGGATTATCTCTTAGATTTTCTATATGAGTCTTTCTCTCCAGGAAGTCACAAAGAAATTATCTCTTTTGACTCCTTTTCTGTCAGAGCCCAAGGCTGCAGACTATTCCTTACTTCTTAGTCATAGCCAAAATATCTCTAGACTCTTTTGAGTCTGTTAGCAGAACCTCTGCTATAGCCATAGGAGCACGACATAGAGCCTGGCTCCAGGCTTCAGACTTGAACAGATGGGCACAACAAAGACTGGGTAATACTCCTTGTACTGGAGAAAATCTCTTCAATAGGGAGGCTTTACGTCAGGTTGCTCATTGCTCCACTGACGTCCCTGTTTCTAGGGGCTATCCTAAGCCTTCTCTTTCCCCAGTAGGTAGGAAATGTCCTACCAAACCTTCTTTCCCTAGGGAAAGAAGGTTTCACTCTTCTCCTGCCCCTTATACAGATGTTTCCAAGCAGGGGAAACCTTGCCCTGGTCTGAAGAATCCAAACTCTAGCCAGGCTAAACAAACCCAGCAACCATAGGTTCCTGAAAGTTATATCCTACAGTTAACTACTTCTTAGCAGAAGTTTTTTCACTGTTTTTTCCTTCAAAACTCTACACATGGATTCCTTTCTTCAGGACACACTTTTCCTCCTAGATATGCTGAGCTGTATGGACATTCATGCCTATGGGTCACAGGTTTCTCCTCTTCCTACCAAGAAGAGAAGTTAACAACTATCACATGATAGTTTTCTGTCCCAACATGAACATTTTTTTCTTCCGCAGACTTACCATATGGTAAGTCACCCTTCAGCTCCTGTTTCTCTACCCTCTCATCCAGGGTTCCCATGAATGAGTGGTACCATATCACTGCAGAGCTTCTCTAGCCTTTCATTCCAGTGTAGAGCTTTTTCCCCTGAATAACTTCCCTTTTTTTCTCTGGGCAGCTCATCAGACAGGGACAGGAATTTCTCCTCTCCTTTGTCTGTTCTCTCTGTTTTACACAGGGAGATTCTCTCTGCTGTCTCATTCAGCAGCTACCCATGCAGGAGTTCCAGTGATTAGACTACTGGTACTTTTCTACAAGTTTCCAGTCCGTCTTCCACTACTCTCTGTCTGGCCTTAATAGTGATTCCAAGATAGTGCTTTCATCTATCTTGGATAATCCTAATCACTTCAGGCTTATCATATGGTCTTCTTTTCTTGCCATCTCCACTTCCTTGGATTTGGCAACAGAGTTGACCTACAGCCAGTTTTATTTCCTAATTCTCCTGCATAATGCTCTCTGCAATTCTCAGAGAAGCTTTCTACTATGGGCCCTTGCTAGAGAGCATGGGGTTTTGTCTCTGACTATTCTATTTGGTTGGGAAAGGCTCTTCAGTCATTTTCCACGACTGTGAGGGTTCTCCACACCCTGTTATCTCCTGTTATATTCAGGATATAAGCCTTTTCTGCGTGAATGTCCAAAATGTTTTCCAATCCTGCAGGATAATGCCCTTTTTATCCTTGCAGCTTGTCCTCATGGTATCCTACTCTTTATGGACAGCACATATTCTACTAGTAACGCATGATACCCCTTGTGCCCCTCCAGGGGGTCAACTTGGTATCTCCTCCTATGCGTTTTCTGTCCATTTACCATGTCAGAGTTCTACAAGACTCAGGACTTGCTGCTTACAGACTGATTTTATCCTCTGTTTTTCACGCAACCATCCTGGTTATTTTCACTGGATAGCATTCCTGCACTATCTTAACCAGGAGAAATAGATTCTCTATATATCTTCTCAAGTAGGTTCCACCTTCTTGTTCTTAGATGAATCTTTTTCCTTCACATCTCTCATGTGAATGTTCTTATGGGCTTATCTCTATTTGCTTAGTTGCAGATATGTATTCTCAGACATACATATCCATGTATGTATATATCTCTATATACGTCTATAGATACATATGTCTGTAAGCTGTGTGTGCATATGTTTTGCCCCTATATATATATATCCCTATATATATATATGTGTGTATCTCTTGAGATGCTTCCTTATAAGTAGATATGTATTACATACTTGTCTCCCTAACTGTCTATGCTATAGGGGTTTTTACCTTCCTAGAGGTTCCAGACAGTGGGCTTGCATATGTTCATACTGTCCCTCAGTATGTCGGGGGTATTATGCACACAACCACTACTGTGGTACTGACAGCTCCCACTTTACTCTAGGTCTCGCTATCCCTGAAGCACCATGCTTCAATATCTTTCCTATCTCTCACCAGCTAGGAAAGGCAGCGTGGATCTTCAGTAGTTCTGAGTTTTTCAGCCCTTCACACATTTGTCCTCCTTGGGAATATGGGTTTTTCCCATACCCCTTCTTCCCTCCAGGACTGGACTAGTTGTCCAAATCGGTCAGTCTTCCTCTTTTACTCCTACATGTTAATGACTCTGTAGCTAAAAGAGTTGCAGCTTTTTCCCACAAAGCTTTCCACTGAAGACCTGCCGTTTTCATACTACCCCAGTTGACACCTGGGTCACCTGCCAATTCCAGATTTGGACCTTCACCTTCACCGCCGTGAGGTCACCTTGAGGATTCCTCTACTGAATCTCCAGTAGACTCCATCACCCTCTCTACTTCCTACAATCCAGTAGGTAAGGTCCATATTGTGATTGCTCATTCAATATTTTTAATGGTAACTATCATACATACCAAGGACTCTTCTCCTGTAGTCCTTAGGTTAGCTGTTTTTTCCTACAGCTCCTCTTTTCAACTCCTACCCACCATCCCTCATGGGATGCCAGAGGTCCATGTGTGGGAAGTGCAGTCCCGTCCCAGGGACATGCATTTTATGGGATCTCCCCCTGGCATCTACAGCTAGGGAGTCCCCATATGTGAAGACTCATTCCTGCTTGTTCCTGGAGATAGCACAGTTACTTACCTGTAACAGGTGATCTCTGGGAACAGCAGGAATAAGTCTTCACAACCCACCCACCTTCCCTAGGAGTTGTGTCTCTCTATCTATCTTCCTTTCCTCTTTCTCTCCCTTTGTCTCAGCTTTGAAACTCAACTGAGGAGAGACAGTTGGAAAGGCGGGAAGGCAGCACGCAGGCGCTGAGGGATGCTCCCAAAAGCTTTCTGATTGGACGCTGGGGAGCGTTCCCGCGCAGGCTCCGTCGGTACCGACGTACCCATATGTGAAGACTTATTCCTGCTGTTCCCAGAGATCACCTGTTACAGGTAAGTAACTGTGCTTTCTTGGAAGGTCATCTTTCTCATTGCAATCACATCAGCACGTCGCATTAGTGAGTTGCAAGCGCTAGTAGCTGATCCACCTTATACAAGGTTCCATCATGACAAGGTAGTCCTTAGGACTCATCCACACATTATGCCAAAGGTGGTCTCGCCTTTTCATCTGAACTAAGCGGTCTACCTACCTGTGTTTTTTCCAAGGCCTCATGCATCAAATGCAGAGAGGAATCTTCATACCTTGGACTGTAAAAGAGCTTTAGCCTTTTACTTACAAAGAACACAGCAACATAGAAAGTCCTCTCAACTCTTTGTTGCTTTTGATCCTTCTCATTTGGGACTTCCAGTCTCCAAGAGAACACTATCTAACTGGATTGCTCAGTGTATTTCCTTTGCCTATCAGAGTAAGAACCTTTCTCTGGAGGGCTATGTCCCAGCTCACAATGTGAGAGCCTTGGCAGCCTCAATGGCTCATCTGCACTCTGTGTCTATCGACGACATCTGACGAGCAGCCACCTGGGCCTCTGTTCATACGTTCCCAGCCCATTACTGCTTGGACAAGGATTCCTGCCAGGATGCCTTGTTTGGTCAGGCTGTTCTCCAACACCTGTTCCATACCTAATCAACTCCTACCCACCGTCCCTGGTAGGATGCCAGAGATCCATGGGGGGAAGTGGAGCCCTGTTCAGGGGCACACAACTTCTGGGGTCTCTCCCTGGCACCTAAAGCTAGGGAGTTCCCATATGTGATGACTACATTCCTGCTTGTTCCTGCAGATAGCATAGTTACTCACCTGTAACAGGTGATCTCCGGGAACAGCAGGAATTTAGTCCCCACAACCCAACCACCTCCCCTAGGAGTTGTATCTCTCTATCTCTTTTCCTTTCCCTCTCTCTCTCTTTGTCTCAGCTTTAAAACTGAACTGGAGAGAGGCAGTTGGGAAAGGCGGGAAGGCAGCACGCAGGTGCTGTGGGATGCTCCTTAAAGCTTTCTAATTGGACACGGGGGAGCGTTCCCGCGCAGGCTCCGTCGGTACCGACGATACCCATATGTGAGGACTAAATTCCTGCTGTTCCCGGAGATCACCTGTTACAGGTGAGTAACTATGCTATCTGCCCGATAGCTATTTCTTATTATTTGCCTGATCTCTCTCTCTCTCTCTCTCTCTCTCTCTCTCTGCCTGAAAACATAAGCTCAACCTAAGACATCAGTTGCTTCAAGAAAGAACTAAAAACATATCTCTTTAAGGAAACACTATGGACCTCACAGTTGATTCCCCAGTCCCTATCCCTTATACTCCTCCGAAGACACACTCCTCCACAACAGCCCAATGTGTTACCCAACCCCCTCCAATTACCCAACCCCGTCCTAATCCCGCCAACAATCCAGAAACCTAACCTTTTGACATTAACTGTATGTAAAGTTTTTGCCTAAGTTCACCGTATAGGCTTCCAAGTTGTACAATCCCTGTTCAATGTATACTGCATGTTGGTTATACTGTAAACCACCTTGAATTTTATGAGAAGGTAGTATAGAAAACTTGTTAAATAAAATAAAAATAAATATTAGATATATTTTCTTGTCTTGTGCCTCTTATTTTGGGGATTTTGCCTCTTGTACAATGTATTGAGTTTCTGCTTCTTGTATAATGCTGTTTGATAGATGTGTGGGTTGGTTATGTGGAGGGCTGTGTGGGGAGGGGAAGGAGGAAGAACTATTGTAATAGCAAGTGATTGATTTGAGATTGTTTATTGGGGGTATGACCACAGTATGGAAATGTAAGCAGTCTTTTTTTTTTTAATGTAATCGAGTACTTATATGAAAAATAAAAAGAAATTTTTAAAAAATTACTGAACATATTGATAGCCAAGAAACGTCTTGTCTTACTAATCTGTTATATATTTTTGAAGGTGTGAATTAACAGGTAGATAAAGGTGAGCCGGTTGATATAGTGTATCTGGATTTCTCCGGGAACAAGCAGGAATCCAGTCCTCACATATGGGTGACATTGGCACCAACTGAGCCCTCGGTGGAAGATCCTCCCAGCTTTCAAAGAAAGCCTTTGGGAGATGCCACCATGCATGCGTGCTCCCCTCCCCGCCCTAGGGTGCCATCTTGCTCAGTTTACTTTTTTCCGCGGAGCTCTTCAGATGTTCTGGCTTGTCCCTGGAAAAAGTTGATTTATCTTTCTCTGAGTTTCATACTCGCCTCCGGTATCACACCAGTACTCTTCCTGCCACCCGACCTCGCTGCTTTGGCATCAAGTTCGGGTCTTTTTTTTCATTTTTTCTTTGGCTTTATTTTCTGGTGTCTTTGTGCCTTTTTTCCCCAACTGGTTCCCTCGGCGAGTCTTCGACCTTGCGGGGGTGCTTTTTTCCCCCATGGCTACCAGTGGCTTTAAGAAGTGTGATCGGTGCTCAAAAATCATGTCTTTAACTGACAGACATGACTGCTGTCTCTCTCTGCTGCCTCAGGTCAGACCACAACCTGGCAGCTTGCCGTTTCTGCAAAAGGATGTCCAGCAAGGCACTCAAGAGCTGTCAGCAGCAGCACGATAAGTTTATCTCCAGGAACAAGCAGGAATGAGTCTTCACATATGGGTACGTCGGTACCGACGGAGTCTGCGCGGGAACGCTTCCCAGCATCCAATCAAAGAGCTTTTGGAAGCATCCCACCATGCCTGCTTGCTACCTTCCTGCCTTTCCCAACTGCCTCTCCTCAGTTTTCATTTTTCCGCGGAGCCGGCAGGACGTCGTCCTGTCAACGCAGAAAATTCTTGTTTTTTTTCTTTTCTTGTGGTTGCGGCTGTCTTCCCGACGCCACCGGTACCGCCGGTGTTTTCTTTTCTTTTCTTGTAAAATCTTACTTTTTCAAGGAATACTTTTTCTTCATAGTGTCTTAGGCCTTTTAGGCCTCTTCTTTTTCCTTCATGGAACCGCCAGCCACTTTCTCCAAGAAATGTTCAAACTGTGGCGGTACAACTTTATTTTTAGACCCTCGAAGTCGGTGTCTAACCTGATTGGGTCCTGACAACAGTTTGGTGAGAAGAGGTCTTCAATATCGAGGTTCCCTCGATACACAGTTTCCCTCCAGCTTCGGGGCACCGTCCCCTTCTTCTACACAGGATCAGGTAACCCACAAACAGTCTGTTAAGACTAGCCAGCCCTCGAGTGGTAGGTCTCATGCACAGCATGTAGACGGCTCCGGCCTTGCCCTCGAGTGCTTACTGACTTCAAAACCCCGGCAAGAGTCTTCGGTCTCAAAGCCTCAGGAGTTTCAGGTTGTTCCTGGGATTCACCCCTCACAGAACATACCTGAGCCGTGTCTGGTGGTGGCATCCGCTTCGAGCAGTACCGATACCCTGACATCGGCACTGGTGTTGGATGAAACACTCCTCACCAGGGATGGTCATCTGGCGTCCTCGGTGCCTTCGGGACCGGTGGATACACTCCAGACTGACCTTTCATTATCGGTACCAGCACCGATACTACCACCGACGTCGGTACCCTCCAGACGTGCATTGATAGCCTCGCTTCCTTCGATGCCGAGTCTGGAATCGATCTCCAGTCTGGAGGACTGGGTACTGACTCGCCTTGGTACCGGCTCTCGGCGGTACCGAAGGCTCGGTTCCGATGATTCGGATTCGCAACTCTCCGTTCCCCCGAGGCCGATTGAGTTGCCACTAGCTGACCTTCATTCACCGGTATCAGACATGGTACCGAAGTCGGTACCGATGTCCTCATTACCCTTACGGTCGGTGCCTTCCATGCTTCGCTTGTCGATGCCGAGTTTAGAATCGCTCTCTAGTCTGGAAGACTCAGTACCAATACACTTTGGTACCGACATCGATCGATACCGGTGGCTTGGTACCGAGGATAGCACCCGGAGGTTTTCGGTTACCTCGGTACCGATTGAGCTGTCACCGATGACTGCTCCGATGTCTTTGTCGGGCTCGACTCCGACATCGGTACCAGTATTGGCATCGGTACCGGTATCCACAGTAGCATCATGGCCAACTCCTACCATGCTTTTTTCAACAGGATCGCTCCATTCTATGCCAAACTTGGAGTCGATACCTGGCATGGACAATGTGGTAATGACGGTCGCTGCTCCTGACAGCCAGTACCGGCGACCATCCTTTAAGCATTCCACACTGCACTGTGCAGGATCTTCTATTCCTATATATCTGGATAGCTCTGTCGGTGCTCAGGCTAGTTCTTCAGATCTAACCTGTTCAAGGGAAATTCCTGTTGGGGAACTCTCCTTTCAGAGTTTCCTCCTGGATATAGCAAGATCTCTTGCCATTCCTATCCCAGGACATGATCCTGCACAAGGCTCTGTTTCTCCCAAAGCAAAGGAGAACACAATGCTTCCTTTGCATCATTCCTTCCAGGATCTCCTTCTAGGAATGTGGGAAACACCTTTAAG
The DNA here is from genome assembly GCA_033557465.1 of Ichthyophis bannanicus. Taxonomy (NCBI): domain Eukaryota; kingdom Metazoa; phylum Chordata; class Amphibia; order Gymnophiona; family Ichthyophiidae; genus Ichthyophis; species Ichthyophis bannanicus. Next base: position 239,826,550 of record CM066041.1, read on the forward strand.
GGTACCCCCACCTTCCAGAGCAACTGATCTCTTATATCAGGTGCCCCCCTCTCCAGGGTTTCAAAAGACTCAACTTCCTCATCATTCTATAGTTGTGGAATCAGCAATGAGGCGGGTAAAGAGCAAGAAAAAGCACTCTTCTTATCTGCCAGGTCTTGAGTCTAGGACACTTGATGCCTTTGGACGTCAAATCTTCCAGACATCTATGCTTTCTGCAAGAATTCTCTCATATATTTTCTATATGAGTCTATCTCTTGAGGAGGTCACAAAGCAATTACATCTTTTGACTCCTTCCCTTCCAGAGTGCAAGAGTGCAGACTATTCTTCACTGCTCAAGCAGCTCCAGAATATTTCTTGGTTTCTTACTCGTGCTTCCCTAGACTCTTTTGAGTCTGTTAGCAGGACTTCTGCTATAACTATAGGGGCATGACGTAGAGCCTGGCTCCAAGCTTCAGACTTGGACAATGGGCACAGCACAGACTGACATACTCCTTGCACTGGAGACAATCTTTTCAACAAGGAGTCTTTACGTCAGGTTACTCAGTTCTCCACTGACTTACCTGTTCCTAGGGGCTGTTCTGCACCTTCTCCTGTCCCAGTAAGTAGGAAATATCCTGCCAAACTTTCTTCCCATATTTCCAAACAGGGGAAGCATCGTCCTGGTCTGCAGAGTTCAACCTCTCACCAGGCTCAGCAAACCCAGCAACCACAGGGTTTCTGATTAATCCATCAGATGCTTGTGATTCTTAGGATTAGAATCTGCAGTTGCTTCTTCTCAATAGAGGCAATCCACTGTTGTCATTCTAAATCCTAAACATGGATCTCTTCCCGAAAGACATCCATTCTTTCTATCTTCTATGAGCTGTCAGGATGTTCATGCTTCTAAGTCACAGGGTTCTCCTCTTTTTCCTGCTAGGGAAAGAGGTCTATCCACTATCTAACGATAGTTTCCTGTGCCAGCATGTCTTTTTTCCTTTCTATAAACTTACTACTTTGTAAGTTTTCTTCAGCTCCATTCTCTTTACCCTCTTACCAGGTTTTCCTCTGTAAGAGCGGTATTGCTTCACTGGAGGGCTTTTTCTACAGCCTCTCTAGTTTTCTTTCTTTTCCAATGCAGAGTTCTCTTCTCTGAGTTGACTCCTCTTTTTCATCTTGCTTTGAAGCAGTTCATCAGACACGTCCAGAGTTTTCTACTCTTGTTTTGTCTGTTCTTTCTGTTTTTAAACAGTACCATTCTTCTGCTGTCTGGCAAGCAGCTGCCAATGTTTGGACCACTGGTTCTTGTTCACCAGCAACCAGATTTGTCCTCCACTAACATTCTGTCTGGTCTTAGTAGTGGCTCCAAGTCAGTGCTGTCATCTGTCTTGAAAATGTTTTCACTACAAGCTTGTTGGATTGTCTTCTCTTTCTGCCATCTCCATCCCCCTGGGTTTGGCAGCATAGTTGACATAGGTACTGGCTCTCCTGCAGCCAGTTCTATCTCCTCATTCTCCTGCATCATGCTCTCTGCAATTCTACAGAGAAGCTCTCCACTATGGGCCCTTGCTAGAGAGCATGGGGGCTTTTTCTCCAACAGCTATACTAGATGGTTGAAAAAGACTTTTTCAGTCATGTCTCCCATGACTAGAAAAGTTCTCCTTTTTAATATAAAGGACATAGGCCTCCTCTTACGTGAAAGCTTAAGGAGTTGCTAATTCCCTGCTTTGGTCCATAGTATTTCCAATAGGGAATATGTTTTCTCCTCGTCCTCATGGTAAGAACGCATGATACCTTTTTGCCCTTAAGCAGGTCAGCATGGTATCTCATTCCTATGCGTCTTCTGTTCACTTACCATGCTAGAGTTCTAGTATACTCGGGACTTGCTGGCTGCAGACTGATATCATCCTCTGCTTTTCACGTAACTATCCTGGTTATTCTACTAACTAGCATCCCTGTAACCATAACCAGTGGATATTGATTCTCTATATATCTTCTCAAGTAGGTTCCACCACCTTGTTATTAGATGACTCTTTCCTCTCCTCATTTTCCTATGTGAATACCTTTTTTTAGGCATATCTCTGTCTGCTTCTTTGCAGACTTCCATATAGAGGCCTATATATTCATACCTATAGCACACATCTTACAGATGTCTGTCTATCATTTGTGTGTATTTTATGCCCTTCATATCTCACTATAGATATATTCTCATATATATATATATGTGTATATATATATATATATGTGTGTATGTATCTGTCGAGATATTTTACTATCGGTAGATATGTATTCTGCTTTATCTACCTGACTGTCGAGGCTCATATAGCTATATGATTCTGACAGGTGGGCTTTACCCATACTTATGCTATCCAGCATGTTTTGGGGTCCTACACTCACAACCACTTGGGTGGTAGTTAACACCTACCATAACATTAAGGTTAGGTACCTCTGAAGCTCTCCATGTTCCAATATCTCTCCCAGCTGACTTCAGTTAGGAGAGACATTGCGGATCTTCAGCTAATCACAGGCTCTAACGCCTCCGGTCTTTGTCCTTTCTTTTGGGATACAAGGGGTTCCCATACCCTTTCTCCCCACAAGGACTGGGCCTGTTTGTCCAAATTGGTTAGCCTTTCTCTTTTTGTTCCTAAGAGTGAGCCACTCTGCTGCCAAAAGAGTTCGGCTTTTATCATAAAGCCGTCCGCTGAAGGCCCACCGTTTTTGTACTACCCCAGTTTTTCCTACTGGGGTCACCTGTTACCTTTCAGGATTCTGACCTCCATTGCTTTTCCTACAGGTTTACTACCTCCACTTACAGTGAGGTCCTTCTCGAGGTTCCTCTACTGGGTTCCCCAGTAGATCCCATGAACCTCCATACTTCTCTGAAGTCCTGTTAGGGGAGGTCCATATTGCAATATTTTTTCTTTGCAATATCTTTGACAATTATCATCCACACATGGACTCCTTGTCTGCAATCCTATGCTGGGTTAACTGTTCCACAGAACCTTTCTCTCCAACTCCTACCCTCCATCCTCAGGATGCCTGGTGTCGTGGGGGATAGCATGTTCCAACCTATGACATGCTGGGACTCCAGGCATCTCAGCTTGGGAGTCCAGGCATCTCAGCTTGGGAGTCCCCATATGTGAAGACTCATTCCTGCTTGTTCCTGGAGATAGCACAGTTACTTACCTGTAACAGGTGATCTCTGGGAACAGCAGGAATAAGTCTTCACAACCCACCCACCTCCCCAGGAGTTGTATCTCTATCTTTCCTTTCCTCTCTCTCTCTCTCTCTTTGTCTCAGCTTTAAAACGTAACTGAGGAGAAGCAGTTGGGAAAGGCGGGAAGGCAGCACGCAGGCGTGGTGGGATGCTTCCAAAAGCTCCTTGATTGGACGCTGGGAAGCGTTCCCGCACAGACTCCGTCGGTACCGATGTACCCATATGTGAAGACTTATTCCTGCTGTTCCCAGAGATCACCTGTTACAGGTAAGTAACTGTGCTTTCCCTGAGTCCCTGGTGCTTCCAAAGACCAGGACCTTGTCTGAAGCCTCGACACATCAGGCAGAACCTTCCGAACCTGAACCCCGCTGTGGGCCTTCAGAAAGGGGTTCTCCTTCGAGGGAACCCAGAAAGAAGAAGAAAGCCTAGAAGGCAGTATCTTTGGATGGATACGACCCACCAGGTGCCCCCCCGGGCCAGGTCCCGCAGTCCGAGATGCTCGTCCTAGTGGTTGGAGGATGAGCAGCCTGCAAAGGTCCCCCGGAAGGACTTGACCTTGGACTGGCTTCAATCTCCAGACAACATCCTCGTTGAGGATTCCCCTTCAGAGGAGCAGGCGTGGGGTCCAAGTCCCCTCATTGCCCGCGCCGAAGGATGTAGAGCCTTCTGGCCTGGAGTCCAGAATGGTGGCCCTGGAGCGCAGTTTGTCTGCCTTCATGGACCAGTAGTGGGTGCTGTTGTCCAGTACCACTGATTCATATGCCCCGACCACCGGGCTCTCATTGTCGAAGATGTCCCCATATGCTGAGCCGATCCTCAAGATCCTTTGGCCTCGAGTCGATCCTCAGCCAAGGTCTTGATCAAATTCCCGCTCGTCGGAACCAAGATCATCCTCGGCAAGTGTAGTTGGCACCGGCCACAGCGCATCGGGACGACATGGGCTGGGGTCAGCTCCAAGGCCAGCAGACCATCCCTCCTATGAGTTCTCGATGGACTACTCAGAGTGGGAGATGGAGGATGAGGAATCCCCCCCATACCTGTTGCCACTGCAACGTCCCCTCCAACTCTTGCAACAACCAAGCTCTCCAGCAGAGGAGAAGATGGGAGCCTACAGAATGATGAAGGATGGACTCAGGTCACCAGAGCCTGCAGAATCGCCAATCCAATTTCTCCAACCTTTGAATTGAAGAAATGTGATGCAGCCGTGAAGTTGAGGACATGAAAGCATCCCTGGAAAGGGAAGAACCATAGCTTGAGCACTCCAAAGTTGCAGAATCAGTGACCACAAGGAAGTGAAGGGTAGTGGTGGTTGATGACTCTCTTCTGTGGGGTACTGAGGTATCCATCTGCCGACAATGTCCAGAGGTATGCTGTCTGCCAGGTGCCAATATCTGAGATGTTAGAGAGTTTGCCGAGACTCATCAAGCCCACTGACTATTACCCAATGTTGCTAATCCACGTCTGCACAAATGATACTGCCAGGTATCCCTCTGAGCGTATCAAAAGTGACTTCATGGCTCTGGGACAGAAGTTGAAACAGGTAGGGGCGCAGGTGGTGTTCTCTTCAATCCTCCCTGTTGAGATTAAAGGCCAAGGCAGAGAAGCTCACATCCTGGAGATGAATACATGGCTGCGTGGATGGTGTCATGGAGAGCATTTTGGTTTCCTGGACCATGGGATGCTGTTCCAAGGGTTGCAGAGCAGAGATGGTGTCCATCTGTCCAAGAAAGGTCAACATGTCTTCAGTAGCAGACTGGCTAATCTACTGAAGAGGGCTTTAACTAGATTCGCTGGGGATGGGTGAAGAAAGTCCCTAGGTAAGTGAAGGCCCCCAGGTAAGTGAAACATTAAATACCTTTATGGAAATGGGTTAAAAGGGCAACATATGGAAAGCGGTATGTATAAATGCCCGTAACATGGAAAATAAGATCCCAGATGTTGAAGTCTTAATGGGAGAAATACACAAACATGATGACAGAAAAAGACGACATGTCCTATCTAGTCTGTCCTTCCATATCAACCACTACAACAAAACCCTTTTTTCCTTTATAGATCGTCTGTGTTTGTCCCATGCTTCTTTGAATTCAGATACTGTCGTCCTCTCTACCACATTCACTGGGATACTATTCTACGGATCCACCACTCTTGCCGTAAAGAAATATTTCTGCATATCACTCCTGAATCTATCCCCTTTCACCCTCATCCCATATCCCCTCATAGAGCTTGCTTTCAATCGAAAGAGGCTCTTCTGTGCATTTATACCACAGAGGTATTTAAACGTCTCAATCATATCACCTCTATCCCGCCTTTCCTCTAAGGTGTACGTATTACGATCCTTAAGTCTGTCCTCATATGCTTTATAATGAAGACCACTAACCATTTTAGTAGCCACCCTCTGTATTGACTCCAGCCTGTTTATATCCTTTTGAAGGTGCGGTCTCCAGAATTGCATACAATACTCCAAATGAGGTCGCACCAAAGACTTATACAGAGACACTATCACCTCCTTTCTTCTGCTGGCCATTCCTCTCGCTATGCACCCAAGCATTGTTCTAGCTTTTTTCGTCGCCGTTTGTACATGTTTAGCTACTTTAAAATCATCAGACGCAATCACGCCGTGGTCCTGCTCTTCTTTAGTGGACAAAAGTACTTCACCCCCTATACTTGCTGCAGCCCAAATGCATGACCTTGCATTTTTTAACATTAAATCTCAGCGGCCAAATTCTAAACCATTCGTCAAGCTTAGCTAGATCCCTCCTCATGTTATCTACACCTTTCTGGGTGTCTACTTTATTGCAGATTTTGGTATCATCCGCAAAGAGGCAAACCTTACTCGACAGCCCTTCCACTATATCACTAACAAAGATGTTAAAAAAAAAAAAAAAAAAAAAATCAGACCAAGGACAGATCCCTGAGGCACACCACTGGTAACCACCATCTCCTCAGAGTGAGCTCCATTTACCTGTACCCTTTGTCGCCTCCCACTCAATCAAGTTCCAACCCAAGCAGTAACTTTAGGGTCCATCTATAGGGTGCTCGGTTTGTTTATAAGTCACCTGTGAGGAACGGTGTCAAAGGCTTTACTGAAATCTAAATAAATCACATCTAGGGCTCTCCCCTTGGTCCAACTCCCTGGTAATCCATTCAAAGAAATCGATCAAATTTGTCTGACAAGACCTGCCTCTGGTGAATCCATGCTGCCTCAGATCCTGTAATCCGCTGGACTCCAGAAACCTCACTGTTTTCTCTTTCAGCAGCATTTCCAATAATTTACTCACCCCCGATGTTAAACTAACCGGCTTGTAGTTTTCAACCACATCCTTACTTACGCTTTTGTGTTAAGGGACCACATGTTGCCTCTCTCCAGTCCTTTGGCACCACTCCTGACTCCAGTGAGGCATTGAAAGGTCAGTCAGTGGAGCTGCTAGAACCGTCTCCAAGTTCCCTCAGTATTCTAGGGTGTATCCCATCCGGTCCCATCGCTTTGTGTACTTTGTTTAGCTAGTTTCTCACAAACACAGTTTTCTGAAAATAGTTCAAGATGCCCCTTGCTTCTGTTCTTGTTTGTGGGTGTTTTCTGAGATCCTGTTCCTGGTTCTTCATTTATGAACACAGAACAGAAATATTTAAGCAATTCTGCTTTATCCTCATCAGCTTCTACATATTCCTCCCCTTCACCCTTGAGTCTGACAATAGCACTTTTGCCCTTCCTCTTCTCACTAACAGATCTGAAAAATGTTTTATCCCCCCCCCCCCCCCATATTTTATTTCTTTGGCTATTTCCTCCTCTTTTTGAATCTTTGCTTTCCTAACTACTTTGCTACCTTCTTTAAGTTTTTCCAAATATACAGTAGATACATGTCTTCCTCTCTCTGTGATCGCTTGTATTTCATGAAGACCTCCCTCTTTTTCTTCACCTTTTCAGCTATTTCTTTCAAAAACCTAAGCCTCCTATTCCTTTTACTTTTTTTATCATTTTAAGAAAAAGATGTGAGGCTGTTTTGGATTTAGTGGCAGTTACAGAAACATGGTTCACAGAAAACCATGACTGGGATGTAATTATACCAGGCTATACTTTATTCAAGAAGCACAGGATAGGAGGAAGGGGAGGAGGAGTGGCACTATATGTAAAAAAAATAATATTAGAACTTTAGAATTACAAAGCTTAAAAGGGAGAGAGGAGGCACTGTGGGTTAAACCAGAAAGAAGAAAAGAGAAATCTGTTTGCATTGGCATGATATACAGACCTCCCTCACAGGAGGAAGAGATGGGCAGAGTTAATTGAAGACATATGCAGCATTGCTAGGAAAGGGGAAGTGCTACTGATAGGGGATTTCAATATTCCAGATGTTGACAGGCACATTCCTGCTGCATTATCTAGAAGTAAGGAGATCCTGGATTCTCTACAGTGAGAATTATTCAGGCTACTGGTAACAGAACCCACACGTGAAGGGGCGATACTGGACTTGCTGCTTACGAATGGTGAAAGCGTTTCCGATGTTATAGTGACAGATCATTTTGCATCGGGGTTATCAGCTGTGTGGTTCAGTACTAGGACTAGGGCTGTTAAAATCCATTCAAAAGCAAGGGTCTTAGACGTTAGGAAAACTAACTTTGCCAAGATGGGCCAATGCCTCAGGGAGTCGTTAGCGGAATGGGAACAGCTGGGTGATGTAGGAAAACAGTGGGTAAAACTGAAGGGATATTTTAAGGGCAACAAACCTTTTTGTTAAAGTTGTAAATAAAGGTAAAAGGAAAAGGAGACCGCTGTGGTTTTCGAAAGAAGCAGCTGAAAAGGTGAAGAAAAAGAGGGAGGCCTTCATGAAATATAAGAGATCAGAGAGACGAAGATAGGCATCTATATTTGGAAAAATTTAGAGAAGTGAGCAAAGTAGTTAGGAAAGCAAAGATTCAAAAAGAGGAGGAATTAGCCAATGCAATAAAATGGGGGGATAAGACATTTTTCAGATATGGTAGTGAGAAGAGGAAAGGCAAATGTGGCATTGTCAAACTCAAGGGTGAAGGGAAGGAATATGTAAAAGCTGATGAGGATAAAGCGGAAGTGCTTAACAAATATTTCTGTTCTGTGTTCACAGATGAAGAACCCAGGAGCAGGACTTCAGAAAACACCCACAAACTGCAACAGAAGCGAGGGGCATCTTGAGCTATTTTCAGAAGACTCTTAGTGAGAAACTAGCTTAACATAAAGTAGACAAATCGATGGGACCGGATGGGATATACCCTAGAATACTGAGGGAACTTGAGGACGTTCTAGCAACTCCACTGACTGACCTTTTCAATGCCTCATTGGAGTCAGGCGTGGTGCCAAAGGACTGGATAGAGAGGCACATGTGGTCCTTTTACACAAAAACGGAAGTAAGGATATGGTTGAAAACTACAGGCTAGTTAGTTTAACTGCTGTGGTGAGCAAATTATTGGAAACGTTGCTGAAAGAGAAAATAGTGAGTTTTCTGGAGTCCAATGGATCACTGGTCTGAGGCAGCATGGATTCACCAGGGACAGGTCTTGTCAGATAAATATGATTGATTTCTTTGACTGGGGGACCGAGGGAGAGCCCTAGATGTGGTATATTTAGATTTCAGTAAAGCCTTTGAACACCGTTCCTCACAGGTGACTTATAAACCAATTCAGCACCCTAGGGATGGACCCTAAAGTTACTGCTTGGGTTAGAAATTGGTTGAGTGGGAGGCGACAAAGGGTACAGGTAAATGGAGATCACTCTGAGGAGAAAGAAGTTACCAGTGGTGTGCCCCAGGGATCTGTCCTTGGTTGATTCTTTTAACATCTTTGTTAGTGATATAGCGGAAGTGCTGTCAGGTAGGGTTTGCCTCTTTGCGGATGATACCAAAATCTGCAATAGAGTAGACACCCAGGAAGGTGTAGATAACATGAGGAGGGATCTAGCTAAGCTTGACGAATGGTCTAGAATTTGGCAGCTGGTATTTAATGTTAAAAAATGCAAGGTCATGGATATGGGCTGCAGCAATCCAAGGGTGTGATATAGTATAGGGGGTGAAGTAATTTTGTCGTCTAAAGAAGAGTGGGATCTTGGCGTGGTTGTGTCTGATGATCTTAAAGTAGCTAAACAGGTAGAAACGGCGACAGCAAAAGCTAGAAGGTTGCTTGGGTGCATAGGGAGAAGAATGGCCAGCAGAAAAAAGGAGGTGATAGTGCCTCTGTATAAGTCTTTGTTGCGACCTCATTTGCACTATTGTGTGCAATTCTAGAGACCGCACCTTCAAAAGGATATAAACAGACTGGAGTCAGTTCAGAGGGTGGCTACTAAAATGGTTAGTGGTTTTCATTATAAAGCATATGAGGACAGACTTAAGGATCTTAATATGTACACCTTATAGGAAAGGCGGGATAGAGTTGATATGATTGAGATGTTTAAATACCTCCGTGGCATAAATGCACAGGACGAGAGCATCTTTCGATTAAGAACATAACACAAGATATGCCATACTGGGTCAAACCAAGATCCATCATGCCCAGTATCCTGTTCACAACAGTGGCCAATCTAAGTCATAAGTACCTAGCAGTTTCCCCAAAAGACATAGGTTCCAAAATGTTTGCATTGGGTTAAGCAGTGATATCCTGGGTCCCTTTTAATAATGCTTTATGGACCTTTCCTCCAGGAACTTGTCCAAACCTCTTTTGAACCCAGCTACACTAACAGCTTGAAAAAAATCTCTGCTATGAGGGGACATGGGATGAGAGTGATAGATTAAAGAGTGATATGCTGAAATATTTCTTTACAGAAAGAGTGGTGGATCCATGGAACAGTCTCCTAGTGGAGGTTGTAGAGATGAGGACAGTATCTGAATTCAAAGATGCATGGGACAAACACAGAGGATTTCTAAAAAAGGGGACTGTTGTAGTGGTTGTTATGGAAGGACAGACTAGATAGGCCATGTGGTCTTTTTCTGTCATCATGTTTCTGTTTCTATGCCCAGAGGTGGTTGACCATCACCACCGATTCCTGGGCACTCCTGGTGGTCAAGGAGCGTTACCTCCTCCATATGACTTAGACACCTCCCCCTCATTTTCCAGGAGAACCGCTCAGGTCTCCCCTCCCCTGGGACCTTCTATTGAAGGAGTTGGCATGTCTTCTTGAGGACAAAATGATGGAACAGGTGCCCCACCATCTCAAGGGCAAGGGGTTCTACTCCAGGCACTTCCTTGTACCAAAATGTACAGGGAGCCTAAGGCCCATCCTTGACCTGCGCAACCTCAACAATTTTCTGGTGAGGGAGAAGTTCAAGATGCTCTCCCTTGGTACATTGCTGCCTTACTTCCAGCAGGGATATTGGCTATGCTCCTTAGACCTAAAGGATGCCTATACACACATCCTTATTCCCCCCAACCACATGCAGTACCTGCGGTTCATCTTGGGGGTGGACACTATTGGTACAGGGTTCTGCCTTTTGGCCTGGCCTTCGCCCCAAGGGTCTTTACAAAATGCCTGGCAGTTGTAGCTGCCTTTCTCCGTCTCCAAGGGGTTTTGTCTTCCCCTATCTGGACGAGTGGCTGATAAAGGGAGGCACAACCTCAGAGGTATAGCAGGCGACTTCATGCACCATCCAGGTCCTGCAGTATTTGGGCTTTGGAATAAACCACTTGATTTTTCACCTTCACCTGATTCAGTGTCTGGAGTTCATCGGAGCGAGACTAGACATTCTCCAGTTAAAGGCCTTCTTGCCCAGGGTCTGGGCCACTTGCCTCAGGACCCTGGTACGAGACATAGAGCACCGTCTCTCTGTGCCCGCTCAGCTCCTATTGTACCGTCTCGAACACATGGCTTCTACGGTCCAAGTCACCCCAGGCGCCCATCTCCACATGATTGCCGCACAGTGGTGTCTCCAGGACCAGTGGACACAGGCCATGGGGCGCCTCAGAGACAAAATCTCCATAACACGCCAATTGGTGGACTCTCTGACTTGGTGGCAGACCCCCCAGTATCTCGATGCAGGCATGCCTTTTTATGCCCCCAGCCCCTCAATGGTCCTTACCACGGATGCCTCTCTGCTCAGCTGTGGAGCCCACTGCGAGGAATTCCGCACCCAGGGCAACTAGTCGCCAGATGAGCACTGTTGTGCCCTTCCCCCGCCTAGGCGGTTGCCTGACGAGGAAAGGGGGTGCGAATGTTTCTTTCAATAAGTTCCAGGGCAAAGGCCTCTGGGATTTGTAGTACTTGAGCAAATGTAGTTGTAATAAAAAGTGCTGAGCCGAGAGTTGAAAGCAAACGCAGGAATATTTTTTATTCGCCTCCCTTAATAGCGGGAACTTCAAATGAAGCTTGGTATTCACGTGTACAAAACATCCACAAGAAACTAAGGTCAGAATTGCTCTTGCTTACTTCAGCAAACAAATGTTATTTCTCCAGAAATAAAGCTTCACTTCAGTGCTTTAAACTGAACTCAAAATGTTCATTGAAACTTCAATGCAGCAAAATTCTAGCAAACAAATTTCTTAAATGCAGCAAAATTATAGCAAACAAACTTCTCTTCTTTGTTTCAAAAGCTTTAAGGGTTTCAATTAGTTATCCAGAGACTTCAACCATCTTCCTTAGCAGGTCTCATTTAAAGCAGCAGCCATACTAATTAAAACTTCTTTGCTCTTTGAAACACCATGCATATCACAGAAATGGAATTTTCTTCACACTTATATTTCTAAACATTCTTACTTCACTACCAGGGATAACTCACATTCCATAGCCTCTTCAGGCTCACTCAAAAGATCATTTTCCCCGATGTCCATTGACTCACATTCTGAACACAATTGTTCTGTGACGTCGTTAAAAAACAGCTGTTCCCCTCGAGCCTTCCCTCGGTACACAGCACTGTTCTCTGCACAGGTTACTTCCTGATCCTTTAGCATACGTTTTACCAGTTTTAAAACATTCAAAGTTTCTTTACTGAGAGGCGTCCTTCTCAGCCCTTCCTGGGTTCTTGAACCACCCTCAGGCTTCCTATAACCCTGGTGCTGGTTAAACTGTTGGAGCTGGCTTAGGGGATATCTTTCCCTCCACTTGCTGTCTGGGGACTTTTCCTGAGACCTTTGGCTAGTAACTTTAGCAGCAATACCTTTGGGGAGTTTCTTCAGCAATGCTTCACTGCCTTCTCCATGGCCATGCTGTTTCCTGGTGAAGTTAGCCCTCTTGTCTCTCTTCCTCCTGCAAGAGTGAAACTCTTGCTCCGAATGAGGCTCCCTCTCAGACTCCGCCCCTGAATTAGAGTCAGCTCTCCTCCTCTCGTGTCCTGGCAATCTCCTTGCCTGCCTGGGGAATCCTGGTAATTCTGTTGCCTCCCTTGGCTGTCCTGCGAATCTTGTTGCCTGCCTGTCTCTCCCTGTTCTCTGGGGTTTATAAGCGTGGGACTGGCCAGTATATTTCCACCCCGCCCCCAGCTGTCCTGCATTACCACCCTCAGTTACCATAGAGCTGGGGCGTGGCTTTTGGACAACAACCTCTGACAGGTTTTTTTCAGCGTTAGCTGCACTTTTAAAATGACCATTTCTTTCCCTTTCCCTCTGACTAGGGGAAACTGCTTGTACTTTTTCTATCTCCATAGGGATCTGGCTGTCCTCGCCACCACAGCACCCATCAGATCAACCTCCTCGAACTGCGGGCGATATACTTAGCTCTTTGAGCTTTTCGCTACTGTCTCTGTCACCAATCGGTGCTAGTTCAGACGGACAACCAAATGTCAATGTTCTACGTGAACAAATAAGGGGTCACGGGTTCTCGTGTCCTCTGCCTTGAGACGGTGCTCCTCTGCTCGTACACAGTTTGATAGGGTAACCTCTTGTGGGCAGCATACCTACCGGGCCAGAACAATCTACTAGCCTACAGATTGAGCAGGGTCTTCCAGACACACGAATGGCAGTTGGACCTCAATGTGGCCGATTGGCTCTTCCAGATCTGGGGGAAACCCGTGATGGACCTGTTCGCAGTCCGGACAACTTCCATTTGCCCCACTTCTGTTCCCGGTGTAAATACTCTATTGTAACTTGATGTCAATATTTAAAAGAAATTTCTACAAGGTAATCAAATTATATATTGCCAGTCGATCTTCTTCATATAAAAACATAGAAACTCTCCAATTTTTTTTTTTTTTTTAATTCTTTATTTTCGTTTTATAACAGCAAAGGAAAAGGAAGACATACAACTAAAAGACAAATACATAAAGTATAATACATACACCAAAGTAACCCCTCCCACCCCCCTCCCCCCTGCTTCTTCTCTAGAAAACTAATCATTCCCGAAGCGGGCGTATACTTACATTATTGTGTTACAAAACCGAGCGATGATCTAAAACATGATGAGTGCACACTATACAGGCATGTTGGAACAATGAGCAAATTGTACATAATCATTAAGCAGTTGCGATTTAAACAAGCGAGAGTGAGTTTGGGCATGGGGAATAGCTCTCCGAGGTATCTGCTCATATTTACTATATAAGCAGACGAGGTTCCTCCATTCATTGACGGTAAGTCGAGAGCTATCCTTCCTATGCCACAAGGTTGAGCATATGGCTATACCCAGCATGAAATCAAGGAGAAAGCGACCCTTCTTAGGAAGAGAGGGGACCTCCGCCACAAAGCGGAGTCCCACAATCTTCCAAGAGAGAGGCTCGTGAAGGTATAAGAGAAATTGAATACAACCCCAAACCCACCCTCAATAAACCTGTAGTTGAGGACATTCAGAAATAACATGAGCGAAGGTTCCCACAGCAGTATGGCAAGACCAACACTAGTCCCCAGCAGTTGTGTTCCATTTGGCTATTTTCTGGGGTATAAAAGCATCTGTGTGTAAGAAGAAGAGAGTTTGGGTAACAGAGGCAGACCGGGAAACCCGCACTACTTTGCTCTAGAAAACGCTCCATTGCACAGGAGTTAAAGTGATTTGCAGTTCGCACTCCCAGGCCTGTTGAGCTCTGAAAGTGGCCGTGCTATGCGAGACTGGGATTTATGAGGGGAAGAGAAGAAGGTAAAGTCAAGCTCATTGGGGTGTAGTACCTCCATAGATCAACTAAGGCTAGATCTTTGATCAGGGAGGTAAGCGTGGTGTGGCTCTTGGGGGGACCACGTGTCCTAGGCGGCTGTTTGTCAATCAGGGGATCAAGGACTAGATTGAAATCCCCCCCAATTGTCAATAAAGTATCAGCAGAGGCCTGCACAACCTGAGCAATGGTAGCAAAAGGCAGGGTCATCCCCATTAGGAGCGTAAAGGCATTTACATGTAACTTCAAGGCTACCTATCTTGAGGTGAACTCTGGACCGTCCACCTTCGGTATCTGAGCTAGTCGCAATAATAGTGGCATGCAAAGATTTACTAACCAGTATGGCAACCCCACATTACTTGGAAACGGCTGGGGAATAGGCGGTCACCATGTAAAGTTTAATATTGAGTTTAAGAGTTTCCTTCGAATTTAAATGCGTTTCTTGGAGAAAATCAGATCCGCAGCTTCTTGACTTAGGTAGCTTAGGATTGTCTTCCGTCTTATCGGATTATTGATTCCTTTTACATTCAATGAGAAAATCTTACATGGTGCCATGAATCAGTAAGGGACATTTTAAGTAGGGCGCTTGGAAACATACAACATAATCAGAATCTGTGCAACAATGACATAATCACCGAGGATGCTGGCTAATACACCCCATATTGAAAAGTATGTACATTGTATCCTAGAGAAGAAGCAAAACCCCCAAAGAATATGGCGACCAGATGTCTGCGGGAGGAGGCCCTAGAGAGGAATAGAAAGACGTGAAGAAGAGAGAAGAAACACCAGAGTCCATAATTAACACTGTCTCTGATATTCATCGAGGCTACTGTGGGTAGATGGAGTCGGGTCACAGATATCATCAAAAGTAAGGCAAACAAACTGCCCTCGCCAGACTCTTTGCTGGGCTGCGGCAGATCCAATATGGCAAATACAGCGGATATGAGAATGCTTGCAGGAATATTCTGGAAGTCAGCGCAGCAAGTCGGCTTCTTTGGAATCCAAAAACTCCGCTAGTAGATCAGGGTCCTCAAATGTTCTTGTCTGATTGTGAAGCGTGACTCGGAGCTTGGCCGGGTACATCAGACCATAGCGTGCTTGTAGTTGTTGAAGCCTCGGCCGAAATTCCAGAAAGCGCTTTCGGCGGTTGACCGTGGGTTTAGCCAAGTCAGGATAGAAGGAGATCTTGTGGCTTTCAAACTCCATGTGGCCCGTTGCCCGAGAGGCACTTAAAATTTGCTCCACGTGTTGATATCTCAAAAGTCGAAAGATGATAGGCCGCGGGGTCTTCCTATTGAGCGTTATGCTTGAGGGTACACGGTGAGCGCGATCGATCTCCAAATCCTTGGTAAAGGTGATTCGGAGCAGGGAAGGGAGGGTTTTGCGTAAAAACTCTTTCATGTCTCCCGATTCCGCTCCCTCCGGTATGCCCACGAGTCGTATGTTGTTGCGACGCGCTCTATTATTGCCATCTTCCACTTCTTTCTGTAGAGCCCGCACCTGACGTTCAACTTTGTCGAGTTTGGACAACCGGGCCGCATGGGAGTCCAAGATGCTCTCCATTTTGTCCTGACGCGAAGAAAGCCCTTCTAGCTTGCTTTGCAGCACACCAAGATCTTCCCGCAGCGCTCGAAGTGCTTCACCGTTTGACTGCACGAGGTTTTTGACCCCTTTAATCTCTGCGAGGATTTCCTGCTGCATTTCGGGGCCCTCGCGCAAGGCCAGCCCCTTCTGCGGGGACGGGGGTTCAGTTTTGGAACGTTTGCCGTGAGAAGCCGCTGGAGATCCAAATTCCAGGCGCGTGGGTTTGGTCCCCGCCATCTCATCAATGTGCCCCAGCAAGATCAGAGTAAAGTTCCAAGTATGTACGGTGTTAATTCAGGATTCTGAGTAGGCCTCTCGGGAGCCTCAGCGTTATGCGACCATCCCGCTGGACATCAGGCTCCGCCCCCCAACTCTCTTCAATTTTTTAACGGTAGTCTCAGAACCAGAGGACACTCTGCACCACACACTTTGTGGAAAAGGAGTATTGCCTCATTCACATCAACGACTACCAGGAGACCAATTCTCCTTTCATTTTGTCATTTTTTGGTATTTGTGATAAATGGTGCCAGCAAATAAATATATACCACCAAAATTCCTCTGCCTTGTGAAATTTGTTTAAAATGAAATATAATGGGCTTATCTTGATTTTGTGGACAAATTCGTGATCCACGCCAAACTGATAGTCATTTCTTAGACAAATAATTGTTTCTCTACGCCTTCCCAGGGCGCCGTATTAGCGTTTCTCTCCCTCTTGGAGGTTCTTCAGGAGAATCTGTAAGACAAGTTAGAATGGCATTGCAAACTTTCATATATTTGTTTAGCCCACTTGTACTAATGACTTGTGTGAAAATTGAATAAGAAACTGGAAAAAATTCATCTTATGAAGGACTCCTTTCAGTTAAAAACAACTGGAATTACAAAAATATGAAAATATCTCGTCAGGATAGAGAGTACTCACTGTGAAATGCTGCCCACGTCTCTCAAAGTGCTTTCATGACAGAAAAAACGCCGCGCATGCGGTCTTACCACAACAGCTGACTTTTATCAAGAATCTTATGAGATAAATTATCTGCACACCTGCCATTCTATTGAGGCATTAAGCCCTCGTGGTTTCACTGTATTGACCAGAAAAATCCATCGCTGTTCTTCATAAAGCAGTGTTTCATCTATAGTTTTACCACGTTTGGGAACTAAAATCTGGTCTATGCAGAAACAACGTAATTGGTCAAATGTATGATGAAGCTCTTCAAGTGTTGAACCATGGGGGCAGACATATTCTTACATCGCAGACGGCTATGATGTTCTTGTAGCCGAACTCTAAAGGATCGTATAGTCTTACCTATATATAATAAACCGCAAGGGCAGCGGATAGCATATATCACTGCTTCTGAATTACATGACGTGACATGTCTTAAAAAATAGGTTTTCCCAAGATAGTGGAATTCAGTTAGCTCATCTGTCACATGGCATATGTTACAGCCATCACATTTTCTGTGGCCTGGTGCTTCCTGTGAAGGTTTCACAATATTGTGTGAACGGAGAATGGTAGGACTGAGTTGTTGTTGCAAATTACTATTTCTCTGCCAAACACATCTCACTCGTTTGTCTTCTAATCCGGGAACAATTTGAAGCATAGGACTATGTTTTTTGACAATATTCTGAATTTTATAACTCAATGGTGAGTATTTGGTTATAAAGTTAATGTTGTCTTGATTGTCCTCTGGACGGGAAGGTGAAAAAAGCCAGGAACGATCATTGTACAAAGCTCGTGTGTATGCCTGTTTAGAAACACGTTCAGGATATCCACGATCCACAAAAGCTTGTAACAGATGTTTTGATTTGTTTTTAAAATCTGTTACCTCGGAACAGTTTCGACGGTAGCGAAGAAACTGAGAGTATGGTAAGCTATTTTTCAACCTAGTCGGATGGCCACTCGTATAATGTAACAGTGTGTTACGGGCAATTGGTTTTCTATAGACTGTTGTCTTCCATCCATGTAATCCTCTATGTATTTCTAAATCCAAAAAAACTATGGTGTTCTGCTGTATCGTAGATGTAAATTGAATTGCTGTGTTACATACATTAAGCCAATTGATGAATTCCACTGCCTTATCCTGAGATCCCTTCCACAATAAGAAAATGTCATCAATAAACCTCAGCCACAACTGGATATGATGAGCATATGGAGATGTCGGTAACCAACTGCTTTCAAAATTGCTCATGAAAAAATTAGCAATCGAGGGAGCACAAGATGCACCCATGGCTATACCTATATTCTGTTGGTACAGCACATCATTGAATTGAAAAAAATTTTTTGTGATGGTAATTTGTGCCAGCTCGGTAAGAAATGCTATTTGGGAATGTGAAAGATCCCCTCTGTTATTCAATACTGTGGTAACTGTCATGATCGCTGAATGTTGGGGAATACTAGTGTATAGCGACGTGATATCAAGAGTTATCAACAATATTTGTTCATCCAGAGCAAGCTGATCATGTTGTGCTAATCTTTGTAGGAAGTGAGATGTATCCCGAATGTATGATGGAATTTCTATAAGTAGAGGTCTTAAAAAAGAATCTAAATACAGTGAAAGTGGTTCCAAAACCGAACCCCTAGTAGACACTATGGGCCTTCCTGGCGGTTTATCTAACCGTTTATGTACTTTCG
Organism: Ichthyophis bannanicus; assembly: GCA_033557465.1. NCBI lineage: Eukaryota > Metazoa > Chordata > Amphibia > Gymnophiona > Ichthyophiidae > Ichthyophis > Ichthyophis bannanicus. The sequence goes on from CM066041.1 coordinate 239,844,977, forward strand.
GGACTATATAAAAATTAGAAATGGCAGGGGCTTTAACGTTTAAAAACGTCATTTCTTTTTTCGTAATCACTTTATTTTGGTATGCCACTTTATATTTTTGCAATGCCACTTTATATTTTTGCAATGCCACTTCTGTTCCCGGCAAGCCCATCCCTCCAGGATGGCAGCGGATGCGTTCCTCGTCTTGTGGTCGGGGGTGTTATGTATGCCTTCCCTCCCATGACGCTTATAGCCAAAACCTTGTTTGGGATCCTCCGCGACAGGGCCTCGCTCATTCTGATAGCCCCTCTGTGGCCCTGGAAACCGTGCTTTCTGCTACACCTCTGACTGTAGGTGGAGACCCCCATCCCGTTGGGGAACTCTCTGGGACTCCTGTCTCAGGAAGAGGGCTCTCTTCTGCACCCTAACTTGCAGTCCCTGTCTTTGACAACATGGCTGCTGAAAGCTTGACCCTAGCCCCTTTCAACCCCTGGGGTGAGGTATAGGAGATTTTGCTGGCCTTTCGAAAGGCCTCTACTAGGAAAGCTTATGCTCTCAAATGGCACAGGTTTTCAACCTGGTGTGCCAAACACTGGACTGACCCATTCTCCTGCATGGTGGGTGGGGCTGGTGTTACAGTACCTTCGCCACCTTTCACAATCCGGGCTTAAATCTAACTCTGGGTACAACTCAGTGCCCTGACGTTGCACTACCACCTGGTGGATGGCAAATCCCTTTCAGTCCAGCCGCTGGTGACTCGTTTTCTGAGGGGTCTGCTCTTATCAAAGCCCCGGTCTGCCCTCCAGTGACCGAGTGGGACCTCAGTGTGGTATTTGGGGCAGCTCAGTCGCCTGTCCTTTGAGCCTCTGGCTTCTTGCCACCTATGATACCTCTCGTGGAAAGTGGCGTTCCTGGTCACACTCACCTCCCCTTACAGAGTTAGCAAGCTTCAGGCCTTGGTGGCGGAGGCGCCTTATACCAGGTTCTACAAAAAGAAGGTTGTGCTCTGCACACACCCTAAATTTCTCCCGAAGGTAGTGGTATCCCTCCATCTCAACCAGGAAGTGATACTTCGCACCTTCTTTCCGAGACCTCACACCAGTAGGGGTGAGATGGTCCTTCACACTCTGGACTGCAAGAGAGCCTTGTCCTTCTACATCCAATGCATTCGGAATCACCGCAAAACTGCTTAGCTCTTGGTCTCCTAAGACCCCAGTTGTCTAGGGGAGGTGGTGACCAAATGTACACTGTCTATCTGGTGGCAGACTGTATCGCCCTCTCCTTTGAGCAGGCTAGGCTCCCACTGAAAGGCCGAGTCACGGCACACTGTGTCAGGGCCATGGCAGCCTCATAGGCAAACCTGCGCTCTGTCCCTATGGCAGATATCTGCCGGGCTGCCACCTGGTCTTCACTCTATACCTTCGCAGCCCATTACTGCCTGGAGAGGGAGTCCCGACGGAACAATGTCTTCGGCCAGGCTGTGCTCTGTAATCCTTTCAGGGTTTAGGCAGCTCCTATCCTTGAACCCTTCTGTGTTCAGGCTACCGGAGTGCTGGTTTTCATTGCACATAGGGGTCCTACTGTAGTCTGTGGACACGGACTTCATTGCTGCTGCTTGCAGCTCCCCCTCTTGGGAATCCGTGTTTTTCGTTATAGGTTTTCGGTAGCCTGTAGCTGGGGAGTCCCATATGTGACGACTGACTTCATGCTTGTTCTCAGAGAAAGCGTAGTTACTCACCTGTAACAGATTTTCTCCAGAGACAGCAGGAATTTATTTATTTATTTATTTATTATTTATTTATTACAGGCTCTTATATACCGCTCTATTCAGCATCAGCGCGGTTCACAATATAACAACAGACCAGAACAACAAACTGTTTGGTTCCCTTGGAGTTGCTGTGCCATCTTTTATTGCTGTCTTTTAACTATGTCAGTTGACTAAGCAAGATGGCACCCTTGGGGAAGGAAAGGGACCACACATGCATGATGGCATCTCTTAAAGGCTTTCTTTGAAAGCTGGGGGGATGCTTCCGCGAGAGGTCTGTTGGTGCTGACGTCACTCATATATGAGGGCTGATTCCTGCTGTCCCCAGAGAACACCTCTTACAGGTGAGTAACTACGCTTTTCAGAGAGCGTCTTGACAAGTGCCGTCATGAGAGAAAGTCATGGTATAGGAGGCAGTATACTCTTGTGGATTAGGAACTGGTTAAAAGAAAACAGACTAGTTCTAAATGTCCAGTTTTGTCAGTGGAGAAAAGTGAATAGTGGAGTACCCCATGGATCTTTGCTAGGCCCGCTACTTTTTAACATATTTGTAAATGACTTAGAAAATGGAATAACAAGTGAGGTGATCAAATTTGCAGATGACTCAAAATTATTCAGAGCTTTTAAAACACAAGAGGATTGTGAAAAATTGCACGAGGCTCTTGAAAAATTGGGAAGCTGGGTGTTCAAATGGCAGATAAAATTTGATGTGGACAAATGCAAAGTTATGCACTTAGGGAAGAAAACCCAAACTCTCTAGGAACCTTACCCTCTCCAGCATGTCCTGATGTGATGTATCTCCAGGAACAAGCAGGAATGAGTCTTCACATATGGGTACGTCGGTACCGACGGAGCCTGCGCGGGAACGTTCCCCAGCTTCCCAAAAAGGAAAGCTTTTGGGAGCATCCCACTGCGCCTGCGCGCTGCCTTCCCGCCTTTCCTGACCAGCTCTCCTCAGTTCTTCTTTGCTGCGGAGCCAGCAGGTCGAGCCCTGTCACCGCTGAAGAAGTTCTTTATTTTATTTAATTTCTTTGGTCGCGTGTCTGCCTTCCCCGACTCCGGACCGGTACCGCCGGTCTTTTCTTTCTTCTTTCAAAAAAAAAAAAAAAAAAATGTATATATATCTATATTTTTCCTCACTTAGTGTAATTATTCTTCTAGGCCTCAGGGCCCAAAGTAAAATTTCCCTCGTGGAAAAACCAGCCTCCGGGTTCAAGAAATGCACTAAGTGTAGCGGTACTATTTCTGTTACAGATACCCATGAATGGTGCCTTAAATGTTTGGATCCTGAACACTCCATTCTGGATTGTCCGTCCTGCTCTCTAATGTCTAAACGGGGTTTACAGAACCAAGCAGCTAAGCTCCATGTGCTGTTTCCCGCTGATGCAGCGTCGGTAGCATCGACCTCCTCCCGGTCTTCTTCTCCTGATGAATCTCAGGTAACCAAACATAAGTCTAGCAGGTCCTCGAAGGGTAGATCTCCCTCTAAGCATCGAGATGCCTCCGGGCTTGCCCTCAAGGATCCTGCACCAGCCAAACAACCCCAGCGGGAAGCTCCGGCTTCCAAAGCTCCTTCTATGGGGTTACAAGTTGACATCGATGGCACGGCCTCGACCGATCACCTGTTAGAATGCTCTGGGGTACCGGCACAATCTCCCGGTACCGATCTTCAGGCATTCATGGCGTCCATGGATCAGAATGTTCTGTCCATGCAGCAGGCTATTTCAGCCTTCATTCAAGCTGCGACGCCGACGATACAGCAACGAGCTCCGTTGTCGGTATCGGCTCCGGTACCGGCACCAGCGCCGATACCGGTACTGACCGCATCGACATCGACTAGGACAGCGGTTCCTTGTCCATGGCTATTTCTCGGTACCGATCTGGTTCCGAAAACGCCCGATGTCGATACCGCTCGATACGTGTATCGAGCGCTGGAAGAGCACCCTGACAGGTGGTACTTCGATTCCTCTGGTGATTCTGATTCATCAGATGAATCACCTGAAGTATCCATAGCCCTTCCTGAAGAGCCTTCTTCTCCAAAAAGAAGAATGTCTCCTCCAGAGGACTTGTCTTTTCAAGACTTCATAAGAGAAGTAGCTAAAGGACTTTCTACCTCAGTAGCCTCTGAATCAGAGCCTAGAGCAAAAAAATTGGATATTTTAGGATACCCTAAGGCTCCTAGAGAGGCAGTCACCTTACCAATTCATGAGATTCTTTATGAACATATGATTGATTTATGGGAGACTCCTCTCACTCTCTCTCCTCATTCTCGCAGGTTGGACACTATGTACCGTGTCCCTCCCTGTCCTGGATTTCAAAAAAACTCAGCTTCCTCACCATTCCATTGTGGTGCAGTCAGCTATGAAGAGGATAAAGAGTACAAAGCGAGACTCTTCTGCTCCTCCAGGAAGAGAATGCAGAACCTTGGATGCTTTTGGTCGGAAAATCTTCCAGGCCAGTATGCTTATTGCCAGAATCAACTCATATAGCCTCTACATGGGTATGTTTCTGAAAGAGGTGGCAGAAAAGCTGCACACTTTCCTCCCTTTTATTCCAGAGGATAAAAGGGAAGAATTCCGCATGTGGCTTAAGCATACTCAAGACATCTCCAAGTTTTCCAACAGGGCAGCCTTTGACTCCTTTGAAGGTGCCAGTAGAGCCTCAGGCATTGCTATAGCTGCTCGCAGAATTGCTTGGCTCCAGGCTTCTGATTTAGAACCCTGGGTTCAAGATGGCTTAGGAAATCTGCCCTGTACAGGTGAAAATCTATTTGGCAAAGAGTGGCAGATAAAAGCCACTCAAATGGATGCGGAGAATTCTGCTCTGGATAGACTAGCACAAAACGCAGCAGCCAGGACTATAATGAATGCCCCACCATTCCAACATATAACACCTATATTAGAGTATTTACACTGGCTCCCGATTCAATGCCGAATACAATATAAAACTCTCCTAACCACATACAAAGTCCTAAATAATACAGCACCTCCTACATTAAACAACCTTATCAATAAAGAACCCAATCATAATCTTCAAAGGAGAGACCAAATAAACAAACTAAAAACACCAAAGGAATTTATAAAGGCCAAAAAATCAACTAACATGAAAGCATTCTCCCATGTTGCCCCTATAACTTGGAACAACATTCCATCGGAACTCAGATCCTTAACTCAAATCATGGAGTTCAGGAAAAAACTCAAAACACATTTATTCTCAACATACTACAGTTCTTTGACGAATTCACCTTTTCAACAAGAAAAAGGATAGTTTCACCAACTAACTTTATCCATCTCTGAACTGGAATAAGTACCAAAACCCCAAACCGATGTTTTTGAATCATACATACCTGTACATAGTTTATAATCCGGTTCTTTGTACATAGTTACAACTGTTAATTGTAAGTTTGATCTGAATTTTGTAGCTTCACATTGTTATATGTAAAAACAGCATTGCCTGTTTACTGTTGTTCAATGTAAACCGCAACTGATCATTGGAAGGTGCGGTATATAAAAACTTGTTAATTAAATTAAATAGACTTTCAAAGTCTACCTCCATTCCTGCCAAGAAAAAGACTTAAGTCTTTTTTCAAAAAGGGCAGGTTTCCTTCCACTTCTGGCCAACAATCTTCTACAGGTCGCTTTACCGCTAAGCGTCAGCAACCTAAGCAGGCCAGGCCTAAGTCTACAGGGGCTGCTGCAACTCAGCAGTCCCAACCTCTTCTTCAACAAGGGTCAGGGTTCTACTCCCTCTATTTTCTCATTCCAAAGAAGACAGGGGTATACAGACCCATTCTAGATCTCAGAGAATTGAACAAATTTCTGTGCAAGGAGAAGTTCAAGATGCTTTCTCTGGGCACTCTCCTTCCATACCTTCAAAGTCAGGGTTGGCTTTGTTCTCTAGATCTCAAGGATGCGTACACACATGTCCTCATCCATCCATCTCACAGAAGATTCCTGCGTTTTCTTTTCCAAGGAAAACATTACCAATACAGAGTGCTTCCTTTCGGTCTGGCCTCTGCCCCAAGAGTGTTCACCAAATGCATGGCAGTAGTTGCTGCATTTCTACGCACTCTGGGAATATTTGTCTTCCCATACCTGGACGACTGGCTCATCTGAGCCCCATCTCAGTCAGAGGCCCAGATTTCCTTAGACCGCACAAGGCGCATTCTGCAGTATTTGGGACTTGTGGTAAACCTCCCAAAGTCTCAGCTCACCCCTACTCAGTCCCTAGAATTCATAGGGGCCTGGTTGGATACCACCACTGCAAGGGCCTACCTTCCTCAGGCCCGTTGTCAGCGTCTAGTGCAGTTAGCCTCCCAGATTCAGTCAAAGAGCCACTTAACTGCCCGGGAGATGCTGCAACTGCTAGGCCACATGGCTTCCACAGTACATGTGGTACCCTATGCTCGCCTACACATGAGAGCAGCTCAATGGACCTTGTCCACCCAGTGGACTCAAGCATCAGGAGCTCTCTCAGACCAAATAGCAACCTCCAAATGTCTCTTTTGGTCTCTACAATGGTGGATGTCCACTCAAAATCTGTTGCTGGGGTCCCCCTTCCAACAGTTGTTGCCCCAAGCAACCCTCACAACAGATGCCTCCCAAACAGGTTGGGGAGCTCATCTACAGGACCTCTCCACTCAAGGCACTTGGTCCCCTCAGGAGACCTTTTTTCATATCAACCACTTGGAGCTTCGAGCAGTTTTTCTAGCTCTCAAGGTCTTCCATACCCTCCTCAGCTACAAGACAGTCCTCATTCATATGAACAATCAAGTAGCTATGTTTTACATAAGCAAGGAGGAACTGGCTCTCTGTCGCTTTGCAATGAAGCTCTAAGATTGTGGGCCTTCGCCAGAGAGCATCAAATCCATCTCCTGGCAGTATACCTCCCAGGAGTCCAAAACTCTTGGGCAGACACTCAGTCGAGTTCTGCTTCCACACGAATGGTCCCTGCACATGGATCAGGTACTCAGAATCTTCCAAGAATGGGGAACACCGGACATAGTCCTCTTTGCAAGTCCGTGGAATGCCAAACTTCCCCGGTTCTGTTCCAGAATTCCGTGTCAGGGAGTTCAGGCCAAGGATGCCTTCCTCCTTCATTTGGGTCAGGGCTTCCTGTATACCTTTCCACCCATTCCCTTGATTCCCAAGACTCTGTTCAAACTCCAGAGGGATCAAGGATCTATGATCCTCATAGCTCCACGCTGGCCACGCCAAGTGTGGTATCCTCTACTTCTGCATCTCTCCCAAGCTCCCTCCCTGGATTTGGGAGCTGCTCCAGACCTTCTGTCCCAGGAGGAAGGGACTTTGTAGCACCCAAACCCCAAGTCCCTTCACCTCAGAGCTTGGTTACTGAAGGCCTAGACCTTCAAGGCTTGAATCTTTCTCAGCAAGTGAAGGATATTTTCCATGCTTCCAGAAAACCTTCCACCAGGCGCTCCTATGCTTTTAAATGGAAAAGATTTTCCATTTGGTGTGCTGAAAAGGGTCTTGACCGTCTAGCACTACCTTTAAATTCTCTGTTAGACTATCTCCTGCATCTTTCCGATGCATGACTTAAGACAAATTCAGTGAGAGTCCATTTGAGTGCTATTGCAGCATCCCTTAAGCCCATCTATGGACAACCTATTTCCTCTCATCCTCTTATTGCAAGATTCATGAGAGGCCTAAATTAAACTAAACCTCCCATTAGGCCGCCTACGGTGGCATGGGACTTAAATTTGGTTCTTGGTCAGCTTATGCAGCCACCCTTTGAACCCTTAGCCACTACCTCCTTAAAATATCTTTCCTGGAAGGTTATTTTCCTCATTGCAGTCACTTCAGCTCGCCGCATCAGTAAACTGCAGGCCTTAGTGGCTAATCCACCTTATACAAGGTTCCATCATGATAAGGTAGTCCTTAGGACAAATCCACACTTTATGCCTAAAGTGGTCTCACCTTTTCATCTTAATCAGGAGGTATATTTACCTGTCTTTTTTCCAGCTCCTCATGCATCCAGTGCAGAGAAGAGTCTTCATACTCTGGATTGTAAAAGAGCTCTTGCTTTTTACTTACAAAGGACACAGCAACATAGAAAGTCTTCCCAGCTTTTTGTTGCTTTTGATCCTTCTTATTTAGGACTTCCAGTCTCTAAGAGAACACTGTCCAATTGGATTGCTCAGTGTGTTTCTTTCGCCTACCAGAGTAAGAACCTTTCTCTGGAGAGCCATGTCACAGCTCATAATGTGAGGGCCATGGCCACCACTATGGCTCATCTAAACTCTGTGTCCATCGACCAGATCTGTCGAGCAGCCACCTGGGCCTCGGTTCATACCTTCACAGCCCATTACTGCTTGGACAAGGACTCCCGCCGGGATGCCTTGTTTGGTCAGGCTGTCCTCAAACACCTGTTCCATTCTTAAACAATTCCTACCTTCTTTCCCTGGATGGATGCCTGAGATCCATAGGAGGACGTAGGACCCTTCCCAGGGTCTCATATCCTTGGGGATCTCCCAGGCATCTTAGCTAGGGAGTCCCAATATGTGAAGACTCATTCCTGCTTGTTCCTGGAGATAGCACAGTTACTTACCTGTAACAGGTGATCTCTGGGAACAGCAGGAATAAGTCTTCACAACCCTCCCACCTCCCCTAGGAGTTGTACCTTTTTTCTGTCTTTCCTTTCCTCTCTCTCTCTATTGTCTCAGCTTTAAACTCGAACTGAGGAGAGCTGGTCAGGAAAGGCGGGAAGGCAGCGCGCAGGCGCAGTGGGATGCTCCCAAAAGCTTTCCTTTTTGGGAAGCTGGGGAGCGTTCCCGCGCAGGCTCCGTCGGTACCGACGTACCCATATGTGAAGACTTATTCCTGCTGTTCCCAGAGATCACCTGTTACAGGTAAGTAACTGTGTTTTATCCAATCAGTGTTGGAATAATTGAAATTGCCCATTGTTGTCATGTTGCAAATTTTGTTAGCTTACCTAATTTCTGATATTTCATCATCTGTCTGCTTATTCTGTCCAGTAAAGCCCCTACTACTATTTTCTTCCCCTTTACACATTGAATTTCTGCCATTGTTTTTCTTTGCATGTGTCATTGTAGTGCTTCTCTTTATTTTGTTTTGTCCCTTGTTAGAAATCTCTGTTAAGTTCCATGATTACCTTTTTCTCCTCTGGCTTTAACTTCTCTGTGTTTCTGTGGAATTTTCATTTTTTTTGGCCATCCATTTTGACTGAATTTGCTTTTTCACCTTTTGCAGTGTCTCTTCACTTTCTTCAAGTTATGTCCTCACAACTCTTCTGGTCCTTTTTCATTTGTATCCAAAGCAGCAAGTTAATTTTGGAGGCACTCCTTAAATTCTGGTGGTATAATTTCGAGATCATATTTTGTTACATTCATGTAGAATCCCTGATGGTCGTGGTGATAATTTTTTAAATGTGTTTTTTTTTAAAGATCTACTCCCACCATATGTGCTGCCATATTCATGTGTGTCTCCTATGGCTTTAAAGGTATTTTGCAAGACTCCATGTTCAGCGAAAACCCAATGGATAGTATGCACATATTTGACTTTATATAATAGGCGCGACTGGCGTGTGTTAGCTATGTGGGACTTCATAAAGTTACTCTTATAATGCATGCAAATATAAGTACAAACCATTAAAAAGTACATGTTAAAATATTGTAGTGTGCTCTAAAACTAGAAGTCACTAGAACAGCGCAGAGAGGACACGGCCACACCTCTTTAAAACAAAGAAACCTTTTATTTCATAAAACCTTCAAAGGTACAGACCCGACTTGGCCAAGTTTCGGCAGTTAGCCAATTAAGATGCATACCTGAGAAGCGCTTTTTGAACTTTCAACTAATGGCTCTTGTTACAATGTCCTGACTGCCATTGGAATATATATGCAATTGAATCTTAATTGGCTGACTGCCGAAACTTGGCCAAGTTGGGTCTGTACCTTTGAAGGTTTTACGAAATAAAAGGTTTCTTTGTTTGTTTTAAAGAGGTGTGGCCGTGTCCTCCCTGCGCTGTTCTAGTGACTTCTGTGATTTCTGCGGAGGGTTGTTGCTCCTCTTCTTTTCTCGGTGTGCTCTAAAACTAAACAGTTTGCAGTTGAAAAATTAAACCAATGGGAGGTCATTAGGGATGGCTTGGGCAGCATTTACATCTTTAAATTCCATATGCGAGTTTTCAAAAGCTGCTGTTTACACATATAGATGCACAGCCTGCACTTTTTGAAAGTGTGTAGTATGATCATAGTTTAGACAGGCCAGCAAAGTATTCATGAATCTGATATTTACATCAGAAGTACATACATACTTGAAAGACATGGACTTCGATATTTGCGCCTGCTCCAAGACAGGCATAAGTGTCAAATATTGGCTATAAGCAAAAGTGTTTTTCAGTTGATTCAGTGTTTGGCTCTTTTTGGGCATCTATCCACTTATATGTGTAAGTGTTGTCATTAACACATGTAGAATCCCTAGTGGTTGTGGTCTTCTTTTTTTTTGAAGTATGTTTTTGTAAGAGAGCTCCTCCCACTTTGCTTACTGCTAGATACATGTGTGTCTGTCACAAGGCTTTATAGATATTTTACAAAACTCCATGTTCAGCAATCCTTTTGTAAAGTACCTTGATAACTGTAAAAGTCTCATCCTTTTCTACCTATATGCCGTATGCCAGAATGAGGCCTCACATACATAGCAAGTGTTAACGAAAAGTCCTGATACACCTGGGGAAATGACTACCTCCTTTTGGACAAAAAATAATTACTCTAATTAGAAGCAACCGTTTGTCTACTTAAGTGTAGCATCTCACATTTGGAGAGATTAAAGTTAATTTTATTTGTTAGCCATTCAGTGTTTAGAGCCAGACACAAATCTAGTCTGGCTACTGCTTCATTTTGATCAGACTATATAGGTACACAGAGCAACAAATCATGTGCCTGTTCACAACACAAATGGAAATGTTAGATCAGATGTCGGAGATATTAAAAACGACTGGTCACAATACAGCATCTTAGTTGGGAGCATGCGCCTTTCTGGGATAGTCTGTTTGCTTTGTTTAAGATTGGAACCATTTATAATCAAAAGAAATTTTATATTGAAAAGTATGATACCTAATTATGGGCCTTGTTTATTAAACATTGGTGTGCGCTATCTACTGCAGCACCCATGTTATTCCTATGGACACAGTAGCAGATAGTGTGTGCTCACATTTAGTAAACAGGGCCATATGTGTTTTCCTAGACTTGTTCTAGGAGAAGTATTTATATCTTATCTATCAAAACAAAAGATGTAAGTAATGTGCAGTTATTTATGGTTGAGGAATTGGCATATTTGTTGAGTTTCGTTCTTGGAGGAGAGCCAGGTACACTATGGAATTACCTAAGGAGCCTGATACAACAGGTAGTTTTGCATATGGAAAGCCTAAGCATAAGTATGGTAAGGGTTATGGGACATTACTGCGGCTGTATTTTGCATATTTTGTTAATACAGAGCAAAGTATATTTGGGAGATGGCATAATCTTCTGAATTTGTAGTGGTTTATTATATCAGCGCCTTAGTTTTACACTGTAACTTTAGTACTTTTTGAAGTACATCTGATGTAAATGATTTTAAAAAAATCAAAACCACAATTGACAGTTGTGTGGCAGAAAAGTCTTCTGTGATGTGAAGAGTTCTCGTTTTATGTTTGTTTTACAGAGCAGTTGCTGGTTGGGCTGAAGGACAAAGACACTATTGTCAGATGGTCGGCAGCTAAAGGGTAGGCTAACCTGCTTGTGGTTTATAGTCAATAATCGTTAATAGGTTCATTTTCAGCATGGCATTGCCTTTCAGTTAATAAAGCAAACATTGCACTCCTTAAATTTGTTGAGCCCTAAGGGCTCTATTGAACAGTATTTTTCTATTGGCAGTTTCCCATTATTGTCTTTAGGGAATCTAGTCCTAGAGCAGGTATAGCAAGTGCAGGTTAGTAAGCTTTCAGGTCTACTGTGATATTAGTTTCAATGTTTGTTTCAGTTTAATTTTCTTTAACCACTGTTTATGATAAATAGTAACATGCAGCTCGCTGTTAATGTACAGGTGCTGCTGCTTATTCTGCTGTCAGCTTTTGCATGGTGGTTCCTGTGCAGCTGCCATCATAAGGGGGGACTGGGGCAGTAAAGAGACACTTTCCCCTTTACCATTACCATGTGGGACACCACTAAGGTTGTGTATGAGAAGAGAGATTTTAATGCATTGTCTCCCTTGTATGCAAATAAATCTCATGCATATTCTTTAGGGATAAATGTAAAACCTAACTATCCTGGGTGAGAGGAGAAGGTACTGATTTGAGTGTCACTGCCTCAGATTTTCCTCAAGTACACACTGATACCTTTGGTGACTTTTATGTGTATTAGAACTATTTAGAATGTTATCTTTTATTCAAAGTATTCATTACTTTTTTCCAGGATTGGCAGAATTACAGGACGGCTTCCCAAAGAGTTAGCTGATGATGTGGTTGGTTCAGTGTTGGACTGCTTTAGGTATGCCTATTCAGAGGCTTTGTTTTCTATTTCATACTCTGCCAGAAAAATTATCCTAGTCAAGGATCGTGGTGACCAAAGCAGAATTATTACATTAAACACAAAACATGCACAGTTAAATTTCAAAAAGCAGCTGAACTCTTGTTGATCCCCATTTTATGTACTGTAAGAGTTTTAAATTTCACATTTGAATGTAAATCTGTAGTTTTTGTTGAGAACATATAGTATATGAAAACATACCTCAGTTGCAGTGGAACCACCCATTATTTCAGGGGACATTCAATACTGTGCTTAATAAATTTTAGGGTTCTTCATGCATTTAGACTTGACGTTTTACAGCCAACCACATGTGAGATCGTTTATTAGTTTAATGCATCAGTACTCATGCTTGTCTAATGGCTCATATGAGAGCCTGAGTTCAGTGTAGTTATTTTTTCTCTGGGAACAAGCAGGAAGTCGGTCCTCAAATATGAGTAACGTTGGCGCCGACGGAGCTCACACGGAGCAAATCCCCAGCTTTCAATGAAAGTCTTTGGGATTGCTACCATGCATGCATGGTCCCCTTCTTGCCCAAGGGTGCCATCTTGCTCAGTCTCCTTTTTTTCTACGGAGCCCACCAGATGTCCGTTTTTTTTCCCGGAAAAAGTTGTTTTTTCTCGAGTGTTTTACTCGTCTCCTGTCTTGCACCGCTACCTTTCCCGCCCCAAACTCGGTGCCTTGGTATCAGGGTCAATTCCTTTACTTAAAGTTTTATTTTTCTTTTGGCATCTTAGCGCTTTTTCTCCGCTGGCAGCCCGAAGGGTCTTCGACCTTGCTGGGGTTCTTTTTCCCCCCATTGTGACCAGCAGCTTTAAAAAGTGAGATTGGTGTGCCAAGATTGTTTCTAACCGACACACATGACTGCTGCTTCTGGTGCCTCGGCCCAGACCACGACCCGGCAATCTGTGGCCTTTGTAAGAAAATGTCTTCTAAGGCCTTGAGGAGCCGCCAGCAGCAGCATGACAACATTTTCCCCGATGCCTCCGAAAGCCAGGACCTAGTCTGAGGCCTCGACACCTCTGGAGGAACATTCCAAAACTGAGTGTCGTAGTGGGTACTCGGAGAGGGGGTCTCCCTCGAGGGAACCGAAGAGGTAGAAGTAGTCCTCCAAGGTGGCGTCCTTGGACGGCTCCAACTGGCCAGGATCCTCCTGGGGCCGGTCGCGGAGCTCTGGGCATCTGCTTGAGCCGTTGGAAAGTACATCCTTGGCCGAGGTCGCACTCCCGCTCGACGGGGCCGAGGTCGTCCCCGACGAGTCTTCCAGGCTCGGGGCATACAGCGTCGGTCCCCTCGAGGCCCGAGGAATAACACAAGTTCTCCTTGGAGTATTCCGACTGGGAGACCAACACGAGGAGTCCCCAGACACCCGTCAGCACCAATATGTTTCTTCCGATTCCCTGGTCTCTGAACCTTGGAGAAGGTCCCACTAGAGGATATGGGCTTCTTGGATTTCGTCAAGGATATGTCCAAGGCCTTGGCGTTTCCTGCCGAGTCCGAGGAGGATTCTTGGGCCAATGAGCTCTAGATTCTCCAATACGAGGCTCCTCCCCGGGAATTGCTCACGGTGCCCATTCCTCCCATCCTGGAGCAGCTTATGTTCCGCATGTGGGAGACACTGGCGTCGGTGCCGGTGGTCAGCAAGCGGCTCGACTCGATGTATCAAGTCCGCTGGAGCCCTGATTTTCAGAAGTCACAGCTGCCGCATACTCCATGGTTGTGGAGTCGGCCCTGAGTCAGCTGAAGAGCCAGAAGACGCACTCCTCGGTGCCCCCGGCAGGGAGGTCCACACCTTGGATGCCCTCGGCAGAAAGTGCTATTAGGGCTTGATGCTGAAATGCTGGATCCAGGCTTACCAGCTTTATATGAGCATGTACCTGAGGGACCTGGTGAAGGAACTCGCCGGGTACTCAGCTGGGCTCTCCGAAGAACCTTTGCAGTGCTTCAAGAGCCTGTCCAAAGCCGCCCGTGAGTGCTCCAAATTTATCTCTCGGGCGGCCTATGATGGTTTTGAGTCACTTCTTCGCTGCTGCCTTTGGATCTTGACTCACCTGATCTCCTTTTCCTTCCCCCTGTTTTACCCCTGTTTATGCCTTCTGTGTTTGTCTTGATTAGATTGTAAGCTCTGATGAGCGGGGACTGTCTCTTAGATGTTTGTATAGCGATGCGTACAGCTGGTAGGACTATAAAAATGCTCTGTAGTAGTAGTAGCAGTAGTATAGTCAGCGACCCAGGTAGCCGTGGCAGGCATCGGTGCGTGCTGCCAAGCTTGGCTTCAGTCATCCGACCTAGAGCAATGGGTACAGGACAAGTTGGTCAATGTCCCATGTCAGGGGGAAACCCTTGACTGACAAAGTCGCAGAGCTGGAGACCAAGTTCATGATGAGGACTAGGCTCTCCAAGAAGACCACTGCTCCTCCCCAACGGAAGGGCTTGGGTAAAAAGCCCTTTTACCCGAGGAAGTCCACTGTTTACCGAAACTACCCACCTTACCAGTCGTCCCCGGCTCCCCTGCAAGGGCAGTAGGCCAGGGGACAACAGCATGGCCCGCGTAAGCAGAAGGCTCCCAAGAACCAGGCTCCTGCTCTGGCCCAGCCAGGAGGGAGCTTTTGACTCCTACAACATAGCCCTTCTCCCACACGGAGATCAGCAGCCTACAGTGAGTCGCCTCACCTTTTAATGCCCAGGAGTCGGTGGTTATAGCTCCCCACCTGCGGGCATAAAGGTGGTCAGGGAGGTTTACCTCCTCCATCTGAGCCAATTACCTCCATACTACTTCCTGGGAGAGGCCCTCAGGTCTCCCCTTCACCGGGACCTTCTTCTGAAGGAGTTGGCAGGTCTTCTCGAGGACCAAGCGGTGGAACTGGTGCCCCAACAACCTCAAGGGCAAGGGGTTCTACTCTAGCTACTTCCTCGTGCCAAAGAGGACAGGGGGGCCTAAGGCCCATCCTCGACCTGCGCAACCTCAACAAATTCCTGGTGAGGGAGAAGTTCAAGATGCTCTCCCTTGGAACATTGCTGCCTGACCTCCGTCAGGGAGACTGGCTATGCTCCTTAGACTTAAAGGATGCTTATACTCACATCCTAATCCATCCAAACCACAGATAATACCTACGTTTTGTGGTAGGAGGCAATCATTTCCAATACAGGGTGCTACTCTTCGGTCTAGCCTCGGCCCTCAGGGTATTCACAAAGTGGCAGTGGTTGCTGCCTTTCTCGGGCTCCAGGGGATATTTGTCCTCCCCTACCTCGACGACTAGCTCATCAAGGGAACCACAGCCCCCGAGGTGCTGCAGGCCACTACACACACCACCCAGGTCCTGCAATACTTGGGCTTCATTATAAACTACCCCAAGTCGAATCTTTGCCCGACGCAAGGGCTGGAATTCATCGGGTCACCCTTCGGTTGAAAGCCTTCTTGTCCACAGGCAGGGCAGCCAGGCTCATGGCGCTAGCCCGGGATATGTAGCACCATACCTCGGTGCCAGCCAGGCATCTTCTGCACCTTCAGGCACATGGCCTGCATGGTGCATGTCACTCCAGATGCCCGCCTCCACATGCGACCAGCACAATGGTGCCTCCAGGACCAATGGTCCCAGGCCACGGGCCACCTCCAGGACAGAGCCTGAGTGACCTTCCAGTTGGCGAAGTCCCTGATCTGCTGGCAGTCACCCCAGCACCTGGAGGCAGACATGCCTTTCCAGACCCCCAACCACTCGAAGGTCCTCACCACAGATGCCTCCTTGCTGGGCTTGGGGGCCCATTGCGAGGGCTACCACACCCAGGGCACTTGGTCCCTGGACGAGAGTGCTCAGCAGATCAACATCCTGGAACTGCGAGCCATTCATCTCGCCCTGAAGGCTTTTCATCATCGCCTGGGCCACCAGCCAGTCCTAGTCCAGATGGACAACCAGGTAGTCATGTTCTATGTGAACAAGCAGGGGGGCATGGGGTCCCATGCCCTCTGTCAGAAAGCCCTAGATCTGTGCTTCTGTGCTATCCAACAGGGCATCCTCCTCAAAGTGGTGTACCTGCCGGGCCAAGGCAACTTGCTAGCCGACAGACTCAACAGATTCGCCAGCCGCACAAGTGGCAGCTGGACCCAGAGGTAGCCAGCAGGGTTTTCCAGACCTAGGGGGGAACTGGTGATGGATCTCTTTACAAGCCTGGACAATCACCAGTTGCCCTGCTTCTGCTCCCTGCAGCCTCACCATGCCAGGGTGGCTGCTGATGCCTTCCTATTCTCATGGTCAGAGGGGGGGGCTTCTCCAGGACCAAGCAGGAAGTCAGTCCTCACTTATGGGTGTCATCGACGCCGATGAAGCCCCAGCGGAGCATTTCCCCAGCTTTCCATGAAAGCCTTTGGGAATGCTGGCACGCATGCGCAGTTCTCTTCCCGCCTAAAGGTGCCATCTTACCTCAGTCTCTTTTTTTCCGTGAAGCCCATCAGACGTGTGTCCTGTTTTTCCCGGTTAAAAGTAGATTTTTTCTTTCTAAACATTGATTTTTCTCGGATTCGACGTCGGTTCCCCTCCCTCCGGGATCGGTACACCGGTATCGAACCCCCTTTTTTCTTTTTCGGTTTTAGCCCTTAGTGGCTAGGTGTTCGCGCCTCAACTTCTCTTTTCCCTGGAAGGCCGGTCTATTCAACTCGCGGGGTCCTTTTTTTCCCCCATGTCTTCCAGTGGTTTTAAAAAGTGTGATCGGTGTACTAAGATAATGTCTCTCACCGACACCCACGACTGCTGCCTTCGGTGCCTGGGCCCGAACCACGATTCTAAATCGTGTGTGCTATGTGGAAAAATGTCTTCCAAGGCCCTCCGAAGTCGTCAACAGCAGAGTGAAAGGCTTATCTCCAGGAACAAGCAGGAATAAGTCCTCACATATGGAATAAGTCCTCACATATGGGTACGTCGGAACCGACGGAGCCTGCGCGGGAAAGCTCCCCAGCTTCCTAGAATGGAAGCCTTTGGGACCTCCCACTGCACATGCGCGCTGCCTTCCCGCCTTCCTGAACAGCTCTCCTCAGTTTCTCTTTTTCCGCGGAGCCAGCAGGTCGTGTATCCTGTCACCGCTGAAGAAATTGTAGTTTTTTGTTTTGTTTCTTTAGACCGCGTACCTGCCTTCCCATACCGATACCGGTATCGCCGGTCTTCCTTTTTCTTTCTTGAAAAATTATTTTCTTTTTCTTTTATTATTTTTCAACACTTGGTCACTTCAGTTAGGCCTTCAGGCCTACTTGAATTCTCCACATGGAGAAGCCAGCCCCTGGATTTAAGAAGTGTACCAAGTGTACTGCTGTAATATCAGTCACAGACACCCATGAATGGTGTCTTAAATGTTTGGGGCCTGACCACTCCATTCCGGACTGCCCTTCCTGCTCCCAAATGTCTAAGCGTGGGCTGCAGAACCGGGCCAACAAATTCCATGTGCTGTTTGCTTCAGAGAATCCAACATCACAGTCATCCAGGTCATCATCTCCGGATGGATCTCAGGTAACCAAACCTTCTGTGGGCAAGTCCTCAAAGGGCAAATCTCCTTCAAAGCATCGAGAGGCTCTTAGTTTTGAGGACCCTGCCCCAGCCAAACAGCCCCGGCGGGAAGCTCTGCCTTCCAAAACGCCAATTCAGGGGCTACAGGTTGACATCGATGGCACGGCCTCGACAGATCACCTGTTGGACTGCTCTGGGGTACCGGCCCATACCGGTACCGACATCCAGGCAGCCGTGGCGTCTATGGGCAATACTGTCCAATCCATGCAGCAGGCCGTCATGGCTTTCATTAAAGCTGCAACGCCATTGGTACCGCTTCCAGCGGTTCCGGGCCCGGTTCCGGTATCGTCCGCCATGCCGGAACCCAGGCCTTCCTCTTCTAAACGCAAATCGGTACCGTATGGGCTTTCGCTCCATACCGCTTCCATACCCGGTACGCCCGATGTCGATACCGATCGGTATGCGTATCGTGCGTTGGAGGAAACTAGAGAATACACCGATTCCTCTGAGGATTTTGGCTCCTCTGATGAGTCTGCAGAGCTCTCCCTTGACCTTCCTGAGGAACCTTCTTCTCCAAAAAGGAGAATGTCTCCTCCAGAGGATTTGTCCTTTCAGGATTTTATTTTAGAAATGGCTAAAGGCCTTTCTATCACTACCTCCTCTGAAAGGGAACCAAGGTCAAAAAGATTGGATATTTTAGGATACTCTAAGTCTCCTAAAGAAGCAGTTACCCTGCCTATCCATGAAATCCTTCAGGAACAATTGATGGATTTCTGGGAGAACCCTTTAACTCTGTCTCCTTATTCCCGTAGGTTGGATACCATGTATCGGGTCCCTCCTTCTCCTGGTTTTCAGAAACCTCAATTGCCTCACCACTCTATTGTGGTAAAGTCTGCAATGAAAAAGATCAAGAGTACTAAAAGGCACTCTTCTACACCTCCAGGAAGGGAATGTAAGACA
This sequence comes from Ichthyophis bannanicus, assembly GCA_033557465.1. Taxonomy (NCBI): domain Eukaryota; kingdom Metazoa; phylum Chordata; class Amphibia; order Gymnophiona; family Ichthyophiidae; genus Ichthyophis; species Ichthyophis bannanicus. The sequence goes on from CM066041.1 coordinate 239,863,710, forward strand.
CTGGACTCTTTTGGTAGGAAAATCTTCCAGGCTAGTATGCTTATAGCCAGGATTAATTCCTACAGCCTCTATATGGGCATGTTCCTAGGGGAACTTGCCAAGAAAGTGCGGCATTTTGCCCCCTTTATCCCTGAGGATAAACAGGAGGACTTCCTTTCTGTAGTGAAACAACTTTCAGATGTTTCTAAGTTCTCCAACAGAGCTGCCTTTGATTCCTTCGAGGGAGCCAGCAGAGCTTCTGGCATTGCTATTGCAGCCAGACGTCTGGCTTGGCTCCAGGCTTCTGATCTGGAACCCTGGGTTCTAGATGGCTTATGGAATCTGCCCTGTACAGGTGAGAACTTATTCGGTGCAGAGTGGCAAGTTAAAGCCACTCAAATGGACGCTGAAAATGCCACCTTAGAGAGACTTTCTAAGTCCACTTCTACTCCCACTAAGAAGAAGTCTTTCAAGAGGCCTTATTATAAGAAGGCCAGATATGCTTCCAATACTGGCCAGCAATCTTCTCAACCTCGTTTTGCGGCTAAACGTCAGCAAACGAAACAAGCAAGAGCAAAGCCTGCAGCAGCTACTACAGCTCAACAGGCTCCACCCCCTCAGGGGTTTTGACTTGCCCCTAGAGAACTTGCCATTCCTGGTTCTGGACCAACCAGAACCTCTCACCATACCTGGAAGGTTAGCTCACTTTGCTCCCAGATGGGAACAAATCACAACAGAGCAATGGACCCTCTCTATCATCCGAGAGGGTTACAAACTTCATTTCTCCAACCTTCCTCCTCATCACATGGTGAGACCCTTCAATTCTCCATCTCCTCTCCTAGCCCTGTTGGGTCGGGAGATCTCTTCTCTGCTTGCCCAAGGGGCCATAGAAGAGGTTCCTCTTCATCAACAAGGGTCAGGTTTCTACTCCCCCTATTTTCTCATTCCAAAGAAGACAGGGGGATTCAGACCAATCCTAGATCTGAGAGAATTGAACAAATTTCTGTACAAGGAGAAATTCAAAATGCTCTCTTTGGGCATTCTCCTTCCATACCTTCAGAGTCAGGACTGGCTTTGTTCTCTAGACCTGCAGGATGCGTATACACATCTACTCATCCATCCATCCCACAGAAAATATCTTCGCTTTCTGTTCAGGGGAAGTCATTACCAATACAGAGTACTTCCCTTCGGTCTCGCCTCTGCCCCAAGAGTCTTTACCAAATGCATGGCAGTCGTAGCCGCATTTCTCAGAAGCATGGGGATTTTCGTATTCCCATATCTGGACGACTGGCTCATTCGAGCTCCAACTCAGTCGCAGGCCCAGATTTCCCTAGACCGCACAAGGAGCCTTCTGCAGTATCTGGGACTGGTGGTAAACCTTCCCAAGTCTCAACTCAGCCCTACTCAGTCTCTAGAATTCATAGGGGCCCAGTTGGACACCACTACTGCAAGAGCCTACCTTCCACTGGTTCGGGGTCAGCGTCTGCTGAGCTTGGCCTCCCAAGCCCAGTCCAGTACTCACTTGACAGCCAGGGAAATGCTACGCCTCCTGGGCCATATGGCCTCCACAGTACATGTGGTGCCCTATGCTCGTCTTCATATGAGAGCAGCTCAATGGACCCTGGCCACCCAGTGGACTCAGGCGTCGGGAGCACTCTCAGACCAAATACAAACCTCAAACCGTCTGTCTTGGTCCCTCCATTGGTGGATATCCACCAAGAATCTGTTGTTGGGGGCTCCCTTTCAGCCCTTGCTACCCCAAGCAACCCTCACAACAGATGCCTCCCAATTGGGGTGGGGAGCCCATCTGCTAACTCTCTCCACTCAGGGCACTTGGTCTCCACAGGAGGCCACCCTTCATATCAACCTCCTGGAACTGCGAGCAATTTACCTTGCCCTCAAGGTCTTCTATACCCTCCTTGCCAACCTGACTGTCCTGGTTCAGACAGACAATCAGGTGGCCATGTTTTACATAAACAAACAAGGAGGGACGGGCTCTCTGTCGCTTTGCAACGAAGCTCTCAGATTATGGGCCTTCGCCAGAGAGCACCAAATTCATCTGCTAGCAGTGTATCTTCCAGGAGTTCAAAACTCTCGAGCAGACAGGCTCAGTCGAGTTCTGCTGCCACACGAGTGGTCCCTACACGTGGACCAGATAAGCAGAATCTTTCAGGAATGGGGGACCCCGGACATAGACCTCTTTGCAAGTCCGTGGAATGCCAAACTTCCCCGGTTCTGTTCCAGGACTCCGTGTCAGGAAGCTCAGGCCACGGACGCCTTTCTCCTCCATTGGGGTCAGGCGTTCCTATATGCCTTTCCACCCATTCCGCTGATTCCCAAGACTCTGTTCAAACTCCAGAGAGATCACGGCTCTATGATCCTCATAGCTCCACGCTGGCCACGCCAAGTGTGGTTCCCTCTGCTTCTACAGCTCTCCCAGGGATCCTCCCTGGACTTAGGAGCTGCACCAGACCTTCTGTCTCAGGAGGAGGGGACTTTGTGGCACCCAAACCCCAAATCCCTACATCTCCGAGCTTGGTTACTGAAGGCTTAAGTCTTCAAGACTTTAATCTTTCTCAACCTGTGAAAGATATCCTTCATGCCTCTAGGAAACCTTCCACGAGGCGGTCTTATGCTTTCAAATGGAAACGTTTTTCCATTTGGTGTGCTCAGCAGGGCCTTGACCCTCTGGCACTTCCTTTGAATTCCCTCTTAGACTATCTCCTGCATCTTTCCAATGCAGGCCTTAAGACGAATTCTGTAAGAGTCCATTTAAGTGCTATTTCAGCATCCCTGAAACCTATAAATGGACAACCTATCTCCTCTCATCCTCTTGTTGCAAGATTCATGAGAGGCCTGACTCTCACTAAACCTCCCATCAGACCCCCCCCCGGTCGCATGGGATTTGAATCTAGTGCTTGGTCAGCTTATGAAGCCACCTTTTGAGCCGTTATTTTCTACCTCCTTGAAATTTCTTTCCTGGAAGGTACTATTCCTAATTGCAGTCACTTCCGCTCGCCGCATCAGCGAACTGCAGGCTCTAGTGGCTAATCCACCTTATACAAGATTTCATCATGACAAGGTGGTCCTTAGGACGAATCCCCACTTTATGCCCAAAGTGGTCTCGCCTTTTCATCTTAATCAAGAGGTATATCTACCGGTTTTTTTTTCCGGCTCCTCATGCATCCAGTGCAGAGAGGAACCTTCATACTCTGGATTGTAAAAGAGCTCTAGCCTTTTACCTTAATAGGACTCAGCCACATCGAAAGTCTTCTCAACTTTTCGTGGCTTTTGATCCTTCACATTTGGGACTTCCAGTCTCCAAGCGTACACTTTCCAATTGGATTGCTCAGTGTATTTCCTTTGCTTACCAGAGTAAAAACATTTCTCTGGAAGGCCATGTCACAGCTCACAATGTGAGAGCCATGGCAACTTCTATGGCTCATCTGCACTCTGTTTCCATTGATCAGATCTGTCGAGCCGCTACCTGGGCCTCGGTTCATACCTTTACAGCCCATTACTGTTTGGACAAGGACTCCCGCCGGGATGCCTTGTTTGGCCAGGCTGTCCTCAAACACCTGTTCCATTCTTAGACAACTCCTACCCACCTTCCCAGGATAGATGCCTGAGATCCATACGAAGATGGCGAACCCTTGGAGGGGGATCTCCCAGGCATCTCAGCTAGGGAGTCCCCATATGTGAGGACTTATTCCTGCTTGTTCCTGGAGATAGCACAGTTACTTACCTGTAACAGGTGATCTCTGGGAACAGCAGGAATTAGTCCTCACAACCCACCCACCTCCCCTAGGAGTTGTATCTTCTATCTATCTGTCTTCCTGTCCTCTCTCTATTGTCTCAGCCATAAACTCGAAACTGAGGAGAGCTGTTCAGGAAGGCGGGAAGGCAGCGCGCATGTGCAGTGGGAGGTCCCAAAGGCTTCCATTCTAGGAAGCTGGGGAGCTTTCCCGCGCAGGCTCCGTCGGTTCCGACGTACCCATATGTGAGGACTTATTCCATATGTGAGGACTAATTCCTGCTGTTCCCAGAGATCACCTGTTACAGGTAAGTAACTGCTTTCTCCGACTCGGCCTCTGCTCGTGCCCGGACCTCGTCTGAGGCTTCGACATCTCGGGATTCCGATCCCGAGAGGCGTCGGAGCTCCTCGGATAGAGGGTCCCCTGACAGGGACCGTAAGAGGAAGAAGCGGCTCGCGAGGGCGGCGTCGGTGGAAGTCCCTGGACCCTCGAGATCCAGGTCTAAGACAACCGACCGTCGTCCCGGGCCCGTGGACCAGGAGAAGCCGACCAAAGTTCCTCGTATAGAACCGGAGTCTGCTGGACACGTAAGTCCTGTTGTCCTCGAAGACTCGCCTCCCAGAGTACCGACGTCGGGCACGGCGCCACCGGGCCCGAGTCAGGGGCTGCTGCGTCACCTGAGCTGAGCCTCAGGTTGACAGCCTTGGAGAGCAGGATGTCTGCCTTCATGGAACAGCAGTGGGCATTGATGGCCAGCCTGTCTGGCGCATCTGCCCCGAACACCGGGACATCGACATCATAGTCGACCCCGGAGACCGAGCCGATACTCGAGTCCCTTGCGGCTCGAGGTCGTCCTCGGTCGAGGTCTCCCTCGGCCTCCCGTTCGGGACCGAGGGTCTCGACGCTGGTGCCTCGAGCCATGGTTTCGGACCTCGAGCCATGGTTTCAGGACAAGTTGGTCGATGTCCCTTGCCGAGGTGACAACCTTTTTGACAAGCCTGTGGCCGAGAAGGCCGCACAGCTCAAGACTGAGCACCTCACACGGACAAGGCTGTCGAGGAAGACCTCTGCCCCTTCTCATAAGAAGAAGGGCTCGGGTAAAAAGCCCTTTTACCCGAGGAAGGGCACTGCCTACAAACAGTACCCATATTATCAGGCTACCCAACCTGCCCCACAGGGTCAGCAAGCCAAGGGCCGGGGTAATGGGCCCCGTAGGCAGACTACCTCCAAGCCTCCGGCCCCTGCTCCCACTCACAGGGTGGAGGTTTTTGACTCCTTGAGTACAGCCAATCCTCCTATGCAGTCCCAGCCGTGGCCGCCTAGCAGGTGGCCGCCTAGCCTTGTTCGCCCATCAGTGGCCCCTGATTACTCAGGACAGTTGGGTTCTGGACATAGTCCATCGAGGATATGCCCTCCATTTTCACCAACTTCCTCCGCCACACTTTCCAGGGGAACCTTTCAGGCCTCCCCTGCATACTGCCCTTCTCCTCCAGGAACTCCAAGGGCTATTACTAGACAAGGCGGTGGAGCCTGTGCCTCCCCACTTCCAGGGTCACGGTTTTTACTCCAGATATTTCCTGGTGCCAAAAAGAACCGGTGGTCTTCGACCCATTCTGGATCTCAGAAACCTGAACAAGTTTCTGGTAAAGGAAAAGTTCAAGATGGTTACTCTTGGAACTCTTCTGTCCTACCTCCAGCAGGGAGATTGGCTATGCTCTTTAGATCTAAAAGATGCTTACACTCACATCCTCATTCATCCAGACCACAGAAAGTACCTCAGATTCATGATGGGAGGAAACCACTATCAGTACAGGGTACTGCCTTTTGGGCTGACTTCTGCTCCCAGGGTCTTCACCAAGTGCCTGGCAGTGGTGGCAGCCTACCTGAGGAATCAGGGCATCTTTGTATTTCCCTACCTAGACGACTGGCTTATCAGAGGCCGGACGTCTCTCGAGGTCCAGCAGGCCACCAACAGAACCATAGACCTGCTCCAAAAGGTGGGCTTTGTCGTCAACTTCGCAAAGTCCACTTTGCTCCCCTCCCAGAACTTGGAGTTCATAGGGGCAAGGTTGGATTCTCAGCTGACAAGAGCATTCTTACCAGTGGACCGAGCACAAAGGCTCATGGACCTTGCCAGCAAGTTTCTGCACAGGTCCCTCGTCTCCGCCAGACTCTGTCTCAGGCTTCTGGGCCACATGGCGTCGACAGTACAGGTGACCCCAAATGCCAGGCTCAACATGAGGACTGCCCAGTGGTGCCTTCGGACTCGGTGGTCTCAAGCCTCAGGCAGTCTCAGAGACCGGATCAGAGTGTCCCACCGGTTCCTGACCTCCCTCAACTGGTGGTTACACCCCCAATCTGCTGGTGGTGGTGCCCTTTCAGATCCCACCTCATACAGTGGTACTGACCACCGATGCCTCTCTGCAGGGTTCGGGTGCCCACTGCCTAGACAAGTGCACCCAGGGCCTGTGGTCTCATTGGGAGGCGTCCCAGCAGATCAATCTGCTAGAGCTCAGAGCTATTCGCTTGGCCCTCAAGGCCTTTGCTCCTTCCCTGGCACAGCAGTCTGTCTTGATCCAGACAGACAACCAGGCAGCCATGTTCTATGTAAACAAACAAGGCGGAACTGGTTCCCAGCCCCTTTGCCAGGAGGCCCAGGACCTCTGTTCCTTTTCCCTGAAGCACAACATGCTCCTCAAAGCAATCTATCTTCCAGGCCAGGAGAATTCCCTGGCCGATAGAGCAGGATTCTGCAACCACACGAGTGGCAGCTACATCCTTTAGTGGTTCAAAATATTTTCTTGAAATGGGGGCTTCCCTCCATAGACCTGTTTGCCAGTCCCTTGAACAACCAGCTGCCAAGGTTCTGCTCCAGGCAACCGCATCCTCTGAGAGTAGCAGCAGATGCTTTTCTGATTCCCTGGACTCAGGGCCTACTCTATGCGTTTCCTCCCACCCCTCTGGTGGCCCGAACACTGTTCAAGATTCTCCGAGACAAGGCCTCAGTCCTCTTGGTAGCTCCCAGGTGGCCAAGGCAGCCTTGGTTCCCCCTCCTGCTTCAACTGGCAGTGGATCTGTCTCTGCCTCTGCCTCTGGGATTGCAGCCCGACCTTCTCTCTCAGAATCAGGGCTCCTTGCTGCATCCCAATCTCAAAGCTCTCAATCTGATGGCATGGAGGCTGCAAGGGTAGTGTTAGCTCCCTGGGGTCTGCCTCCCGAGGTTGAGGACGTTCTCCTCGCCTCCAGGAAATAATCCACTAGAAAGACCTATGCTCTCAAGTGGAAAAGGTTCTCTGTGTGGTGTCAGCTACGTGCTGAGGATCCTTTCTCCTGTACTGTGTCTGTAGTACTTCAGTACCTGCTGCACTTGTCCAATCAAGGTCTCAAGTCCAACTCTGTTCGGGTACACCTCTCTGCTTTGGCAGCTCACCACTCCTTAGTAGAGGGCCATTCCTTGTCTGTGCACCCTTTAGTGTCCAGATTTCTCCGAGGCTTGTTACTGCTCAAACCTCCCATACGTCCTACTGCTCCTGAGTGGGAGCTTAATGTGGTCTTGCAGCAACTGACTCGCCCACCTTTTGAGCCTATGGCTACTTGCCCTCTACGCTTCCTTTCATGGAAGACTCTCTTTCTGATAGCCCTGACTTCGGCTAGGAGAGTGAGTGAGCTTCAAGCCTTGGTCTGTGATAGGCCTTACACCAGGTTCTATAAAAACAGGGTGGTCTTCAGGACTCATCCTAAGTTCCTTCCTAAGGTTGTCTCCTCTTTCCACCTCAACCAGGAGGTGGTTCTTCCAACATTCTTCCCTAGGCCTCATGCAAGTCAGGCTGAAACTGTTCTCCATACCTTGGACTGTAGGAGGGCCTTATCCTTCTACCTTGAACGTACGAAAGGTCACAGGAAGGCTTCTCAGCTCTTCCTCTCTTTTGACCCCAATAACTTGGGGAGGCCTGTGTCCAAGCGTACCTTGTCCATCTGGGTGGCTGACTGTATCACCTGGGCTTACAAGGCAGCTGACCTTCCTTTGCAGGGTAGGGTCACGGCCCACCGTGTGAGGGCAATGGCTGCATCAGTGGCTCACCTCCGCTCTGTTCCATTGCAAGACATCTGCAGGGCTGCTACTTGGTCTTCAAGCCAGACTTTTGCAGCCCACTACTGTCTGGAGAGGGAGTCTCGTAGGGACAGTGCTTTTGGCCAAGCAGTACTCCGGAATCTCTTTGAGGTCTAGGCAACTCCTGCCCTCTGGTTGGGCTACCTGTGGAGAGTGTGTCCTTGCAAAGCCTTTCCTGTGTTGCTGAGACTAGAGGGAGTTCTCTTGTTCAGCCTGGGTTCCTGGTAGCCCAGAGCTGGGGAGTCACCCATAAGTGAGGACTGACTTCCTGCTTGGTCCTGGAGAAAGAGTAGTTACTCACCTGTAACAGGTGTTCTCCAGGAGCAGCAGGAATCAGTCCTCACTACTCTCCCTCCTCCCCTTGGAGTTGCAGTTGTACATAGTTTAATTTTTACGTTTTTGTGTGCTGTTCTTAGCTATGTCATTTGACTGAGGTAAGATGGCACCTTTAGGCGGGAAGGGAACCGTGCATGCGTGCCAGCATTCCCAAAGGCTTTCATGGAAAGCTGGGGAAATGCTCCGCTGGGGCTTCATCGGTGTCGATGACACCCATAAGTGAGGACTGATTCCTGCTGCTTATGGAGAACACCTGTTACAGGTGAGTAACTACTCTTTCTCTACACCTTCCCTCCGATGCCTCTGATCGCCAGTATTCTGTTCAAGTCTCTCCACGACAGGGCCTTGGTCATCTTGGTAACCCCAAGGTGGCCCAGTCAGCTGTGGTTTCCACTGCTCCTGCAGCTGGCAGTGGGGGACCCCCATACCCCTGGGGTCTGACGCCTTTCCCAGGAAGGGTGCTGTCTCCTGCATCTCAACCTCGGGTCTCTTTCGCTGATGGCGTGGCTGCTGAGAGGTGGAGGATGTTCTGCTGGCCTCATGCAAGGCATCTACCAGATGGGCCTACGCTTTTAAGTGGCACAGATTCGCACTTTGATGCGCTGAGCCGGGGGTCGACCCCTTCTCTTGCCTGGTGGTCATGGTGTTGCAATACCTGCTCCACCTCTCTCATGCAGGGCTCAAGCCTAACTCTGTTAGGGTACACCTCAGTGCCCTAGCGGCGAACCACCATCAGGTGGATGGGAAAGCCCTCTCGGCCTATCCATGTGGTGTCTTGCTTCCTACGGGGCCTACTCCTGTCTAAGCCCCCGGTTCGCCCCCTGGTGACTGAATGGGATCTCAGTGTGGTGTTGGGGCAGCTCGCCCTGCCACCATTCGAGCCCCTGACTACTTGCCACCTTCGCTATCTCTCATGGAAGGTGGTTATCTCCAGAAACAAGCAGGAATGAGTCTTCACATATGGGTATTGTCGGTACCGACGGAGCCTGCGCGGGAACGCTCCCCAGCTTTTGGGAGCATCCCACAGCGCCTGCGCGCTGCCTTCCCGCCTTTCCTAACCGCCTCTCTCCAGTTCTTGTTTTCCGCGGAGCCAGCAGGTCGTGTTCCTGTCACCGCTGAAGAAGTTCTTTATTTTTTTTTATTTCTTTGGTCTCGCGTCTGCCTTCTTCGACGTCCGACCGGTACCGCCGGTCTTTTCTTCTTTCTTCTTTAAAAAAACAAAAAACAAAAACCTACCGTTTCCCACTTCTGTGCATTATTTTCATTTTGGGCCTTAGGCCTAGAAAATATTTCCTCATGGAAAAGCCCGCTTCCGGGTTTAAAACGTGCACGAAGTGCAGAGGTACTCTTTCTATCACTGACACCCATGACTGGTGTCTAAAATGTTTGGGTCCTGACCACTCCATCACCGATTGTGAGTCCTGTTCCATGATGTCTAAAAGAAGTCGACAGAATCGAGCGGCCAAGCTCAGTACCCTGTTTCCCTCTGATACAGCTTCGGTGGTATCGACATCTTCCAGGGCGGCTTCTTCCTCCCATGGATCTCAGGTAACCAAACATAAGTCCAGCCGGTCCTTGAAGGGTAGATCTCCCTCTAAGTATCGAGATGCCTCCGGGCTTGCTCTCGAGGATCCTGCACCAGCAAAATTACCCCGGCGGGAAGCTCCGGCTTCCAAAGCTTCATCTATGGGGTCACAGGTTGACATCAATGGCGTGGCCTCGACTGATCACCTGTTGCCATGTTCTGGGGTACCGGTGGTTTCCACTGGTACCGACATCCAGACATTGGTTGCATCGATGGATCAGAATATTCTGACCATGCAGAGTGCCATTACGGCATTCATACAAGCTGCGACCCCTCCGGTACCGCAACAAACTCCGTTGTCGGTATCGGTTCCAGCACCGGCACCGATATCGGTTCCGGTGCCGGTACCAATTGCATCGACATCGACATCGGCTTCGGTGTCGACTGCAGCGGTACCCTGTTCTGTGATGCCCATCGGTACCGATCACTCCCGATGTCGATACTACTCGGTACGCGTATCGGGCTCTGCAAGACCATCCAGACAGGCGATACTTTGATTCTTCCGAAGACTCTGAATCAGAGGCTTCTGTCGAAGCATCGGTACTCTTTCCTCAGGAGCCCTCTTCTCCAAAAAGAAGAATGTCTCCTCCAGAAGACTTGTCTTTTCAAGACTTCATTAGGGAAGTGGTCAGGGGCCTCTCCATTTCAGTGGCCCCTGGCCACTTCCCTAATGAAGTCTTGAAAAGACTTATCTCAGAAGATAAAAGGGAGGAGTTTCTCACCTGGCTTAAACATGCCCATGATGTTTCCAAATTTTCCAACCGTGCAGCCTTTGACTCTTGAGTGTGCCAGCAGAGCCTCGGCTGTTGCCATAGGTTCACGCAGACTTCCTTGGTTACAAGCTTCTGATTTGGAACCCTGGGTCCAGAATGGATTAGGAAATCTTCCTTGTACACCGATTTATCCCTTTTCAGAAAGGCGCTCAAATCCCACCTCTTCCCCCAATATTACTAGACCATCCAGCCATTTTTGATCACTACTCGAACTGAGAATAAACTCTGTTGTGTATATATATGTAAATACTCATGTAAATAGTTGCAGTAATGACTTCCCCATGTTTTTCCAAGTTCTCTAACCTGTTCTCTGTAAAACCAAACAGTTGTTCTGGTCTGTTGTTGTGTACCGCGCTGATACTGATTAGAGCGGTATATAAGAGCCTGTAATAAATAAATAAATAATAAATAAAACCTTTTTGGAAAGGATTGGCAAGCAAAGGCCACTCAGATGGATGCTGAGAATTCTGCCTTAGAATAGACTTTCAAAGTCTACTTCTGCTCCTGTTAGAAAAAGGTTATTCAAAAAGGCTTTCTTTCCCAAAAAAGGGAAATATTATCCTGGTTATGGTCACCAGGCTTCTTCTGCAGGTCGTTTTGCTGCAAAGCGTCAGCAACAACCTAAACAAGCCAAGCCTAAGGCTGCAAGGACGGCTACGGCCCAACAGCCTCAGCCTCCTCAGTGCCTTTGACTTACAACTAGAGAACTTAGCCTTTCTGGCTCTAGAAGAACCAGAGCCTCTCACCATTCCAGGAAGGTTAACTCACTTTGCTCCGAGATGGGAGCAAATCACAGCAGAGCAATGGACCCTCTCCATCATAAGTGAGGGGTACAAGCTTCATTTCTTAAACCTTCCTCCTCACACCATGGTGAGACAGTTCATTTCTCCAACATCTCTCCTCGACCTTCTGGGTCAAGAGATTGCTACCCTTCTTGCCCAAAGGGCAATAGAAGAAGTACCCCTTCTTCAACAGGGTTCAGGGTTCTACTCCCCCTATTTTCTTATCCCAAAGAAAACAGGGGGCTACAGACCCATATTAGATCTCAGAGAATTGAACAAGTTTCTATGCAAGAAGAAATTCAAGATGATTTCTCTCGGTGCTCTCCTTCCATACCTTCAGAGTCAGGATTGGCTTTGTTCTCTAGATCTCAAGGATGCGTACACCCATGTCCTCATCCATCCAACACACAGAAGGTTCCTTTGGTTCCTTTATCAAGGAAAGCACTACCAGTACAGAGTGCTTCCTTTCGGTCTGGCCTCTGCTCCAAGAGTGTTCACAAAATGCATGGCAGTAGTAGCTGCATTTCTACCCACTCGAGGAATATTTGTATTCCCATATCTGGACGACTGGCTCATCCGAGCTCCATCCCAGACAGAGGCCCAGGCTTCCCTACTCTGCACAAGCCGTGTTCTTCAGTATCTGGGACTGGTAATAAACATCCCAAAATCACATCTCACCCCTCCTCAGTCACTAGAGTTCATAGGGGCCTTGCTGGATACCACAACTGCAAGGGCCTATCTTCCCCAAGCACGTTGCCTACGATTGGTACAGTTAGCCTCACAAGTTCAGTTAAAGTCCCATTTAACTGCTCGAGAGATGTTACAACTGTTAGGCCACATGGCATCCACCGTGCATGTGGTTCCTTACGCCCGCCTTCACATGCGGGCAGCTCAGTGGACTCTGTCCACCCAATGGACCCAGGAATCAGGGTGCCTGTCAGACAAAATAGCAACCTCCAGTCGCCTCTTTTGGTCTCTCCAGTGGTGGAAGTCCACTCAGAATCTGTTGCTGGGGTCCCCCTTTCAGCAGTTGCTACCCCAAGCAACCCTTACAACAGATGTCTCTCCAAGGGGTTGGGGAGGTCATCTACAAGATCTCTCCACCCAGGGCATCTGGTCTCCACAGGAGACATCTCTACATATCAACCCCTTGGAGCTCAGAGCAATTTTTCTATCTCTGAGTCTTCCACACCCTGCTCAGCTACAAGACAGTCCTCATCCACACGGACAACCAAGTAGCCATGTTCTACGTGAACAAGCAGGGCAGGACTGGCTCTCTGTCGCTTTGCAACGAAGCTTTGAGATTGTGGGCCTTCGCCAGAGAGCATCAAATTCATCTCATGGCAGTGTATCTTCCAGGGGTTCAAAGCTCTTGGGCAGACAGACTCCGTCGAGTTCTGCTTCCACACGAATGGTCCCTCCATGGGCACCAGATAGCCAGGATCTTTCAAATTTGGGGAACCCCGGACATAGACCTGTTTGCAAGTCCGTGGAATGCCAAACTTCCCCGGTTCTGTTCCAGGATTCCGTGTCAGGGAGTTCAGACCAGGGATGCCTTCCTCCTCCATTGGGGGCAAGACTTCCTCTATGCCTTTCCACCCATTCCCCTAATTTCCAAGACACTGTTCAAGCTTCAGAGAGACAAGAGGTCTATGATCCTCATAGCACCATGTTGGCCACGCCAAGTGTGGTACCCTCTACTTCTTCATCTCTCTCAAGCTCCCTCCCTGGACTTGGGATCTGCTACAGACCTCCTGTCCCAGGAGGAGGGAACGTTGTGGCACCCAAATCCACAGTCTCTTCATCTCAGGGCCTGGTTGCTGAAGGCCTAGACCTTCAAGATTTGCATCTTTCTCAGCAGGTGAAGGATATCCTTCATGCTTCCACAAAGCCTTCCACTAGACGTTCCTATGCTTTTAAATGGAAAAGATTTACCATTTGGTGTGCAAAGAAGGGTCTTAACCCTCTTGCAATACCTCTGAATTCTTTACTAGAGTATTTGCTGCATTTATCCCATGCAGGCCTAAAACAAATTCTGTAAGAGTCCATTTGAGTGCTATTGCAGCATCCCTTAAGCCTCTCAATGGACAGCCTATTTCCTCTCATCCTCTTATTGCAAGATTCTTGAGAGGCCTTCTTTTAACTTAAACTCCCATTAGACCACCTCAAGTGGCATGGGATTTGAATTTGGTTCTTGGCCAGCTTATGCAGCCACCCTTTGAACCCTTAGCCACTACCTCTTTGAAATTCCTTTCCTGGAAGGTTATTTTTCTCATTGCAGTCACTTCAGCTCGCCGTATTAGTGAGCTGCAAGCCTTGGTGGCTAATCCTCCTTATACAAGGTTCCATCATGACAAGGTAGTCCTCAGGACTAATCCACACTTTATGCCTAAAGTAGTCTCTCCTTTTCATCTGAACCAGGAGGTGTATTTACCTGTCTTTTCTCCAGGACCTCATGCATCCAGTGCAGAGAGGAATCTTCATACCCTGGATTGTAAGAGAGCACTTGCTTTTTACTTACAAAGGACACAGCAACATAGAAAGTCCTCTCAACTATTTGTTGCTTTTGATCCCTCTCATTTAGGACTTCCAGTCTCTAAGAGAACTCTGTCCAATTGGATTGCTTAGTGTATTTCTTTCGCCTACCAGAGTAAGAACCTTTCTCTGGAGGGCCATGTCACAGCTCACAATGTGAGGGCCATGGCAACCTCTATGGCTCATCTAAACTCTGTGTCCATCGACCAAATCTGTCGAGCGTCCACCTGGGCCTCGGTTCATACCTTTACAGCCCATTACTGCTTGGACAAGGATTCCCGCCGGGATGCCTTGTTTGGTCAGGCTGTTCTCAAACACCTGTTTCATACCTAATCAACTCCTACCCCCCATCCCAGGTTGGATGCCCGAGATCCATGGGGGAAGGTAGAGCCCTTCTCAGGGACTCACAACCTTGGAGATCTCTCTGGCATCTCTAACTGGGGAGTCCCCATATGTGAAGACTCATTCCTGCTTGTTCCTGGAGATAACACAGTTACTTACCTGTAACAGGTGATCTCTGGGAACAGCAGGAATAAGTCTTCACAACCCACCCACCTCCCCTGGGAGTTGTATCTCTCCATCTATCTTTCCTTTCCTTTCTCTCTCTCTTTGTCTCAGCTTAAAACTCGTACTGGAGAGAGGCGGTTAGGAAAGGCGGGAAGGCAGCGCGCAGGCGCTGTGGGATGCTCCCGAAAGCTTTCTTTCTGGATGCTGGGGAGCGTTCCCGCGCAGGCTCCGTCGGTACCGACGATACCCATATGTGAAGACTTATTCCTGCTGTTCCCAGAGATCACCTGTTACAGGTAAGTAACTGTGCTTTCCTGGTCGCGCTTACTTCTGCCCATAGGGTAAGCGAACGCCAGGCCTTAGTGGCTGAGGCGCCTTACACTAGGTTTTACAACAATAGGGTGGTGCTTTGCACGCATCCTAAATTCCTTCTGAAGGTGTTGACCTCTTTCCACCTCAATCCGGAGGTGGTCCTCCCTCCGTTCTTTCCCAGACCAGACACCAGTCGGGCAGAGACAGTCCTTCATACCTTGGAATGTAAGTGGGCCTTCTCCTTCTATATCCAACGCACTCAGGGCCACCGAAAAGTCTCTCAGCTTTTCGTTTCCTACAACCCCAGTAAGCTGGGGGAGGCGGTGACCAAGCGTGCGCTGTCCACCTGGGTGGCGGAATGTATCGCCCTCGCCTATTAGGAGGCGAAGCTCCCTTTGGATTGCCGTGTCACGGTACAGCGGGTCAGGGCTATGTGACCTCTGTAGTGCACCTGCGCTCGGTCCCACTGGAGGATATTTGCCAGGCCACCACCTGGTCTTCAGTCCATACCTTTGCAGCTTATTAAGCCTGGAAAGAGAGTTCTGACGGGACAGTGCCTTCGGCCAGGCTGTGCTCCGTAACCTTTGCGGGGTCTAGGCAACTCCTACCCTCTGACCCTTCTTTGTTCAGGCTACCAGAGTGCTAGTTCCATCGGACACAGGGGTCCTGTTTGGTCCGTCTATATGGACTTCATTGCTGCTGCTTGTGGCTGTCCATGAGGGAGCCCGTTTTTATCTATAGGTTTTGGTAGCCTGTAGCTGGGAAGTCCCATATGTGAGGACTGACTTCCTGCTTGTTCCCGGAGAAAGCGTAGTTACTCACCTGTAACAGGTGCCCTCCGGGGACAGCAGGAATCTGTCCTCACAACCCTCCCTCCTTCCTCTTGGAGTTGCAGTTATACTATCTTTATTTGTTTTGCCGTCTTTTAGCTATGTCATTTGACTGAGCAAGATGGCACCCTTGAGCGGGAAGGGGACCACGCATGCATTATAGCAATCCCAAAGGCTTTCTTTGAAAGCTGGGAATTTGTTCTGCGTGGGCTCTGTCGGTGCCGATGTCATCCATATGTGAGGACTGATTCCTGCTGTCCCCAGAGAACACCTGTTACAGGTGAATAAGTACGCTATTTTTCCTTGTGTCCTTCATTGTGGTGCAACTGTTTATCAATTGCTTTTTGTAGCAAAATTAGTAAATATCTGTTTTCTAACAGCAGTAATTTTTAAAACTTGTATTTCATTGCAGTAAAATACATCTTATTTTAATATCCATACCATTAAATCCTTTTCTTAGAGTAAGGCATAACCATTTTCTTTAATGTTTAACTGCCACCCCCTGTAAATCCAATTCATAATCAATAATACATATAGCAATACATAAGGCGTTTTGCTTGTATTTTCAGCATATTTCTTTTGGCTTCGGTGTAAACTTTACAGGAGATCTTACTTTCTCTTTTTCATAGTACCTTGTCATAGGTGTGTTGAAGAAAACTTAAGGAATTCTTTATTAAACGTTAGCACTTATGAACAGGCATTAATGTGCATGGTCTGCCACTGCACCCATAGGAATAACATAAACACTGTGGCAAATAGTAAACCCTAATGCCAGTTAGAAAGCTGATATTTAGTAAATAAGCCCCTAAAGTTTCTCCAACACACCTGTGACCTTGCACTGAGAGAGAGACACTACTCCTATAAAACTGACACAGAAGCCACAGTGCATGAAAGGTTCCTTGATGTATGCTGTGACTTCAGTATAACTGTGGATTCCTTATAGTCCCTCCAGTCTAGTCCCGAACCTCTGGGTTGTGCTCCTCCTCCATTAGCTTGGAGACTGAGAAACGTCATCCTTTTGATGACACTGGCATAAAGGCACAAGAACAGCCTCCTCACTCCAGTTATCTCAGTCTCCAAGCAGCTGGAGGTTGGTGAGCCTGGAGGTCCAGGCTCACTTGAGGAACAAATAAGGACAATTAGAATAGTTAGTAATTGATTTGGTAGTGAGAGAACAGGATTTTCCATTAAACAGGATTTTTAATTAGGAAAGATATACCTTTAAAATTTTGGTCTGCTGGAGAGCTCTCTCCCCTTCCCCCACCCCCTTCCTCCCGGGGGGGTGCAGGTTTAGCATCGGGAGTGCAGGCAAATGGGGAAGAGAAGCTTCGGTTCCCGATCTCACTATTTTGAGTGAGGAACCGGTAGCATAGGTACACCGGCGCATTGCAGAAGACTTGTCTGATAGTGCTCGGGTGCCACTGTAGGGAGAGAGAGAGGGAGAGCAGCTGGATCGTGGCGGCAGTTCTTTTTTCCGGCTCTGTGCCCTGCTGATGATGAGGAGTCCAGCGGCGGTCAGTCTCTGGAGAAACGGCAATAGAAGCAGAGTTGGCTGGGAGAGACCACAGAGGGCTTCTCCGCAGTGTCCGGTAAGGGCGACTGGAAAGCAGGCAAGTAGGGTTGTCAGATGCGCCGACGGCCGCAGCAGGCTCGAGTCGCGTGTGTTTTCACGCGGGAAAGACAGTTAAGAGTTCTGGGGCTTCAGAGGCTCCTTGAACTGCGGGAAAGCTTCAGTTTTCATTTCTTTCTTCAGGATTTGCATCGGAGGGATTCAGTGATGGATCCACGTTGTTAAAAAAAAAAAAAAGGGAGTTTTTCCTGGGCACAATTTGGCAAGAACTTTTGTGGGGGACACAGTGCTTGTTCCGTTGCGGATTCTAGTTGGTTTCACATCAGTAACACTTGGCTGGGATGTCTTCTAAACCGCAGTGTTTACTCTGTGGTGGTAGAAGGTGAACGGTCTCGGAAGCAGGCGTGTGTAGAGGCTGCATCCAGGCTTCAGGTTCCATGAAGCAGGAATTGGAAGGCGGTAATGAAAGTCAGCCTGTAGTCCTGCCAGAGCCAGTTTCTCCTAAGTTGTCTCCGTGGGAGCCCGTGGCGGGGACTTTTGCCACTCCGGATCTTCCAACATCACAGCCGCCTTTGCCAGGGGGCCTGACGGCAATTTTTTCCCCGAAGTTCATTGCACTTATTCAGCAAGCGTTCGGAGGTGCTCAGAGAAGGTCTTTAATAGATTCCCCGGACGGGGAATTGGGGGAGAAGAGGCCAGGGACACCTCTAACTGCGGGGACATCAGGGATACTCCCACAGAAATCCAGGTTAGAGAAAGATCGGCCTGAGCAGTCTGGTGACCTCAGAAGGTCTGCATTCTGAAGATGGAGAGCTGGACCTGGAATTAGATGAAGAGTTGGAAGAAGGTGAGATTGGTGAACAGGAGGACCAGGCTAGAGTGGTTCGTGTTTTTTGTAGAGAGGAGTTGCCGGCACTTATTTCAGAGACACTCAAAGCACTTAATATGCCCATGGCTGGACCGGCAGAGGATTCTACTTTGGAAGATCCCTTGCTACAAGCGTTTTGGAAAGCTCAGAGAGCATTTCCAATACACAGGGTGATTAAGGAAATGATTCAAGGAGAATGGGACATGCCCAAAGCAGGACTTAAAGGGTCTAGGGTTATGTCCCATCTTTATCCACTGGTAGACCAGGATAGAGAATTATTTGTCGCCAAAGGTGGACGCAGCTGTATCGGTGATCACCAAAAAGACTACCATTCCAGTCTAAGGTAGTGCAGCTTTCAAAGATACCCAGGACAGGAAGCTACTTGTAGATGCCTTGTTGAAACAGGTTTTTGAGGTAAATGCGCTGTCCATACAAGCGTCAATTTGTAGAGCATGGGTAGCAAGAGCTTGTCTTCACTGGTCTCAACGAATCCAGGGGGAGCAGGTGCAGGAAGCGACAGGAGAAGCGGCTAGACTAGAGTCAGGGGAGGCTTATCTGGCGGATATTCATTATGATCTTATTCGAGGATTGTCGAACAGTTTGGCTTGTTTCCAGGTTTCCTCGTTTGGCTCTTTTTTCCATTTCCTGAAAGATGGTTTTTTGGCAACAACAACCTCTCTGACCTCACTTTTAAACCATGCTGGCAGTTTTTGGACTTCCATCCACTTTTCTTAAAGCGTGGAATACAGCTGGTCTGGGCTTCCAAGATAGTATTTTTCAACAACACCCAAGCTTGATGTAAGTCTTTAATCTTTGCAACTGCTCCTTTTAGTTTTATCTTAACTATTTTCCTCATTTTATAATAGTCTCACTTTCGAAAGTTAAAAGGTAGTACTGTGGATTTCCTTACCATCCCTTCTCCATTAATTAGATCAAACCCGATCATGCTATGCTCACTATGGACAAGTGGCCCCAACAACCTTATCTCTTGCACCAGATCTGGTGTTCCGCTAAGGACTAGGTCCAATATGGCTTCCCCTCTGGTCAGTTCATGAACCAGCTGCTCCAAGAAGCAGTCATTTATTTCATCTAGGAACTTTATCTCCCTAGCATGTCCTGCTTTGACACTGACCCAGTTGATACCGGGGTAATTGAAATCACCCATTATTATTACTGTGCTGCAACTTTTGTTAGCTTCCTTGATTTCTTTAAGCATTTCATCATCCATTTGTTCATTCTGGCCAGGCGGTCGATAGTACACCTCCACTGCCATCGCCTTCCCCTTTTTACATGGAATTTCAATCCATAGAGATTCTACAGCAAATTTTGTTTCTTGCAGAACTTTAATCCTTTCTGACTCAATGCCCTCTCTAACATAGAACGCAACCCCTCCACCAATTTGATCAGTTATTTCATTACAATATAGTTTGTACCCAGGTATCAGTGTCCCACTGGTTGTCCTCCTTCCACCATGTCTCTGAGATTCCAATCATATCTATCCTCTCATTTAGTGCTATATATTCTAACTCTCCCATCTTATTTTTTAGACTTCTAGCATTTGCATACAAGCATTTTAGAGAGTTTATTTTATTCATATTAATTTGGCTATTGGTAGGCATGGGTAATTTGGGATCTTTAAGCTCTGTCTGCTCCATACTCAAGGGCATTTGGGCTACTTTACTCTTTTTTTGGAACCTCTCTGCTTTTGGTAGTATCCTTCAAGGATACATTCTTCCGAACCATGTGCTCTTGTGCGACTTTCGGCTTTCCCCTATTATCTAGTTTAAAAGCTGCTCTGTCTCTTTTTTAAAGGTTAATGCCGGCAGCCTGGTTCCATCCCGGTTAAGGTGAAGCCCATCCCTTCGGAAGAGCCCCTCCTTTCCCCAGAATGTTCCCCAGTTCCTAACAAATCCAAAACCCTCATCCTTGCACCTTCGTCTCATCCACGCATTGAGACTCCAGAGCTCTGCCTGCCTTTTGGGTCCTGCGCGTGGAACGGGAAGCATTACGGAGAACGCTACCATGGAAGTTCTGGATTTCAACTTCCTACCTAAAAGCCTAAATTTAGCCACCGACATCTGAGCCCTCCAGATAGAGAAGGCTATCTACTTCACCTGGACTGACCGCCTTCCACTTTCTTTCCAGGAGAGCCCTCTCGGACTCTCCTGCACCAGTCTCTGCTACTGCAGGAACTCGCAGGCCTCCTCGGGGACAGAGCTGTGGAACCAGTACTCCTCCACCTTGGGGGTAGGGGGTTCTACTTCCATTACTCTCTGGTCCCAAAAAGAACAGGGGGCTTAAGGCCCATTCTGGACTTGTGAAACTTAATCTGGTTCCTGGTACGGGAGAAGTTAATGATGCTCTCCTTTGGAACACTGCTGCCCTACCTCCAGCCGGGATATTGGCTATGCTTTTTGGACCTAAAGGATGTTTACACCCACATCCATATTCATTCCAGTCACAGGCAGTACTTAAGGTTCATGGTCGTGGACAACCACTACTAGTATAGGGTACTGCCCTTCGGCCTAGCCTCCACTCCAGGAGTCTTCACCAAATGCCTGGCAGAGGTTGGCCGCCTACTTCGGTCTCCAAGGGGCTTTTGTCTTCCCATACCTGGATGACTGTCTGATAAAGGGGGACACGATCACCGAGTTGCAGTATTTGTGGTTCTTAATAAACCACCCCAAGTCACACCTGACTACAACACAAGGACTTGGAGTTCATTGGAGCCCAGTTGGACACTCGCGAGGCCAATAGCCTTTCTTCCCTTGTACAGGGCAGATTGCCTCAGGGCCAGGTGCAGCGCCATCATTTAGTGTCAGCACTGTCCATGCTCTGCCTGCTGTTCCACATGGCATCTGCAGTCCATGTGGTTCCCAACACCCGCCTCCACATCCGTGTGGTTCAGTGGTGTGTCTGCTCACAGTGGACTTGGACCACGGGCAGGCTCCGGGACAGAATTGTCATGTCCTGTCAGCTAGCTGAGTCAGAATAGTGGCAGGGCACACAGCACCTGCAGGAGGGCATGCCTTTCCAGCCCCCAAATCCCCAGAGGGTCCTCATCACAGACACATCCTTTCTTTGTTGGGGTGCCCACTGCATGGAATTGCACACACAGGGCAACTGGTTCCTAGTAGAGAGCCAGCAGCAGAACAACCTGCTGGAGCTCAATGCCATCTTTCTGGTGATCAAGGCCTTACACCACCGCCTGCGGAACCAGTCTGTGCTAGTTCAAACAGACAACCAGATTGCAATGTTCTAACTGAACAAGCGGGGGGCACAGGGTCTCAGCTCCTATGCCAGGAGGCAGTAGCCCTTTGCTCATATTCAATTGGCTAGGGAATGCTCCTCAGGACGGTATACCTCCTGGACCAGGACAGTGCCTGAGCAGGGTCCTCCAGGCGCATGAATGACACCCTCCCTGGCCCTCTTCAAATCCAGATTGAAGACCCACCTCTTATTTTTTATTTTATTTATTTATTTATTTATTTATTTAACTATTTCTTTTATACCGCCCCTTCCAGAGATCAAGGGCGGTTTACATATAACAGGTTAACAGTCTTGTACACAGTTTGTATACATTTTACATAGAACAATAGAATTCAACTATTTACATTGAACAGTAATATAAACTTTGTAGGTATTAAAGGAAAAACAAAAAGCAGAAACATCTTTTAGGTATTAAAGCAAGAACTTTGTAGGTATTAAAACAAACACATCTAACTTTTTACAAATGTATATTTACAGTGTGTGGTGTGTGTGTTGTGTGGGTCAGATATTGGTGTAGGTGTTGGAATTTAGTTCCTTTTTATGTCGTCTTGGGGCGTGTGTGTGGAGGGAGGGGGCAGGCTTGTGTTTACATTGTTTGGATTAAGGGAGTTTGTGCATGTGTGACCACGTTTGTTGTGGAGCTAGCTTTGGGGTAGTAGGGGACTTCGAAGTGTTCAGTGAACAGGTAGGTCTTTAATTCTTTTCTGAATTGGAAGAGGTCTCTTATGGTACGAAGTTCAATGGGGAGGTCGTTCCAGAGTGTAGGAGCAGCGAATGAGAATGCTCTGGAGCTAGTGGTGTTCTTAGTTTTGCGGATGGTTTTTGGTATGATGAGAGAGTGGGCTGCGTTTTGTCTGAGGGTCCTTGTCGAAGTTGGAGATTGCAGTAATGTAGATAGGTGTGATGGGGTTATGTCGTTTATGAGTTTATAGGTTGTTAGGATAATTTTATATTTAATTCGGCTGTTTATAGGGAGCCAGTGGAGGTCTAGCAGTATAGGGGTTACGTGGTCACCTCTTCACCATTGCTTTCAGATCCTGACTTCTATCCTTATCTTATGCCTTGCACTGAACTGACCTATGCTCTGTGGTGTTCTGATTAGATTGTAAGCTCCGATGAGCATGACTCTGACAGGTAGGGACTGTCTTTTGTATGAGGGCTGCCTCTTGTAGGTTAGCTGTACAGCGCTGCGTGCATGGCGCTCGACAAGTGCTAAATAGTAGTAGTAGTTGTCTATACACCTGGGTAGCACAGCGGCTCTTCCGACTATGGGGAACACCAAGGGTGGACCTCATCACCAGCCTGACTAATGCTCAGCTGCCCTGCTTCTGCTGTCCCCAACTGCATCCATCCCAATCAGTGGCGGATGCCTTCCTCATCTCGTGGTCGGAGGGCCTTCTGTATGCCTCCCTCCCATGCCACTAATTGTCCGGACCCTCTTCAAGATCCAGTGGGACAAGGCTTCCATGATCCTGGTGACCCTGTGGTGGCCCAGGCAGCCTTGGTTACCCTTGTTCCGCCTTTCGACGGAGCTCTCAGTCCCTCTGGGGAATAGCCCAGGGCTACTGACCTAGGAGGACAGCTCCCTTTTTCACCCCAACCTGGGGTCCCTGACGTTAACAGCATGGCTGTTAAACGGGTAGCCTTAGCACCCTTCATCCTCCGAAGGGAGGTGGAGGAAGTCCTCCTGGCTTCTCGTATGAACTCCACAAGACAGGCCTATGCCTTCAGGTGGTGCAGATTCTCTTTGTGTGTGTGGAGCAAAGGCTTGACTCATTCTCTTGCCAGGTGCACATGATGCTGCAGTACTTGCTTCACTTGTCGCAAACTGGACTCAAGTCCAAATTTGTCAGTGCACCTGAGCATGCTCTCGGCGTACAGTCATTCCATAGAGGGCAAGCCTCTTTCTACGCAACCGCTCATTGCCCAATTTATGTGGGGCCTTCTGCTGTCTAAGCCTCCCATCCACCTGCCCCTGGTGGAATGGGTCCTCAACGTGGTTCTGATGCAGCTCACCTAGCCGCCTTTTGAACCTCTTGCTACCTGTCTTTTGTGCTACCTGTCTTGGAAGGTCATCTTTCTGGTGGCGTATACCTCTGCCTGCAGAGTCAGTGAGCTTCAGGCCTTGGTGGCCGAGCCACCTTACTCCAGGTTCTACAAGAATAGGGTCGTGCTTCGCACCTACCCTAAATTCTTTCCGAAGGTGGTATCCGCCAAACAGAAGGTGGTGCTCCCACCTTCTTTCCACAGCCCCACGCCGACAAGTCGGCAGCCATTCTCCATACTCTGTATTGTAAGAGGATCCTTTCTTTCTACCTGCAATGTACCCAGGACACCCACAGAACTTTGCAGCTCTTCATTTCCTATCTCCTGAGGGAGGCTGTTACTAAGCAGACCCGGTCTACCTGGGTGGCAGACTGCATTACCTTCACTAACCATCAGGCTGCACTCTGGAGTGCTGGGTCACGGCGCACAATGTCAGGGCTATGGCGACCTCTGTTGCAAGCCTACGCTCTATCCCTATGGATCGAGCCTCCGGCGGCAGGAGGAGCAACACCACAGCGCTGCCCAATCGGGGCAGAGGCCTGCTTTTAAAAGGCTTCGCGCCATCGGGCGCTCTCCCTCTTGCCTCCCACCACCATCTACAGCTCTCCCCAGCCCGGGGATCGAGCCTCCGGCGGCAGGAGAAGCAACACCACAGCGCTGCCCAATCGGGGCAGAGGCCTGCTTTTAAAAAGCTTCGCGCCATCGGGCGCTCTCCCTCTTGCCTCCCACCACCATCTACAGCTCTCCCCAGCCCGGGGATCGAGCCTCCGGCGGCAGGAGGAGCAACACCACAGCGCTGCCCAATCGGGGCAGAGGCCTGCTTTTAAAAGGCTTCGCGCCATCGGGCGCTCTCCCTCTTGCCTCCCACCACCATCTACAGCTCTCCCCAGCCCGTGGATCGAGCCTCCGGCGGCAGGAGGAGCAACACCACAGCGCTGCCCAATTGGGGTAGAGGCCTGCTTTTAAAAGGCTTTGCGCCATCGTGCGCGCCCGCGCCTGGCGGGCCCGCGCCTGAGGGCCTCGCCAGAGGGCCCTTTGGCATGGCCCATAGGCGGGGACAGAGAGGAAGAACACCAGAAAACCGCCGCATTCTGCATTCCACCCAGCTCCAGACGGCACACTCTAACAGCAAGCCCACCCAGCTACAAACAGCAACGCCGGTCTGTATACCTGAACTACACAAGTAACACTAGTCCGTTCTGATGTTACAAGCTCACACTGAAAAGTACTAAACACAGCCCATATAATGTACTATTGTTTTGCCAGTTTAAGTTACAATATAACCTGCTAGCATCATAGTTTATCACTGTATCATCTCAGTATTGCAGTTTTGCCAGTTTAAGTTACAGCTCAATTTTGCACTCTCGTTTTGCATTCCCAGTTTTGCATTCTCGTCACTATTGCAGTTTTGCCAGTTTAAGATACAATATAACCTGTCTAGCATCATAGCTTATTATTGTATCATCTCAATATTACAGTTTTGCCAGTTTAAGTCACAGCTCAATTTTGCATTCTCGTTTAATAACTTCTCTTTACTGAAGTGTCTCATCACTGTACTGTGTCTCATTACTGCACTACACTGTCCCAGCATCGCTCTGCACTGCTCCAGTATCGCACCTCACTACATCATAACTACAGTGTCTCACACACAATCCCAACCCTCAAAATGGCCCTCCAAGTCGCTGCCATTCTTAGCTTTTACCTCCTTACTCACTGGCTTGGAACCTCCCAAGCCCTTTATACGCCACACGGCAAGATTCCAGTCTTGAATAGCCATGGAAAAAGATGGTATGGGCTCCCATACTCCAACCCAGGGAGTGACGCTTACACGCGCCGCTCCCACCTGATACATGTAGCACTACAGTTATCCAATACACCCATACAGGAAAAACCTTTGAGCTGCTGTTCCCTAAAATGTGCCGCCATCAACGCACGTTCTATATGCAAAAAATGGCCTGTTGTCCTAGACACAATCTCCCTTTATGACCTAGAGATACTTATGATCACGGAAACCTGGCTATCATTGGAAGACAACGTCCTCCTCAACCAACTACTACCCCCCAATTTCTCCATACATACGAGACATAGGGATAACAAAAAAGGAGGAGGAGTGCTCATAATCACCAAATCAGACCTTAACTTCCACATATCAGACTCCTCTAGCACAAACAGCCTGGACATTCTCTCCATTGCAAACCAGCAATGCTCCCTCAACTTGTTATATAGAACACCGTCTATATCTCCAGATGACCTCCCAACCATTATTGACCTTGCAGCCAACACCCTCACTCCCAATAAACCAAATTGGATAATGAGTGACTTCAATCTCCCATCTTTACCCCAAAGCCACGCAAATGCGTTCCTTGGTGCAATGGAAGACCTGGGACTCAAACAAATCATCAATGAACCCACACATACAAAAGGGAATATTCTTGATACGGTATTTGTTCCGCAGCCAGTCATGGAACAAAACCACAGTCTGCCAATATCAGTAGTTGATGTACCCTGGTCGGACCACAAATTGATCATTATCCAGATACCCTTCAACAATGACCAGCTGAACAGAAGCCGAACTACGAACAACATTTCACGAACAGCCACAAGAAGCTTTCGCCCATTCAACAGGGAACACATCCTATCTGAAACCCAATCACTCCTCAACAAAACCAGCCGGACCTTGATGAACTAATCTCTTCCTGGAACTCCATCCTGCTTGCCATCTCACAACACCCGAACCCCAAGAACACAGCAAGGACAAAGAGAAGTTCCGCCCCATGGTTCTCACCTGAGCTGCGATCTTCTCTTACTCAACTACGCAGACTTGAGCGCCGATGGCGCCGATCGCTCTCAACTGAAGATCAGACCACCTACCGAACCCACCTCTCAATACACCGAGAAACAATCACAACCAAAATGAGACAATATCACACTGACACCCTAAAGACTGACACCCTAAAGAGATCTCTGAATAAACCACGTGACCTCTTCAACTTGGTCAAATCCCTCTCGAAGGAACCATCTCCCGAACAACACAATGAGATTCACCAACAAAAATTCGCTGACTACCTGCAATCCAAGATCGTTCAAACTGACAAGATCTCAGTAGTCACGTATCAAGAACCAATGGGCCTATCCCCACTAAACAAATTTTCCACACCATCCACTAAATGTATTGAGGACACCATAGCATCTCTCAACACCTCCACTGCACAGACTGACCCATGCCCAGCTTTTTGGATTAAGGAGCTACGTGGTGTGTTCAGCCCTGTCATCGCAAATATAATGAAGCTCTCCTTCACAACAGGATACTTCCCCACAAGACTCAAACAGACTTCCATTAGGCCACTATTGAAAAACCCCAAACTAGACCCCCAAAGAGTCGATTCTTATAGGCCAATAGCCAGTATCCCCCTCTTAGCTAAGATAATTGAGAAAGAGGCACAACGGCAAATTCAAAATCACATAGACGCCGCTGCTCCCCTAGATAGCTGCCAACATGGGTTCAGAGAATATCATGGGGTCGAGACACTACTCACTAGTCTATTCAACGACATCATCACAGGCATTGACAACATCCGTCAAGGTTTTGTGCTCATCTTCCTAGACATCGCCGCGGCGTTCGACTCCGTGAGTCACGAAATTCTCCTCGGAAGACTGAAAGAGAAGGGCATCTGCAACAGTGCGCTAGAATGGTGTAAATCTTATCTGGATGGAAGATGGCAATATGTGAAGTCTGGATCAGAAGAGTCAAAACCTTTCCATCAAAAGCAAGGGGTACCTCAAGGCTCCTCGTTATCCTCCTTATTATTCAATATTTACATGCAGCCCATCTGCAACATCATAAGATCATTCAATGTGAACTGTTTGATATATGCAGATGACATTCTCTTATACACGCCGTTCTCCACAGCTCACATGGATCTGGCACCGCTTATAGACTGTTTCAATGCGGTCTCAACGTGGCTCCAATCACAGAACTTACGCATTCAACATAAAAAAACAGAGGTGCTTTTCATCACCAGAGACCCCAACTTTACTCCCCCATCCCATGTCAGTGTCAAGGAAGCTGACTTACAAACTAAAGAAACAATAAAATACCTTGGAGTTACTTTGGATCAACGTCTTGATATGAAACACCACATAAGCAACATAGTCAAAGCCATTTATTTCAAAATCCGCTCACTCAAGCACCTACGCTCCCTGTTGGACCCAGATGATTTCCGGACCATATACCAAGCACTAATCCTGCCACACTTTGACTTTGCAAACGCCATCTTTCAAGGTCTCCCCCAATCCACACTAACCCCCTTACAGTTGGCCATGAATTCCGCAGCAAGGGTCCTCTACGGAGCCTCCAGAGGCGACCACGTCACTCCCATTCTCAAACAACTTCACTGGCTACCTATCCATGGGAGGAGCATCTTTAAAACCCTACTCCTATCATTCAAGGCAATCAAAGGTATATCATCCTCCTCACTCATAGATCTTATTCACATGGTCCCCCCCAACAGATCCAGAAGAGCAACAGCCGTAAACCTTCTAACAACCCCAAAGGCATGGACAAAGTGCAACATGACAACCACAAGCAGGGCGTTCAGTTTCTATGTCCCCAAATGCTGGAATGCTCTACCCCCTGACATTAGGGCCATTGCCGACCTATATCAGTTCAGGAAGGCACTCAAATCCCACCTTTTCCTCCAATACTACCCAACCAGTAATTGAACCTAGATATTCCCTCTGAAGAAATGACCCACTCAGAAAGACCCTTACATTTGTTATGTGATTTTTACCTAACCTTGTTCCGTGTAAATATCTCATGTATATAGTTAACCCCTGTTATCCAAGTTTGCACTCCTGTTCGATGTAAAACCAGACAGCTTGTTGTTATGGTCATTGTGTTATGATGTAAACCGCGCTGATGCTGAATAGCGTGGTATATAAGAAATTGTAATAAATAATAAATAAATAAAAATAGACATCTGCCGAGTCACCACGTGGTCCTCAGTTCACACCTTTGCAGCCCACTATTGCCGAGAGAGGGAGTCCCAATGGGATAGCGCCTTCGGCCAGACCATACTCCGTAATCTGTTTGGGGTTTAGGCAGTTCCTACCCCCCGAACATTCTTGTTCAGGCTACCGAAGCGATGGTTCTACCTGAACACTGGGGTCCTTAGAGTCTTTCCTCCGTCTTGCTTGTGGCTGCTCACAGCTGGGTTGTGTTTTTCTACAGGTTCATGGTAGCCTGTAGTTAGGGAGTCCCATATGTGAGGACTGACTTCCTATTTGTTCCCCGAGAAATCATAGATCTCCAGGAACAAGCAGGAATGTAGTCCTCACATATGGGTATCATCGGTACCGACGGAGCCTGCGCGGGAACGCTCCCCAGCGTCCAATTAGAAAGCTTTTGGGAGCGTCACACAGCGCCTGCGTGCTGCCTTCCCGCCTTTCCCAACTGCCTCTCTCCAGTTCTTTGTTTTCCGCAGAGCCAGCAGGTCGTGTTCCTGTCACTGCAGAAAATATTCCTTCTTTTTTTGTGGGCGCGTCTGCCTTCCTCGACGCTATACCGGTACCGCTGGTTTTTTCTTTCTTTCTTTTCTTTAAAAAAAAAACTAAAAATTTCTTAGTACTTTTTTCCCATTTTTTCCAGGTGCACGCGCCATTTTTGGGCCTTAGGCCCAAAATTATTTCCATAATGGAAAAACCCTTTTCGGGTTTTAAACATAAGAACATAAGATATGCCATACTGGGTCAGACCAAGGTCCATCAAGCCCAGTATTCTGTTTCCAACAGTGGCCAATTTAGGTCATATGTACCTAGCAGTTTCCCCAAGAGACACAAGTTCCACAATGCTTGTACTGGGTCAAGCATTGATATCTTCGGTCACTTCTTAATAATGGTTTATGGACCTTTCCTCCAGGAACTTGTCCAAACCTTTTTTAAACCCAGCTACACTAACACCAAGTGTGGCGGTACCATCTCCGTCTCCGACACCCATGAGTGGTGTCTGACATGTTTAGGTCCTGACCATTCCATCTCGGAATGTATGGCCTGTGCCATGATGTCCAAGAGAGGTCGACAGAACCGAGCTGCCAAGCTCAGTACCCTGTTTCCCTCTGATGCAGCTTTGGTGACATCGACGTCTTCCAGGGCTTCGTCTTCCTCCCGTGGATCTCAGGTAATTAAACACAAGTCTAGCTGGTCCTCAAAGGGTAAATCTCCTTCTAAGCATCGAGATGCCTCTGGCGTTGCCCTTGAGGATTCTGCACCGGCAAAATGGCCCCGGTGGGAGGCTTCGGCTTCCAAAGCATTATCGGGGCTCCAGGACGTTCTCGAGGCCTCAACCGCTGCAGAACTACTGGTGCCATGCTCTGGGGTACCGGCGATCTTCTCCGGTACCGACATCCAGGCATCAGCAGCGTCGATAGACCAGAGAGTCCTGGCTGTTGAGTACAGTCTGGCGGCATCGACGCCCTCGGAACAGCGTCAGACATTTCAACTGGTACCGGTACCGACAGCATCGACATCGGTGTCCGCATTGCCGGCACCCAGTCATCCAAGGCCTTCCGGTACCAATTATTCCCGGTACCGACTTCGGTCAGTATGGGTATCGGGCTCTTCAAGAGCACCAGGGTGGGCGGTACTTCGAGTCCTCAGAGGAATCTGAAGATTCTGATAGTTCTGTCGATGCAGGAATGCTTCTCCCAAATGAGCCCTCTTCCCCTAAGCGCAGAATGTCTCCTCCAGAAGATATTTCCTTTCAGGATTTTATCAGGGAGGGGGCTCGGGGTCTCATGAAACAGAGCCCAGAGCAAAGGAGTTGGAAATTTTACAATATCCCAAAACTCCTAAGGAGGCAGCTACCTTGCCCATCCATGAGATCCTGCATAATCTTATGTTAAGAATATGGGAGACACCTCTTACCACCTCGCCTCATTCTGGTAGACTGGATACTCTGTATCGAGTCCCTCCTTGTCCTGGTTTCCAAAAAACTCAGCTTCCTCACCACTCTATTGTAGTGGAATCAGCTATGAGAAGGATCAAGAGTGTAAAGAGGCATGCCTCTAATCCTCCAGGACATGAGTGCAGAACTTTGGATGCTTTTGGATGTCGTGTCTTCCAAGCTTCCATGCTTTCTGCCAGGATCAGTTCCTATAGTCTATACATGGGAATGTTCCTAAAGGAAGTCACAGGTGATTTAGAGGCTTTGAGTCCTCTTCTTCCTGAGGATAGAAGGCAGGATTTTCTCACATTGGTCAAACATGCCCAAGATGTTTCTAAATTTGTCAATCATGCAGCTTTTGAGTGTTTTGAGTGCATAAGCAGAACCTCTGCCATTGCCATAGGTGCACATAGAATTGCTTGGCTCCAGGCATCTGATCTGGAGCTCTGGGTACAAGACAGACTGGGAAATATCCCTTGTACTGGTGAGAACCTGTTTGGTAAAGATTGGCAAGAAAAAGCCAATGAGTTGGATGCTGACAACTCCACCTTGAACAGATTATCCAAGTCCACGGCTGATCCTGCTAGAAAGAAATCTTTCAAGAAACCATCCTTTTTTAAAAAGAAAAGATATTATCCTGCTTATTCTCAGTAGGGACGTTCTGCAGGTCAGCTTGTCAGGAAAGGTCAGCAACCACCCAAACAAAGAAAAGCAAAGACTGATAAGCCTCAGCCGTCCCAGCAGTCTCAGCCTCCACAAGGCCTTTGTTTATGTTTGTTTATTTAAAACTTTATATACCGCCTGTCACAGGGTATCAGAGCGGTTTACAATCATAAAAGGCTGCAGAAAGGAAAGAGAACGTCAATTTAGAAGTTTCCAAGAGGGGGAAAGGAAAGAGAACAGAAAAGTAAAAAAACAAGACAACCAGTTAAAAAAAGTTAATTACAATACTTGTCTAGGGGAAAGGTAGTAGGAGGTGAGGGAGGGGGCGGAAGGTTGAAAGGCATACAAAAAAGGTGAGTTTTTAAGTGGGTTTTAAAGGATTTGAAAGAAGAATCCAATCAGAGGGCAGGGGGGAGCGAGTTCCAGAGGCGGGGCCCAAGAAAGTAAAAAGCGGAAGACCGTGTAGATTCTAAGTGGGCTTGGGACGGGGAAGGAAGGAACAAGCGGTTGGAGTGAACAGAACGGAGAGAACGGTGGGGGGTGTGAAGGTGTATCAGATCAGCAAGGTACAAAGGAACACCAGTGTGAATAGTTCTGTGGACAAAGATAAGAATTTTGGATTGTATGCGATATGAAACAGGGAGCCACTGGTGGTGCAAAAGGAGGGGGGTGACATGATCAAAGCGGGATGCATGTGAGAGGATACGGACAGCTGTATTCTGGAGACGTTGGATGCGGGACAGTTGAGATTGAGGGAGACCAGCTAAACAAACGTTACAATAATCCAAGCGTGATAGAACTAAGGAGCAGAGAAGGGTAGCCAGAGAGGAGGAGGAGAGAAAAGGACGGACAGCACGGAGTTGCTTTAACACAAAAAAGGAACGTTGGACCAAGGATGAAATGTGACTCTTAAAGGTGAGGGCAGAATCAAGGGGTAACACCTAAGTATCCAAGGGAGGAGACTAAGGGGATAGGAGAGGAAGAGAGAACCGGTACAAGAGGAGGAGGGGAGTGACCAAAGGTGAACCAGATCGCCGCAGTTTTCTTGAGATTGAGATGGAGGAAGTTCGAAGTTGACTTTCAGCTAGAGAACTTAGCCTTCCTGGCTCTCATTGGACCAGAACCTTCCACCATTCCAGGAAGGTTGTGTCATTTTGCCCCCACATGGGGGCAGGTAACAGCAGAGCATTGGACACTCTTCATCATAAAAGAGGGGTACAAGCTTCATTTTTCGAGCATGCCCCCTCTCACAATGATGAGGCAGTTCAATTCTCCGGCCTCTCTCATCAACCTGTTAGGTCAGGAGGTCACTATGCTTCTTGCCCAAGGGGCAATAGAAAAAGTACCCATCGATCAGCAGGGTACAGGGTTTTACTCCCCCTATTTCCTTCTCCCAAAGAAAACAGGGGGATTCAGACCTATCTTGGACCTCAGAGAATTGAACAAATTCCTTGTCAAAGAGAAATTCAAGTTGATTTCTCTTGGAACTCTGCTGCCATACCTTCAGAGTCAGGATTGGCTTTGTTCTCTAGATCTCAAGGATGCGTACACCCATGTTCTCCAGGACCAAGCAGGAAGTCAGTCCTCACTTATGGGTGACGTCGGCGCCGACGGAGCCCTCGCGGAGCAATTTTCCCCAGCTTTCAAAGAAAGCCTTTGGGAATTGCAGCGTGCATGCGCGGTCCTCTTCCCGCCCAAGGGTGCCATCTTAGCCAGTCGTCTTTTTTCCGCGGAGCCCTACAGACGTACCCGTCGTGTCCCCGCGAAAAAGTTGATTTTTCTTCAGAATTTCTCTTATTTTCCATTCGGTTCGACGCCGGTCTTTTTCCCGCCGGACTCGCGACGCCGGTCTCGAGTCCTCTTCTTATTTTTCGGTTTTTCTGACTTAGTCAGTTTTTCGTTTCGGTTTTTCCCTGGCAGCCCGGTCCTTTGACCTCGCCGGGGCCCTTTTTCCCCCCGATGGCTGCCAGTGGTTTCAAGCGGTGTGGTCAGTGTGACCGAAATATGTCACTAACTGACACACACGACTTTTGCCTCCGCTGCCTGGGCCCGGATCATGAAGAAATGATCTGTGGGCCCTGCGGCAAAATGTCCTCCAAAGCGTTGAGAAGTCGGCGGCATCAGCGGGATAGAATCTTCGCTGACCCCAGCCGTACCCGGACCTCGTCGGAGGCCTCCGCGTCCAAAGGTTCCAGCTCGGACCATCGCCGGAGTTCCTCCGACAGGGGTTCTCCCTCCGGGGACCATCGTCGTAAGGTGAAACCCGCGAGAGGGCGGCGTCGGTGGACGCTCCTGGCTCCGCGAGGGCCAGGTCGCATAGCCCCGATAGCCGTCCCGGGTCCTTGGAGAAGGAGCATCTCACGAAGCGACCTCGCCTGGAGTCGGAGCTGCCTGCTCGGGTAAGTCCTGTGGTCCTCCTGGACTCGCCTCCGAGACAGCCGATGTCGGGCCCGACGCCGTCGGGGCCCGAGTCGGGGGCTGCTGGGTCACCTGAGCTCGGACTCAGGTTGACGGCCTTGGAGAGCAGATTGTCTGCCTTCATGGACCAGCAGCGGGCACTGCTCGCTGGCTTCGCTGGCGCCGCTGCCCCGACCGCCGGGACGTCGACGTCCAAGTCGACCCCGGAGACCGAGCCGATCCTCGAGTCGATGCGAACTCGAGTCGATCCTCGGTCGAGGTCACCCTCGGCCTCCCGTTCGGGACCGAGGTCACCGACGCCGACTCCCTCGGCGTCGGGGCGGCAGGCGCCGCGCGCTGCCCGGGCCGACCCCACCGAGTCCTCGTCGGAGTCGGTCTGGGAGTCTGAAGAGGAAGAGTCGCCTGATTCTTTCCGGACTCGGTGTGTCCCCTCGGACTCACTGGAGTCCGAGCCTCGGAAGCAGTCCCCCCCGGAGGATGCCCGGTTCTCGGACTTCGTCAGGGATATGGCCAAGGCTTTGGCCTTCCCTGCGGATCCCGAGGAGAAGCCTCGAGCCGAAGAGCTCGACGCCCTCCAGTATGACTCTCCCGCAAGGGGACACTTTACTGTACCGGTTCCTCCCATGCTGGAACGACTACTCTTCCGCATGTGGGAGAGTCCGGCCACCTCGCCGGTCCTGAGCAAGCGGGTCGATTCTATCTATCGAGTCCGCAAGAGCCCTGGCTTCCAAAAAGCACAGCTGCCACACCATTCCATGGTAGTGGAATCGGCCATGCATCGTCTTAAGAGCCAGAAGATGCACTCCTCGGTGCCTCCTCCTGGCAGGGAGGCCCGTAACCTGGATGGCCTTGGCAAGAAGTGTTTCCAGGGCTCTATGCTTGCGTGTCGTGTCCAGACCTACCAGCTATACATGGGCATGTATCTCCGAGACCTGGCTAAAGAGCTAGCCGGATTCTCCGCTGGATTGTCCGAGGAACCCTTGCGGAGGTTCCTGGCCTTGTCCACTGGTATTCGGGAATGCTCGATGTTCATATCCCGAGCAGCCTCCGATGGCTTTGAAGCGTCGGCTCGAGTGGCCGCAGCAGGCATCGGTGCCCGCCGACAGGCTTGGCTTCAGTCATCTGACCTTGAGCCCTGGGTGCAGGACAAGTTGGTCGATGTCCCCTGCCGAGGCGAAAACCTCTTTGGCAAGCCCATGGCTGAAAAGGCTGCACAAATTGAGACGGAGACTCTCACCAGGACTAGGCTTTCTAGGAAGACCTCCGCCCCTTCCCAGAAAAAGAAGGGCTCGGGAAAGAAGTCCTTTTACCCGAGGAAGGCGGCTGCCTACAAACAATACCCCCATTATCCGGCCCCTGCAGCTCCCCAACAGGGCCAGCAGGCCAAGGGACGGGGTAACGGGTCCCGTAGGCAGCAAGCCCCCAAGCCTGCACCACCAGCCCCTGCTCAGCAGGGTGGGGTTTTTTGACTCACTAAGCATAGCCTCTCCCCCCCCGCTGGTTCCTCACAGCACCGGCGGCCGGCTGGTTCACTTCGCCCACAGGTGGTCCAGCATCACCTCAGATGCCTGGGTGCTTCAAGTCGTGCAAGAAGGCTATCTTCTCCACTTCCACCAGGTCCCTCCCTCCTTTTTTCCGGGAGAACCTCCACGACCCCCTCTGCACAGGGATTTACTCCTTCAGGAGTTAGCAGGTCTTCTACAGGAACAGGCGGTGGAACCGGTGCCCCACCACCTGGAGGGTCAAGGGTTTTACTCCAGGTATTTTCTGATACCAAAGAGAACAGGAGGCCTCAGACCCATCCTGGACCTACGCAACCTCAAGTTCCTCGTGCGAGAGAAGTTCAAGATGCTTACCCTTGGAATCCTTCTGCCCTACCTCCAGCAGGGAGATTGGCTATGCTCCTTGGATCTAAAGGATGCCTACACGCACATCCTCATCCACCCAAGCCACCGACAATACCTAAGGTTTGTGGTGGCAGGAAATCATTACCAGTACAGAGTACTGCCCTTTGGCCTGTCCTCCGCACCACGAGTCTTCACAAAATGTCTCGCGGTGGTGGCGGCCCATCTCCGGCTTCACGGCCTCTATGTCTTTCCGTACCTCGACGACTGGCTCATCAGAGCAGCGTCCGCTCTGGAGGTCACCAACGCCACGCGCCGCACGGTGACTCTTCTGCAGCACTTGGGCTTTGTTATAAACTTCGCAAAGTCCACTTTGCTCCCATCACAGGATCTTGAGTTCATCGGCGCAAGACTGCACACTCCTCAAGCACGAGCATACCTTCCGCTCGACAGGGCTCAACGGCTCATGGACCTAGCCGACCGTTTTCGCAGCCAGCCCCTGGTCTCCGCCAGGCGCTTCCTGAGACTACTCGGCCATATGGCTTCCACCGTCCATGTGACCCCCAATGCCCGCCTGAATATGCGGCCTGCTCAATGGTGTCTCCACCAGCAGTGGCGACAAGCCACAGGCGACCTAGCAGACCTAGTGCGCGTCTCCGAGCCGCTGCTCTCGTCTCTCCGGTGGTGGCTTCAGCAGCCGAACCTGATATTCAGAATGCCTTTCCAGTCACCTCAGCCGGCCCGGGTGCTGACGACAGATGCATCCCTCCTGGGCTGGGGTGCGCATTGCCAAGGGGCACGTACTCAGGGCCTCTGGACCACATGGGAGTCTGCTCAGCAGATCAACTTCCTGGAGCTCAGGGCGATCCGCCTGGCTCTCAAGGCTTTCTCCCACCTGACTTCTCATCAGTCCGTCCTTGTCCAGACGGACAATCAAGTTGCCATGTTCTACGTGAACAAGCAAGGGGGCACGGGCTCCTTCCTCCTCTGCCGGGAGGCACAGAAGCTCTGCTCTTGGGCCGTCAGTCACGGCATTCTCCTCAAGGCAGTTTATCTCCCAGGCCAAGAGAATTACCTGGCGGACAAACTCAGCAGGATCCTTCAGCCGCACGAGTGGCGTCTGGATCCCTTGGTAGTTCAGAAGCTCTTTCTGAAGTGGGGCCTCCCCACGGTGGATCTCTTTGCCAGTCCTCACAACCGGCAACTTCCTCGCTTCTGCTCTCGTCAGCCCCACCCCCGTCGGGTTGCGGCGGACGCTTTTCTACTCTCATGGTCGGGAAGCCTTCTGTATGCTTTCCCTCCCATCCCGCTAGTCTCTCGGACTCTTTTCAAGGTTCTCCGGGACAAAGCCTTCATGATCCTGGTGGCCCCTCGCTGGCCCAGACAGCCGTGGTTTCCGCTCCTGCTGCAATTAGCGGTGGAGGATCCATTCCCTCTGGGGTTTCAACCGGATCTCCTCACTCAGGATCAGGGTTCTCTGCTACACCCCAACCTCAGGTCTCTCAACCTAATGGCCTGGCTGCTGAGAGGGTAGTCCTTGCTCCCCTTCTCCTGCCGGCAGAGGTGGAGGAGGTCGTCTTGGCTTCGCGACGACCTTCTACCCGCAAATGCTACGCCCTTAAATGGCGTCGCTTTTCCGTTTGGTGTACCCAACAGTCTCAGGATCCCTTCTCCTGCCCGGTGTCGGTGATCTTGCAGTACTTGCTGCACCTCTCTAATCTGGGACTTAAGTCCAACTCCGTCAAAGTTCACCTCAGTGCTCTTTCGGCCTATCATGTGCCGGTGGACGGCAGACCTCTCTCCAGCGAC
This sequence comes from Ichthyophis bannanicus, assembly GCA_033557465.1. Lineage (NCBI taxonomy): Eukaryota > Metazoa > Chordata > Amphibia > Gymnophiona > Ichthyophiidae > Ichthyophis > Ichthyophis bannanicus. The sequence continues at coordinate 239,900,643 of CM066041.1, forward strand.
CCTCTCGTAGCGAGGTTTCTCCGAGGTCTCCTTCTACTTAAACCACCTCTGCGCCCGCCAGCGCCTGACTGGGACCTGAATGTGGTTTTGCAGCGGATCACCTGTCCGCCTTTTGAACCTATGGCTACCTGTTCTCTCCGTTTTCTGTCTTGGAAAACACTGTTCTTGATAGCCCTCACTTCCGCTAGACGCGTAAGTGAATTGCAGGCCCTCGTGTCTGATCCCCCTTACACTCGGTTCTACAAAAATAGGGTAGTCCTACGGACTCACCCTAAATTTCTTCCAAAAGTGGTCTCCCCTTTTCACATCAATCAGGAGGTGGTACTTCCGACCTTCTTTCCCAGGCCACACTCCAGCCGAGCTGAAACGGTCCTCCATACCCTGGACTGTAGAAGGGCTTTGAACTTCTACCTTGACCGTACGCGGGAGCACCGTAAAGCTGCTCAGCTTTTTGTGTCTTTTGACCCCAATAAATTGGGGCTCCCGGTCTCCAAGCGTACACTGTCCATCTGGGTTGCGGACTGTATCACTTGGGCTTATTGGGCAGCCGGACTCTCCTTGGTAGGTCGAGTCACGGCTCATTGCGTTCGGGCAAAGGCCACGTCAGTGGCTTACCTCCGCTCTGTTCCGCTGGCAGACATCTGCCGGGCCGCTACTTGGTCTTCGAGCCAGACTTTTGCGGTCCATTACTGCCTCGAGAGGGAGTCCCGCAGGGACAGTGCTTTCGGACAGGCAGTCCTCCGTAATCTCTTTGAGGTCTGAGCAACTCCTACCCTCCATCCCGGATGTGGGCTACCGGTGGGTGATAATTCAGCGAAGATTCTTTCCTTCTGTGCTGCTGAGCTAGAGGGAGCTCATTTTTGTGCTTAGGGTCTCCGGTAGCCTTGAGCTTGGGAGTCCCATAAGTGAGGACTGACTTCCTGCTTGGTCCTGGAGAAAGCGTAGTTACTCACCTGTAACAGGTGTTCTCCAGGAGCAGCAGGAATCAGTCCTCACAACCCTCCCTCCTCCCCTTGGAGTTGCAATCGTCTGCTTTAGTTTTTTGCAAATTTTTTTATGCTGTCTTTTTTAGCTATGTCATCTGACTGGCTAAGATGGCACCCTTGGGTGGGAAGAGGACCGCGCATGCGCGCTGCAATTCCCAAAGGCTTTCTTTGAAAGCTGGGGAAAATTGCTCCGCGAGGGCTCCGTCGGCGCCGACGTCACCCATAAGTGAGGACTGATACCTGCTGCTCCTGGAGAACACCTGTTACAGGTGAGTAACTACGCTTTCTCATCCATCCAACTCACAGAAGGTTCCTTCGGTTCCTTTTTCAAGAAAAGCACTACCAATACAGGGTGCTTCCTTTTGGCCTGGCCTCAGCACCAAGGGTGTTCACAAAATGCATGGCTGCGGTAGCAGCATATCTCCAGGAACAAGCAGGAATGAGTCTTCACATATGGGTACGTCGGTACCGACGGAGTCTGCGTGGGAACGCTCCCCAGCTTCCCAAAAAGGAAAGCTTTTGGGAGCATCCCACAGCACCTGCGTGCTGCCTTCCCGCCTTTCCTAACCGCCTCTCCTCAGTTCTTCTTTGCCGCGGAGCCAGCAGGTCGTGTTCCTGTTACCGCTGAAGAAGTTCTTTGTTTTATTTTATTTCTTTGGTCGCGCGTCTGCCTCCCCCGACTCGGACCGGTACCGCCGGTTTTTCTTTCTTTTCTTATTAAAAAAAAAAAAAATAAATAACATATTTTTCCCTCACTTAGTGTGTTTTTCTTCTTTTGGGCCTTAGGCTCCACAAGGAATTTTCCTCATGGAAAAACCAGCCTCAGGGTTTAAAAAAGTGTAGCGGTACTATTTCTGTTACCGACACCCATGAATGGTGTCTTAAATGTTTGGGTCCTGAACACTCCATTTTGGATTGTTCGTCCTGCTCTTTGATGTCTAAACGAGGTTTACAGAACCGAGCAGCCAAGTTCCATGTGCTGTTTCCCTCTGATGCAGCTTCAGTGGCATCGACGTCTTCCAGGGCTGCTTCTTCCTCCCATGGATCTCAGGTAACCAAACATAAATCCAGCCGGTCCTCGAAGGGTAGATCCTCCGGGCTTGCCCTTGAGGATTCCGCACTGGCAAAACAACCCCGGCGGGAAGCTCCGGCTTCCAAAGCTCCTCCTATGGGGTTACAGGTTGACATCGATGGCAAGGCCTCGACCGATCACCTGTTAGAATGCTCTGGGGTACCAGCGCAACCTTCCGGTACCGAATTCCAGGCATTCATGGCGTCGATGGGTTCACAATGTTCTATCCTTGCAGCAGGCTATCACGGCCTTCATTCAAACTGCGACGCCGCTGATACCACAACAAACCCCGTTGTCGGTATCGGCTCCGGTACCGGCACCAGTGTCGGTACCGGTACCGACTGCATCGACATCAACCAGGATGCCGACTTTAGCGGTTCCCTGTCCAGGGATGCTCATCGGTACCGAACCGGTACCAATGACGCCCGATGTCGATACCGCTCGATACGCGTATCGAGCTTTAAAAGAGCACCCTGACAGGCGATACTTTGTTTCCTCTGAATATTCTGATACATCGGAGGAGTCTGCTGAAGTATCCATAGCACTTCCTGAAGAGCCGCCTTCTCCAAAGAGAAGGATGTCTCCTCCAGAGGACTTGTCCTTTCAGGACTTCATAAGAGAAGTAGCTAAAGGACTTTCTATTTCAGTTACCTCTGAATCAGAGCCTAGAGCTAAAAAATTGGATATTTTATGTTATTCTAAGGCTCCTAAGGAGGCCGTCACCTTGCCAATTAATGAGATTCTTTATGAGCACATGATTGACTTATGGGAGACTCCTCTCACTATCTCTCCTCATTCTCGAAGATTGGACACTATGTACCGTGTCCCTCCTTGTCCTGGTTTTCATAAAACACAGCTTCCTCACCATTCTATTGTGGTGTAGTCAGCTGTGAAAAGGATAAAGAGTGCAAAAAGACACTCCTCTGCCCCTCCAGGAAGAGAATGCAGGACCTTGGATGCTTTTGGTAGGAAAATCTTCCAAGCCAGTATGCTCATTGCCAGAATCAACTCCTATAGTCTTTACATGGGTATGTTTCTGAAAGAAGTTGCAGATAAACTGCACACTTTCCTCCCTTTTCTTCCAGAGGATAAAAGGGAAGAATTCCTTATTTGGCTTAAGCATACTCAAGACATTTCAAAGTTTTCCAACCGTGCAGCTTTTGACTCCTTTGAAGGTGCCAGCAGAGCTTCGACCATTGCCATAGCTGCTCGCAGAATTGCTTGGCTCCAAGCTTCTGATTTAGAACCTTGGGTCCAGGATGGCTTAGGAAATCTTCCCTGTACATGTGAAAACCTGTTTTGCAAATAATGGCAGATAAAAGCCACTCAAATGGATGTAGAAAATTCTGCTCTGGATAGATTTTCAAAGTCAACCTCCATTCCTGCCAAGAAAAAACCTTTCAAGAAGTCTTTTTTCAAAAAGGGCAGATTCCCTTCTACTTCTGGCCAACAATCATCTACAGGTCGCTTTGCTACTAAGCGTCAGCAACCTAAACAGGCCAGGCCTAAGTCTACAGGGGCTGCTGCAACTCAGCAGTCCCAACCTCCTCAGGGTTTTTGACTTGATGCTAGAGAACTTAGCCTTTCTGGCTTTAAAACAGCCAGAGCCTCTCACCATTCCAGGAAGGTTAGCTCATTTTGCTCCCAGATGGGAGCAAATTACAGCAGAGCAGTGGACCCTCTCCATCATAAGGGAGGGCTACAAGCTTCATTTCTCAAACCTTCCTCCTCACACCATGGTGAGACACTTCAATTCTCCAACATCTCTTCTCGACCTTCTAGGTCAGGAGGTGGCTACCCTTCTTGCCCAAGGGGCAATAGAAGAAGTACCTCTTCTTCAACAAGGGTCAGGGTTTTACTCCCCCTATTTTCTGATCCCAAAGAAAACAGGGGGCTACAGACCCATATTAGATCTCAGGGAATTGAACAAATTTCTATGCAAGGAGAAATTCAAGATGCTTTCTCTGGGCACTCTCCTTCCATACCTTCAGTCAGGATTGGCTTTGTTCTCTAGATCTCAAGGATGCGTACACACATGTGCTCATCCATCCATCTCACAGAAGGTTCCTCCGTTTTCTTTTCCAAGGAAAACATTACCAATACAGGGTGCTTCCTTTCGGTCTGGCCTCTGCTCCAAGAGTGTTCACCAAATGCATGGCAGTAGTAGCTGCATTTCTACGCACTCTGGGAATATTTGTATTCCCATACCTGGACGACTGGCTCATCCGAGCTCTATCTCAGTCAGAGGCCCAGACTTCCCTGGACCGCACAAGGTGCATTCTGCAGTATCTGGGACTTGTGGTAAACCTCCCAAAGTCCCAGCTCACCCCTATTCAGTCTCTAGAGTTCATAGGGGCCTTGTTAGACACTACCACTGCAAGGGCTTATCTCCCTCTGGCCCGTTGCCTACGCCTAGTGCAGTTATCCTCCCAGATTCAGTCAAAGAGCCATTTAACTGCCCGGGAGATGCTTCAACTGCTAGGCCACATGGCATCCACAGTGCATGTGGTCCCCTATGCTCGCCTTCACATGAGAGCAGCTCAATGGACTTTGTCCACCTAGTGGACTCAAGCATCAGGGGCTGTGTCAGACAAAATAGTAACCTCCAGGCACCTCTTTTGGTCTCTCCAGTGGTGCAAATACACCCAAATTCTGTTGCTGGGGTCCCCCTTTCAACAGTTGTTGCCCCAGGCAACCCTCACAACAAATGCCTCCCAAACAGGTTGGGGAGCTCATCTACAAGACCTCTCCACTCAGGGCATTTGGTCTCCACAGGAGACCTTTCTTTATATCAACCACTTGGAGCTTCGAGCAGTTTTTCTAGCTCTCAGGGTCTTTCATACCCTGCTCAGCTACAAGACAGTCCTCATTCATACGGACAATCAAGTAGCCATGTTTTACATCAACAAGCAAGGAGGAACTGGCTCTCTGTCGCTTTGCAACGAAGCTTTAAGATTGTGGGCCTTCGCCAGAGAGCATCAAATCCATCTCCTGGCCGTATACCTCCCAGGAATCCAAAACTCTTGGGCAGACAGACTCAGTCAAGTTCTGCTTCCACACGAATGGTCCCTGCACATGGACCAGGTACCCAGAATCTTCCAAGAATGGGGAACCCCAGACATAGACCTCTTTGCAAGTCCGTGGAATGCCAAACTTCCCCGGTTCTCTTCCAGAATTCCGTGTCAGGGAGTTCAGGCCAAGGATGCCTTCCTCCTTCACTGGGGTCAAGGCTTCCTGTATGCCTTTCCACCCATTCCCTTGATTCCCAAGACTCTGTTCAAGCTCCAGAGGGATCAAGGATCTATGATCCTCATAGCTCCACGCTGGCCACGCCAAGTGTGGTACCCTCTACTTTTGCATCTCTCTCAAGCCCCCTCCCTGGACTTGGGAGCTGCTCCAGACCTTCTGTCCCAGGAGGAGGGGACTTTGTGGCACCCAAACCCCAAGTCCCTTCACCTCAGAGCTTGGTTACTGAAGGCCTAGACCTTCAGGATTGGAATCTTTCTCAGCAAGTGAAGGATATCCTCCATGCTTCCAGAAAACCTTCTACTAGACGTTCCTATGCTTTTAAATGGAAAAGGTTTTCCATTTGGTGTACTAAGAAGGGTCTTGACCCTCTAGCACTACCTTTAAATTCTCTATTGGAACATCTCCTGCATCTCTCCAATGCAGGCCTTAAGACGAATTCAGTAAGGGTCCATTTGAGTGCTATTGCAGCATCCATTAAGCCTATCAATGGAGGAGGGCGGAGCCTGATGTTGAGCGAGACGGGCGGCTAAGACCGAAGCTCCAGTGTGGCGAGAGCAAGAATCCTGAATTGAGCAGGCTGATATAACTTTTCACCTACATTTTTTGCGGGGTACGTTCGGAGAGATGTCCGGCCCCAAACCCGTGAAGCTGGACTTTGCTGGGACGCAAAGCAGCAGCGCGAAGCGGACGAAGACGGAGCCCCCCTCCCCACACAAGATGGCGGCCGCCCGGGAGGGCCCGCAGCCGGAGGCCTTGCAGGAGATTTTAACGGAGTTGCGGGGAATGAAGGAGATAATGCAGGCCAACGGGGAATCCCTAGCGCTGATGCGCGTGGAAATTGGGGAGGTGAGAAGCTCGCTTGAAAGCCTGTCAGTGCGGCAAGAGAAGGTGGAATACACCGTAGCGGCGCATGAAGAGCGACTCAGTATGGTGGACAAACAAGCGAAGCAAATTCGCTTCTTGCAGAGAGAGCTTGAGGATGGCAACAACCGGGCCAGACGAAACAACATAAGGATTGTAGGAGTGCCGGAGGGAGCAGAAGGGAAGAACATGATTCTATTCCTGCAAAAAATGATACCGGCAGTTCTGAAACTTTCCTTTGATCTGCCCTTCGAGATTGACAGGGCCCACAGAGTGCCGGCAGTGGTCCAGCCTAACAATAAGAAGCCTAGGCCGATCATATTGAGAGCTCTGCGATATCAACAGGTGATGGACATAATGAATGCGGCCAGATCCTGCTCTCCAGTGGAGTTTGAGAGGCATCGTCTGTTCTTTTTTTCCCCCGACTATGCCAAGAGTACGGTGGACAGACGTAAAAGATTTCTAGCACTACGACCCCGACTACAGGGCTTACAGGCCAGATTTGGATTGCTATATCCGGCTAGGATGCGTGTGACACTCCATAACCAGACCAGAACTTTTGAGGAGCCTGAAGTTTTGCATCGCTACTTGGAAGAGCAAGAAGCTGCGGTGATGAGATAGAGACTATTTTTTTTTTTTTTTTTTTCTTGTCACTGATAGTCCGGCCAGGTGGCCGGGGGATATTCAGCTCGTTGTATTAGCTCGTGGTAAGGTGGAGAGAAGGTATCTCATGCCTACTGGGGCATTGGAGTCATCCGAGGACGTTGCTATATGGTGTATATTTTAATTGTTAACCAGTTATATGTTAAATTCAGGGGAGCCCTGGTAGGGTTGTGGTTGTGAATGCATGGTTATGAATGCATGGCTTGTGGTAGAGGGGGGGGGGGTTGAAGTGGTCAAATTCTTGCAAAATGAAACTGGGGATGCACAATATTCAGCTGCGATGAGATGTGATTTCCTCGCCTGCTGGAGCCGTTTGGCTCACTTTGGGCTCACCGAGTAGTTTTTCAGTATTGGGGATATCTCCGGGGCTTGCTTGCATGGCATATAACTTTGGGAGGCATGGGTCCTTTTTTGGAGTGTGGGGACACGGGGACGGACAACCATGGGTCATGGTTTTATATGTGACTGGGCTGGTATGGGCTGGTTTGCTAAGCGGGGGGGGGGGGGGGGGTATGGGGGCCTTCTAGAGGGGTGTTTGTTCACAGGCAGAGGCCTTAGCTGTAAAGTGTAGAATGGCTCCTTTAAAGATTTTTTCGCTAAATGTCAAGGGTATCAACAGCCCCATTAAGAGAAAGAAAATAGTCGCGTATGGTAAGCATGTAAAGGCTGATCTATTACTTCTCCAAGAGACCCACTTGAACAGGAATGAGTCTAAAAAACTCAGCATCAGGCCCTATACGGTCGTGGCGTTCTCAGCTGCAATGTCCAAACGTAATGGGGTAGCGATCCTAGTACGGAGTGTTCTTGCTCCCTTGGTCTTGCAGTCTTGTTCAGATACTGAGGGACGATGGGTGAAGGCGCGTCTTAAGCTGGGCCGTTTAGATCTGACGGTTATGAGTGTTTATGCCCCTAATGGAGACGGCCCCGAGTTCTTCAATTTTCTGGCCAAGGAAGTACATTTGGTTCAGGATGATCATTTGCTTATCGGAGGGGATTTCAATCAAGCCCTTGACCCTTTGACGGATCGAAAGCCGCCTAGGACCTCTAAGGCCTCGCGGGCTCTTACAATACTTAACTCTCTGATCCGAGACAGGGGCCTGGTTGACGTATGGCGTCTGCAGCATCCTAGGGAGGCGGACTTTACCTTTTTTTCTCCGCCACACCAGTCCCTGTCTCGCATCGATTTTTTTCTTGTTTCAAAGAAATTAATGCCCTGTATAGTAGATACCGACATACAGGCGGTGCATGTTTCAGATCACGCTGCGATTTCTCTTTTGTTAGAGGTTGATCAAACTGTTGTTAATTCCCCCAGATGGTCCTTTGATAGATCTTTAGTGACCAATGAGGAGTTCTGCGTTCAAATCCGGAAGGCGATTGCCGAATACTTTCAGTTTAATTTACCGCAGGACACCACCGCAGGGGCGTGGTGGGAAGGCTTTAAGGCCTCTATTAGAGCCACCATTACCAGTTTTGGTATAGCGCAAGCGCGATCCGTGAGGGAGCAGCGTGGAGCCTTGGAGACGCAAATTAAAGCTGGGGAACGGGTCCTGGCGGCAAGGGCTGACCCTTGTGTGCTCTTGCGTTTGCAGCGTTTGAGGTATCAGTATAATGAGCTTTTGTCTGGGGAAGTTATGCGGAATCTAAGGGCGCAGAGTGGTGCCTACTACTGGGAGAGCAATAGGGCTGGGAGATTGCTGGCTAGTTCCCTTAAGGCGCGTAGGGAGGCTGGTCGGGTGGCGGCGCTCAGATGCCCAGTGCGAGATCAACTTGTCACTTCAGATGAAGACATAGCAGAACTCTTCAGAGGGTTTTATACTCAGCTATATTCATCTGAAACCAGCTTTTCACAAGAGGGCTTTGATAGGTTTGTGCATGAGCTGCAGCGCCCTACTCTAGATGTGGATACCTCTAGCACGCTAGAGGGCCCCATTTCTCAGGAGGAGATTCGGCAGGCCATTCGATCGTTAGCCTCTGGGAAGGCGGCGGGCCCAGATGGGCTACCAGCTGAGTTTTTTAAGGTCTTTGATAAGGACTTGGTTCCTTATATGCAGCAATATTTTCTGCGACTGGGGGAGGGGCCCTCGGCGGTGGGCGCTTTTGCGCGGGCTAATGTGATAGTTTTGGAAAAGCCTGGACGCGACCCGCAATTAGTGGGGAATTATCGTCCTATATCCCTCTTAAATATAGACTATAAGATACTAGCGACTGTCCTAGCTCAGAGATTAAATACTGTATTGCCCCAGCTAATCCATCCCGACCAATGCGGCTTTGTGGCCGGGCGTTCGACGGCTGATAATGCGAGATTACTGTGTCACATTTTGGCCGGTGCAGAGAGAAGTGGGCGCCCCTCTGTGGGATTGTCTTTAGATGCAGAAAAAGCCTTTGATCGCCTAGAATGGCCTTTCCTTTTTGCAGCTCTTCGATGGTTCGGTATAGGGGATGGTTTTCTTGCTTTGCTCAAAGTCCTATATACTCATCCAGTTGCAAATGTGTGTGTGAACGCTACTCAATCACGGGACATCTGTTTAGAAAGGGGCACTCGACAAGGCTGCCCTTTGTCCCCGTTACTTTTTAATCTGGCCCTTGAGCCCTTAGTTCTGTGTCTCCGACAGTCTTCAAAATTGCAGGGATTTCACTAGGGGCTCGAGAAATTAAATTATCGGCTTATGCCGATGACCTTCTCTTATTCACGGATCCGGCATCAGTGCCGCATATTCTCTCTCAAATTGAAGGATATTCCGGACTCTCCGGTTATAAGATCAACTGGACAAAGTCGGTAGCCTTCCCGTTAAATTCATATGTCCATAAGGAAGACATGAATCAGTTTCCTTTCCTTTGGGAGGGGAAAATGGTTAAATATTTGGGAGTTTGTTATTGTTATCCGTTAGAGGAAACGGTGACATACAACGCCAGTACTCTGGTAGATAAAGTACGGGCCTTGGTCACACAATGGTCCCCTTTAAATCTGTCCTGGTGGGGTAGGATGGAAACGATCAAAATGTCTATTGTTCCCAAAGTTAATTATGTTCTGGAAATGCTGCCGTGTTACCTGCCGGACTGTGTGTATCAGCAAATTGAGCGGCTGTTGACGCAGTTTCTGTGGCGGAATAAAACCCCCAGAATTGCTCTCCAGAAACTCAAGGGCAACAAGGAATTGGGCGGGGTGAAATTCCCTGACTTCCGCCAGTATCACAAGGCTTTTTTGTTAAAACAGGGTTCTCGCTGGGTGTGGGACAGATCAGGTCAGCGGCCGGTTTGGCTAGAAGTTGAGGAGACTCTGGCAGCGCCGTTTCCTCTTAAATATCTTCCTGGTATGGTGTTTCCCGAGGGCCCGCAATGTCCTCGAATGGTAGTGGACACTCAGAGGGCTTTTCGAGCGTTAGGCAGGGCCCTTGGATTGGAGGGCGAAGAGTCATACGACCTTCTCCCCTTGTGGCACAATCCTCTATTTAAAATTCAGAACAAAACGTTTGCCTGGCGTGCTTGGTACTCCAGAGGGGTTTGGGTTTTGGGGCAGCTGTTGGCGCAGGGGGCCTGGAAATCGTTTGAGCGTTTGCGAGAGGAGTATGGTCTTCCGGGCTCGTTGTACTTTCAGTGGTTGCAACTTAAGCACTGTGTGAGCAAGACTGGGACTAGGATTGCTGGTCAGCGGGATGGAATGGGAATAATTGGTACGATCCTTCGGGTACAAGATGACATGAGTGGGAAGGGCGTAGCTTCCTATTACTATGACTTATTAAGTCAGCATAAACATTTGCAGGTCCGCGGAACGCAGAAGGGTTGGGAGCTTGATGCTGGGTTTTCACTTTCGCCACAAAGTTGGCAAAGATTTTGGTCTCAACAGACGCGAGTCTCCAAATCAGCCGCAATAACAAATGTATTTTTTTTTTTGCCCATCGTGCTTACTATACCCCTGTTAGGATTAGTGGGTGGAGTAAGGGTGAAGGGAATAGTTGCTGGTCCTGTCATGGGGAAATAGGAACGCTTGTTCACATTGTCTATGAATGCTCTTGTCTACAGGCCTTCTGGTTAAAAGTATGGCAGCGAGTACAGCTGGTTTTGAATTTCAGCGCTCCTCTATCATGGAGGATCATCTGTTTTCGCTCTCTCGCCAGAATCCCGACATTGCGTAAAGAATGCTTCTTTCTGCTAGACTTTATGTTAGGTATTGCTATATATTTGATTGTACTTAATTGGAAACATACGGCTGATGTCAATTGGGTCTCATGGTGGAATCATGTTTGCTTATATAGCAAGTATGAACAACTGCCTCGTAAAGGGGCCCCTCGGATGTTGGTTACCACATCGAGATGGGCAGTTCTGCGAGACTTTTTGGAGCGTGCGGGAACCCGTGCAGCCTACTGAGATGGGAACTGCTTGGGTAGGTTCTGACCCGTGCCTTGTTTTGTATATCCTGCTTGTATTTCGGGGGTGTTGGACTCCTATGCCTGTACCGGGGTTTAATGTTTTGGGAGTGCTAGCAAGCCCTGGGGGGGTGGGGGGAGGGAGAGGTTGGGGGGGAGGGGTTTTGCCCCAAGGGGTTGATTTAGGTTAAGGTTTGGGGTTTTGTTTTCTTTGTGTTTTTGTATGTTTTGGTTGTATTAAGCAATAAATAAAAATATTAAAAAAAAAAAAAAAAGCCTATCAATGGACAGCATATTTCCTCTCATCCTCTTATTGCAAGATTCATGAGAGGCCTAACTTTAACTAAACCTCCCATTAGACCTCGTCCGGTGGCATGGGACTTAAATCTGGTTCTTGGTCAGCTTATGAAGCCACCTTTTGAACCCTTAGCCACCACCTCCTTGAAATTTCTTTCCTGGAAGGTTATTTTCCTCATTGCAGTCACCTCAGCTCGCCGCATCAGTGAACTGCAGGCTTTAGTGGCTAATCCACCTTATACAAGGTTCCATCATGATAAGGTAGTCCTTAGGAACAATCCACACTTTATGCCTAAAGTGGTCTCACCTTTTCATCTTAATCAAGAGGTGTATTTACCTGTCTTTTTTCCAGGTCCTCATGCATCAAGTGCAGAGAGGAATCTTCATACTGTGGATTGTAAGAGATCTCTTGCCTTTTACTTACAAAGGACACAGCAACATAGAAAGTCTTCCCAACTCTTTGTTGCTTTTGATCCCTCTCATTTGGGACTTCCAGTCTCTAAGAGGACACTGTCCAATTGGATTGCTCAGTGTATTTCTTTCGCCTACCAGAGTAAGAACCTTTCTCTGGAGAGCCATGTCACAGCTCATAATGTGAGGGCCATGGCCACCTCTATGGCTCATCTAAATTCTGCATTCATCGATCAGATCTGTCGATCGGCCACCTGGGCCTCGGTTCATACCTTCACAGCCCATTACTGCTTGGACAAGGACTCCCGCCGGGATGCCTTGTTTGGTCAGGCTGTTCTCAAACACCTGTTCCATTCTTAATCAACTCCTACCCTCCTTCCCGGAATGGATGCCTGAGATCCATAGGAGGAGTTAGAGCCCTTTCCAGGGTCTCATAATCTTGGGGATCTCCCAGGCATCTCTAGCTAGTGAGTCCCCATATGTGAAGACTCATTCCTGCTTGTTCCTGGAGATAGCACAGTTACTTACCTGTAACAGGTGATCTCTGGGAACAGCAGGAATAAGTCTTCACAACCCACCCACCTCCCCTAGGAGTTGTATCTCTCTATCTTTCCTTTCCCCTCTCTCTCTTTGTCTCAGCTTTAAAACTCGAACTGAGGAGAGGCGGTTAGGAAAGGTGGGAAGGCAGCGCGCATGCGCTGTGGGATGCTCCCAAAAGCTTTCCTTTTTGGGAAGCTGGGGAGCGTTCCCGCGCAGGCTCCGTCGGTACCGACGTACCCATATGTGAAGACTTATTCCTGCTGTTCCCAGAGATCACCTGTTACAGGTAAGTAACTGTGCTTTCTTTGCACTCTAGGGATATTCGTCATTCCCTACTTAGACGACTGGCTCATTCAAGCCCCAACAGAGTCAGAGGCCAGGACTTCTCTATCCTGCACAATGCGTATCCTTCAGTAATTGGGTCTGGTAATAAACATCCCAAAATCCAGTCTAACTCCCACTCAGTCTTTAGAGTTCATAGGAGCATTGCTGGATACCAGAAAGGCAAGGGCCTATCTCCCCCAGGCCCGTTGCCTTCGCATGGTGCAGTTAGCTTCTCAAGCAGTGCTAAAACCTCATCTCACTGCCCGAGATATGCTACAACTACTAGGCCACATGGCATCTACTGTGCATGTGGTTCCCTATGCTCGCCTCCATATGAGGGCAGCCCAGTCGACTTTATCCACTCAATTTACCCAGGAATCAGGATGCCTGTTAGACAAAATAGCAAACACAGGTCGCCTTATTTTGTCCCTCCAGTGGTGGAAGTCCACTCAAAACCTGTTGCTGGGGTCCCCTTTTCAACAACCCTTACCCCAAGCAGCTCTCACAACAGATGCTTCTCCGATGGATTTGGGAGCTCATCTGCAAGACCTCTCCACCCAAGGCACCTGATCTCCACAGGAGACTCATCTACACATCAATTTCTTGGACCTCAGAGCAATCTTCCTTGCTCTTCGAGTGTTCCACACCCTGCTCAGCTACAAGACAGTGCTCATTCAGACGGACAATCAAGTAGCCATGTTCTACGTGAACAAGCAGGGGGGAACAGGCTCTCTGTCACTTTGCAACGAAGCTATGCGACTATGGGCCCTCACCAGAGAGCATCAGATTCATCTCCTGGCAGTGTATCTTCCAGGCATACAAAACTCTTGGGCAGACAGACTCAGTCGAGTTCTGCTTCCACACGAGTGGTCTCTACATGCAGACCAGGTGGCCAAGATTTTTCAAATTTGGGGAACCCCGGACATAGACCTTTTGGCAAGTCCGTGGAATGCCAAACTTCCCTGGTTCTGTTCCAGAATTCTGGCTCAGGGGGCTCAAGCCAGGGATGCTTTCCTCCTTTGCTGGGGTCAAGACTTCCTGTACGCTTTTCCACCCATTCCCCTAATTCCCAAAACCCTGTTCAAGCTTCAGAGAGACAGAGGCCATATGATTCTCATAGTTCCACATTGGCCACTGTAAGTGTGGTACCCTCTGCTTCTTCATCTCTCTCAAGCTCCCTCCCTGGAGTTAGGGTCTGCTCCAGATCTCCTTTCTCAGGAGGACGGAATGTTATGGCATCCCAATCCCCAGCCTCTGCATCTGAGGGCTTGGTTGCTGAAGGCATAGATCTCCATGATCTTAACCTCCCTCAGCAAATAAAGGATATCCTTTATGCTTGCAGGAAGCCTTCCACAAGACGCTCTTATGCTTTCAAGTGGAAAAGGTTTACCATATGGTGTTCGCAGAAGGGTCTTAACCCCATTGCCATACCTCTGGAATCATTACTGGAGTACCTCCTTCATTTATCCAATGCAGGACTAAAGACTAACTCAGTGAGGGTCCATTTGAGTGCTATTGCAGCTTCCTTCAAGCCTCTAAATGGACAACCTATTTCCTCCCATCCTCTTATATCAAGATTTATGAGAGGCCTTCTGCTAACTAAGCCTCCCATTAAGCCACCTCCTGTGGCATGGGACTTAAATTTGTTTCTTGGTCAGCTCATGAAGCCACCTTTCGAACCCTTAGCTACTACCTCCTTGAAATTCCTTTTTTGGAAGGTTATCTTTTTCATTGCAATCACATCAGCACGTCGCATCAGTGAGTTGCAAGCACTAGTAGCTGATCCACCTTCTACAAGGTTCCATCATGACAAGGTAGTCCTTCGGACTCATCCACGCTTTATGCCAAAGGTGGTCTCGCCTTTTCATCTAAACCAAGCGGTCTACCTACCTGTGTTCTTTCCAAGGCCTCATGCATCAAATGCAGAAAGGAATGTTCATACTTTGGACTGTAAAAGAGCTTTAGCCTTTTACCTACAAAGAATACAGCAACATAGAAAGTCCTCTCAACTCTTTGTTGCTTTTGGTCCTCCTTATTTGGGACTTCCAGTCTCCAAGAGAACACTATCTAACTGGATTGCTCAGTGTATTTCCTTTGCCTATCAGAGTAAGAATCTTCCTCTGGAGGGCCATGTCACAGCTCACAATGTGATAGCCATGGCAGCTTCAATGGCTCATCTGCACTCTGTGTCTATCGCTGACATCTGTCGAGCAGCCACCTGGTCCTCGGTTCATACCTTCACAGCCCATTACTGCTTGTACATGGACTCCCGCTGGGATGCCTTGTTTGGTCAGGCTGTTCTCCAACACCTGTTCCATACTTAACTTCTACCCACCATCCCTGATAAGATGCCAAAGATCCATGGGGGGAAGTGGTGCCCTTCTCAGGGACGCACAACTTCTGGGGTCTCTCCCTGGCACCTAAAGCTAGGGAGTTCCCATATGTGATGACTACATTCCTGCTTGTTCCTGGAGATAGCATAGTTACTCGCCCTGTAACAGGTGATCTCCGGGAACAGCAGGAATTTAGTCCTCACAACCCACCCACCTCCCCTAGGAATTGTATCTCTCTATCTATCTCTTTCCCTTTCCCTCACTCTCTCTTTGTCTCAGCTTTAAAACTCAACTGGAGAGAGGCAGTTGGGAAAGGCGGGAAGGCAGCACGCATGCGCTGTGGGATGCTCCCAAAAGCTTTCTAATTGGACGCTGGGGAGCATTCCCACGCAGGCTCCGTCGGTACCGACGATACTGATATGTGAGGACTAAATTCCTGCTGTTCCCGGAGATCACCTGTTACAGGTGAGTAACTATGCTTTACTCACCTGTATCAGGTGTCCTCCAGGGACAGCAGAAATCGGTCCACACAACCTTCCCTTCTCTCCTTGGAGTTGCTGTACAATTTTTTGCCATCTTCTTTTGTCTGTTCTAGCTATGTCATCTGACTGAGTAAGGTGACACCCTTACATGCATGGTGACATCTCCCAAAGTCTTTTTTTGAAAGCTGGGTAGATGCTTCCACGGGGCTCCATCAGTGCCAATGTCACCCATATGTGAGGACTGATTCCTGCTGTCCCTAGAGAACACATGTTACTGGTGAGTAACTATACTTTCTATGTCATCTTCCAAACTTGAGTTAGGAAGGGCGGCAAGGCAGGATGACCAGAATAACATAGTACATACTGATGAAAATGTAAAGGTCTTACTGAGCTCCATTTTTGTATAGCAGTTGTAGAATCCATTCTTGCCCATGGCCAGCCCTCTTTTATGCCATTCTTTCGGATTTACTCCAGTGCTGACTGGTGGAGTTATTTTTTCTTTTGACTAGGATATTAAAGAGGACAGATAATCTTTTGGGTTTTCATAAATGTTAATTTATTTCTCTTTTTTAGCCCACTGGATTTTTTTTCAAACAAACTTTCACTTTTTGGCTCCAACAATAGTACCTAGTCTCAAAGGTCTTTTTCTTTCTATCCATCTCTATATACACAAATTTTAAGTTTCAGTAGCACAATATATTCAATATATATGCCTTTATGGAAACCACAAGCCCTCCAGTTGAAATGTTCTGATCCCTCTGGATTCATTCTTTTCTACTGCAGAATCTTATCCATTACACAAGTGTCTAGCCCCCTTTTCCATGTTTTCTATGCAAATCATAGTAGTCCTCATGCCTAGAGATCCTCCTACGTAGGGTGGAACTTGCCCCTCCACCACCTTCCCATCTTATTATCCCCTGTTTAACAGAACAGGAGTACCTTCCTACCACTCCCAATACCATAACTTCCTCAACAGTTAACAAAATCTCACCCTGCCCTCCCCCATCTAAGCTTCCTCCTCATAGACATCTGACAGTAACTAGAAGTGCTCCTGTTAATGTCTCTATAAAGTCTCCATCTTTTCTTTTTCTGAATATGTGAAGGAGGACAAGTCAGAAATAAAATCTCACTTATTTTCCATGTGTTTCCCCTCCACCTCCCTGTCTTCTTTTTGTGCATCTGAGTGAGCTGCCTACTTCGAGTACTGAGCCTGGCAAAAGGTCTCCATACTTATGGATTAAGTGAGGGGAGATGAAGATTAAAAAGAATATTGTTTATTTCCATTTCCCTCTTCCTTCCTTCCTCTTTTCCACCTGAGCAATAGATTAATATTCAAAAGCACATGTGGTGTTTTTTTTAGCAGCAGATATTTAGTGCAGATGTGGTACTTTAAACATTTTTTGTGTGAATGGATTAATTTTGTCCATATAATCTAAAAGCTAGGATTTATACATATATAAATTGAGGTGTTGCCAGGGATGATCTGGGAATGAGACCAGCAGTTAATTCTTATTCATAACTTATGCAGCCAGCAGCCCTGTTATCATTAGAATTCCATTACAGTAGTTTGCAACTGCATTTTTTTTAAAATGTAATGTCTCTTTTATACCGCGCTATTTAAAATCAGCGTGGTTTACATACAGCAATAATGTATACATTGCGGCCTAGGCTGCGCAGAACAGGTGATCTAACTTGGACAAAATCAGGTAACTATATACACGCTGGGGATCAAGACCCCGGCCCAGGTGGGCATGTCATTGGGAAGAGACTATTTACAAAAATGCTGACTATATACATTCTGCTATTTACATTGTATGCATGGTTTGCCTTGGCACTGTTCGGTATAACTGCCTCATTGCTCACTGGGAGTATTAGTGGGGCCGTCCTGGTGGGGGGTGGCCGTTTGTGTGCTGTCATTCGAATAATGCATGAGGAAAAGGTGGTGTTTCAGTGCCTTCCTAAATTGGGCAAGGTCAGCGATTGCCCTGATGTTGGGCAGAAGGGCATTCCAGCATCTGGGTGCATAGAACCTAAATGCCCTGTTGCTTGGGTGCATTTTGTTATTGCCTTCGGAACTACCAGCGTGTTGATGGCTACGGCCCTTCTGGATCTGTTAGGGGACGTAGGGTGGATTAGCTCAGTGAGTGAGGTGAAGGTGAGCGTGTTGATGGCCTTGAATGTCATTACTAGAATTTGAAAGAGAGTCTGTACTGGATGGGAAGCCAGTGGAGGTATTTTAGGATTGGGGTTAAGTGATCCTTCCTGGAAGCTCCGTGTAGGATTCTGGCAGGTGCATTCATTGTGAGCTGGAGTGGATTTAGGGTGGTATGTGGGAGTCCCTGCAGAATTACATTGGTGTAGTCGAAATGAGGGATGACCAGCGCTTGAAAGATTGTCTGGAAGTCCTCTGTGTCCAGGAGGGGACGTAGGTGCCGGAGTGTCCGTATCTTATGGTAAACTGACTTGACTGTGTTGCTTATGTGGACCTTCATGTCAAGCCGTTGGTGTAATGTGACCCCTAGGTAGCGGATTGTGGGTTTGGTTAGCAGCTCGGCATCCTTCACTTTTAAGGAGGTGGGAGGGGTGAAGCCTTGATTCTTCGTAATGAAAAGGACGTCTGTCTTTTTTGTGATTTATTTGAAGGTTTTGGGTCTGGAGCCAGTTGGAGACTGCGTCAAAGTAAGCTTGTTAGTGGGGAGAAGGTCGGCTGGTCGGTTGTGAATGGCATGTAGAGCAGTACGTCATCAGTGTATATCAGGCAGACGATAAACGATCTGATAATGGCACAGCTGGGCTGCATGTATATGTTTAACATCAGTGTCGAGAGGGAGGAACCCTGTGGTACACCCTGCCACTGGTGGAAGGGTTCAGAGGTTGTTGCACCAGATCGTACGTATTGCCATCTGTCAGTCGGGTATGATGTGCACCAGCTTAGGGCTGTGTCGCGCATCCCCCTTCTCCTGGAGACGTCCCACGAGAAGCTCGTGGCTTATGGAGTCAAATACTGCGGCTATATCCAAAAATATCAGAGCGAATACTTGTCGGGTGGTGTTGGTTCCCATGATTATGGTACTGAAGAGGGTGGTAAGGAGGGTTTCCACACCATGTGACTCCCTGAATCCATGCTGGCATGGGTCCAGCGGAGCAATGGTCTCGATGTGGTGTTGGATTTGTCGTTGGACTACTTTTTCCATTATTTTGGCAAGTAGTGGGATACTTGATATTGGCCTGTACGATTCGACCTTCTGGGGGTCAAGTTTGCTGTTTTTCAGCAGCGGTCTAATGGAAGTATATTTCAGCCTTTACGGGAACGAGCCAGTTGAGAAAGACTGTTCCATGAGTCTGGCTAGGAACGGGCTGAATTCGCTGCGTAGCGTTTTTATCCAGAAGGCAGGGCAGGGGTCGTTTGCAGTGGTGGTGTTGATGGTCACAATGGTGTCCTCTATGCATTTCCTGGATGGGGTGGAGAAGGTGGTCAGCGGGCTTGGGTGGAGTGATACATGTGAGGGGGATTGGGATGAGGTCTTATTGGTCCGGCACGATTTTGATTGTAGGTAGTCGGTGAATTCTTGAGGCTTAATCTCTGTTGGCTTGTTGGGGGAAGGTTCCTTCATTAAGTCCTTGACAAGATTGAACAAGTCATGTGGTTTATTCAGAGAGCGTTTCAGGAGGTTTGTGTGGAACTGCCTCATTTTCTCTGCTACTGCTTCACGTTGTTTTGATAAGTGTGTGTTATATGTTCCCTGGACTTCGCTGCAGTGGGACTGGCGCCATCGTCTTTCCAACTTCCTTAGGTGGAGGAGTGACGTTCTCAGTTCTATAGAGTACCAAGGTGCAGTCTTTCGGCGGCATGTTTGTGGTTGGCCTCCGAGCAATGGAGCCGAGGCTATTATCCCAGCTGGAGATCATCTCTTCAATACAGGGTGATGTCATGTTGAGATGCGGGAGTGTGTTTTTCAGGATTACTTCTTTCTCAAAAGGTCGGAATTTTTGTATGTGTGTGGGGGTGGGGGGGCTTTGCAGGTGTTAGCTGGGCTGGCGGTGCTTTCGTGACAGTAGTGGTACCCAGGTATTTGGAATCTGATCAGGTAGTGGCCAGACCAGGGGACTGGGGAAATGGACAGCTCGGGGTCTTGGGATGAGTGATCTACTGTCTGTGGGGCGAATACTAGGTCCAACTTGTTTCCTTTCATATGGGTAGGTTCGTTGACTAGTTGCTTATACGAAAGCTCTCTGAGAGCATCGAGGAAGGCTGCGGCATGTGTGTCTTACTGGGCTGGCAGGTTGAAGTTGCCTAGTATCCAGCTTGGAGAGCGTGGGTTTCGGGCGTTGCAGGCGAGGTCGATTATCGTCGAGAGATCGTCTGATGAGGTTGCTGGTGCTCTATAGAGTAGGTTGATGGAGCACTGCTTGTTTGCTATGGTGATTGTATCGAGGTGCGTTGTGCTGGTGGAGTTGATCAGCTGGAATTGAAGCTTTGTCTTGGTAAGGATGAGCACTCCACCATCTCTCCGACTGGTTCTATGGCATGTGTGTATTGTGAAGTTGGAGGGTAAAAACTGGTTGAGGAGGACCGTGTCAGAGTCAGATAGCCACGTCTCTGTGACCAATAGTATGTCAAGGTCATGGATGGTTATCAAGTCTGTGATTGCCGGCCATTTCTTGCGGATTGAGCATGTGTTTGAGGGCGCATTTTGGGTTGTGAGGGTGGGGGTGCTTCTCTGGTTAGGCTTTTTGGGGATCTTGTAGGGAGATGTATAGTAAGTGGGGGTGAGGTATGTGCCTAGCTTCTTTTTCCACGTGGTGAAAGGTGCTTGACCATCTCCTCCATGATACTGTAGGATTGGTATGAGTGCAATCAGCAGTCTAACTTATGCAGGTGGATTGGCTGAAAATTTGCAAAAAAAGATCTGGATAGCTTATTCGGTATCTTTGTGGTGACCAATCTCACTGAATCTTGACACACAGGATAATTTTATAAGGCATTCCTAGATTAACGTGTTTTTAATGCATGTATTTTATGCTTGTTTTATGAAGTAAAGTGCATGTGTTTATAAAATAGAGGCATAAGTGGTCAAAAACATATGTGTTAATTTAAGGCACATGCACTTACACTTGCCTTACAGCTGGTGTACATACCTGAACCTAAATTTGTACAGAATGTGTGTAAATTACAGCATTATCTAATTTATGTTTGTAATTATGTGCTCTGCCCATGCTCCACCCCAACTTTACCCTGGTACATGCCTATAGCAAAAGTGGGCATAATCGGTCCATCGCGTATACTTTTAGATAGTTACCACACCAAATACGTACATAAATGCATATTTTTGCTCATATATTTCTAAAATACTTAGATTTACTTGTGTTGGTTACTTGTACGTTTAGGTGGCTTTTTATAAAATTATCCCCTATATGTTATACCTTCAAGAATTCTAGTAGACGGGGGGGATGTTCAATTGCAAGTTCCATTTCTCAGTGTAAGTGCAAGAAGAATAAATAACATACTGAAGCATGGAAGCAGGTGGAACTGAAAAGGGATCTCTAGTTATTGTTAAAATCCCATTTCAGGAAATGTAGTTTACATACAACATATGTTAATGGCCCAAGTTCAGGATCAACAATAAAGAGTGACCATTAAGAAAAGCCAAAATTCCTTACCTGTAATAAGTAATCTCCAGGAACAAGCAGGAATGTAGTCTTCACATATGGGCATCGTCAGCACCAACGGAACCCACGCGGGAACACGCCCCAGCGTCCAATGGAAAGCTTTTGGGAGCATCTCACAGCGCATGCGTGCTGTCTTCCCGCCTCTGTACCTCTCACCTCAGTTCTTCGTTTTCCGCAGAGCTGACAGGACACGGTATCCCATCACCGCAGAAAATCTACCTTTATTTCTTGTTTTTTATGATTGCGTCTGCCTTCATTCGACGCCTACCGGTACCCCTCCTCTTCTTTCTTTAAAAAAACAAACAAACAAACATACATACATACATATATTTTTCTTCAGGGATCCTTCCCTGTTTCTGGTGCTAGGCATCATTTTGGGCACTAGGCTCATTTTTCTTCAAGCATGGAGAAACCAGCTAGTGGTTTCAAAAAATGCTTAAAATGTGGCGGTACCTTCTCCGTCACCGACACCCATGATTGGTGTCTAAAATGTTTGGGTCCTGAACATTGTCCAACGGAGTGTCTCTCCTGCACAAGGATGACCAAGAGGGGCCGGCAGAATAGAGCTGCAAAACTTGGTACCCTTTTTGCCTCCGACATGTCAATTGCATCGACGTCTTCCAGGGCTTCATCTTCCTCCCATGGATCTCAGGTAACCAAAATTAAAACTAGTCGGTCCTCGAAGGGAAAATCTCCTTCAAAGTATCGAGATGCCTCCGATGTTTCCCTCGAGGATACTTCACCGGCAAAACAGCCCTGGCGGGAGTCTTCGAGCTCCAAAGCATTAACGGGGCTCCAGGATGTTCCAGAGGCTTTGACCTCTGCGGAACTACTGGTGCCATGCTCCGGGGTCGTGGCCGCATCCACCGGTACCGGCACCCAGGCATCGGCAGGAGCGATGAATCACAGAATCCTCGCTATCGAACCCAGTCTAGTGGCCCTCTTAGCAGCCTCGGTACCGCTAAGACTGCAACAGACGGTTCCACAAGTATCGGTACCATCACCGATAGTACCTGCTTTGACAGGACTGCTTCCCCCCATGTCGATGTCCGGTATCGGGGATCAGAAACGAGACATTTTGGTACCGATACCATGCATCACAGGAGCACCCGGTGCTTGAGTCTTCCGATTCCAATGACTGATGATTCTACCAGTACCAGAGTGAATCTATTCGAAGATTCAACTCCCTCTTCTCAACGCAGGATGTCTCTTCCAGGACTTCATACGTGATTTAGCAAAGGGTCTTGCAATCACTGTGATTCCAGAAAAAGAACCTAGGGCAGAGGAATTAAGAATTCTACAATACCCTATGGCTCCGAAGGAAGCAGCTATGCCTCCCATTTACAAGATCTTACATGATCTGATGTTGAGAATGTGGGGAACTCCTTTGATATCTTCACATTCCCAATGCCTTGACACTATGTTCCAAGTGCCAAGTTGTCCTGATTTTCAAAAAACTCAGTTACCACACCATTCAGTGGTAATGGAATCGGCCATGCGAAGAATCAAGAATGCAAAAACACACTCTTCTAATCCTCCAGGCCATGAATCCAGGAAACTCGATGCCTTTGGCCGTCGATGTTTTCAATCCTCCATGCTGGGAGCCAGGATCAGTTCCTACATTCTGTATATGGCAATGTTCCTGGAAGAAGTCACAAAGGACTTTATAGCTCATTAGTCCTTCTGTCTCAGAGGAAAAAAGAGCAGACTAACTTATTCTGGTCAAACATGCCCAGAATGTCTCTAAATTCATGAACCGTGCTACCTGTGATTGTTTTGAATGTCTTAGCAGAACCTCTGCTATATCCATAGGAGCACGTCGTATTGCTTGGCTTCAAGCATCAGACTTAGAACAGTGGATGCAAGAAAAGCTGGGAAACATTCCTTGCACAGGAGAAAATCTCTTTGGCAAGGACTGGCAGGAAAAAGCTAATCAGCTTGGATCTGACAATACTACTTTGAACAGATTTTCAAAGGCTGCAGCCAACCCAGCAAAAAAGAAAACATTCAAGAAACCTTTTTTCAGTAAGAAAAAGAAGTCTTACCAATCTTACACCCATCAAACTCACTGTCCACTTCATGTTTCCCAAAAGGGACAACAGCAGAACAGACAGCAGAGAAAGCCACAAACTAAAAAAGCTCAACCGGCTCAACAGACCCAGCCCCCTCAGGGTCTTTGACTTCCACCTAGAGAACTTAGTCATTCTGCCCCTAAAAGGTTCAGAACCCTTGACCATTCCAGGCAGACTATGCCATTTTGCCATAAAATGGCAACATCAGAAAATTGGACTCTGTCCATTGTAAGATTGGGGTACAAGCTTCATTTCCTCAACTTGCCCCCACCTACAATTCTGAAACAGTTCAATTCTCAGGGCCCTGCCACCAATCTCTTGTGGCAGGAGGTCACGTCACTTCTAGCTCAAGGAGCAATCGAAGAAGTGCCCATACCCCAACAGGGGACAGGATTCTACTCCCCATATTTTCTTATTCCAAAGAAGATAGGGGGACACAGGCCTCTATACTAGACCTCAGAGAATTAAATGTATTTGTTCTGAGAAAAGTTCAAGATGATCTCCCTCGGAACACTTTTACCAGACCTTCAAAGTCAGGAATGGCTATGTTCTCTAGATCTAAGAGATGCATACACGCATATTCTCATCCACTCAGATCACAGGAAGTTCCTTCGATTCCTGATCCAAGGAAGACACTTCCAGTACAGCGTTCTTCCTTTCAGACTTGCCTCTGCTCCGAGAGTCTTCACAAAATGCATGGCAGTGGTAGCAGCATTTATGAGGACTCTTGGGAATATTCGTCTTCCCTTACTTAGACGATTGGCTCATTCAAGCATCGACAGCTCCAGAGGCCAGCTTCACTCTCTCTCGAGCAATGGGAATTCTTCAATACTTGGGACTAGTCATAAACTTCCCAAAACGTCATCTCACCCCCTCTCAATCCCTAGAATTCATAGGGACTCGTCTAGACACACGGCAGTCAAAGGCTTTCTTTCCACAGCCACGCTATCTACATATAATGCATCTAGCATCTCAAGCATTTACAAAGGTATTCCTTACTGCTCGGGAGATGCTTCAGCTGCTGGGACACATGGCATCCACTGTCCATGTGGTTCCCTATGCTCATCTCCACTTGCAAGCAGCCCAGTGGACCCTTTCCTCTCAGTGGTCACAAGCCACGGGTCAACTGAAAGACAAAATCAGAGCTACCACATGTCTGATTTCATCCCTGCAATGGTGGCAATCCCTGGAAAAACCTCCTTGTAGGCTCTCCTTTCCAGCAGCCTCTATACCAAACTACCCTGACGACGGATGCGTCCAAGATGGGTTGGGGGGCCCACTTGCACGATATCTCCACTCAGGGTCTTTGGACCTTACAGGAGGTGTCCCTTCACATAAACCTCCTAGAGCTAAGAGCCACTTTCAAGGCTGTTCAAGTCTTTCAGGGCCATCTCAGCAACAAGACAGTTCTGGTCTAAACTGACAATCAGGTAGCTATGTTCTATGTGAACAAGTAAGGCGTAACAGGCTCTCTGTTGCTATGCAACGAAGCTTTGCGACTATGGGCCCTCTCCAGATAATTACACATTCACCAGTTTGCATTATACCTTCCGGGCATTCAAAACTCTTTGGCAGACAAACTCAGTCGAATGCTGCTGCCACACAAGTGGTCCCTCCACTCAGACCAGCTTACTCAAGTGTTTCGAATCTGGGGAACACCAGATATAGACCTCTTTGCAAGTCCGCAGAATGCCAAACTTCCCCGATTCTGTTCCAGAATTCCGGCTCAAAACTGTCGGGCAAGAGATGTGTTCCTACTCCACTGGGGACAGGACTTCCTCTATGCCTTCCCACCCATTCCCCTCATTCCCAAGACTTTATTCAAACTTTAGAGAGACAGAGGTTGTATGTTTGTTTGTTTTGTTTTATTAAAATTTGATATACCACCCACACCAAATTAGGCATCTGGGTGGTTTACAATTAAAATTACAGGCTGCAGAAATAGGAAAAGAACGCCATCAGATTAAAACAGTAAAGAGGAGAAGAGAATTACAAGACGAATAAAACGAAAGACATGACAACAAGGGTGGGTCAGAAAGAGAGCAAGAAAGAAAAGCAAACATAAGGGCAGGGCTTATGGGGGGAGGTTAAATGCCGTAGTGAATAAGTGGGTTTTGAACTTTGTTTTAAAGTGCTGGAGAGATGTTTCAGAGCGGAGGGAAAGGGGGAGCAAATTCCAAAGTCGTGGACCCAAAAAGTAAAAAGCGGAAGAACGAGTGGATTCCAAATGGGCATGTGAGGGGGGGGGGGGGGAGGAACATACGATTAAGATGAATAGAACGAAGGGAACGGTGGGGGGGGGTGAAAACGAACCTGATCGGCAAGATAAAGAGGAGTACCTGTGAAGAGGGCCCTGTGAACAAAGACAAGAATCTTATAGTGGATGCGAAAAGGTACCGGTAACCAATGTTGTTGCAGGAGGAGGGGGGTGACGTGATCATACCGGGAAGCGTGAGTTAGGATACTCGTAGCTCCACATTGGCCATGGCAAGCGTGGTATCCCCTTCTTCTGTGTGTCTCTCAAACCACTCCTCTGGAGTTGGGGAATGTTCCGGATCTCCTGTCGCAGGAGGACAGATCCCTACTGCATCCCAATCCCCAGGCCCTACATCTCAGGTCCTGGTTACTGAAAGCCTAGAATTCCAGGATATTAATATTTCTCAACAAGTGAAGGATATCTTCCTGGCTTCCAGAAAACCTTCCACAAGTCGTACTTACGCTTTTAAGTGGAAAAGGTTCTCTGTCTGGTGTTCACAAAAGGGATTTAACCCCCTTTTAGTATCTGTAGAGTTGCTACTAGAGTATCTTATTTATTTATTTTTATTTATTTATTTAAAATTTCTTATATACCTCGCTATTTATCATCAGCGCGGTTTACATAGAACAAAACAATCTCAGTACATCTTCTGCAATTATCAACATCTGGCTTAACGATCAATTCAGTGAGTGTCCATCTCGGTGCTATTGCCGCTTTTCATAAACCTTTCGATGAACAACTCATTTCCTCTCATCCACTTATATCAAGATTTATGAGAGGCCTACTCTTAACAAAACCTCCCATTAAACCACCGCCGGTGGCATGGGACCTAAATCTTGTTCTTGGTCAGCTTATGAAACCACCCTTTGAACCTTTAGCCACTTCAGACCTAAAGTTTTTTCATGGAAAGTTATTTTCCTAATTGCCATCACTTCTGCGAGATGCATTAGTGAATTACAGGCGTTAGTAGCTGACCCTCCTTATACAAGGTTTCACCATGATAAAGTAGTTCTCAGGACTCATCCTCACTTTCTGCCAAAAGTGTTTTCGCCTTTTCATTTAAACGAGTCGATTTATCTTCCTATATTCTTTCCTAGGCCTCACGCCTTCAGTGCAGAAAGGAATCTTCACACTTTGGATTGTAAAAGAGCCTTAGCCTTTTATCTCTAAAGAACCTCTATCTTCTCAGCTTTTTGTGGCTTTTGACTCTAGTCATCTGGGACTTCCAGTTTCTAAAAGAACTCTGTCAAATTGGATTGCAGACTGCATATCCTACACATATCAGAGTAAGGGACTTTCTCGCGAAGGCCATGTCACGGCTCACAATGTGAGAGCAATGGCAGCCTCAACGGCTAACCTTCGTTCTGTCCCCATCTGCAAAGCAGCCACTTGGGCTTTGGTACACACCTTCACATCCCACCATTGCTTAGACAAGGACTCCCGTTGGGATGCCTCGTTTGGCTAGGCTGTTCTCCAACATCTCTTCCATACTTAATTCAACTCCTACCCACCAAAGGTCCTTGGGAGGAAGCATGACCCAACTCACCTGGGTTCACAGCTTGCTGGGGTCACCCCTTGGCATCTTCCAGCTGGGGATTCGCCATATGTGAAGACTGTATTCCTGCTGCTTCCTGGAGATAGCGTAGTTACTCACCTGTAACAGGTGATCTCCGGGAACAGCAGGAATTTAGTCTTCACAACCCATCCACCTCCTCTAGGAGCTGTCTCTCTCTCTCTTTCTCTACTTCTCTCCTTTGGTCTCAGCTATAAACTCAACTGAGGTGAGAGAGGTACAGAGGTGGGAGGGCAGCACGCATGCGCTGTGGGATGCTCCCAAAAGCTTTCCTAATGGACACTGGGGAGCATTCCCGTGCGGGCTCCGTCGGTGCCGACGATGCCCATATGTGAAGACTAAATTCTTGCTGTTCCCAGAGATCACCTGTTAAAGGTGAGTAACTACGCTTTCTCTGAGGAAATAAGCTGCTGGTTCTCACAGTGTGGTAAGGTAATTGAGGGGAGCCTGGACAAAGTTTCCAACACATTTATACATGCATTACTGAGCAAGTGTGTAATGTCTCACCTTTTAACAGCTTAGACCAAGCTGAAATAAAAGTACCGAGATGAACGTTTTTTCAGTTGGACACTTTAATTCTTATTAAACTTGGACCAATTTTATGGTTTTATGTAGGCTATTAACTTTAGTGTTATTGCACTTGATATGCAGTTATCAATAAATCTCTGTGAAACTTGGCACAGAATAAGTAGTGCTTTATCTTTTTACTTGCTAATTTATTTATTTCATTTCATTTCTACTCTGTTGTGAAAGACGAAGTCCCTTGATATCTGAAATATAACAAAGCTTTTCCTCAGCTTTCAGGAAACAGATAATGCATGGCATGGTGGTTGTCTGGCTCTCGCGGAGTTGGGCAGGAGGGGACTGCTGCTGCCTTCTCGACTTCCTGATGGTAAGTTTCCAATATCTGCTATGAAGTAAGAGACAGAGGACCAGCCCCTTGAACGCTTTCAGAATGTAATATTTGTTACCATGATAGAAAGTGCATCAATTCTCTTACAGCTGAAGAGAGTAAATACATCTTAGGGCTTCAAATATGCCACGTGCAGGCTTTTAACCTTTGGATCTGCTGCTTTTAGTTTTTTCGCTAGCTAGTTTCCTAATTTTACTCAGTTGAGTTTATAGCTGAGACCAAAACTACGTACTCTTCGGAACCTCCAACCTCTCCTAAACCCCGACTCCTTTCGCACTGTCTGCCAGGCTCTCACCATCCCATCCCTTGACTACTGCAGTCTTATCTATCATGGCCTTTCCAAGAACAGCATACACCCCATCCAAATGGCACAGAACACAATAGCTTGTCTCATTACAAATAACCATAGATGATCACACATAATGCCAATCCTCCATGATCTCCACTGCCTTCCCATTCAGTCCAGAGTTAAATTCAAAGTAATCACCCTCATACATAAACTCATTTCCAATGAGTCAGCTCCATGCCTCTTCTCGCTCCTATCCAATTCCAACAACAATAGAACGCGCTACACTATCACTAAAAACCTTCTAACTATCCCAACTACTAAGGGAAAATGCAATCAAACTACCTTTAATTGGGCAATCTCCAGGAACAAGCAGGAATGAGTCTTCACATATGGGTACGTCGGTACCGACGGAGCCTGCGCGGGAACGCTCCCCAGCTTCCCAAAAAGGAAAGCTTTTGGGAGCATCCCACAGCGCCTGCGCGCTGCCTTCCTGCCTTTCCTAACCGCCTCTCCTCAGTTCTTCTTTGCCGTGGAGCCAGCAGGTCATGTTCCTGTCACCGCTGAAGAAGTTCTTTGTTTTATTTTATTTCTTTGGTTGCGCGTCTGCCTCCCCCGACTTTGGACTGGTACCGCTGGTCTTTTCTTTCTTTTCTTATACAAAAAAAAAAAACAACCACATTTTCCCTCACTTAGTGTGTTTTTCTTCTTTTGGGCCTTAGGCCTCTCAAAGAATTTTTCCTCATGGAAAAACAAGCCTCCGGATTTAAAAAATGCACTAAGTGCAGCGGTACTATTTCTGTTACTGACACCCATGAATGGTGTCTTAAATGTTTGGGTCCTGAACACTCCATCCCGGATTGTCCGTCTTGCTCTTTGATGTCTAAACGAGGTTTACAGAACCGAGCAGCCAAGCTCCATGTGCTGTTTCCCTCTGATGCAGCTTCAGTGGCATCGACGTCTTCCAGGGCTTCTTCCTCCTCCCATGGATCTCAGGTAACCAAACATAAATCCAGCCGGTCCTCGAAGGGTAGATCTCCTTCCAAGCATCGAGATGCCTCCGGGCTTGCCCTCAAGGATCCGACACCGGCAAAACAACCCCGGCGGGAAGCTCCGGCTTCCAAAGCTCCACCTATGGGGTTACAGGTTGACATCGATGGCACGGCCTCGACCGATCAGGGTGACCAGGGAGTTGGACCGAGGGAGAGCTCTAGATGTGGTGTATTTAGATTTCAGTAAAGCCTTTGACACTGTTCCTCACAGGCGACTTATAAACAAACTGAGCACCCTAGGGATGGACCCTAAAGTTACTGCTTGGGTTAGAAATTGGTTGGGTGGGAGGCGACAAAGAGTACAAGTAAATGGAGCTCACTCTGAGGAGAAGGATGTTACCAGTGGTGTGCCCCAGGGATCTGTCCTTGGTCCGATTCTTTTTAACATCTTTGTTAGTGATGTAGCGGAAGGGCTGTCGGGTAAGGTTTGCCTCTTTGCAGATGATACCAAAATCTGCAATAAAGTAGACACCCAGGAAGGTGTAGATAACATGAGGAGGGATCTAGCTAAGCTTGAAGAATGGTCTAGAATTTGGCAGCTGGGATTTAATGTTAAAAAATGTAAGGTCATGCATTTGGGCTGCAGCAATCCAAGGGAGCAATACAGCATAGGAGGTGAAGTACTTTTGTCCACTAAAGAAGAGCGGGACCTAGGCGTAGTTGTGTCCGATGATCTTAAAGTAGCTAAACAGGTAGAAAAGGCAACGGCAAAAGCTAGAAGGATGCTTGGGTGCATACGGAGAGGAATGGCTAGCAGAAAAAAGGAGGTGATAATGCCTCTGTATAAGTCTTTGGTGCGATCTCATTTGGAGTATGGTGTGCAATTCTGGAGACCGCACCTTCAAAAGGATGTGAACAGGATGGAGTCGGTGCAGAGGGTTGCTACTAAGAAGATTAGTAGTCTTCATTATAAAGCATATGAGGACAGACTTAAAGATCTTAATATGTACACCTTAGAGGAAAGGCGGGATAGAGGTGATATGATTGAGATGTTTAAATACCTCCGTGGCATAAATGTTCAGGGAGAGAGCCTCTTTCAATTGAAAGCAAGTTCTGCGACAAGGGGACATGGGATGAGGGTGAAGGGAGATAGATTCAGGAGTGATATGCGGAAATATTTCTTTACGGAAAGAGTAGTGGATCCGTGGAATAGTCTCCCAGTGGAGGTGGTAGAGATGAGGACAGTAACTGAATTCAAAAAAGCATGGGACCAACACAGAGGATCTCTAAAGGTAAAAAGTGGACTGTTGTAGTTGTTGTTATGGAAGGACAGACTAGATGGGCCTTGTGGTCTTTTTCTGTCATCATGTTTCTATGTTTCTATGATCACCTGTTAGAATGCTCTGGGGTACCGGCGCAACCTTCCGGTACCGAATTCCAGGCATTCATGGCGTCGATGGATCACAATGTTCTATCCATGCAGCAGGCTATCACGGCCTTCATTCAAGCTGCGATGCCGCAACAAACCCCGTTGTTGGTATCGGCTCCAGTACCGGCACCAGCGCTGGTACCGGTACCGACTGCATCGACATCGACCAGGATGCCGACTGCAGCGGTTCCCTGTCGAGGGATGCTCATCGGTACCGAACCGGTACTGATGACGCCCGATGTCGATACCGCTCGATACGCGTACCGAGCTTTAGAAGAGCACCCTGACAGGCGATATTTTGATTCCTCTGATGATTCTGATACATCAGAGGAGTCTCCTGAAGTATCCATAGCCCTTCCTGAAGAGCCTTCTCCAAAAAGAAGAATGTCTCCTCCAGAGGACTTATCTTTTCAAGACTTCATAAGAGAAGTGGCTAAAGGACTTTCTATTTCAGTAACCTCTGAATCAGAGCCTAGAGTTAAAAAATTGGATATTTTAGGTTATTCTAAGGCTCCTAAGGAGGCAGTCACCTCGCCAATTCATGAGATTCTTTATGAGCACATGATTGACTTATGGGAGACTCCTCTCACTATCTCTCCTCATTCTCGAAGATTGGACACTATGTACCGTGTCCCTCCTTGTCCTGGTTTTCATAAAACACAGCTTCCCCATCATTCTATTGTGGTGCAATCAGCTATGAAAAGGATAAAGATGCCAAGAGACACTCCTCTGCCCCTCCAGGAAGAGAATGTGGGACCTTGGATGCTTTTGGTAGGAAAATCTTCCAAGCCAGTATGCTCATTGCCAGAATCAACTCCTATAGTCTTTACATGGGTATGTTTCTGAAAGAAGTTGCAGATAAGCTGCACACTTTCCTCCCTTTTCTTCCAGAGGATAAAAGGGAAGAATTCCTTCTTTGGCTTAAGCATACTCAAGACATTTCAAAGTTTTCCAACCGTGCAGCTTTTGATTCCTTTGAAGGTGCCAGCAGAACTTTGGCAATTGCCATAGCTGCTCGCAGAATTGCTTGGCTCCAAGCTTCAGATTTAGAACCTTGGGTCCAGGATGGTTTAGGAAATCTTCCCTGTACAGATGAAAATCTGTTTGGCAAAGAGTGGCAAATAAAGGCCACTCAAATGGATGCAGAAAATTCTGCTCTGGATAGACTTTCAAAGTCAACCTCCATTCCTGCCAAGAAAAAACCTTTCAAGAAGTCTTTTTTCAAAAAGGGCAGATTCCCTTCTACTTCTGGCCAACAATCATCTACAGGTCGCTTTCCTACTAAGTGTCAGCAACCTAAACAGGCCAGGCCTAAGTCTACAGGGGCTGCTGCAACTCAGCAGTCCCAACCTCCTCAGGGTTTTTGACTTGATGCTAGAGAACTTAGCCTTTCTGGCTCTAAAACAGCCAGAGCCTCTCACCATTCTAGGAAGGTTAGCTCATTTTGCTCCCAGATGGGAGCAAATTACAACAGAGCAGTGGACCCTCTCCATCATAAGGGAGGGCTACAAACTTCATTTCTCAAACCTTCCTCCTCACACTATGGTGAGACACTTCAATTCTCCAACATCTCTTCTCGTCCTTCTAGGTCAGGAGGTGGCTACCCTTCTTGCCCAAGGGGCAATAGAAGAAGTACCTCTGCTTCAAGAAGGGTCAGGGTTTTACTCCCCCTATTTTCTCATCCCAAAGAAAACAGGGGGGCACAGACCCATAGTAGATCTCAGAGAATTGAACAAATTTCTGTGCAAGGAGAAATTCAAGATGCTTTCTCTGTGCACTCTCCTTCCATACCTTCAGAGTCAGGATTGGCTTTGTTCTCTAGATATCAAGGATGCGTACACACATGTCCTCATCCACCTTCTCACAGAAGGTTCCTCCGTTTTCTTTTCCAAGGAAAGCATTACCAGTACAGGGTGCTTCCTTTCGGTCTGCCCTCTGCTCCAAGAGTGTTCACCAAATGCATGGCAGTAGTAGCTGCATTTCTACGCACTCTGGGAATATTTGTATTCTCATACCTGGACGACTGGCTCATCCGAGCTCCATCTCAGTCAGAGGCCCAGACTTCCCTAGACTGCACAAGGCGCATTCTCCAGTATCTGGGACTTGTGGTAAACATCGTAAAGTCCCAGCTCACCCCTATTCAGTCCCTAGAGTTCATAGGGGCCTGGTTAGATACTACCACTGCAAGGGCCTATGTTCCTCAGGCCCGTTGCCTACGCCTAGTGCAGTTAGCCTCCCAGATTCAGTCAAAGAGCCATTTAACTGTCCGGGAGATGCTGCAACTGCTAGGCCACATGGCATCCACAGTGCATGTGTCCCCTATGCTCGCCTTCACATGAGAGCAGCTCAATGGACTTTGTCCACCCAGTGGACTCAAGCTTCAAGTGCTCTGTCAGACAAAATAGCAACCTCCAGGCGCCTCTTTTGGTCTCTCCAGTGGTGGAAGTCCACCCAAAATCTGTTGCTGAGGTCCCCCTTCCAGCAGTTGTTACCCCAGGCAACCCTCACAACAGATGCCTCCCAAACAAGTTGGGGAGCTCATCTGCAAGACCTCTCCACTCAAGGCACTTGGAGAGGTTAGATATGATTGCACTCTCAGAGACATGGTGGAAGGAGGATAACCAGTGGGACACTGTGATACCTGGATACAAACTATATCGTAATGATAGAGCTGATCAAATTGGTGGAGGGGTTGCGCTCTATGTTAGAGAGGGCATTGAGTCAGAAAGGATTAAAGTTTTGCAGGGAACAAAATTTGCGGTAGAATCTCTATGGATTGAAATTCCACTTATGAAGGGGAAGGTGATGGCAGTGGGAGTATACTATCGACCGCCTGGCCAGAATGAATAAATGGATGATGAAATGCTCAAAGAAATCACGGAAGCTAACAAAAGTCACAACAGAGTAGTAATAATGGGTGATTTCAATTACCCCGGTATCGACTGGGTCAGTGTCATGGCAGGACGAGCTAAAGAGATAAAGTTTCTAGATGGAATAAATGACTGCTTCCTGGAGCAGCTGGTTCGTGAACCGACCAGAGGGGAAGCCATACTGGACCTAGTCCTTAGTGGAACGCCAGATCTGGTGCAAGAAATAAGGGTGTTGGGACCACTTGGCAATAGTGATCATAGTATGATCATGTTTGATTTAATTATTGGAGGACAAATAGTAAAGGAATCCACAGTACTACCTTTTAAGTTTCAAAAGGGAGACTATGATAGAATGAGGAATATAGTTAGGAAAAAACTAAAAGGAGCGTTTCCAAAGGTTAAAGACTTACAGCAAGCTTGGGCGTTATTTAAAACTACTATCCTCGAAGCCCAGACTAGCTGTATTCCACGCATTAAGAAGAGAGGAAGAAAGTCCAAAAAACTGTCAGCATGGTTTAAAGGTGAGGTCAGAGAGGCTGTTGCTGCCAAAAAAGCAACCTTCAGGAAATGGAAAAAAGAGCCAAATGATGAAAACTGGAAACAGCACAAGCACTGGCAAGTTAAATGCAAAGCATTGATAAGGCAGGCAAAGCGGGAATTTGAGAAGAAACTTGCTACGGAAGCAAAAACACAGAATAAAGACTTTTTCAAGTACATTCGTAGCAAAAGGCCTGTGAAAGAGTCAATTGGACCGTTAGATGATAGAGGGGTAAAAGGGGCAGTAAGAGGAGACAAGGCTATAGCAGAGAGACTGAATGAATTCTTTGCTTCGGTCTTTACTGAGGAAGATGTAGGGATGTTACCCAAGACTGAAGTGGTATTTAAAGGTGAAACTGCAGAGGAATTGAGAGAAATATCGCTACACCGGGAAGATATATTACAACTATTTGATAAACTGAATAGTAGCAAATCACCTGGACCGGATGGTATACATCCCAGAGTGTTGAAAGAACTGAAATATGAGATTGCAGACCTGCTATTGGTAATCTGTGAACTTTCATTAAAATCATCTGTAATACCTGAAGATTGGAGGGTCGCCAACGTAACACCAATTTTTAAAAAGGGTTTCAGGGGTGACCCGGGAAATTACAGACCGGTGAGCCTGACGTCGGTACCAGGGAAAATGGTAGAAACCATCATAAAGAACAAAATTACACAGCACGTAGATAGTCATGGCCTAATGGGAGACAGCCAACATGGCTTTAGACAAGGAAGATCTTGTCTTACTAATCTGATATGTTTTTTGAAGGTGTGCATAAACAGGTAGACAAAGGTGATTCGGTTGATATAGTGTATCTGGACTTTCAGAAAGCTTTTGACAAGGTCCCCCATCAGAGACTTTTGGCAAAGCTAAAAAGTCATGGGATAGGAGGCAGTGTACTATTGTGGATCGGGAACTGGTTAAAAGATAGAAAGCAGAGGGTAGGGCTAAATGGCCAATATTCTCAATGGAAAAAGGTGAATAGTGGAGTACCCCAGTGATCTGTACTGGGTCTGCTACTTTTTGACATATTCATAAATGACCTGGAAAAGGGAATAACTAGTGAGGCTATCAAATTTGCAGATGACACAAAACTGTTTAAAGCTGTTAAAACCCAAGAGGATTGTGGAAAACTGCAGGAGAATCTGGATAAATTGGGAGACTGGGCATCCAAATGGCAAATGAAATTTAATGTGGACAAGTGCAAAGTTATGCACCTAGGAAAGAACAACCCACACTATAGTTAGACGATGCAAGGCTCCACATTAGAAACCACCACCCAGGAAAAAGATTTAGGAGTCATCGTGGATAACATGTTAAAACCCTCCGCCCAGTGTGCAGCGGCGGCCAAGAAAGCAAATAGAATGCTAGGTATCATAAGGAAAGGGATGGAGAATAAAACAAAGGATATTATAATGCCTCTGTATCGCTCCATGGTACGACCGCACCTTGAATATTGTGTGCAATTCTGGTCACCGTATCTTAAAAAGGACATAGCGTTATTAGAAAAAGTACAGAGAAGAGCCACCAAATTGGTGAAGGGGATGGAAGGCTACTCCTATGAAGAGAGGCTAAAAAGGTTAGGGCTCTTTAGCCTGGAAAAGAGACGGCTGAGGGGAGATATGATAGAGGTCTATAAATTAATGAATGGAGTGGAACGGATAAACGTGGATCAATTGTTTACACTATCAGAATATAGAAAGACTAGGGGACATGTAATGAAGCTACAGGGTAAACTATTTAAGACAAATAAGAGAAAATATTTTTTCACTCAACGTGTAATCAAACTCTGGAATCTGTTACCGGAGGATGTGGTAAGGGCTGTTAGTATAGCTTGGTTTAAAAAAGGTTTGGACATGTTCCTGGAGGAAAGGTCCATAAACCACTATTAAAAAGGGACCCAGGATATCAATGCTTGACCCAGTACAAGCATTGAGGAACCTGTGTCTTTTGGGGTTTATTGCTAGGTACGTATGACCTAGATTGGCCACTGTTGGAAACAGGATACTGGGCTCGATGGACCTAGTTCTGACCCAGTATGGCATGTCTTATGTTCTTATGTCTCCACAGTAGACCTATCTCCATATCAACCACTTGGAGCTCCGAGCAGTTTTTCTAGCTCTCAAGGTCTTCCATACCCTGCTCAGCTACAAGACAGTCCTCATTCATACGGACAATAAAGTAGCAATGTTTTACATAAACAAGCAAGGAGGAACTGGCTCTCTGTCGCTTTGCAACGAAGTTTTAAGATTGTGGGCCTTCGCCAGAGAGCATCAAATCCATCTCCTGGCCGTATACCTTCCAGGAATCCAAAACTCTTGGGCAGACAGACTCAGTCGAGTTCTGCTTCCACACGAATGGTCCCTGCACTTGGACCAAGTACTCAGAATCTTTCAAGAGTGGGGAACCCCGGACATAGACCTCTTTGCAAGTCCGTGGAATGCCAAGCTTCCCCGGTTCTGTTCCAGAATTCCGTGTCAGGGAGTTCAGGCCAAGGATGCCTTCCTCCTTCACTGGAGTCAAGACTTCCTGTATGCCTTTCCACCCATTCCTTTAATTCTCAAGACTGTTCAAGCTCCAGAGGGATCAAGGATCTATGATCCTCATAGCTCCACGCTGGCCAGGCCAAGTGTGGTACCCTCTACTTCTACATCTCTCTCAAGCTCCCTCCCTAGACTTGGGAGCTGCTCCAGACCACCTGTCTCAGGAGGAGGGGACTTTGTGGCACCCAAACCCCAAGTCCCTTCATCTCAGAGCTTGGTTGCTGAAGGCCTAAACCTTCAAGATTGGAATCTTTCTCAGCAGGTGAAGGATATCCTCCATGCTTCCAGGAAACCACCTACTAGACATTCCTATGCTTTTAAATGGAAAAGGTTTTCCATTTGGTGTACTGATAAGGGTCTTGACCCTCTAGCACTACCTTTGAATTCTCTATTGGAATATCTCCTGCATCTTTCCAATGCAGGCCTTAAGACAAATTCAGTAAGGGTCCATTTGAGTGCTATTGCAGCATCCCTTAAGCATATCAATGGACACCCAATTTCCTCTCATCCTCTTATTGCAAGATTCATGAGAGGCCTAACTTTAACTAAACCTCCCATTAGACCTCCTCCGGGGGCATGGGACTTAAATCTGGTTCTTGGTCAGCTTATGAAGCCACCTTTTGAACCCCTTAGCCACCACCTCCTTGAAATTCCTTTCCTGGAAGGTTATTTTCCTCATTGCAGTCACGTCAGCTCGCCGCATCTGTGAACTGCAGGCCTTAGTGGCTAATCCACCTTATACAAGATTCCATCATGATAAGGTAGTCCTTAGGACCAATCCACACTTTATGCCTAAAGTGGTCTCACCTTTTCATCTTAATCAACAGGTATATTTACCTGTCTTTTTACCAGCTCCTCATGCATCAAGTGCAGAGAGGAATCTTCATACTCTGGATTGTAAGAGAGCTCTTGCCTTTTACTTACAAAGGACACAGCAACATAGAAAGTCTTCTCAACTCTTTGTTGCTTTTGATCCCTCTCATTTGGGACTTCCAGTCTCTAAGAGGACACTGTCCAATTGGATTGCTCAGTGTATTTCTTTCGCCTACCAGAGTAAGAACCTTTCTCTGGAGAGCCATGTCACAGCTCATAATGTGAGGGCCATGGCCACCTCTATGGCTCATCTAAATTCTGTGTCCATCGACCAGATCTGTCGAGCGGCCACCTGGGCCTCGGTTCATACCTTCACAGCCCATTACTGCTTGGACAAGGACTCCCGCCGGGATGCCTTTTTTGGTCAGGCTGTTCTCAAGCACCTGTTCCATTCTTAATCAACTCCTGCCCTCCTTCCCAGAATGGATGCCTGAGATCCATAGGAGGAGGTAGAGCCCTTCCCAGGGTCTCATAACCTCGGGGATCTCCCAGGCATCTCTAGCTAGGGAGTCCCCATATGTGAAGACTCATTCCTGCTTGTTCCTGGAGATAGCACAGTGGACAAAGGTGAGTCGGTTGATATTGTGTATCTGGACTTTCAGAAAGCCTTTGACAATGTCCCTCATGAGAGACGTTTGGCAAAACTAAAGAGTCATGGGATAGGAGGCAGTGTACTATTGTGGATCAGGAACTGGTTAAAAGATAGAAAGCAGTGGGTAGGGCTAAATGGCCAATTTTCCCAATGGAGAAAGGTGAATATTGGTGTACCCCAGGGATCTGTGCTGGGTCTGCTACTTTTTGACATATTCATAAAAGACCTGGAAAGTGGAATAACGAGTGAGGTTATCAAATTTGCAGATGACACAAAACTATTTAAAGTTGTTAAAACCCAGGAGGATTGTGGAAAATTGCAAGAGGATCTTGATAAATTGGAAGACTGGGCATCAAAATGGCAGATGAAATTTAATGTGGAGAAGTGCAAGGTTATGCACCTAGGGAAGAACAACCCAAACTATGGTTACACGATGCAAGGTTCCACATTAGGAACCACAACCCAGGAAAAAGATTTAGGCGTCATTGTGGATAACGTGTTAAAACCCTTGGCCCAGTGTGCAGTGGCGGCCAAGAGAGCAAATAGAATGCTAGGTATGATAAGGAAAGGAATGGAAAATAAAACAAAAGATATTATAATGCCTCTATATCGTTCCATGGTGAGACTGCACCTTGAATATTGTGTGCAATTCTGGTCGCCGTATCTTAAAAAGGATATAGCGATTTTAGAAAAGGTTCAGAGAAGAGCCACCAAAATGGTAAAGGGGATGGAAGGTTACTCCTATGAAGAAAGGCTAAAAAGGTTGGGGCTCTTTAACCTGGAAAAGAGACGGCTGAGGGGAGATATGATAGAAGTCTGTAAATTAATGAACGGAGTGGAACGGGTAAACATAGATCGATTGTTTACCTTATCAGAGTATAGAAAGACTGTTTACCTTATCAGAATATAGAAAGACATGCAATGAAGCTACAGGGTAAACTATTTAAGACTAATAAAAGAAAATATTTTTTCACTCAACGTGTAATCAAACTCTGGAATTTGTTACCGGAGGATGTAGTAAAGGCTGTTAGTGTAGTTGGGTTTAAAAAAGGTTTGGACAAGTTCCTGGAGGAAAGGTCCATAAACCATTATTAAGAAGGGACCCAGGATATCAATGCTTGAACCAATACAAGCATTGTGGAACCTGTGTCCCTTGGGGAAACTGCTAGGTACGTATGACCTAGATTGGCCACTATTGTAAACAGAATACTGGGCTTGATGGACCTTGGTCTGACCCAGTATGGCATATCTTATGTTCTTATGTACTTACCTGTAACAGGTGATCTCTGGGAACAGCAGGAATAAGTCTTCACAACCCACCCACCTCCCCTAGGAGTTGTATCTTTCTATCTGTCTTTCCTTTCCTCTCTCTCTCTTTGTCTCAGCTTTAAAACCGAACTGAGGAGAGGCGGTTAGGTAAGGCGGGAAGGCAGCGCGCAGGCGCTGTGGGATGCTCCCAAAAGCTTTCCTTTTTGGGAAGCTGGGGAGCGTTCCCGTGCAGGCTCCGTCGGTACCGACGTACCCATATGTGAAGACTTATTCCTGCTGTTCCCAGAGATCACCTGTTACAGGTAAGTAACTGTGCTTTCTCCCTTTATGCCCCCCTCTTTATGGAATGTCCTACCAAGTGAACTACGGAACTGCTCCGATCATACCGATTTCCGGAAGAAGTTAAAAACTCATCTCTTCCAAGAACATTTTTCCCTACCACCATAGCCCTCCCTCTACACTCTTTCCCTCCTGCTCAACCCTCCCTCTAATACCTTACCCAATTCATTTTCCTATGACCTCTCCCTAACCTCTTCTGTAAATAAGCATGTAAATAGTTCTTGTCCATGAAGACTCCTCATGTACAAAAGTTACTTATATTAACCATATATACTCTTGTTATGTAGTTCGGTTCTATGTAATCAATTGAAATATACTGTCATGTTATGTTCTCTGTAAACCATCTTGAATTGAAGAAAGACGGTATATAAAAACTGTTAAATACATTTTAGTATAATCTCATTTTTTAAAGTTAAATGTTACTGTAGTAATTTAATATTTTTATTCATGTCCTCCTTCCAATGATTATGTGAATTTTGCTTGCATTATGATTTCTACTGTCAGGCAGTCCCACTACTGTTATCTCTTCTACCAGGCCCTGTGTTTCGCTGAGGTCTTGGATCTAGAGTAGATCCCTTCTACACATCAGTTCCAATACTGGCTGCTCCATGATGCAGTTATTTATAGCATCCACAAATGTTAACATTTTTCTCCAGGAACAAGCAGGAATGAGTCTTCACATATGGGTATGTCGGTACCGACGGAGTCCGCGCGGGAAGACTTCCCAGCGTCCAATCAGAAAGCTTTTGGAAGCATCCAACACGCCTGCGCGCTGCCTTTCCGCCTTCCCAACTGCCTCTCCTCAGTTTTCGTTTTTCCGCGGAGCTGGCAGGACGTTCTCCTGTCACCGCAGAAAATTCTTCATTTAATTTTCTTTTAAAATTTTTTCCTTAAGAAATATAAAATTTCTATCTTAGTGTTCACGGTTCTTAGGTCTTCTAGGCCTCTCCATTTTTCCTCATGGAACCGCCAGCCTTTTTCCCCAGGAAATGTACAAACTGTGGCGGTACAACTTTATTTTTAGACACTCACAATTGGTGTCTAACCTGTTTGGATCCTGACCATTGTCCTCCGGAGCCTTCGGGCACCAGTGCTGTGAGAAGCAGTTTTCAACATCGAGTTCCCCTCGACACGCGGTCCCCTTCCAACTTCAGGGCACCGATCCTATCGTCTTCTACAGAGGATCAGGTAACCCAAAAACAGTCTAAGACTAGCCAGTCCTCGAGCGGCAGTTCTCATGCACAGCATAGAGATGCCTCCGGCCTTGCCCTCGAGAATCCACTGGTTTCAAAACCCCGGTGGGAGTCTTTGGCCTCCAAAGCCTATGTGGGGTTTCAGGTTGTTCCTGAGGTTCACCCCTCACAGAACATACCTGAGCCATGTCCGGTGGTGGCATCCGCTTCGAGCGGTACCGATACCCCGGCATCGGCACCGGTGTTGGATGAAATATTCTTCACCGAGGATCTCGTCTGGCGTCTCCGGTACCTACGGGGCCGGTGGATACGCTTCAGATCGATTCTACAGTATCAGTATCGACACCGATACGAGTTCCGATGTCGGTACCCTCCAGACGTGCATCGATAGACTCGCTTCCTTCGATGCCGAGTCTAGAATCGATCTCCAGTCTGGAGGACTGGGTACCGACCCCCGTCGGTACCGGAGGCTCGGTTCCGATACCTCGGATCCGCAACCCTCGGTTCCACCGATACCGTTAGAGTTGCCACCGTCTGTTTTTCTTCCTCCGGCATCGGTTTCGGTACCGACATCCACAGTACCTTTACAGTTGGTACCTTCCATGCTTCACTCATCAGGATCGCTTCCCTCGATCCCGAGTTTGGAATCGTTCCAAGCATGGACGACATGTTACCGACTGTTGCTAGTTCTGTCCTGCAGTACCAGCGACCACTATCTAAGGATCCCATTCTGCACCATTCAGGATCTCCTATTCCTATATACTGGAATAGATCCCTTGGTGCTAAGGCTAGTTCTTCATCAGATCTAGCCTATCCAGGGGGAATTCCCTCCAGGGATCTTTCTTTCCAGACTTTCCTCCTGGATATGGCAAAATCACTTGCCATTCCTGTCCCTGGACAAGATCCTACACAAGGGAGTACAGAATACCTCTCTGTCCCTAACGAAGCAAAGGAAAATATAATGCTTCCTTTGCATCATTCTTGCAGGATCTCCTTCTACGAATGTGGGAATCTCCTTTAAAGGTACCCCCACTTTCCAGAGCAACTGATCTTATAAATCAGGTGCCTCCCTCTCCAGGGTTTCAAAGGACTCAACTTCCTCATCATTCCATTGTAGTGGAATCAGCATTGAGGCGAGTGAAGAGTACTAAAAAGCACTCTTCTTCTCCGCCAGGTCGTGAGTCTAAGACACTAGATGCCTTTGGACATCAAACCTTCCAGACCTCCATGCTTTCAGCAAGGATTCTCTCATATATTTTTTATATATGAGAGAATCCTGGAGTGGAGGAGTGGCCTAGTGGTTGGGGCAAAGTACTTAAAGGCCGGAAGGTCGGGGATTCAAATCCCACTGGAGGACAGCAACCTTGGGCCGGAAGGACTGGGGTTTCTAGTCCCACAGGTGCTGCTTGTGGTCTTGGGCAAGCCACTTAACCCTCCATAGCCCATGTTCCCTGTAAAATAGTTATCTCGAAGTTATAATGCCCTGTTCAATGTAATTTCATTTTGTTCAATGTAGACCGCACTGATGCAGAATAGCGCGGTATATAAGAGAATGTAAATAAATAAAATAATTAAATATGGGTCTCTCTCTTGAAGAGATCACAAAGCAATTACATCTTTTGACTCCTTTTCTTCAGGTGCCCAGATGTACAGACTATTCCTCATTGATTAGTCACATTCAGAATATCTCTAAGTTCCTTACTCGTGCTACCCTAGACTCCTTTGAGTCTGTTAGCAGGACTTCTGCTATAGCTATAGGGGCACGACGTAGAGCCTGGCTTCAGGCCTCTGACTTGGACAAATGGGCACAGGAAAGACTGGGAAATACTTCTTGTACTGGAGAGAATCTCTTCAAGGAGTCTTTACTTCAGGTTACTCAGTTTTCCACTGACTTTCCTTTTTCCAGAGGCTGCTCTTTGCCTTCTTCTTTCCCAGTAGGTAGGAAATGTCCTACCAAACTTTCAACCCCTAAGGGGAGAAGGTTTTACCCATCATCTGCCCATCATTCAGATGTCCCTAAACAGGGGAAGCATCATTCTAGTCTGAGCAATCCACAACCCCAACAGGGTCAACAAACTCAGCAGTTGCAGTGTTTTAAATAGATCATTGCCCCTTTGTCTGGGGGGTTGGGATAGCAGTCTTCTTTTTACTTGAAGTATCTGCATTAAATTTATCCTAACCTACTTAGATATCTCTTCATGAGACATCTTTTCTTAGAATCTTCATGATGATCATGCCCATTCTTAACAGATTTTTCCTCTTCCTCTTGGAGGAGAGGGAGAGGTAACAACCATCAATAGACAGTTGTTTCCATCTATTGGCATGTATCATCTCACCTGTCGGAGATTTCCTCCATACTTGGTCTCCTGCGACTCTTTGTAAGAGTGACATTTTATACGGGTAAGCCCCTATGGTCCTCTACCTCTTCTACAGGGGGATTTCCTTTTTGGAGTTGTCTCCCCCTTGTTACCTTAGGGCAGCTCCTCAGACAATAGGAAGTCCTATCATGTCTGTTGGGTTTTTTT
This sequence comes from Ichthyophis bannanicus, assembly GCA_033557465.1. Lineage (NCBI taxonomy): Eukaryota > Metazoa > Chordata > Amphibia > Gymnophiona > Ichthyophiidae > Ichthyophis > Ichthyophis bannanicus. Next base: position 239,944,162 of record CM066041.1, read on the forward strand.
TTTCCAATCTACAGAGTAGGGGAAAGAAATTCTCTATGCTGCCCTCATACTTGCTGCAGATGCAAAAATTTCTAGTGGTTACGCCACAGGTTTTGTTCACTACACCACCAGGGCTTCCTCTCCACTAGCAATCCTCCTAACCTCAGTACTAAGTCCCAAACAGGTTATTAACCTCGTTGGGAAACCCTGTTTCACAGTTTGGTTAGGTTATCTTCTATTCTTTGCCTTTGTCCTTGGCAGAATAGTTGGTTACCTGCTGGTTGTCCACATTCCTCACCAGGGATTGTCCACAGCCAGTTTTTTCTTCTAACCAACCTGCAGCATGCTCTCTGCAACTCTACAGGGTAGCTTTGCACTATGGGCCCTTCCTAGAGAGCATCAATATCTTCCCTAGCAGATAACCCCAGATGGTTTAAAAGGGTTTCCCCCAGTCATATTCATGCCTGGCAGGTATTCTACTCTTTCCATCTTATCTTAAATCTCTGTTAAGGCATAAGCCTCAGGCTTTTCATCACGTGAAAGCCTAAAAGAGGGGCCAACTCCCTGGCTTGGCCCATATTGCCTGGGATTTTTCCCATCAGGGATAAAAAAATTTCTGGCAACTAGAGGACATCTAATACCCATCTTGCCCTCATAGGCGGATCGCTAGGGTATCTTCCTCTAGTAGCCTCCTCTATCCAATCTCCATACCACAACTCTGGAGATACCTGAACTTCTGGTCTGCAGACTAATGTATCCTCTGCCATCTTCAGGTAGGCCATCCTGGTTATTCAACAGCTCAAATTCTACAAAGAATTAAGCCACCCTTTTGTCAAGGACAACCTTCCTCTGACTATAACATTCATAACCAGGAGGAGAGGATTTTTTCCTGTTTATCTACTCAAGTAGGTGTCAACCTTGTTGGCAGATAAATCTCCCTCTCTCCCTATAAGGGTGATGGGGATCTTTGAACATCTCTCCATCCATATACCTGGATACAGGTCTCCGTATGACGACCTACTCTTCTGGGTATATATATATATATATAGATAGATATATAGATATATACTATCTATATCTATCTGTGTGTCTTCTGCTCATATATATATATATCTTTGGGTTATATGCATATATGCCTCTATATGTGTATTTATTTCGGTGTATATATATACCGAAATATATACTTGTTCCCTGTAAATATATGTGTAAATAGTTAATATGGTTATCCAAGTTGAGATCCCTGTTTGTAATTACGGTGTAATCCCCCACCGTAAAATACCTTGATGTTCCATGTAAACCACACTGATATCGAATAGCGCGGTATATAAGAAAAATAAATAAAATAAATAAATAAAATAAATACATATATATGTATATACATATATATATATATATATATATGTATATATATATATATATATTTATATATATATATATATATATATATATATATATATATATATATATTTATAGCCATATGAGATATATTTTTAGATAGATCTGTATCCATCTACTTATCTATCTATCTGTTAGGTTCAGATATCCTTACATTCCTATGTGATCCTGACAGATGGGCACTACCCTTATCAATGCTGTTCCGGCATATTTAGCGGGCTATACCTATAACCACTTCCTGTGGTAATTAATAACCCTTTTCTTTACCTTAACCTTTGGGTTTAGGTACTCCTGAAGCTCTCCATGTACCTTCTCTTTCCTAAGTGACCTCATTTAGGAAAGACATTGCGGAGCTTCAGTTACTTTAAAGCTTAGCGCTTCTGAGTCTGTTCTTACTCCTTATCAGGTACAAGGGTCTCCATACCCTTTCTCCCTATATGGACTGATCCAACCCCAGTCCAGTTAGGTCAGACTCATTTTTTCTCTTAGACCAATACAGCTTAAGCTTTAATTCAATAGTACCTTCTGCGTGTCTGCTGAAGCTCTACTTTTATACTACCCCAGGTTTTTCTTCCTGGGGTATTTGTTCTAACCCTGAAGGGTTCTGGCCTCCACTTGTTTTTGATCTACTTTGTTACCTCTGCTTACAGTGAGGTACCCCTTGAGCATATTCACTGGCTGTTTTATCAGATCCATATGGAGCTCAGTGCTCCTGTGCAATGCCAACAAGGGAGGTCCATATCACAATCTTTTACTACTAAATGCCCTCGATACAGGGTCTTCCCTTTGAAGCCCTGTTCTAGCCAGCTGTTCTACAGCTCCTTTTCTATATTCAACTCCTGCCCTCCATCCTCAGGATGCCTGAGGTCCTGAGGTATAGCATGGCTTGTTCTAGACTTGCAACATGCTAGGACTCCCTCCGGGCATATGAGCTGGGGAGTCCCCATATGTGAAGACTCATTCCTGCTTGTTCCTGGAGATAGCACAGTTACTTACCTGTAACAGGTGATCTCTGGGAACAGCAGGAATAAGTCTTCACAACCCACCCACCTCCCCTAGGAGTTGCTTTTTCTCTATCTCTATCTTTCCCTTCCTTGCTTCGCTCTCTCTCTCTTTGTCTCAGCTGTAAAACGTAACTGAGGAGAGGCAGTTGGGAAGGTGGGAAGGCAGCGCGCAGGCCTGTTTGGATGCTTCCAAAAGCTTTCTGATTGGACGCTGGGAAGTGTTCCCGCGTGGACTCCGTCGGTACCGACGTACCCATATGTGAAGACTTATTCCTGCTGTTCCCAGAGATCACCTGTTACAGGTAAGTAACTGTGCTATTTTATCCAAACAGACAATTTTTCTTTCAATACTGGAGTAATTGAAAAAATCCATTATTTTTGTGTTGCTAATTTTATTTTCTAATTTTTGTTAGCATTTCACACTCACTCTTCATATTGGCTAAATAGGTAGTAGTATATACCCCACTGCTTTGCTCTTCCCCTGTCACTCATGGAATTCTGTCCATAAAGATTCTGCAGTTCAGTTTGTTTTTTGTAGAACTTTTCTCCTGCACTGCTCCACGCCTTCCTCAACTTAGCAATACTTTTCCTCCAATTTGATTTACTTTATCATTTTGATAAAATTTGTCTGGTCTGAGATTTTGTTTATTTAAAAGCACTTATAAACCGCCATACATGCAAGCATTCAAGGCGGTGCACCAAAAGAATAAGACACACATCAACTTCTCAGGCCCTACCCAGCAAGACCCTGTTAGCCCCACCCCCACCCCCCCAAATCCAACCCCTTCCGAACCACCGCTGCACTACTGCAATACCAGCTGACCAATTTATTTAACAAGTTTTATAAACTGCTCAATCCTTCACTCAGAGCGGTTTACATTACAGCATTAACTTATGCAGAACGTATGAGAGATCACAGTTGACTGATACATTAAACATAAGTGTAACATGTTAACATATTTTAAATTTTAAAACTTGTATATAGCTATATACAGACTTTGAAATTATATAAAACTATGTACAAATGGTATGTGTTACAAGGTTGTCTGTTGGAATGTCATGTAACCAGTGCTTGTGTATGGTTATGTGATGTGTCCAAAATGTTTGGTGTATAGGTAGGTCTTTATTTTTTTTTTGGATGTCCTTGATATCCAACGTTGATCTGATGTCTTTTGATAGGATGTTCCATAGTGCTGGTGCAGAAAGGGAAAATGCCCTAGCGGAGGTGGTCTTGTTGGCTTGCTTATATTCTGGAGGGTTGACTATCAAAATTCTTATTGTTTGTTCTCTTGGGGTAGTTGTTGGTGTCTTCGTTGATTTAGTTCCTGTAGGATATTTCCAGAGGATTTGTGTATGATCTTTAAGATTAAGATTGTTTTGTACTTGGCTTGGGAGTGTATTGGGAGCCAGCGCAATTGGTTTAGTGTGGGGGTGATATGTTCTTGATTGTGGGTACCAGTGAGTATACAGGTGGCTGTATTTTGAGCCAGTTGCAAAGTGATGTTAGAACCTTTTGGAAACCCTGGTTTATCGTGTTGCAGTAATCCAAGATTGGTGTGATAATTGCTTGAAAGATGGTGCGAAACATCACGCCTGAGCAGCGGTTTTAGATTCTTGAGTAGCTTCATCTTGTGGTAGGCATTTGTGGTCATTTTCTTTATTTAGGTCTGTTTCATGAGGTTTTTGTCTAAGATGACGCCAAGATACTTGACTTCACTTTGTACTTTAATGGTGTGGTATGATAGGCAGATTTCTTGAGGGGTGTTAATGACATGTCTCTGTTGATGATTAATGCCTTTGTTTTGTTAAAGTTTACCGCTAGGTTGTTAGTTTCCAGCCAGCTGATCATTTCTTCCAAACATCTTGTTATGGGTAGGAAGTCCGGGTTTTGAATGTTGATTGGAGTGAAGATCATGATAACATGCAATACAGAATATACGCCGAAGATATGGTGCTGGATTATATTGCAGATGGGTTGAATGTAGATATTGAAGAGCATAGATGAGATTGATGATCCTTGGGGGGATGCACTGGGTTATAATGAAGGGAGAAGATTTGTGCTTGCAAATTTTACTTGTTGCTGTCTGCTGACATAGAACTTGAACCATTTTAATGTTGTACCATGTATGCCAATATTCTTAAGGTGTCGCAATAAGATACTATGGGATACTGTGTCAAATGCAGCTGATATGTCCATAAATATGAGAAGGCATCCGGTTTTGATGTTGTTGATTCCCCTAATGATGGTGTCCAGTAGTGAGGTTAGTGTTTAAAACCATGCTGGTGGTGGTCCAAGGGGGGGGTGGGGTGTAGATCAAGGTGGTCTTGTAGTTGTCTCTGTAACACTTTTTCAATGATTTTCACCATGAGCAGTGTGATTTAGGGTCGGATTTGTTGAGCAATGGGTTCTTTAATATTGGACGTATGGTAGTGTGCTTAGCACATTTGGCATATATCCTTGGCTGAGGGTGGTTATTACTGTCTTGTGTATAGAATGTACGAGTTGGTCCTTCGTGGCTTTAACCTAGGATGTTGGGCAAGGGTCCATTATTAAAGTGGACCCAGAATATCCACTGCTTGCCCCAATGCAAGCATTGTGGAACCTGTGTCTTTTGGGGAAACTGCTAGGTACTTGTGACCTAGATTGGCCACTGTTGCAAACAGGATACTGGGCTTGATGGACTTTGGTCTGACCCAGTATGGCATATCTTATGTTCTTAATGGCCAGCAGAAAAAAGGAGGTGATAGTGCCTCTGTGCAAGTCTTTGGTGTGACCTTATTTTGGAGTATTGTGTGCAATTCTGGAGACCGCACCTTCAAAAGGATATAGACAGACTGGGTCCCACTAAAATGGTTAGTGGTCTTCATTATAAAGCATATGAGGACAGACTTAAGGATCTTAATATGTATACTTTTGAGGAAAGGCGGGCTAGAGGTAATATGACTGAGTCATTTAAATATCTCCATGGCATAAATGCACAGGAGGAGAGACTTTTTCGATGGCAAGCAAGCCCTGCTATGAGGGGAGATAGGATGAGGATGAAAGGGGATAGACTCAGTAGTAATATGTGGAAATATTTCTTTACGGAAAGAGTGGTAGATGCATGGACTAGTCTCCAAGTGGAGGTGGTAGAGATGAGGACAGTATCTGAATTCAAAAAAGCATGGGACAGTCACAGAGGATCTCTAAAGGAAAAAAGGAGTTTGTTATAATGGTTGATATGGAAGGGCAGAATAGATAGGCCTTGTGGTTTTTTTCTGCCATCATGTTTATATGTTTCTAAGCTACAATGTAACCCATTTAAGATTAATAAGAGAAATTAGTTTTTCACGCAACACGTACTCAATCTCTGGAATTCATTAATGAGGATGTAGTAAAAGCTGTTCGTGTAGCTGGGTTTAATAAAGGTTTGGACAGGTTCCTGGAGGAAAGGTCCATAAACCATTGTTCAAGGGGACCGGGAAATCCACTGCTTGCCCCAATACAGGCATTGTGGAAGCTGTGTCTCTTTTTGGGGAAGTTGGGACCTAGATTGGCCACTGTTGGACACAGGATACTGGACTTGATGGACCTTTGTCAGACCCAGTATGCCATATCTTATTAACATATACTTATCTGCCATCTGGGCAGTTGCCTGGTTCTCCCTGTGTACCAGCAACCCCCACAGCATGACCCATGTGCCACCACCTTTGCCCCATTTGCACCATAGTGCCCTTTCATACTTGGGCACGATGCTGTTGCTGCTAATGGCGCACTACTATCACTGCCTGGGGCTCCCCTGTCAGTGCATCACATAGCAGATGTTGAAATAGGCTCCCTCCCCTCTAAAATACACTCTTTCTGAGAGGTTTTACTTGGCGTTAGGGTTCCCAGCATTAAAGGGCTTTTAGACACATTGGGCAGTAGGTGTTAAGGGAGTACATGCTGTTAATGCCCACTCTCCATCTACTGCGCCCTTAATGCTCCTGGTGCCTTTAATGCCTGTTAAAGCAGCTTTTTTGATGCATAAAGGGTGCCGATAACACGCGTTAATAGCAAACTGGCTCTCTTGCCCTTTAGTAAACATACCCCTGAATGTAAATGAGTAGATAAATGAATGATGAAATTCATGATAAAAATTAGTGTTAAGAAACCTATGAAATCAATAAGAATGTGAAGAACTCACCAATTACACACAGAGCAGTGTATGACAATTGCTGAAAAACTGGAGGGAGAAGAAACGTAATTGTTGATGAGAACCAAAACAATTTGGTGAAATATGGAGTACTAGAGAGGGAAAACTGAAGGAAAACTTTATAAAGTTTTTTTACATATTTTAATTCTAAGTTTAAAAAATATATATATCAGTGCACGGGCACTTCACCTCAGCGGCAGTAGCAAGGAGAGGAGAGAGACGACAAGGTGGCCATAAACATATCCCGGATACCTTATGGTGTATAAGCAAGTTGAAAATTTAAACTTACATATAAATAAAAAGATATGATCACCAAATAAATACTGAAAAAATAGTGTTAAAAAAATTTGTGGAGAAAGAGGACTAGAAATTAGAATTATAATTAGTTTACTTCGTGGAGTTCTATTTTGTAATCCTATAACTTCATTAACAAGAATACACTGACATTCTGCTATTTAAATATAGGGTAGAACATCAATCGTGGGTGGTTTAAAAAAAAAAAAGAGTGTATACTGATGTGTGTATAATCAATGAATGCTTCAATAGAGTAATTTTAAATAGAAAGATTAATAAATATGTGGTGGAGGTGGAATGCCGGCCGGCATTTAAAGAGAAATGCTGTCGGCTGCAGAGAACAGTCAAACCAAGGGCCAAACCTGTAGAAAATGTTTACAATAAAAATTTATAGCACAAACTTGGTAAGGGGAAAATAATTCATATTATAGCATGTAGAGAACCTTTAAAAAATAAAGTATGTGGGTCGCGATGGCAAACTATCTTGTCTGAGATGCACGACGGGACCCATTCAATGTAGTATATGTTCAACTTGCAAAATGTGGCGAGGCAGACTCAAAAATGAGTGGCTTGAAAAACATGACCAAACGGAACAGACATATATCCCAGAATATCAAGCACGTACCTCAGTCCAAAATCGAAATGACGGAAGGGGGTGAAAGAAGACATGAATCAATTTTTAAAACTAAGGGGGGTGATGTACAAATGATGTCAGCATCATGCACACTAATGATTGGAAGACAAGGATGTGCAATAGAATGAAAGATTGTGTGAAAAAACTTGTAGTAATCATTCTTTTTGTAAAACCAAAACTACCAGTACCGTGTGAAGAATGTCCATAAGTGCTTTAAAGCAAACATAGCACTCTTTTGATCGATAGATCTGTTTCATGGTGGTATAATGCATCCTTCCAGTTGTACTGTCTACATGGTGTTAAGTACCTCTGTGTTATGTACCCTTATGTTAAATGTAACCCTCCTATTATGATGTGACCACTTTGATTGAAGGATAAGGTGGTATACAAATCTGTTTAAATAAATAATCGTTCAGGAATGGACAAATGATTTGTAAGTGTGCCAGGTTTTGAGTTTGTATGAGAAATTCTTTTTATAAAACAGTTTTTTTTAAATGGACCATTGTGGTATAAAATTGCCCATTCAGGTCTTGGAAGCTGCGTGCTTTAAAGAGCTATAAAGAGAGGCACAGCTCCAGATTAAGTGTCTGATACTGTGAGCAGGCACTCAGTATATTTAATATAACGATGGAGCAAGCAGTGAAGAGTCCACGGGATGCCTTCTAGACCGCAGTGTTTAGTGTGCGATACTAGAAGGGGAATGGTCTCGGAGAAAGGGGTCTGCAGAGGCTGCGTTCAGGAAGCAGTCTCTATGGAGCAGACCTTAGAAATGGCTATAGAGGGTCAGAAGGAAACACCATTAGTTTTAACAGAGCCTGTTTCTCCTTCAGGGCCCCTGTTACAGCCAGTGGCAGGGACTTCCGGGGCCCCAGATCGTCCATTGCCACAAGACCCTTTGCCATGGGGGCTGGCGGCGATATTCTCTCAAGATTTCATGCTTCTTCAACAGGCCTTAGGTGGCGGTAAGGGAGTCTTGGGGCCAGTTCATCGGGACTGAGTGTGAAGTGCGTGGGAACCCCTCTGAGCTCGGGGGCCAATGAGATTCCTTTGAAGAAGCCTAGGAAGGAGAAGGATAGACCAGACCAGTCGGTAGCTTCAGAGAGCCACCTGTCTGAGGAATTGGATACAGAGTTGGACATGGAAGATGAGTTAGAAGAGGGAGAGCTTACGGAACAAGAGGATCAGGCTAGAGTGATTCGGATTTTCCGTAGGGATGAGTTACCAGTGCTTATAGCAGAGACGCTGAAGGCTCTTAATATGCTGTCTACGGGTCCGGCAGAAGATGCGACCTTAGAGGATCCCTTATTGCAAGCTGTATGTAAGACGCAAAAAGCCTTTCCGGTACATCGAGTAGTCCAGGAAATGATTCAGAAAGAATGGTACATGCCCAAGGCGGGCCTTAAAGGATCCAGGGTAATGGCCCGCCTGTATTCATTGGTAGATCAGGATTGGGAATTGTTTAAGTCCCCAAGGGTAGACGCAGCAGTCTCAGCAGTGACCAAGACCACCACCATCCCAGTGGAAGGTAGTTCCACTCTCAAGGATGCTCAGGACAGGAAGCTGGACACCTTGTTGAAGCAGGTATTGACATCAATGCTCTATCCATACAGGTGGCTATTTGTGGTGCATGGGTCGTGAGAGCATGTCTTCGCTGGTCTCAGCAGGTGCAGGGAGAGCAGTTGGAAGAGAGGGATGGTGGAGCAGCCAGATTGGAATCCAGAACGGCTTATCTAGCGGATATTCATTATGACCTTATTAGAGGTTTGTCTAAGAGTATGGCCTTCATGATAGCAGCACGGAGGTATCTTTGGCTGCGTAATTGGGTGGCAAATGGTTCCTCCAAGGCGAGGCTGGGTAAGCTGCCTTTTAGAGGTAAGTTACTGTTTGGTGAAGATTTAGATAAGTTAGTTAAGGATCTAGGGGAGTCCAAAGGCAGAGGGCTCCCTGAGGATAAGCAAAAACGGGGGCGTCCGGCTCCGGCGGCCAAGGGACAACGGAGGGAATTTTGCAGGTTCCATTCTGCACGGTTCGGCCAATTTTAGAGAGGACGTTTCCCTTATCGGAATCAGGGGTTTTGAGGTTTTAGAGGGGCAGGCCAAGGATTTGGGGCATCGATTTCCTCGAACCTTAAAAAGCCACAATGAAGCCAGGAGGACCCAGGTGGGAACGGTAGCTGTGGGAGGTTGGCTACGAGAGTTTTATCCCACTTGGGTCCAGATTACATCAGATCAATGGGTGTTGGAAGTCATTCGAGAGGGTTATGCTCTAGAGTTTCAATGCCCGGTGGTCGACTGTTCAATCTCCATGCAAATCACCTTGCAAGATCGAGGCGGTACAAGAGATGTTAGAGGTTGTTGGACCTCAAGGCAGTGGTGCTGGTGCCGTTAGACCTGTGCGGTTACGGTCAATATTCCATATATTTCGTAGTGCCAAAGAAAGAAGGGTCCTTTCTCCCAATTTTGGATCTCAAGAAGGTAAATCGCTGTCTCAGAGTGTCTCACTTTTGTATGGAAACGTTGAGGTCCGTGATCATAGCAGTGAGGGCAGGAGAATTTCTTACTTCTCTGGATCTGTCGGAAGCTTACCTGCACATTCCAATTCGGCAGGAGCATCAGAGGTTTCTCAGGTTTGCAGTGCTGATGGGACATTTTCAGTTCCGAGCGTTGCTGTTCGGTTTGGCAACGGTGCCGCGGACGTTTACCAAAGTCATGGTAGTCGTGGCGGTGGCATTGAGAAAGGAAGGAATTCTGGTACACCCTTACCTAGACTATTGGTTGATACGGGCAAAGTCCAAGATAGAGAGCGAGTTGGCTACTGCAAGAGTGGTAGAGTTTCTTCAGAGTCTGGGTTGGATGGTCAACATGGCAAAGAGCAGATTGAAGCTGATGCAGTTTGGAGTACCTGGGGGCTCGGTTTGATACGAAGCTAGGAAAGGTTTATCTCCAGGAACAAGCAGGAATGAGTCTTCACATATGGGTACGTCGGTACTGACGGAGCCTGCACGGGAATGCTGCCCAGCTTCCAATCAGAAAGCTTTTGGCAGCATCCCTCGCGCCTGTGCGCTGACTTCCCGCCTTCTCCAGAGCCTCTCTTCAGTTTTCGTTTTTCCGCGGAGCCGGCAGGATGTCCTTCCTGTCACCGCAGAAACTTTTCTTTTTACTTACTTAATTTCTTTAGTTTTTTGTTTTCTTGTGGTCGCGGCTGTATTTCCCGCCGCCACCGGTACCGCCGGTGGATTTTTTCCTAAATTCTGAGAAACCTTTTCTTCAGTTTTTTTCTGCCTTAACTTGTTAGGCCTACCAGGCCTCATGGAGCCTTCTTTCCCTAAGAAGTGCATTCGATGTGGAAACACTTGTTTCCTTTTAGACTCCAATAACTGGTGTCTCAACTGTGTGGGTCCTGACCCTTTTTCCCCTGACATGTCAGGAGATATTTTTGTGAGGAAACCTTCAGTTTTTACAGTTTCCCTCGATGCCGTTTTTTCCTCGGCAGTGAGGGTACCCGGTTTCTCCATTTCACAGGATCAGGTAACCCACAAACAGTCTGTTAAGACTAGTCAATGCTTGAGTGGTATGTCCCATGCCCAGCATGGTGACGGCTCCGGCCTTACCCTCAAGAATCCATTGGCATTACCCCTGCGGGAGTCTATGGGCTCCAAAGCGTTAAAGGGGTTTCAGGTTGTTCCTGGGGCTCACCCCTCACAGAACATACCTGAGCCATGCTCGGGGGTGGTATCCGCTTCGAGCGGTACCGATCCCCCGGCATCGGCACCGGTGTCGAGTGTTCCACTCTTCACCAGGGATCGTCATCTGGCGTCCTCGGTACCTTCTGGGCCGATCGATACGCTTCAGATTGACTTCCCTCGATCCCCACCGTGTCCGGTGGTGGTATCCGCTTCGAGCGGTACCGATACCCCGGCATCGGCACCGGTGTCGAGTATTCCACTCGCCACCAGGGATCGTCCTCAAGCGTCCTCGGTACCTTCGGGGCCGATCGATACGCTATGCATGGACATTTCTATATCCCAGCCATGCTCGGAGACGGTACCGCCGTCGAGCGGTTCCGATGCCCTGGCTATGACATCGGGATGCAGTAACCTGTTTCTCGCAGGTGGGTATCATCGGGTATCCTCGGTACCTTCGGGACCGATCGATGTAACCCAGACTGCTTTATCGGTATCGGCATCGCCGATACTGCCACTGACGTTGGTACCCTCGAGGCATGCATCGATAGACTCGCTTC